>VCKV01000305.1:0-1415293 GCA_005876975.1 Drosophila orena
TTTTTAATTAGTTCTTTTGTTGCTGCACTCTGAAGTGCCGCCCTGCCAGCGGCATCTACTCGGGAGCAGTATCCCCGTACTCTGTGTATAGCTAGCTGCCTCCAGTCGCCCAAGGATAGTGCCCCGTATCGCCTCGAAGTGGAAATGGCAGTGGCAATGGCAATGGCAGGCGTTGCATGCAAAACTAATTTGCGCCTTATTTATATGTGAGCTTGCACAGGCACAGCTGCGAACCTTAAAGCTCGAAGGTTTATTGAAAAAATCCGTAATTAAATTTCCGTTTCCATGTGTCAAAGTGTGAACAACACAATAATTTGGTTCTTTATTAACTGCCGCTGCTGCAAGGGGGGCGTGGCGAAGGCGGAGGCAGCAGCTGCAGCACGAAATCCTTAATAAAGTTAAGCAACGCGGATGCGAGGAGGCCTGTGTGCCGTAGTGTTGGCTATATCCTGCCACCGGAGGTGTCAATTTAAAGCCAATTTAATTTGGCGGCAGCAGCAACCACAGCAGCAGCATAAAGAACAGCCCGAGGAACTCGCTGTTGCCCCAGCGGCAGTTTTAAAGCCGCTTGGCATGGCGAAAAGAAAAAGGGCCAAAAGAAGTCCGATGGCAGGGAAATGGAAATTACAATTTTTAACTGGGCCTGCTGCCGCTTCGAATATGCCGCTTTCAATTAAAAGCCATTGGCCAACCGACATTGGCAACGGCAGGAACATGGACTCGGTCTCAGAAAGGGTTGCGTTTCCGAATGGCATTGCGAACGGGCATGGGAATGGGATGTCCTGCCACATATGTGCCAGCATTGTTGCCGTCGTGTTGCAGCAGTTTGCGAAAATTGCCAGCGAGTTCCGACCAAATGTGACAACAATGATGGCAGCAACATCATCCACAAGCTGCAGCAGCAGCAGCAACAGCAGCAGCAACAGCAGCAGCAGCAGCTTTGGCGACCTAATTTGCAGCTGCAGATGGTCAACAGATTGAAAAACGATCCGAATAGGGATACAGCTATCGGCTGTTTGAACTGGTTTACTTGTACGCGCGAAAGATGAGTGCTGAAATCTGCACTTTTGCAAGTCCCTTAAAGCTCCTGAAAATGGTGTTTAGCACCTCATCTATCTCTATACTATGTAGAGTATGTAAAACTATGTTCTGCTGTATCCCTGCTGTATCGTGGCCGAATTGAAAGATGCAGCTACTTATCCGCGGTAACAACTGCAAGACCTTTAACCCCATGCGACTTACTCGCTTGTCATGTAAAACACGGCGCTGCATTTGGCGCTGCATTTGGCGTTGCAGTTGCTGCTGTTGCACACGCAAGTGGCGACAGGATTTGTAGCTCCTTGGCCGGATCCAGGTGCTCCTACTGCCGTGAACTTTTTCTTTTTCGGTGAACAAAGCCGAAGACAAACTGGCGTGTATTAGATTTTTGTCAAAGACAAAATGCCTCCACACGGCAGCAGGAATTGGCTTTCTGTTCGGTAGCAACGGTTCGTTGGGCGTCAAAGCAAAAAGGTGCTGCAACATGAGACGGGCTTTGGGCCCTAAGCCTGGCCATAATGCAGCCATCCTTGGCCAGGATGCCAGCCAAGGTGGCAGGATCTGGAAATGGAGGGATAAGGAAGTGCCTGCTGCCTGCTGCCTAGTGCCTAGTGACACAGTTTCCCGGCCGGAGAACAACGCAGTGGCTTATATTAAAATTTCTGGACAGTTTTATTTTTATTCGGCCGCTGCAAGCGCTTTCCTCTTGTTTTCTCTTGGATACATTTTAGTTTTTCTCGGTCTTTCGCCGGCATCCTAGTCGTGTTCCTTGGTCATCCTCCTTTTACATATAGATATATATATATATGGAGAGTAGTGCGGAGGCGGGCGGTCTGCGGCTAACAAAAGTTCTGCGCAGTCAGTTGACATAAATTTTGTTAGCCTACTTCCTGGCGAAATTGCTTACAGGCAATGCGCAGGCACTATTATTACTGTTTTCCATGAAAGTCAAAAGAGGGTTAGCTGCCAAGAGCCGGATTAAATGCATAAATGTAATGTATATTCTTACATTTCACCTTTTCCGCTCTAAAAAATAACCTAACCCTTGGGTTTAGTTCAATCCAAGTCTAGTTTAGTTATTATCCAAAATGTGATTGACTTGCTCCCTCTATTTTAAACGAAAAATTCGATTAGAAATGCGAGTTTATTTTAACGAAAATATTCCCTGGGTAACGTACTGTCGTCGCTCGAGTTGTCGGCCAATTCACTGGCTGAAAACAAAAGTAAGTTTAATTAAAATATTACGACTACTTTATGCCGAGTACCACCTACAAGCGATGGCATGCAACTAAAAAATAAATTTAATTATGCAAAAAGTGCGCTGCACTCGACCGAGGAGGGGGCACACGGAAATTATTTCAATTGTATGCACTTCACAGAAAGCGAACAAAAAGTTGGCAAAAGCGGAGGAAGAAGGACCAGAGCGAATCGAAACGAACATTTCGAGAAGACGTTGCGGCGGTGGGGCAGGGTCGGTGGGGCAGAGTCGAGTGGTGCACTTAGGACACAGCCCACCGTAGAACCACCGCGAACCATCCGGACAGCCGTTCGGGGCCATTTGAATGAGGTGCTGACTGACGGACCGGCATTTCGGCCAGGCTAAAAAGCCCAGCGACACCGACATTGGCAGACCGAAAAGTTTGCTTCAAGCTCCAAGCCAGGTTGAAGTGGCCAGTCAATGGTTGGGTAAGGCAAGCTGGCTACCTGGCTAGCTGGCTGCCTGGCTACCTTCCACCAGCTGAGTGCCTCTTTTCGGAAATTCAAATTTCCGATTCTTGATGATTTTATTTAAATTTGCGTATTCGAGTGTTTGGTGGAGGCTCTTCAAGTGCCGACTGCTGAATGCCGACTGCTGTTGACTGCTTTGTTTTTTGGCGAAAATTGTTTAAATTGGCTGGAATTTCTGCGTCCAAATTGGTGCTCTCTCCGACTCGCTGGCCAGCCCTTTTGGACCAATTAACATAGTGGGGCTTAACCATGATTTATTTCGGCGGCATACTTTGCCAGAGGAAGACCTCATTATCATATCAGTCTTAAGTGCAGGCGGCAGCTGCTGCACGGGATTTGTGGGAGGTGTAAACATGACAAACATGGCAAAAACTTGGCGAAGGTCACTCACCAGACACGCCCCCTTTTTCGGGCAACTGCAGTGGCTAGATAAGAAGGCAGACACGTGTGTGGATGTTGAACCACCCATTATGCATCCGCATCCGCAGCTGCACAAGCATTTTGGTGGTAATTTATTAGCCCTTCGGACAGAGCTCCGATGTTAGATAGTCTACGGTTTCGAACCCCACCCCACCACTGGTCACAATTTGTGGACACACGTTTTGCCTAATCTTTTGTTTTATTCTGTTCGTCGATTTTCGATTTGTGGAAGTCACAAAGTAACCCTCGTTATGAGGTTTCCCTGATCATATCACTGTGCGTTTAAGTATGGCAAGTCTTTGTTATGTGCGTGGGAAGCTTTTGTGGCAGCGCGGAAGGGGAATTAGTCAAATTCCCAGTTATCGCATTCCAAATGCCTGAGATCTGCGCCGTGTGTCTACTTAAGCCGTTTGTCGAGCAGTTATCTAGCCAAAATCTGGGCAATATCACGCATTCCCCATCATCAGCGGCAACACGATGCTGTTGCAACTGCAACTGCAATTGCAATTGCAATTGCAGCCAAATACAGTTGGAACTGTGTTACTTGGACACATTGCGGGCTAGTTATGCCACGAAATGCCCAATCAGAGCCACGGCCCACTAACTAACCCACTCATTTGACCGCCAGACACCAGAATCACCGCGCTCCTTCGCCGATTGCCCACACGTTTAATTGCGGAGACCCCGAACTTTTGGCTCAGTGTACGTAGCAGTGTACGTAGCAGTGTATGTATCAGTGTGTGTGCGACATAATATAGCAGCCCAAATTATACCACTTATGGCCAAAACCGCGCGCCCCTCGTCGGTTTCGCAGTTAACAAGAACGAACCAAAGCGAAACCAAATGGACAGGCCGCCAAATGAGCGACAGGCAAACGAGTGCAGCTTAACCAGGCCGGATCGTTCTGGCCGCCTTTGTTGCTTTTGGCCTGGCTCTTTTCGGCACTTCTTGTTGTCAGCATAGTTAGCGTTGTGGGTCCCCGGGGGGGGCAGACGACTGGGGAAGTCCAGATCCAGATCCCCAAGATAAGTTCAGTCGGGCACAGCTGCGCCGAAAATTGTTTGGCATTTTGCGCATGCGTCGCGGCTAACGCGATCTTCGTGCCAAGGAGACAGGGCTAACATACAGTGGTCTTGGTGGCGATCATGTAGGGATATTCATTTATTTAAAAGACCACAAAGTTCAACTGTTCGTGTGACAATGTTAATTTGTTATAAATGTTATTTAAGCATTCACATTGAAATGGTTACATCCGAAGATTAACATAATAATCCAATTCTCAATCTCTAACCACCGTGCACCTTCTGCGCCAAGTACAAAATTTGGTTTTGCTCTTCTCAAGATCTCAGGAAGAGCTTCAGCACCTCACATGGCCAAGAAGTTGGCGAGGGAAACCAGAACACAAAGTGTTGTTAGGGAATGTGCTGCAGAATTAGCTGAAATAGTTGTAGGTACAAATTCTTGGTTGTTTTTATTTTTTTCGCTCGCTGCTCAGCTCAGTTCGTGTTGCTGGTTACTGGGCCTTCTGTCGCTGTGTGCGTGCTGCCAGAAACCGTTAGAAGGCCAACTGCGTTGGCGCTTGTAAGTGTCAATGGGTCTAGACGGCTTTTTGGGCCAGAGGTTGCTACAGTTGTTCGCAGACGAGGCCGGAAAAACAACAAAGCTAAACAGAATAGGCAAATTTTTCATTGCACATAATTTATTTGACTTTAATTACAATTAATTACGGTAATTATGTTGTTTTTAGAGACCAATGCCAACTCAATTATTTGGGCACACACATTCGCGGGTGTGCAAAAAGCTCCAGCTCTTTTTGCTACATGAAAAGTTTGCGGTTGGCAAGTCCCGACTTCCGTTTCTGCCTTCCCTCTCCCTTTCGCTCGCCGGCACTATCTCTCTCCCGCACCAGTGGTATCCTTAAGGGGCAAAAACAGCGACGAAAATAACATTTGTGCTCGACGGCAAAACTTTTTCCACGCTGCGGCTAAACTTTTGTGAGTGGGCATAAACTGAGGTACAGCTGTGTTCGAAATAATAGTATTGTACAGCCTCTAGTGTATAGAGTCTAAAACAAGAGCAGAAGTTAATCAAAACTTAGTTTAGGTTATGTACCTCTGCACGTATATAAGATTAATATGGAATATCCGTTGTAATATGCTCTGCCAAACCAGTACTATTTTCCTGTACACTGCTGTCTATCTGAGTGGGCGGAGGACATTGCAGCCATCTAACACCGGGCGTTGCCCAACGAACACTCCCGAGTTTTCCCCTGGTCCCACATTTCCCGGAAGGGGCGAAAAATTGCAACAAAAACTTGTGACAGAGTGTGTGGGAGTGCTCAGCAGTATGTGTCTGTTCTTGAGCGTGTGTGTGTGTGTGTGACTGTGAGTGTGGCAACCGCAATCAAAAGGGATATTTAATTGCGCCTAATTAGCCAATTTATGCTGTTGTGCGCCAGGAACAGCAGGCCAGGCTCTAAGCATATTAACTGTCTTCTCCCGTTCTTATGCTAAATGCCACCGCAAGACGGCGCCTGTGGTGCACATATATAGTGTCTTTTTGCGGTGTCTGGGGGTGGTGCATGTAAAAATTGGTGGTGCAACGCACACAGGTTGCAGTTCCCTTTCAGTGATATTACATGATTTCCCAAACGGCCTTAAATTGCATGCAGAACACGTCAATATGACTTCAATAGTCGATGAAAAGCTAATGCGCTTGCACGACATGGAAAATTTGACGGGTAAAGGAAAGCCAACTTTAAGTTTTCAGCGTATTTCTAATAGATTTTATTATTTTTCGTAAATTTAATTAAAATTTTTGTAATATCTCTACTCCTTTTCTTATCTACTCCTTCTTAAGACCACATTGCCTAGTTTATCCTTGTGTGAGGCAAACACAATTCCATTAAGAACTGCCTGGTAAGGTCCTTGGGCTTGGTAAACAGGCCGCGACTTATTTATTGAGTGGCTTCTCTTCAGGATGCATTGAATATTTCGCAATTTCTTTATCCTCGGCAATTGATTTGCTTTCGCCCACCGCCGACAGTTGCGCGTCAGCGGAGCTGAAAATGGGCTGGAATTGGGGATGGGTGCTGTGACTGGGACGGGGACTGGGGCAAGGACGTCGCTGGTGGCTCATCCATCCGCCGGTGACCCAGTTCCTGGCTGTCTCCAAAGTCAAACACTGTGAATGGCTGTCACGGGCGGCAACAGAACCAAGCCCAGAGACCAACAACAATGGATGAGGCAACAATGCCTAGGCGAACACAGTAATGACAGGCATTTTGGGGCGGTGGCAAGTCTAGGTTTAGCATAAATCGATAGCGCCACTCGCTAGTTTACTTGCTGCGCTTTAAGGACACGCCGAGGATTCGCCTGCCCTAATGCGTTTAATTTTTCTCCTGCAACAATTTGCCTCTGCTCCTCTGCTACTTTGCTCCTTTCTTTGCGCGCAGCACGTCTGCGGAGCATTTTTTGCCCGACATTAAATTTTATTTCGCGCTCCGGCATTTGCATAGAAAATTCATTAATTTTCCACGAGGCAGCCGGATTGTTAGACAAATTCTTGCGGCTGTTGAACCATAAATATTAAATTCATTGAGAGTTCAAGTCGTAGAAAGCGAGTGATACATTTAAGCTGAGCCGCGCAAATTCGCTTATCATTGCTTTTCTTTCTTTCTGGCCAGGCTTTCTTCTTTCGGCTTGTCATTGCCCGTTGGCCATTTCCTAGACAGGCACATATGGACACTTCAAGCTGTCAGTCGGCGCATTGTAATCGGCGTCTGACCCGCATTAATTATACCTCTACTGACATGCGATATTCACACTCCGCTCCCCTGGCGCTCCATCGGATTTGTTGCAGGGCACTCAAGCTGTACACTTAAAAAAATATTAAGCATTAAGCAATTCCACTCCAATTGCATGGCCATTAGAGATTTACTCATTGGGAACATTAGGAAAACATACTAAAAGAACTGCTTGTAGCAATTTATTTGCTTTGTTTATGACTATTCAAAGAAATTCCAAATGCTCCTCATTTTCGCTCAGTGACGACGAGATGACGACTCCAACTGGAGTTCCATCTTCGGCTCGTTAATCGATATTGCCATAAGTGTTTGTAGCTGGCTGCCAACTCTTTTCGTTGGCCTGAAATTAAGCCGTGTCCAGACCATTGACCACTCACCATTCCTGGCCAACGCTGCCTTTTTCCATTTACTTGGGCCTTACTCGTTTCAATTGCTGTTTACTTAGCTGTGAAAATCGAAAGTCACTTCGCACCTTCGGTTGGGAAATGCAGGGGCCCGATTTTTGGGAGCTGCGTATCTGCTATGTGGGTTAAGATCAAAAACCAAACACTCCAGACATTGCTCCAAAGTATCTATTGCCTTGTGGCTTCTCCATCGACGACGCCAAGCTGTTTGTTCTCTAATGGACGGCGCTTCACTTTCTATTGTCTGAGGCAAAGAGCATTTGACACACATCTTTCCGCTTTCATTCTGCTGGAAGTCAGACTATGTGAACTACAAAGAAGTATGAGTGCCATTCTGGGCATCGCAACAATGGAGTTGAATGAGTTTATTGCAATTGAAAAATGTCTTGGGAACGAGAATTTAATAGCGCATTCAGCTAATAATTAAATTTAAAAAGACGGGAAGAACTAGAGCTAAATGAAAGAGATATGAAAAACTGAATAGTAGTCCGTTGATTAACTTAAAGGGCCAACCCAATCTAGCCTCATGGCTTTCAATGCCATTTTGAAGTAGAACAAGGGCTTACTGTGAAAACTTAAGTTCATTGAATACAATTCATTTCGGGCAGTACCAATACCCAATCAAACTTTCGGTATCTGCCAGCTTATTCGGAAGTGGCTTATTAATTTTCAATCAGAGTGCAGCAAACTCTCATCCACTCGCTATTCAGGAATTTCAGACAAATCAGATTCACATTAAACGACTTACCGATTCGATTTCGTTGTGGCCCCCTTTCCTGAGCGATCTCTGCCGCTAATCTCAGCTCAAATGCAATGCAAAACTGATAAACGCTGCTGGGGAAAATGCAGGAGGTCAGGTGGGCAGGTGGGGGGGTGGTAAATGCCCCCGCATTGGGAAAAACAAAAAGGAAAACAGGTAAAAATGTGCTTCCTGCTGTTGCTGCTGCTGTTGCTGCTGTTGCTGCTCAGGTTGCTGCCTGCCACTGGGGCACCTGAAACTCGAACGAACGTTCAACTCTAGCATTCGCCAAGCAATTTTCCAGCATTTTCCGCTGACTACTAAAGTCATTATATTGGCAGGCGAACGTCGGCACAGAGAGCTGCCATCTACACATCTATTCCCATCTATATATCTATATCTATCGGGAAAGTCGAGAAAGAAAGGAGAAGGACTGCTTGCTTTCTCGGCACTACGTTTTGTCGTTCAGTAGGTAAGTAATCTCATTATAATAATGGGAACAATTGATTTCTGCCAGCCAGCTTGTTGGGGCATGCGAAGCTCTTGCCACGACAGGTCCTGCCTCTGCAACCTGCTCCCTACCGAAATGCTGGGGGAGGCGCATCCTGCAGCCCCACCACTCAATCATTGCAACCACATCGCGCGGAGCGAAGTGGATGGCTGTCTTCGGCGTGCCTTCGATGATTCTTTAGTGTTGCCGCTGATGAAATTATAATCAGGGGAATATATAATTCCTTTCACCTGGCTGGGTTGGCTTGGCAGACGGACGGCCAAACAAAAACAAGGGCGCTAAGAGAGGCGCCAACTTGGCTATTGTCTAGCCAAATTTCGGCTTTTCTTTTTACATACACGTATGCAGATGGGATCATTAGAGGCGCTTAAGATAAAATAAGGACGGCTTATGATGATTGAATGCTTTCATATCAATATCAAAAGCTATATACATACATGTATAATTGCCTTTTTGTAGAGGAAACATTCATTTCCAGCTTGAGAACTAGCTTAGCTCACCAATAGTTTGGCATCATCATTTCCCATCATTGCGACTGCTGCCTAGCAACTCCCAACTCCTGTGGGTCCTTCAAGTTTCGATGATATGATAATTTGCTTTTGTTTCGCCTCCACCCACGAGTGAAGTAAAAGTTTTCGCCAGCGGCTTTGATGTCGGTTCAATCTTGCTCCGTCTTGTTTGGCAATTTCCAAGCTCAAAAATGCCATTCAAATGCAAACCCCAAATCGACCGCATAATGTGCCACAATTAAATTACAATAAATCATACTCGAAGGCAACTCTGGCAACTCTTGAGCGTAATTAATCATTTCTCGCAGTTGTGTGTATTGTGTGTTCGTCTTTCCAGTAATTCACTGTATTCTTGCCACGCCCTTTCGCATTTGGGGTTTTCTTTCTATGTCTGCGTTTTTTCCTTTATGGTTGGTGCCCCACAGTAGTTCGATGCTAATTAATACTTCATTTACCATTAACATTCGCTTGTGCTCTTTGAACCAGAACCCGAATTCTTTAGTTTGATGATTTGATTTTTATTACAACTGCTGCGAAAGGTACTTTACCGAGGGGAAAGCTTAAGTTACGAAGTGGAGCAACGAATTTCCATGGGGGAATGTGATGATGCAATCCACTGTTTTTTCTTCTGATGTTTCTGATGTACTTGTACTTGTACTGATGCACTTGTATTATGGCCTTTAATTAGTATGTAAACACTTGATTCATTAACGAATCTTCCGGCGGCTCACAAACATCATAAATTTTAAAGTAGCAATAGAACACAACGCAGTTTGCCCGGTTTGTTTGACTTTTGTCTGATCGAAAAAGTCTTATAAGTTGCCATCCGGGTAACCCCCGGAAATTATCAACCCCCCGACGTTCCCTAACTCGATTCCGGGTCCGGGTAGAGCATTATTGTTTCCTTAAGTTCCATTTGTTTGTGTTTGCCCGCTTGTTTGCGTACCGCCTCGATTTTTACAATACCAAAGGAGCGAAATAAAACGACTATTCTGCTGGCAGCGGAATTCGGATCAACAGCCGCCGCCTCATTAAAATTTTATATTTCAATCAAAGTTCGCTGCTTGAAGTGTTTCGCCAGACGGGCGGGTAAGTTGCCAATTGTAGTTGTTTCGCGGACTCAAAGGGTAGCAGATTGGGCAAACAAACTCCCGACCCCTCGCCACCGGCCAGTTTCCTCTTGTTTTCCCGTATTCGGTTGGCCATCGCAGAAGCCGCTGGAAGAAGTTGCACAGCGGTGACGTAATCCGATCTATCATAACTACGCACAAGTTTGCTAATTATGCAACAAAAACTGTAGCTGAGACAACAGCACACGTGTCGCGAGTTTCCCGGGACATCCGCTTTTCCAACACCACCCGAATTTCCCGGTTCCCAACTCCCGCCGAGTTAGAAAATTTGTTACGCTCGCAGCGTAAGTAGTTTATAATTAAGAAGTAACTGAATTAGCGTTGATAATGTCTATTATATAATGGCAAGACACACAAGCCAGCGGTAATCTGGGGCTCCGTATCCACATCCGCTTTTCCTGCCGCTCAACGACTCACATTTCGTGCACAGTTTCTCATTTAAATTTTTTTGAATTATCGAGTCCCCAAAGCGATTTGGATGGACGAATTTTCAGCTCGCAAAGGAAAGGCACCTGAAACCGAGAAAAAATATGAATTCCCAACTTTCCATACTTATCCCTTTCTTGCGGGAGTAAACAGAAACCTAATTTAATTTAATATACTGAGTTCAATTGTTTGCTCCGCACGCATACGCCATGTAAGCCAAAGTAAAACCAACACAATACGCTAGAATTTAAAGGTGATGTGTCCAGAATACCCTATACATAAGAATATTTCTTGTTTAAAGGTACAAAGACCTTGCTTTAACATCTGAACGAAACGTGAGTTGAGTAAACAGCTAGCCACTCCGGAATTCCCGATGGGCTTAAAAATTAATACTCGGTCACGTGCCGTTGATTAATGAAATATACGACCAGAAACGGTAAAAATACTGCAAAAGATGAAAGGTAAATAAATGAAAATCCAAATGCGATGAGCGAAAACCCGAGCAAACACTTTCCCAGCAGCAGCGAAATCAAGGCTCCAGGACAAACACTTTAAGAAACGCTTATGACACGCATACGCCGTGTGGCGCGAATTGAAAAGAAACTTGCGCATACAAATTGACAAATATTTGGAAAGGATTGCGAGCGGAGTGGAAAGCGGGGAAAGCGTGCAAAGGTGCATGGGCGGGGAGGAACGTGGAGGAAAATGGCGGCGAGGCGGCAGCGACAATGACATTAAATGAGCCAGTGTATGGAGTGCGCGTAGCAAAAGTCAAACAAGAGATAAAAGCAAGGATTAGTACGTTAAAACGCAGACGACGACGACGACGACGACGACAAGGACGAGGGCGAATGAGTAGGAGGAAGGGGAAAGGGGGAGGGGGAGGGCCTACCAACAGGATCTGGGGATGAGTCCTGCAACGTTAAGTAGACAGATGAACGTAAAACACGCTCGTGGCTGCGGTAATGTCTACGACACAGCCACCCACCAGATCCACCCAGCCAGGCATCTTAGTGTGCGTGCGTCTTATCGTTAAGGCTCTAGTCCCCGCATCTATGTATGTGTGCGCCAGGATGCCCGGAGAGCAACAGAAAAAAAGTAAGGGAAAACTCCTTGAAAAAGCATGTTGAAAGTAAATTGAAGCAGGAATTTCTGCAAGTGAACAAAGAGCGGGGTGGAGCGGTCGCAAAAAGTTGCCAAGGAGCAGAACTTTGCCAACTGCTTACAAGTTAAAGGAACTTCCCACACAACTATTTGGGGCAGCTTTAAGCTTTAGAGCGGGCGTACTACCAACTTTCATACCAGAACAATGATGGGGAGTTACAAACTGTACTAGCCGCCCTCGTTACCTGCTCACTTATTCATTTGACTGAGTAAATTTGTCTTCAGCAATTTGATGGCTTAATGAATGTCCGCCCCAGCAAATGGCTCAATCCAGAATGGCAACCAAAAAGCCAACCACTTCCCCCCCATGCCTTGCCTTTGAAAACCTGGCCATAATCCCCGCCCGGCTGACAGTGACTGAATGAATGAATGAATGAATGAGCGACTGACTGACTGGCTGACTGACTTGCAGGCTGCTCATCCGCTCCGCTGCTGATAAATTAACTTCATAATCGGCACAGTTATAAGCGCTGATGTTCAGCATTACTCTTCCACATTTTTGGGGTGCCCACCTGCCCCAGAAGCCGCCAAAAACAAAGCTTTATTCCGGGTCAGAATCGGGGGTGGCGAACTGTACGTAACGTTAATGGCAGCCCAACAGGCAACAGGGATAACTTTCTACCTTTCGCCCTGGGGTTGCCGGCCAACTTTGTGTTGCGAAAAATTGCTCTCAAAATATAATTGAATGTGTTTAATTTCGCTTTTAATTTTTTGGCATTGTGTTTGTCTTTCGTTGTGACCTCCCCTTATATAATGGGGCGCGTAATGAGCTCTTGGCCAAAACGTAACGCGGAAATGGGCACTTGGGTTAAATGAGACAGCCGGCAGATCCTTTGTCAACGCTTTAGACGACTTTTGGAGGTTAGTCCGGATGTCGAATTAGGTATTTTGAGTGAGGGGAGGGATTCACAACTTATATCATAAACGAAGCTTATTGTTTTTACTTTTGGCACTTAACTTTGGTATAACATACGAATTAAAGGTTCAATACTAGAATCTTATTTGTTAATTAAATACACACCTATATTTATCACGTGATTAAGGCTCATAAAAGAAGGCAATAAAATTATGTCCCATACATACGAGTATGTATATCGTATAACCTCGATAATATTTTCCTGTCAATAATCAAAGTGGTGGATTTTTCCGTCGTAGACGAAACTCGAGACTGTTCAAATGATAAACCCCAAGAACGCGAACGATTAAAATCTTGAATGTCAAGCGGAAAATTGTTGAGCGAAACGATGGTGATGGTGATGGTGATGGCGATGGTGACGTCGTTGATGATGATGGCGCAGAGACAAAGATAGCAAACAAATAAAAACGCATCTGATGCCAGGAACAAGGATTGCTAGACAAACTGAAATCCGAAACACACGGAAAAAGGGAAAAACCGCGGCAAAGCAACCGAAAATCAAAGTCCTTGGCTGCAACCTGCAATTATGCGACAGCAGCCAGGACAACTGCCTGCCTTTTCCGATTTCGAGTAAAAGGGAAATGCGAAATGGGAAAGTGGAAAGGGGATAGGGGAAGGGTGCTCCGTGAAATCCGAGGCGATATCAAAAAGCAGCGAGCATCGTTTTAGGGGCTGACTCCTATGCAAAGGAAGTGCCTGGAAGTGGGATGGAGTGGTCCTGGTAATGTCCCAGCTCTACCGCAATATGGTACGGAGATACAGGAATAATCGCACGAGTAACTCTCGACGAGCGACACTCGACTGGAGGGGGTACCCCATCGAACAGAGGAAAAACCCAAAGAATCCTTTTTGCCATCCCGGACCAGCTCTACGGTTTCAATTATCAAAAGCCGGGCGACGACGGTGACAAAGCGAAAAGGTCGCCTTTGTTTGTTGTTGTTCGGCGTATAAGAGATAAAGTATACCGAAATAAAGGCGATTAGCATTTCTAAGCCCTAGATTACCTGAAGTAGTTTATACAGCCCCGTCTTCGATAACAAGATTGCCCGGCTTTGTTTGCGTGTTTGTGACGATTCTGCCAGCGGTTCTCAGGCGCCTGCAACCCTCTGAAAGATTTCATGTCATCTAACGCCTGACTGCACTTCCCTCGCAGGCATCCGAAATTCATGCCTCAGTTGGCTTTCTTTTCCGAACCGCAAATTCCCAAGCTCGATTGATCCGAAAGCAGCTCGCTGCCGGCCAAGGAATGAGCAGTTATCCCCGGCAAGGACCTCCCTTTACACAACTCCGCGCAGTTCAGTGCCTCTGAATGCGCTCATACTCGTACTCGTACTCGTACTCGTACTCGTATGTACGCGGAGTGGCCGAGAGGACCTCATTGCTTATGCGATGATGATTTATTCAGAGGAGTCCATAATTGCATTTCGTTTAATATACTGCTCCGCTTCTGTTGGTTAATGGCAATCGTGGTTGATTAGCGCACTTTATTGGGAAATCAAAGTGGTTCAAGCGCCCGTACATCTGTCAACAGCTTCATTGTTTGATTTCTCTCTCAAATGGTACCCAAATTTCCCACAGGAAAGAGTATGGGAAGTAATTAAATAGAACAAGAAATAATCATTTCTATTCTTAGTCCAAAGCTTCTCACTTGGTTAATCTAAGAACTTATACTAATTTGTTACTTTTTTAACTCAGCTTAACCTACAAAAGCGAGCTGCACTTATCTGAAAAATAAATATAGCTATCTGCGTGCTAGTGGCAGGAAGTTACTTAACGAAACTTCTTTGAAGTTACCCCTTATCATTGCCAAATCAAGTACACTGGCCGACATGAGTGGTAGTCCCACCTCGAATTAGAGCCCGCCACAAAAGAGCCGCGCGGGCTTACGAGGTTGCCAAAATGCAGGCATAATTCTGTCGGTAATTTCACACGTCCACTCTACCTGCGGATCCTCCAGGGCCAACTTGCAGCTCCAACTGCGTAAGCCAACTGGTGGCCACGTCCTAATTTACACGAGACTCCTCCAATCCGGCCATCCGACAAGCAGGCTTTATTCGCAGGAAAAAATTAACGCAGACACAAATTATATCTGGCGCTGATTAATCACTTAACAAGCCTTGTACTCCGCGGATATTACCCACACACACACACACACACACACACACACACACACTCGCACTCGATCCGGCCCACGTTCGTCCTGACCTCCAGACCAGACCGCCAGAAAATCGAGGGAGTGGGGAGTTAAATAAAATGCCACGTCAATTTCATGCAAAGGTGCGCAGTCGTAAATTTAACTGGACGCGTAAATCCTGTGCGCAAATGTTTCAAGTTCGCGCCGACGACGCGATCGCCAATTCAGATTACACTGCAAACAATTTTCAGTCGGTCCAGTATGGGTAGTTATATTTATTTTTAAGTATTCCCAGTCCCAGAATTTATGGTATACAAGCTGAAAATATTTTTTGCCATCAATTCGCGCTCCTACAACATTCATAGAACAAGAAATTATACTCAGCTATGATTTGTTTCGTTTTTGTTGGCAAATTTAACTGGTAATATACTTTTATATGTTTCAATAACGTTTTTCAAAGTGCAGCTGGGTTCAGCTGAGCTCGGCTCATTTCCAGCCGATCCCGTCCAGACCATTGCTGTCCAATTGTATTTATTTAGGGCCCGCTCAACTGACTTTTGCCAGGCATTCCGGCTTGTCAGCTCCGCTGGCCGCGCTAAAATTTAAATTCATACACGATCGTTGGCCCCAAAAAGACTAATGAGCACAATTATGCATTATTGCAGCTCGTTGCATCGAAAATGAACTTTAACAAGCCTCGGCGAACACTTGATGCGCCCTGGTTTGAAGTCGAGGGGATTCGAGGGGAGCAATGTCTGGCAGCTCGAGTTGGGTAAGTCGCAGAAAACTAGTTTTTCGCGCTTGTCTGTCGGCTTCTTTTTTGGGTTTTGGCCAGCCTGGGATTGGCTAAGGTTGTTAGCACTGCTCCTCTGCAAGACAGCCCAAGTCGCAGGAAGTCCGCGATAAGGTCAGCAGACAAGGAGACAATCGCACATGACACTTGCCGGGCACAAATCCGATTTAGAGCCAAGAATAATGCCTAAATTTGTGCTTGGGTTAATATATACTATTTACTACTACTACTTATTAATAAATATATAAATATAAATATACCTTGGGCAGATGGCTTGGCTTACGAGCAGAGGGACTTAGATTTATTTTGTGCTCCATTTAGCTATTGATTATAATTAGTAATGTTTGAGATAATACGAAATAAATCAAACGAAGACTTGCATTGGAATAAAATGTTTTAGTATTAATTACACACTTTTACTATTTTATTCTCCAACGAAATTGGTGGTTAGACATTTTCGAAACTAAAACGGAGACAGTTGCTTGATTTGATATTAAAAGGCAATTGACATTTGTCAAAAACTGAATGCCTAATTGGCCAAGTCTGCATTTGATTAAAGTTTGTGATGACTGGAATTAGCCGCACTACTGCGGCTGAGTCATGGCTTCCCATTTCGGAGTTCCCACTTCGGGGTTCAACACAGGACACTTGCCAAAATTGTAGCAGTCAAAACAGATCGCCGGGATTGGCAAAAGGCAACAGGCAAGAGGCAAGGGGCAACTTGGCCTGACAAATAAGGCTGTGAGTTGGCCAGGAAATTCGCTTTTTCCTGGTCTCCTCTTGCGTGCGCATAAAATTCAAATCAATGACAAGACGTCGAGAACGACGACGACGAGGACAACTTTGCCGGCAACATTTGCGTTTCATTGCCAAAACGCCAATTTGGCAACTGGGAAAGCGGAATGCTGTTGCGGTGCTGTCCTGGCTTTTTATGGCTTATAGATATTGTCTCAAGATGTCTGCGGCGGATAATCTTGTTATCGCGACTCGTTGCATTTAATTGAGGCAAGCCAACTCCAAGCTCCAAACTGCAAACTCCAGACTCCAGACTCCAAGCTCGAAACTCCGATTCCAAAGTTCTTCAATTTGGCTCTCGAGGGTACAAAATTAATTGGTATATCGAAGCATTTGAATTTTAATGTGTTTTGCGTGGTCAGCGGTAAGAGGTGTTTTTTTTTTTTATAATTTTTCTAGTGCTTCGCGGCCGAAAAGGAAGGCGTGGCCTTCATTTCCATTCAATTGCACTTGAGCGTCCATTTCCTTTCCGCCTTCTCCATTTAATTTGTTTTTCTATTCATTTCATTCCATTTTATTTTTTGGAAAAAGGGCGGCACGCAGCTGCCGTTGACATTTGGCATATCCATTCGAATTTCAAACCGAATTGTAAGCATATCAAAATGTTATTCAATACTTTTTGCCCAGCATTCCTTAAATGCTTTGTAGTAGGCTCCCTCCTTGGCCGCATTCTAATTTACCTCCGAAAAGGAGCCGGGCGGCGAAGGGAAAAAAGTGTCGCATAAAATTACAAAAGACAAAAGGTCGATTGTCCGTCCGAATCGCTTTAATAGAAATCTACGCCCGTATTTTCGTTTGACAGAATTTCCAGCCATTTGGGCCCCGTTCTTTGGTTCGTTGAATTTTTGGTTCCTTTGGATCCTTTGGTTCTTTTGGTTCCTTGGCTGTGGTACACGCTTTTTGCATTTCGCTCTATTTTCGGGCTAAGTTCCTTTTGTCTAGCGCATTGTTGGGTCGCCCTGCGATTCCATTTGCCAGTGCCCCATCCGGATTCGCAGTGCCATATGCAGATTGAATTACACCGCAGGCCGCCATCGCAATCGCCATCGTCTCTTTAATTGTCAGTTCAAAGTGGACCAGTTAGGATAATTTGCAGTTGTTCTGGATTAATGCTCTCCGGGGCGGAACTTCGGCGGTTGGGGGATCCACGCCTCCGGCTAGAAATATCATTCTTTATGGCGGGGCGGGGTCTCTTTCAAACTCGATTGGGGTTGTTTAGGCCTAGAGCTCTGTGGGAAGCTTGGCTCGACAGAGACGAGAATATACAATATTCGTAGAACTTAACTAAGGCCATCCCTGTTCACCGCGCTCATTGCCTAAATTATCAAATAGTCTGGAAAGGGGCCGTAAAATTGCCACACAGACCACACTAAAAACTGAATTATCCCATGGCCAAGGGGCGTTCAGCGATCGTTGTTACTTGAAATTTCTGCTGCCGCCATGTCGTCGCTGCAATCTCGTTTCAAGTGCCCCGCCAAAAGGCCACCAAAACTTAATAATATTAAAAGAATTTGCAAATGACGCGCAAATGTTTCAACACTCTCGGCATCAGCTCCTCCGCTCCGTCCCGTTGTGAAAACCGCCGCAATGCCAAAGCAGGAAAAATGTAATAATAATAAAAAACCAAATTATTGCACTTCACATTCACAGTCATCGGACAGTGCCATCTTTGGCCGGCGGCCATCCCGTCCTCTCCTGCACTGCACATTGCGCAATGGGTGCCTCCACCGTGGAAGACCAGGTCCGCCGATCGAGAACTCAGGATGGAGGATGGAGGATTGAGGATCGAGGATCGCGGATCGAGGATCGACAGCCAACTGGTCCGCCACTCGTTCTAACAAGAAGGTGATATAAGTGGTTCGATTGCCGCCGCCATTGCACACTGCTTTCGAATGAGAGCTCCATTACTCACTCACTCGCAACTTTGCTTTGCCATTTTCAAAAGTATAATACTGAAACATTTTTTTTTGGAAATCATTTAAGATACAACTAGGAATTAGTATTCCCTTGAGTACACAGAAAATGTATTTTATGTTAACCAGTTTATTTCGTTTATGAAATCATTTCATAATAATATGTACTTCATGTTCCTGAGACAGTAGATAACTTCTGCGGGTAGAAGCTTGTTTTCAACGCTTTGTTTTGTAACTTACTAACTTCAGTAACTAACTTGTCTGTCACATCTTTAGTATGTAAAACCACTGTGCCAGCGATCTTTGCGCAGAGTCGGCGCGTTAGCGCTAATAAGCAATTGCCAAATTACATTCGCGTGAGTAATCTCGCGCCCCGATGCCTGCGAACGGGTTAAGACGGTAAGACGGTAAGACGGTTAGGCTAGGACGGCTGCAGCTTGGTGGGCGGAGCCTGCTGGGCACCGCGAGCGCAGATACTTAAGTGATGCCTCGTCCGCCGTCCTCAGTCCACTGTCTACTGCACGTCCATGGCCATCCGCAGGGGCCTGCCAGTCACTCACTCACTCAGTTAGTCAGTTAGTCAGTTAGTCAGTCAGGCAGTCAGGCAGTCAGTCAGTTGGCCCGGTCACTCATTCATGCCGTCTCTGGTGCACATGAAGAAATATTTCAAATGATAAATCACCCAATTCCTGGTATTGTTAGTTCTAAACGCTTTGCTATATATCTAGGCATAATGCGGTTTTTATTAAAAATAATGTTAAAGCCTGAAAGTGCTATAATACAAATAAAAAGATAAAAGTTTTTGTTAATAAAAATAGTTAAATTTTGAATCTATATTCTGAACAAAATAAAATCAGGTCCTTCAGCCTAATGTAATATATTCAAACTAAATATATGTATAATACAGCAATACGAGTGGATATCCACGCGTAATTTATTTATTCAGCTCTTCCTGAGATAGCCGCATTTTCTCTGTGTGCATGAGGAAGCAGCTCCGAGCTCCCCGACTTCGCAGACTTTTCGAATCGAAGACTTAGCCCTGTAATTTAATTTTTTGCCCGTTCGGCTGCTTCTGCTGCTCTCGCCGCTGCATTTTGTGGCCCAAAGTAGTCAGTTAGTTAGCGCTGCGATCGCCATTTCTTCGCCCCCTTTCCAAGCGGCTCGCTCGGATAAGGAATTTCTTCCCTTTAACACATTTTGGCATGCAATTTGTTGAAATTAACTTCAATTGCAATTTCTGTTCTGTTCGCGCCGTGCTCAGGCCGCCCTGGCTCCTCCTGCAACCCAAAACTTGTGTCATTCCCATTGGGTTATCGTTGCCGCATCTTTTTGGGCCAACTGACATGTGCATATAGGCATGGATGTGATGTGGCCATTAGAGCGGCAATCTGGCTGTCAGAGCGAGGGGAGATCGGTTCGCAGTTCGATTGCTGTTTTGCTGTGAAATAGTGCCCCCCAGGCAGGATAACTGTTAATGGCCAATGGAGGAGCCTTGAGATTAATTTAACGGGCCAGAAAAGCAGGGGAACCACTCTTCGGATTTTCGAACAACTACCTAGTACATTGTAGTAAAGGGATTCCAGCTTCTTTCCGAGCTCTTGACTTCTTACTTCTGCTTAATTTACTTCGAAATGCGGTATTTCGATTGCAATCCTGCCATATTGTATTGGTATCCCCCAGGTGTTGTTACACAGAGAGAAAAAATCTATATCTATATATCGTATCTATTATCCAAATAAAAAACCATAAAGCATGAATATGTACAACTATTAAGGGTTGAAAAATCATGTTTATAGTGTCTTATTTATTAAGGAATTTCTCCCATTGAAAACACTTTTTTGAAATTCGTTCTTTATTTTTTCTCAGTGCCAGCCCAGTTGAATTGCTTTCGACTGGCCATAGCCTAATATGAAGCAACACCATTAACAGCATGCAAATTAAAAGTACTCAACAACACATCAACTGGCCAGCTACCAGGCTGCCATCTCCGTCTCCAGCTCCAGTTGGATATCCAGCTGCTCCGACTAGGAGCTGGACTGCATCCTGCTGCTTCTGCTGTCGGCTGGGGCACCCAATGCTGTCGAAACAAAGACTAAATGCCTGCAAAACCTAGCAAAGAGCGCTGCAACACGAAATGGCCGGCAAGAAGCTATCAAAGCTGGCGATGGTAATTGCAGGTTTCGCTGCAAACATTTTGCACCAAAACGACGTCGCTGCCATCAAGGAGCTGCCTCATCCCCATCCCCATCCCCATCCCCATCCCCATACCCATCCACATGGCTTTCAGGTCCGAACTTCGACTACAATGTCGGCGATGAGTGCCCTCGATGCGCATGCGCAACGACCATGGAGATCAGAATGGCAATGGCCATCAGTCAGCCGACCGACTTTGCGACTCACTGACTGCTCGACTTAATGACGGGCCAGTGAGTGGAGGAAACACACCAGGCACACTAAGCCAGGCCCACTGCGATTGGCGGTCCTGGACTTACAATCTGGAAATCGTACCAGAGCTCTCAGCTCACGTTAAACTTCCATAATATCTTTATTTTTAGAACTCTACTTTTAAAACAATTCCTATCGCTCTGATTGTTTAATCAGAGGGGGATTCATTCTAACCCAGTTAAACACTATTTTGAATATTGTTAAGAACAAGTATTTTAAAATATAATAAAAATAATAAGTGTCGTTTTTTTAATTCCTAAGACCTCAAGACCTGCAAGACCTCAAATGTATTGACTTTCGGTCTTTCACTTAGGCTGAACCTGAATTTAACAGCCATTGTGGCCAACTCCCTCTGGCTACCTGCTGCCTGTTTGTCTTTGCCATTAGAGCCTCCGCACAATTTCCCAAATGACAAACATGCCAGAACGGCTACAGCCCTAGACAATGGCCAAAAGGAGCAGCAGGATGGCCAACAAAGGCAGCAACAGCAACAGCAACAGCAACAGCAACAGCAACATCAGTAGCAGTAGCAGCAGCAGCAGCAGCAGCAGCAGCAGCACATTAATCACAATGCTCCAAAACGGCTTGACAGGCATCTACTAGGAATTGTCGCTGGTCCCCGGCTGAGTGTGTGTGTGTGGGTATGGTATCCTTGGCATAATTCTTATTCAATCGCTAAGGACAATGGCTACGGCTCGTTGTAGTTTCAATTTGCGGTGGGCTTGAGATTTGTGCCAAGACAATTGCCAAGAAAGACAGGAAGCCAACGACTCCGGCCATCAATTTTAAAAATGAAAAATTCCCTTCTGCCTTGGCAGTGGCCGGAAAATGGAAAATTAAATTAACCTTTGCTGCTGTCTTTTCCTTCCCCTTTTCCCTTTCCCTTTCCCTTTCCCCTGTGCTCTTGCCAGCTTTCCATGTTTTGTTTGCTGGCCGAAAACAAATGCAAGTCCAGAGCCCGAAGTGCGATAGCATCTACTGCCGAAATATGTTAATTTTCAATTTAGTAGTTGGTCGCTCTGGAAAAATTGTGTTTTTATATACACCCACCCCACCCCTCCTCCCACTCAGTTTTCCCTTTAATTTTTCGTTTATTTTCGGGCCTGTTCTTGGCCTTATTGGAGGCACTCGAGCGGAACGGGAACCAGAGTTTCCAGGGAGCAGCGCGTCGAACGAATTATCACATCCACTAATCTGCTGCATATCATTTTCGCAGGCGTAGTTGGACCTGTTGCCACGCCCCTTTTTACAACAAGAGGAAGTGTTGCCATGTTAGTTTGCCGCTCAGCGACTTCATAAACAATTTGTTGGGCCTGCTGAAGAAATAATTAAGACATTATAAATTATTTGGGCCGGGGGTGTTGAGTGTCCGGCTTTGTCTGCGGCATTTTCGTTCCTAATGAGCATAACAAAATATTTCATTTGATATGTATCTGCGCTCTTTTCATCATACTCGTTGATAGTTTGAGTTATGGGATGCGGCCTGTTAACCTTCCGTTTTGGGTACTTTTTATGGGAACTGCTTTTGATAATAGAACTTGGATTCAAATGATCCATTTCGAGGCGGTCATTCAAAGATATTTTCAAACATTTTCAGACATACACGTAGCAAAGGTAGCTGCTTAAGCTATACTTTCCCCTTGAATTTCATACTCTTTGTGATTTAAATTCCAAATACTTTTATCAGCTGTATTCCACTTCATAAAGGCAATTGGCAGGTAAATGCACTTCTCAGAAACCACTTGGGGAAATCGCTGGCTGAAAGTCATTCAATTCGCAGGGCATTCAATTAAGCTGAAAAGTTTTTAAGTCAAAACTGCTAAATGTCGAATACTTCCACAATTTGAAGGGCACTCGCGACCAGTTAACTGGACGGATCAGTCAACGAAGCGCCTGCCAGAGATGTAATCTCAGCCGGGATCTGCATTTCAGGCCGGGTCAGAATCGGAATCGAAATCGAAGTCGAAATCGGAATCAGAATCAGCGCAGCAAAAACGATTTTCAAATCAATTTCTCAATCAATGTCAGGGCGAATACAAAACACACGTCGGAGAAGAGCCGCTTTGTATTTGTATTTCAGGCTGGATTTCGATTGGAGTCGCGCGATTCCTGGAAGCCCAAGCCCAAGCCCAAGCCGAAGCCGAAGCTGGAAATCGTGTGCTCGCATACTGGTACCCAAAAGTAAAAGGTTCAAATTGTGTCCAAAATGTCAAAAGCGGGCTCAATATGATCACCGCCGCCTCGCCGCAACAGAAGCCCAGGAAATTTGATCGCATGCAGATAGCGCTGGGCCCTGGGACTCCAAGTTAACCAAGGTTCTGGGCTTTAACTTGGGCCATGGGCCATGGGCCATGGGCTCGGGATTGGACTTGGGCTTGGGCTTGGGCATGGGCATGCAACTGTTTTGTCGTTTTTGGCGTGCGATAACCCAAGTCAATGACTGCCACTGCGGTCTGAGATCGGATCCCCACCCCAGCCCACCATCTCCTCCTTATCCGGCATGAAAAGTGAACTTGACTGCAGCCGGCACTCGAGTGCACTGCCAACTTACGGGAGCCATGGGCCAAGGCGGTTTCGGCCTGGCCAAAACTGCAGTCCCGGCCGCGGTCTCATCCTCATCAGCATCATCATCGCTGCATACAATCGCCGATAATCTCACGCTTGGCATCGGCAATATCGGCGCAGACAGCGCATCCGCACTGGGAGAAATCTGTACAGAGTTCTTTGCTTCCCTGCAAATGAATGGGGAATAGAGCTTCCCTACAAAAAGCCTACAATAAGCTGTGCAGCACAGGTGTTTCAAAAAAGCAATATTAAATTATTTACTTCTGATTAACTGCTTAGTTCCCCTGATTTCTCTCTGTGCAAGCTCAGATGCGACCTGAGCTGGGAGTTCGGTTTAGTTCGCTTTAGTTTAGTTTGGCCCCTGGTCGGGCAGTTGTTGTGACTTGGCATTCAATTGAATTTCGTTAAATTACATGAATGTATAACCATTTTAATTTTCTTTTCGGCTGCTGCTCGGAATCGTCGGGCATCTGGATTTCTGGCCCGGCCTGGCCAGGGATAGCGACTCCTTCGCAGCGACTGCCTCGGCTTGGGATGGGATCTCGGCGCGCTTGTAGTCGATGCCTTTTGAATGATGACCCTACAAATCACGTTTCGCAATGGCTCTGGTTCCTGCTCCGATCATCAAGATGCTGGGCCGCCGATAGTCCCACCAGGAGGCATTCCCATAATGACGATGATGATGGGGAAGTGCCAGCAGCGACGGCTCCCAGGAAAATGGGTTTTTCGAAGGTGTTGCCACCGGTCTTCTTCTTGCTCAGCCGGAGGCTTTTCCGCAACCATTGGTACAGTGCGAGCTCGGTTCGGTAGTCGGTAATGCAATGCACTATTAGTTAATGGTTTTCCAGTTGATTGACATTGCCAATATTCCTAGTGTCACATGGACTTCACTTTTTTTAGTTTTTGGACAATGTTTGTGTAACAAACAAATCCCATTTCGTGACTGTCAAAGGCCCAACCAACCACTTTTGTTTACTTAGGTTCCCAGACCTTCGTCGGGCTATTTGCCCTGCGAGTGACTGAGAGGCATACAAATTCTGCGACTCCCACCCAGAATTTCGCACTGCACAAATCATGTTCATTACCCAACCACCGCCGCTGTGTCAGTTAATTTCAATTTTGAGCATGATACGCCCCAAAAAGGATAACTCGTGTGACAAAAAACAATTAAGTCCCGGGGCGACACGAAGCGCGGGACATTCGCTGCATAGAAATCAGGGAGTGGGCTGTGGCTCGGATTCGGATTTGGAGTCAGAGTCGGAGGCGACAATCCAAAGCCCAAGTAATGCTCGCTCACAGTTCCCATGCCGAATAATACCTGCATGCACGGCGAAAGCGTGAAAACGAAATGAAAAATCACGCTGCAGATGCAGGGGGGTAGGCGGGGGTAGGTGGCTGAAGGACGCGGGGTGGGGCAGGGACGGGCGCCGAGGCATGCACAATTGGGCGTTGTAATTGAATTAGTCACACCCACAGATTGCACACATGAATGACTTGCCGAAGACAAAAGGACACAGGAGTCCTGGGGGAGGGACTCGGATCGCAGGCACGAAAAAACTGCGATTTATTTATTAAACTAGGTTACCAGGCAACGGATCACGAGGGCGGGGCAGGGATGAATGGATTTTCCCAAGGCTGGACGGGTAAACGATGCGATGAGATGCGATGCGATGCATTTAAGCGGCGACTTAGCCAGATTACACAAAAGAACAGTAGGAATTAATCTTTAATATGGCTGTTATCCGCTGAATTTAAGTTTCAAATTCAATAAAGAACAAGGACATAAACGGGTTCCCCGATTTCCCCGTACGCCTTAATAAATTTAAGGAAAAAAAAAATATATATATATTTTTAATAAATATTTGGAAGCACACAGAACCACCAGTTTTGTTTTTTAAAGCATTTACTTTCAGAAAACACAATATTTTATGCAACGCTTGTAGGTAACTTAGCTCAAGTCCTTGGCTAAATTCATTCTACTCATGAGTATGTGCGCATACAGCTTAGTCCTCTGATTTTGCCGCCTGGGAACTTTCACCCACTGTATAGGTGTCTGTGTGGGTGGCTTGTGCCAGTGTGTGTGTGCAAGTGTGTAAAGCGTCTCAAGGACCTCTGTGGCACTGCTCAAGTATTTGCCGACTTGTGCAAACACTGCGAGGCCAATTTGCATTATAATCGGGAGTAGTGACGACTTGACCTTGTCATACACACACACACACACACTGTAACGATAGCACGGGCACACAGATACGCACTCACACACGAACAGGCGGTTGCAGCCCGTTTTTCTACTACACTTTCACGAGCACTTTTTTCTGCGCCGCCCGAAAGTATGCTTTGAGATTTTGCAGCTTGTAATTAAACATGTAACCCGGCACTACATTAAGGTTATTTATCGCCGAGTGTCGAGCGTCGAGTGCCCTCCAGCTGCTGCTCTCCTACTTTGCTGCTTTTCTACATTTTGCTATTTAAAATGATAAAATGCATGTTGACCTCAACGGAGCAGCCGAGAGTGGGAAGCACTCAGCATCCTGACACGGGCCCCGTAATAAAATCCAAAAATGTGTTGCCACAAAAATGTTATTTCCCAAATATACCCACCCACCAGGTGCTTCTCTTCCACTTGGCATCTCAGTTCGCCGGATAACGACGTCTGCTCCGCTCCGCTCTCCAATGTTCCCATCCCGGGCTGAAGTTACTCATGCGGTTTTTACTGGTAATTAAATTAAATTTATTTAAGTTGAGTTAGCTTACGCTCGCTGGATGTGCTGGATGTGCTGGATGTGCTGGATATCCTGGATGTCCTGGATGTCCTGGTTGTCCTGGGCGGGCTACCATCTGCCTCTTGGCTTGGGTTACGGTGGTTTTCTACCAACAATGTTGCGGTGGGGCAACCACAGCACTCATCCGCTCAGGTGTCCATCCACTTGAGGCCGCCTTCTCTTCTTCTGCACTGCATTTAAAGTGACAATTTTGTTGTTGTGCTTAAAGTGTGTAATCGGAGCTGATAAAAGCTTTTGCTATTTGGACGTTCCGAATGCCCGGGGTCACTGGGCGATAGTGAGCAAGGAATTCTATACCGAAGTGCAGGAACTCAAGAGATGGTGGCTACAAAAGGCTCATTTGGCTGAATTGTGGAGATTTCTTTTGGTCACCGATGGAATAACAAAAGTATCAAATTATAAACAAAAACGCGTAGTTAAAGTTAGGAGTCCAGAGAAATTTAATAATTTTCATTAGAGCTCTTGCCCCCCGTAATTACAGTACATACAAAGTGTGCTTTCCATTCAGGAGCCACTTGTAAATAAAACTAGTAAGGTCAAGAGTCAAGAGTGGGAAAGGCAGAGCAACGATAATGGAAAAACAAAGGGGATAGAAAACCAATTGAAAATCTGGCTCTTGTGGTTGTTATATTCACATTATTTATTTGTGCACAATTCACGCTGTTTGCCATTTCTGGGCTCAGTTGCTCGGCTGCCAACTTTATTTATAGGTCATTCATTGTGGAACTATGTTTATGGAATGGAGGGGGGGAAGGGGGAATTCACAACAACAATGGGCTGTGGCCAAGTATGCAAGTATTGTTCACAATATATTATTTTATTTTTCACAGTTTTCCAATTGCAGTGGCCGCGCTGCCTATTTTGTATTTGTTTCATTGCTGGAAATGCTTCGTAGGTATTTACACACGTTTTTTCATCCACTTAGACACGAATTACACCTTAAAAAGCATGAAGTGCCCAAAAGAATTGGTTGAATTGGATTACGATATACACTTTTATTATGCTTGGAAGGTTAAAATACAAGAAGGGTAAATATGGTATTTTACTGAACCGAAAGCTTAAAAATTGAATTTAAAATCAATTTTATTCACATTGTTTTAATACAATATTATCTTTTAAAAAGTAAAGGCTTCTCTTTGCATTTTGGATTTTATTTTTTATTTTATTTAATATTATCCATTCGACCATTACATTCTGATAAAGATCACCAAATTGGGAATACCCCTACTCAAGTATTGTTGGCCACCGAGTGTTGGTACTGCCAAAAGCATTTCAATTTCAATTTTTTGCTCGAACCTTGCCACCGTGTTGCTGCTGCGCTTTTCTTGCTGCTGCTGCAGCAATGTTGCTGTTGCTGTTGCTGTTGCGATATTGCTGCTGCAGCGTCTGAAATCGTGCCGTTAATCGCTTTAAATATGCGACAGGTTGTGGCACAGCTCGGTGGCGTCTCCGCTGTGCTCGTGTTTTCAGCTGGGCTTGCAGGCTGTGAGCGAAGGATTTCATAATCCACGGCATTTGTCTCACCGATTATGCAATTCGAATAGCCAGCAGTTGGGCTGGTGCCCTGGTGCAGCCAGCACACAATTCAGGAAGTCATTTGCCAAACGTATTAAAGCCTTTGTGCAAACAAATGTTTATTTAAATTAGACGCCCGACAAATGAACGCAAAAGACCCAAAAAAAAAAAATCGGCCAGAAAATACAGAGATACGAAAGCACAGAAATAAACGGCAGCGTTTTGTATTTGATTTTCACTTTCTATTTGCGGTCGGTTTACCATTTGCATTTGATTTGTTGTCACCCATTGTTATTGCCTCTGTTATTTTATGCAAATTCGCATCCCCTGGTCACTGGCTGCTATTTGTTTAATACAAATAAAAAACCGAAGTCATGCAACAGAGTCGGAATATCGCAAAGTCGGTATGTTGATTTTCAGTAAAAGCCGACAGACAAACGTGGCTTTTCGTTTATTGATCGTCGCTAGAGTACATAAACAGACCTCTGGTAACTCTGGTAAAGTAACGTTATAAATGTTTTAATACTCGTTAATCATTTTTAGCACTACCTCCTTTGATACTTGTGCCGTCTTTATAGGCGTAGCTCATATTTCACTGTGATAATATCAAATCATTTTTATCCCTTCAGTTCACGCATGTATGCATAAGGGTAGGCGGCCCAAACGAAGACGAGCACTGAAAAATAAGATGAGCTCGTTTGATAGGAAATTCTTCTGAAAATTTAGTTCCCGTTGACTAACATAAAAATATGACATTCCAAATGGCGACCTCAATATCTACATTCATCCTAAGCCTATGTAGGTATATCATCAACCAAATCTTTATAATAATCAAAACAACTCCGCAGATCAGTGACACTATCACCCAGATAAGCAAAAGAATGGGTATTTCCTTTAGAAAAAATATGTATCTCAAGTTAGCCATCGAATGCCTTGACTAGCCGCATACTTACCCTGAGTGCCCCTATAATCAGAAAAATGGCAGCGATAAAAATGGGAATCCAAGTGATCAATGATGCCACTAACCATTTGTTCACTCCATACAAGGCTATATATGTAACGCAGATATAGATTTGGTAGTCTTATAGTGGTTATGATTCTTACCTAAGTGAGAGCACTCGAAAGAAAACTCTAAGATCCCGACCAAAATCGCAAACAGTGCAATTGTGACGCAACAAGGCTTTTGGTTCGCATTCAGGCACATTGTAAATTTACTTCATTTAATAACTTATTTTGGACATTTAAATCCAAGTCACTCTTTATTACAATTGAAGCGTCTACTGCTAGACGCAATTTGCTTTCGAAAAGTGGCCCAGAGAGCCAAAAATTATTCTATAAGAGAAAACCCATTAAAAAATGTATAATATATAATATAATATATATATAATATATAATGTATAATATAATATGTATAATAATATATAATATTATAATATATATAAGAAAAACCTGATTTAAAAACAAATATAGTATACGAAACTGCTGAATACTTAAAAATTAAAATATAACTCAAAGTAAACTAACATACGAAAACTTTTTATTCCACCGAGAATATGAAATGCTGAATCAGAATTCCTATAAAAAAAGTGTATCCTCTTGATAAAGTAACCAAGTAAAGTAACGCCAACACTCCGATAAGAACACAAATGGCGATTAAAAATCCAAAAAATACAAGAAGCGATTTTGCAATGGATATATAAATAAATATAAATAAATAACAATAAATGGTTTAAGAAGACAATTTAAAGTATACATTTAATTTATTCGAATTCCTCTTCTTCAAGTTCACGTTTGTAAGCATATGTGTAGTATGCGGAACAAAATACCAATACTGATAAATAAGAGAAAAAGTTGTCATAGGCATACTGCTAAAAAAATGTTTAAGTGGACTTACGTATAAGAAGTATTATAAAGCTGCCTGAAAGAATATAATACGCGTCATTTGGATGAGTGTTTTTGGGTGGAGTGAATAAGACAATTTTTAAAAAAACTTGAATGACTCCGAAAATCAGCACGACTGCTATCCAAGTCACCAGGAGAGAACGGATTTTCTAAAATTACTAAGAGGTAAAATTTTTCCACTATTTGTTGAACACTTACCTGCCTTTATTGCGCCCACAATCAGGAGAACTGCTGTCGTGATAATGGGCACCCAGGCTAAAACAGACAGCAGTTGCCAAAGCCTCCAGCGAAATGTGCCTACAAGATCAACTGATATAGAAATATGGCATAAGATGGCACGCTTTTACCTAGCAGATGAGCTTGGTATCCTAGATCGCAGGACCCCACAATGATGGCCAGCAATCCGATACCGACGCAACAATATTGGCGGCTCGCATTGCAACACATCTCAATTTTTTTATGCGTCATAAATTAACAATATTATCACTGGACAAAAATATTTCAGCGTTAAATTACGCCTTTTATCGAATTTTAAAAAGTGCATTATCAAGCTATTAATGATGTGTCTGTGTATTAGTTGAAGTGACATTTAATGCCAAGTCACTTTGGTTTCTACTTTAATTTTAATTTAATTCATTTCAATTTAATTCCTTCTAATTTAATTTAATTTCAGCACAATATACGTACGTGCAGCACTGGAAACCCTAATTGTTCAATGAATGCTAATTTTATATTTATTTTTACTCTTATCTAAACAAAAAGTACGCCTAGTTTTCTATGTTTGCAGTCTGAAATTTGTTCATTTATTGATGTCATCTATAGCAAACTAGTTGCCTTTGAAGTCTAAGGCAAGTTCAAATATATCAAATTCCGGAAGGGTTGTTTTTCTTTTTTGGTAGAACTGTTTAACATTGGATTCCTTACGATTCGCCTTCCAGAAGTTAGCACAGGTGAAGCCGAAGGATTTGGAGGAAATGAGCGACTCAAGCAAGGAGTCACCACAGCCAACATCCTCCGGGACTAGGCCAATTTTCACGTTAAGCTCGCCGTTTTACCCGGGAGGCACTGGCTTCGGCGGTAGTGCCGGCAGCATTCGCGTTTCGGACCATTTCAGCTTTGGCAGAACGCTCGCTTCAGAGGTCAACAAGAGTGGGGAAATGGCAACTTACTCGGAGGCCACAGAGTCGAAGACCTTGAAGCGCCGTCGTCTGTACGCTTACCTCAAACACAAGGATATCATGTACAGAAATTACCGGAAAATACTCAATAATCTTCGATTGGACCCTATTCAAGAGCTGCACGAAACACCAATGTCGTCTAAGAAGAATTCGTTCACGAAGCCAGTAGTGCGAACATTCTACTTCTCGGAGCCGATTCCGCTTAAACCACTTGGCTCGAAGCGCAATTACGTGTTTTCCGACCCAACTCCGCTGGACTAGGATATTCGGTTGAATGCTATTAAGGAATTTGCAACATTTATTTCTGAATTGCAAAAATATTGAGGACGTTTCTTTGTTTTAACGTAAAACTGTAGAAGGCAAGCGTTACAAGAAAAATTAAAATTACAATATTCTGTATACTATTGTATTGTATTCAGTGGCTAAGTTAAGTGGCAGCACAAAGAATGTGCCCATTTTGGCACATTGAATTTCCAATTTCAATCAAACATATTGGTAATTTAATCAACGACCTGTAGAAGTTGCTGCACTTCGGGGAGCAGCCTGGATTTCCCGCCAGGATTTCCCCCCGATTTCAGTGAGTGCGTGGGTTGAAATGATATTTTTGCGACGGGAGGGTTCCAAAATGCCAGCATTTTAATTAAATTTTTCAACCAATTCAAGCAAAGTTGCCAATGGTTGACACTGGGCGGGCGGGGGCGTGGCAGGTGCACTTTTTTTTGTTGACTGCACACGCCGAGAAGCGGCAACAAATGTGCAGAAAGTTTTCGCACAGCTCCGGGACTCCTGCGCTGCGGGGCAATTGGCATTTGCAGGGGGCGCGGGGCGAGGGGCGAGGGCGGGAGGCCATTAATTAACTAGAAATGCCATTTTCCACAATTATACGTTCGCCGACTATATAGAAATGTAAAAACTAATTACATTGCAATTTGCCAGCGTAATAGCCCGGGCCAGGCTCGTGTCTCCACTGCTTTTCTGCAAACTGCATGCAAAGCGAATTATGTGGGGTTGCAAAGGAAGGGGTGGATGGGGGGTAAAATGGGGGCTGGATGGGCGGATGGGCGGATGGCCGACTAACAAGTTTCCGCGCTACTTCCTTGGAAATTCAAAATCAATGCAGAAGGCAAAGGACACATCCTGGTGGCTCGGAAGTTTGTCCAGGTCCAAGCCCAGTCCCGCTGCCTGTTCCATAACAACTTATATTCCTGAGCAAAGGACTCAGGTGTCCTTGTGAGCATGTATGTATGAGTGCTGGGAGGGCGTGGCACGTTATTATATGTTGCATGCAAGGCATTTGCAGGCCCAATAAACGGGAAACACCGGTTGAAAATGCCATAGAACTTACCCGTAACAAAATGATTCTCCCTCCGTTCGACGAAAAGTAACAGTTTTAACAAACCCATATAGACATAGTTTAGTTTACGATCTCTTTAGCTTGCACTTTAAAGATGGAAGTCCGCAGCCCTACTCCGATTGACTTGGGCGATTAATGGCCAACATATCCATGATATCCATGTGCTCTGCGCCATTGTGCTTAGCGGTTACTTAAGCCGGGCTTAATTTGCCCTGGCTGCACCCGCAATACACACACAAAGCTTTTGTTGATGCATTAGTTGTTAATATGTTAGTGTTGTTAGGGCAACGGGCAATTTGATTGATGTGGGATTTGCGGCAGTTGCGTTCTCAAACGGACTCGTCCGTCGAGGAGGTCTTCCTAATGGGCCAATCTGCTTAGGGATACGCCTTGCACTTGGCTGAGGTGGTAACGCTATTGGCCATACGTAAATGGTTCGTAATTACTTTAGATATGTGATATTATCACTTAAAAACGTATAACTATGTTTAGGTATAGTGGATAGTGGTATTGTGGTATATGTGGGGGATTGATTATATCACTTAAATGAAGAGCCAACTCTAGTGGCTCTTCACTCGAAGCCGATCGAATGACGTCGTAATAGAGAGGAGTACGAGACCAGTTAACCTTTCCTAGAGGTGCATTTGGGCCATCATAAGCCCGATTGTTCCACTGACGGCAGCCGGAGAAGAACTTCTTCGACATCCAGACCCCGGCTCCTGGCCAATAATTACGCAGAGGAGCTGAGGAGCAGAGGAGCAGAGGAGCCGAGGAGCAGAGGATGGGACGTAAATTATGTGTGCAAGTTGTGCGTAAAGTTCGGGCAATGCTTAAACTTTAGCGCCGTGCTCAAGGACGGGGAGAGGGATTGTCTCGGGCTCGGAGGACCACGGACCACGGACCATGGACCAGGGACCAGGGACTGGCGGATGCACGCTGACAAAGTGGCTGCACTTCCACTTCCCTCTCGATGTCATAAAGTTTATCAGAGGAAGCCGCTCCTCGGCAGCCAGTAGTATGTATTGGGAGGGAGGAGCGACCCCATGTGCACAGTGCTCCTCCATTGTGCCGGCTTCTTTCTATATTTTATGGCATATTATTGGCATAAACATGGCGACGTGCAGTTGGTGGACGCTGTTCGGATTCGGGTTCGCTTTCAGGTTCAGACCTCCGTCGACTGGGTTGCAAGGTGCAAGCTGGCAATCGTGTGATTTATTCGATGTGTCAGACAAAGCGTTCAATTAGCGTCTTAAATTGCGGGGCACGAAGGCCTAGACAACAAAAGCGCTGCCCGATTTCCAACTCGCAACGAACCTCTGACCCAGTTCTTCGGTTGACAGTCCAATTGCATAAAATATGGCCAAGGGCCCCCTTAAGATGCTCACATAAATATATTTCATGTGCGAGTGCGTAGGGTCTGCCGAAACATTTAGCACAATTTGCGCCACATTGGTCCCAATAACAATGCCTCATCTTCGATCCGTAGCCGCAGCGGTTCGCTCCATTATTGATGATGCCGAGTGCCTCTAAATTATCAATTGGCCATAAATTTGCTCATTACGTTCGCTTCTCCTGTTCGAGGTATTTTCATTCAAGCTTCCATCCACAATGCGACTTGAGTGAAGTCGACTCCTTGGCCGCGCGTCTAACTTTTTGCGCGTTTGCCGAAACGCTTAGCGTTTAACCTGAAACGACTGGACGTCTCATCATCATTTGCCATTGTTGGCTTGGCTTGGATTGGTTTGGCTTGGCCTGGCTTGGCCTGGCTTGAGTTTGGCTTGAGTTTGGCTCTTGGAGTCCAGCCGAGTTGGCTTGGCTTTTAAATAACTTTTTTATAAGCGCTCTCGCACGGCGAGTTATTGGCATTTGGTCTCAGATGCGAGATGCGAGATGCGAGATGCGAGATGCGCTTATGGCCGCCCGGCAAATTGTTGTTTACAGCTGTCGGGTGTTGGTATTTCATGGCCCTGCTCCTCGCTGCACCGCTATAATTGCACTTTATGCTCTGGGAGCGCGCCTCGAAAGTGGGCCGTCCATGATGCTTGGCAGCTGAGTTAGGAGCCGATTAGAGTTGCTTGTAGACTTACAGCCCGCTTTGGCAAATAACTAATCCCGCCTAATTTGGCTCTGCTTGGCATCCGACTAAATCATCTAATGCCCGTGATTATGACGTCAAGGGATGATACCCAAGGAATTTATTAATCTCTCTTCTTTCTTCTGCCTCAGTACTAATAACGGGGCGCAATTGCTGCGACCCCTTACTCAGATGTTCCTAAAATCATTTTGCAAGAGTACAAACAAAACAGGATAGAATGCTATAGTCGAGTTCCCCGACTATCAGATACCCGTTACTCAGCTAGTGGAAGTGCAAACGAGAAATTTCCACATTTTCTGGAATATCAGTGGAAATTGGGAAGCAAATAATAAAATGAAAAAAAATGAAATATTTTTAAAATGTGTGGGTGTGGTAAAGAAGTTTTTGCAAATCTATAGAAAGTTACAAGTGAAAAAATACCTCTTTTTTAAGAGTGTGGGCATTGGAGTGGGGGTGACAAAAAGGTTTTGGTAAATTTATAGAAATTTACATGATATATTCGAAAAAATATCACATTTTTCTAAAGTGTCTCTAGAAGCTGCATGCTTAATCTCAACAATCTAGCTTTTGCAGTTCCTGAGATCGAAGGCTTCATACGGACAGACGGGCGGACAAACGGACATGGCCAGTTATACTTTATATGGTTAGAAACGCTTTCTTCTGCCTGTTACATACTTTTCAACGAATCTAGTACTCTACGAGAAACGGGTAAAACAATCATGGTACTCCAATACTCAAATGTCATAGTCACAAACACGAATTTAAGCAACCCAAGCAGTTATTGATTAAGATAAATATTTCATTTAAAGTAAATTTGGAAGCAAAACTATAGTCAAAATGCAGGAAGCAGAGACAGATGTAAGTGTGGAAATGTTTGTATGTACTTCCAAACTGATGGATTAAAACATTACGCAGCCGAAGCGAACTAAAAGTTACGTGGAGGAAGTATTTCGCCAAGTGCAGGCGAAGCCCGGCGTGGAGGACATATTGATCATGAATCACTCGGGTGTGCCGGTCAAGACCTCGATGGATCGTCAGGATGGCTTGCAGTACGCCTGCCTATATGACAATTTGCGGGAGAAGTGCCAGGCGTTCCTCTCCAAAATGGAGCCAGCTCAAAATTTGACTCTATTGAGAGTGCGTACCAAGTACCACGAGGTACTCATTACACCAGATGCCAAGATCACCGTGTTGGTGGTTCAGAATGCCAAGGATACTTTTATTAACATCAAGGGTTAGCGTAAACATAGTGCTGAGTTCATGATTACCAAACAAGTACTAAATAAAGTATTCAGTTAGACGTTTGCTATTACCAACTGAAAGCGAAGTTAGCCAAACATTTAGCCAGCCCAGTCCAGTGACGAAAGCAAAGTCCTAAGATAGGGGAAAGCTTTTCCTAATACCCTACAAAATATATTCAATTCATTTGAATGAACAGGAGGAATCTTCACTTCAAGCCATGTCTTACCGACAAGTGTTTTTCTGTCTGCAAAACATCCGCATCCGAAACGCTCCACGTTTTCGCCAGAAAGATTAACATATCACGTCGCCAATACATTTCACAAGCTCCTACGCGATCTGCGGCACCACCCCCTGCCACCCCCCTCCGCCCACTTCCACCACCTTTCCTGAGTGGCAGCTGCAAATCAGCGCGCAACCTTTTCCCCTTTTCTGCAACAGGGGGCGCTTGTAATATTTAACACCGCCTGAATTTCAATGCGCCTTCGACTGCCGTCCGTTCACAGCTGACAATGGTGTGCGCCTAATGGCCAACTAATATGCGCAGAACCACTTGGCAGCCGAGTCGCGAACTCGATCCGCAGTTCCAGTTGGGCTGGGATCGGGGCTGGGATTGGGGCTAGCTTTGGATTGGGGAGCGGGTGCCCAGTGCCCAGATCGTGCGGCTTTTGTCGAAACTGGCCTGTGTTGCAACACCTTCCTTCGGAGGAGCCTCAAAACCGATCACGTCACGAGTTTTCCCGCCTGTTGGGTGTTGGGAGTAGGGAAAGCGGAGAGCGGAGAGCGGTGAGCGGAGTGCGGGGGAGGTGTCAATAACTTTCAAATGCCTGCCCGGGATATGCATTATATTATTATAATGCCGCAGTCTGCAGTTCGCTCCATTCGTCTCCGGCAAATTTATGCATTTTTGAAGTTTTAATAATGTAGCTCGTTAGCCACGGTTTGTTAAACTTTGTTTTCATTTTCACTTGGCTTCACTCCATGGGGGGAGGGGAGGGCAGGGACTCTGAGTTGAGGCAGCTGCACCCGCTCCACATCCATGTAGCCACACCGTAAACACACAATCACACAATATCCCCCATCACGTGTGCCTGTCTTCACTCCGCTCAGACTGCAGTTTTGTTTTCAATATGCGAGTCGTGAATTTGCCCCGGGTCCTTTTCAGGTTTCAGCTGCATGCAGCGCCTTTGCCGCTTTTACTGTCAGCTATTTGTTGCCGCTGGTCATATTGCAGCCAGAGTTGGAGTCCGACCATGGCGCCTTGCCAACAATAATCCCCACAGGCCCCGCCAGCCCCACCAGCCCCACCAGCCCCACCAGCCCACAAGCCAGTCAGTCCGACACCCGTTTGATAAACGAATAAAACGGACAAAAGTGAAAACACATTTTGCATTCGGCAGCTCCTGCTTTGCATAACTCTCAAGGATGTTCGAGGGCTTGCATTCGAATTAGCATCGCACAGTGGAATGCTGGGCTGATGGGGTCTAATATCTAATATGCGAGCATACACAGGGAGAATTGTGTTTATTACTATATCTGCACAAATTCTAAATGAAAATCTAGCGACATATCAATTCGAACAGCTTTGTTCCCAACAAAGTACTAATTAGAAAATCTGCTTTCTTTAAGAAGAATGAGCATATTGATTAAGTGCAATGGTGTTTAAATCTCGCCCGACTTACCCGACTTTAATAGCCGGAGTTGCCGCATCACATATTTGATTGAGTAACCCAATAAATGCCATACATACGTAACAACGAGAGAATCATGCAGAGGCAGTTAGCCAAATCACAGCCTCCAGCAAAGGTTTCAGTATGGGAATATATCTGGCCATTAGCCGAAATGGACAAGTCGTGAGTTGGTGTTAAGTGGCAGGCAACAAAAATTAGTTTTCATTTGTTTGGCTGAATTATGAATGGATTTCATTAGGTGAAAATATGCGAAAGATACGTTTACGAGGGTTAAGAATGGAAGAGTTACCTTGGAATTTAATGTCTACAAAAAATAACTTTAAGTTTCCAGAAATGTGTAAAAGAAAATCGCCTCTTTTGTGGATTCTGGGTGGTATGGCTTGCGTATCCATTTTGATAGGGCTGCTGCGATATGGTAGACAAATTTCCAATACTTATTTGAAAAATGTGTTAATTTTCAGTAATTCTACAGTGTTCAAGGTCAGCACATACGATATTATTATCCTTACTCCGGTTGTTATTTTCATTGGCTTCGGCTTCACAATAAAAATGATGTCGGATGTGGTACTAACTTAATATTTTTTCCAGTGCTACATTAGAGCTAAACTATTCTTTCTAGGAGCATATACATTTTGCGTTGCTCTCTATTTTTGTCATACCAATATGCTGTGCATTCGTATTTGCGTTCAAAATTAGCACTCTACTCAAGGACTGGAATTCTTTGGAAATATTTTTCAAAATCGGTCACATTTTGCATCTGACGTTTTTAATAGGTAAGCCAATCTACTATGGTAACCAAATATCTAATGTTGATAGTGTTTTCATGCTTTTGGCTTCTGTTTATCTTGACCTATTTAAATGGAATGAATGGATCCGGCTGGTGCTAATGGAATTATTGAGTTGGAAAACTGTTTATAATGTTACAATCCCATTCATCGACAACGTGATTAGCTGAAAATTTGATGCCAAACTTCTGATGAATGAAAATCACCGGAAAGTTTAACGCTGGCAAGCACCTCTAATAAGACACATTGTCTAGCCGAAGGATATGGCCAAAACGAAAGGTAAGTTCCCAAAATACAAATGGCATGCGGACGGACGAGTCCTCTCTCTCCGCCTCCGTCGATGCTTGTTTTCCTTGTTATTGGGCTAACCGAAGCACATTACAACTAATACACTCAGACGATGTACCCAAAAGTTTGCTTGCGTCGCACAAAGAGCATAATTACCAACAACATGGAAAAATCGGGAAAATTCAGTAACTCAGCGCAGAGGGGAGAGCGGCAACTTTTCCACAAAATTATTTGCGGTCGCAGAGACGGAAAGAGCAGCAGGACGAAAGTTTGACATAAAGGAAAGTTTGCGCAAACCGACTTAAAGAAAATTATAATTACACGCACAGTCAGCCAAATAGTCCAAGTTTTGGGTTCTGGTTCCAGCTCGGCCTCGTACCCGTTTCGTTTCGTTTCGTTTGGTTTCGTTTGGTTTCGGTTTTCGTAAAATTCTGTAATTGCCGTTAGTTTTCGAAGTTTTCAATTCGCAATTTGTTCGCCAGGACAACTGGCAGAACAAACAAGAACAGCAAATTATGGTAAAATATGCAAGGAAAATGAGGCACACTAGTCCTCTCGACCCATGAAAATTGGAGAGTATAATTATACCGCCTGCCACGCCCCCCGCCCCCAGCCCCTTCAAGGTAAGCCTTCTAAGAAAGCCCAGGAAAACTGAGCTGCCCAGATTGAATTACGTGCGGTGCTCATCGACGTTCCTTTTGGCTTTTCTATAGTTTTTGCGCTAGTTTGGACTTCCAGCGTTTGGACGAACTTTGTAATTGACGTATAGCAGGAGGTCGAGAAATTGTTCACATTTTAATACCCATTTGAAAAGAGAATCCTCTTCTTGAATTTAGCAGAAATATTTAATGTGCAGTAAGCGTTTCCATGCTCACAAACCCAATTGCCGATAATAATATTATATTAGCCAAATGCTATTTATGCATCATCAGCTTGGCTAAGTTTCTAAGAAATCTTAAAAAAACAAAAAACATGAAAAATATATTAAACCAGCTTTAAATTTTTACATTTGATTGCATTTGTGGCTTTAACATAGCCTAACCTCTGCCAAAAGTGATTCAAGCCAGTCTGGTTTAATTTTGAATGCTCAGCCCTCAACTGCAAGTCTGCCCCTACAAAATACCCGCCATTGGGTATTTTTCCCATTTTAATTTGCATTGCACATGGACCCGGGGTGATTCCTGGTCCGACCCTTGGTCACTCTGTCCGTCCTTCGGGATGAAGGCAGTTTCATTTGTTTAATGCATGCACAATTTTCTAGACACTTTAACAGCGACTTTTGATTTCCATTCCATTCCCAAATCGCTGGGATGAGGGCTTAATGTGGCGGCAGGCTGCGCACAAAGCCATCTTTATAGAGCCGGCCTTATAGAACGGCAAAGGAAATAAATATACACGGTCCCGGCTGCAGACGAAAATAAAAACAGTCCAACAAAGAGATTTTCGCGCTTTCCTTTCTGATAACTTAACTATGGGGGGGGGGGGGGGGGGGTTTACTTTACCGTTAAGACTGCATTTTTCCGACTACTAGGTTTCATTAAAGTTCGAGATCAAAAAAATTTGGCTGAGAAAAGAAATGGAAACATTTTGATTAACTTAAAAAAATGTTAAATTCTTGTTCCTAATAAGTTTGGTTACTTTTACGAATCATCATTGCATTGAGTTTTCGGTTAAACTAGAGAACATTTTCCTTCAATATTTATTATATTCTAAACTGTTAAACTAGAGAACATTTTCCTTCAATATTTATTATATTCTAAACTGATAAAAAAGGAATATGTGCAACTCTAAACCTACCAATCGATTAGAACTCGCTATCTTGGCCATTGCCATATTAATACTGAGTGTCCTTGCTATTACATATGTGTCGACCCGTAAATATACTTTAAAATACATAACTTAAAAAGATTAATTATAGTCTTATCTTTTTGCACAGGTGAAACCTTTAACATATACCACAAAATCGCAATTGGGGAAGGCAGCTTTGCAATGTTAGGTGCAATACTTCTTCTGCTTGGGGCAATCTTGGTATATGAAGGATACGTATCCTAGACATTTTATTTTGATCCCTTTTGATTTTTAGGAAAACCGCTTTCTTGTGTGGACTTGGCTGGTTATAATAGTTCCGGTAGTTGTTTCAACTACCACCGTATTTATAATCAAGTTGTGCGAAGAATGGGAGTTTATCAAGGAGCGGCAGAGAGTATACACCATTGCCGCTTAATAGTTTTTCCCTGTGAGTCACTCGACTTGAAAAATATAGTGTAACCATTAAATCCCGCTTTGTTTTAGGTTTCGGTTTGTATATGGTTTACATGTCAGTGATATATGCATTGGAATTGAAAAGATCAAGAAATGCAATGGAAGACCGTATCGGTATATATCTTGTGAGGTGCCTTTGATTGAAATATTGCAATGTATGTGTCCTTTTTTGAAGCCATTTTAAAAGCTATACAAATTTGTCTGTTGATTGATAAAATAAACGGCTTTTACAGTGGATATGAATTTCGCCTGACTTAAAGGGCCGAGCAGACATCCCCCGTTGGTTTTCATTGAGGATGGAGCCTCAGTCTGGATGCGAAATCAATGACAGAAATATGAAATGAAAATATAATTGGTAATTTATTGTGTCTACAGATCGTTGTTGCAAAATGCAAGCAAGCCAAGTAAAATAATAAATGCACATATTCGTGTGTGACTGCCTGGATATGCATTTCCATATACCCAATGCAGTCCTCTTTACAGCCGCAGGAGAGGGGTGAGGGTGGTGCGTCATGGGCCTGCAACTCCTCCAGCTACACTCCTGCACTCCGGCGAAATCCACTCGAGTGCGCACCAATAAAAATAATAAAAACTGGGCCATAATAAAAAGCGCGGCGCAAAAAGAGCAAAAACACCCGAGCCGCCCAAATAAATCACACAACTTTGCAGACAAGGGAACCCCCAAGAGTCGGGTTTTGGGCTTGGTGCACTGTGAAAAACGATTTGTATCTGTTCTGTAACATGTAGTTTATATATTCTTAAGCTTGATTATCTTGTGAGGATATTTCAAGAGGTCTAACAGTTTGTATTGTTCTATCATGTTAAGTGGCGAAATGCACTTGGAAACATCTAAGAGTTTTTGCAAGTGTGTCTGTGCTGCATTGGCGCCTGCTTTGAAAAGCAGGGAATGCAATGAATTGCGTCCTTTGAATTGGGTAGCATTGGTCCTTCACAGTCGAGTTAACATTTAAAACTAATAAAAGAGTGATGATGGGTGGAAAATAAACAAAATGAAAGAATCAGATCGATATTAATAATTAATCAGCTAGCGCTTGATTATATCATATCCATGATCAGACATCCAGTGCTGCGTCGTCTTACCAATTCAGTTAACAGTTTTGCAGGCACGATAACGAACTTAACAATGGCTGCAAGACCAGGCTCTGATTTCTATAAATCAACCGTCACTACGCAAACTGTCAAGACAACGGAAAAACTTTCCATTTTACGGCGCTGGCGGCGGCAGCATTTGTTTGTAAACGCAGAAAATCTAGCGATAAATCAAAGTCCAGATCGCCTGGCAGATCAAAAGCCATAAAGTGGTCCGCAAGCCTTGAACATCGATCCGAAGGAATCCCAGGAATCCAAGCAATATTGTCAAACCTCAAGAGATCTGTTCGCCCAACTAACGAACTGAGTGTTGTTCGTTCATTAGCGCCATTAAACCAGTTTTGACATTTTAATTAAGAATGTGCAACATTGCGTATGCGCATTCTGATCTGCCAGCCAAGGTCAGGATCATAGATCATAGGCGAGCGCTTATCGCCGTCTACAAGACGATGCAGAACAGCAACAGCAACAGCAACAGTAACAGCAACAGCAACAGCAACAGCAACAGAAACCCGCTATCGGCCATATCGGTCGCCAGCATCTGCATTTGGCCATGTCCTGCGGCGAGCAGTGCGACAAGGCCAAGAAATTTGCATTTACCAGACTGTCGCCCACTTAATTACGCAGCAACGCAACAGTTGCAGTTGCAGTCGCTGCTGCAGTCGCTGTTGCAGTCGCCGGCGTTGCAACAGCATGTTGCACACTAACAAGCCGGTGCAGCAGCAAGGGCTTTTGCCAGAAGCCACCGAAGCCGCGGGGCACCCGACAAAAGTACTTATGAAAGAAAGAAGTACCCATATAGAAGAAGTATTAATCTTACAAAAAGCTACTAAATATTAGATAATTATTAATCAAGCAAAATGTACAGTGAGGTTTAAGTATACTAAGGAACAAGAAAAGTTTTTTACATTTTTGTGCACCCTAACACTTTTAAAAGTTATTTTAAAGCCCAATCGACGACTTTGTTGGGTGCAAGGGAATCGCCGACATTGTGCATCTAGAAATATTTCGCAACAAATTATTCAACACTTTGCATGCACACCAAATGGCTGAGAAGACGGCGGTGACTTGGCGATGAACATGGGCAACATGGGCAACATGAGGCGGCGGCGGCGGCGGCGGCCGCCGATTGGCGACCCTCTGGCCCCCACTCGAGTTGACTCGCCTTGATGCCCACTCAGGAATCCGGATCGGATCGGATGGGATCGCCCAGCTCTCGGTTTACAGGTCCCCTTGCCCGTTCCCGGATGAGTCCCTTTGGCCATGTCAGCGTCTTGTCTGCGCTGTTTCTCATTTCCTTCGGCTGCGGCTTGTTAAGTGCTGTTGGAATTTGCCATATTGCCACAGTTGCATCCACATGGATGACAGGCGATGCGATGCGAGTCGCTGGCTGGTTGGGGCAAACGTAAATCATGCCAATTTAAATGAGTGCAACCTGCGTTTTGACACTTGTCCTTGTCATGGACCCCAAATGTGGCCTCTGTTTGATTGCTACTCCGTGATCCGCAGACTGCATGACGTCGTCTACATAGCCGACAACTTCAGCAACATCCCCAAGCTGCACGTAAAGAAATTCTTTTCAGCGCGAGTGAAAATTTCAAGTTGTGTTTGCATAGCAGTTTTAATAAGATGGCTTTTGTCTTGAAGTAATGCTCTGTCTTCAATTAGGTGCCCATATCTGTATTTTCAAGGAAATCCATTCCAAAATGCATGCAAGATTAGTAGAGAGAAGTATACAAATTTTTTTTAGGCGTATCATAAGTCCCCATCATTGTCACCGGAAATGTTGCACTTGTCGTCGGACAGGCAGCTGCATTAATCAGCTTGCATTTATGGCCCGCTGATTGAGTAATGCCTGAAATCCCACTCCACCGACACCCACGATCCCTGCGATCTGAGTCCTAGTCATTAAAATGTTATCGCCTTTTTATCTTTAGACTGAGAGCGGTTACCGAGATGCATGCATTGGGTCTTAACTTGGCTAAATATCTTTTGCAACGTTGTTGAGGTAATTTACAGCTGCGTTAAAGATTCAGTTTCAGACAATGTAAGATGGCTTAGGAACAACCACTAAGAGGTGTGGGCACTACACGTGCTTGTTAAATTATATATAAATATATAATAATCCTTGAAAGTCTGCTGTACTCTCCGAAAAATCACTGCACCATTTAAATGGAATGCAAATCACGTGGCATTAACTCCAGTTCTTTACGCTAGAGACTACCTAAGGGATGTGTACTTCAGAGATGCAGTCCAGATATTCATCTGGACTTGCATCTCGAGTGGATTTCGCAGTTCATCTGATTGGTGGGCTGCTGAACGCTAAGTTGACGCTTTGATCTTGTCTTGAGCGTAAATCTGGTGATGTGCTTTTAAGATTAAAAGCCACAAATGCTGGATTTAAGCGGCGATGGAATGGCCATGTTTGTCTCTGATGTCTCTGGATTCCAGTGCAGTTCCAACAGGGACAACAACAGAGGCACCTGTTCATTAAGCGAGGGGGAAATTATAGTGCGCCGAGTGCAGTAAACAAATGTAATCGACATCCTGTGTAGCCCACAAAGGATGCCGCCGGCAATCGATGAGTGGGCGGGGAAAGGGACGAAGGATGGGAAAGGGCGCCCTCATGGCTAACAAAAGGAAAGACATCTACTCGCACACAAGCGCCGCTCGGCTGAAATGAACTGGAACCCAGAGACAAACAGGAAAAGCGAACCGCGGAGTCCTCGGCCGCGGCACAGCACACAAAAACACAAAACAAATAATAAACACAAGCATTTTTGATTTACCATGAAATTTAAATGACCCGCCGCACAGATACACAAATACAGGAATACTGAGATACTGAGATACTGAGATACTAAAATACAGGGGATGCAGATGGAGGAGCTGCAGCTCAAGACTTCACTTTGCGTTTTATTGTCAAGGCGCGCAAATATTGTCAAAAGACTTTCGAGCATACTCGAACCGCTCCACTCTATTATACACGCAACAAAAAAAGGTACTGAGTACGTTTAATAAGCAAGTATTTCAAATTTCAAAAACTTGCAAATTTACAAAAATAGAATAACTTTTTCTTATTGCTTTGAAAATGGAAAATGTTCAAAGCATTTACGCCCATAACATAGGTTATTCCCATAAGTTTCCCCTGCTTAGGACTTGATTTTTCTCTAAGCGTATTTGGCCAGACATTACCATTTGCATCTCTCGTTGCAGCGACGGAAGCGCCAGTGTGGAGCAAAAGATGCCGACAAAACAGGAAAAGCTGGGCTAAGGGTCTGGACTGCGGTCCCAGATTCCCTGTCCCTGGATTCCCCATTCCAAAGCCCTTGTGCCCGGTCCTGTTTTGTTTGCCCCGGCGCCTCGAGTGTCCCCTAGACGGCTCAGAGAGCACTTGTTTGGATTTATATTTCGGTTTGCTTAGGTCCGAGGAGGCGGCCAAAGTGCCAGGCAATCAAAAACAAATTATGAGTGCTACAATTTGCCGGGGAATGCGGATCGTAATGGGATCGAAATGGGCCTAGGAGTGGGTATCTGGCTCCTTATCGCTGCCTTATCAATGTTTATGGGGGCAACTAATGCACTTGGCGTGCAGTTGCCTTTGGCGCTGGCAGCTGAACTGGCATTGAACTTTCGCCGTAACGAAGACCAGGCCTAAAACAATGGCCCAAGCGGGCATGGCCACACTCCACTGACCCACTTAGCCAATAAGGAAGAGGCAGCTTAATCACGGCTGCAAAACCTATATCAATAATTGACTTGAAAGCAAACAATTTATGATGACCTAAGACTAAACAAAGAGCGAAAAGGGTGCGGTAATCAAAGGAATTGGCCAGGCGAGAGGGCGAGGCGATTGGGCCAAGCGGATAAGGCCAACACAGCTCCATGGCCCAAAAGCGATGACGGGCTAGATGACGACTATGATGATGGTGATGATGATGATGATGATGCTGATGATGATGCTGATGCCGAGTCGATAATATAAACGATGAACGATAGAGCACGTCGACCCACACAAGCTAATGTGAAAGTTGGAGGCGATTTCGATGACTGGCAAAGGCAAAGGATGGAGGATGGATGAAGTCGGAATTGTTGCTGTCTTGCTGTGTTGCTGCAGCGGATGACCTTTGGAGAACCCGTCGTCTTCCAGCTCCCAAGTGAAAACATCTCAGGAGCAATAAATGGCAGACGAAGCAGCAGAAAAATTGGAAATTCCAAATGGAAAAGCAAAGCAAATAAATATCTTACGGGCAAGCACTATTGGCGGGGCTAAAACAAAGGCCAACTGGGTCACCAAGTCAAGGACCAGTCAGTCAGTCAGTCAGTCAGTCAGTCAGCCAGTCAGTCAGTCAGTCAGTCAATGTGTCAGTCCTGAGGGAATTGACCAAGCCAATCCCGATTCGGCTAGTGGAAAATCAGCCACAATCATGAACAGTAGCAAATAAGTGCATGCATTTTTGAACCGCAAATCAACGTAATGATGACTCTGCCCCTTCCATGCGCTTCTCAACTTCTCGACTTTCTGACAACGCAGCTTAAGACGTCTAACCAACTTGTACTTGCGTTCCATCATCATTTTGTAGTCCAGCTGGTTTCCTTTTCAGCTGACTCACTTATGTAATAGCTAAATTGGCATCGACGTATATATTAACAGGGGGGGAAGTGGGCGGGGATTTGGGTTTCGGGGCCAGGCTTTTGCTGCTAATATGATTACTCCTCCTCAGCCGGGAAAATTTCAAGAGTATCGCCAGGGTTGGCAGAATTGCCTGGTCATTACTATTAGCACAGAACTCGAGAGGCTGGAAAAGGAAATCAAAAAATGTCCCATATCTAGCAATGGTAAAATAAGCGTGCACATTTTTCCGGGAGGCAGATGGTTCTATGAACGCTATCTGTTGTTACAAATTATGATATACATTATCTTATAAACGATTTAGTCTCAAGTACATGAAGTTAGGTAAATGTAAGGATAGAAAAATATACTGAAGAACTTAAATTTGATAGAGCCATGGGTGGTACTGAACTCATTACCCGTTGCCGACGTGGCATCCGCCCGCATCACCACCCGTACCGTCTGGCCAATATCTTTTGTTATCCGAGTGCCAAACTGCTAAGTCCACATTAATTACGTGTATCTTCAAACAATATACGAGATGCGGTGCCAAGACACAGTGCCCAATCCGAGTCCCCAAGACCCAAAGGGGCCAGCATGGCTAATCAGGTCCGTAGCTGTTTGGCATTGTTCACTGTACCGTTCGCCCGGTCGGTCTGACATCATTAAGACCACATATCCACGTATCTACGACGGATCCACATCCACATCCACATCCACATCCACATCCACATCCACTCGACGCAGTGGCCAACTAATAACCGCCGACGATGAGAATGCGAATGAGAGCGAGGAGTGGATGCACTGAAAATAGCTCCCAGCGGAATTTCAAATGGCCCTGCACTAAAGGAATACCATACTATCCAGAACTAGGGATTTTTTCGTTGCGTGTACCAGGTCGACGAGACGTCCGACGCATAGCGCCACTTAAACGAAGACGCTGTGCGTCAACCAGCGCCGCAGAGTCCGGCGGGAGAGCCAAAAGCCGACGGACACTGAGCCTGCGGTCGGTGAACGGAGGATGCCATAGACGTTGGTCAGGGGGCAAGGGGGTAGGGGGGTAGGGGGGTAGGGGTCTCTCGACTCTGGCTGCTTGTAAGCTGTCAAACTCGGAAATTTGCAATGACAGCAAACATTGCCAGAGCGCAGATAAGCGGCGAAATGAACGCTGCACAAACTAAAAACTCATTGTCAGGCGCTGTCTGTTTGCCAGCCGACCGACCGATCCAAACCGCTTTGGGGGTGCGTTGCTGCATAATAAACTGCTGCTGGCCAGGAGGCGGGAATCCTGCATCGTGGCGTCGGGCAAGGGGGATCGGGATCGGGCCACAGGGAACAATAGGGCGCCAGTCAAGCTGCTGCTTTGGCGGCAAGAGACTGCAAAGAAACAATAAACACACGAAAATAATGTAATGAGTTGCAGCGAATGGAGGACAAGTGCAGCTTGGGCGCTCGATGGAGCTACAGTGGGCAGATCGTCATGGGGAAAATCTTCCTATTAGGAAATCGTATTAGAAATATAACTATAGATAAATGTTTCCGAAAACAATCACTAAAATCATAACAAATAAATTAGAAGATGATAGGAAACAGTGAGTACTATTTAGAACAGCAAGTCTTCTCAATCCTGATTTTCTATGTAAGGTTCATAGCGTGTTTCATTCCACGGTTGCTGATGAAACCGTAGCTTCTTCACTTCAACTAAAGAGCATATTAAATTAATTTTTAAGCGAGTCCCGTGAGAAACTCGCCAAGTGGGCGCGTCTCCAGTGGGCCGTGGAAATAGGGTGGGGGGGAAATTATTTGGGGATGGGGGAGCTCTTCCATAATTGATGCGCCATGCATTACTAGACAAAACTGGCTGCAGCTGGGGGCAGAAGAAGAGTGACATCAAAAGGGTTCTGCCCCATCTCTCAACTTGGCTCGGTCATCTTCTGTGGGCATCGGCACTGCCCGCATCTTTGCTTCTGATTAATTAGGAATTATTTTAATTAACGTAATAAATTTGCGGCCAGCAGGCAGCAGCAATGTGCGGCCATATAACTCTTTTCCCCCTTTGCAGCTCTGTCTGCTTTTTTTGTGGCCTGCTGGTTGATTTCTGGTTGCATGTGCCCGTCGAACGCAGTCCGAAAATGTGCGAAAATTTATGTTGCTTGCGATTTTGGCGACGACTTGTTTGCAACTTGTTGGCCATGTTCGAGGCGCGATTTTGGCCAAGCCTCCGCTGCAATGCGATGCGATGCGATGCGATGCGATGCGTGCTTGTCTGGCAAGTGGGTCAGAGGCACAGTCCACAGCAGGGGCAAAGCCAAAGCCAAAGTCAAAGTCAAAGTCAGAGTCAAAGTCAGAGTCAAAGTCAGAGTCAGAGTAGGAGCCAAACTCCGAGGGAGAGTCGCTGAGTGCTGGCCTCTGCCGAATTTCAATTAAATGCACATAAATTAAAAATTAGTAATAACTCGGGAACGCGGACCCCAAACAAAACGATGCCAAGCACGCAAAGCCATAAAAAAGGAGGAGCACACTGAAAGAAAATGTTGGCTTTTGAATCCTTTGACTGTATCTGTATCTTGGGATATCTTTTGGGCTTTTTCATAGTTAAAGCTGCACTATGTAAGAGGTTCGAAGAGGTTAGGGTAAAGGTAAAGGGTTCGCAACTTTTCGTTTAGCTTAAAATGGAAGCTAACTATAGCGAATTTATTTTCGGTGCATCAGCAGCTGCCGCCCGCATAGTTTGCGATGCGGATACGGATGCGTTTACCGTCCAGGACGTGACCCCTTGCCCGTTACCCTTTCCAGGATCCCCTGCTCCCTGCTTACTGTTCCTGCTCCCGATCCCCACTGAAACCTGTCGTTAAAAATCTGTGGGCCAGCCAGGCTGTCCCGGGCAGCCTATTAATTAGCCAAACTCAACACCTGCTGTGCGGCAAGCAAATTAACCCGACAGCTGGGAAGAGAGGCGTCATGGCCGTAACTGGGAAACTGGGTATTTAAATTGGACGAACGTATCCAACGTATCCAACGGATCCAACGGATCCGGACCCGGATCCCTTTGCCCGATTGGGCTGTGAATTGGAAAATAATTGTGCGACGACCATTAAATTACCATGCCTGGATGGATTGGGCCCACGTTCCGACAATTAAGACATTATAAATAAACAAAGAGCAAATAGTTATTAACTAATAACCGGCACGCGGCAGTGCCGGTGCTGCCGATGTTTCGGCCATAAAAGTTTTCCCCATTTTCCCGTTGACAGAGCGAGCCAATAAAATACTTATGCGCCTGCCACCTGTCAATGGGTCAGGGGTCAAGGCTCAAGGTTGTCAATGAACTCGGTTCTGCTAACTGCTCCGGGGTTGAGGTAAATGACTAAATGGTATACCAAAATAAATCAGTCCCAATATAGACGGTGATTTCACGTGTTTCTGGGCCAGTTGCTTGCCCAAGCAATTAGTAATTATTAATTGTGGAATGGCCCAATCGGAAAACCGATTTGGGTGGAATCGAATGCCCAAAGGGGTACATTATGTTATGGAATTAACCGGCAACAAATTGTCTGAGCACCTCCAGCCGTCGCTCTGTGCACCCGATTCACTACGCCTGCCCCAGCAGGCAGCCTGGAAAACCCAACCCCATACCCCAACCCCAACCCCAAGCCCCCAACTTTCACACACACCTGTGCGCTTTCTCAGACCCAATCCACAAGGCCTAATGTTGTGGCAGACAACCGCGTAACAACAATGGCACACCAAACACCTTTGCCGACACACACTCGGGCGCCAAACAACTTCCACACCATTTACAGTTCATTGAATTTGCCCGATAAATACGCATAATTTGTATACATTTTATGCGAAACATTGAGGCGCGGGACCCCGTGATTTGCTGCATTCTGCTCCACTGAGTCCTGTGCGCAGGACCCCCTCCCCCCACCCCCGACCCCCGGTGCCAGCCGACTGATACTGGCACCTAACCCTTGGCGAGGGGACGAGCGGTACAGCGGGCCATAATTACAATTTGAAATAAGCTGACTGCTAACCAACACACGCACACATAGGGGCCAAAGGGCAAAAGGAGCGAAGGCTCTCCACGTCGCCGCCATCAGCAACCTACGGAGAAACATCAAAAACTTTTGTACATTAAATCAAGCATCCTTCGCCATTTGTTGCTATTAACGTCAGCTACAGTGGGACATCTGTAAATGGCACCTTGCCATATGCAGCATTGAAGGGAGATTTTTTATGTGTGCAATTATTCGATTTCTATAAAAAAAAACTTTTTAAATATTTACATTTAAAATCTTCACTTCCATTTTTAACTTTAGTATTTTTGTAAGCCTACTTAATAGTTAGTTAGTTAGCCTTAGCTACTAATTAAATTCTTCAAAAAGGAATGTGTGGCATAAAATTTAATTATTGTCATAGATGTGTATGCTTGCGAAACAATGGCTGGGCGTGTCCTTTTCGGTGTCCTTAGCGAGGCTCCCCTGTGTCTTTCGCCCGCCCACATTCCCACATGCTATTCCCTTTGTGCGCCGCTGCTGATTTTCCGTTAATTTCCGCTGCGCGGCAATCGTTGACTTTTCAACGGGAGCGTCAGACTCACGGGAGGGCCATTAGCTGGCGCCAGGGGGGTGGGCGGTCGCTCGAGTGGGTGGCCTTTGTAGCGGCTCACATGCTAATTCGCACACCCCCCAACCCCCCTTATGCCACTCGTATCCGATGGGGGTTGGAGTTCGAGAGGTTAGCCCCCATTGTTATCCCCGCGTCGAAGTCGTTGATTTTTCGCATTTCAGCCTTTTACACACTTCCTCACTGTGCACTTTCCCGCTTTTCCGCTTACCCATTTTTCGCGCTTTCCCTCGTGAATGCGCGTGAGTGAGTAATTTTTGTTTACACTCTTGCAAATAAAGATTTATGTTGCACGGGGACCCCAACGAGCTCGGCACGTGGCACCTTGTCGATAATAAACCCAGAGCAGTTTATTTACGCAAATTGATTAGTTCGATTATGTTCGACAACACGGCGCAGATAGAAGTGGCTTACGATCCTAGCCAAACCAAAAAGACATTAAAAACCGCTGCCACGAGAGGCGATAAGAGCGATGTAATGGGAAGCTGGGGCTAGGGATAAGCACTATGGGTACATAAACATATAAAGCTATTCGATCTGACTCCTTAACGAAATGTTTAGTCATACTTTGCAGGCATTGTCCACTTAAATGTCTTAATTACACGCTATTGCAGCAAAAAGAGTTGTGTTTGCAAATTATTTGGGCAAGCAAGTTGGTAGTACTTTTAAGGCTCAACATATTTCGGAAGAGGTAAAAAAGAACGTGTTGGATTAAATGAAATGAGCCCATCTAAGACAGAAACAAAGGTACGACCGCCAAATGTGATTAATTGGTCGCTTGCACTTAGTTTTCTTTATAGAGCAGATGCTATATCTGATCCGGTTGGTATCAAAACCATCTCCACGGCCTCGGATCATTAAAAGTTTTCGCTAAGCGAAGGCAGAACACAGTTTTTCACGGCATTGTTGCCGCTGCTCTGCTTCCTGGCACTTGGCAGGCGAGTGGAAAACTTTTCCACCAACTACAACTACAACAACGGGCAAAGGGCAAAGGTCAGAGGCGAGGAGGGCGCAAGGATGGAGCAAGTGTAAAAGAAATAAACGGACTTAAAATAGGAAAAGTCAACATGAGCTGGGCCATTGCGTGTCCGGGGACAGGACGTTTGCCCAGGACTAACTTATTTTACGCCGGTCCAGGGCGTGGACAATGATGGGAGCGGGAGGAGCTGGGAACTGAGATGGGGCAAACACAAAGATGAGATTTGTTCTTCTCCGGGGGCACAAAAGCGGAACGGCGCTCAAAATGACTGACACGGCTAGCTGGTCACATGGTCAAGAGCGTGAAGCGAGCCATGGCTATAAAGCACACACATAGAGGTCCAGGACACAAGGCGAAATGAGTCACACTGAAAATAACCAACGTCAATTTGGGACAACATTTGAGTTTTAAACGAAACCTTCGAGCATCAACAAGATGTGGGTATTAATAGTTATCAGGAATTTTAATGTCTTTAAGAATGTATAATTGGTTTTTGATATGAAAATAAAAAAGTATGATATGATGCATATATCCAGTTAAGATAAGCACTGTAAGCAACAAATGAACTACTTAAATGCGTCAAACAGTGCTCAGACTTTTTCACTGCACTGGTCCGAAATGAAATTCCGTTGAGCATTTTGTATCTTGCTTAGTTGTTTTAAACTTTATTGTTTACGCTAGTGATCAGGACGATGGCTCCTCTTTTGGCCGCCCTCCTCCGCTCCCACTGCCTCCAACTTGGCCATGCCATTGTGTGGCTCTAAAACATAAACGGAAGCGATTTATGGTGCAAACACAATGAACGAGCCAGCAACAAACAACCACTAGGAGCAGGAGAAGATGATGACGCACAACAACAAACACACACAAAGGACACGGGACACGGGACCCGGGACCTGGTCACATCAACAATTTGTGTAGTGTTGACCAGCAAAGTCCTGCATCCTCGTGGCAGCTCATAAAAAAAAAACGCTCGAGAAGAAAAAACTCACACACTCCGGCCAACTCAAACAAACGGCCAGGCCAACTTAAGCTGGCGTCTAGGAATTCCGCTGGCCCAAACAAAAGTTAAGCGCAAAGGAGCCAAACAATGAACTCTGCGAAAAATCAACAAATTAGAAAATGGTCCGGGTTCAAGTACGAGAAATTCGTTTAATAAATCTTTTATTTATTTTACAAAACAATGTGTTATTACTATGTAGTTTTATGCATCTTTCGTTATTTTTTAACCATTTTTGTAGAAAAAATATATATATTTATTTAAGGTTTCCATTTTGGAATTACATTGCATTACACTTCTACCAACAAAACAAATTTATGGAATAATACAAATTGCTTAGATATTCTGGTCGCCCAAAAATCTTGTAAATTTCCGAATACATTGCTGGCCAAATTCCTTGGGAATTTACGCTGAAAATCCTCCGAGTTCCCAGCTCCAATCGTTTGGGGCCCCAGATCCGATTCCATTGTCCGCTGGCCGCAACTAAAGTGCTTGTCACTGGTCACGGCCCGGAAGTATCTTTATTTCAGCTTTGTTTGCACTTGCACACACACACACACACACACACTTGGCAGGACACTTTCGGTGCACAGATACAGACACAGATACGGGCACACATACACTCGCGCCGGGCGGAAAGGAAGTCCAAGTGTTATTATCCTGCTTAGCCATAATACGTTGTTAAAATGTTGAGACTTTGTCATTTGCTGGGCCATACTAAAAATCACAAGAAATTGAAAAATGCCTGCGACCCGAGGGAAGCTACATATACTCTTGGCGGGGCGATGGAGGTCCTGGCGAAAAGAAATGCCAAGGCAACCGGGCGAGCGGAGGGCAGATGGCAGTGGGCAGGGGGACTAAAAGAGGAGTCTTGCCAAGAGATTCCTGTGGGAATCGTTGACAGGCGCGTGGCCATTTTGTCTTTGCGCCTCGAAGGGGACTTTATTAAATTTTCAGCACAGGAAATGCTTTGAGTACTTTGCCGCCGCCTTTGATTTCGATTCGCCGCCATTTTTGGAAGCCATTGCCATTTCCGCTCCACCGTTTTGCATATTTTCCGTGTAAACCAAGGCAGGCCTACAGGTGAAAAGGTAAGGTGGGCTTACGGGCGCCGCATAACAATTAAGTTCATTAAATTTCAATTAATTCCATTAATTGAAGCAGAAATATGCGTTTCATTTGATTTGTTTTGATAGGCCGTCAAGCACGCCGCATATTTTAGATGAATTTCTTTTTGCCTTCTTTTGCATTCAATTAATTACGTCAGCCAAACCACAATTAAAATTAATTTGCCCGTCTAGAGGAAAGTATCTTCGGCCAAAGGCAGCAGCACCGGAAGCTGCGAAATGCTGCAAAATGCTGCAAAAGTCCGAGTTCGGCATCCGCATGTCTGGCAATAAAAATTCTCAGCGTAATTAAAATCAAAGGATTTCGCATTTAACAATTTATGTACGCTATAATTTTTGGGGCGGCAGTAGACACTGCGAGTTGGCTCGTAAATTTCCCCCCTCCCTCGACGACTGCCACCCGCTGAAAATCGCTTTATGGTCGTTAATTTGTTGGCCATGGCAACGATGGTGGAGCGCCGACAGGGGGTGGGAAGGGGGGAGGGACAGGTCTCCATTGTGTGTGTGTGCAAATGATTTGTTTCCTTGGTGCCTGTTTGAAAACAAAGGCTGCTGACTGACCAGACAACGACAACGACAACGACAACGACAACGGGACACTGGCCAAAATGCCGGACTGCAATGCACGTGACTGCATGCCACACATGCCGCAAGGACAAGTGCGGTAATACCCCCGCGCCATCCACACCAACCACGCCCCCAGCCGTGCCACGCCCATGTGGGAGAAGCCACTGCATTTCATCGCTAATTTAAGTTAATGGTCATTGTTGTAAATTACATTAATTTTAATGCGATTTCGCACACACGCATGCACCGGAAGTGCTCCCAATCTGCTCCCTGCTCCCTGCTCCCTGCTCCCTGCTCCATCCCCATTTCTTCTGCATTTCCCCGGGGAAAGGCTTTTAAGTGTGTGATTGTTTGGCCATTGCACTTTTATGTAATTACCGCACTAACAAATTACATCAAGTGTCACAAATGAATGCATTTATGATGTGCATTTTAAAATCCCGCTGCCACCGAAAAGGAGGATAGTTTTACTGCCGGCATCCAGGAGCCGTAAAATCTCACCAAGTGGCCCTGTTAAGTATGCTAAAGTGCACTGCTCGCTGTGTGCGTGTAATTAAAATGCATTTTGCCCCAACAAGGGATTAAATCATTGTTGGGCACTTTGCCATCCATGTACCGTGCCGCTTTCCGCCAATTTCTTGCCAGAGCACCTATTTAAACGGAAAATGGAAAAGCTGCCAGCAATTATGGATCTGTAGAGAGATTCCATTTGGAACGGCAAATAAGTTGATAATAAATTATTTAAACAAATTACTTATAATAAGGGAGAAGGCTGAATACTTTATAACATATCATTAAAGCTGTTAAGTATACTTACATATATTGATACCTCTGGCAATATCTACAATCCGGATATCTCAGAAAAGAATATATATGTACATATATAATTAGGAGCCACATAAGTAAGCCTAAAATGCCTACCAAGTTCTTTTTACTTATATTAGTTTTGTGTTGTTCAATTTTGCACATGAACATTAAGTTTCTGCCTAAAATGGCAAAAAGCAACTCGTTTGCTGAGGCCAACAATAGGCCTTGGCACTTGAACTGGATTCTTTGTTGCCAGCGGACACGTAGGTACATTTTCCGCTACAAAAAACCAAAGAGCGGTGAGCGGGGGGGCCCCCACTCACGTATGGGAAAAAGTGGCAAGCGTTTTGGGGCCATTGAAAATATTTGGTTGCATTTGCATAAAGTTCTGCAGCAGCTCCAAAGCAAAGGCAGTGCAAAAATGTCAGGTGCAAAATGGGCAGCCACAGCAAACGCGGCGTATACGCAATGCAGAGTGTGCCGAGCAGCAGCAGCGAAAACAAGCTGGAGTGTAAACAAGGCTGTGAAGTTGCACACTCGGGGCAGCAGCATACAGCATACAGCAAGCAGCATGCAGCATGCAGCACATGGGGTGGGCCATCGGGTGAATCGGGGCATTCGAGGGGTCCATAAACTGAACGACTGATTGAACAGCAAACATGTCGTCCAGCGGCTCAACTCCAGTCCGCTCCCTCATGTAAAACACATGTTGCCCCTTATTTCTTTTGCCATCGGCGATCCCGCCCCCGATATCGGTTAGTGCCCCCCGTGTCCAGGCGGAGCCAATTTTAAGCAAATATTATTGTTTGCATTTATGTTTGTGTCTGATATGGCACTGGCGATAATGCACTGAATGCGTTTTCGGCCTCGAACCAACCACACTGTACAACAAGCAAAAGGTTTAGAAAGGACAGCTAGCGTTGGTTTTACAAAATGCATACTAGCTTCAAAGAAGGCGTGTCTGTAGACTGTATGTGTAACATCTAAGCTGGATGACTCTGCCATTTCTGGGATTTCTTTTTGTAGCCGAGTGTAGTAGGGTGGGCTTGCTGATCCTGTTGTTTCCGTTGTCCTTATTATTATTTCTGTTGCTGTAGTTGTGGCTCCTGCTGCCGTGTTGTGTGACTTGAAGCGTGCCACAGAGCGGCATGTAAACACAACCTTAAATTAAAATATGTTTGCTTATGCAGCTTGTGGAGCAAACTGAACAGCAAACTATAACCGATTCCGCCCGCCTTCCGCCATCCTAGGCATAAATTAAAACTTTGCATCACTCGCACGGAGCCTCGGAGTTTCGCTCGGCAAAAGCTAATTATGCATAAAGCTGCGGCCCTGACAAGGGGTTTATTTACCTTCTGGTCTACTGCCATCCAGGTGGTAGCTGTTGCCACAGCCCCGAGAATCAGTGCTCCCGGCTCGCAGGTCATCGGCGGTCGTGGGTGGTGGATCGCTGAGCGGTATTATGACAGCTGCCCTGCTGACTGACAGGCTGCGGTGAGAACGGCTGTCGGCGGCGGAAATTAAACGCCTCGATTTGCGTGCCCGTCACGCGTAAATCAGGTAACACAAGGCTCGACCTAGGGCACTGGCCATAAAAGTTGATTAGAGCCTTTGAGCCGATACCTACATACCTTGAAAACTAAAACAATGGTAATACCATTTCTAGTAAGATCTAGGAGAAAGAAGCTTCTCACAGCGTTCTTCATAACTCTTGCAATGGAGAAATATAAGCACGTAGGCATAGTTGATATCTTTCTGGGAAGGGATTATGGTATAAATGACTTTAGTGAGCTAAAACACTTAGTTTAAGATGGTCTAAGCAACGTATTCAAGAGATTAAGCAGCAACTAATGATCAGATCGCTCATCAATCTGTGAAGTGTTGGCAGACCGCTCATCATCATCCCCACCGGCTTCTGGGATTAATCCCTAGCCCCGAAACCAGCGAAATGGGCAGCCGTTTTGGATGAGCCATCCGCTGATTTATGTGCCACACATTAGGAGGATCTGCCAGTTCGTCCAGTGCAAATTGAAAGGGGGCCCGGCAACGAAACTGCAACATATTGCCGCGTTTTATAATGCTTCGGAATTAACAATTTCAGCTGCCCGCAGCGGCAGCCGCATTCCATGTTAATGCACTCTATCGCCCCTGGCCAGGCGAAATTACTCAAAAAACGGCGCACAAATTGCAAACAGGGCGCGCATAAATTAATCGAAGCCTAGGCTAGCGAAATTAAAACATTAATCTGCGCACCCGACCGAGCAGCATAATAATTAAGGCTGGCTAAAATTTATTAATTTATTTATAAAGCCAAAAAAGGGCGGCTGCAAAGGCACTGAGCGAGAGGTGCGAATCGCGGTCCGAATGCGAGTCCTACGGATCCTCAACAGAAACGAGAACGGGAACGAGAATGGGAATGGGAATGGGAATGGGACTGGGAATGATGGAAGTGCCCAAGTGCCGTCCGACAATAAAAACCAAAGACATCTCCAAATGGCCCGGGATGAAGTGGACAGCCATGAGGCAGCTTCCTTGGCTCTGCTGGGCAGTGCGCAGTTTTTAAAAATGTCAGTACGCCCTCTGGGGACAGATTAGCGATTAATCTACGGGGCATGGTCACATGGACGCCCTTCGGACTCCGGACCACGGACTACGGACTACGGACTCCAAGCTGCGGTCCTCCTCGTTCCAGGGAGGACGAGGTAACGATTAAAAAATCTCCACATAAAAGACTGAGCACTTAATCAAAGAGGATTTAGAGAAGAACTAAGGGGCGATTGCAGAGGACGGGGTAAAAAGCCAAGGCAACCAGGGCCAAAACCGTTGACGCGGCTCTTTGTTTCTAGCTGCTTCTTCTCACGGCGCATACCCTGCCATCTGAACCTGGGCATTTCAGCTAACGTAGCTAATAGGCTGAAGAAAAAAGTGTATGCACCTTATTGATCGCATACTTTTAAACTCCGATAAAGTCATTATATAGTTTAGTTTCAAATGTATAATATAGTTTTGAATGAAACAGGCACTTTATTACTTTCAAACACATGCATGCATTTTCCCCTTAAGCAGGTAGCTAATTGCAGTGAAACAGACAGGCAGATGCTCGATAAGTAAACAGGTAGGTTAAGGTGTGTTTCTGCTCCAGGGGTGGTTTGGCAATTTTTCCATTTATAAAGTAAGGTGAGTATATTGATTTTTCGCAGTTAGAAACGAACACTTGGCAGGTGTGAAGTGCTGATCCAGAAAGGAGCGAGTGCTAGTACAGGTAGGTTTTCCGCTTGAAAATTCTCTACCTTGTTGTTATCAGTATAAAAAAACATACGTTATGAATATATATTTGCACATTTTTGAGATAATCAATGTGTTCGTATGGGAGAGCATCTCCGAGTCGGCTTTGCTCTGCGATAATCGCCTTACTTGGATTTTAACTACATATTACAAGCACTTTTATTTCGCTAAGCGTTGCTCATAGTTTTCGGTGCGCTTTTTCATTGCTTTGCAGCACCTCCAACTCCAGCTCCAGCTCCAGCTCCAGCTCCAACTCCATCTCGATCCCCTCGTGGAAGACCTTAAATAGTGGCAAAGACATCTCGCAGACTTGGCGCGCTGCATTTGTCAATTTACTACGAGCTGAAAGGGGCGTGGTCGCGCATAAAAATGATATATGTGAGCGCTGAGTTAGCAATTTTCGTATGAATTGGCAGAGTTGCAGTTGCTGCTGCTGCTGCTGCTGCTGCTGCTGCTGCCGTTCGCTTTATGAATTTCTTTATGGCCAACCTATAAAATATTTTGATTGCACCATGGTGTTTCTGGATGAGGGGCAGTCTGAAATTAAATGCCTGCTGCTTGATTTGCTCGCTGGCCCTCAAGTGGATTCCTTGCAATCCTCGTCCACTCGTCCACTCGACCACTCGTCCACTGTCCACTTCAGTTCAGTTCAGTTCCGTTCAGTTCTGTTCAGTTCAGCTCGGTACTGGACGGGCCTGTGGGGCAATTATGGAAGAAAAACCGCAAAGCGCTCCAAAGCCGGCCCAAAACATTTGTTGGCCTTGCCAAGTGCTTCTCTGTGCAGCGCCAGAAATTTGGCATTTCCCCTGTAATCCTTTTGTGTGCTAATTGGAGCGTTGCTGGGCCATATATACATATATCCCCTGGAAAATATCTGGCTCAAACAGCCCGCTTGCCGGCCCATTCGGGCCACTGAAATCGGCTTAGAACACTTGTCGGCCCACCAAATGTAAATATTAAATGGGGCCATTTAAATGGATTTAGTTTTGTAAATGCACGTCATATCGGCGGGGCCATGAAATTTTAGTTTTAGTTTTAAATAAGTTACTTGACGTTATAAGCTTATTTATGGCAAAAGTAAAACAGTTAAAGTAATAGTATTTGGTTTGTGGAATTCTCAACTACGAGATAGCATATGTACATATGTATACAGCAAATCGTTAAAATTTCCAATTTAATTTTCAATAAAATAATATTATTTAACTGCCAGCCTTTAACTACATTAATGAACTCAAGTTAAACGCAAGTTAAATGCCTTTTCGAAGATAATTTATTAATGAGTTGCTTTGCACACAACGAATATACAAACGTTGAGGAACTAAAAAGATTAGTAAAATTAAACTCAATTATCGGGTCGCCAAATAAGTAAACAACGCGACTCGCTTTATTGGTATTTTGTTTTCCAATATCATGAGTAAATCAATCAATTTCAAGTTCGAGAAACGCGTGCTAAACTGATGAACAGTGCGTGATTATGTTTGGATTATATTGTGATGTGCTATCGATGGACTCACGGCGAGAAATCTCCATTAATTAATGAACAAAATTAAACACCTATTTTGGAATACAGGAGCTACGTGGCTAAGCCGAATATTTGCTCAACTGATTATATGGCTAGCATTTGGCCAAAGGCTTTCTGCAGGTAAGATAGCCTGGTAAACAATATACGATTATATATATATGTATGTACGTGTTATCTCGCTCAAGTTTGCCAGAAGTTCGGGGCATTTGGCATTACTTGTCATATTCGCGACGCTTGTCGAACGCCCTTATCATCTGAGTTTAAAGTACACACGACTGGCTATAAAGCCATCTCAGCTGCTTCTCCCATCCGCCGACCCGAGATGAGATGAGATGAGCTTTTCTGTGCCATTGATAGTAGAGCGCCGAGGCCCTCCAGACGTGGTTCAGAAAGTCCGAGATTGCGATAGAGTATTATCAATCAGCTTGCTGAGTTATATAATTCGAGCGATAGACAGGCCCCCGGAAAGTGAGAATTGGTTCCGACCTACTTAAAACTGTTTTTGTTCTGCTAGCCATTTAAGTCGGCTATTTAGGTAAGTGCTTTGCTTAAAGATATATTGTATAAATAAGTTCATATACGTGTATGTGGATTGCCAGCTGGAGCATGGACATGGAGCAGGGCAACATTCAAAGATCATGAGTGCAGACAATGGCCAAGTGGCTTGATTTAGCATGTGGCGATCGTATTATAACGCTGCATTATAATAGGCATTGGCCTATTCCATTCATTGGCCATCCAATTTGCATATATAATTTATTTGCAATTGTTGTGACATTTTGCCACCCACTGACGATTGCGCCAAATGCCTCCGCCAGACAGGTTGTCGTTGCCGTGGGAACTTGGGGCGGAATCTCCGAATCTCCGACCAGAAATCTCAGGCCTTCGTCTCTCTCTCTCTCTCTCTCTCTGGCACAACTTTCACTGAGGCAGTGCTTCCTTAATTAAGCAATCTCAATGGGTAACTGGGGCTCGTTCGGCTATCTGCGGGCAGACAATGGCTTAATCTGCCAGCTAGATCCCAGCATCATCGGGCCGTGTCCCCGGGCGCACCTTCCTTCAATTAACCAGCCAGCCAGCCGACTTCATTTACCTACTTAAAGAGTAAAAGCTTAGCGTCTTAGCCCCACTCTCTTGGCCTTTTGGGCCAACAAAAAAAAAACTGCAGCGGCGCATGGAGGCCGTACTCCTATTTCTATTTCCAAATGCCATTTTGGCGGTGGATGCAAGTGGGCAAGTGCTAAAGCCCCCAGCCCCGCCGACGTCTATGTCTTCGGGCTCCAACTTGTCACGCTGCCACCGAATGGAGCTCTCTCTCCACGCAAACCGGTTCTCTGGTGGCCGCTTGGAAATGAAATCTCCATCTGCCCGGGTTCCATAATTCACGCCAGTCTGCACTGAGCCGCACCGGTCGATATGTCCAATTTGCGCTGAGGTCGGCAAATATTTGAGAAAGTCCACCCACTAGGAAACCAGTCGGCTTGGTAGGCCTCTGCACTGAAAGAAAAAAATTTGGGATATTTTAGAAAACCCAAAATATACATACACATTTTATTTGACTGACAGACAAAAATCACTAGTTTTCAGCAACATGACCGATCGACCGCCGGATGCGAAGGCTCAAAGGCCACTGAAGCCCGCCACCAAGACGGGTGATCCGATAATCTCGCAGATCGGCGACTTCCGGCGCTACCAGCTCTTCTTTTTCATGATCATCCTACTGTGCAAATTCGGGACGGGCTGGCACACCCTGGGCCACATCTTCCTCGCAGCCCCCACGCCGTTATCCTGCCGGACGGAGAATGTCACGGATCCCTGCAGTGACGAATGCTCCGAGACCGAGTTCGACACCAGCGTCTTCCAGTCCACCATCATAACGGAGTGGGATCTCACCTGCGAGAACAAAAGTCTGGCCAGCTTGTCCCAGAGTATCGTCATGCTGGGCATCTTAGCCGGCAGCATAGTGTTCGGCATGTTCGCTGATCGGTGAGTATCTCAACAGTATTGATATCTTTTCTATGCCAGTGGAAAGCTGAAGCCAACTCGCTAAGTCTTAGCTAGCCAACTAGTTATAAATAGGTTTAACTGGAGGACCAATTGTAAAGGTTATACCTATTTCAAATAAGTTTTCTGTTTTTGAGTTAAACCGCCTACTGTAGAATTTTTTTGTTATATCGCAAGCTAACTTAAAGATAAATAAGCCATAGAAAGTAAAATACCACAACGGCAAATCTTGAAGCTTCAAATGGCGAACAGCAATGCATATAATTTTAATTTTATTATAACAATTCCCAGGTTAGGACGACGGCCTGCCTTCCTGACTTCCTGCTTCATGCAGCTGATCACTGGCCTCATCGTCTGCGTATCCCCCTACTACTGGTTCTACTGCCTCTTTAGATTCCTGGTGGCTATGGCCACGGCGGGAACGATGACCATCAGGTGGGTTCAAAGGCGCTGCCTTCGATATTCTCAGTAATGTACGTGTACATGTTTGATCCCATCCGCAGTTTCGTCTTGCTGATGGAACTCGTGGGACCCCGAAAGCGCGAAATGGTAGCCATTCTCTACCAAATCCCCTTCAACATTGGCCACGCCTCTCTGGCCCTGTTCGCCTACTTTATTCGAGAATGGCGCTGGTTCCAGTTCAGCATCTCTATTTCCTCGGTCATATTCGTGATCTACATCTGGCTGGTTCCGGAGTCGCCACGCTGGCTCTTCACCACCGGCAGGCTGGACAGGTCCATCAAGATTCTGGAGAAGATCGCCAAGTGCAATAGGGCGCCGACGGACACTATTCGGCCGGAGATCGAGGCGGCCTATACGGCACTGGCATCCCGCCAGCCGCTGAAAAAGGGCAACGTCTTGGACTTGTTCCGGACACCCTATATGCGGTTAAAGACCATCTGCATGGCCATCAATTGGCTGGTGGTTTGCATGGTCTACTATGGCACCGCCCAGTATGTCTCTGCGCTGGGCGGCAACATCTTCATCAGCAACGCAATAGCCGCCGGAGTGGGTATTCCGGGCAGTTGCCTCTGTGTGCTCATGACCAAGTTCCTTGGACGCAAGAAGACCCTGCTTCTGTCCAATGGATGCAGTGCTTTGGGCTTGATCCTTTTGGCATGCCTTTCCAAACAGGCAGAGGCTGTGCGTGTGTCCTGTGCCACCATTGGACTATTCGGCGCCTCAATCACCTTTCCGAATGTCTACTTGTACGGCGGAGAGCTCTTTCCCACGGTGGTGCGTTCCAGCGGAGTGGGTCTCTGCTCGATGATCGGACGAGTGGGCTCCATTGTGGCCCCGCTGATCGTCGATCTGGCTGCATACGGTCTGTGGGTGGCGCCCCTGATCTTTGGAGTTTTCTCCGTTCTGGCAATGGCCGGCGCAATTTTCTTACCGGAGACACGTGGAAGTCCTCTGCCGGAAACCCTGGAGGACGGAGAGACTTTCGGCCGTAAGAAGAATACGCAGGCATAGGTTTTTTCTCTCAGTGTTGCATCGGTGTAGCGTGGAGAGAATTTAAAATTTTCCGGCCCAGCAACACTCCTAATGCTTGGGCTCTGAAATTATTAAATTTCGCCTTAAGTTGAGATTTATACGATGCGATATGTCAGTCACCGAAAAGCCAAACTGCAGTTCGTGCCGCAAACAAAAGGCGAAAAGGCGAAAAGGAAAAAAAAAATGAAAAATCTAGCGAATGCAAAAGGTAATTACCGCGGAGTAACTTCCACTTCGTGATTATTAAAACTGGGTTAGCAGTCTGAATCCAGTCTCAATCGTAGCAGTTCTCCAACTGCCTTAATGTCGAGGTGCAAAGCGGCCTAATAGCTAACTGGCAAACCCGCCAAGTGACTGGTAATGCAAACTTCGCATGTGAACCCAATCGATAGCAGCTAGCACCAATGAAATTATATAGTAGAATTTAAGCAGAAGTGGGAACTGTTTCTCTGGACCGAAGTGCACCCACTACATAAGTTATCTGTAGCCATAAGCGAGGCTTTTTATCTGGAATATTGGTACCATCTGTCGTCATAAGTCCGGACAAATCTGTACCCTCGAGGTCGTATAAGTATAAAACATTAAAAGCTTAAGAGCAAGACAATGTAATTTGGAATCGAATAAATTGCATTTTAGCATTTCATTTAATAAAACAACTTGGATGCAGAATCGATTATACACATCACCGCGAATGACATTCACCGCGATTCCATTAGGTCCATTTCAGTGGATGCCCATGGCAATTATCGGCAACCATCTCATCACACCATCTCCGCATCCACATCCACATCCACGTCCACATCCACATCCACTGGCATCGCGTTGGGATGAGATGACCTTGGCCAGGCAAAAACCGGCTGGAGCAGCACTCAAGGTTAATATTCATTGTCAACATTGGGTACGCCTCATTTGTATGCGGCTCTTGGCTCGGATCCTCGCTCCTCGTTCAACATCCCTTTTGCACGAGGAAAAAAAATTGCTTACAAAAGAAACTACACGTAAGTTGAATGATGGTCAACTAAATAGCATAATAGGTAAGAAGTCAATGATGTAAAATATTCTGAAGACTTATTTTGATAGTTTTCGTAAACGCTATCGAAATTTGTTGCTGTGCATCATCCAGCCATCAGTCGTCGGCACTTGGCAACATAGAGCGGTGCCCAATCCTCGAAATTGCATCGCCACTCAGCCCGGAGCTGCAGTTGCACACCAATTGCGGATTCGGACTGGGTCCGAATGGGTCCGATGTCCAGAATGGGCCAAGTTTTTAGCGTCATCGGCGCTGGCAGGTTGTCATGTCAGCAGTACGCAAGCTGTCAGAATTCGAGAGGAGCTCCTAGCTGGCTGGTTCCCCGAACTGACTGGCGGTGTCGCATACTTAATCAGCGGCGGCGTGTCTTAGTGATAATTACTGGCCATTTTTGCGGCATTGAAGCTCCGCAAAGCCGCCCGCTGATGCTGTGCGATGTGGCCAAATGAATGGCCAGAGCGGCCTCCCCGTGGTCAGTCGCCCGATGATTATTCATTGAGATCCCCCAGTGCTCCTCCCACAACGCTCCCACGGACTCGAAGCAATTTGTTGATATTCTGTTAGCCATTAAGGAGCAACAGGCGACAAGCGGCGCTGAGGGGAATGCCATAAAAGTTAATTGCCTCAGTAGCACAAAAAGACAAAAGCTCCCAGGCATTCTGTGGATTCAAATCGTTCCTACGAGACAAACAGTGTGAGATATAATTAAATAAAGCTATCACATTTCTCATTTGCAAAAGTTAAGTAATACAAACAGAACAGAATATTTTGAACAGAATATTTAAAAGCAAAAAAATGGAATTGTTGATAAACAAAGGGTATGCAACAGCAACAACAGGGTTATGGATTGCCATATTCAGCCATTCAAAATCGCGACACTTGGCAAAGGCAAAACTGCCACTCAAAAGTGCAACGAGAGGCAACCTTTTGGCCAACAGCACATGGCAAATTTGCCGGGCCAAAACCGCAGACAGGCTAAAGCGGCAGAAGCAGCAGCACGGAGACAAAACCCATTTAAGTTCAAAGCAAGCCAACCGACAAGACGATCATTATCTGAGCGGCATATCTATTTGCGATTACCGAGGAGCTGGCTCTCAGCCTGAGCTTCAGCTTGGGCTCCAGATGAGGATGAGGATGAGGATGCGGATGAGGATGAGCATGCGGATAGAGCTCAAAACTGGCCACAATCGTGGGAGTTTCGGATCGCAGACTCCAAGGCGGTGGTGGTGGTGGTGGTGGTGGCGGTGGCAACGTGGGCGCATGAGGCAGGGAAATGTCAAAGTGACGCGCTTTGTTGTTTATCATATTTACCGCAAGCCCGGTGAAAAGAGATTGGCGGACTATGAGCCAAACGGGCCAAATGCAATTAGTATTCAAATGTGGACGCGCCAGCGAGCACGACGCCAAAACGAGTCATCATCATCTGCCAAGGAGCGACACTTGGACTTGGACTTGGGCTGGAACTGGGACTGAAACTGGGATCTGAGGTCTGAGCTGTGGAAGGGGCCAACTTCTTTGGCCACAAAGGAGCCGAGCCGGCTCTTTACATGCTGAAAAATGCCTAGGCTTTTGTGGCTCACAGTTCGCCGTAATTTAGCGTACGCATTTTGCATTTGAAATGCGAGCAGCGAACGGCGACGACTTCTGATTAATTCCTCAGCTGGGCGCTACAAATTCGTTTGACTAATTGTGACCGGACTGGCTTGGATGGGGGCTAGCGGAATGGAGATGGTAGTGGAGGTAATGGTGGTAATGGTGGCAATGGGTGTGGGTATTGCACACGGAGGATTCCGCGGAACACCTTATCGGCCGCAATTAAACGTGCCGTCATCCAGTCCAGCGATTTAATGTATGATTTCTTTTAAATCATATCTACGTGACTGTGACTCAGCCTTATCAGCATGGGCATTTCCCAGCTACAAGTTGCACTGGGAAAAACAAGCTGCATTTCAAATCGAACAACTTAAAAGTAGCACCTAGCTAGTAATATTGAAGGACAGAACATATCGCAGACATATTTGCTTTTCTAAACTGATCTGCTGATCTAAAAAAGGATTATGTCCGATTAAGAGTTGAGAAATAAACTCTTGAGTGATAACTTCCGTATATATAAGAGGAATTATATATTTAGATGCGATTTTTCTGCGCACAGTTGCAAACTCATTAATGACTGAAACCACGGGCGGTCGGCTTCTCAGATGATTCAATATGGCCGCTAGTTGCATATTAAGTAGCCGGGCTTCATCATCGAATATGGCCACCGCCTCGGTGATTCGAAAGCTTTCTGTTATATAACCATAAAAATGGCTGGCAAGCAGACAAAAGTAGAAGCCAGCCACACAAAATGTGTCGTGGGCGCTATCAAGTGACAGGTCTGTGGATCCAAACAGCTTTAAAATTAACAACCGAGTTATGACAACTGCCAGCAATTAAAATTGACAATTGATATGACATACAGCAGACTTGCGGGTAGCGGGGGTATAAAAAATTGGCAATAAAAATGAATTCGTCTGGGAGTTGAGGATGAATGTCCTGGGAGTGGCTAGATAAGGAATGGGGCAGTTACTTAATCGAAGGAAATTCCTTGGAAATGAATTCGCTTAAAATAACAGCATTTTTTTGATTTGAAAATACACTTCAAGACATAATAATTAGGAAATGCTAAAACGAAGCGTGTTTTCACAGTTTAAAGTACGGCGTTAATATTTGATTTCCAGTGTGTCTATTAAACAAAGGCGATTAGAGTTCCATGGCTTTTAATTGCGCACTGTGGTTGTCAATTTTGGTCTCTGGTAATTGCTGCAATTTTGGGAAACGCGACAGATCGCGTACTACAGATCCGTGGCAGAGGCAGCCTTTTTGGTTGCACAAATATGACAATTGTCGACAATATTAAAATGTGCTACGTGCGCTAAATCTGCCGACATCAAAAAGCTACCGAAAAGGGCACAAAGTGAAGCGCGGCAGGGCCAAAACAGGTGGGCCACGATGTTGGCCAGGCCAAATGCGATTTTTTTTTTAAAAAAGGCAGCGGGGAACGCCATTCGACAGCTACTGATAGCACACTCAATTTGCATTCGAGTGGAGATGGAGGAGAATGACTGCCAGCCAATTACTTTTTATAACTTTCTAGCTGGCACTTCAATCTCGCCCAGTAATTAGATGGCCAAAGAGTTGACGACAGGTGGTCCAGGTGCGTGGGCGACAAAGGCAACCGCACACATTAACATAATGTTATGAGCGGGCTTTAATTAAAAAACCCAAAGCTCAACCCTATTATTTCTCAGCCCCTTCCGCTGCTTTATCTACTCCTTCTTTTTTTTGTAGTTTGCCTGCCAGCAATTCTCGACAAAGTCGTTGGCAATTCCATGTGTGTGCCCTCCTTGAAGCATTTAAGACTGGCCATCCGGCACAGACAATTAAAAACCCTCTGCAGCTCTGCAGCTCTGCAGCTCTGCCATTTGCCATTTTATAAGCACAGATTACAGCTTTCCGTATACGTAACGCACTGGGAGGAGGAGGGCGGAAAGTGGGCGGGTCGGGGACACCCAGCCAGGACACATCGTGGTCCGATAAGCGGTGAGCACTAGAAGGACTCCACTCCAAATAGTGGAGTCAGCGGTGACGACTACAAGCGAAAGAAAGCTTAACTAAGCCATGTATTTTAAGTGATATAACATAAAACATTATTTGTACGATCTATAACTAGAGGAATCATGCGTGTATTTATTTATATATGTAGTCTTGGTTAAATATTTAGTCATAAACGGAACGACTTTTTTTTTTATTTTTTAAGTTAAGATTTCCTGGAATACTTTTAACATCTTCATAAGGGTTTATATGTTATATACAATGGTGCTTTAAAATAGCCAAATTGGCATTACCAGCTGTACCATTTCCCGTATCTGCAGTGTGTAGTGATTTTATGTTGGCCATAGTCATCCTGGACGTCCTTTTCGCTGCTCCCTGTTCCATTCCACCGCTTATTGTCTGCTTGCCTGCTTTAATGACATTGCACTGCACTTATTTCGTTTTTGGCCCTTTATACTTATGCTTTTTTCTGGCGGAGATACCACCTTGTACTCCATGTTGATGGCCGGCTGTAAAACCTTATGATAGCTTAATTTTAGAGGTTTTAGATCGCTTTTGCATTTTCTTCGCTTCGGACACACACACACACACACACACATGAAAATGTGATTTGGCCCGAAATCAGTTGCAAATTTGCATGGACGAGCTCAAAATGAAGTCATTCCAATGCCAAACCGAAAATGACAAAACTCGAGGGGCGGCGGAGAGCGTAATGGGAAAAATTGATGCGGAAAAGCTTGGAAAAGCGGGTGGAAGCTGCTCAGTATGCAGTGCACAGCGTATACGGCGCATCATCAAGGGGTTATATTATCAGATTTTTTCCACACTGTGTGAATGCAAATACAACAAAAAAATCATCGTAACGTAATTAGATTTTGCCTGGAGAAGACCTACAAGTCCCAATTAATTTCTGGTAGTTAAAAAAAAATATAACAAAAGTTACAACCCATATATGCATAGGTATACACGTACAATCGTACAATGAGAATCACTATTAAATACTTGCTCGCTTATCTAAGGAAACCATAACCTGGTCGTCAATTTGAATACGCAAATGAAATCGTAATTGAAATGCTACAGCAGTAAACTTACAAAAATAAAGAAGGAGCGATATGACGCACTGCCAGCTGAGACCCAGAATATATCGAAACGTGTCCGAGATTGGGGTTGAATCTGAATCGTTATCATTTGCGAAGGCGCCCCGCATAATATGATACTTCATCAATTCAAAGGAAAACCATTTAATATGGAAATGACCTCCGAAAGGGGAAAGCCCCGTCCGACAATCAAATTGCCAGGGCACATGATGTGATATGAAATCGAGAAGGAACTTACGGAACGTGGCACACCGAAAAAAAACGTTTCACATAAAGATACATATTTTCGGCCACATTCAATCTACCATTCTTACTCACGCTAAATTCGGTTAATTGTTTAAAGGAGCAGACGAGTTGCAGCTGGCTATCAGTAGATTGCTCTGATTTCAAGTGCAAAACGAAAGCGTTTGTGCTACATATCTATCTTTTGCTATCTGTAAAGCGAAACAATCGCGAGAAGCAAATTTGCATGTGACGATTATATAGGGAAGACAGCGTAAAATCTCAGTGAAAAGCAGATATGGCCGCGAGTTACAAACTGGCGACAAATGAGCAAAGGAAGTGCATAAGCGGCAACCGGAAGCCGAAGTATTTCCAGCCCGGGCGAAGACGAATCGAGAGCTGTTAACGCATTTACAAGCCTCGGCGACGACAATGAAATATCGCCGAAGATTATCAGGGCCGGGGAGTCCGTAGTCCGTAGTCCGTAGTTTGTCGCCGGAGTCCGGACTCCGGCGCATTTACTTTGCATAATAAGCCGGATTATGGCGGCCCCTCGAGCTCTGTAAAGCGGAGTAAGAGGACGTTGACAATTGATTGCTGGCAATGGAAATGGCACGGAAAAATATTCGCCGGATTTCATTAAGCGTCACGGAAATGGGCGAGTGAAAAATTTGATTTAGGCATTTGGCACTTGTCAGTAATGTGAAGTTCATCAGAGGCTACAGCGCCGACTGACTTGCGGTAATGTTTTTATGTTAGAAATCACTTAGACCTTTGGTCAGCGGAAGTGGCCATAAAATAGCCATGGCGCATCCGCATCCGCATCTTTGGCCATAAATTCGACTGTGAAATTGAAACTTAAAATGCGTAAAGTATACGCCCCGTACGCCGGCCGCCATGTCTGGCGTTGCCGGAGGAGCAGTTTCAATTTTTATGTGTATTTTATATGCCTACTGTAAATTGCCGGCCATCTTACCATCCAACCATCTTACCATCTTGCCATAGAGTTCCCCATCCTTCGCGGCCATTTCCGCCAAAGCTCAAAGGCCAGAGGCTCGCAAATGTTGCCACCGTTTCTTTCTTGCCACTTCGGTGTCTATTCAGGGGGCTTTCCCCGAAAACGCCACATTCACGTTCGCAATCGTCATAAATCTTATGGCCACATCTTGAATTTATGTGCCTCCCGCACCCCCCGAAATTCCAGACCGAGTGCGAGCCCCACTCTGCGGCTGTGTTTTGTGGCTTAGATTAGCAATTCTGGCATCTGCTGGTGATTTTCTATTGATTTTCGCAGTGCCACTTATTGAATTTGTTTGCACTGCTCTGATATTCTGATATGGCAAAAAAGTTTTTTAATCAAAAGTCCTTACCGAAAATAGTTCGCTTAAAGTGTTTGGCCAAATGACAGACGGAGTCCACGGAGTCCAGCAGCTTGCACTTTGACTGGCAACAATCCGAAACGTTTCAATTCCGCACAAGACAAAGACCGAGAAACAAAAGCCACTGTAGCAGAGGCATTTTCAGCTAAAATATTTACAGCAAAAATGTTTTGTGCAGAGATAGCAAACAAAGGGATGGCCATCCCCAACCCCAACCCCAACCCCAACCTTTGCCGTTCTAAGGGCAGATTTCATTACTGGCTGACCAGCATGCCGCTCTAAGACAATCAAAGGTGAGCTGGCAACTGCGACGACAGGGGGGTTTGGGTTTCTTTTATTTTCCGCCTGGCTGGGGCAGGAGTGGGGGCAGGAGATGGAGCCGAAGTCACGTGGATATGCGGATGCTGGAATCCGCCAGATTTGCTGCCCTGGGAAAGATGCGGCCACCAGCAGACCAACGCAGCTGAGCGCTGCATCCACCGCCATGAAAATTGGCGTCTGCCAAACATAAATAAAAAGGGGAAAGGTAGACAAATCCGGAATAAATAACAGCGTTTGTCTGGCCCGTCCTGCGGCGGTCTGCAACCGGACTGGGATCGGGTTCGGGATTGGGTTTGGGTTTGGGTTTGGGCTGGGGTCTGGGATCTGGAATCAGGAGAGGGTAGTGCCACGTCAGCACGGACGTTATGGCAACCGACGGCGTCGAGACACCTGCCCATTGTGGCTCTTCCAGGCGCTTTGCCCCCGCGTTGCGTATACGCTCAGTTGCACCGCAAAATGAGCGAAAGTCGCAGCGTCTATTTGCCATGGCAATGGCATTGCCAGCACCACTGGCAAAGGCAATGTGTCTTTTGTAGCGCGCTTTTAATAAAATATAACCATTTAATTGGTGTGGCAACCGTAGGAAGCTGTTTTTCTCCCGCTTCCTGCCACCAAGTTAAAGTTGTCATTCAATAAGGAAGGAGTCTCTTATAGAACTTTATGTAGCCATTTTGGAACAAATATATATACTTATCGATCAAAAACAAAATACGCGTATGATATTACTAAGCTTTGCGGCTATTGCACAAGCTCAGAAGGAATATTAAGGCTTTAAGGAATATTGAAAAAAATTATGTACCTAGTAATTTTATTATTACTAAAATGTATAAGCTGTCAGTTAATCTTCATTTCTGAGCAGGAGCTCGAAGACTCACGCAATGAATATAAAATATTCCTCAGCTTATTGCCGACCTTAGTCTGAATTCGCTGGTCTATGAAGAAGCAATGGGAGCTGCACCTCAGCCAGTGTTGAGTAAGTGTGTGTCATTCCACATTTTCGTACAATCCTCGCTTCTCTACTCACAAAATTGTGAACGAGGCTCCACTGACGCCACTCGAAGGCGAGATAATTGAAAAAGCCATGGAACTCGTTTCAGACAACGGGGACTGATGGAGTCATTACATCGAAAAACTTGGTCAGCCTACTTGGAAGGCTTAGAGAGCAACTGATTAACCTCCTTCATCTCAGAAACGAGGAAGGCACCCCAACTACTAAAAGGAATGGTTTTACTTTACGCTAACCCATAGTCTACATGCCAAGTTCAGTACCTACGATGAGGATAACCCTGAAAAATTCGCAGCTGAGAGGGAAGGTGCCTGGTGGTACGGAGACAAATGTGGTTCTAGGTGAGATCATATGAAATGGAACTTTTTAGATTCGTATTCACCCTCACCCACAGCAATCTGAATGGCATCTATTCGGATGGAGATCAAATATACTGGATCTACTGGAACACTGCCGAATGGCACGACCTATTCCCTTAAGACGGTACACATGTTGATAAGGTCGAAGGGAAGTTAAGGTAAAATATATAAAACGGTGCCCGTTGCTTATAATCATTGTGGGCTAATTATAAGAACTGGAGAGAAATGTCGGTGCATTTAACTTAGCTTGTATAAGTTCTCGAATCCATAGGCAATTTTCATAACTTTCGTGCGATGGCAACTGCTGTGCCAACAGATCGACTTGAAAACACGCTCTTTAATTAATTCAAAGACAAGTGCAAAGATTCACACCACCATGGAGACGATGGGGACGATGATGAGGATTCCGGAGGGGATGACTCGGGGGGCGCGGGGAACGATGCCTAAATGGCTGCAATCAATTAAGAGCCAACAAAGTCAACCGTCGCAGTATCGATGTCAAGCAAGCAGCTGTGATGACATCCCGGCATTCAGGATCCAGCTTTTACCCAGTCAGCAAATTAATGAACAACTCACCCAATTGAGGGAAATGGGAAAGCGTGCGAGTACAACGGGAATGGGAATTGGAATGGGAATGGGAATGGAAATGGAAATGAGCTGGATGACAGCCTCATATTTGCATATTCATGGTCGGGAGTGCGAGTGTGCAGTGCCGAGCCGTCTAAGCCATTGCTTCCGCCCATCTGGTCAACGAATTTTCTGGCTAACTGCCTTTGGTTTACTTTAATTAGTTGTTTAGTTTGTCTAGCTAAGTGAGAGCCATAAAAAAACAAGTCGCATCGCTCGGGTCGGGCACCAGTCAAAGCCAGACTGCGCTCTAATGGAACTAAACTAAGAGAAAATGCGTTCCCCAGTTAATGGACGGGACGCACTTCATTAGATATTCTCTTTCCAATGCTAAAATGCATGCACTCAATGTGCAAATAGTTTGAGAGCCGGAATCCGACATCAGCGAATAGATACTGTATACACAGCAGCCACTACGGATTTTCCCAGTAATTTTCGAAAGACGGCTAGAGGTTGACAACTCTGGCTACGAGCCACCCAAACTAGCCACTTAGCCTCTGTAACCATCAGTTCGAAGGGGCTATAACAGCGTCTTGTCACATAAATTAATGCAAATTGACACATGGCCCAAGAATTATTATCCAACTATGGGATAAACTCTCGAGGCATCCCTAAAGAACATCTTAAGTAGATATACAACCTCCTATTTGTATAATTTGTACGGAGAGCTGTGTTTACAAACCTCTCAAGCGTCAATTTATTTTTAGCATATGATTAAAATCGAATTAAATAAAAATTGTTTCAGTCCTGGAAGGAAAAGCGACGCGTCGAAAGCAGCTTCACATTTTTAAATTATTACTTGTCAGCTGTTTTTCAGTCAACAATATTGACGTGTGAAGACTTCAAAACAACGGCAAATTAGCTGCTGATTCGACACCCACGACCGAAACTTGCCAAACTCAATGTCATGACAACGAAATTAATAAAAGCAAGCAAGAAGCACCAAAAATCAAAAGCAAAAGCAAAAGCACAGGCAGAGCACAAGCACAAGCAAAGCACAAGCGAAGCACAAGCACAAGCAACAAATAATGTCGCATGCATAAAAAGGGCCTCCACAATTTAACGCTCGAATGTTCCGACAGACGTCGACATATGTTGGTGCCCACGTGTGTCAGTGTGTCCGTGTGTCCGTGTGTCCGTGTGTGTGCGGTGTGTGGAACTGCCAGCGTTGCGTATATCAAAGTTTTTAATAATACTTGGCTAAAATACCAAAGGAAAAACTTTTATTAATAAAGTTTCTTTCTTTCTTTCTGTCCTTCTGGCAGCAAACACGAAGAGGCTTCTTCTCCGGAGGCTTCTTTTCGCCCATGTGGCCAACCAGCTTCTAGGGTTTAATTATGGCTAAAAGAAAGTAGTGGACTTCGAGTAAGGCAAATGGTTTAACTTTTTATTCTTTCGCTTGTTCCACATACGCATATTGATGAGCAAAACGTTCATACGCACACACAGTTCGTGAACTCAAATCAAAATTCTTCAATGTGATAAAAACACGCAAATCAAGATCAGTCGTACATACGTGCAAGTGAGGAAAAAAGAAAACTAAGCGAAGTAGAGATGTAATTGATGATAGTTTTATGATCGCGTACTTTGCTTACGCATAAACGCTCCAAGGATCGAAATGAGCAGTAAAGCCCTTGTAAGGGCGACACTTGTCGCATCCGCAACAATTGCTTTTTTCGTCTGCTTGTTCAAGTGCACAATTTTTGCCGTCGGCGGGGATATTAAAATTTAAGCTGAAATGCCATCGAGCGAGCCGGGCTAAAAAGCAGGCCCGGAAATAGTTGCCTCCAAGTCTTGCCAATTCTGCTCGTGATTTCGCTTATTCGTTTTTTGTGTTTTTGATTTTGTCGTATTTGTCTGGTGATAGAAAAGCAGAGCCGCTGGCAGCGCAGCAACTTTTGCCCAAATACTTTTAATTAAAATTTCAAATTATTTTCGCCTCTCGCAGACGTCGACAGATGGAAGTGGGCAAAGTGGGCAAAGTGGGAAAAATGGGCGTGGCAGGAAGCCCAGAGCTGGAGACAAAGATGAGCACAAGTGCAGTTAGCGAGTGCAATGGCGCACAAGATGGCGAAAGGATCCGGAGAATCTGAAGCGCTGAAATATTCAAAGCGCATTTTCAATTTAAAAGTTTTGCACTCGGGCATATTTATTTATTTTATTTCGCAATTTTTGTTTTCTGCTCATCATTGAGTCCGTCGAGGGGCCCAGTGTCTTTGACCAAAGTTGTGCTCCTCCAAGTAGGCAATGTCATTGAGATTGGGTGATGGGTGGTGGGTGGTGGATATGAATGCCCTACAAGCGGCAACTTAATGCAATTTCGCTCTGGCAGATTTCATTTGTGTGACAAATGGGGGGCGTGGCCATGCAAATCGCAAATAAAAAGAACTCATTAAAAGTTTATGCCACAAAGTTTGGCACCCGACCCAATGCCACGCCCCTATCCACCGACCACCACCCTACGCCCACCGCAATCCAATTCTAGCCAAGCCAAAACTGCAACTTGTTTTGACCAAGAGAAAAGAAGAAGGCAACTTCCGCTGATTGCATTTATTTTTTCGGGCAAATGGGCTGGATTTTGTTTTCGGCTGTTGTGCAATAGTTCTAAAAGCAACTTTATGGTATAACTATCAATTGCCATGCAGCCTACACTGAAAACTTTCCACAGGGGCTTTGCTCACAAGTTTGATCGTAAAGTACTTGAACACTTCTTCCTCCGTCGCTGGATTGGAAAATGATATAGGCTTTGGAGGTAGAAAAAATGGATGAAACTGTTTTCTTGGCTTCATATATTGAAGTTTAACAAAATATGTATCTACCATTGGCAAACGCAGATACTATGTGAAGCAAACAAATGTTTTGTTTGACATTTCAAAATAAATCTGGCTTTCAGTCATCCCTATCTACGTGTATGCCAGCAGATCAATCATTTAATAACGATAGCCGGTAACTCGAGTGTGCGATATCAGAATTGTAGGTCACTACTTTGTGGCTTGTTATCTGCAAGTAATTCTACTCTTTTGTGGTCTGCGATCCCAATAATCGAAATGACAGTTGACAATCCCTACACCAATAATCGAATAAAGTATCACAGGGGCAGGGGTGGCACGTGCGACACGTTTCCCAGTTTTCCAGTTCCCAGCCAGTTCAAAAAGTCAATTCGAATTAAACAACGCATTTGATTGCCATAAAAATGGGCGGTCGCCCGTATTTATTGTCCGCTCGATTCGCGGCTTGCATGCTCAGCAAATGCATTTTTTCTATTTCAGTTTCAGCCATGTCTCTGTGTTCTGTTTGGGCCCAAAAGCAAAACGTGTCTGGCCACGGCCGCTCCCAAGACAGGTAAATAAAATTGAAATTATTCTGTGCAGCAAAACTGATGGAAAAAAGTCTTGCAATCTGGCAAAACCGACACACACACTCCCAAATTAACCAGAGTGAACCTTGAAAAAAAATAAGAATCTGGTAGAAAACACGAGCGGGCGGCGTTTCAATTAGCCGTCCTCTAGCAACTTGTCCGGCAATTAGGTGTGTTTTAGCCGGCCAAAACGATTCTAATCGCTTGCGTTTTAACATAGATTTTGCCTTTGCTTTATTTGACCGCCTTTTATTTAATTTTAGCCCCGGTTCGAACACTGTTTTTGCTGTCATGCTGTCAGGCTGTCTACTGTCCACTGTCCACTGTCATGTTGCCGGTGACATTAGCTGGAGCTCCAATCTGAACCCTGAGCCACAGAGAGCTGCCCGGCCACACACAAGCCCCAAGTTGCCGCCCGATCATACACCCCAGATATGACAAACTTAATTAAGGTTAATTTTCAGTTAGCCTTCCCTTTTTTTTGCCTCCGCTTTTTAGTTCACATAACAGTGCATGGGATAGTGGTATGTTTGCAGTAGTGACTCCATGTTTGCCTCTTACCGGAGAGAATTATCCTTTTTCCCAGCGGCTTGAACAAAATATTATAAAATAATCCAGCATTCAGAAAAAAGTAATAAATATATATATGAAAAAGAAGAAAGTATGTTACGATTATCAACAACAAAGATTGATTTGTCCAGTTCAATCAAAATTTCAAAACACGAACTTCAACTTTTAATTTTTCTGGTTATACGTTACTCGTAGAGAAAAGGATATACTAGATTCGTTGAATACTATTTAACACGCAGAAGGAAGCGTTTCCGACCATATAAAGAATATATATTCTTGATAGCCGAGTCGGAATGTCCCAAGGCAGATTTTCTATACTCCATAACTCAACTTATCTTAATCGGATTTTGAAGTGGCATACCTCTAAATGTTTCTGGCACAATTCTCTAAAAAACTGCATTCAAATTTAGAAATTTATTTTTTTTGTAATTTTTTTGATGTGATGATGTAGATATTCCAAAAAATTAAGAAATGTCCCAAGGCTAAAGTTCTATACTCCATAACTCAACTTATCTTAATCGGATTTTGAAGTGGCATACCTCTAAATGTTTTAGGCGCAATTCTCTAAAAATCTGCATTCAAATTTAGAAATGTATTTATGTTACATTTTTTTCTAATTTTTTTGATGTGATTAAGTAGAAATTAAAAACAATTAAGAAATGTCCCAAGGCAGATTTTCTATACTCCATAACTCAACTTAACTTAATCGGATTTTGAAGTGGCATACGTCTAAATGTTTCTGGCACAATTCTCTATAAAACTGCATTCAAATTTAGAAATTTATTTTTGTACATTATTTCTAATTTTTTGATGTGATGAAGTAGAAATTAAAAAAAATTAACAAATGTCCCAAGCCAGAAGTTCTATACTCCATAACTCATTTTATTTTAATCGGATTTTGAAGTGACGTAAGATTCCCCCAATCGATCTCCGATCAGATTTTTGTCAATTCCCACATCCGAAGCACAGCAGAGGGCGCCACTCATTCGCAGCTACCTCCACTCCCCGCCAGATGGCTACGTTCTTATTTACTTCAGCATGAAGCGAATGGCAAAGGTTCTTGGCTGCCTCTATCTGAAATTGCCAATCGAATGCAATGCAATGCACTTTTCGACACAAGGAAGAAGGAGAAGGGCTGTGTGAAAAGGTCAAAGGCATTCGATTAACTTTAATTTGCGCGGCTCTTTTGGCTCCGCATGTACGGTATATAGTGTATGTATATAGTATATCCCCTCCATTGTTCCACGATTGTTGATTTAGTTAGCGGGTTGATGTCTGCGCAGTTCAGGTGTGCCCCTTGCATTCGGCGTGAAAGCCAAACCTACTCCTCGGGACCGAATCTCCTCGATGCGAGAGTCGCATCTCTGCGGTGATGTGGCCCCTAGACGACTTACAATGGCCCGAACTGCGCTTTGATTTATGCCAGCTGCGGTCATGTCAAAGTTCACCTCCTGCATTGTTGCAATGTCACGGGGGCGGGCCTAACGGTGAGGCCATCCCAGCATTCACATTCCGCAAAGATACCTAGTCCCATTTTCACCGTAAGGTTAATCAAATCGAACGCGTCTTTTCGTCCATGAATGACGAAGGAAAATAAATGCTTTTCTCATATATGTATATTAACTGTCAAAAGTATGTGCAAAAATATGTATTGAATAATTTGTATCAGATTTGTAAGAATTTAGTGAAGTTATTGAGGTGACTGTGTTCTCCCTCTTGAGTTGGCATTTTAAGATCTAAAAATTCGACAGCTTGTATCATGTTTTAAGATAATTTTCCCTAATTATAATTGCTTTTTTCTGGGGCTTAGGCACGCGTCGGCCAAACGAAAATGTCACTGTCACAGGCGAACGGCGGCCAGAAATTTGGCCAAATTGATAGCCAAATTTGGCGGCCAGGTGACGGTGCTAGCGGCCAAGTGGGCGGGCCGCGTTCTCCAACCGCTCATAATACTCGTATATACACAACCAATCGAATGCCGTTCGAGGTTCTCCGAGTCGGAGTCGCTGGCTAGTCTGTCAGTTAGCTGAAATTAATTTGCACAGCCTGGCAAAATAATTTACGGTCTGCGCAGAGGCCGAGTAATTGAGGTGGACCACGGTGGACCCGAAGATGTGGGCAGGTTTATGGCTGCAACTTTTCATGTGCTCATTGCCCGGCGCGTGACATATCACGAAATGCTGTTAACGGCTCTTTCGAATCGAACTGGAAGCTGTCAATTAGTTGTAGGTACATCAAGCAAACACGTCTACCGATACTCAGGCGACAAACCTGTTTGACGAGCCGAGGAAATTTGAATTTCGGTGGAGGTAATCAAGTAAAATCGATCCTAGCCATAATCGAATCGAAATTGAAATTGAGTACTCGATTGTGTTGGTGCAAAATCTCCTGCCAGCCGAAATCGAAATCGAAATGAACTTTTGGGATGGCAAATTGAATTTCCTAACTGATTTCGTAAAATAAACAGGTAAACAGGGTAGGCTGAAATAAATTATTTGAAGTAAGGTTTGTTTTCGTTAGTATCAGTTTTTGCATACATTGTTTTTCCACGTCTTATGGATGATCTGAAATGCTTTTGAAGTATGCTCGCTTGTTAATTGCGGACCGCCAGCTACTTGCCTCGCTCCGATTTGCAGCTGGCCGCTCACAAATCTTGTCACCGGCGAGATGCAGCGATGCAAATATATTCGCAGCATGCAACCAGGCCGTCATCTGGATTCTGCGTCGGCGACATCCATTTCTCATTTGATCTTTATCGCCGGGCAACATGCGAACGGGCACTGCCTCCCGGCCACTCCCACAGCCACAGCCGCCCCAAAAGTCCTTGGTCGTACCTGATATCTGTACCCGTACTGATTGTAATCAAGATTGGCTCTTTGCGTGCGCCCGACTGCCACAGCGATTTGTGGTCTGGAAAACTGTTGCGCCCAGCGACATTTCAAGGCTCTCTGTCATGGCAGCTGCTCCCCGGAGCAGCTTTTCCCCTTTTCCCATTTTCCCCTTTTCTCACCCGTTTTGCAATTTGCCAGTTTTCAATTTCCTCTGGTCCGCTCATTAGCGAGCCGCGTTTCGGGTGGCCAAACAGGCCCCAGATGCCAAAGAATTGGGTCGTTTCAAGGAGCTTCTCCAATCTGTGGGGCATGCAACGCACAGACACCTTGGCGGCTTTTCGCATTTCGCATTTCGCATTTCGCTGTTTGCTATTTGCTATTTGAAGCCATTTAGAAAGACAGACAATGGTTAGGCGTAAATCATGTTTGCACTGCTCGCTGTCTGGCTGACTTTTTGGCCCAGACTTGACTTGACTTTACTTTGCTTGACTCGTGGTCAATGGCTTGTACATAATGGCTGGCCCCAAACAACAACTGCCATTGGCTCTTTGGGGCATTTGCAAACAATGACATTATGCTGACGTTTATTAATCGCATTTGCGAAATTAATGTCGTGACATTTTCGGTTTAATGTAGTTGTAATAAATAAAGGCCCCATTTACCCATGGACTAACAGCAAGCCACAATAAATACGTTTGTTATAAAAAATCAATACAATGGTCGCACAGACAGAAGGCAGACACCACAGATAGCTACTGCTGTCACTGCTCCAGATTACGTAATTCAGATTTGCATATAACAAATGAGTCAAACGCTGGCTACTTAATTCAATTTATAAGGAAATTTAGAAATGATTTACGTAATACAAATATTAAGCGATTGTTACAAAATATTAATAGCTCTGTAAAAAATAAATACTAAACTTTACCCCAGATGGGACTCGAACCCACAATCCCCGGCTTAGGAGGCCGATGCCTTATCCATTAGGCCACTGGGGCTTGCAATTCCCGTTGTCAGAACGTCATGATAAAGTTCAACTCAGCTAAGAATAAACAGAAAAAGAACAATGAAAGTTAAAACTGAAATTGAATTGCTCGAATTTAATCATGTGTCAAAACAACTGTTAAAACATTTTATGTTGTAGAGAAACAACTAAATAAGCAGACATATTTGGGTACTATTTATTCCGCCCACAGCTGTTTTCTCGATAAGCATATGTTATTGATAGTGTTTATAAAAGCTCTCTGGTTTCCAATTACCTAAATACGAACTCAAAAAGTTCCATTGTGTGTTTCTGTTAATTAATAGTGGCAATACATCTTCACAGGAAGCAACATATTTCAACCCCATAACGTATTCATAAAATAAACACGTTTTATTTCATCAAAATATATCGTTCTTGCGTTAACACTGAACTGACTCATATACACATGTGTGCCGTCAGCTCATACCAGCAGTTTGCCGGCCGCTAACAGAAGCCCCAGTGGCCTAATGGATAAGGCATCGGCCTCCTAAGCCGGGGATTGTGGGTTCGAGTCCCATCTGGGGTAAAGATATGTAATTTTTTTTTGCTTTTGATTTTTTTTCTATATGTTGAATGTATTTTATTTCCTGATTTTAATTATTTTATATTCTTCCGATCATTAGTTTTAATTTTTATACGCTGAATAGATTGCACCATTCCATGAAAATGCTAAGAATGCTTAGAATTTCCCCTGGGCCTCGGTGAAAGTGAATAACCATTTCGCAAGCTATTGGCAGTGCTCCATCAAGCCAGATTATTGGTCAGCCGCTCCCAAATGTCTGCCCACATGCCAAAACAAAAACCAGGCAAACTCGTCACAGCAGTTGACATTTCGCTGTGCCACTTCCACTTAATTTAACAACTTTACGAGTGCCAGCCAATGTCTTCTAATATCGTTTTCAGGCATTTTCATCCCGGCTCTTAAATGGCAATCAACTTTCTGATGAGTTGTCAAAAAGGCCGTCGCTCGGCGCTTAGGTGGATGCACCAGCAGTGGGTGTGGTTTGGGCTGGGATGAAATCCATCCACTTTAAAAGTTTGCCAAAAATTGCGGCTCATAATTTCACTTTCGCTATCTGAAATATGCATGGTCGTAAAATTTGCCAACGCCGTCCAAATGGCCACCCTGGGAGCCAAGGATGCACAGGCATTGCCGGGATGGTATGGGATGGGATTGGGATTGGGGGGCTGACTCTTGGTTAGATGGAAGCTTCGGGCATAAGCATTAAAGTTGCATACAGGCTGGGAGGGCGAAAAAATACTAAAAAATAAAACTGTGCCTTGCATAGTTTCATTTGCTTTACGATAAAGCGAAACTTTGGCTGAGGATGCACACAAGCTAGGAGCGGGAGGGGGATTTGGGGTGGGATAAGGGGGATCTCATCATTAATGTAAATTCATTGTTGCATGCAACATGCTGGGCTGGCAAGCGGTGGGGGGAGTGGGTGGGTGCTCCGCTGCCTGCATTACAACAATTCATACTGCATTTTTGATACGAATTCAACTTTCCCACGTACGCATAATCCATTAAGTTGAATATGGGAGGCTTTCGAATTCAAAACACCCTGTGATGTGATGTGATGTTCAGTAAGCAGAACTGAAAACTGACTTAACTAGTTAAGCTTATAACACGTTTCACATTCTTATAATGAAAAAGTCTTTGTTGTGACGTGGTACAATGTATCAATGAATATTCAAACGAAACTCATATATCTAACGGAAAGGATGTTTGTTAGCCACAAGATAGACTTCGACTTAAAGTTATATTTTGAAACGCTGCTGGGAAGAAATTCATTTCGCCCAACACGCCGCAGCTCAGTGCAAAAACTTTTTCGCTGAATTAATGGCAAGGGTGCTTTAGCACCCCGAGGAAAGTAGGCCAAAGTCCGGGCTATATGGTACGAGTATATAGGGCGGAGTAGCTAAACGACATGGTGGCGGAGCGGGGCGCAGAGGCATTCCGTGAGGTTTATGGAATGCTCCGCAGATTGCATTTGTTGCATTTTACTTAATTGAAAAAGGCCAGCAATGTGGAGGAAGGCCGTAAAAGGACAATATCGCTGTCCCTAGCCCTCTATGGGCCGCCTGTGCACTTCATAAAGCTGACAGGGCCCGGATCGGTGCAGGCTGGCTATAAAAGAACATGACCAAAGAAGCGGCTCTCGAGGATGCGAGCACAGCAAACACACCAAACACACCAAAATAGACTGCCAACGGACCGCCACAAACGGGCAACAAAACGGGCAACACAAAACAAAAGCATCTGCAACAAGCAACAAGCAACAGCCAACAGCCAACAAGCCTAAGCCAACAGCAAGCCAACAGCAAAGTAACAACGAGCGGCAAAAATTATCTACTCAGATTATGTCGAGATTAATTACATACGCTGAGCGCCATTGTCTTGTCAATAAATTGTCGTTGTCGTTGTCGTCGACGTCGCCGTCGACGTCGCCTGGCATCGTTTGGCTTTAAGATAAGACGGCCCCCGACGACTACCGAAATGTTAACTGGCTTTTCCCTTCCACTCTTTATATTTTTTGCCATTTTTTTGGCTGACGCTGTCAAAATTGGTTGCTCAACCCGGGAGTTGGTGCAGTGCAGCCAAGCCCCTCGTCCTCGGCTAATTAATTTAGAAATGTTGCCGGCATCAGCGCGACGAGCCCACCAAAGGGAGCGCCATATCCACTTGGTCCACCGTTAGCGGGCAAACACTCGTAATAATGAAATGATATAGGTTTAATCCGGCGATAAGCATCTCCGCCGCATCTCTCTAAGCCAAAGTGCTCGCCAAGTGCGCGTAAATTAATTGGCCAGAAAGCGAGGGTTATCCTATGAATGTGCCACTATATACAGTATACATACATACAGTATACATGCAGTTCCCATCTCAGAAGAGCGCCGACCAAGTTTATGGGCCTGGGATGTGGCTTCGACTTTGGCCAAGGGGCACTGACGTTAAATTTAGTGCATGCTAGGCGCCAAATGGCCAATGTAAATTTCGAAAGGCTATGCCGTCTTGGCCCGACTCAAATGTACCGACCATCGGGGCTCAAGAGCGGCCGAGTGATGGCCCACGAGCATGGGCAGGGCTAATTAGAATGGATAACACGATATTGGCATCTCTGCACCTGGAAAATACTGCCCAGCATAACTCCAGATGAGTGTTTGTCCATGTAGCAGATGCGATTCGAGATTGCGTTGAATATAGCGTGGAAAATGTGGCCTTTCATAAGAAATAAATACTAATGGTACTAATAAAATCATTTTATTATTTTTAAATATGTATTATTAACCATATATATTATAAATACATGCTTATTTGTTGCCACATCTCGTTATTATTTATGTTTTTTATGTGATTAGTTTTAACATTGCTTAGCCCACTGAAGATCCCAAACACTATTGGCATCAAGCGTGGCTAATAATAATGTTGCACTTCTCAATACCCTTTCGTTGGCATAAATAGCTTTCTGGAATCGAATGCCCTGCCCTTTTTGTTAACTTTATAGACACTTGAGAAATCTGAGATCACTTCAGTACCATTGTATATAACTTATTGATTTTTTTTTAAATAATCCTGTTGAATGTCCACATGTATACGGCTTATTAGGCATATGTAGTTCTGGCCCTTTTCAGTTGCTGGCTTGGCCCAGACTTAAAAGACCTTCAGCTGATCATCCTTGTAGTAAGCTCTCAGTTTTCTCTGAGAGGAAACTAACTCTCCAGTTAGCTGATTTTTGACGAGGTGCAGTTTCTGCGACTTCTAACGCTAATGAGCTAAACATACAGCGTTCTTTTATATGGCAAGCAAGCTCGTTCTTATCACTCCAACTAAAATCCTGATTAGATTTGAAATATAAATTTGCGTTATCTTTCTATAAGTGAAATTTCCGTTTTTAAATGCTTAGATTGCCAGCTCATATTGCCCAATGCACACACTTAAAGGCTTTATTTGCCTTTGATTGGTGCTAAATGATATGATATATTGGCGTCTTTCATGAAATAATTGTCTAGAAAGACCTTTTACCTTTTGTAAGACTCCCATAACAAAATTCAGAGTTTCTGTTGCTTACCATTTGGTTTATGTTTGTATTTGGACTTTGCTAGTCGATATTTATTAGACACATATTGTGACAAGTGCGAGACTTAAAGCTCATATTTAATAAGGATAGGTATGAGTGCCTTTCACACATCCGCTCTGCAGGCCTGGCAACATTAATTGGATAAACAAATATTTACTGCCACATTAGTCATCATTAATAACACATGCTCAGGGAAATTGGGCTGGGGCTGGAAACCCCTTAACTCTGCACGACCGAGTGCATTTCTGCGTCCACTTCGACCGCATCTAATTGTTTATAATTAAAGTTCCTGGCTTGTCTGTGCTTCGGTTGGTCAAATGAATACGTTATACAATTGAGAGTTTACTGTAAACAACCAGGACAGAAGCCAGTGGATAACATGCAAAATGTGTTCAGATGACGACTACCGAGTGAAAGTTACCAGGTTCACTCTATTCTGTTTGCTTACGGCAAAGTTGCCAGATGCTGTGCATATTGAAACTTCATTACTTGGAAAATCATCGCGAAAGTGCATCCGAGATGTTGTTAGTTGGCTGCTGATGGTTGCTACACTGAGAAGAAGATCTACTTGTAGCTAGCTTTATGTTTATAAAGTCAAAGTAAGCATATGAAGCCATACATAAATAGAGGCGAAAAGTGTGCAACCATATATTTATAAGAATTTATATTGGTAATTTATTTATTCAATTTCAATTCATTTTCTGGAAAAAGTGATATATACATTTTCTGTGATTCAAAGTTTTTGGGCTTTCAAGCTATTTGCGAGCCACGCACTTGATCCACCCACACACACACACAGGCACAAGCACACACCCACAAACGCGAGGTAATTTCCCAGGCGGGTAACGGTACTTTAGCGGCTGTGACGCCATTTTGCCGTCGGCCATTTCCCGTCTGCCATCGCGTGCCGCCTGAATAATTGATGCCACGAAGGGCTGTGATGGGCTAAGGACTGATCCAGGAACGGAGTCGCTATTAATGAGTTCCCACCGCCTATATGCATAATGTATAAAATATATATGGCACCGCCAATGGCTCAGCTCACCACCCGCGTCGCAGTTGACAAATAAGCGCTTAAGTAATTTGCTACCGTTTGCCAACCGAAAAGGGGGGAAACTTCACAAGTGAATATTAAATAAATTTTCCAGTTATTGCCTGCGTCTGTGCCTCAACGAGCTCTGCGGCCTCAACAGCCTCAACGGGTTAACCGAAGACTGCCGAAGAGTGCTGCATTCAACTTGTAATTAATGTCAAATATTTACACATTTGCCGGAGATCAAAGGTCTGCCAGCAAGTCTCGCAGCAGCGAGGCTAATTAAATGAGTATTTATATTTAAATTACACAAAACTACTTAAAGGCTTTACCCTTGAGCACAGACGCTGATGAAGTGGATTGGGTGGCACTGGGTGAGTTTTTCACCTAAGCACAGCTGGTGGCAGTGAAAGTCTTTCGCTTTCAAGCGGGCCGAAAAATCAACCCCTTGCTGTTTAATCCATGCAGCAGGTTATGCCTGAACAAAAATGTCACTTAATTTGCTTAAATCGGTTGCAATCTGGCAAGTTATTTGGAAAAGCTTATGTACAACTAAGTATTTACGATGGCAATATGAAAATTTTACTAGTCGAAGTCGATTGGTTCTTTCAATATAAAGTGCACACTGCGATATAATTCAGGCTTGAGCAAAGTGGCTCGGTTGTTACCGCTTAGTTAAATATCCAAACTTATCCCTTTCGCTGGCTGCTCATGCCGCAAACTTTCCCAGAATATGCACAAAGTTCAAAGGTGAACTTGCCGCGTCCTTCATCCTTCAACGGCAATTTGTCGCACAATTTAGCCCGGCATTCAATTTGCTTCGAACTGTGGAACTCGCTCGTCAAAGGATTTTAGCTTGTTAGCGCTGCACTCAATTGGAGGCATTTAAATGTCGAGCGGTCGGTCGACTGGCAGCCGAGGGTTAAGGCAGCAGGGGGGTTAAGGGCTTGCATGCGAGCTGCTGCAATTTGAAAATGCAGTGGCGCCCTAGCGGAGACAAGAACCCGCAGAGCAACCAGTTCCAAGTTCGTCGTGAGTGATGATATTCGGCATACGTCATGTGGGAAATGCGTGTGTGCAGTGCAATCTTGGTTTTTCCGGGAAACCGGGGTCCGTGTCCGTGTCCGAGTCCGAGTCTGGCTTTCGGCTCCTGCTCTCGGGACTCCGTTTTCGGTTTTCCATATCTCCGGCACTGTTGCGGCTCTGTTAGCCGGCCACGGTAGGCGGAAATGTTACGGCGCGCACACACGAAATGCATTTTGTAACCCAATTTCCTACTTCCGGTGTCTTTTCGGCAAACCCCCACCACCCACCACCACCCACTGCAACTCACAGTGTGGGTGAGCGGCCACCCATCGCCCGCTGAGAGACGTGAGCATGTCGGAGAGTGAGCGGAAATGAGCTTGGCCGGAAAATTAATCCACACGGCTCTCTCGCACACATGGAAGCTTTCCCACACATGTTCGAATCGGAAAATTCCGAGCTACCTCTTAAAGCTTTCCCCGAGCTTTTGCCTTACCATTCTGGCAGCTTTGTGCCCCACCCCTTCTATCTCCACCACTTCATGGCATCGCAAAAGGGTATATGTTATTCGTCAACAAATATGTTTCAGATAGAAAAACCTAGAACTCTTTCATTAAATCTACGAAAGTATATATTCTTGTTAGTCAATCTTAAGAAAAATATTAAAATAAATTTTAAGAATCACGACGCAACTTAAAGTAGTAGTTTTCTAAACCCAATATAAAGTAGGGCATATGAAAGTCGACCCTTCCAGCTTTATATTTCGTGAGTGTTTTTTTTTCTGTGTGCGATTTTCCCCATTTAATGCCGTCGCGCAGCTGTTTTGACCAGGTGACGTATTGTAATGCCGCCACCAGTCGTGTTGCCACTTTGATTGATTGGGTAATGAAGTTATTAGATAGGTGTGATTGTCAGGCCGTGCGAGATTTCGATTTCGAGTGTGGCAGCGGCGAATTAAGTGCCTCATTAGATTGTTATGATAGGTGTGTGGCGTTGTGGGCGGCGCTGCAATACGCGAAATGCAATTAATATGCAAACGAACGTGTGATTGAGTAGTAAGCTTGAGTTTTTTCCATGAAGGGTTATTAGAAGCCAATTCAACTGGGAATAGAGCGAAAGATATTCAACGATTTGTTTCGAATTTATTCCCTCACATTTCAGTTATATTAGTGCTTTTTTTGTGTTATATGTTTCTCTAAAATTAAACTTGGCAGACAGACAGTGTAGGATAATACTAATATAGAAATGTAGGTCGCTTTCGAATTTGGCCAACATAAAGTAGACAATCCCATTGCCGCTGATGTGGATCGCTTTGCAGTCCGTTTGCCAGAGAGACCAGAGCAATCCAATTCCGCGGTGGAAAATATGATAACAGCTATGGCCGCTGTCACTAATGCTGACAAGGTCACATTGTCAACGTCACTGCGCGTGCGTAAACCAATAAAATTTGTCCAAAACGGCCAAGACAATAGCCAAATAAACAAAGGCTAAGCGAGGGGCTACTGGCGGATGGAGCGGCGGTAATGGGGCAGCCACATACTCGTATAGCCGCAGCTAAACTGGCTTTAATGATTCAATCCCAAATATGGGTGTCAATAAGTTAACAGACAGACAATGTTGCACTTGCCGCGGCCAAATGCGCGCTCTTGGCCAAAAGCCAAAGGAGGAGCAGATCTGGAATTGGCTGTGCACCCAGGCCCAGACAACGCTGCAGAAATTATGAAATGCATTTAATTTTGTTGCACACTTTTTGTGCGGTCCGGCGGATTCAGCTGCAAAGCTCCTCAGCTCTTTGGGTCTTTGGAAAATCTATAAAAATTCCATTGACCATAATTTAAGCCGTTGGCATTGGTCTTGCACTTGGACTTGGACTTGCACTTGGACTTGGCCATGGTCCTGGTCCTGGTCTCGACTGCTGACTGTTTAAGGAAGCAAATGTTTCCGTGCAGCTGCCAACTGGTTGACAACTTGTGCGGACCTGTGTTTTATGTGCCATCGGCTGCTGCAGTCGGGTTTATATTGCAATCTGTCTACAATCATGTCACATCGTTCTGCAACTGGTTCTGCCAGAGATCTCCCTCCAATCCGGCCCAATCCGGCCCAATCCTGGCCATCTAATGAGCTTCGAGGGCGTTGCAACTTCCCCCCTCATATAAAAGGTTTATTGCTGCCAAATGGAACGGGGACTATGGCTGCCCATAAATCTCAAGTGAATGCCGGTCGAGGATGCATAAAACTTCTGACATTAAGAGCCAGGCGCCCGCGCTTAAGTCCAGCAGGACATCAAAAGTTGCTCCTGGCTGGCTGGCCGTAAACAAATAAACAACAAGCTGCAGAACAACTGGCCAAGAATTTGCCGCCAAAGAGAAGCCAAGGAGCTGGAAAAATAACAACAATAGCAAGAAGGACAAAAATAACAAAAAATTGTAACGCAGTCAACAAGGACACTGTCATAACTTTTTTAATGTCCTGGACAGGGGCGGTCGTACAGCTGACAGTAGATAAATTCTAAGCAAGCAACTTTAGCAGCCAACTTGCACTGACATTTCTCTCTTGGCCACGTTGCACTCTGACAAATCGCAAAGTGCTCCCGAGTCAGCCAAAATGGCGAAGCAAAACAGGGACGGGGCCCAAAAAAAATGCAAAAGGCCAAAATAGTTGGCCAAAAAACTGCTTTGCCTCGCTTAACATTTCTTTTGTCTCTGCGGCGAATCCCATAAATCTCTCCGAGCTACTTAATTTTTTAGTACGAGCTGCATATAACTTCGGAATCGCTCCGTAGTACATTTTATTTGGTTACAGCCACCGCAGCGAGGAGGAGAGTGTATTGCCTAACCCCATGTAATCGACGGTTGACACAGTTGGCCAACTTTGACAGCAAACACAGCCGGCCAAAATTGAACTGGGCCTGATGTTTGGCTGAACTGAATTGCCAGTTGCATAATTGATTTCTTTTGTCTGTACTTAGAACTGACTTCATTGGGTTCGTTTAAATATTACCAGTTCCCCATGGGCGGGAAAAGGGGCTTCGCAGATAGTTCAATTAAAAAAATAAAGTATTGGGCAATTTTTGCAATTATTGCACAAGCAATTCCTCTCCAAAATTGATTAGCAATTTAGTACGATATTCTATTTACATTTCATTACACGTGCTTGTACCTCGCTTGCCAAACAAATTTCTATTTATATTTGTTTTTCCCATTCGATTCCACTGAGTAAAGAGCATTAAATTTATCTAAATGCCTGCACTTATGGATTTTGTATAATAACTCAATAATTTTGAATTGGCAGACAAACTAATTAAAAATTAAAAATGAATCGACTGCGGGTTACTTAATTAACAGTTTGATTGATTGCACTCATTGTATTACTGAAATAATCGCGCCAGTTCAGGCAACATGTCCTGAATGGACGACACCAGCTATTTTACCCTGGAAACCCAACTGATGGAATTGCTTTCGACCAAAAAGCACGAACGCAATAATTACAAAATGCGTGCACCAGGATGCAAATGCCCATATTTGTATTTATATATTTTAATTACGGATTCAAATATTGTGGCTAGCTTATTATTTTGTACTTTGTGCTGCGCCGGCAAACTGGGGGAATGAAATAGCAAAGCTGTCAACTGAAGCTAGGATTTGCATTTCAATTTAAATACGTGCATGGCAATCCATCAAACGAGGCTAAAACAGGTCAGAAAACCGTCAGCAGCTAGCTGGCCATATATTAAATTAGTAATTCAATGCCTTATTAGAGATTATTTAAGGTGAATATGGCAAAGAGCAACAAGTTCATTAAATATGCTATTGAGCGAAAGTGTTAGAATTCGATATCAAATAGTTGGCAACACTTTGATTATTTCATGTATCATGTACCATTCTTGGCAAACATCGTATTTCTTCTTATTTTTTAAAAGCCAATTAAGAAGGATTCCATCAAAGATTCCATTTGATGGGCAGGCAGCGGCTTTCCGCCTTCCCTTGCCTTTGCTGGTGCCACAGATCTTTGAGTTATTTGAGCAGGAATGGCCAGCGGGAACACCTGAACAGGGTGCACCTATAAAGGTGCTGTCGGGATGTTGTCATTAGCATCGAAAAGAAATAAAATATAATTTATTATCAGCTGGTTGTCACATCGACGCACGGAGCGGTCGCCTTGCCAATTGGGTGTCGATGCGAAATTATTAATTTTCTCGCATTGCTCGTCGGCCCTTTCCACTTTTTCCCCTTTTTCCTCCCCTTTTTCCTCCCCTTTTTTCTTGCCAGCGCCGCCTATCTCCTGGCCAGATTTTCCTTTCCAGGATGGGATGGCGTGTGAATGCGACAGTGAGTGTGGAATGCGTTTGCCTTGGGTTTTCTCTCCGTCGAACGCATCATTACGATAACAATCGCAGCTAAACGGCAGCCGACCGTCTCGGTCTTCATTTAAGATTCCTGGCGTTGCTTAATAATGCAAGATTCATGTCGATATGTCAATGCGTTTGCGCGCAATCGATCATTTTGGCGAGTGGGGCGGCCCAAGGAGTCAGTCAGTCAGTCGCCTGCCCCGAAGACCAGTCGTCCAGAGGACCTGGGCCCTGGACCAGCAAAAGATCCATCGGCTCCAAGACACTCACCTCCATTCACCAGAGCGGTCCGGCCTGTCCTTGTTTGACATAATGTCGCCAGATTAACAGCGGCGATAAACCAGCGGACAGTTGTTTAGTCGCAGGCATTATCTTGGCCGAGTTGGCAATTTTATGGGCCGGCTTATTACACGATTTGGTCACGGCTAACAATACATCACGCAGCAGTGATAGTGATAAGGCTGCAGAGCAGAGCCACGGAGACCAGGTCACAGACGAAACTTATCAATTAAGCAGTTGGTGATCCCCCATTACACGATCGCTACTGTCAAATGCCCCATAATTTATAGTACTCGAAGATCGTTCCAGCCAGCGATCAATCGAGCTTCGTGCATCGAGCATGGTGCATGGTGCATGGTGCATGGTGCATCGAGTATGTCAACCGATCGACGAGGAACATTCAACATTGATTTATGCCAGCCCGTTCAGCACCACTTTTTGTGGCAAGCGGACAGAGTTGTCATAAGGACAACTGCAGACAACGAACAACTTGCTGCCGTGGACACATCCCTTTTGCAGCGTTTTATAGTTATTTTATGTTAATTCATCAAAAGTATCTCCATTCCGAGGGATCTGCGCTTTGAGCATGTCTATTTCCCATCGATCATCAGCTGCTGCGATTACTTCTCCGAATATTTATTGAACATGCTCATTATTATGCGGACTGGTGTCTCAAATATATATATTTTTTGGAACAAAAGCCTTTCTGCGTTATTATCGAGGTGTCAAAACATAATTGTGGACAGGACAGTTTTCAATGGGGCTATTCCCATATTTTGTCAGGTATCTGCTGCTAACTTCATTTGATTCCCGGGCTATTACCATTCGATTGTGTGATGCTCATACAAATCATTGAAATCGAACATACTCGTATTTCTAATTTCAATATCGAACTGGGTGTTAAGAATCAGTTAAGAATCAGTGTTCAGTTTTCAAAGTAATGGAACCTTGACGATGTGATCACGATTTTCCCTACCATAATTGTTGGATATGGCTCAAAAGCGTTTTATTATGCTAAAAAAAAACTTAGAATGCAGACTGACTAACATGACTAGAAAGACAAGTCTGATGATGAGTTCATTAATATTATTTATGGGACCGAGAACACCTTCTTCTTAATGCCAAACTGTTTAGTAGTGCACTTAATAGTTCTCGCCTAGTACTACAAATAAGTCTCATAAATTTTGCGAGTGATAAAAAGTATAAAAATAGGTTTCTCGTGCGCCTGGGAAAGTTGTGATAAATATGGCACATTTATGAAAAACTTTAACTAGCTGCAATGGCCGTCATAAATCATGGGCATGAAAACGATCCAGTGAAATGAGTGCTACCCACTCTGATTACATTTTCAATCTAACTCGACTTAGCCAGAGTGCCCATTAAATGTCATTTGCAAAGCGCGAAGCATTTTTCGGCTAAATCATTTCTGGTGGCAATCTGGTAGTGCAGTGTTTCGCATATAAATTCCCACATCAAAATTTGCAGCCCGCTTAGCCGCTGACATGGCACAATTCATATGTGGCATGAAGCATAAATTTCAACCCGTTCGGCGGGGCGTGGCACTTTGGGGGCCACAATCTCTGCTTCTCGGCCGACATTTATTATGTTTCAAACAAAGGCTCCGAAGTAAGAAACGATTGCAGCATGGCTCATGTGAAACGCCTGTCGACAGACTTCCACTTTTTGCTCCGCACCAACTGCTGGCGACAATTGCAAATGAAATATAATTTTAATATTTTATAGACATTCTGGCACACACAGCCGTAGCATTTCCAACTGCTGGCTGGCATTACGAATGCCAGTTGGATTCCAACTCTTTGAACGCTCGTTTTTTGTTTTTCGGCTCTATGACAAGTCTTCGTTTTGTTATTTTCGGTAATTTATGATGGAAATTAATATGCAACCATGGCTGCCTTTTTGGGTGGGGCAAATCGCAGGCTGACGCGAGTGATTAGTGAATAAATGTGGAAATTATGCTAACGATACATATATTAATACGCCAATGATACGCCTCAAAAATTTGTCAGCACGTCGCAGTTTTGACACTTGGCTAAAAGGGTGACAGAACTGAGCTCAGCTCGCGTTTGAAGACGAAAATCGGGGTTATGGCTAAGCAACTTCTGAAATCGATAATGCTGAAAGTCCAAATGGGCGATTAAAATATCTGTATGCACTTGGCGGTCTCTTTGACAGAAACAATGGAATGTGTAATGGCATGCCTAACTATATAAAGTAAAACACAGCAGTTACACAAAATAATTTAAATATATTTTCTTTTCTTTTTTAAATGAATTACCCATTTTAAAGTTTTAGCCTGATAAAACTTGGACTCAATTATGTTTGTTTTAAGGTTTTAAGGTGCACTTCAATGGAAATCAAATTATCCAGCGCGTTGGCTATCGACATGTTTATCCGAAGTCCTCATTCATCAAGTCGTTGAATGGCTCTGCGAATGGGTTATTCATTGCGCGGGCTTGGCCAAGAAGCAGTTCCACCTGATTGGCGTATGTTATTGGAGCGATTAACTGTTCGTTTACCCTAGATAATGGGGGCCATAAATTTGCAGTGTGTTCGGGACCGAATGGCAGGCGGCTCAGCTCACTTTCACTCTGCCAGCTTGTGCGGAAAATGCCAAATGGCCAAAACAGACGATTTTCATTTTCAATCAGCACCACGAGTACAAGAAAAACCCACGGCACTGTGGGCCAAGACGGGAGGCACCTGATCAGATGGCCATTAGTCGACACCTGCCGACGTTTCGAGCGTTTCTTAACACGTCAATGGAGCTTGGGCGATCAATTAATTTGACATGCAAGCAAGCGGCACTCAAATCGAACCGACTTAATCAAATGGAAAAGGGTAACGAAAGCCGATCGGCCAATAAAACGCTGGGCCAACTTAGCCATGTAAATCCTTTCACTTTCCAGCCAGACCGCAGCGAATAAATCTGTATCTGCCGGCGGCTCCCAGTGGAGCGGGCTTTGTAGATCTGAGGAGGCGATTACCGCACTCGTCTGATGATGATGATGATGATGATGATCACGATGGCTGGGCAGGACGGGAAAGCGCGGAAAATACGGGTGGAAAATGGGGGGGGGGGGGGAGAGGCTCTGTTACTCGTCGGTGGATCACCTGGCGGATCAATCAAATGCCAGGCAATTTTCGGTAGCAAATAAATTCGAATTCAGGTGGAAAGCACGCAACTCCAAAATGCAGTTGATAGATCGATTGGTATTCAATTAAAATGTGCGCCTGGTCGAAAATAAACAGCCGGGCTAGTTCATAATTGTATTTGCCAATTGCATTTTCAATAATTTTTCCGCGGTAAGTGTGTGCAGCATTTTTGTGCGTTTCGTGCCCATGTGGGTCAACGCGGCGAATGCGCAATTTCCTTCGGACATGGCCAAATCATGGCTACATGGTACATGGCTACATGGCATTTGAGATAGGCATTTATATGTTATTGCCCCACAGTCCGGTTCTCGTTTTTGTCAGTTGATCGCTGTGCGGACAGCAACATTTGTAAAACATTTTAATAACCATTGGCAATAACAATAATGACAATGTTGCAGCTGCTGGGGAATTGAATTTTGATTTGGTTGCTCACCGTTCGAGATACAGAAACTATTAACTCGAATGGGTTTTGGCCAGACAATGCACGAGCTCAGGTGAACCGTCTTAGCAGGCTCATCATTAAAACGTAATCAAAACTCATACTTGAACGGGGGCACACTCAGCCAGGAGTAGCTCATTAGCCTTTCAGATAACCTGGCTCTTACCTGAAAACTTGTGGCACTTGATAATGCTACGAGAATGTTTTATTACTTCCACCTATGCCAACAATTAACATAAGAATTTCGACTGCTCCACAAACTGCAGGGATAACTTTCCGCCAGACAAACGAAACTTCAGCAAATCAGACACGCACGACCAGGAATAGCATATATATATATATATATATATATCCATATATATATGAAGATATGTGTAGAAGATATATATCTTGCCAAAGTGGCGTGCTTTCCTGCCGGCTTTCTGTGGCTTGGCTATCATTTACATACGCATCTGTCGGGCTTTCTCTGCTGACTTCCGGCGGCATGCAAAGAACGCTTTTCACTTTCCCACCCGCTTGAAGAAAATTTGTCAAGAAACACAATGCCAGAGGACCCCTTCGAAGGAGTTTGAAGTTACAACGTTTTGCGGATTCCTGCTTCTGGTTCTCGAGTGCCTGCCTCACTTTGTGGGGCTCATTAACTTGGCTTTGCAGGTGGCTGCAGGTGCTGAGCCTTTGCCAATCAATTTGCATGCAATCAATAATTGCAACTTCAATTAGGCAAACAAAAACTCTGATTTCTCGCTGGGCAAAAAATTGCCAATTACCTGGCCCCAGAGTTGGGGCAATTGGACGATTAATGCGAAAATTTCCATTGGCCAAACTGACGAATATTTAACGAGTCGATTTCTGAGCTGCAACTGTAACTCATGTGGCCAAATGTTGAATGGATCTGCAACTAAGGTGGGTCACAGAGGAAAACCGGGGCACTTCACGTCGAATAGGAGTTGCCCTTAACAATATACCACCACATACTTATCTTATCTTACATTTATGGCGAACAGAGTTGTAGAGTGAATATATATATATTCGCGAGAATTTCACATAAAGTTAATAAACTGATAGGACTTTATTAAGTACGGACTAATCAATCAAAGAAGCAATTATGAGCTTACTGATATCTTAACAGCTATTTAATATTTATCTTAACTCTATCCCACATGCCTAAGTCATCATTACTGACACGTTTATGACAGTCGTTACACAAATGTCATTCCACAAATCAAGTTTATAGGCTCGGAACAAGAATATCCCCGTCACGATTCCGCTCTGACAAATCAACTGAGAAAAGGTAATACCTCGGTTGGAATATCGATGGCAAGCTGCAGCCCCGAAACAAGCATTTTTATGGCCTGCAGCATAATGGAAAAACCGTTGATAAAAAACAAAGGCAGCCACATCCAAGTGGACTTTTGTTTCGGGCCAAAAGAGTGCTCGAAGCTGGATGGAGTTGGCTTTTGTTTTTGTGCCGGCCTGCTATTTTTATTTGTATTTGCGCTAGTTATAATTGGCATTTTAGAACGCCAAGGTTTCGGGCACAGCTCCACAGCTCCACAGCTCCACAGCTCCACAGCTCTACAGCTCGTTTCTCGTGTTTCCCTGCATTTCCATTTGAGTGTGCAAATTTTTGCACAATTCCATATACACGTACCTAGACTAGACGGTCTGTCATTGTTTGCTATTTCTATTTGCCATTTGTTTTCATTGGCCTGGCGAACGACTGCAGTTTGGTTTCTTCTATTTTTTGGGTGGTCCCCGGGGTCTTGGCCGGGGTTAAACGCCAATATTGCGGCAAATGGATATGCAACTGGGGCGTGGTCGCCGCAATTTGCATTGCATTATGTAATTAGACAAAGTGAATAGCCAGTCGTTCGGTCTGTCTGTCGGTCGGTGGATAATGGGGCTTTCATTATGTCCGCAGCACTCAGCCAAGGAATCCCGTGGCCAAGACAGTCCAAGTCGGTTGGTTCATCGCGGCGTCGGCATCTCTTTCACATCGCCACATGTGCTTGGAGCCGCACGCAGGTCCCGGTGCCTCCTCTTAACCCCACTCTTAACCCACTGTGTCCTGTGGCCATGCATCATAATCAGCGGCGTTGATGGGCCGCTGCGGCTGCTACACTGCGCGAAGCGGGCGCTCGCTTAACACCTTTCAGCATTTATAAAGGCCCCAAATGGCCTCCATGGCTCTCTATGATTTCTTACTTTGCCCGGCGACTTCAAGCTGTGCCGTGGCTGCATTTTAGCCATCTTTGCCCGTTTTCCCGCAGGCAGAAGAGTCGCGCATGCGCACGTTCTGATCGCGATGGCAGTCGGAGAAGTCCAGAGACCAGAGATCTGGACTCTCGGTTGGATAGAGTCCACTTCTCGGCGAAGTAGAGATACTCTTACTGCGACATTTCAATAAACCAGCACGTCATTTTTGAAACTTTTTGAACATACTTTAAGCTGGTTTTATGCTTCAGTTAATGCTTCACTTTAAGGTACTTTTTCCTTTTCCTTCCATAATTGAAGACCAAGACTCTACTCATAAAAGTAGCTGTCTATGTAGGCGGCGAATAGCTTGGCACAGGGTATATGATAGGCTGCAGCTTGTATTAGTGTTGGCTGCTCCCCCGTCGCAGCCACTTGCATCCCACATTCATGGCCCTCGTCCACATCTCGGCCACGTTTTCGCTGCAAGTTCAAGGCGTTTGAACTCTTGACATTTGGCAGGCAGCGCTCGTCTAGTTGGCTGCCAAAGCTGCCTCCCCTTGGTTAGCTCGTAAATGTAACAACTCGATTAGCGCGAAACATTCAGCCGGCGGCTCAATGCGAACTGGAGCGTTAGAGTGCTCGCCTACCGGATTGGATGACCAGGGACTGACGGGGGCTACCACGAGTACTACCACGAGTATCTGCATCCGAATCTGCCGGGAGGAGGCTTAGCATTAACGGCACGTTCACGTCGAGTTGGCACTTTTCTCTCGCTCTAATTGGCCTGCCCAGGCCTGAGCCATCGCGGCCAAAACGAAGTGAGCCGGCTCAGCTTTTACTGCATATTGCACGCGTTCCCAGTCCAGCCACTCCGCTCTGCTCCCATCCCATCCCGATTCCGATTCCGATCCCTTCCCGATTCCGATTCCGATCCCTTCAATATGCTATACATATGTGCCATTTACCGATGTGATGCGCTTATGACGCTCGAGTCCGGTGCTCCACTCGAGTGCCGGAGCCACCCAAAAATGCACAGCCGCAATCCAAATTCCGGAACTGGCGCAACTGCACAGAAAAAATTCATTTTTTGAATCGTGTTATGGGTGTGCTTGGGCATACGTCTAAGTTGAGAGCATAGCTCAGATACTCACAATCTGACGGATAAGAAATGGGGAAACAACTAACAATATATGAAATAGAAATACCATTTTTGAGCCGTTCCTGGTCCGGCTTTTTTCCCACTGTCCCTCAGCTGCTGTTGGTTGGCCCGAATTGTTCACGTGGCTGATTGCTGCACTCGGCCAAATAACAGGATTACATTGCGACCCTCATGTTAGTTGGCGCTTACTCGGCCTTCCAGCTTTCCAACCACCGGCAAAACAAGTGGGCGAAAGCCCATTGTGCGCGTGTTGAGGTGGCGAGGCACGCAGGAATGGCAAATAAAAATCCCTTTTGCATATGTACGTGCGGCTCCTGCTCCTCTCAAGTGGCGACTCCTCCAGCGGACTGTGCCCGCAATATTTCGCTGGACTGCCAGGTGGTTCGAAGAGGTAATCTGCTGCCTAGCATTGGCGACTTCATCGATTGTGGTTCACTATTAAATTGAATGCTCCAGATAAACATGGTATTTTTAAATCAAAATAATAAAGCAACCCCGTTTTGGTTGTGAATGGTGTTGTCACAAGTTAGTTGTGCACCTGCGATGGTAACACAAGTAGCTGGAGCACTCGGGAAACAGGAAACTGAAAGAGGGTGGCAGCTCCACCCACACCAGGAAACCCCTCGGGACAGGCTAATTGTCTGGGCTTATAGCGCTGGAGAACAGAGGACCACTTCAGCAACTGGAGTAGCTGGCGGTGCAGATCGGCGGGGACTAAGTTATGATGGCCAACGTCCCTGGTGCGGACTAATTTCGTAAACGTGGCCAATCAACGTCGGGACAGGACGTGGCCAGCAGTAGCCTGGAAAGCCATTTGCAAATTAACTTGGGGCTAGACTATGGAGCATCTAAATTGTATTTAAACCCGTTGACTGGCTGGCTAGCTGGCTGACTGGCTGGCCGGGCAGCGAATAAAATCACGTACTAGATTAAAAACTGCCCATGAAATTATTAATTTTTCAGCAGTCGAGGGAGCTGAGGAAACTGGTCTCATACCTTTGTCACTTCACAAATCGCCTGGCAGTGCCAGTGAAATTGGAGCCCGCATGAGGGCAGAAATATTTATGCAATTGTCAGCAGGTCTGGTCTCAAGCTGCGCCCCATTTCAATAAAAATCAATCAGGCAAATTTATAGAGCACCAGTCACCCGCCGGACAGCTGTTTAACACCCCCTTTGCAGATCGCTGGGGAGCACTGCCCCCCACTCGGAAATCCCACCAAAGAAGGCGTGACTCCTTGCGCCTGTCACCGTGTAGGTGTTACATAATGCATTCAAAAGACGCCAAGAAACAAAGGCCGCCAGCCTCGGATAGCTTGTCTCTCGCAGCGGGTGGTTCCCAGAACTGACTCACTGGCCCAGTGCCTCGGCGAAACGCCCAACTTTGCACCACCCAACTTTTGTATATTCGCAAATATTTATTTAAATTCGTATCTGGCGAGTGCACATTGGACGCTTGTCACAAGCGTGCAGCCGCACAGATATTGATTTATCTTATTTCCGCGGCTCTGCAATTGACAACCCACTGCAGGCCGGCATTTATTGTTCGCCAACTGCAGTTTTTGGGTGGTGGGGCGTTTTGGGCGCCATTCCAGTGGGGCAAGGATTCGCGGCGCCACTTGATAACGCATAATTGGCTTAAGACTGCAGCGTTATCAACAAGGCGGAACAAGGCAAGCCATCGAAATGAAGGCAGGTGGCAATTCAGAAAGCAGGTAGCCATAATTAACCGTCCAAGTGGATATACGTACAATAACATTATTTACTTACTGCAGAAGGAGATGCTACTTTAAGAGAAATATTTTAAACTTGTAGCAAGAAGTAACGAAAATACGTTTACAGTGCAACTGCCATTAAAAGAGTACCTAACTGGTGGGAATGAGTGCAATGATAGCTGGTTCCGCACCTTTAATTGAATACGCGGCGATCATAAAGTCATTTAATTATCATACGGCCATTATGGCCCCATCATGATATGGCCAGTCGTGTCAGCAATAATTCTCACATCGCCGATCGCCGCGTACAATGCATTGAGGTATTAATATCGTTTTATGGCCAACGCTGAAAACAATAAAAAATTTGTCAAATTGCCACTGTGCGCGACGACAATTGCTGGCCGCTACTTAATGCGATTGGCAAATTGCATTTCCAATTACGTACGAGTATAACCGGATAGCGGGTGTGGCCCAGACCCCCGCGGACTGTTGTTGGCCCATTGATCTGGCAATCACCTCAGCCGGGTATTGCCGGCTTCAATGGATGGCCAATAATCCTTTTAAAATGGCTCTTATTTCGGATTTCAGATTTCGGGTCCTGACCCGCGCGGCGAAACAAAAAAAGGATGTTCTTTTGCTCTTCGAGCGCATAATGAAAACATTCCACAAACCAATTCAATATTTCCGCTGCGAAGGCGAAAATCCAAAATGTTTTTGCCCCGGGCTGTTCGGTGCTGTTCAGTGCTGTTCAGGGCACAGCGTTTTATCTTTCATTTTCAATTTACGAAAATTTTTGGGCAAATGGTCGTTGTGCGTTTATCCAGGCCATCAAGCGTCCGCCGTTTCAGGCTCCTCATCTAAAATGCACATGATAGGGGTCCGCCTCATGTTCGGAATTCGTTATCAATGCGACCCACTGTCCGGTGAAGGGGTTCCCCATCCATAATGGCCAGCCAGCCGGCCGGGCATAAATTGTTAAAGGGCGGTGATAAAAATCGAGCCCACAGCAAACGACCCACTATTAATTAGAGCAGCCTCCGACTCTGCGACTCAAATTATGGCGCAACAAATGGCCAGCAAATGTGATAGCGCCAGCTGGCAATGGCCAACAGCCCGCTGCCAGCTGACTGACCCACCGCCACCCACAAAATGACACTCACAGCAGCTCCGAGATGCAGATGGAGCCTCGTTCTACCACTCGGCGGCGGCCAATGGGACGGGAAAATGACGCAGAGCTGCGGACACCTACAGAAACAATTGCAACTGGTTTGCGGAAAATCTAGTTCCCTTGGGGATACTCTGCTATGGGGTCCTAGTGGTTCGGCGAGCGGAAAATCCCACATTAGGCCATAGTTTTTGTAGAGCAATATTGCTAGCAAACTATTTACTTTTCACGTCTGTGGCTAAAACTAAGCATTTGTATATTGTATCACTTTCAATTGTAAGGAAACTCTTTTCTATATTTCAAGGTTTTTCTTAAATCGTTCTGCCCCTAAAGGGTATTTGCTGAGCGACCCACTTAAGTTTCGCCTGTTAAAACCGTTTGTTGGGCGACTTTCAATTTCATATTGCAGTCCCATATCATGGATCCCTCCGTGGTCCGGACTCCGTAATTAAACTGGAGTCCACGCCCAGTGCGAGTTGTTTCGTGGACCACGCTCTGACCCATTTGAAGTGGCTGTTTTGTTTCGTTTTCCATTTACCAGCCTCCCTGGCCGCTGCTCTTTGCCGGCTTTGTCACTCGAAGCCCGGCCAAGCAATTTGCATATCAGTTGTCTTGGCCCGAGTCTTACAGCGATAGCCACGGAACGACATTTCACGTCTGTCGCTGCCCGGTTGCCAACTGACTCTGCCCATTGCCGTTCCAGCCGCCCATATTTTGGCCAAGTTTATTGTCCGCCCGCCTGTCTGCCTGCCCCAAAGATACATGGACGGCATTGCGGACAGATAGACTGAATAGGCTGAAAAGCGCCAAATGAAAACGGCAAGATGGCATTGACTAGTTGCACTAGTTGGTACGCATAATTTCAGAGTTTTTGCCTTTGGAACGGGGAAAGCAACAGTTTGAGGCATTGCCAAAATCTTGGGGCTTGCATATATTAATAAGCTTAATAGTTGTGCATGTAAACTTGGCCCAGGAGGGTTGACAGTTGTTGTTCTCTGAGATTTCACACGTTCCACAGATTTCAATAACTATTGTGTGGCATAAATGCATTTCGTTTTCGCTGCAGCATTCCAGCGACTTGGGGCCAGCTCATTTTTCTTGTCAACAGGCAAGCGGCAAAGTAGCAAGGGAAACTGCCTCATTGTCGGTTTTGCAGCTTTGACACATAGTTCTCGGTTACATAAATCGCATAACTGTGTCATGTCCGAGCCCAGTGGGCCAAAGTCCTTGGCCGAGCTTCGCACGCAACTGGCTGCTGTTGATTCTGGCCAAGATGCTGGTGACTCCTATGCTGATTCCAATGGCCGGGGCACGTATGTAGCTCGTTGCGCGTGACTGCAATGCGTGCAACACTTTGGATGCCGCTTGCTTTTTGTGATATACAGAATTATTTCTTTTAGGTGGCTTGTGCTTTTCGATTTGGCGAACATTTGGCCCCCTGCGAAAATGCCAAGCTGACATTCAGCTCGCGAGTCGCGTTGACCTGGCCCTGAGATTGAGTGCTCCGCAGAGAGCTGCACTTTCTTCGAGCGTTGGCCTTTGGCTTTTATTATGCTAATTTTATACCCCATTGTTTCGGGGCACGCATATCACTTTATTACGAGAGATGGATGCGGATCTGGCCACTGAAGAAGGTCTCTCATTTGCATGGCGGCTTCTGCCATTTTTGGTCAGCACACAGCCAAGAGCCAAGATCTTAGCTCTTAGCCTCGACTTGGACTGTATGCAAATGCGCTTTTTGTTTGTTGTTTGTTGTCGGCGGCCGGTCGGACCGAGAGCAACTGCAACTCAAGTCGAGCAGTAAGTCAAATCACAACGACCCCGAAGGAGTGGACTTCCAGGATAAGGGTAAGTTTCGAGATGCCTTTGTGCTGTCAGCGGCGAGGGCAATCATCAATAAAGCAGGTTCGCCGGAGAGATTGGACGGGGCTGGGCTTTTGGCCATGCGGCTGGGATGAGGATTGGGTCGGGCCAGCTCCAAATGGCCCACAAAACAATGTTGAAATCAAAAGCAAAACCATTAGCACAAAACCCACGACAGTAACAGAAACAGCGAGCGCTTGAAACAATCGATCAACAAGTTACCTCGAAGAGTTGATGCTCTTAAAAACTTGAATACCATACCTAGATTGGTTTCTAAAACAAATGTTTAATATCTCTTATAACGATTTTAAATCGGTATTCGAAACAGAAATGTTTATTGCGAAAACTATTCCCCCATATAAGTAAACGGTTCAATAAGAGGGTCAGCCAATATTTTATAGGGTATCTGTTGGTGGTGGGAGGGGCGCAGAATGCAGGAGAGAGTACAAAAACTTTACATACTTTGGCCGGCAATTCCGAACATTTGTTTTCATTCAGCGGAAAAGCTGCATTGAAAAGCGCACCGAAAAGCAAAGCCGGGCAACCAAACCAAAGTGATTGATGTCGTTGTGCGCTGTGTGCCAATAAATTATCAAGCAAAATTGTTGGACGGACAGGCGGCAGACCGATCGACCATATGCTCGACTGACTGGTCGAGTTAATGATTTGGCAATAACTTAACATTCGGAGGCCCCGAAACATTTAAGTGGCAAGCGGAAAATTGCACAGCGAATTCCACGACGCTGCATGCCGCGCACTTATGACTAATGCGACGACTCCCAGTTTCCAAGTCCACTTCCAATTCCCAACTTCGAAGTCCTCCGACTCCAAGTCGAAGTCCAAGTGGAACCCGAGGCAATTACAAGCTGCTGTGGTAACAGCAACAGCAACAGCAACAGCAACAGCAACAACTACAAATCAATTAAAAGCTTGGCAGGCTTTTCTTTCGTCTTTCAACGCCCACCAGGCCCAACTTTGAGTTCAAAGTGTTCACAGGAAAAGTCTCGCCGGCTTTTCCATCGGCAGAATTACACGATTTACGATGGCGATGGGGCGACAATTGTCTCTGTTTTTCCCTCCGTGGCGAAAGGTGCGCCTGCGCAATTTTCCCCAACATCCACACAACTCTGACACGAATCCCAATTGCCTGGTGTCTGCCTCTCCGGGACTTGCCACACAGCGAACTTTTGGATAGTTCTCGATGATCGTTAGGAGGAGTTGGCCAAAAAGGGCGATTGCAATGGTTATGAGATCTAGTTATAACCTCTGTCAAAACAACCATTATTAAAGTAAAACTAAAGTTTCGATTAGTTGCATGGTAAAGATACATTTCAGCGTTTCGATTCACTTTTAGAAATTTCCATTAGAGGAAATCAAGAACTTAGGAACTCCTAAAATAGGCGTTCTATTTTAATATTAATTTAAAAATACTGCTCCCCATTGTTCTCAGTGCATTATGTTTCACTCATGTGTTGTTGGTTGCATGTCGTCGCTGCTGCATTTTTCCGTTACTTTCTCGCCCCGCTCGCCACATCCGCTTGGCTCTTTAGTCCCGACTGTCAGTTCGCCCAAATTGCGTATGGGATGGTCTAGGATTGGGATTGGATTGGACTGGATAAAAGGTGCCATCGCAGCCAGCAGTCGGTGCCTGAGATGCGGCTGTGGATGTGGATGTGGATGTGGATGTGGCCGAGACTCCTGCTCCGGCTGCAATCTATGTATGTGCATCTTAATTGTCAGCTGCGGTCTGTGTTAGTGGGTAACTGGGCACACAAGCGGGACTGTCAGCACAGGGACCTAGTTTGCTACCCTGGGATGGCACAGTCACAACAGCAAGAGCAAGAGCAACAGCAACAGCAAAGCGACAATTTAGCTGTGGCTTAGTTCATGAGCTGTCATTAATCGAGACAGCAATGATATAGTGGCAAGATATTGCCCTGCAGCCAATTACAGATCAATACAAGCGGGAATCGGGAAATACAAATTTTTGGCTGCCAACTTTCGCACTGGGCTGCACCCTGGGAATGGGGCTAGAAGCGGAATCGGAGAAGTTTCTACTGAAAGGAGCCAGTAGAAAGGCAGTCTTAGGATATTTATCATCGATGTTCTTACTTAAGTTTTAACGCACTTATTTCACAAGTGGTGCAATACGTTTGCAAAATGTATTATAACATGTGCTGTAACCCTTTCTTCTGCCAGAGCTAAACTCCATTTACTTCAGCCCTAACTTGCCTTTAACCAACTGCATCGCAAGTTGCATGTCGCTGGGCAGCTGCAACTTAAAGTTAACTGCAACTTCACTCCTGATGCAATTTGCGTCCTGCCCCCCGCCGGAAACTCCAGCAACAGCAGTGAGTAAGTGAGCTGAAACTGGACAATGGCTCAAGTCCCGTGTGACGTGGTGTGATGGCTTTTGTGTATTGGCCAGTTAAGACATGTCACTGGTCACTGGGCACGCCCCTTAAGCCCGCCGGCCCCCGAAAGAGTCGCGCTCTGGAAATTTCACGCATCAGTCGCCGGCAACATGGCAGCTCAAAAAGAGGGGCAGCCGGCAAAGGCAGTCAGCCTCACACTTGTGCAATTAGAACGCCATTAAAGGGGTCTCACATCGCTACAAGCACGAACATATATACATATGTGCTGTACCTTTTACCTGGAGTACCTGGCGTACCTGGCATAACTGGCAACGCCCCCATTACTCGCTCTTGGACTGCCCCGCTAAATGGAGATCGATGGCTGAGCGTGGTCTCATTAATCAAATGACAAGTAAGCCCAAATGCGAATGCACCTCCGACTGCAACTGCAACTGCAACTGCAACTGCGACTGCGACTGCAACTGCGACGCCTCTCGGCCTCTTTTGGCCAAATTAAAGGTGCGCATGCGCAGCGCTTTCGAATTGAATCGAATCACCAAAGCGGAAACATAATGGCTCCCGCTCCCAACACTTCCCGATCAATAATCAGGCTTGTGCAGCAGTGTACTGAGAAAAATAAGTCGTTCGTTTCATAAAATTATTTAATAGATTAAACAGAACGCTCCATGCCAAAATCGAAAATCAATATAATCTGTATGGACTCTTGTAATTCGTTGCTCAATTTGTATTATTGTTATTATTTATTCATGTTAAAATATTAAACAATTATGAAATTTGGAGCATGACTTAATAAACTTAATGCCACATGAAAGCGAAATATTTTCCTGTGCACTTTGGGATCACACGAGCTGAAGAAATCGCCATCAGCGATAAGTGCATTTCACTTGCAGCGGGTTGATTGGCGCGACCATGGTAAGTGGGGAAAAAGTTCCCGAAATGAATGAGCCACGGGCAGGACTTCTTAGCCTGGCCTAATTAAATCCCTGGCAGCACCACGCCCCTGACCTGCAACCTGTCCATTAGCGGGGCGTCGTTGAGCTGGCACATACGTGTACGCAGAATTCCTGCGGAGCTCCAACGCTTTCCGCCTAGGGAATACTCCGTCTGCAGCAGATCCATTAATTAGCCCAAGTACCGAGTTTTACTTTGACAATTTGCGGGCACTCGCCTCGATTTTATCCTGACTGATTGCCCGGGGCAAGTGGGGGTGGAGCTGGGCAGCAACTGGTTTTAAACGCGACCAGGAAACTGCTACAATTAGTGGCAAGAAAGGTACTTGCTTCTTTTTACGTGTTTATAAGCTGCACAGTTGACTCAATTGTCTCGATTTGCCACTTCGAACTCAATTGGCATCGATGGCAAGTCTGCTACTCTTACAGCAAGAGCAATCCGTATCCCTTAAAACTCACGACGTATCACATCCTTCGGCACCAACAAGACAAGTGATGAAATAAATCATTTCCATGCACGTGATGATGGAATGGAGATACGCATTTTGCTCGTCCAAGTGCAAGTGTCAATTACAAACCATGTCAAAAGTGTCAGGCCCAGTGAGTGACTGGAGTGACTGACTGCCCGGGGTCGGGGATTTCAGGGATTTCAGGTATTCCAGGGGCTCTTTGGGGGATTTGCACCCCCACAGGGCAGCGTCCTCGTCATCGCCATCGCCATCGTCAACATCAGACTCCAGTTCGACAAGTTTGCCCTGTCAGCGCCGCAGTCGCGTAGAGTTTATTACATCAATTTGCGTGCGATGCCCCTTCCAAATACCCTCCGCTTCCATTTTTCCCCCGCGCTCCACACATGGGAAATTTGATACAAATGAGTTTTCACACTTTGCGTAGGCGAGCACTGGAAAAAAAACATATCCTCCTGCACATTCCACAATTTATAGAAATATGTTCTTAAATATAGTTAGTGCCCATGCTAGTGCTTCACGAATAATGAGTATAACCAATTGTATATTGAAAGTGTGACCTATGTTTCTGTATCTGTAAGCACCACCGCGCACCTCATCGCGTATCTGTATCTGCATGAGCATCTGCATCTGTATCTGTATCCGTATCTGCATGCAGCATGGTGTATCCCGCGTATCCTTTTCCATCAACGTGTAAATTGTGTGCTGTCAAACTTATGACACTCAGCCATGATATGCTTCCATGGCATTTGGCCGCCGCAGAAAGACACAAAATATGAAATAAGGGAGGAGTAGGAAAATGGAAAAATGGAAAAATGGAGCACAGTTGCGACAAAAAGGGAAATTTTTCTGTTTTTTGTTTTGAAGCAGCGGCGTGCACGATGTTACTGTAAATTAGATTTCGTTTAGAGCTGCACTGCGACTTGGCTGCAAATTGCTTTTAGTGTTCAGTTGGGAAAACTGTATGTATGTAGTATAGTGTGTATACTCGGATAAGTTGGGTCCGCGGAAAAGTCCGGGGAAAAGTAATATGCAGTGCGCATATTAATTGCTGCTCATTTTCATGTCTGCGACTGCTCCTCGGGACTCAAATGCAATTAATATTTGTCGTCCCCGAAATAGGGTTCCTACTTGTCGCCGCTTCGTTTTTAATTATTTCTCGCATGGGGCCATTGTGCATGGGGCCCCAATATATATTGGTTCTATTAGCCCTGCTCCCCGATGACAGACAACAGCTGCGGGAGTCCGTCGGTTCGATTCCCCTATTCCCCTATTCCCCGATTCCCCGGCCCCAAGTTATCTTTTTATTTGCCATTTGATTAGGTTAGTGATAGCCTTGCTAATTAGTGGCAGTCCAGTGCCGTTGCATATCGTGCAACACAGATTGTTCACAAATTAACACGGGGAATTCAGTGAAAAAGCGTGCAGACTGCAAGCAAACATGGCCTAGAACGCATAAATCAGTTGAATGAACCCCCTGAAAATGGAGAAGCAAAATGCCTCGAGAATCGAACGAGTCGAGAAGATCGGGGAAAACCGGGGAAAGCGGGGAAACCGGGGAAACCGGGGAAACACAAACGGAAAAACATCCCAAGAGCGCCACGCACTTTCACACACAATTTTCTGCACGCACTCAGCCAAAAAGCGTTAATTACACTAATTATGTGTGTTGCTGCCTCCTGCGGCCGTTGTTGTTGTTTTTGTTTTGTTTGTTGGCCAGCGGCTCAGAAAATAAATATGGAAAAATAACTAAAACATCGCCGCGCTCTGTGGAGGATGAGCAGCCAGCCAGCAGAGACAAAAGAGCGGAACACTTTGAAGTGCTCCAAATAAAAATGCGGACACACCTCGCCGCAAACCCAAAAGCGAAAGGCAGAGAACCGAAGGCCCAGAAAAACCCCTTGGAAGCAATTATATGGCCAAAAAGAGAACCTTTGGGGCCGACGGAAAAAATGGAAACGTATTAAAAATTGAACTCAAACATAAATCTTGTTTAGACTTGGCTCCGCTTCCACAGCGGAAATCTAAAAAGGTAATAACTAAACTTGGCCCAGTCCGGAAGTTGAACTATGAATGAGTGGTATACATACTCGTCTATTCGAGGGCTAGAGGTAACGCCCACAAATTAGCATAATGCCTAAATGCTTTACTCGCTGCTAAAAACATAATCTTTTAGCTTCGCTTAATTTCTACAACACTTTTACATTCATTGTTGTGCACGCCCCAATCATTTGTCTTGAGCCAAACGTCTCTGTTAATTGCTATTATTCGCTTGGCTAATTGGCATGTATTTTCTTCTAGCCCTTCAGTGGCCTCTTCAAATATATACTTCTAATTTTATAAAGGGGCGAATTATGCTTTCTTTGCAGTGCACTCTTGTGATCATCCGCATCTGGCCGCGTGCCTAAGTAAACAAAACTGCGAGCGCCTCAGTCATGCGACTGTGCTAATAGTTGCCACCATTTGTGGCAGGCACAAGTGCAACTGCAACTGCAATGCCCGTTTTGCTTGGCTTCAGCGATTTTACGTTTAATTATACGGTCTGACTGAAGTGATAAAATGCATGTCACTACTCACGGGACACTTAGGAGTGTATTATCCTCGAAAACTCTTGTCTGCTATTTGAAAACAAGTAATTTGACTTCGAAACCCACCACATAAAATCTAATTCAACTCAAAGAGGCTGTTCTCTGAAATTCCGCTAGGTGGCGCACACTTGAAATCCAGTTGGAGTATATCGATCACATCCGAACTGATTGGATTAAGAGTTTCGATTCCAATTCCAATTTTAGGCATTTCTTTTTCAAATAACTTTTGTACATCTGAATTTGTGCTGAAATTACCTTCATTTAATATAAATCGCTGCTAATTATGCCCACTGCTGGATGGAATAGTGGTTGGTTGCCCCCAACCAAAATCGCTCCCTAATTGCATTGTCAATTTCACTGAGCCCATTCCCACATCATATCGGATCATCGTTCTACACATTCGAAAAAGCCCCAAACAAACGAACAGAGGGAACCAAGTTCACAGCTCAATTTCACAAAAACGATGCGATTATCAGCGGCCAGAAAGCGGCTCCCCCTCCCCCCACCCCCCTCCAACCAACTTGAATATCAAACTAAGTAGAAAAACGCTGGGCATTTTCAAAACTAATCCATCATGTTACTGCCGCATTGTTGTTGCCTTTGCCGTTGCCGTTCGGATACGTTTTATACGTATATGGGGACCGCCCTTTAAATGAGAGCCCCAAATGAATGGAGCTTTTGAAAAATTTATGAACGCGCCCAAAGTTGTAAAGCAGCGGATGAGTTGACAGCTGACCAGCGGGATGGATGTGGAGACGGAGACGGAGATGGAGGTGGAGGTGGAGATGGAAATGGAAATGAATATGGAGGGGAGGATGGTCATCTGTCATAACTTAATTTCTGACATTTGAAAGAACTCCACGGAATCGCTGTTCTGAACTTTCAATAAGCCCAAAAATGTCGAAGAGCGGGTCATTTTTGTTTTGATGTTTCCACTCAGCTGTGAATTATGATTTATTATCTATTTGCTTTAAACTACAACGCCCCCGCCCACGCAACTGATGCACTTGGTCAAGTGCACTTGCTGGAACAGCTGCGTGTAAATTTGTATCTTGTAGCGGAATGTTTTCGGATGCCCTGCTGTTTTGCATTTTGCGGGACAAATTGGGGCGGGTCATCAATCATCAAAATGAAGCCAAGCGTTGATGAAATAATTAAGCATACAAGACAGCAACAGTTTTGAACTTTAAGTTTGGGTTCTTATGTCTGAAGAGCTATGACAGATCTTGTGACCTCGCGGGCCATGTCATAATCGCTGGAAATCAGCTTGATTGAAGGTCGTCCTGTGCAAGTGGAGAAGCAATCAAACTCCAGCCAACCGATGCCCTTGTCGAAGTTCATTAAAAAGGATTCGAGGATTCGAGCAGGAGGGTGCCGCAGGTGCATTGGCCCACGGTAGCTGGAGCACCTGCGGTGGCAGCTACCAAACGGTAGTGAATAGTTCTGGTCATGGGCAAAGGGTCCGGGCCAGCCAATTTGTACGACCTATTCCACAAAGCCACTGCCAGCAATTTATTCGAGTCGAGATCATAACCGCGATAGTCCTTGTCAACGCCCACAGTCTCGGAAATGTCCAGTGGAGCCGAGCAGTGGATCTACCTACTCCTGCTGCCGGCTCCTTGTTGGTCCAGTACACATAGCAATGTTAATGCCAGCGAGGAACAGCGCCTAAGCATGTGCTTCAATTTATTTTGACAAGCATCCGCATCCGAGTCGTAGTCCGAAGTCCTTGGAGGCGGAGGTCCAGATACGAAATGTGTGTCATCATTAGTTCGCCGGCCAAGTCCGCTTTCAGTGCCTTGGTGGGAATGTCAAAGAGTCGAGAGCCCTGATGTCCTTATTACATGGACATCCGTGATGGCCGGTCGCCATGCAATAAAATTCTATTCTATTCCATTCTATTCCATGTCCCATTCGTTGGTGGGTTTACTGGCATACTGGCATTATGTGGAGCCTTTGTTTGGAGTGTAATAGTTGCTTACCTGCTTATGAAAACCTGGAGTTCGAGCCATCTCAAGTGTTGTGGCATGCCACAGCATAGACACATATTTATTTATTATTGACGACACAGGACGGCACGAGTTGCCCGCTTCGAGAGTCATCTATGACATTGGCAGGTCCGCTGCCATAATGCCATTGCGTAAGAGCTTCGTTTGCGCTACTTATGAGATACTCCAGATACTCCGCTTTGGCCCAGAGCGTGCAAGCATTCTGTTCGTTAGTCCGATGGCCAGGAAGATGGCCAGGAAGATGGTCAGGAAGGTGGTCAGCAAGATGGCCAGGATGGCGGCCCACGGAGGCGGGGCATCGGAGAGCAGAAGTTGGTCACTCACTCACTGGCATATTAAAGCTAAAAACTTTCCTGGCTGGCCATAACTCATTCGAGCACGTGTTGCATGCAGCACGATACACATGCCGATGCCGATATCGATGCCGCTGCCGATGCCAATGTCGATGCCGCACTAATGGTATCACTTTTCAATTTCCCAGTCCAACCCAGAAAGCAAGTACAGTTAGGTCGGGGGCAGCACTTAAGAAGTTTGTTTAACAGTTTATCTCGGGCGAGCTGATAATTTGCATCGATTACACGCAAACGGTATCGAGTTCGAAGGGGTCTCTGAATTTAGGAGTTACTTTGACATCATATGTCAGAGAAAAGTTCCAGCGAAAAGGGGACTCTTGTTTAGAAAGCAGACTAGTGAAATGCACAGAATTAAAGTTTATAATGTTAGAAATAAACTACTAATTTGCTCAGGCGTGAGCCATGTACGTAGTACGGATATATTTTCAATGAAAAAATACTCTACTATTTCCACGAACAATCCAAAGCCCCAAATCAACATCTTATCACAACATTTGGGCCCCCAGACAGTGGACCGTACACGCCCCGAAATATTTCCAGTTAATCATGCGAGTGGATGATGGTCCTGGGCGGCTTGCGACAGATTCCACGAATGCCCGGGAAAACCGTCGTCCATGGCGCAGGGGAATGAGTGGGGAAAAACACATAAGACTTACATAATAATTGATGACATAGGACACACGTAGAACCCGGGAGGAACACGTCGAGATGGCTGTGTGTGTACTTTGTGTGCGTGGAAAAACAAACTGAGGGCTGGCGCAGGGGCACAATGGCAGGGGCAACTATCTAATGATCGATATCTGCTAGAACAAAGACCTGGGCAATCTTGGCGGTTGGTCCCGTACGTGAGCCAGCCCTCTGAGGAGAAACAGACACTGGGCCCAGAGAGTTGGTTGACAAAGAGCCGTTGACAATGGCCCAAAAGGGCGAAGGACAACGATGCATGCTGATGAGAATCTAGCGACGGGAAAAAATATTGAAAACATCGAAAACAGGGCTCGGCAAACAATTTGTGGTTATCTCCGCTGGAACAGGTAGGATGGGCCTCGGCCTCGGATGCGATTACGATCGGATCGGATCGGATCGGATCGGGAACGGAGAATACTTCTCTACGTCATCTTTTTGTCGCTCGACGTGGTTAGACTTGGGAAATCAGTGCGTCTGCCCGTGGCTTTGTCTTCATCTTTTGGGATCCTCTGGGATCTCGGCTAGCTTGAAGCGTGGAAAATATCAATTTACGCGAACTGAGACAGCTCTAAGTGATCCGCGATTGTCATCGGTTTAAGTGTTTTGGCCAGAAAGCAAATCGGCATCATGGCAGCGGATCTCTTTGAGGGATTCAGCAACTGGCAGCTGCTGGGATGATTCGCAAATGCATCACTAATTGCACCTTGGTTTGACAAAGTACCGAACTCTTCAAATAGAAGAAACGGTGGCTCTTAGATCCATTTCTGTACTCCATAAAAAATGGGTTCCCTTCTTAAAACCGTATATTGATATCCCCATATACATTACCATATCGATTTCAGTGCAACTATTGAGTTTAAAAGTTTGATTGTATGTTTTAAAAATATTTGTATTCTAATAAATGTCTATACAAAATATATATATGCATACTTATGATTTCTATGTGAATATTTTTTTATATTTAAAATTGTTGTAACAATAAAATTTTCTTTAAATATGAAAGCAACATGCTATTGAAAACGTGAGATTTGCTGCGGCTGATAACTACGCTTGCTTTAATTTTAAAGCGATAATGTTAGGTATTTTGCCAGAAAGCGTAGTTTACTAACTTTAATCTACGAAAAATACTAAAGCGGTAATGCTGGGTATATATCCATGCAATCTTATAAAGCCCAGGGACTTGCAGATACGCGCTGGCATCCCAGGCTCCATAAACGCTTATTACACTCTATAACAAGACCTTAATTGCCCACGGCGCCGTATCACAGCGAGTTGGGAACCGGCAACCCAAGGTGCTGGTCAAGGATATCCCTCATCATTATCATCATCTTCCACGGCTGAACCTTTTTAATTAACCAAAAAGCGAACCTATAATTTAGGAGAACACTTTTGGCAAGCGGCAAAGTTGGTGCCGCTGGATTGGAGGTGCCAGATCCTGCTGCGTTTGTTTCATGCCACGCCGCCTGCCCCTGGAAGTCCAGTTCACGCCTAGAATAACTGGCAACTGGCAACTGGCAACTGGCGAGGGCAAGGGCGCCAGAGGAGATGAGCCGACTTTGGGCCAACTCACGCAGCGTTAAATGCCGCCAATCAACCAACCACTGTAACTGCACCTGCAGCCAGCAAGTCGAAAGGGAAAGACACTCAGTTCCAATTCGGGCTCGATGGTGTTAGAAAATTGTTTCCAAATCATATGTTGTGTGTGGTGCCGGTTGTCTAATTTTTATTTATGGCTTCCTGCTGGCACTCGTATCTCTGGGCAGATTGCAGCTCCTGCCGCCGCTGACTTGCAATTCTGCGTGCAGTGCAGGTGTAAAATTTTGGCACCTCTTCTGCAAAGCCGCTGCTCCTGCATCCCGGAGGTGTGACCATAAACATTAATCAGGCTGCATGGCCGGCAATTCACTGGGTTAGTTGGCAACTTGGATCCCAAACGAGCGGGACAAAGGAGCGATACTTGCACATAGATAGGGAGAAAGTGGGTAACCGGGCTCGAATGTCTCGAAAAGAGGTTACTGGGCACCTCGCAACAGTATTTCTCCATTAATTGCATTATTTATGGCCGTTCAGTTCGTGGCTCTTAAAGAGCCCTAATCAATCCTGACTTTATCGTGATTATGAATCTAGTATGAGTCATTTCTCATCATTAGAACTGCTGGTGCAAGTGGTAGTAAATTTCTTTCCCTGCTACTGAAACTCATAATAACATATTTTAGGATGTGTTTTGGTTACGGATAGTATTTTATTGGGTTGCAAGATCGCTACAATACCACACATACCACAATGCAGCATAAAGCCCATGAGAATATTATTATTATTCGGCTTATGAGAACGCAACCTTCATGAGGTTGCATGAGTCAGGCTCGAAACCCAAGCTCTGGGCAATTAGGAACCCACGTTGAGCCCCTGAACGGCTAATGCCATTAGGCGGATAAGTCAAAGACAGATTTGGAGCGCAGTTTGAGTTTCAGTTCGCACCCAAAGGCGGAAAAAACCAAAAAAAGGCAGCGAGCAGACCGAAAAGCGAAAAGCGGGGTCTGTCACTGCCATCAAGTGCCTTGTTAACAACCAAATGATTAATGGACGTGCCCGACTATCAACTTCACACTTGCTGAAAATAATTCCGGACTGCATTTCGCTGACTTTGAGTGACTGAGTGTCGGACCGTCGACTGTCGGCCAAACTCACATAATTAGCGGGCCGGGAATTCGACTTACGACTTTCGGCATCCTGCATTCGGGGTTTAGTGCCGTTTGCCATTTTGCATGATGCCCTGCGCACATTTTGACACCTTGAGTGCAAGGTGTTGACGATAATCATCGGTAATTGCTCCCTGGAAAGCTCTCCATTTCCGAGGGACTGGCATGGACCTTGGACTGCTCTGGATTGGACTGGCTAAGTAGGCGCCTAATTATTTTGACACCTGCTGGCCGGTAATTACAGGGTATTCTCAGATGTATGCATGCTCCTCACACCTCGATCAGGGCCAACAGATTTTTGGTGCTCTCTACTACTAAGCGGCCGAGTGGAGCGGAGGCAGCTGCTTCCTCTGGAGCAGGCTATCAGCGATCGGTTATCAACCTATAGGTCTCATGGAACCAAAATCGCGATAAGGCCGTGTTCATTGTTTGGCTTTGTAAACGAGCCAGGAACAAGTCCTAGACTAGCCGCAGCATATGTGTTTGTGCCCATTGTCAACGCCTCTTGCAACAGAAATTTAACAACGCAATTTGGGCTTCCACATGTGCGTCGGAGAAACCCAACCTGATGCTATCTAGATCCAGCATACACACCGCGATCCCAGCCCTCCGATAGTATGGTAGTATGGTAGGTATGCGTATATGCTAAGGGATCGGATCTGTGCTCTCCTTACACGCAAGCTAGGCCGCCTCATCCTTTCTCACATCCTCTTCGCTTGAAATCTCCTCGTCTCCTCCTCTCCTCGTCTTACAACATGTGCAGATTTCGTTATAGGTGTCACACTCCCATGAGTATTCCTACCTTCGATGGCTATCTGCGTGTACTAGCGACTTATCACACATGGTCGGTCGGCTGGCAGGTTTTGGTGTCTCCTATTTGAGGTCGCCTCTGCTGGCCACACACTTCTCGATACGATAGGCAAATGTGGGATCCGTAGATTTAATGGAACAGATTGAGGGATGAGCGGCCGGCAAATGTGCGGTTTTCTTCCACAGATGGTCGGCATCCGATATTGAGCACTGTTGTGTTGTGGTTTCGATCCTAGGGAGCGATCAAGGGGTTCTCAAGAGGAACTATTGAAGTAGAAAATAGTATGTATTAGAATATATTAGGTTCTAGGATTCTTGATTAAGTCACTATACAGAAACCAGCATAAGTTGTATGCATTAAGATTTCCCATGTAGTTTCTCCATTAACCGCAGGCTTCCCTTCTTTGTTCCCATTTTGACTTTCGGCCTGCTGATCTCTGCAGGCCGCCATCTGCGAAATGGCGCTGTCACTTCCCCACTGACAGCTGCTCGGAGCAGGAACATGGAAACATGGAAACCGGGGAGGGAGTACTGTACTTAACGGCACACGGCCCCAAAAGTGACAGCCGGTGGCTCATCATTAAACTTTTGACACTATTAGCGAGGGGGCGGAGTGCCACTTCTGTTGGCCCAACAGCAGCTACTTAGTTCAGCATCGGTGGGGCATTAAAATAATTTGAAAACATTTCCAAAACTATTTCGTAGCCATCTTTCCCGCTTTCGGTTCATTCGCTTTTAATATAGCCGCCAAGTTAAGTTAATATTTCTTTTCTTGCGGCTTTCGTTGGTTTTGCGGTCGAATCTTATAGTATTTTTTGATAGCCATACATTTTAAAATCCGCGCCGCAGCGCAGAAGACAATTCAATTAGCTGGCCTGTCAAACTCTCGCTGTATGCCTGTCCATCACCCATTCCCATCCCCCCATCCGCCCATCCACCACTTTGGGCCCCAAAATCCACCCGTTTCAGCCAAGCTGCGCATTTGCGGTTCTTTTGCATTACTTTTCACTCGCCGCGGTAATGAAGCAATTAATTATCGCCTCTCCACCCCGCCCCCCTAGGCCATTCCCCCAAAAACCCGGCGGAATTCCTTAGAAGAGGCCAAATGTTAATGCCGATCCATGTGGGCGCAGCAGTGTTTCGCCTCAAGTGTCCAACTCTTTGACACTTTGCGGTTGAAACTTTAAGTGCAGCACCACGCTCTTTCATTTTAATTTTTGCGCCTCGCCAAATCGCAATGAGTTCAACTTGCAAAAAGTCGTTCAGCATTAGGTTTAAAAGTACTATACAGTACTATACAAAGTTTAAGTTCAGTTTAATTAAGAATGCAATAAAGTGTTTTAAGAGCCCAATTCTAAATGTTTTACAACCCCATTACTTAAAATTTAGCAATAGTTTACCAATAGATTTCTCTATTGCAAGGCCTTTGTGAAATACAATAAATGTTGTTTAACATTTAGAACGAACATTCACAGAATGTTGAAATAAAGCTGCTTTTGTCGCGTTAAAAGTATAGAAAACAAAAACTTGCTGTCATAATCGAATCTTTCGCTTTGCTTGGTGCATGATCTACAGTTTTCACATTTTTTAGCCGGAACCAAAGCCAAACTCAGCCTTGGCCGAGTGGCCAGAGATGGCTGCACTTAAAACAAAGTGCACGCATTTGGCCGACAAGAAGAACAGACAATGGACAATTAGCAGGGAGCCGAGAATTGGGAGGACACACAAGAGCCGACAGAAACTTTATTTGTTCGGCGATTGAACTGCCGCTAAATTTTAGGGTAACTATATTCCGTGTTACCTTTTGTGCGTTTGCCGCGCGTGGAAAGGCAAACAAACCGAGCCTCAGCCCGGATGGGTTTTAGCCGCCACACATTCTGTTGGCCAGTCCCTTGGCCAGTTCATCACTTTCTCACACTGAAGTCTCGGGCCTGGAGCTCGGTCATTGAGTGAGTCAGTCGGCTAGACCCACTAAATGCTCACCGGGCGGTTCAATGCAATTGCTGCCAATTAGAATTAATGTGTTTTTTATGAAGCCGGGCGAAAACAAGAGCTCAAATTTCCAGACATCGTTGACAGCGCCAACCACCAGCACCACCACCACCAGCACCACCACCGTCCAGCTTTTCGAGTTCCCGACTTCGCGACAACAATTTCCGTGCTCTAAATCATCTTATTGACGTAGCCGGGCATCCAGCAGTGCGGTATTGCGTGGCTCTTACCCGGGGGACTGGATCAAGTCAAATTGCCAATTTGTGAGTTGCGGCCATCCATTCAGCCCCACTGTCCTCTCCCCTCCCGCCACTTCCCTCCCCTGCGAACTCGATAATTGTGCACCGTGGAGGTGCAAGAGTACAGGAGGTGCCGGATAGTACAGATGCCAGGTCACGCACAATGGGCGCCAAATTGGAGGAGCCTCCATTCAGAACGTTTGCAAGACTTCTATCTCCGATTTTCTGGGCTGAACAATATTGGATGCTTGGGTTCAGAAACAAAAGGAAAATATAAAATCGGATGAGCGTAAGCCGAATAAAGTTGATTCTATGGACACTTTGGCAGCAGCAGCTTTCAGTCGAGATTTATAAGCCTAGGAACCTTGAACAAGTGTAGTGCTGATTCGCAAAGTGTAGAACTGACCCGTGGCCCACTGTCTGTGCTTCCCGGTTCCGCTGGAGGTATCCACTGAGTTGCTCAGGGGATTTTTGCCCCTTCTTGCTGCGCTGTTACAACCAGTTGACATTTTCAATTGGAGGCCAACGCTCCGGCACGGGGGGTGGCGAAAATTGTCAGCTCGTTAGGGGCTTATGGCTTGTTGTGGTGTCCGATGTAAAGCAACAGGGCGTAATTATGACCTCGGCGAGTGCCTCCTGCTGTCGCCGTTGCATCGCATCTATTGAATTTAATTAATTTAATTATGAGCTAGTTGCACAGAAGGGACACACAACATCGATGCCGATTGCAAATTCTTTGACTGGAATGGGAGCTGGTTGGTTGGTTGGTTGGTTGGTGGGTGGTTGGTCAATTTGATGCGCGGTCGGGTGTCTCTGCATTGTCCTGCGATGGAGCGGCCAGCTCGGCGATATCGTGTGGCCGGGCTTGACCTGCCTCGCTTTTGTTTTGCATTCCCGCAAATGGGTCAAACCCCAAAAACAATCAAGCCGCCGACCAGAGCGATACAGCGGGATATGGCTGGCAATGAGCTGGCGCACTAATTAAGTGGGCGTGTTAGGCGTGGGTCGGCAAGCGTGGGCAAGCGTGGGTAAGAGTGGGCGTGGTCGGGTGTTTTCATTACGCCCCAGCTGGCACAAAGTTTTTGCAAGGCTTCAAACTGGCCGGCGTGACAGGCTTTTGATTGAACGGCGGCGGCCCATTTCAGTCACTGCCATATCAAGTATACGCCGCGTGGGTCGCTTCTCAAGCGCTGTAATTAAACTGTAAAGGAAGGCACTGCGATAACGAATCGAACCGAACTCGGCCTGGGCGAATCTATCGAAACTGTCCTTGAAGGACTCCCAAGACAATGCCCAGGATGTCTATTGTAATGCTAAAAGCTCGGTGGCCTGATTGATAGATTGCTGATGCCGTGGGGTCGAGGGAGTCCGATTCCAGCCGGCACGTAATGGGACAACCGGAGGAGCAGTCAAATGGATGAGCAGTCAGCGGGCAGCCACGCACACATATGTCACTCAACAAAGGAGACCGTCCCCATCCAAGAAATGTAGAAATGGGGGCAGTGGCCCTCCTAGATTGTTTATTATCAACAGGGAGCGATAAAAGCGTGCTGGCCTTATTGTGCATCATTTATTTTTGGCCACGCTCGTACCTTTTATTGCTGCTTTCTTTTGTGGCCATCGCCAGAATCACAGAGCTTGTCAACACGAAATGGACATGTATCAATTAATCTTGCGCATTGTTGGGGGAACCTTGGAACCTTATCCTCAACCTCATCCTCATCCTTATCCTTATGCGTATCAAAATTCAATGTGCATACGGACCGGGACAATTTGTTTGATGGCGCTCGGTGCGAGATGCTCGGCCATTAGAGGTCATGAACATAAATTAGCCAGATCTGGAGGTTTGGAGGTCTGTGATCTCTGGGTATTTGGGAACTCGGAAATTCCAGTGACACCTTGCACTTCAAAAAGTGAAAATAATTATTTAGTGCGGGTGCGCGTCGTCGTGCGATAACTCATCAAAGTTTAATGCCCAAAAATATCAAAGTCACAATGCTCAATGCCCGAGCTCTTTGTCAACGTCCTTGGGTAGGTTTGTCTGTTCTTTCTTGCTTGGTATCCTGTGCTGGCTTTGAGCCCGGCTAAGAACCGTTGACACGTACTCGGTTAAAAGGAAAATGTAACTCGGCGCAAATGACGAGCATATTGATTAGGTTTGCGCTGCGTGCTCGCCTTTGATACGCATGTAAACACACAGATGGCTGATAACATGCTTTTAGCTCTCCAAACACTTCTCATCCACTGACATTACATTCCATTCCATTCCATCCCATTCGATTCGATTCGATTCCATGAACCGCTTCTGTCAAGCTGTTCCGAGTGCTTGACACTCCATAGAACGTGGCCTGGCTTTTCGTTTGGGGTTAACCTCCTCCAGTGGTGGTGAAAAGAAGCCTCCGGCAGATGCTACTGCAGCCAGTTGTGGTCATGAGCGGAATGGCTAAGGAGCTGGCCAACTGCCGAGTGCACCTGTTGGCCCAACAGCCAGTGGAATCAATGGATTCCAATAGGCCAGTTCCAAAGCGGTACAGCCTTCCCACTAAGTATGCTAGGAAAATGGGATGCACAAAAAAAAATGCTTGTTTTGAGTTCATAGATGAAAAATACAAGCCCGCGGTGATAGTTTCGATCTGTATAGATTTTCGTGCAGCAATTTCCCACTCTCTCCAGAATGGCACTGAATTCCTGCAGCTGTCCAAACCCCGGATCTGCGACTGACTCCACCTGCTCCCGAGTGACACATCCTGAGCACGCACACAGCTATCCGACAGCCCGCTGCATGCGATACCATATTTTCGTGTAATAAATCCATCAAAAAATTCACATGCTTATCACAAAATAATACGTCATTCTCATAATCGTGGTGTTAGCTATTATTTCGGTCAAACCCTCGAAAGAGCATACCCTTTTCACATTTGTGCTCTGCAGCGGGTTTCAGTTTCCTCATAATTTGATTTTTATCACAACAGAACAATTATTTCATTTTCAGAGCTCTGCATTTTCCGCGTATCATTATAGATAATTTCTTCATTAGAACGGAGAAAATTCGGCGCAGAATGGAGAATGGAGAACGAGAACGAGAACGAGGCACTTCAGTAACTTGTCAGAATTGTGACAAGTTGTTATCGAAATTCAGGGGATCTCCGGGATCTGAGGGATCTGGTGTGCTGGCGAGCCAGAGATTTACCCTGTTTGATGACAGTTTTCCCTGGAAATCCATCAGCGTGGAAGTGTGAAGTGCCGGCCAGGGATTTTAATTGCAAAGTTAGGAACAACACGCGGCTTAGCAGCAACTTTTCAGTCAATGCGATTAGCAGATGGGACACTGAAAATTCCGGAAAACTTTCTGCCGTCCAAAAGAGCATTAACATTTTTGGATATCCAGATATACATACATATTTGTGCGGGGCGACAAAGGCGAACCTGTTCTAATCTGATGCAGCTCGGTTGCACTTGAGAGGATTTGTTTGAGCTGCTGCAGACAAAAGCCCATTAAGGGATAAGGGATTGTCCGGCGGACAATCGCGTCCTAGTCGCGGTTTCTGTTTGTCCAGACCGCAAAAACTAGTCCCGGCTCAGGACGAGAGTGTGGGTGTGGGTTATAGTAATGCCATTAGGGCTTAGCGTGACGGGCACTTTTGCGTGGGCCGCGATTATCGATCAAAGCCGCAAAATGCCAACAGGTAGAACTGGAGGACCGTCCAGAGCCCGTGCCCATTTTCCAGGTAAGACCTGTCAAAATGCATTTTTAATGCCTCACTCTTTGAGTTTATATATTTTGACAAGTGCCAGTGTTTGTGTGTGTATTTGTGTACCTGAATACTTACCCATACTTACACAGCGTTGATGATGATGAAGAGATTTTCACAAGTTCCAAGAGGTTATATAATAATTAGCTTGTGTAAACTTGCGGCCGGGCCATCCCTCGATACCGAATCCCAACCTCAATTAGCGTCTTCTATCTATCTATCTATCTATCTATGTATCTGTTTGGCTAGAGATTCTTGCTCCTTTGTTCCCGCACGACAATTTCATAATTTCCTCCGCTCGACTTGCAGATGCGTTCCAATCTCTTTTCGGGGCATTTGTTCATTTAATTTGTTAATTATTTTCCCCGTCCCTCCCCGTCCCTCCCCGTGCTCCCGTCTAAGTGTAACTAATGTCGTTCATTTGTGGTTTTTGGCTTTGCCATTGCCTGACCCGAGTTCCCCACAAAATCGCGTGGGTCAGTGCCAGCTGGCGGCAAACATCCATCTCGCAGCACCTGCCACTCCCGCTCCCCCATTTGTAATTGCCGCCTTTTGTGGCATGTAATAATTTAATTGTGCTAATCAAAATTTCGTTATGTTTTCGTGGCTTTTGATTGCTGCGTTTAGTAGACACTGACTGTTTGTGCAGACAGAAATTCATTCGAGCACCCAGAATTATTACTAGATCATATCGTTGGCACTTTGGCTTCATCAACGGGTGTTAGAAGGTTCTCCTATTTACCCTTTGTTCAATTTAAGCATCTATTGTAGAATCGCCATCTCAATTAGATTTGATATTACTGATTCTTTGCAGCTCTTTTTTATTAATGTTATTGGTTCCCTGGCGATATAAATGGGCACATAGACCACAAAGCATTTAAAGCCAATTGTGGAAATTAAGTTTAGTCACATTCTAATGCGAGCTCTTAATCGGAGCACACTCTGAGGTATAATTACGGCGAACCAGGGCACGTGATTAGGACCCACGACTGGATTTGGCCCAGAAAGCCAAGGCGAGCGATTCGACCGCACACCCAACCGCAAAAGAGGAAAGAATCTCGGTGAATTCCCAGGAAAGCTGGCCACATAAACAAAAATCTCGCACAAACAAAGTGAAAGATAAAGTCATAAATAAAATCGGACTGTCTGCCTCGAAACCCGCTCCCTCCCCACCCCAACCAAAGTTGGGTCAACCCGGCCGCATCCCCTGGCCAATTCATTGTGAAAGTGGGCCTCGACAACTGTGTAGTTGACACTCGAATAGCATCACGCGCATCCTTTGCCGGGTGAAATGGACCCGAAAGGGCTCGCATTTTAGAGCGCAGGAAACACTTGATTATTTTTACGGCTTCTCGGACACCGAGCCCGCAATTACAGGAAATAATTCGGCCAAGTGGGGGGGAAAAATTAAGAAATGCCCGTCGATAGGTCGGCCTAGATAAGGCCCAAAGTGAAAAGATACACAGCAGCCGGGCAGGCCGAGATGTCCAGAGATTGCAGACTGGGTCACGTAAGCACATCTAGATATACACACACGTATGTATATATTATGTATGTGCATGTGTATGGAAGTGCGGACATCCAAGCGTGAATGTCACGTAGCCATTGGCAGGGTAAATAAATAAACCTACCGGGACACTGGACACTGGACACTGGACACTGGGCACTGGACATTCACACGACAAGTCCGCGGAAAAGACCCAAATATATATCAGTGATAATTTATGTGCGTGCTGACATGCGGGACCCTTGCCCCCAATCCCAACAGCGAACTCGCCTCCTCGCCTTGCCGCCGCTGCAGCAGTAGCTTGTACGCTTTGTTAACAATTTAATGGCATAAGCATTATGATTTCTGTTATTTCAATTCGGAGCCCGAATCCCAGCCCGGAGTGGAGAGACATCTTATCAGAAAGCGGCTCTCTGGCAACGTGAATGCGATGCTGGCCACCAGATAAGCCGTGTGCATTTGACGATGGCTTCCAGCCCAGCCTCCCATATCCATATACTCGTACGTCCGAGTATTTATTCGACTGCGGGAATTATTATTATGCGTAACATGTTCGGTTTGTTGGCTTTTTCGTCGGTCGCCATACACTAGTTGGCCCCCAGCAGGCGGTCAAAAATGTTAACAAGCGCAATTTGAACGCCTGGCGGCAGGGCAGGGATCGGAATGGAATGGAATATCGCAGTTTTCGGGTTTTGGGATACCGGTTGAACAGCCCCCTTTCGCCATCGCACACCGCATGTGTGTGCAATTGATTTTTGATGGCCGATAAATGTAGTTATGAATACTTAACTCGTCGGGCAGAGCCTCGTGCGAAGGACAAAGGTGTGCCTGCCACCGCTAGAAACGTAATGATTTTCGCCTGTGCCCTGCAAAAGTCGTTTAACTGATGAGTTTTTAATTAATTTCCACCCATTGACTTGCCAGCTGAGGAGTGCCATCGATAAAGTTAGGCCATCGGACAATATTACTACCACTCACGATTTATCAGAAATCTCGTCTTCCTTATTGTATCTCTACCTCGAGGATACTTTTCGCCAATATACACATTACTTCATCATGAGCTACTCTTGAATGGTAGCTTGTGTTTTGTTAGATGCAAGCCTCTGCAACATATTCTTGGCTCTCAGTGTGGCTTGGACGCCCTGCCCTTGGCCAGCCACTCAGCCAGCCAAATTAGCCGTAATAGAAATGAGGCACAGAACGCAGGAAATGCGCATCAGCCGTTCAGCGTTCATCGTTTAGCGTTCAGCTTTCAAGTCCAATTGCCGAGCTTCAAATGCAATTCGCTGCTGTCAGAGGCTTGGGCATTAGACATCCGATGGCAAATGACTCCGGAGTGTCCGCTTGAGGTGTTAATTTGCCAGGCGGACTGTCAGCGCCAAAATTAGAGGCGAACTGGCCGCGGATTCGGGCCGCCAGTTGCATTTGCAGTTGCGCATGCGTCGTACAAGATCGAGATCTTGGCCGGGAGACCAAGGAACCGGTTATCTAGTTTGTCATATTGAGGCGGTCCGTTGACGGTTTGGCTGTTGGCTAATTATGTGACGGCTGCTTAGATAGGATTTGGATTGAGACATAACAAGACGAAGAGGCGGCCAGGCGACGTGCCTTTCACAATGCCGTGGGGCAGCCAATTTAATTACCACTCCAAGGCATTCGAGCAATCCCCGAAGGCTCTCAAGCCTTCTTTCGGATTCCTTTGTTATGCCCGGCTCGTCTAGGGCAGCGGCAATAAAAGTGTCAGAAGTAACACTGTGTTATATAAGACATCGACATCGACATCGACATCGACATCGACATCGGAAGGGGTCCCGAAATCCCCCAGCTATTACCCGCAATAAAAGGCCAAAACTCCTTCGGGATTAGTCAAGGCAGGGCTGGCCGTAAACTCTGAAGAAGAAGATCTAGCTGCAAACAAAAGGGTTGCGTATAAATAAATAAAATTTCATCAATGCATCGACTGCGTCAATAACTTAAAGGATTACGCCCCGTCCAAAATGCCTGGGCTTAAATCATAAAAGATCTCCATCTCCCTGTCGATCTCAATGCTCCCGCCACAATACCATTTGACTTGCCCACAAAGCAAATCACACAATTTAATGGGTTTGTTGTTCGACTCAGAGACGTGGACTCCAAACTGGGATCCCAATTGGAATTGGGATCGGAGCTGGAGCTGGAGCTGGAGCTGTTTTCTTTGCATTTCCGTTGGCGTTTTAAGTCGAATTTATTTGGCCACTCAAAGGCCATAAAATTGTTGTGGGCTGGGCTCGTCGTTGTCGTGAACTGCAGCTGTCATAATTTAAATTCATTAAAATCAAAGTAGTTATCCGAGTTATTACCGCCGTTCCAAAAAGCTGTCACAAACACTTTTTACGCTTCCCAGGGGCTAATAGCTTCCATGAAGCACTAAACCAATTAAAATGCTACTCCGGTAGTTGTCCAGAAATTCCCGGAATAGAAGCAGTGATACGGCTAGATAAGGTCATCTAGTTCCCCCGACTATAGCCCTGAATCCACATGGCCCAGGTAGACCCATTCGGTTGGCCATGAATGAAGCAATTTGCTGCGACGCAGCTACGTGATTTTGATATGATTTTCAATCCGACGATTACTTTCCATTCAATTCAATCTTGAGTTCGGCATCACACGTCGCAGTGCTCGAGAAAACGCACGGAAAATTAGTAGCAATTGGTTTAGTTGAGATGCGTTAGAAATTGAGATTTATTAGGCATATGCCGCAGATCAGTTAACCAGATTACCTCTGGACTCGGGTTCTCCTACGTGTCCAGCATTGAAAGTAACCGCTTTGCGTTCCAACTGAAGCATCTCTTGGGGAAATGTTATGTTATGGAGGAATTAAAATTTTATTATGATCATCCGCAAAACATAGCAGTGTAATAAATATGTTTCTCGGTTTTATAAATATTTTAGCAGTAGGAGAGGCCAGGTTCATAAATTGAGAGACGTCCATCCCATATTTGTGGTGTACTTCTGTGGAATTTAAAGCCCACCTGAAGTAACTGCCGTTCGCCATTCACTCGGTTGATTGCAATGTCCAAAATGTAATTTTGTCTAATGACCGTTTTTTAGCAGTTTGGTGTGTGTCGAATACGTTTTATTTCACGCAAATATTTCGATAACGCAATAAAAGGTGTAATTGAAGTGCCATGATATTTTAAGCACTTCCCATCTTGGAGCTGTAAAATTACATAATATTCATTTTAGTTTTGATTGAAAACCTAACTCTAAAAATATGTGCTATTTATGATTTAATATTTTACCGTGCTTTTGGCATCACATGAGTTATTCTGCGTCCTCAAACAAATACCCTTTGTCCACATATGCAAGTGAAGCCTGCCCACTGGAAGTATTAATATGCAAGCGCAATAATAAAACTGCAAATGGAAAATGGCAGCAGCAGCACATTGTCGGAGTAGCTGGCAAGTGAACTTAATTTACAATCGCGCGGAGAGCCATTCATTTGGGGCAAACACCTGCGAGCTGCAAGTTGCAAGTGGCAAGTGGCAAGTGGCAAGCACCAACCTACTACTTTTTTCGCTTTTTTCGCTTTTTTCGCTTGTGCCCCAGTGCCAACGTGTGTGGGGCGATATTGAAACGCAGGGGGCGATGGGGAGCCGTGTATGATTTTTGATTTATGATCTGTCACAAAAATAGTTGCCCCCGCCCCGCCCCACTGTGCGGAATTAAATGCGTGCAGAAGGAACTGCGAGAGGGACAGGAAGGCACTAAAAGATATTTACGATGCCCATGGTGCGGCAGCGAAGTTATGCATAAAACTTTCTATGGAAGTCAGAACTTGTGCCGGGCCTATCTTAACACGATCAAAGCCAGCCACAACAACAGAAGCAATCAATTTTCGTTGTTGTGATAGCCGCGGGTAGTCAGACAGCCCGTCTGTCCTGCTCCCATTGCCCCTCCCAGTCCTTCAGCCCAGTCCCGGTCCAGTCCCGGTCCAGTCCTGGCCAGCTATCCAGCCATCCAGCTATCCACTAAGCCTGGCCAAAAGGAGCTGCAGGCGAGGCGGCCGCTTAATAAATATGATAATGCAGCACACACATGTTCCAGCCGGCGAGAACTTGGCCGTCCTGCTCCTGCTCCTGCTCCTGCTCCTGCTCCACTAATTAATGTTACAGCGACATGGGCAGTCGCTCTACCTCCAGCTCCACCTCCACCTCTGCCATCCTGGAGCTGGTTCTAGTTCTAGTCCTGGTTCTCTGGATTCCAGCAATATGCAACGAGCACCCCGCACACCCCAATAATAATAAATAGTGTCAAGATTAATTGAATCGTTCGCACTTTTGAGCGGCCAGTTGCCAAACAAACCCAGGGACTCTGGGAACAGGCAGCGCTGGAGAATGGGTGACACATGCTGCGACAAATGATATATCGTCATTTTTAAACTTTGCAATTTATTATAAATTTATTTATGCCGTCGCAACCTGTCCGGACCCCGGCCCCTCCCTCCGTCGGATTGCTTTGCTTTCGGTATGCATTTCAAACACACATTTCCATGGCGATCAACTAGCCGTGCACTGAGAAAATATACGTTACCTTTTGTGTAAGATTGGGAGAACAAAAACTATACAAAACTGTGAAGGTTTTCCACATAATATACTAAGGTGTAAGCGCATTCAATGGTGTACTTTACAAACTAAAGCTAGACTTTTACTTAAAAAATGTATACTTACGCTCAGTGCACAGGGGCACTGCCACAAACTGTGGCAGCCGACACCTTGCAGAGCAGGCAGCGGCGTTTTATAGTTCATTAGTGTGGCTATATGGCCGCCATGTAGTGGCATGATTTACGCACAAGTGCGACCACAGAATAAAGCACTCACATCTCGGCCAGGCCAACAAGTGCAGAAATAAAGGGAATTTCTCGCCTTAATTGGCCAACAGGAGAGTCGGATATTGCATATCTTTTGAAGTCGCAATCGATTAAAAGAAATGTAATCACAATTCGATTGGTTTTTGTGCCTAATATTTCACTTAAATAATCATGACTAATCTGAAATGTAAAAAGAGAACTGAGCATATGGCATTTAAAGTTATGGCAGTCCAAATATTAAAGTTGGTAATTAATCAAATTTCGCCCGGTTCCGTTAAGCCTTAAATGCGCTTAAGTGTTACCAACCGACTGAGAGAACCCAGATGAGAAATCATAAAAGAAAGCCAAGAGACGTTAAAACAAAGCTCCTTCCCTGCAGTTGCCCCTCGAATGGGGCACTCAGCACCGAATTTTTGAGTGAAATGGAAGTGCTCGCAATCCGTAAGCCATCGGCCCATCAGTCCGCCAGTTTACCAGTTTACCAGTTCACCAGTTCACCAGTCCGCCGGTCCGGTCCGCCGATGTGAGTCAGTAGAATGTGGAAATAATCGCAAGCCTGCGCATAAATAATGGACTCAAGTGTCAAAGGGGCATATCATCAATTTGTTGAGTTCTCACCCCAAAAAGAAACAAAACGAAGCGAAACGAAACGACAACAACCATTGCAGATTCAGTTTCAGATTCAGATTCAGACCCAGATCTCCCCCTCGGTACACATTTAAAAATAAAACTGCCAGCGAAAGGGCAAACAATGCCCCATAGATGGAGGAGCAGCTCCTGCGCCGGCTCCGCCAGTATTTCCAGATTTTCCAAACAAATTTGCTGAGTGCTTAAGTGCTTCCGAAACTGAAACAAATCTGTGACATGTGTTTCTGTTTCGGCGCGGAAATCGCGACGGGCTGGGGGCATTTTTGTCCGAAGTGGCTTCAGAAGAAATGCAAAGAATGTCCCTGCCACATACAGCCACCTTCCACCTTCCACCTACCACTTTCCACATTGCTGGGCTTAAGCCCGATTTTTGTCGCGGCCCTTTCTGTAAGCGGATTTCCCCCAAAACAAGTGAGCCAAAACAAACGACTGGCCAAGACGACGCACTGCACCGTCCTGATTTATGTGAGCTGCTTAGGAACTGCCCTGCCATGATGCCGGAGGATCCCCTGTCCGCTGCTCAGTTAGCAGTGATTGTGTCCGTGTCCCAAGGAACATTTCATAATTTCAACTGGCTGAGGAAAAGTTGTCAGGCAACTGTGGGTTTTCCACCTGGCCAGAAGGCCGCACTTGCGGGTAATCGGCGGAGGAGAAAGGAGCTGCTGCAATAACAAAGGACAGCTGAAAAGGGCTTAGTGCCACAAATTGAGCAATACCCACTCTATATAGCCCTTTGCCTATTAATGCGGCTATTTGGAAACTAATGAGAGCCGCACACAAAAAATAGTGAAATAGAAAAGCCAAACTAACAACAAACAAATGGGACAGCAAAAAACAAGCTGCACCCAGAAATCCGCTTACAGCGATGAGGATATAGAAGGACATGGAATAGGTATGGGTATGGGTACGGGTATGGGCATGGGGATGGGGATGGATATGGGATGAGTGGGATAGCTTCCAGCGTTGGCCAGAATGGAATAGAGCGGAGTGCAAATGAATGCGCATTTCAAATTAAGCCCTAATCCTTTTACAATTGATGCTGTGCACCCAGCCGTGTACCTGTGTGTTGGCCATATGTGTTTTTGGGCCACAGTGGTGTGGTTACTGTTGAGTCTACACTCCTTGTTGTTCTGCTGCAAGGACTCCTGAGAACCGCTTGTTTTTGCTCTTTCGATTTTATTTCTCTCTTTTTTTTTGGGCTGCAGCAATATGTTTGTGTTTAGGTCCTGGGTGTGAGGCCAATAGGTTTTTGGGTTATTGTCCATGTCTGCGATGGGTACGACCAACCGCATCACGGTTCCTCTCCTCCGGATTAACAGGAGTCTCAATAATACTCCAACGTACGATGTTTATTTGCTTAAGGCTTTTGAGTTTGCTGTGTCTGAGCTTCTGTTTTGAGAGATCTCAATTATCCACGGCACATTGCAGTCCTAACCAAGGATCCTAACCAAACCGATTTTTGTCTGCCTCAAGATGCTGAAATATCCTTTGGATAAACATTCCACGTCGAGACAGGATCAGCTAAAACGTTTCCATTACAGCTAGGTATTAAATGCACCTTTTTCCAGTCATGACTAGTGAGAATAGATTAAAACTACGGAATCAGCAAAGTACCATATTCTATTCATCCGAACTTTCACATTTGATCCAATAAATGAACCACAAATCGCGTTTTTACTCGCCCCATAAACGCATTTCGTTGCGCTGCAGTGAACCATGCCGATGATTAGTACACCAGTTAAGACTCCCCCCTCTTATAGAGATCCCCTATAGGACCACTGGCACACCTTGTTAGTGACCCATTGAAATACGGTTGGCATGACACATCTGCCCGTGGTGAGGGCGGCGGAAGAGGGAGCAGGGAGCAGGGGCTAAAGAGCATTTCAAAATCGAAAAGCGTTGCGAAACGGGGAAAATTTGTTTTTCCTACATAAGTTCACACTTTGTAAGTGACAAAGTATGCACAAAATCAAATAAGAAATTCGTTACAGGCCGCCTGCCTGCAGCGCGCTTAATTTCAAACAGGATTTACGAGGTTGACACACATTTACCGGGATGAAATGGTATGGCATGGTATGGTGTGGCATGGTGTGGCATGGTGTGGCATGGCGGGACTAGGGATGTCAGGGGACACACACGAGGACCTACTGGCTGGACGAGGATGAGGATGAGGAAATTGTGAAAAGAGCAAATCGCTTGTGACGAACCCGAATTTTCAACGCTCGACTGAAGACTTCCACTGTGCGATGCGTAGAAGACGCCAAAGTGCTAATGAAATGTCCTTTTTGGCTCAGACCAGCTCAGCCCAGGCGAGTTCTTTATGTCCGGGGATCTTCAGCTGCCCCGGGGCCTGATCCCATCCGAATCCGATCTTGACTGTGCGGCGTGGCGAATGTAAATGTGTCTTGCAACGCAAAATTGCTCGCTCAATTGCGTTTTGGGAGGAACAGAAGAACAGAAGAACAGAGGGGCTTGTCTGTAATTTGTTGCATGCCTCGGACGCAATTTGCCGGCCACCTCAAGTGGAATCCGGGCATTAATATTCAATTTTCCAAGTGCAGTACTTACAGCAGCTTAGAACAGCCCAGCCTCTGCGTTCGTCGGCCCAATTAGCTGCAATTGTTGGCTGTTGACCTGAATGCAAAATAGCCTGCCACATCTGCTCTACATTCAAGTTCAGCTGTCCACAGATTCCCGTCAGCTGGACAAGTCGGGCTTAAATAAAGAACAGGAAGATGTAACTAAATTCTAAGTGAGTTGGAGAGCGATTTTTCGGAGAGTTTTTCTCATAGATCACCTAGTAACTGTTTTTTAATGCCAATGGCCATGGATAGCCATACAAATCATTTTTTGGTTGGCTAAAAAAAAGGTTTTTTTTCCCAATTTTTTATAAGGGTTACGTCATGAAAAATTTGCAAAAATTACGAAAAAAAATTAAATGTTAAGGCTGAAATGCCAATCAATTAGGAATGAAAATACATTAAATCTATTTCTTTGACGAAAATACTGATTTATATGGAGAGAACATTAGAAAATAGTGATATTAAAATATTCTTAGTTTTCAAGCGGTTTGCGTCATAACTTGGCCAAAATGTATTAGGTGGCTAAACCAATGACTGATTTGAACAGCTAATAAAGCAAACTAACGATTCTTGAAACTTTCTGTCCTTGAATAGTTTTGAACCCAAGTGTATTTTCTGAATATGTGAATAAGTGAGTGTTTGGATTCCTCAAGGGCGTGATCGCCAGCTACCACAGCAGCTGGGGAATATTTCACTACCGAACAGATGCACGTTATTGTTTCGGGTGACAGCTGAGCAACCTGGGCGAAAACCGCAGACTATTTAAACACCATAAACAACTGTTAGCTTCCGACTAATTCGCAAACAAAACAAGTTCCAGGATGGCGCGCAGCACGAGCTGGAATCTCTTCAAAGGAGAGAGTCGTAGGTCCTTCGAGACAGTTTGGCGCAGCTTGACACTCTGTTTGGGCCAAAATATTGGCAATGTATGATCAGCGGCAGTCCGAGATTCCCCGAAGTCAGCACACACAAAAGACTTAGCAGAAGTCGAAGGACTACCGAATCGGAGGCAGAAGCCTTGAAATTGCATTTTACGACATGCCATTAAGTTGATTGCACTGGCAGCTCGGAGCGTGCCAAATTGGACATCCAGTCGCAGTTGACATTTCCCGACTACTAACTAGGCCCATGGAAGTGGGAATCTGGACGCGGGGCTCGGATCTCGGATCTCGGATCACGGTTCTCGGGACAGTGTACAGTGGACCCTGCGCATGCGTGGCCAATCGCGGTACGTGTGTCCAGTTGGCCGCTGCACGCGCACAAAGCGCAGTTAGTCACAGCAAATTATGACGGGCTGCAATGGGATGGGATGGGCTGCTCGATCCGAGGGAATCTCACCTTGAGCGGCACTTAGTGCACCCACCTGGTAGCCGGGTGGACAGCCATTATCCTTTGGCAACAAAAAGCGTGGCTAAATGGCCCGCTGCCGGCCGAGCCAGCTAAGACAAATGTCACGTGGTAAGAAGTGCGGCGGCAGAAGTCAGAAATTAATGTCGGCCATTGTTAATAAGCGTGCCGAAATGGGAATCTGGTTTTGGGGATCGAAGAGGGAGCGGTGGACAGGAAGTGATGTAAGCTGATTCACTGTGAATCCGGTGCAGAGAAGTCGTAGTCAGGCTGACAAGAAAACTAGATTTTGAGGTCCAAAGCCACTAGGATTAAGAACACAGGTACTAATATTAAGTACAACAATGTTATTCCTATAAATATGCATATAAATACAGATTTCAGATAACATTACTGTAGTAGTACTAAATATTTACATCATAGATACTTAAGGCTACTTCTTTAAATTATGTTTTCTACATTTTCTTCTCCTTTATGGTAAAATGCATTTATCCATCCATTTCAACCTACTTTATGGCGAAACAGCAGTAGCAATAAACAAAAAATATTACCCATGCCGCTTTTCGCATTTGTGAACCAGTTGTATCCTGCAAATGATAACGACTTTCTGTGGCAACGACCAAGCCAAAGGCGATTCCGAAAAATGAAGCAAAGTGAAATTATTAAATGTTTAATGCAGCGCAACATGCAATGCAATTACTCGCGCTTGACGGGAAGGGAATGGAAATTCTGGGCATAAAGAACTGCATGCAAAAGCGAAACTTGTGACAAAAGCGCGGAAAGCGGAGTGGGAAAACTTTTGCCATGATGATGAAAAACGTTTTGTGCGGGCTTACGCCAATTTGTGCCAAACACAGAGTAGCAACAAGTCCGGAAAAGCGGATGAAAACCGGGGTAAGTCTGTTTGAGATAGCAGAGAGAAGGTAGCCAAATTAAAGATGCCATTAAGTTTTGGCCAAGCGGCTTAAAGGAGCGAGCAACTGCTAACTGCCAAAAGCCGCGTCGCGTAATGAGAATAGTTTTTTCGACTTTTCTCGTGAGCTCTGAAATTGGCATTCTCAGGTTGAATCCCCGTTGAATCTGAATCTGAATCTGAATCTGAGTCTGTCCCACCGATTAGACCGATAAATCCAACTGGATGATGGGCCGGAAACCTGATTAACGCATGAAGTTACCAACCAGGCAACCCGCTCATAATTATTGGCAATTTCACGGCAATAAAATCACAAGCGTGCAAAATCAAGAATGATAAAATTAGCCGAGGCAGCGTGAAGTGTGCAGGTGGACATTCAGCAACATTCAGGCGCAGGACATGGCCTTAATCTTGCTGCCCGCCCTTCTGGGGGCGTCACCCTCCTTAGCAGCTGCACTTTTGATATTAAAATATTTATTAAAATGCTCCGTCCGCTCCGCGAACAGCTTTAGGCTTCGCTTTGTATTTTTTAATTTATGTTTTCTTTTTTTGCGAGGTGTGAACGCGTCAATGTGGCCATGAAGCCAAGGGCTCAGTCTGAGCTCTGGACAACAGCTGTTGGCCTTTGCTTTTTCGCCTTATGTATGTATGTATATATCTTTTTCCCTTTTTGACCAGCGTAATTAGGCACCTCTTTGGATAATTAATAAGAATGATACCCGTAACAGTAAACTCAACAGCTAGCGGGGACATTGAATCTCTTCTAAGGCAAAAATGTGTACTAATTATGATTAAAGGGCTCCATTTACCAACTTTCTTTGGTGTAACGTGGGAACGCCTTCGATGTGAAAACGTTGCAATCTTCTGGCTTCTGATGCGATTGTGATGTTGTGGCTGTCAAAATATTGAAAGAACCGCAAGGAACCTCAAAGAAGGCGGCCCTTCAGATTCGCACACTCATGGGCGGCGAGCATCAAAGTGGGCGGAACAGGTCTATAAAGTGTACTCGTATACAAATACAACATGACAGTCGGCTTCCCACCTTTATTAACTAATTTGCCAAGGTCCAGCGGCGAGTTGCCCAAAGATCTCTAATTGTAGCCACACACGAAGTTGCCGCTTGACAAACGCACCTTAATACGATTCCCAAGCCGAAATTATTGTCAACGTCATCGTTTGGGTCTTGCGTGTGGCTTCTAAATCGAACAATGGCTCTAAGGCCTTGGGAAAATGTCGCCTTAGTTGCCATTGTCACCTGAACAGGACCTCCTGTTACCGCTGTCCTATTAGGGCCATTGCTCCTATTGTTTGTGCCATTTTTTGTGCTGGCCCACAGCTAGGCGGCAGTTACCTCTCATCTCCTGCACTTTGCATCAGCCGCTCCTTTTGATCCTGGCTGCTCCTTGCTCCTTGCTCCTTGCACCCTGCTCCCTGCTCCTTGATTGCCACCGCCTTTGAGGCTTTGTTATGTGTCGGTCGATTTGCTTTCATTTGAAACTCATTTGCCGCACTTGCGATGCCTTAAAGTGTTTTTGGCGAGGCGGCCTTTTTCTTCTGCCCCCCACCCCACTCCACATGCAATTGTTTTCGCCCAATTGCCAAACGGAGAATCGGCAAAGGAAATCCCTGCCGAGTGTGTGCCCGTGTGTGGTCCATCAGTGCCGAATCAGAGCAGTTCAAAAAGCATTGCATTTTGGTGCTCGACTTTGCATATGCTTAACATGCCAGCCCCTGCCTCGTATCCTGATGATGTTGGTTTGGCCCACTGCAGGGGTCTCTGCCCATCTGGTCCTACCCATTGGAGATGTACAGTGGGATTTTTCAAGCTAAAGTGCTTGCTACAGCGCACAGAAAGACATAATACAACATTTAAGGAACAAAATGTATTTATGTCCAGTTAGCTGGACAGTTCTAAATGAACATTTGCTATTCCAAAGCTGGTACTACTCCAGCATAAGTAAGATCGGAGGTTTATTCGACCCACCGTATCTTAGACAATTGTGCGCCCAAATGGATGTCGGTAGCCGAAACTGTTTTGCATGATTGACTGTTTGACATAATGAAACGCATGCGAAAGCAAGCGGAGCCGAAAGCTGGCAAGTAACCAGATTTGGCCGCCCCCGCACTGCCCCCGCCCATTCCAATCATGGCCTTACCAGCGGCCCCATTCCAGACCCACGCAGATCAGCATCCGCTCCATCACCGTTGTTTTTGTTGCTGCCGGTGCTTCCACTAATCAAGTGCAATGTTGGCACGGCCACGACCAAGTCCAAGCTCCACACTCTATGTGCACTGCGGAAAAAAACGCCTAATTAGTGGCGTGCAATGATTAGTTATGCAATATTAGTTGACCCATTCTGATTCTGTTCAGCTACTTGAACATAAATCATTAGCCACTGTCCGTGTGTTGTTAATGTCTTAATATATATATTAGAGGTACTTGCCTGCCATTGTTTCTGTGCATTGGGGTTTCAGGGAGCCGGCTCTCTCATTGCGGGCAGTCAGTATTGTGGTTTTGCCTGCTGCCTTTTCTTTTATCAACGCTGGCTCAGATCCGGCCTGTCACTCGCCTCCCGTTGGAAAGTTGGGACGCTTGGATGCTTGGATGCTGGGATGCTGGGATGTGGGACCATTGGCCGTTGGCCACTGGCTGATGGTGTTCGTTACGTTGTTGCTGCCCCTGAGCTCTAATCAGTCATTGCATAACATGGAGCAAGGAGCACGGAGCACGGAGCACGGAGCAAGGAGAGCTCGGTCAGTCAGTCAATCTCACCGGGCCAGAACTAAACCCCCCAGAACAGAGCGTTTCATCGAGTCCAGTTCACTCTGGGGGCTAATGAAAATGAAAATCTGTGTCATTGTGCAGGGCTTGCATATTGAGCAAGTCGAAGGGTACTCGACATCTGGCCGAATGAATCACTTTTCTTCAGCTCAAGAAGCACACAAATTAGCACCTTTACTACAAGCCAAATAGCCACTCTGGAAATTGTCGGGGGAGAAAGAAAGTAGTAAAAAGCCCAAAGAAGAGGAAAACACTTCAAATCTTGTTCAATACTTGAGAAAAACCACGACAAATTTGAAAGCAGTGATAGTTGTCAATATGTTAATGTAAAAATGATTTAATTTCATGACCATAATAAAGCACAAGCATTCGGTATTCCCCATTTATTGACCATAATCAATGCAGTGCAGCCAATTCGCAAGTGCGTCCAATGCATCGGCATTTGAGCGAAAACCTTTGAATCCTGCTCATAACTTATGCATGAGATCGGTGCAAAACGTGTGTGGGCTCCGAGTGTCGGCAGTGCCAAGAGTCGAGAGTCAAAGAAAGATGACAAGAGCGGAGCTATTAAAACAAACGCCCACCGACGAGTCGGTCTGGGTCTGGGTCTGGATCTGGATGACATGCATGTGCCGTGCGAAGTGATGAAAGTGTTTCACAATCACCAAAGACAACGCAGGCGGCACCATCAGACGGAGTCCAAAAAAAGATCAAATCAAAGAAGGCACCCACCTACGCACCACAGGAGCGAATAGAGAAGGGGCCCAGAATCCCGTCCCAGGAACAGAGAATACGGATCCGAGGCGTTACTAATGCGTGTCACATTTTTTGCCGCTCGTTTCGCCGGGAAATTTGCTACACTTGTTACACGGTTCACACGCCGGCCGAACATCTTCCGGCTTTATCCTCCAGATTTCCTCATTTGGCAACGACATTTGCGGTAGGTCGACATCATCGATCGAGCGGGCCATTCATCTTCCCAGCGGCTGACATCGATGACAGTAGTCGAAAGGAAAAGGATCCCGGGGATATGGGCGTATAGATGTCTCCTCCGGCATTACTAATTGCCGATTCGTTACGAAAATGTGTGACTTTTGGCAGCTCCTACAAGTGGGATGCGACTCACTGTGTGGGCGAGGGCAGCGACCACATATTAAGCATGCACCACAGTGAAGCAGCAACCACCACCAGGGTGGTGCACTGAATCCAGCTGGGCCACGGAGACGTCAAGCGGTCTGGGGAAGATGGGTACTAAAAAATAGGGAATAGAAAATAATGGAATAGATGGAATGGATGGCCCATCAAAGAAGTTTTCATTCACTTCGGCAGTTTGATGTCGAAACTGATCCATTTCTGAAGTACTGTTCGCAGTGTCGTAATGAATTTTCAATCAGAGCCAGCACGTTTTTAATACTAAAACAACAGTTAGCATTAGAAATGCATAATTGCCGCTTCCGCGTTAGGATATTGAGCAAGCCGTATATCTCAGGGCTTGGCAGCAAGTCAATTCAATGAAGTGCGCCCCTGGAATTTTCCACCTTTCCCAAACTCTGTGCGCTCCAGCGATAGAAAACTCTGGCCATAATCTCCCATCGCCGGCTACTCAAATTCGCGGCTTATAGCCAGCTCCTGCCCCACCTTTGAATGTTAATCAGACTTCCCGTTTGCTGGCCACCAGAATCCCCCCGGCGTTTGCGGGAGCAGCTCGGGTTTCACTTAGAATTCCCCTCCCCAGTTGTGTGGACCAGAGGAGCCCCAGCCTTCGCCTGGCAATTGAAGCATGGTTTAATGTGCGCCTAACAACGATTGCGTTGAACGCTTTTGGCCATGATTTGGCGTACGCCATTTAATCAGAGATATCTGCAACACCTGCCGCATGCTGCAGCCGCAGCTTATGCAGCTCCTGCAGCAGCAATAACCAGATAAAGAAAAGCAGCAGCAGCAGCAGCAGCAGCAGCAGCAGCAGCAGCAGCTCCAAACGCCTGCACTTCCTGTGCGTCTTACGGGAATCGCTGGGAGTTGCACTGGCAGAAATGGCGAGTGTATTAACAACTAATTGGTAAAAACTTGTAAGCTCAAGTGCTTGGTATGTACTTTTGAAGATATATTTATTGTTCATAATCGATATACATGCATATGCTTACATTTATAGATTTACATTATTTTTGCCAGTGCAAAGGAGTTGCTCTGCTTGGCCTTGGCATGCCACATAGTAACTGGTATCGGAATGGATGCGGTTGGAATGGCTGAAGGCTCAGGGCGGCGCTGCCGGGGCAAAAATTAATTAAGTTGACTTCTGGCATTGGCAATGGTAAGAGTCCAGTACCAGTACCAGTACCAAGTCCAGTACCAACTCCAACTCCAACTCCGACTCCGAATGACTGGCCATCAATTGCGAGCGGAAGTCGTAAGTTTTGGCATTCGGCTTTCCGGACTCTCTGGCCCAGTGCATTATGAAAAATGAGGAAAACCCAGCGAGCCGAGTGGGGCTGCACTGGCGCCGCATGGAGTTGGCCCAATCAGGCGCACATGTTGCCAGTGGAGCCGCCATCGCCGCCGCCTAATTGATGAACTGCTGAAAAGAGTACTTCCAGCCTCACAGAACTGTGCGTGGGCGCAGAAATATTATTACAAATTGATTAATTGTTCTTTATTGGAAGTCATAGTCAGGCAGACGACGACTTTAGATGCCTTGATAAATGAACTTGGCCCTGTGTGGCCCCAGTTCTCATCGATGGTGTCACTCTGAGGTCAAGCAATCAGTCATAAGCCAAGCACACACACACACACACACAAACCTCGAATGCAAGAAATGCAATTGGTAAAATACCTATGTACGTCTGGCTGGGGAATTAGCCCAGTTGCCCAACCGAAACTGTCGCTCCAAACTGTCATACCAGGCCATTCAGCACAATAAAGAGAATGACTGACATTTGTAATTGATTTTCTAAGCGCCTTAGCTTTGGCTTACAGCACATTAGCGGTCGGTGAATGGGAAAATGGATATGGGCGAGGTTTTTTGGCTTGTCCATTTTTGGCCGGAATGCAGTGGAAAAACTGAAGTCGTTCTAAGCCAAGGAGTTCGTTGCATGGAGTACGTCAAATTGCATCACTTACATCTACGCCGGATTATCTAACTTCAATCGGTGGTTAGTATCTACTAAAGTGCTTTCGCTTGTCGTTCGATTCTTATCAAACAAGTTGTCTTACTTTTTACACTCCATTCCATTCACATCTCGATCGGCCGAACACAACATTCGCGCACGGCGGAAAGTAAAACGTGTCATAAAAATTAAAATCAAATCCAAGTTTTACGAGCAGCCACACAATTGCAGACAAACTTGTAGGCACATCCCAAATGGATGTAAAATCATTTTAAGGCCATCATTAACATTATCGCTGTTGATAAGCAGCTGGGCGGTCCGAGCACCCATCCCATCTTCCATCTTCCATCTTCCATCTCCGGATCCGAAACCCTAATTCAAAACCCAGCTCAACACTTTCTTTGGCTTTTATGGACTCGAATTTAACGCCGCATGTTGCCAGTTGTTGCTGGCCCTTTTAATTAAAAGCAAAAGCAGGTTAAGTATTGAGCAAAAGCGCAGCACGATGCTCAGATGGGGCTAATTAAAAGCGCGTAAATCTCGGCCCTACGCAGACCCATCAAATCGAAGTTCATTAGTTGTAAAAAAACGAGTCGGCGAATCTCTGAGCCTGCTTGATTTGTCATATGCTCAGGCCTTCCTTTAGGCCAATGCAGCTGCCGGCAATTGCTGCCTGGAAATTATGCTCGCTGTTCACCTTCGCTTTTGGCCAACTGGCTTGCCAAAAACATTTCGTCTCGCTCAAAATCCCAATTCGAAATGCGTGTCGAAGACTGGAACATCATGGAACGAATGCCCAAGCCGTACAGGACAAATGCCGAGCGTGAAAATGCGTTTTCCCTTTGTCGAGAGTGCGAGCGAGGTTCAAGTGTGAAAATCTCTTGTGTGCATTGGCATTTCGCATCTGCGAAAATGCCAATGCCCAGCTGAGAGGCGAAGTCCCTTGATTGGATTATAGCCGTGGAAAAGGTGCATAAATGCCATTTCCCGTTTATTTTTTTTTCGGTCCAAATGGCACCCCACCTTCCATAATTAGTACACTCGCCTGGTATTAGGTAATCTATTCAACTACGCCGAATCTGGGTCACTTGGTTATAATAATAATTATTATTAAAAAAGTTCCCCAGCCGAACCACACCTTTAGCCCGGGAGATTGTAATGGTCTGGAAGCGATTTCATATTTCAGCTAATGAAAACTCCCCGCCGTGTTAATGAGTCAAAGTGCTGAAGAGTGCTGAAAGTATTTGCATTCACTTTTGCCGCTCGATATATTAATTTATTGTTGCTGTGCACGAAAGTTCATAAATCAGCACAAAGGTGTTTCAATTCGGACGGCCAAAGACAAAAAACCCAAAGCCGAAATGGAAATCAAAACGAAAACAAAAGCATTTCAGGCGCCGCATCTCTTTTTGGCCAGAGGAAAAACGCTGAAGTGCAGCGTTAGCGAAAAGTTGGCCATTCAAATTAAGCCAAAATTAATTGCGGACTGGCGAAAAATCGACTTAAACAAAACTAGTTTTTGCTGCGAAATGCTGCTAGCTAATTGAAAATATATATCACGCATGCCACATGTGGGCCGCGTATGCAGATGGCCGGCCACGCCCCGCCGCCCCCTTGCATGGTGGTGCAATTGCAGTTGCAACTGCAATCGACGGTGGGCGCCAATATGAAACTGGTTAGCGGTGCAATTTACTTACTGCGAAGCAAAACGGCATGAAATCGCAAAATTATATAGTGCAGTTCATTTAAATGCAGAGCAACTTAATGTAAAATGCATTTCTGACAGTCGCTCTCTCATTGCCTTTCAGTCCAACGTTCAGTTTTGAATAATAATGAGTCTAGTTGTAATGAGTGCTAAAGGAAATTTGTAGGTAGCACTGCCTATATATCTTTACTTATTTATCTATCTAAATCTAAATATCTAAATAAATACAATTTCATTCAGTTGCTATCAGCAATGTGTCAGATAAGACCAGGAACTAAACATTTTTAGCATAACCAATCGAAAATATGAATTATAAAATATATAGACTAGCAAACAGTTGCTCAACTGAATTTGATTGCGCTATTAATGGGCAATTCATTTCGGGAAAGCAAATAGATTATATCGCCGAGCAAACAGCGTAAACAAGCTAATGGCCATATGCAAAGTACGCAAAGCAGCGAGTTTTCAAGCCATAACTTCCTGTTGGCCAAGCGGCAAATTTACGAGCTCAATTGTTAGATACGGATACCATTCGGCCGCAAACATGATCAATTACAGTGCGAATGCGAAATGCTGCGAAATGCTGCGAAAAGCAGGCCCACAGACCCAAAGAGCCAAAGGAAAATAAACAGAGCTGGCTGATACGCTTGGCGTTTGTTTTTCGCCCAGATGATTGGGATTCGAGTACTGGGCACTGGCAACTGGGGATTGGAGATTGGGGATTGGGGATTGGGGCTTGTGGGCGCGGTCCATGTGAGTAATCCGCGGCTTCAGGCGGAATGTAGTATGCCACAGACTGCAGTTGTTGTTGCGCCCGGACTTGATTAATCGTGGCTAGTTGCGAGTGGCAATAGCGAAATTAGCCGGGCCAGATAGCGCTACGGGCTCGAAATTGCTGTCGTTTTCAACACCCACATGCTGGGTAGGTAGTGTGTAGTTTGTGTGTGGATCGGTCGGCGCGCTGGGTATTTTAACATCCACATCCGACAGCCCTGAACCGTGCGACACAATTATGCAAATGCGGCTGGGCTGTGCGAGAAACAATGTAGAGAAATCATTACGAGACGCAAATTAATTACGAGCTGCAAATGCATCTGGCAATCGAGTGGGAGGCGCCTTGTACTGTCACGCTAATGAGACAATTGCAATTGTTTGCTCACAACTTTCATCTGCTGCGTTTGTGCTGTGTTTTTGTTGGCCATGTTCGCTTGTCTTTCAGCCATTAAGATGCAGCTTACTCGCCTGTCGCTCCGCAATGACGGCTCCGTCAGCAGGCTGTGCCAAATGCAACTTGCAACTTGCAACTTCCAGCAGCAGCAGCAACACCTTGACATGAGCCCCAACTGACCCAATTCTCAGCATCCCGGCATCTCGGCATTGTCAACGTTGTCGTAATGTGACATAAGGTGCAGGCAATTTCAGCTTCAATTACACTGAACAACAGCGACTTGGATTGTTGTACGTTGAGTTCTTGCCAAGGAGAGTCAGTTGCAAGCTGTGAAACAAGGGGAAATTATAATTGGCTCAGAGCACATAAACCCTTTACTTTGCTGATCAGTGTTGCTGGAGCTTCCCGGCCGTTGATGAAGCATCTTAATTTGTTAAGTGTCTTGCTGCGAGTGCAATTGTTGCTGCTGCTGATGCTGCTGCTGCTGCTGCTGCTAATGTATTGCCTGACTGTCTGTCTGGCTTAGTTAGGCAACTGTCATCATTATTTTTTCCAATATGCATTTAACGTTTTTATGGGCATGCGTGTTTGTGTCTTCGACTGCGACTGGAAACCCTGGCTGACCAGCAGCCTAATCAGCATCTCATATTGATGCAGTTGCAGTTGCAGTTGCTGCGGCTGCTGCGACTGCTGCTGCTGCTGCTGCTGCTGCTGCATGTAGCACGCAATTGCTGGCCATTGTTTGGCAGGTCTCTACGCCACATCCTTGGCCATTGAACTTGCTTTCGTGACACTCATCATCATCAGCAACAGCGTCATCACAGCCGTTGTTTATACATACATATCATAGACATTTTCCGCCGAAGCCTTTGGCCCAGCTCCATTGGCAATTGACGTGGCTTGACGTCTTAATTCTCTCGTCCAGCGACCACAACGCGTCGCCAAGGCACTTGAGCCAACTCCAACTCCAGCTCGGCTGCAGCACTTTAAGCCTCTTACACTGGGGAAAATAGGGCGTTGCTACATTTGTCTATTTGCATTGCGATGAAATCTAATGAGTATTTCTAGAACACGTTTTCAGGAGCAGAGTCAGAGTCAGGCAGGGAAATGTGGCAGCATTTTATTTATAAAAGATGCCCTTTTTTTCCGAGTGCACTTTTGGTCAGTCTACGTGTGTGTGCGTGCCGCGTCGACGCCTTCCGCACACACTGGATGGCGGCGTCTCATCTCCCATCGGTTTTCGGTTACCATTAATTGCAATTGCGTGTCCCAAAGCTGGCTGCTCATTGTTTGTTTTCCCCTCGGCCAGATTTCCCCAGATTTCCCCGCCGCCCCGGAATATGCTGCCAATAATGCAGTTTTTGGCCCTGCGCTGGGTAAATAAACATTGATCTTGAAAACTTTTATTTACCCAAGTCATCGGCACCGTCATCATCGTGCGCCGGGCATTGTTTTCTTTGCTGATTGCTTTGTATGACCAGGCAGATGACAGAATGTCGAATGGTGAGATGGCTGGCTTTCAGCATTTTTCCCAGTTTTTTTTTAATTCTTTTTTGTTTTTTGCAAAACTTAATATGCTTATGCACCTCGGCGAGGTGTTGATATTTGCTTATTAAACACGAAACGCTTTTTTATGTGCCCAGGCTAAATAAGCTGACTGCCTAATGAGCCCAATCACGATAATTTCTTCAGCAAATATTGAGCCGGCGCAGCTCGTGCGGAAAGTCAACGCCTCGGGGTCTTGGAATCGGAATGGCCATAGGAGGACATCCTGTGAAGAGATTCCCGTTTCCATTTCACACATAAGTGACCGCAACTGAGCGGAATTCGATCCAAGGGCGTAGCCACAAGCACCAACACATTTTCCACAACCAAATGCCCACTAACTAACTAACAAGCAATAGCAATGGCAATGGCAATAGCATGGCACCACATCGATCTTGTCTATCAATAGCGAATCCAGGCAGAAGTTGTGCTGCTCCAGCCGCAGCACGTGAGCCACATCATCAGCGGACTCCCCCAAGAACAACCTGTTGCTGTTGCAGCAACATCAGGCGGCAGCAACGAGAATGACGACGTCATTGGAGTGGAAAAATCACTTCCGCGTATGTGACCAAAGCGAACAGCAGTCAAAAGAAATGCTGAGCTGGGAAATGCTGAGCTGGGAAATGCTGGCCAGCAAAAGCTGGCGAGAGAGGTGCAAGCAAAATATGGCCAACATAACGAAGCCGGCGAAAAAAATTGCTAGAAAATAGCTTGCCATTTTCCACTTTGGCGCTGCAATTTGGCGCGCTGGCGAGTTTAATGCGAATTTAAAATGTTGTCGATGATAATCTATTAATTATAGCTTTGAGCCGCGGCAGCCCAAAAGGTGTTGAGTGAACTGCTGGTGGGTGGATGGAGTGGTCTTGGCCCCTAGCAACCTGGCATTGCGGTTACAAATTCCTCTCCTTCTTTGCGGGCACACGCACAACAGCAGAGGGCATAAAAATGCACAGAGCTACACAATGCTAAGCTATTTAATCTTCGCAATTTGGCTCTAATAAATTCAGAGCCCATTAAGCTCTTTATCAAATTAAACAAAGCCCAGCAAGCCGCATAATTCGATTTATGTCGCCTCAATAATTCCCTTATTCAGCAAGGATATTGCAGCTTCGGCTTATTGATGCCCGAGTTAGACTTGTCTTTTCCATTTCTAACTGTCTGCTGCAACGCCCCTCAGCAGCACCTTGACCGGTGGACCGCAGCAGCACGCGGGACGTGGCAGCAACACCAGCAACACCAGCAACACCGGGCCAGAATAGAACACACCGGCAACAACTTGTCTAGCAGCATGGAGAAGCAAATTAAGTTGGCACTCTTTAATAAGATGATGATGGCTTGGCTTTGATATATCAGCGCGCCTGGCTGGCTGGCTCGGTTGCTGGATGTTGCCTCTTGGTGTTGCTGCAACGCCCCGGCACGCTGGCCACTCAACCTGGCCAACAACCAGCCGGCCACAGAGAGGTGTCGTGCCCGTTGCAGTTGCTCTTGCTGTTGCTGTTGCTGTTGCTGTTGCATCTGCTGCTGCTGCTGCTGCTGCTTCTACCATGACTCGGTGTGGCGAACGGCATTGACAGATTGCAACTGAGCGTGAAAATAGTTCCCATGTCTGGCCGCTGCAGCTTCTAATGCACTTTGGTTACCTGTACTTGTACTTGTACTAGTACTTGTACTTGTACCTGTGTACTTGCCGTTATTGCTGCTGTAGCCGGCAGTCATTATATGGAATTTTTGGATATATCATCTTTCGACCGCTGGCTGACTGACTGGCTTACATGCAACACGAAGCGTTCTCGCGCCGTTGCCGGCGGTTAATTTTCAGCTTTCTGCGGCGGGGACACGTCTCCCAAAAAATGTTTCCTTTTATTTTGCCATTTTTCGATTTTTCGGCAACGGCCGTCTGGCCGCTGCAGTTGCCAGTCAAGTACTTTTGCTATCATTGCAATTTATCACGGCGAGTCTTGGTATGGCGGCGGCGGCGGCGGCGGTCTTTTTGGCCCGGCCAAAACCTCGATCCTTTCATCGGAAAGCCCAGCTTCAGTCGTGGCTTGTGTGAGAAGTGTGCGTACGTGTTGCTGATGCCGCCGCACTGATGATTCTCGCCGCCAATCGAGGCGGCCGGAGGAGGAACGCGGTCGGCGGATCAGCCGAGGGATGCGCTGCTGCTGCCCACTAACAAGCACTCCAGCTAATCATAAAATTATGAGGTCGTCGTCACTTGACACATTTTCCAGCCATTTTCCGAGCTATGCTAAAAATAATTGCGAAAATCAATTTCGCTTATCAGGCGCGTCTTGGGTCACAAGCCAGGCGAGTCAGGTACACGGCCAAAAAACGAATGAAAACTCCATGGAAGTTGTACTCCTATGAGGCGAGTAATACTTGGATTTAAGAACCATATTTCTTTCTGTGCATCCGTTAGGTGGCTGCTGCACTCGGACATTTCCCAGCACGATATTGAGATAGCGATGCCGACTGTGAATTTGTTTCAAGTGCATTACTGAATGCATGCACACCAGCGAGCATCTCACAGATAGCTTCACGCTGAAATCCTGATGGACAGTGGGAGATGCTGAGAATTCTGTGCCAAATTTCGTTGAAGAACATAAGAGCACTTGGGGGTAATTGATAGCACTTATCTAAAGCCGGGCAGCCTAGGTGTATAAACGTGTTTGGTTTGAAGTTTTGATTTATGTCTTACCATCAAAACGAAACTACTTAATATCCCTCTATTTTAGGAACATATTGAACTACATTTTTTCACAGCTTCTTTCGACGTTGGTATACATAGAATGGAATGACACTTGTGTATACTTATCGCGGTTGTTCAGAAGTATTTGCAAACTTTATCCCACGGTGCCTGTTGTTAATTTATGCCACGCATCAGTTTTCGTACTTTATACGCGTTCAGATAGTGCCGCGTCCCATTCGGACAGTTGGCGAGTCGGCGAGTTGCAATCGCAACGTCGGCGAACTTAACGCGATTTCATTTCCTTATCATTATCACCTTGGCCCGGACTCTCAGACCCTCTTCTACACGGGCCCTGGCACTCCTCGCAATCGCCGAGTGGCAAGGGTTGAGGCCGGGCTTATCTTGGCCGCCTTAACGTAATTTAGCATTTAATCTTGTCTCGGCTCTTAAGTGTCTGCCACAATTTACGCGATGAATGCAGCTTGCAGCTCCGTTCGGCGTCTCCAGGGCTGATTTGTGGTCCATTCGCTGGCTTTCTCAGCCGGATGGCGTTGGGAGCAAATTGGACGCTAGCATTACACTTGTTACACCGGGCAACAGGTACAACGCGAGCTCAGCGAATTCCTGTAAAATACGGCTAGCACGCGCCACCGGGAAAAAAAAGGGGGCGTGTGCCGCCCTAGGGATTTACCTCTATAGATTTACGACCATTCGATGGCGGCTTTTCGTGGGCGAAGCGGCTACGGATGGCATTTCCGGCTAAGCCAAAACGTCAGCGGTCACTCGAGCATGACAAATCGAAGGTTATCCCAGGATTTTTCCCAGACGCTTCATTTGCCTGTCGCGACACACGCCGCCCAGGAGGTCCACATCCATATCCACATCCATATCCATATCCGCAGCTCAGCTCCTTTTCCCGGGCAGGGTGACAAACTTTCCCAAAACATCCGAGTCTTCTCAATTGATTTTAATGGCCCGCTTCACGCCGTGCGCTGGTCAAGGTCGAAACGAATGGCAAACGCGTGTTTAGGTAGCGTGAAAAATCGCTCGGAACGTGGCAGTGCGCCAAGTCGCAGTTGCAGTTGAAGTTGAAGTTGAAGTTGAAGCTGATGTTGAAGATGGAGTTGGAGTTGGAGCTGAAGTGGCCGCCTCCTAGTTGCCATTTGCATTCGGCCTGCCCAAGGGCCCTCCACATGCGTCCACAGCTGAAGAGGGGCTCCCAGCCTCGAGCTGCCACCTTCCATCTCCGATTCCCTTGCATGGCAATGAAATTTATGACACTTTCATCACTTCACGCCGCCAACATCACGCACACGGGCGGGATGCACTTGCCCCAAAGCCCACGCTGCACGGAAAAAAATGCTTGGCCTATTGTGGCCACTTATTCCTGAAATCGTCATTTGATAATTAGAGAGTTCAACAAAGCAAGTTCATTCGTCGCTTGAATGTCAAGCGAAAGTTATATGAAATTTGTTATCAACCCAAGTCTAACCTGAGTCTACCTAAACAGTGTTTTTTGATTACGTACACGTTGGGAACAAAAGCAAGCCGCATAGATTTGAAAAGTTTTCGATGTGTAGCGGAAAAGAGGAAGAAGTAGCGGCACCCGAATTAGTTTTGACAGAGCGGCCAAATGTTTACACATGGCTGCCATTGGTGGCAACACCTCCCCAGCGGCTGGAGGATGGGTGGGAATGCCGCCTAGTTTTCCAGCCTGCAGCTTCCAGGGGCACATAAACTACCAAAATATTTTAATTTCAATTTCGGCGGTGGGCCCGAGGGGGAAAACTCACGCTGGGAGCAAGTGGATCGGAGGATCCGTACGATCGCTGGATCGCTGGATCGGTGGATCGGTGGCTTGACAAATGCAACCGCCAACAATGACGCAGTTGGTGGTGCATTTCTTCGGCATTTCTTTAAAAATAAATTTATGTGGCCGCCTTCGCTTGGCTGGGCCTTTGATATTTCCTCGATGCTTCCTCAATGAACTCGCAGCTCCAGTTTTTCATGTGGCGGCTTCTGCGCGCTGCCGTCGAACTAATTGCAAACAAAAAAAGCGAAAGATACTTTTGTGTTCTGCTTTTTTATGGGCCCCCAAATGCCTCAGTCGCTGCCTTAAATTTCGATCTAATGAAGTTTAATGCGTGCATTTCTCATAAATTATATGAAAAAACCTCTTTTTCCCCATCTTCTTTGCTTCGGGGCTGCCCTTTTGCTGGATCCCGAAAAAACTCACATAATACCCCAGCTTTGTGCGACTGGCAGGCGAAAGTTGGCCGGGATACAATCAGCTCTCTACCCCGAATACCCGGTTTTATGCGTTTTTAATATTTCCCTTTATGAATTCTATGTCCGGATTTTGCATAACAATAAGGCGGATATCGGTCCACATTTCTGTGGAAAAGCAATAACTTGGAAAACAATTCACGGACTTTGGGGCTCTGAGTCACAAAGTATCTAAACCCAGACGTTGAGGCGTCAATGAATGTTGGCCTTAGCATTCTGCATATACATTTTTCAGAGGGGCAATTTTTATTTGATTATTAATTTTAATTAATAAACACCACACAAATAGGCACAGCCAATGTAAATCCGAGTTCCTTTGCTTATGTTGAATTTAGTTTTAATGGCAAATGTTTCTGTCGCATTCAGAGCCACTTTCCTGCAAATTAGCCCACAAATCCGTATAAATTCCATGATCTCCCTATTGTCTCAGTGTCCGGATGTATTGTTCTGGAGCCAAAACCTCACCACGTGTTGGTTAAACATAGAGCTCTCGTTTTTTTTTTTCACGAAATTTGCCAAACATCTGGCCAAAATGCAGAAATCACATACAACTCGGATTCGCCTCTAATGCGCAGTGGAGAGATGGGTTTTCGGGATGGCCGGACAAACTTCATGGAATGCCGGGGAATTGTGTGTCATTTTTTATATGACAAGCCCGTCGCAGAGCACGTACTAAGCTGACACAATGATGCAATCATCACGTGCAGCGTTTGTTTTCCAATTCCCATTCCCATTCCCATTTTCCCCCGTTGGGTGCCACAAATACGAGTATATGCAATCCGGCTCTGGGAGGGAGTGGCATCGAGGGGTTTTTGGCCACGCTACATTTATGACGAGGATTTTGGGCCAGCTCGACCAGGTCCATCCGCTGGGCTCTGCGGTTTTGTTCGATTACTGGACAAGAATGGTGGAGGAACCCTTTCATATTTTAATTGTCGAGAGTCTTCTGTGTGGCAGCTGGCATTGTGAGGCTTAGCAAAGCGGTACGTGACGGGGCCACACGCGCGACTCTTACAGCCCGGTGTTTCTGCACCAAACTAAGTGCACTGGGCAAAATCCGGATTAAGTGCTACTTCATAAGGTGCATGATTTGAAACGGCACATTTGGCCTTTATTTTAAAAAGTGAAAATGCAATCCAATGCACTTGAGCTTATTAATTATAAAGAGCCGTGTGCTAATGTTAAAAAAAAGAGAGTGTATACCAATCATAAAAAATTACCAACTAAATATTTATGAAAACATTTTCATTTTCAGTTTTCTGCATTTTCCCCATCTAGCGACTTATTCCCGCATTTTTTCCGGTGTAAATGGCATTGGGCCGAAACCGCAGTTCGTGTTCCGCTGTCGACCAGTGTATTTGCGCCCAGATGCATCTGATCTGGCTCTGGGCGAGTGCATTGACTTGGCAATTAAAATTCTACAGATATGCGATACATTAATTACTCGCTTCAATTGAAATGCAAATGCCAAAACTCGCCCAGCTCCTGCCTGCTGGAACTCTCTTTATGTTTTCTTTGCCTCTCGGCCCGGCTAGCGTGTCTCGGCCAAGTTAAGCATCAGTGGATCTGGGGAAAAGCGGCAGAAGAGGCAGAAGAGGCAGAAGAGGCAGAGGAGGCGGAGTCCCAGAGCGAGGGACTAGTTTCCTGGAAAGCCGCGCCGAGATGATTTACAACCAGGAGCGCATTTATTCCGGCCGTTTTTCGCTTTGGCAGCGCATACACTCGCACAAAAGTTGACACTTTATTGATGCTCATAAATCGCAACGTCTGGCAGCAATTAAACCAACACGTCCCCAAGGACATGGCAGGACGTCAGTGATTTGTTTACACAGATTAGCGCAGAAAAACCGGGAGCGGGGCGAATTTGTGTCAGGTGCGCCAGGTAACTGGGTTCTCACAGCCAGGCAAAACGTCAAAAAGTGCACTGAATTTATGTCGCAGCGATTTACGACGATACCCGGGCCTTTGCGCAATGTCCTGGCTGTTGCTCCTTGGTCCTGTACTGATCTGGTTTCCCAGCCCTTTGGCCGGCCGTTAGTTAGCCGGAATCGGGAGTCGGGAATCGGGCAACGGGTATCGGGATTTGGGAATCGGGAGTCGTATATTCGAGGGACGGGTTCGACAGTCGGCGGGCCAAAAGAGTAAACGTCAACGCCTCTATTTGGGTTACGCCCAGAAGCGGCTGGCTGCTTGTCAAACGCCCACAAATCCGAATCGCAATTCCGGACTACTGCTCCCTTTTTTTGTCCATCCTGGCCATGTGTTGCTGCTAGCCATAAATATTGAAATTTATGTAGTACGCGAAAGGAAGGATGGCCTAACAGGCCAATCACCAAACTCTCGTGTCCTGCCCCTGGTTTATTAGTATTTATTTGTGGGCCTTGCCGCTACGGCATTGTCAAAGGACTCCATGTTTTATGGCCGTTGGAAGGCATATAAAAAGGCAAAACTTAATCTCCGGATTTATTATGTTGAGGAGTCTGTATGCAGGAGTCTGCTTCTCTGGCATAACAATCGCAATAAGAATTCAAATGACAAGTCAGCAAGTATATACCGGTGCTTAATGCACCGCACCATTTGTCAAAACATGTCATTTTGGCGGAAAACAATTTAACAACATTTAACCAAAAAGCCAACTCGGCCAATCAACATAAATTTCAAGCGCAGTCGGCCGGCTAAAATGCTCAAATGCTAAAACGCCTGCCCAAATGGCCATTTGTGTGTTTGCTGCGGCGGCTGAAAAGTGAAAGTCTAATGTGGTTCAACTGCCTTCTGGTACACAGTCCATGTATCCAAATGCACATGTCCTCCCCCGCCTCGCGGAGCTTGTAATTTTGTGGCGAAAACTTTTATTACGATAGGATTTGTTGCATTTTTGTTTGCTGGCCGGCCAGTTAGCCGTTAGAGATCGAAATGCAAATGGCCGAGACAAGCGGCCGAGCGGCCAAGCGGCCAAGCGGCCAAGCGGCCAAGCATTTTGTTAGACAGAGCGCCCAAGTGGGGTCGACGGGCTGCCAAATCAGGTTGAGGTGGCCGTTTTGGCTATGCTTTTGGCCCAAATCGCTCCAGTTATGTCAAGAGGGAAATAAAAGCAAGAAGGCAGGAGCAAACCCCAAGCCAAGCATGAGGTAACTCAGCGGAAAATTGCATGCGGAAAAACAGGGAAAAACGCTGCGTATTTTCCGCAACGCCTTGTAGAGCAAAGTGTGGTATATGTCCGCCGGCCGCGCAGACACCGTGGTCGTAATGTGTCTTAAGGCGGACCAGCTCTTTCCTCATATAAAAATATTTCGATTGGCAAAGTTTCGGGGAGTTTTAGAGGAACTCTCAATGGCCACCTATTGCAATTTCCCAATATCTCTCCCACCAACTCAAATTGCAGATCATAAATCTTAAGCTCAACTCCAGCGAACAGAAAACAGAAAACAAAAAACAGGCCGAGAATTTGATTTGACATATCAATAATTTATAACGAAATTATAGTTTGCATGGCCGAGCCCCAGACATGCACACATCCACAGATCGAAGCACCGGAACTGCTGCCGGCTGGTAATTACCAGCAAAAAGCTGGCCATAAAGTGTCGAAGCTGGCCGGAATATCGGCGGTACTCAATGAGTTGTCTATGCCAGCTCCACAATGCGTCGATTAAAATCGGTGTTAAAATTTATGCAAGCGAGTTTTTATGCGATTCCTATCGACAACTGCTGCGGTAACAAGTTTCGCCCGATTATTTCTGATGCAGTTGCGTTGCCTTTTCTGGCCATTTTCGGCTGCTGTTCACGTGTGTAATTGCGGCTAAACAAGCAATTTATTGGCCCCGTTTGGAAATTGGCAATCCCCTCCCTCCCAATCATTGCAACGGCATGCTTAATCAACAAGCGATGCGAAAAATATTGTATTATTGTCTGCACTAGGCCTTCCCATTTTCCATCGGGCATTCCGGGCGCCCAAATATGGCAGCCAAAAATGTATCGCCATCTGACCGAATCGACACCTCCGCAAAGCCCGCTCCCTCGATCGCTCGACCAGCTACCAACTACCGTTTGCATGGCGGTTTTATTAATAGAAATAAATCAAGTTTTGTGCACCGACATCAATTAGCCGCAGCCGAGGCGAAATTCAGAGTTGGCTTCCTACCCACTGGCGTCAGATACAAATGTATCTGAATCTGTATCTGTATCTGCACAAGCTTGTTGCCGCTGCCGTTCGGTTTGTTATTCGGTCGGTGTTGGGCCGGTCGTGTTGCAGCCGCCACACATGTACACGTATGTTAATAATTTGCAAAATGCATTTGTCTGGCGATAACACGCAGGTGATACAGCGTATGGCACCTGAGATCTGTCAGAGCCAATCCCTTGATTCCACTGGCGCCTGGAGTTTTGCTAGCAATTAGCGCAGTCGGATTTCAATTCGAGTTCGGATTCTGACTGGAATTCGAATTCGGCCTTATCGCGCCTTATAAAGCTATCAGTGCACAAGGCTGAGTAGATACAACCCTGTCATAAGTCAGGAATGAAATCGGAACCCGAACGGGACCCCAATCAATGGGTAGAAGCTGCCTCCATTAGATAAAAATGCCCTGGCCCATAGATAAAGCCTTAAACGCAGCGATGCATTCCAGCGATAAGGCGACAGACAGCGGCCGCCAATTCATAATTCGTGAAGTTGGTTTTCGGGGCCTGCACTGGGAAAATTTACAGAAATATCCCTAAAATAAATGTAGTAGTTCATAGTCCCATCGCAAGTAATGATTTAAATGATTTTTTAGATCGAAATTTAAGGTATATTGATTTCACTTGCCAAATCAGCGCAAGGTGGTATATGGAAAAAACAGCAATCACACATGATTTGTTTACTGTGTATCAGCTACAATGTCGCGCAGGCGTAACTCGAAACCAGAGGGACATACTCGTAAATCGCCGGTCGGTTGGGAAAGGGAAGAAAACAAAAAGCGCAGCCGAAACGAATATTTCTGGTTTTTATTTCATCGCCCTGCGAAGAGGTAGGGCATATTTTTTAATTTATATTTCGTTAATTTTTATATGAAGAGTTGACATCCAGACGCACCGTTCCTGGCCCGATATCTCCACGCTCGTCGCCATCAGCCATCAGCCATCAGCAGCCGCATGCCGTCCTCGACTTGGTCTTCATCTTGGTCTTCATCTTGGTCTTCGTCTTCGTCTTGGCCGTTATCGCCCGTTTAGGCAACGCCGCTGGGAGCTCAGACTCCAACTCGGACTCCAACTCCAACTCCAACCCCAATTCCAATTCGGAATTGGACCCCGAGTCAGACGACTCCAACTCCCATTATGATAAATCATTTTTGTTTTTATTTCTTGACATGTTTTCCTGCTCTCAAGTCATCCAACCTTATCGCTGTTGTCTCTTGTGTGTTCTACCGGAAAAAGTGGTATACGATCCTAAGTTATATGAAATATATATGTATAAGCGATGGAAGCCACACAAATTTATAATGGATTCCAAATTGGCAAAGTGTATTCAATACTCTATGTTGAATTCTGACACAGCTCTCAGCTTTTTAAGACTCTTCAGCTCATGAAAATATGAGCAGACAACCAGATCGATGTAGATCAAAATTCCTGCAAATGACTGTTCAATTAGGAAAGACATTATCGGACATTATGGACTTACTTACCAAGAGGAATAAGATATATTACAAAACTTTCCAATTCTATGCCGTATATAATGGCGGTCAACAGATAGAAGGATTCCACACAAATGGGAGGCAGTTGCGCCAGTAGGAACAGGAAAAGGAATTCATATTTCTTCTACAAAAAGAGTTTCTTGGATTGTTTAAATAAGAGTGCAAGATACTAACCAGAATAGCTCCGAGCAGCAAAAGCAGAGTTACAAAAGCCATGAGAATAAACGAAATGCCCAATGTCCAAAAGCCTCTAGTTTCCTTTGTGTATTCGCGAGTAGTTAAGTCTATAGTGGCGTTCCGAGAATTCACCATTTGATAGTGCATGAAGTACGCCATTAGTGCGTAGTATAGTATTAGCCATACTGAGCCTATGATGCAACCAGTGCGCGGCCCAAAAAAATAGCAACAGCCCACGAGTAGAACCATTTCAGTGTTTTCCGAAAATGCTGATGCTTAAGGCAAAGTAATACTGCTACTGCTGAAATCTTTTTTAAGGAGCAGCAAATGTGATCGAGAATTCAGCGCAGATCTCACGTGCTGATAATTATTGCTTTCGGGGAATTAAATTAGGTTACAAGTGTCAAATACGTTGACCCTGCAGAAACTGTACGAAACGTAAGCGAACATTTAGGAATTCGGTTTTAACTGGCTCATGATTCATGCGGTGAATCGACCCACCGACCATTGGATTCAAGACATTTTAAAGACCAAACCTGAAACAAAAACCAACTGATAGCATCGCGGCAAAACGAAATGCCATAAAAAAGATCAGGGCAACTTCCCGCTGCCAGTGAGTTTTGCAGAAAAATTAAGAAATTCATAAGTTCCCTCTGCGTTTTCCCGAAAGATTTTATGTGATTCCGACTTGGACCTGCTCGAATGTGGATGGGAATGGGGATGTGGATGTGGATGTGGATGTGGCAGCGACCTCGTACGTGTGGCAAAGAGCCAAAGGCAGGGCCCAGATCCTGATGCAGATGGAGATTGGGTCGACGGAAGAACTTGTTGATCGCTGTGAGTTGTGGTCACAAGAAGTACGCGATGGAGTACCTACGGTATGGAAGTCTGTCGCCCCCACAGAGCTCCAAACCGAATGCATGGGCGCACTTCGGCACAGCGCTAATGTGACACTAAACTGATGTAATAGAAAATCCGCTTATCGCGCTCACAAAGCCCCCTAAGCGGGCCCAAATATAAAACTAAATACCACTGGGAGACCCCAGTCGGCTACGATATGAAATTCCATGCTGACTGACAGGTCAGCCCACGAACACAAAAGAGTGAAACAAAGTCAAATCAAATCAAATCAAATATCAAATCAAATATCAAATCGACTTCGATGGGGAATGGGGAATGGGGAATGGGAATAGAAGAAGTCGTCGAATTACGACAAAGTCCCCGAGTGACTTTGATATTCTGTTGTCAGGTGTCCAATTCGAATGTCAATGTCGGCCTGATTGTGCCAAGAACATGGCCTCCTCATATGGAAAAACGCGTACAAATATTAAATTATTATGGCAGAGCAATATTTTTGTAATTTCTCTGCGATCAGCGAGGAGGGGGCGGAAGAGAGGGCGGGGCTGTGCACCGCACCTCAGAAAACATTTGGTGGCTTGGTGGTTTGGTGGTTTGGTGGAGGGGTACGGATAACTCGTTTCTGGTTGAGTATCGACCATCGATCAACTTCGAGTGCCCGTACTTCAATTATGCGTAATTTAAAAGAAATTAATGTCGTGCAAGAAATTACTTTTCGGTCTTTGGTTTTTGGCCTTTTCCCCGCTGCGTTTCTTATTTTTTTCCGGTAAAGACAACATTTTAAGAGCGGCGGACGCGCAAAATGTATAACTGCGCTCATGTACGGGCATAATCATAATATTTATAGTATTGGCATTAAATGCCGGTCGCGCCCAAAAAACACAAATTGGAAAGGAAAAAATTACTTCTTTTATGCCGCGTATAAAGTATAAAATCCCCAAAATTCCTCAATTAAAGTTTATACCTGTAGACGTTTCTCTGGGACACTGGTACTTGGCAAAGTTTTCTCTAGATACATTTTCATGCCAAATCAGGTCCCAAATCAGATGTAGATATAGTATGTAAGTCCGTGAGAAATCTATATCGCGTATTAGTTTTTGTAATCGGAGATGAAGAACATGGCCCAAAGGGTGGCAGTCAGCATTTTTCTTCCACGCACAGCCATATCTCAATCTGGCCATTTCTCATCCTGGTGGCCAAGTCGATTGCTATGCTTTTTGGCTTATTCCCGAAAAATGCGGCAAGAAAACAACATAACCCTCAATTATGATATATATTTTATGAGAGCACTCGAGGAAGCGCTGGCAAACCTCCGAGACTGAAACTGAGAAAGAACCTTTGGGCCAAGTTAACACACACAAGATACACCGACAACCCACACAGGGTATAACAATAAAATAAAGTGCAGTTAACACATGACTTGGCGCAAATAGTGTCACATTTTGATAAATGACACTCGTTTGTCAAGCAGGCACCACATCCCCATCCACATCCACATCCACATCCACTTACTTGGCCCACATACTTTGAGTTTCGCGAGTGTGTCGACCTCTCTGCGGCCAAAAATTACCCCCCAAAAAGACAGCGTTTAAGCCAAAATCGTCTTGTCAAGTCTGGGCTCTTGTCAGTCCGGGTTCTCAGAGGTGTTTGGAGCGAATTAACCGCCCCGAACAGCCAGAGGAGCCATCTTGACGGATGGGCCAAAAAAGAGGCTTCGACCGAGGGACAGCTTTATTATGTCTTAATTCGTACTCGCACTCGCCATGGGTGGAAGATGCATAGCCGAGTCCTCGTCCTCCAGTGGGTCAACTTTCGTTTCGGGGCGTGTTATCCGCGTGTTGGCCAGAGCTGTTAAAAAAATTGAATTAAATTTGCCGGACGCGCAAATTAATTTCGCATAATGCGTGGGGCAAAATGCTTGGCTGGCTTGTAATTTCTTAATATTGAACTTGTACTGCACCCCGAAAAATGCGGATATATATACATACATATACATATACTCGTATATACTGGCCACTTTCCATTAGGTGGTCGCTGTTTTATGGGCGCGGCTGGTTGGCCAAAACTTTACCGCTAGAACCCGATGCAGGGCGGCATCGAGGGGCACAGGATGATCATCTGCCGTTGCTTTCCAGATGGCTGGATGGCTGGATGGCTGGATGGCTGGATGAGCGGATGGCTGGGTAGGTGTAACCATAAAGTTCGCGCTTGCAGACCAAAGTGAAAGAACGAGTTTGCAGCAATAACAATTACAAAAACTTAGGCCGCAGCCAACATTGTTGCTCATGGGCGTGGTTGATTTGTCGGAAAGGCTCGCTTTAGGCCAATACGTCCTGCTTTTTTGGCTCAAAACGGAACGAGATATTTAGATATGCATTTCTGAAACCTATAGCGTTTAATTGCCAATAGAGTATCCCCACAGCGGCGCAGTAATCCCTCCTTTCAGCCGGCTATGACTTCGAAAGTGGCACAAACTAATGCAGTAGGCCGAATGCACACAATGCATTCACCATTTGATAGTCAATAAATTTAAACATTAGCCGGAGACTCGAATTCAACCTGCTGGCATTTTCAATGTCGCAACGTGTTAAAAATAAACGTTTGTAAAATGCAGCGCACTAATCCAGCATATCATGATAAATTATGACTTAAATCAGCTTTTGTCACATTTTCAACTCATCGTCAAGTCGATGTGAACAGTGGAAATTTGTCACAAGCTAAACAGTTTGAGGTGTTGGATACTATATACTATCTGGCCTACAGAAAAGGTGTTAGCCGTCAAATAATAATTCGAACTGGTAATAAAACGGCAGTCATTGGAAAATTATACAATATGGTTGGGCTTAACTAGACACTGGTAATTCGATCACTCGAATCGGCCACAAAATATGGCAAATTAATGAAAACAAGTGTAAAACATCTGTTGTTGAATTATGTACATACATACATGTTTTAAAAATGTTTAAAAACGAGTTCTTAACATAATGTATAATTTTTAGCTTAGGAATATAAAGCATAGTTGTATACATTTTCATTATTGAGAACCCCTTTACTGCAGCACTAATTTCTTGCAGTGCTTCCGTTGCCCATTCACAAAAAGCGCATCGTCTTCTCTTAAGCTTACAAAATGATGCATTTTCCTATGCAACAGTCAGGCGGCAACGACATAATTTAGACTTTTCGCCCTGGCAGCCACAATCCCTCCAGTTCTCCGCCCATTTTCCCTGGGTAAAAGACACATCGCCCCCCCACCACCGCCCCCGTGTCCCATTGTCTGGTGAATTAAGTGCAAACATTAGCAGCAAACAAAGCCCAGCCGAGATGATGATGATGGTGATGGTGATGTGGAAGATGATGATGAAGACGATGTTGGGCGGTGCTGATAATACCCCATGGACTTTACACCTAGGCAAATGGAACGTGATAGAGCTTTTTCACTCGTTGCGACTCCGCTCGTGCAAATGATTATCAATCATTTTGGGATTAAAATTCCTTGTGGTGTTTTGTCACACACTTCGTTGTTTCTCCAGGAGAGTGAGATACATATACTTAGCACGTATATATTTATAGAAACGGATGGCTGCATCGGTGGTACAACACATTGTGTCTGGGATCGCCATCAATATAAACTGCGGCGGTATTTAGCATAAAAAAGTCTTTCAGAAAGCGGCCCTCAAATGTCGCAGGTGTCCCGGTCACAAATCTCCGACGGGAAAGGAAAAGCTACAGTGCAAGCTGCAGATGCAGATACATCTGCGAGATACACAGGCAGATAGATACACCTACGGGGTTAGAAAAGTGTTGCCTGACAGTATTTCCCCGCTGCCTGATCTGTTTGCCGTTGGCTTTTGTTCGTTCGGTTTTTGTTTCAGTTTCAGTTCAAGTCCCCCTCTGCTTTTCTCTTGAGCGATTCTCACGTTTGTGTTCCTACTGACAAGTGGATTTAGCGGCATTGACATATGAGTTTACAGATAGTTTCGACTTTTCCTCAATGCTGAGTGATGCTGCTAATGGCCGGTAATTAATATTGTAACGGGCCATGCATTTTCAAGCAGAGCAGCGTTTTGCCAGCCAAACGGACTTGTGACCCAGGGCGTTGACTTAATCCGGATCGTAAATTGAACGGCCCACAGAATATCATAAATATCATAAATTGGCCCGATAAGTAAGCCCCTTCTCTAATGCCCGAGCTGAGCTCAGAGCACTGAGCGCTGCTATGCAATGAACTGTTTAAGCAATTATTGGCCAGATTTATGGATGGCCCCCCATTGGAGCCCGTCGACGATTCGTGTCAAGGCGTTGGCAATTAAAGTGGCCGGCTGGTAAATCGGAATACGAAATTCTATTTCTGGAGCGAGGTCCACTTAAACATTTCCGCAGTAGACCAGGTAGCCAGGATGCCGGGAAACAGAAGAGAGTGGGTCGCTTTTCGGGTTGGTAGGTAGGCCAATAAAAACTGTCATGATTTACAGTTCGCACTCTTTACGATGTCCCGGCGGTCTCTAGTCGGCGACTCTATCGGTTTGGAATTATATGGAATTTAACTAAGCGGGAAATATGTTCAAGCATAATTCTACTTTTATTTTTTCCTAGCTCTCTTCAACTCTTTTTGGGCCCGCTTCTGTCGGAGTTTTGTTTTATGTTTCTGGGTTTTATGGCCCAAAGCGCATTTCCTTTACAAACAGTGGCAGTATAGCCATAAAAGTACTCTTTTTTTTTATTTTTTTTTTATTTGAACTTGGTCCAAACAGTAAGCAAGAGTACGCGAGTAGGAGTAAAACCATGGAGAGTTCTGTGAGCCGTTTGATGGGCCGACCTGACGTAATTAAAATCATTTATTGGCATATTTGAAGCCTGATTCCCGCTCGGCCCACGTAATCCACATAAAAGCCAACGTTTTAGACCAACTCTGGCGCACTGCGCACAAAACATTTTCCGTCATGTAGCATTTTCACTTAAAATTCACACTTGATACACAGGGCGGGCATTTATCATTTGGCTGAGATCTGACGCTGCCTTTTCAGAGCTTTCCACCGAGGCCTAAAGTGTCGCCTCTTAGGGTTTCCAGTCCAGTCCGTTTTCGCATCTTTTGATTTATTTCATTTCCAAGTGCCAGTGCCCCATGTTGTCGCCGTCTTCGGCCTTTTATCTGTAAGCCAACCTAAATATTGAGATACGAATCTGCGGTCAGTGTCAACTGGAGCGAGTGTGGAAGTGGGGTGGGGAAGTTCCTTTGCCTCATTAGACTCGCTCGCTTTAGCTCGTAAAAAGCGAACACATCCCAGCCAGCTCCGCAGTTCTCACGGATTCAGCTTTGGCCAGATGTCAGCGATAGCGGGAATAATAGTTCCTCATGGACGTGCCCAGCCTAAGCTCTCCAGTGGATTACCTGAATCTTGGTACCTTTTCAGCCGGAGTGGGTAAGCTGCGTTTTGCTAATTACATTGCTCTAAAAAGCCAGAACAGCTGGTCCCACAAGCCGCAAAGCAATAGACCATATGTCCTGATTCAAGATCGCTGCTTGAGTCATTGAAGTAAAAACAATTTCTGGATTGGAAACTCCCCATGCACCGTTAGCTCAGTTAAGTTGGGCCGCTTTGTGGAGGCTTTTATCAATTGTTCAATTGTTCAATTGTTCAATTGTCGGTCTTGAAGCCAAAGTATGACAAAGTGGGCAACATTAACGCTTTGTATGCATCAAAAGACATGTAGAAACCCCGAAAAAATTATGACAATTTCATTCGAAGAACCACTTCGTCAATGTCAGGCTGACGAGCCCCAAGATCTGTTACTCTCTCGTCTCCCGCCCCATTCGAGCTCATTTTCTTGGCCCTGTCTCTTTGGGCCGCTTACCTGTTACCAGTTTTTTAGAGAAGCAAGTTCCTTAAGCGAGTTGTCGTGTTTTCTCTCGTTTCAAATGTAACAAAAAGCGCACAGCTGTCCGCCAAGTAACTGAAAAACCTTGTAAGCCTTGGCTAAAGCCTAATTGCTTGCTCCCTGATTCCGAGAATAGTCCTAAAACGTAACTAACTTTGTAGTTAGATAGTTGGAGACATGGGCCCCTAAAAACATGGCCAGAATTTACATGTTATGCAACATTACAGCGAAGTTAAAAGCCAACCGATTGTGTGTGGTCCGAAAGGTCAAAAGGCTTGACACCGCCTCAGACCAGCAAATCAATATGTGGGCTTACAGAAAAGGCCAGCGGCCAACGGCCAGCGGCCAGCACAATAGTTGCCCTAAGACGGCTTAAGAAAACACTTATGTACTTCTTAGCGGCTTTGGCAAGCGAAATGAAGCCAAAGAATTGAGGACAGTGGTGTACAGGCGGCAAGTGGGAACTTAAAGTAAGTGGATTTGCTTAACCATGCGATTACCCTAACATAAAATATATATATTTTTCTTAATTTGAATAAATACTTGCAATACCATTGCATTGCTTTCAATTTGACTCGATTTTTATTGCATAACATTAGCCATTGAACCACAGTGATTCAACTTGTCACTTTGTTTGTTCGTCCGTCGGCCACTTTTTGGTAACGGTTGGAGCCAAAAACTCTGGTCCACCTGGCTTTTGGCCCACAAGCGAAACCACAAACTGAATGCTGGCAGTGGGAGCGCGGACTATCAAACTGTCAGAAATTATGACATTTGAAATTTCACGTAACCGGACAAGAAAGTTGAGGAGGCTTTACCCCAGCCCAGCCAGATATCCGTGAAAAGCCAAAGCCAAAGCCAAAGCCAAGTGTTTCGAGTGTCAAGTTGGGTTGTTGCTGATGCTTTTGTAGCTGCTTCCTCGAAATACTCGTACATACAAAATTTTCAATTACAGTTCGTGCCAAAACGCGAGAGATCAAATTTAGCGCCCGGCTTACATATCTGTCCGCTTGTCTATCAAAAATGTACATGCATATCTGGAAAAAGCACAAACCGCAGCAGCATATTTAAATTGTTGAACATGAATGAAAGCCTCGTATTGCAGAAAACATATATACACGTATGTATATGAAAAATAAGTCTGCAGCTCTTGGGGACTCAGACACACGCGCCAAAAATTTGTTTTCAGACTTCGAGAGGCAACGAAATCTGCGGCAACTCAATGAAAAACGCGATTGTTTGCTTGTTTTTGTCATCGCCCCGCGGTTTCTACAATTGTTGAGCATGCAAAATGGGGATATACTCGTATGTATAAGAAATTCAGACCGATATCATCGGGCTGGGAACATGAGACAGACCTGTGCAAAGGCGAAAACGAAATACAATTTCCGAAAAGTCGAATTGGCGTCAAAACATTTTTGTTTTATTTTTGTCATTTAATTGAAATTTAATGATAAGGCACTTATTTGTATGCAAAGCCAGCACTCAAAAAGTGAGGCATATGGATTTCGTTGAGCCGCTCGCGAATGACTCAACAAAAGTTTCTAAGAAGTGCACACAATCGATGAGTAATGGCTTTCAAATGCGATTGTTCGCATTAAAATGATTTTTTCGTGACACGCATGTCAGAATATATAACTTTTGGCCACACTATTTGACAGGCTTGAGTCTTTAGAACAATTGGATGTGAAGCAAACAAAAGATTATTGGCATCATTGATATTCAATGCGAAAGCTCATTTTTTGCATAGCACTTCAGGACTCCATTCGACATAAAGTAACAATTATTGTTAAATAATGTGAAATAAATCCACATAAACAATGGTGCTGTTCTCACAAAAGTCAACTTTTTACGCTTAAGCGAAATGGTAATACTAATATGTCTGACTTTGGGAAATGTATCTTTTAAGCCATTTTTTGTATCTTATCTTTGAAATCCGTAAACTATTTGACTTTTCCAATGAAGGCAATTGATTACTAGTAGCGCAAATGCTCGTCGCATTTGCCCACTTCCGTTTTCCAGAGTGCTCGCTTTGGAAATTTGATACTTACCAATTTTTCACATCAATGTGAAATTTTGCGCTTTTCGAGCAGCTTGTGCGTTCTATTTCTAGCTATTGGGCTTGCAGCTCACCATTTCTGCACCGAGAACAGCCATTCAGCACTCGACAGGGCTAAGAGAGGAAAAAAAGCTGTTAACTAGGCAGAAAGCGAAACACTTCACCGGCTTCCATTGGCAAAAGGCGATGGATGATGAGTGAACGGCCGGAGGAAGCTGACAAAGCAATTTGCAGGCGAGAAAGGTGATTTTCAAATTGGTTCATTGTGCCTTGGGGTCTCTTCGCAGCCTTATTGAAATCGAATTGAATTGAATGGAATGAAATTGATTTATTTGTTTGTTTGCCTGTTTGCTGGCTGGCGCGAAATTTGCATATAAGTGCGATATAATTGATTAGAAAGTGTGTGTGCGAAAACGAGCCTATCGACCGGAGGAGTTATTGGTGGCCAAGTTTGTATGGCTGTGGCTCCACGCACTTTCGCTGGAAATTCAAATGCGGGCCAGAAAACCGCTTTGAATGTGCATATTTTCCGAAGAATTTTCCTGGCCGTGGCGGCAAATCGCTATTAAAAGCAGCGGCGAGAGGCCTCCAATGTTGGGGAAAAACTTGAAGTGAAATAAAAAGCGGACGGGCCGAGAAGCACAGCTGTCAGGCCGGGCGGGCACTCGAAATAATTTTCGTGGAAATGTACCAGCAAGCGAGCAAGAAAAACGCCGGGCAGAACGAGGCTTTCCACCATTTCATCCCATCATCTCTGGCACACCACGCAAAGTTCTGTTCTTTTGTTTGAAGGCCGGCTATGAGGAAAAAAGAAGAACTCATAAGAAAAACGGGGTAAGGAGTAGGAGTAGGCCAGTTTTCGACACTTGTCCAAGTGTGAACGGCCCGTTTTTGGTTGATCGCGTGGTCTGCGGGGATTCGGCGGGGGGACTCTTCTGACAGCCAGTCTGTCTGGGATGGCCAACAATTTGTTTTTCCCCCACTTACACTTTAACCTTTTGTCTATTCCTCCATTTCCATTTCCATTTCCATTCCACAGACGAGTCTGGGCGGCATAATTTCGGCAACTGTGTAAAGTAAAGTGGAAAGCGACTTGTCACTTGCCTTTCTTATGAAATACGTCAGCGAGCGCGAGTTGGAAAAACGCGGCCCCAATGAGCGTGGAAGCTGGAAAAACTTCAAGTGGTTTGTCAGCAACATTTCAAACAAAGCGTCGGCGATCCAGCAACACTAAAAAACACTGGAAACACCAGCAAAACCAACCGAAACAGTGCTCGTCGGTGACAGCAGCATGATAATACACTGCAACATAAGTGGTGCACTTTCCGAAATCACTTAAGACATTATTATATTAAAAATATATTTTTTTATACAATTGTTATGAAATGCTTCAAGTGTTATAATGCTGTGTCAAAGAATTTGTTGTACATAAATAAGGAATAGGTTAAAGGTAAGCACAAGTACTCGACCAAAGGTAATTTATTCTGCAGCTGTACTATTTTTTGCCCTGTACAAAACTAAAACGAAACTTGTTTGCATCCTCTAACGACGCTGTGCATTTTGTTCACACTCACACTCAGTCACATTTGTCAGCCATTGAGGAGCCGATGTGGCACTGCCTCAAAGCTTTTCCCCCCAGGAAGCCCGTGTGGCATACAGAACAGTTCGGTTCAGTTCAGTTCGACATTTCAGCTGGCAGGCAGAGTGCAGAGTGCAGAATGCAGAACTCTGAATGCAGAATGCCGAATGCAGATGGAGGAGATGCATGGCAGTGGGAGCCATGCCCCAGCAAGCTCGTAAAGCACAATGAATGCTGGATGGGATTCGCAGATTCGCAGAGACAAAGCCGCCGGTTTGGGAGGGGAATGCATAATAAGTCTTGCAAATCTTGAGGTGAAAAATCTCGTTAGGTACGGATACATGTCACTGAGGCTATGAGTAAAAGTATAGAAAGTATAGAAATCTGCACAAAGTATCTTTGTATCTCAAGAATAATTAATACATGGGCACATTGAAGACTTAGTAAGCAAATGGAATTCGATGCGCCATCGCTTACAACTATCAAATAAAATGGCCAATATTAGTAGTCGTTATAATTTGGGCACTTGCCAGCAAATCAGTTCGTTCAATAGTAAAGGCAATTATCTTGCCTCGACTTAAAGTAAACACAAAGAAAATTCGCCATCCTGCTCAGCGATTAATTGCAAGTCTGTCGATTTCCTACTGTGTTTTTGTTAAACTTTTCAGTTGTTTTCCAACAGATTGCAGCTCAATATCGACGAGTCAGGGAGCACGATTTCTTAATTAAAAGTTGGCATTGTCTAATGAAATGGAAAGCGTGCTTGGGTGGGTTGCCTCTTGGGCGGCTGGGTGGTTGCTTGGTTGGGTGGTTGGGTGTTTGGGTGGTTTCCCAGATGGGTGGGCTCTTAGCCTGTCTAGACGATGTTAAACTTTCCCCAATACCATCCACCAGCAGTAGCAGCAGCACCAGCAGATGGGAGAACTTGGCGATATTTATTTTTACAACCGGACATGCTGCAAACTTTTTACTGACGGCTACGACGACGGCTACGTGCGAAAGTGAAACGCTTAAAAAGGCATCGAATGTCTTTATTATGCTGCCAAAGGCAAAGCCAATCAGCCAGGCATTGGAAAATCGAAACTGCTGCACTGCGAGGAGCTGCAACATGGCATGTCATCAAATTTTATTGTTATTTAAATGACGAGACCGAGGCTGAGACAGAGCAGGAGGAGGAGGAGCAGGGGGAGAAGGACAGCTACTGCTCCCCCAGTTCTTGGCGCTCATGCAAAGTCTACTACGCTTCCTCGCCGCATTGTTGCCAATATGCAGCGCATGCCTTGCCCGTATAAAGCCAGGCCAAGACCAGCAGACCCAGTTTGTATATAGTGTGGCATGGCCATAGCCAGCCGAGCAGCTCCAGCTCCAGCTCCAGCTCCAGCTACAGCTACAGCTCCAGCTCCTTCCGACTACATACATACTTACTTACGTATATATTTATTGCGCCTCGTTTCAGTCAATGGTGACACTTGCTGCATTTTAAATGGGCGCGCGCCTGCACATTGCCGTTCTCGAGTGGGGATCTTAGGGGAGTGAAGGGTGAGTGCAGGGGGGCCAGCGGGTGTCGGGAGAATGCAGAAGGTGCCTTGCAACACATTCCGCAGAGCCGCCTGAGTCCGCTGCTCCAACACGTTTCGCGGCCATCATTTTGCGCAGTTTTGTCCATTAAAATCATCAAAATGTATGGCGCTGGGGTTTATGTTTATGAAAAATTTGTCGCTAAAGTTGCTTTTATGCTTTGTTTTGGGCGGCTGGAGTGGCTTACTGCAGCTGCAAGTATCGAAAAGAATGTGTCTGAGTGCGATTGCCAGGGCTGCGACGAGATGGCAAAAAAATAATATCTATGAAACTAAGTGCATTGAGAAAACAAATGAATTTACTTACGTGTATTGCACAGCTGCCTTGGCTTTTAAGTACCAAGCACACATCAAAGCTAAAAAAATGTACTTGAATGCAATGAATCAATGTTATTGCGCCAAATTAGCTGACTTGAATAATAAAAGCAGTAGCAAAAAAAATGCAACTAACACATATTTTTACTATTACAGCCACCAAAGTCAGCTGTCAACGGTTTTCCATTCGAATGCGCAATCAAAGCAAAGTGGCAATAAAAAAATTAGCAACGCATTCACAATGCTAAAATGAAACAATTTCGGCCACGTCGAGCAAATCAAACTGAAATCAGCCCGCGGGGCAAAAAGAGATAGTCGGCTGATGGAGGGTGAGGGAGATGGAAGTAAGGCAAAGGCAAATGCGGTAATTATTTTTTAATGTAACAAAATAATATCTGGCCAAAACGATCAAGTCACGCAAGTTTCGAGGAAGAAGAAATTAACATGAGAATAAATAAGAAATTTTCAGCGGCCAGACGACCACTGGGCCAAAATTGAAATCGAATCCGCCAGCACGAAAGTGGCCTAAACCTGCAGCACGCACGACTTTGCAACTTTGCAGGTGGAGGAGGCAAGGGCCAATTTCAGGTGAGGCTGGCTGTGGGGCTAAGTGTTACCACTTTGCCACCTCATGACGCATGCGCCGCGCTTCCGTTCCCGTTTGGCAAACAAATCTTTCCAAGTGCGAAACCCAAACGAAACCCAAACGAAAGACGCCGTTAGGCTGCAGAAGAGCAGTATTATCAATCTGATTAATCGGGCGGCCCACGAAAGCGTTTCAACAGCAGCTACATCGACCGAAATCAAATTAAGAATCCCATGCCAGAGAGAGACAGCAATTAATCAATCCGCACTTTAATGTTGATAATGGGGATTTCACTATTTAATTTAAATTTCATTTGGTCCGAGTTAAAAATCTCTTTATTTCAGCGCCGTCCGACAAATGTCTCGTCATTAGGCCATCGAGGGTTTCTCGTTTTCCGACTTTTCGACTTTTCAACTTGCCTCGTTCGTTCGATTCGGCGTTCGTTTCAACACTTGATAACAAGCCGTGGCAGCCCCATTTTCTCGCATTCGGAAAAATCACTTTAAAATTAGTGAAAGTGATTGATTTTTTCACTTAATTTTAGGGTAGACAACGGCGCAGTAAGAGAGGCACAGCACCAGTAATGCCGATAATCAGTTGGGGCACCTTTAAAAGACGTTCAAATACGGATCTGCGACAGCCTAATGCGCAGCTCCACTGCAGCCAAATTCGCCAAGTTGCTGCCACATGTTGCACTTCCGTCAGGGGATTACCGCCGGTAACCCCTGCGGAAATATTGAGGAAACTTGCTACCGATCAGTAAACAATTTCTAGCAATTACAGCTATTTTTATTTAATCTTATGCCTATACATTTATTTAATAACGAGTGTGCTTTTCCTCCAAATGCCTTTGTATATTTGGCTTTTGCCCAAACAGTTTCAGATAAATACTTGACAACTAAGAGATTGCCAAATCGGGCCAATTAAACAACAAACTGTTCGGCAATGTATGTGCAGATCGCAGATATGTTTATTTTAATTAACAAGACATGAACATATTTCAACATCATAATTAGTAACTCGTGGATACATACTCCTTCCTATACGTGTGTATGTATGTGGCATGGAAATTGAGCTAATACAGTTATTAGCAAACAAGTTTATTATGTGGCTAAAAGCAAATTGAATAACTGTTGACGCTTTTCGACCGATTCAAAGTTTAGCTGTGTGGCAGGTACTTGTTTTCCACGTTCTGTCTCGTTATTGGCTAAAAAATGGCGCTTGTAAATATATAGAGCATAAAAACGTTTTTTTGTGCATTAACAGAGCAAAAATCTGTGGATTGGGGCGCCGGCCAGAAGGGAAATAAATAAAACACTCACATTGTGTGGATTTTGTGGTGCGCTACAAATTTGCATAAATACCATGGCAACACCAACAGCAGCAACAACAAGGACTTGCTGCTGCAACAATTGGCACAATGCGCCGCTAACAATGCAACATGTTGTCGTTGTCGCTTGTAGTTTGGCATGTTGTGAATTATGTTCGGAATTTTATTTATTCGTTTACCCTGTTCAGAGCTCCGTCCTACCAACTTACACACATATATGCACACATCTATATATTCCGCATACGTGCCACAACAACGGCGACTGCAATATCGCAGGACCTTTGAGCCAATGGTTCCGTTTAATATTTGTGAGGCCGAAACCAAAACAGCATGCATGTGATGGCCGGGCGGTCAATGCAATTCCCCAACTCAAATGGGCTGGTCAGTAAAACGTTGGGTGCACTTCCTCGTCTCCAGGCGCTTCACCGGATTTCTGATGATTGCTCCATGCTTGGTAGGATCTAATCAAAAACGAAAACCTGAATTAAGTATTTACGACTTTTCCATTCAGTTTTCTTCAGCATCTGAGCATATTTGTTTTAAAAAATGAACTTTTATGTGGATAGAGGTAGAGCACTTCGTATTCGTTTAATACTTTTCAGCTCATGCCGCATTTAATGTTTTTTGTGCTGTTACTTCGTGCTGCGGTCACATTAGAGATGTTCTGCCCGAATGGCGTGTCATTGTGAAAATGTGTTAATCTTTGGAATTTAGTCAAATCGCTGACTTTAATCATAATTATGCCTCTGAAAATGCAGGGGGCACGAGGTCAGTGGGCGGGGGGCGTGGGCGTGGCACTCAACCGCCAAACGTGCCAGCTGCCACCGATTGCTGCTAGCTGCCAGCTCGCCAGTGCCATTGTCAAAGTAAAGGACCCTCGAGTGGCCCGAACGGATGACGACGAGGATGAAGCTGAATGGATGAGAGCGAGAATGAGGATGAGGATGAGGATGAGGCCGGGGATGAGGATGAGGATGAGGCTGAGGACCAGGTCCGGAATGGGGATGACGAGTGGCAGCCACCACAAACTACAACTCGTGCACGCACGGACACAAAATTTCGATTGCATCCCGGACTGGCGAAACGGCAGAGCCCAGTTGCCACGAGAGCCACTTCACTCAGCTGCAATGCACTGCACTCTGCACTTGGAGAAAAGGAGCTTTAGTTGTATGAAATAAATCAGGAACCCAATCAGCAAGAAGTATATATATCTAAATGGTTTCCTGGTACAAATAACTTTGACCTGGCAGACCTGGTTATACCCCTTCATATAACCTCCTTGATTTTAGAAAACTCCCAGGCTAATGCAGATTTTTCTAGGTGCACTCAGTGCACTCTGAACCCCGAACTGTGAACCACTGGCGACAAAACGCAATGTAAATCAATGCAATAATTAAGAAAATTTTTCGTTTATGCGTGAGGCCCTCGAAAGTGCAGCAGCTCCTCGATGAGGTCGTCCATCAACCCCGCAGCTCGTTAGCTCAGCTGCAATTAGACAAGGAGGTCGCCCCCAAGGAAGTCGCCTGGCACTCCCCATTACCCCCTCCCCACCCCCCTGGAAAGTACTTGACAAATGTGCGTAAAAGTTCATGAATTTTAATTGGGGCGGCTGCCGTACACAGAAAAAATACATCATCCTACCTACATACATCCCAAAATAATAGCAGTAATGTGCTATATCAGTAAATCTCTATTGGTGTTATTGTAGGTATCTCTATTTTATGTTTGATATAGCATGCTGTTGCTGCAGCGTTTAGGATTGTTGACCCTGAAGTGCCTTCCAATTTTTGTCGGTGTACGTGGGCCCTACCCCTCAGCACATATGTATGTACATCACACATGTGCATTGTTTTTGTTAATTAGGAAGTGCAGATCGCACCCTGAGTTTAGGTTAGGCTGAGTTCATCCTAAGGTCGGCGGGATGTTGGGAGCGCGTACTTCCGATCGGCGGCGCCACGATCTGGGGCATTGCCGCCGAAGTTTCGCACTTCAATGAGAAATTTCATGTAGTGCGGCGAGTTCGCATTGGATTTCCGAGATTTTCGAACCGCTCTTTTCTATTTTTTATGTAGCCAGCATGCAAGCTGGTCACGTCTTGGTCTGGTCGGCATTCTAGCTTGCAGTTTACGCTCTATTTGGGCTGTTTTTATTAGCCATGTCTACCGTTTGTGTGCTGGCCGGGCTCATAAAAGCAGGCAGCTAAAACGTGTTGGTCTAAGCGTATGTGATTGTACTGCCCGTCAGTCAGTCGGCCGATCTAAGGCTAATGCACTCTGACCGGCAGCGTGAAAATGGCAAATGGGAAATGCACTGAAATACACTCGATCATTAAATAAATGCACAAACATTCGCCGGGAAAATTGAAATTAATTACAAACATGAAAGGGCACAAAAAACCCTTTAGCATGGCATAATAGCATATGGAAGACGTGCCATTGACAAGCAATTAAATGAAATTAAATTGTGCAGAGCGTATCTTCGGATGCCAGGTGATGTTGTTGTTGTTCATGTACGGCCGTGTTTTAACACGCAAATTGGTGGGCGGGCTTAAGGGAAACGCCCACGAAACAAAAACGCGCACAAACAAACAATCGGCAGTCCGATAGAGCAAAAAAAAAATATTAGCATGATGATTATTAATTAATTGAAAAGGTGAATGAAGCATAAAATGTGCAATGAATAATGAAAGCGAGCACCGCGCAAAAAAAAAAAAAACACGCACTATGCAAATGCAAACAAACAGGCGGTTAAAAACATGGAAAATGGCCACTTTGTGAAGCATATGGAAATTGGGGAAATTGTGGGAAATTGGGGAAACGGCAGAGTAGCGGCTCAAGGGAAATTAAAAAATTGATTTCAGTTAATTGATCAGCTGTAATTAAAAGGCGTTTTAATTATCCCAGTGAGCTTGGACTGCATTTACTGCAGTTGATGCTTAGTCTAAGTGATTAACTCTCTCCTGCTTAACTCGCTTTAGCTGAATATAACCCCTTGACGGCTTGTTACAATGTAATTTTCAAAACTGCTGCCTGGTAGACAGTAAATTTCGAAAGGGTTAAGGGGGCAGGGGCAAGGGCAGGGGTCTGTTGTTGGCAGGCAGCGAAAATTTATTAAGCGCAAAACTATAATTAAAGCAAAGTAAAAATTATTAAGTCAAGCAGCGCAGCACACGAGGAAACAGAGAAACTAGTTCTGCTGCCTGTGGACGAGGAGGAAGGAATCGGTTCGGTGAGAGAACGCTTTAATTTTATGCAGAAATCATAAAAACGCGTCAGGTAACAAGATAGTTGCTGCTCATGGTTAATTGCACGGAGCTGCGAGTGGAGTTGCCCTGAAAAATGATGCAAAGTCGAATATCTTCCACAATATTCAGCGCAATTACGCTCGAAGGCAGAGCGTGTTGGGGAAGTCGTAAATACGGCCAGACAAGTGTGGTTTATAGTTAACACCTAGCCCGGGCTTATGCCTTATGCCACCTAGCTCATCCCCGGCTTCCTGTGCTAATTTCCAGGTTCAACGATCCGATATGAAGGAAAGCCAGCCGCGTATCTTTGGCCTCCATCGCTGCAGTGAACTTCTGATCGGATGCCCTCGTCCCCGGTGAATTTAATTAATGATTCTGCATTGTTCGATCGCGACTGCCACCGCCGAGATTCCTTTGTGTGCGCACAAAAGTTCGGAATTGTAATTGTTGTGGGTCCGCTCAATGCAGGCAGTTGAAATTTGTAACGCCATCATCATTAGACCCCAAATCTAAGATACTTTTTGTGTATTTTTTTTGTATTTTCGGTTCTCTATCAAAATTAATTTGACTATTCTCCGCCATTCGCCCATGCTGCCTAATAAGCCATGGGCAATTAAGCAAAACACTTACTCATGCCGTCCAAATCCGAATCTGAATGTGAGTTCGAGTTCGAGTCCGAGTTCGAGTCTGAGTCTGAGTCTGAGTCTGAATCTGATCTCGAGTCGGAGTATTGGACACGCGAAACTATGGTCACTTCTTCATCAGCCGAGGGGTTTTTGGCACAGCGGGCGATCCGTTCATAAAAGCAATTCATTATGGCTTATGAATCCAAACATACAGATATACACGTACATACATATGTATATACGTGTAAGTGGAAGTGGTACCTCTTCTAAGCGTCGTTGTTAACGCGCAGTTTATGCCACTTTTTCGGGCCACATTCGGGCCGAATATATGGGGGTTCTGTCGAAGTAGCCAGGGAAAGCGCCAACGTATTGTGGCCGAAAGTGTGTCCCAGTCAGCTCAGATGCTAATTAATTGTTCTAATATCGCTCACAAGCTGGCGTCCATTAATCAGCCGAACTTTCATTCATGGATGTCGAGGAAGACATTGACCCTGACGAGATCAGCTGGGCAAAAACTTTAGCATTACATTTTTCCAAGTGGAAATGATTGCAAGAGCTGTACAATTTAAAATTAGATCAACATACGTTTTCACAGAGTTGGGAGTTGCTTTCGTGTATGCACAGTTAAGCCTCCTAACCCACATTCCACACGTGTGGCGGCAAAAGCAAATCTCAGAATTCGAAAGGCATTTTCCAAAACACTCTCACAACTCATTTACACACTTATACATTTATACATTCACCAGAGTGTTTTTGCCAAATTACATGGAAGTAACATGCCCATTTTTGATTCATGTGCTTCCCAGCTCATTTTGTATACTTTTCCGCTCCGGTTTCCGACGGCTTTTTTCTTACCACAGTTTTTTTGCTGCGTAATCCACACAAAAGCCGCATAAAAGTGCATGAAATTAGGCGGAAATTGAACTTGAGAGCGACTCCCATGGCTTAGAATTATGAATGGCGCGACGGGTGTGAGTGCTTTTAAAAACCAATTAATAAATTTTAAATTTATGCACTGCAGGTTGCTCGCTCCGCTGATGTTTTGTTTATTATGCAGTTCGCCGCATGAGGCGCAAAGTTCCGCCGTTCTTTATTTCATTATTTTGGTTGGCTGGGGAAAACGCAGCACGAGTTGTCAGTGGCTCATTTTTCTTGGGGCTGCGACTGGACGCTTTGCATTGTCTTGCTGAAAAATGAAGTGTGAACAACTTATTGAGGCATTTGTACAGGTGGCAGCATCACCATCACCATCACCATCACCTTTACCATCACCATCACCTTCGGCACAAGAACCAGATCCACGCCGGGCTGCCGTCGATTGTTTAATGACTTCATTTGCGAGGTTACAGCCCCAGCCGGAATCCAGAATCGAACGCAGAACCCAGCCGCTCGGGTTAATGAGCACAGCTCTACGGGCTTGGCCCCCAACTGATATGGCCACAAGAAGCCAAGAACAAATACAGGAAACCGAAAATCTTCCGGCAGAACGGGGGACGCGATTGCGGAGCTCTGACTGAGACCAATCCATCGATTTAGACGTTACATCAGGCACTGTGGTAAGACTAATGATGTCAATGCATGGGTATATCAGGTTTTGGGGGTTACAAGCTCAGAAAAAACACTAAATTCTGGCTATTCCCACAATATGGGTTTGCAAATATACAAATAAAAGACTATTTCAGCTTAGAGTAACTTAGCTTAACTTATGACTGCACGGTTGTACATTAATTTGATAATCTCAATCCACTTTAGGAACTACGAATAACATTTATTGGACAGATTCCACGTACTCTTGCTTCTGTTGGCCCCCGTCTCTGGGGCTGAAAACTGTCTGGATTGCAAACGCATACCGATACCCAACTAGACTCAGATCGATGGGCCCAATAAGCCAACCTGCCACATGGCAACCGCAACGCGTTGCAACGCAGTCATGGTGGAGCAAATGTGGAGCAGCTCGCCGGCCCCACGATCATGTCACTAAAGTTGATAACGCCGATTACTTCACATACTTGGCATATTGTCGAACTTGCCGGGAATCGCGCATTGCATTGCACCTATATGCGTACCTCTGGCCAGGTTATAAGGATACCTCTGGCACCCCAATAGGAGGGGGTGTGTGGGGTGGTTGGTGATGTGGATTGCAGCTTCCCTGCAGCCGCTCCACATGACACATGAGTAATGGCCACGCAGGCAAATTTATGACAAGTCACATTTCTGATGTGCTCGTTTATCAAAGCCCATAGACAGGAACGGGCTGTGGCAGGAACTGGAAATGGTGTGGTATGGGGATACTCGCAAGTACGGGCACCGCGATTCCGAGCTGGAAGCTGGAAAAAAGGGGGCCTTGGAGGCGGAAAAGCGGGCTGACAGGCGCGCGTGACAAGCGAGGAGCAGAGCGTTCAGGCCAGCTAGCTGCCAGGTTCCCAAGTTCCAAGGTTCCCAAGACCTGGCCGGGGCATTGAGTTAATTATAAACGACGAGAGTGAGCTTCAATTGATGCCGGAGTGGTGGCCAAAGGAAGCCTCCCAGCTGGCAGCTAATCCCGGCTGACTGATCAAAAGGCGGCCGAAGATGGATGGTCAAGGGCTTTTATTGGGTTGTTCCGAATCTCAGGTGGAACGGAATTGAGATCTACTCCAACTCCAGCGGCGGGGTCACACACTGAGAAATATTGTCATCTTGATATTAGCCTGATGGGATACTCTTTCACACTGTATTCTCCTTTTAACGTCTGAACAATAATTAGATAATAAAACAAGATAGAGTGCTATGGTCGACTATCAGATACCCGTTACTCAGCTAGTGGAAGTGCAAACGAGAAATTTCAACATTTTCTGAAATATAGGTAGAAATTGGGGAAAAGGTGAATGAAACAAAACTTAAAACTTTTTTAGAAGTGGAACATTTGGAAATAAACTTGTCTCTGGAAGCTGCATGCTTAATCTCAACATACTAGCTTTTGTAGTTCCTGAGATCGAGGCGTTCATACGGACAGACGGACGGACGGACGGACGTACGGACATGGCCAGTTCGAATCGGCTATTGATCCTGATCAAGAATATATACACTTTATAAGATCGGAAACTTTTAATTCTGTCTGTTACATACTTTTCAACGAATATAGTATACCCTTTACTCTACGAGTAAAGGGTATAATAACTACCAATTTTTGCTGATGAAAAGCGCTTAAGGAAATCATTCGAACAGATGTATATCTATTTTATTTTCCTTTTTGTATGGGTATTTAATGCACTTTTTGATGGTATAGCCACCCTGCACGACTTCGACTTGGCGACGTAAGCGCGCACATAAGCGAATTTGTAGCCGCGAATCAGGAGAGCAATTAATTCTGCGAATCGATGGGAAGCTGCCAGTCGATCGTCGCGCATTATCGCTGAAGTTGGAGCGTTCAAACGACGATTCCAGGCAATAAGCCATGCAAATGGCAGCTCAAGTGAATGCTAAGAAACCAATAATAATAAAAATACACGAGAGCGTGGGCTTCCATCGTCCATCGTCCATCCACCATACACCATCCACCATCCACCATCCACCAACCTCCACGCCAAACATCCTTCAGAGGCGAGAGACGTGCGATTAGATCACAATACGAGCGCTCGTAAAAACGTAGAAATTCTCTGGGCCTTGTTACGTTTTGCATAAACTGTTTGGCGATTCGGCTACGTTGGAGTGAAAAATAAGCAGCCAGCCATCGAGGAGATATTATGGAGGTCCGGGGTCCACTTCCACATCCACATCTACTCAATTCGGGGCTTGATGGCATCGTTCTGGGTAAAGAAAGCTGCTGACTGAGCCAAGTTCGCCCGGTTATATATGGTGTATTGCCATCCAGCGGACACCTACGTGTGACAAAAGCCAGTGCCACACTTTTGTTTGCGGCCAAACTGCATGTGGGTCTTACCAAACATTGCTGGCCATTAGCACGCACGAGGGCAAGAGCAAGCCAAGTCCCAACTTCCAATCCCAATCTAAGGAACGGCAAAAGGAATACCAAGAGGATGAGGATGACGATGAGGATGAGGATGAGGACGAGGACGAGGCTTTTGTGTGTGCCACACAATCATGATCAAGCCTTGACAAATTCTGTTGTCTTGCTTTAGTTTTGTGGCAGGGAATGGTTTATGTGGGGCATTAAGCTGGCCAGGAAACCCGGCGAGATCGTTTCGGAAGACAATGTAAGCTGCACAAGAACTAGAGAAAGAGTGGGTATGTTCTATTTGATTGTTTAGATGAGAAATGCACAGACAGTTCTATATCCTTAGCTTATTCTTTAGTACCAATTTAATCAGAAATTATAAACGTTCATGTGCTTCTTATTCCTTTTAATACATGCAAGCATCATGAGTAGGAGTTCAAGCTTGTAAATATGTGCAAGGATTTCAGAGTCCTTCCGAATGTCAGCGTTCAACCCTTCGACGCCGTAATCGATAAGAATGTGACATTAAGAGGAGCCCACCGCACCTGATGGTATCCCGCAAGATACTACTCGTCCTCAAAGGACGAATTATCCGTTCAGCGCCCGGATCGCAGGATTACAATGAGTGGCAACAGCTGGAGTCGTTAACGCTTCAATGGAATGGAAGTAAAATTCATTGTAAAGTCACTGCGGACGCGGACTCCTTTCGCCGTGATTTTCATAATTCAAATTGACCGTATCCTGGGGCAGGATGGTATAAGGGCCAGGGCCATAATGAAATTCACTTTGTTTTCGCTGGGGCAAGGCGAGCTGGGCTCGTCCTTCCTCTTTCTTGGCTGCTCTCTCGTGAAGTGAAAATGCCATTCAAGCAGAATAATGCAATATAAACTGTTGCAGCTTGAGCGGAGCTACTCAACCGATGAGGGCGCTCTGTGGGTTGAGAACTGGGAACTGGGAACTGCGGACTGCGAACTGGGAGCTGGGAGCTGGGAGCTGGGAGCTGGGAGCTGGGAAGTGGAAACCCGTTGACAATCGACAAAAGACAGCCGACCAAGAAGGACATTCTCACTTGTGTGTGCTCGAAGGCGTCTGGTAAAACATGAAACCACAAAAGAGCTGGCTGGCTGGAATCGTTCATGTCAATTATTCCAGTTAAGTGAGCAGCAAACCAAAGCTTTGGCAATTTTTTGAGTGCATTTCAGATACAAAAAAATTACAATATGAAACCCAATACGCTGGGCGTAATTCAAGTTGTGAGAAACACAGCCCCGACCTGCCGACCTGCCGACCTGCATGAATTGCTCAAGATCTCCGGCAGCGACATAATAAAGCAATAAACTGCTTGCAGGATAACAAACACAAGCGGCAAGATACCCAAACATCGGCTCCCCGTATTTGTGCATCGTATGTTGGATGGGCAGATGCTCCGACGATCTCGAATTTCACATGCAATCAATGAGAAATTTATGACTCCGCAACGAGCTCTTCAAAATGCATACACATCGGGATGTTCGGGGACACTAGTCCACCAGTTCCAGTTCCAACTCCATCTGCATCCCCATCTCCATCTTATTTTTCGCGTGCTCATATTTCTGTCAATTTGCTGCAACGCCCCCGCCTCCACGCCAAATTGAGTTATAGCCCAAAAGCGAGCATTATCCTGACAGCTGTCCTGGCCCGACATGTACGTGTAAGTATCTATTTCACGCATTTGCCAAAGATCAAGTGCCAGTGCTCGAAGGATCCACTTCAATTGGTTGTACTGAGGTACAGCGGAGTGGAATTTCCTCTGCATTGGGCAAGTCGGGAGTTTTTAAGTGGAACTCTCTTTCGAATTTGTCGCGCAATTAGCTGCTCCATCGGGATCGATTGGAAATTGAGTACTTTTGTGTAGTGTGACGACGTATTCTGGGAAGGAAACGGAAGTCCTGTTCGACGAGGAAACCCTCGAAAGTTGTGCCGCGAAAAACCTTCAAAAACCCAGTTCTTCAGATGCTTATCTGATCGATATAAATTTACAATTTTAAAGCAAATGTGTCAGTTGCCAAGTTCAAGATTGCTTTTTAGAAACTCTACCTGTCTGTCCGTTTAATAGTCCTTTAAGTTTCCTCCTGTCACATTCCTAGAAATCCTTTATGAACTTCTTTTCCAAGCACTCAAGCCACCTTTTGATGTGTGCACCTTTGCACTCTCTGTGAAATGCTTTTCCAAATGGCATTCCACGGGGTCTGTCAATTGCTGGACGCCCCTTCGAGGGAACGCAATCAGCCAGGATCTAAGTGGAAATGCATTTTCACAATATCGTACATGCATATAATGAAAACAAGGCAGCAGGAAAGCAGAGCTGAATTAAAATATGCAACAGCAGCAGAAATAATAATGCCACCTGAAGGGTCCTAAAAGTGTGGAGTGTGCTAAGAGCTGAATACAAGTAGCCAAATAGCTTGAGACGCTAACAAAGTTTTTGCCCCTGCCACCGCCGATAGAGCCGCCCGATAAGCGACACGCGACCGACCACAAGAGGGTCCAGCTGGAGGGCCGGGCTAAAGCCCTGGAACTTGGGCTCCCTGGAGCCAGGAGCGGGAACAGGAACAGGAACAGGAACCGGTACAGGTACAGTTTGTTTTGGGCCCGCAAATTGGTTTGGCTTCTGCCACCGAGTGGGGGTTTTCGGCTTCTGGCTCTGGGCAGGGGGATGGCGATGGCGATGGCGATGGCGATGGGGCAGGTGCCCCAACCACCAACTGGCGCTGGGCTGTCACACGGAATGCTGCAACATGGGCCACCGAGGCACGAATCCAGTAGGAATACCAGTGCACAGGGGCAAATCTTGTGGAGTGGAGGAAATCAGTTTGTATGAATATAATAATGAATGTGGAGCGTATACAGCATTTCATTTACTATTTGGACTATTCAATGGCTGGCAATGGATGGTTACCAAGCGCGCTCTTCTATGAATTTCCCCAATATATATTTATATATCTTCGGAGGCTGGTGTTGTTGGAAAGTTCTTTTTCGAGTGCATTGAGAAGACACAATATTCTCGCCCCGGCAATGTCTGCAGTTCCGTTTTGTGTACCGATGTCAGCGGCTGCTAACCCCACCGACGACCCAACCCAACACGGCGGCTCTTATATTAATTGTCACGCATATGTCTAACCTCTGACAACGACAGCAAGGGGCACAACCGCAGGAACAACACCGAGCTGGGCCCAAAAACCACAGACGAGGTTCGCCGCCGCGCATATTTTCGGGTCTATTGAAAAGCCAAAGCCACAAGAATGTTACCAAAAGTGTTGCCCGGCTACGTAGGCCAAGCCAAATAAATATAACTGCTGCTGCTTCTAATGCTCTCAATGAAGGGGTATATACGCGATAATGCATTTAATTGATCTTGTAGCATCTGTAGCACTCTGTTCCTCGCATCTTAAGTAAATCATGCTCATAATCTTCAAAACTAGATAGATCAAATCAGAAGGTTAGCCTAGAAGCCTCAAGGCTTCCGAGTATTCAATTCGGATAAGTGCTTATTGCAGAAGGGCATAAGATATTCGTCGTACTTGCTAGATATCCATTCGCCATCTTATTTGTGTTACCATTTTCGTGTGTCACTTGTGGGTGGGGACGGCAGGGGGTCTTTGGGCCGTGTCTCTGGGCCTGGCCGTGCATTTTGGCCCGTTCGTGCTGTCGTCTGCTGCTCTACTTGACAATTACCTTTGGTACATGTGTTGCCCCATTGCCGTCGCCCGCTTCTTTCTTTACTTTCTAAATATTTTCCTTGGGCCTTCCAGCAACGAGACCGAGGCACGAACGCAGGGGCATGGGCAAAGTAAAACACTCTTCTGCGGCGGAGGCAAGACCTTTTTGTTTTTCCTAATGTGTCGTTGTTTTCCTTTTTAATTGAATGACAGCGGGCCAGACCAGACAGACAGACAGACGGTTTTTTGGTTTTTCCACGGGGTGGTGTGTAGAGGAGGAACAAATGTGGGAGGAACAAACAGATGGAAGCGCCTCCCCCGCGCGGCTTGCTGCTCATTTATTAATGCAATTAGCATATGCATTTACGAGATGTTGTCGCTGCAGCCAGAGAAAGAGTTTGTGGTAGCCCAAAGTGGCACACAAATGCGATTAGATGGCCCAAGATTAGATTAGTCTAACTCTTACATATATCTGGGTATCTCTCCAATTACGAGGATGTGGCAATAAGCCAATGTTGGGCAACCTGCAGCTTGGCTTGCTCAAATATTTACCCGTCTACTCCAGAGCCCGAAAAACACACTTTCTCGATAAGCAGATGCCGTGCCAAGCTCCACTTTACACTCGCCCAGAACTCAAAGAATGTTTAGAGCGAGTTGCTGCTGATTAGCCCTCAGCGTTCACCCAATTTTGCAATTGACATCCAAGTGCTTTCCAAGAAAATCGCCAGTCGAAGGAAAAAGTGCAACCAAAGGGCTTAGCCAAGCCATTTGCATGTTGGCCCGAACAAATCCAGTTAAATAGGTAAATTAGTGGGCCCAATTATCGTGCCTCCTTGGCCGGGCCTAGATACCACACCGCACCACACACTCGCTAACAATATGAAACACACTATATATGGGGCACACTGTACCTGTACGGTGAACACGCAAGGAGTCAGCCCGGGAAAATTCCTTTGGGCATGCGAGCTCCGAACTCGAAAACTTTTCCATGGGAACGTTTTTGTAATTTGAAACCTATGACCGGTATGTATTTACCAAAATGTGCAGTTACCGGAACAAATTAACTGGTTTTGTATCTGTAAACATTAAATAAATTGCAGGCGGAATATAATTATCTCTCTCAAAGTTACGATAAAAACTTAAACAGAAATGTCTTTAAAAGAAATTTGATAATAAATACATTCGATTTAATGATACAAAAGATATGCTTGGTGATATATAAATGATAATATAATAAATAATATATAATATAATATATAATATACAAATTATGCTACATATAAGATAATAATATATAGGATGTATTTGCTGGGGTAAACTTGGTGTATAAGCACAAAACCTAGATTTATATATGCAATTAAGCATAATTCAAGGATTTTCCATGCCCATAAACGTGTTCTTCGTGAACCCATGATTGTGTACATTACTCCAGGCCTGACAAAGTGCCAATAACTTTCGGCTTAAATTGACGTCGCAGCCCTTTCTGGCCGGCTATCCATTACCAGGTCCGTTGGCAGCCTAGTTCCCACCATAACGGCAAAGTGGCCGAGGAAAAGTGCCACGCGGAAAAGCGGGTAACATTTTGCATGCCCGGCTCGTAAGTTATGTCATGTTAGCAGTTGATTTTGAGCCCAACTTGTGAGTTGGACCTCGCCGAGAAGTGGTCGACAGGCGATGTCGTCGCGCCGAGTTGCGTGTCAAATGCGCTCGGCCCAGGGAAAACGCTCAGCCCCAAAGGAGTTTTCCGAAAGATTAAAAAGCGCGCTGGTCAAGCAAGCCAACGAGCCAACGAGCCAACGGCATTATTGATATAAAGTGAAAGAACTTTCCGGGGAGCGTAATTCTGTGGCGAACTAGAGCTAATTTCGTTAGCTGGCCTTTCAAATGGGGACCATAAATATTTATGGACCCTGCGATGGCCGGCGCTTTCTTTTCATGATCCTGTGCGGGCGACTAAAAAACGTCCGCAGCAGCTGAGATTTGCATTCGGTATATTGGATTATCAAGCACTTTATCCGGAGCAACTGCCACTTCAAAGGAAGCCAGCCTTCTAGGGTTACCCGCCTGCCACGTCTGCTATCAACTTCCGATAGGCTCGGACATTTCATGGCTAGTTTGAGCTGGGACAGCAAACAGAAATCAAATGCCTTCTTGAATCGCCTGCCTCTGGCCTCTGATGATTTTCCGCATCAGCGAAGGGGACTGGGGACTGCGAGCCACGTTGATGGCAGGGAAAACAACATCTCAAGGGCCCAGAGGCGCACAGGATGCAACTGGAAGGCGGCGCCTGGCAGACGACAAATACTGAAAATCTTCACAGCGAACCGGATATGGGTCCGTGGAAATCCAAACAAGTGCAGCGGCAGCTGCATTGCCTCGCATTTTGAATGCTCCCTCTCAAGTGGCCCAGATAGACGCGGCAAATTAAGATATCAGCGACGCTTTATGGGCTCGGAAAAGGGAGGAAAACCCATTCATACACGACGTATCTACCAACTCGAGCGATCAGAGCCCGCACAGTGGCATCGGGCACCTTTGTCGGCGAGGCAACCGCAGTGCGGAGACGAGCACATAAAAGGCATCATCTAATCGCTACTTTCTGTCACATTGATGATAAAATTTGGGTCAACTTTTAGTGGTAGTGGCACCTTTTCCACCCCCTCTCCTTATCCGCCATCCTTGAGATAGTCAAAGTCGCCTGCACTTACCCAACTTCGTTTTATGTCTAATGGCCCAGGCTACCAGTTTTTTTTTCTTCTCTAAGTCTTGTCTTGTTTTTTCAAGAGTATGTGTTTTTATGGGCCTCGGTCGTAGTCCCTTGAGTTGCCGGCGATAATAAAAGCAAAGGCATGGCTTAGAAGTACAAAGTCTAAAAGCAAGTCAGGGCATATCCTTTTTTATGCTGCGGTTATTGTAATTTCTCCTAGCTACACTGAGCGGAGAAAAGGCGATTAAAGGCGATATGCAAATTGGTGTAGATGGTGAAGGGGAGATGATGCTCGTGGTAAAAGGATGGTGAATCATGGATGGGAGTAGCATTAGAAAACCCATTTTATAATTTTAAGTGTTGGTCAGAATAGAAACAGTTTCGGAGTTAAAAAGTTCTCACTAGAACATGATATTTTCAAAAAAATCCACCAAAAAGGGCATTATTAGAATACACGTAAGAACTTTACAAAAAATCATAGTACCCGGGGAGTACCTCTATCTATTGTTTTTAAGCACCATGTAGCTTTTTACAGTGTATGCCGCGAAAGGCGGGCTCGAGTAACAGATAAATGCAACACTTTCTGCTCGACGATGCATAAAAAAGGTCCAACCACACACACACACACACACACACACGGAAAAACACTCGTTGGCACAATCAAACGGGTAAACTCTTTCACAGAGTGTTTTTTACGACGATGGCCAATTGCATTTGGCCGCCCTGCAACTGCAACTGCAACTGTCCGTAAAAGTGGTAAGAGGCACAAAGCGGCCAAAGCAGAAATGGCGGTAGGCGTTGACGTTAGCTCACACGCGAGTGAGTCGCGGCCAAAACAGCTGTAAAATAAAATTTCATATCAATTGACATTTGGTGGGATCGTAAAAGGTTACAAATTAAGTCCAGAAAGCGGCACTCAACTAACGCATGTGGCTGGCTGGCTCATTTCAATGGCTGCCTCATTTCCAATGACTGCCCAAGGAGATAGTAGTGCTGGCCGAGAGCCGCCTTGATAATATGTAAATGGGCTCTAAAAATAGCCCGCACCGAACAGAAATAGACCAAGTTCATTTTGGCAATGATACTGCAGTTATGGCGGTGATTTACTCAAACACATTTCAAAACATTGAGCCGCGACTGTGTGAAGTGCGCTTGAAGAAACAAAGACGGGCGGCAAACAATTCGTGATTGGCATAATTTTAAGTGGAGTTCTCTTACATTTTTTCCAATATTGGCTCGAGTTTTGCACTCCGCTGCTGTTGTTTTCCAAGGTGTGAAAATAATTGAAAACATGAGCCGCAGCCTCTCAAGGCTGAATTTAATGAAACACCTACAGGCCAAAATTATGAGCCATCATCTGTCGCCGGCCCCAAGCCGTTGAAATTAATTGCAATTTACGATGACGTTTCAACAAAAACAAGCTGGGAAATGTAGGGGATCTGGCCAAAAAAACCAAAAAGAAAAAGAAAAAGCCCAGCTATAAGGTTAATAAAAACCACAGAGACACTGAGCCAACAAAACTACGCAGGTAAGCACAATAAACGTGCAGCTCTTAATTAAGTCATGGCCCGGGAGCTGGAAGTGGGCTTCGAGTGGTCCAAAAACAAAACGTACAACTGGGAGAGATGAATAATATTTATTGTACAAAATATGTATATATATGTATGTGGAGTGGGCCCCATCCTGGACCGCCTCCGATCTCGGTTTCCCAGCGGTAGCGATGATCGCCCTCAAGTGTAACGAAAATATTGAAATGAAATTGTCAAGAGAGCTGGCCCAAACCGAATATCTTCACGGAGATTGATAGTGAAAGCGTGTGGGCCGTGGCCAATGAATAAATCTCGTCCGCTACCGAGAAGAATGCTCACGAATGAAAATGGGGTACAACCAAAACTTTTCTTAGGATCCCACATCGAAATGTACACAGATCATCTGTTCAAAACTCATACGAAAAGGGAAAAAATACAATTTGCATCTGTAAGTTTCTTTCGATTGCGGATTGTTTTGTTACAAAAGATTTCTGCGATCACTTGCAATTACGAAACGATCCTTAATAAATGTGAATCGCGATGAATGCGTAGCTCGAGAAGGAAAGCTGGTGATTAGTGCATGCCATTCAACTCGCTGCGGATCCAGTTTACATAAGATCCTGCTGTCACCTCCCTGGGTGCGGTCTTGGCCCTTTGAAGAGCCCGATCACAATGGAGCCACCTCATACCCCTGCTCGATATTAAAAAATCAATCAGTCTCGAAGCCTGCAAGTCGCTTTTTGTGGCGTTTCTGTGGCGTTTCTGTGGCGTCTACGCCTCGCCGGGCGATACTTCCCACTCGCAGCCATACACCAAGTGTGAAATTTGCTGTAAAACCACAAGCAACATATTAAAAAAAATGGACCAAAAAAACGGGAAAAAAGCGAAACGAAAATACCACAAAGAGTGGAGCCTGACGGGGAAAATGGGGGAGCTCGGTGGTGGGGACTCTTTGAACACAACTTGATTACTGGCTCATTTAGTTTCATTTAAGCCAAAAGACTCTACATTGTAAAAGGCGAAAAATACAACAGGAAAAAAATGGCAGAGTTTTGTGGCTGTGGCCAAATGAGAGCATTTTGTGTGTTGGCCGTGTGGTAAAACAAGTTAAGCAGAACGACGGGCAATAAACGGCGACACAAGCAACTAAATTTTGCGGCCGGGCGATCGAATTTCACACGATTCGATATTTTACGATATTGTCTTAATCAGGATCCCCGGATCCTGATATATAAAAGTGGAGGCAGCAATTGGATGGCGAAACCTGACTCATAGGGAATCGGAAATGTTAACCAAATTTCTGAAATAGTGAACTTGTCAGGCATTTGAGGCTGTTCAACCAACAGATACACAGCCAGCGAGTTACAGATACAAGATACATAATTGCTGAAACGGAAAACAGAAACTAAAAAACCTGCTGAGAGTGTCAATGACAGAAAAAAAGAGAGAAGAGAGAAAGAGAGTTCTCTCGACGGAGATCGCATGAGAGTGTGTGAGTGAGCAGAGCACCAACACCAGCAAAAGGCAGAGAACATCGTCAATTGTGCGAGTGAGATGGAACATATAGTTCCCGGCTGGAGAAAAAGAGATGCTAGATCTGAGAGAGCGGAGAGAGATCTTCTGCAATAGTATTTGTGAGAGCGGAAAGTGGCCTGCAAGTGTGTTGGTGGTATTTCCCCTCCACTTACTCTCGCTCTCCCACTCTCACAAATCTTGTATCTCAGCGCTACCTGCCATGAGGTATCTTGTATCAGATACAGATAGACCCACTACTTAGGTTCGGATTAGGAGGCCCATTCTAAACTGTTTGTTCAAACAACAAGCGCGCATGTTATTTTTAGCCTTGCCTGGAAGGGTAACAAAAATATTTTGTTTCTTCAATTTTCTACAGATTTTTGGCAATTAGTTAGGCCTGAAAAAACAGTTTTTCGCCAAAAATTTTCAGTAAACTTCAGACACCTTGCCACCAGTAAGCTGGATAAATAAATCGAAATTATATACCAATTTATAAACATGAGTTGTCGAAGATCGTCGTTGGCCTTTTCGTGTTGTTAATGAAGGGTTCTGCTCGAAAATCAGTGAACCCCTTGGAATCAGCTCTCCATCGATCTTCTCTTTTTAGTTTTTTTTGGGAGGGGGCCCCTAAAGTGGGTATTAGCAAAATGCTGAAAAATTGCGACCCCGAAAACGAAACGGAATGAAATGAAATCTTTAGCACAAAACGCCGAAAGAGGCTGACAATTAGAATTGTCTGGCTGGTTTTTTATGTTTAGCCATGATTATGGGTTGTACGCTCTGTGGCATTTTGGCTGAGCAACATGAATTGGTATTTTTCACTTTTCGAGGCTTTTTTCTTCAAGCTTTTTCCGCCAACTCAGAGGTTTTTGTGTGTTGTGTTCAGGGCTTGGGCATTCGTTTATAAAATTATAAAAATATTTAAATTACTCATAAGTAGTTAGGAAGTGGGCGATTACATAAACATCGCTGGGTATGCAAATCGCCGTGGTCTGTGCTTTTCTTTTCGTGGAATGCTCTTCAGGTAGCCAAAACTCGGGCCATAAGTTTTCGGCCAGCCTCCAAGCGAGAGACACATGGCCCGGGAACATAAATCAAGCCGACCAATAAATACTTGCGGCCGGGACTCGAGATTCTCCATAGCCATAGAACAGTAAACGCGTAATTAACCCCATTCTACGCGAAAGAGCAGAGAAATATGGCACAAGAGCTAATGCACATTAAAGCTCATATATCAACCCCTACACAAATCATGGGGACTGAGGGTTGGGCTACAATAGGCAGCCTTCGGAAGAGCCTCAAATGCTGGCAAGCCACTCGAGCCGGCGAAGCTAGCACAATGCAGCAAAAGTATCTTTAAGATGCACTTGAGCGGTCGTCGGCATCTCGCATCTCGTTACTCACAGCATACGTACATATATATATATATATGTTCCTCCACCGATGGGTTTATATATTTTATAAAATATCGCATGGCATATAAAAATGCCTGGCATTGTTTCAGCATCGACGTGTGGGCGCATTACTGAGCCCGCATATCAAATGAGTCCTGAGTTCGAGACAGAACACAAAAACAACGGCAGCAATAGCAAATCACACTATCGAACAAGAATTTTCGAGATACAGGAATTCCAAGCAGACATTATAGCTGATGGGGACTTTTAGATATGTGGCTGGAGATAAGATCAATGTTTTGTCTAAAATAAATTAGTCAAAAATGATGCCCCTCGGGAGAGTTAAAATGAATTAATAACTAAATGAAATCATTATTGGAATTTATAATACTTCAAGAAACAACAGTGTTTATCTTTCTATATCTCTATAGTTTGTTATCTTAGCAATGGTAATAATCTACGATTTGTTGTTCAGTTTAACCGATGCGGAGGCGGCAATAATGTAATGCAAGTGCGCCTGACAGCTGCCAGCAGGATGACTCCTTCGATGGGGATTTCCATTGCTGTCACACGCACTTTCCACTCCAGCAGTGCAACGCGCCACACATCCATTGAAGGCCTTCTTATACCCGGGTTCATTCATTAAAGCTCCAGCAATGATATTCATAACTGCCATTTCAACTGCCATGGCAATTTTCAATTGCATCCAAAAGATTATGAAAATTTTGGCCTCAAAAATCGGGCAAAGCGCTCGCCGCATTCGCATTCGCATTCGGTATTCGGATTTCGGATTTCGGATTCGCAACAGCAGCAGCGCAGCAAAATGGAAAATAACTGAAATCACAAAACAAACTCAGTGCGCAAACATAAATTATGCATTACAAACGTGCTTCTGACCCATTGCCATTTTCTAATTCAATTAAAATGGTTTTTGTTTCTCCAGTTGCTGCTGCAGTTCGCTGAGCCAAGCCAGCATTTGAATACGATTTCCCAAGGAGCGGAGCGGGAAAGTTTCTGAATAGGCCGCTGGGAAAGTTGGAGCATCGCATCCAGGCAGCCAGACACTAATTTGACATAGTTATGCGAGCCGAAATGAAAGCTGCAATGAGGATTTTGGCCGTGGCCAACGCGGCGTATGAATAATATTTAAGCTGTGGTAGTTGCCGCTGCAACAAACAAACATTAGGCCATTCCACTTTTATGGAAGCCCCCTGTAAGACACTTTTGGCCAAGCAGGTACTTGAAATGTCCATAATGTCCAAAGAATGCTAACGACATTTCACTAGCCGAAACTTTGAAGAGCTAACCAACCGAAAAGGCCAACTTTTCTGACCGTTTTTAATCTGGTTTCAAACTCTAGTAAAACTGCCACTATAGTAATGTCGGCTGGAGTACGCCCGAAGACACGGAAAAGGTCGACGACACACATATGACAAAGTGTGCCCCAAAGTTGCCGGCACATGTCGAGTTAATGAAATTTAAAAATTCATAAAATATTCGCACCACTAGGCAAACAGTAGTAAGAACCACGTAGGCAGCCTCTACAATCCCACCAGCAGTGCAACTGCAAAGGGGAAGTGTAACTCAATTAATTAATAACAATATACCAACAGCAGCAGCAGCAGCAGGCAGAACAGAAACATTAACAAGAACAACAAACAAAATAATTAAGTAACAAAAGTTTCATATTTGCAACGCCACAAAAACAAAACGGGACAGAAACGCAGCAGCAACAGGAGCAACAGCAACAGCAACAGCAACAGCAACATTGGGATGGCAGAAGCCAGGCAAAGTTTCCAACTCTACGCTCCTTGTTTTTTTTGGTTTCAGTTTTTTTTGGGGAGTAGGGAGGAGGGAGGGCAGCGGCAGCAAAGTTGTTGCTCTTGGTGGAAAGTTTTTTAATGTAATTTTAAGTGGCATAAGTCGACAGCCGAAAAAGCCAGCCAGGTGATAGAGACCTGCGAAATTAGAACAGCGAACCCAAGTGACGCTAAACCATCCGGAGTTCCGTGAAGCCCATTTGCCGCAGTTGCATTCACAAGTTGGCATAATAGTGGCACTCAAACTGTAATATTGCTACTGCGGCTTGCCGCTTCTTGCTGCTGCTGCCGTCGCATGCAACACTCATGTGCGATATTTATGGTCCGAGTGGCGAGCATCAGCAGTAGCTGCGAGTAAATAAACCTGAAAATTATGATGAAGCAAATGGCAATGGCAATAAAGAGCACCAACAAGTTTCCCTGCGCCACTCAAAGTACCAAATATGTGTGGCTTTTTTCGCGTGGCAAACAATTTTACCACTTGAAATGGCAGCAAAGTCAAAATTCAAACAGTCCATTGCGGGTGTTTTAAATTGTAGAAAAAAAAACGTGATTTACAAGAGTTTTTACCCCGCTACAAGAATCCCATACACCAGACATCCAATGCAAAAGTCACAAATTCGAACTCCCACCACGAAGCCCAACGAAATGTTTGACAGCAACTGCTGCAACACACACCAGCAATATTGCTGAAATATATTTAGCATACGACAATAGATTAGGCATTTTACGACAACAAAACACTGAGGAGAACCGCAGAAGACGTGGTCCAAAGCACCAAAAACACTAGCAGCAACAGTAAAAGCAATTGCAACTGCAACAACAGCAGCAACAGCAGCAACATCAGCTGCTGTTAAGAGGCAGGCAGCATGCAACATGCTGAAACTGAGGCAACATACTACACCATGACCATGCAACACATATCGCGAGTGCAACACGAGGCCGCAAAGCAAGCTGAGCCACAGAATTTCCATCGTCAAGGGGGTGGGGCAGGGGCGAAATGTTGCCAACCAGCAGCAGCAGCCTGTTGCAGGTTCTATTTAACCCTCTGTGGAATCTTGATGGTCTCTTTCTGCAGCTAGTTCTATATGAAATTTTAATTCTTTTTTGTTGAAATAAGTACTAATAAACCGAACTACTCCTATATATTTGTTCATATTTGTAAAAGCATCGACTTAATACGGAGCACTTACAGCTGATCAGATAGCTTTCTGATGCGCTCAACTAATTTTGAAATAATTACCACTTAGAGCAGATCGAAGAATCAGTGATAGCTGATAACCCATCTTAACCCCTCGGAATTATTCCATTTCCAAGTGCTAATTGTGTGGACGGAAATCTGAGAGAGCGCAGCGTAGGGTTAATGCTAACTGTTTCCCCCATTCCATGCCCATGTGTGTGTGCAACATTTCCCCTACTTTCGGGGAGAGCGAGAGAGCTCCGCTCTCCCAAGCGTGTGTGTGAGCGACATATGCAGCAGGCAGGAAATGCAGTGCTCGCGTGTGTGCGTGTGTGCGTGTGTCAGGAGCAGAGCAGAGCAGAGAGCGCAAGCAGAGCAGCGGCAGCGCGGCATGTGTGTGTGCTCGCTCGCGAGAGTGCATTGCACATGCACATGCACATGCACGTGTACCGTGTTGTCTGTCTGCCGCGGCGCCGGCTGTGTGTGTGTGAGCTCTGCCAGCTCGGCAGCGCCGTCGTCGGTTTCACATTTTCAACGAGCCAACGGAGTCGAGATGGCCAACTCCAGCAATCAGTTTGAATCGAAACGCGAGGCGGTAAACATGTTTTGAGAAAACGAGCTCTCGCCGAACGAAACGAAGTCGAACACCCTGAGTCGCGCCAAGTGCCAAGTTTAAATTATTATTATTATCATAAAATACGCAAGTACGCAACCTATGTGTTGAGTCGAGAGAAATCACAAAGAAACGAAACGAAAGTGAATAATCGCAAAACGCAAAGCCAGCTCACACCAGGATTACAGGGCAATCGGGCTGCGGAAAAAGCGATCGAAAAATGAAAACCAGAAAGTGATTGAGTTGTGCACCACCACCGCAACCCGCAACCCACAGCTAAAAAGCTACAAATTAAACAAATTCATTTAAAGTTAACTAGCCAACTAGCCAACTAGCAAATCACCAAAATGCCAGCCACATCTTCCATCGTCACCATCATCGCTGTTGCCGCCTGCCTGTTGCTTCTTGTGGCTGATGCGCATGCGCAGCAGCAGTGCAACTGGCAGTACGGCCTCACCACCATGGACATCCGGTGCAGTGTCCGCGCTCTGGAGTCCTCCTCCGGCTCCCCACTTGACCTCCAGGTGGCGGAGTCGGCCGGCCGCCTGGAGCTGCAGTGCAGCCAGGAGCTGCTGCACGCCAGTGAACTGGCACCGGGACTCTTCCGGCAGCTGCAGAAGCTCTCGGAGCTGCGAATCGATGCCTGCAAGCTGCAGCGAGTGCCTCCAAATGCATTCGAGGGTCTGATGTCGCTCAAGCGACTCTCCCTGGAGTCGCACAACGCGGTCTGGGGTCCGGAAAGACCCTGGAGCTGTATGGCCAGTCGTTCCAGGGCCTGAAGGAGCTGTCCGAGCTGCATTTGGGCGACAATAACATCCGTCAACTGCCCGAGGGCGTCTGGTGCTCCATGCCCAGCCTGCAGCTGCTCAATCTCACCCAGAACCGGATACGTTCCGCCGAGTTCCTAGGCTTCTCCGAGAAACTGTGTGCCGGCTCAGCCCTGAGCAATGCCAATGGAGCAGTTAGCGGAGGCTCAGAGCTGCAGACACTGGATGTCTCGTTCAACGAGCTGCGTTCCCTGCCGGACGCTTGGGGAGCGTCCCGATTGAGGCGCCTCCAGACCCTCAGCCTGCAGCACAACAACATCAGCAGCCTGGCCCCAAATGCCCTGGCCGGCTTGAGTTCGCTGCGAGTGCTGAACATCTCGTTTAACCACCTGGAATCCCTGCCCTCGGAGGCCTTCGCCGGCAACAAGGAGCTGCGGGAACTGCATCTGCAGGGCAACGATCTGTACGACTTGCCCAAAGGTCTGCTGCATCGTCTGGAGCAGCTGCTGGTCCTCGATCTGAGTGGCAATCAGCTGACCAGCCACCACGTTGACAACAGCACCTTCGCCGGTCTGATCCGCCTGATTGTGCTGAATCTGTCGAACAACGCCCTCACCCGCATTGGTTCCAAGACCTTCAAGGAGCTGTACTTCCTGCAGATTCTGGACATGCGCAACAATTCCATTGGCCACATCGAGGAGGGCGCCTTCCTGCCCCTGTACAATCTGCACACCCTCAATCTCGCCGAGAATCGCCTGCACACACTGGACAACCGCATCTTCAACGGATTGTATGTGCTGACGAAACTCACGCTGAACAACAACCTCGTGAGCATCGTGGAGTCCCAAGCCTTCCGCAACTGCTCCGACCTGAAGGAACTGGATCTCAGCTCCAATCAGCTGACGGAAGTGCCCGAGGCTGTGCAGGACTTGAGCATGCTCAAGACTCTGGATCTCGGCGAGAATCAGATCTCTGAATTCAAAAACAACACCTTCCGCAATCTCAATCAGCTGACGGGTCTGCGATTGATCGACAATCGCATCGGCAACATCACTGTGGGCATGTTCCAGGATCTGCCCCGTTTGAGTGTGCTCAACCTGGCGAAGAACCGCATCCAGAGCATCGAGCGGGGAGCCTTTGACAAAAACACCGAGATCGAGGCGATCCGATTGGACAAGAACTTCCTCACCGACATCAATGGAATCTTTGCTACCCTCGCCTCCTTGCTGTGGCTGAATCTCTCTGAGAATCACCTCGTTTGGTTCGATTACGCCTTCATCCCATCGAACTTGAAATGGCTGGATATCCATGGAAACTACATCGAGGCCCTGGGCAACTACTACAAGCTGCAGGAGGAGATTCGTGTGACCACGCTGGATGCCTCCCACAACCGCATCACGGAGATTGGAGCCATGTCGGTGCCGAATTCCATTGAGCTGCTGTTCATCAACAACAACATCATTGGACAGATCCAGGCCAACACCTTTGTGGATAAGACGCGTCTGGCGCGCGTGGATCTGTATGCCAATGTGCTGTCCAAGATCTCGCTTAACGCTCTGCGCGTAGCTCCAGTTTCGGCGGAAAAACCAGTTCCCGAGTTTTACCTGGGCGGCAATCCCTTTGAGTGCGACTGCTCCATGGAGTGGCTGCAGAGGATTAACAACCTGACCACCCGCCAGCATCCTCATGTGGTGGATCTGGGCAACATCGAGTGTCTGATGCCGCACAGCCGCAGTGCTCCACTGCGTCCTCTGGCCAGTCTGTCCGCCTCCGACTTTGTGTGCAAGTACGAGAGCCACTGCCCGCCCACGTGCCACTGCTGCGAGTACGAGCAGTGCGAGTGTGAGGTGATCTGCCCTGGAAACTGCAGCTGCTTCCACGATGCCACCTGGGCCACCAACATTGTGGACTGCGGCCGCCAGGATCTGGCCGCTCTACCCAGCCGCATCCCCCAGGACGTGAGCGATCTCTACTTGGACGGCAACAACATGCCCGAGCTGGAGGTTGGCCACCTAACTGGTCGTCGCAATCTGCGGGCACTCTACCTGAACGCCTCCAATCTGATGACGCTGCAGAACGGAAGTCTGGCCCAGTTGGTCAACCTGCGAGTGCTCCACTTGGAGAACAACAAACTTACCGCCCTGGAGGGCACCGAGTTCCGCTCGCTGGGTCTTTTGCGGGAGCTGTATCTGCACAACAACATGCTGACCCACATCTCGAACGCCACCTTTGAGCCCCTGGTGTCCCTGGAGGTGCTGCGTCTGGACAACAACCGCCTGAGTTCCCTGCCACATTTGCAATATCGTCACAGCCTCCAGGGACTGACGCTGGGCAGGAATGCCTGGTCATGCCGCTGCCAGCAGCTGAGGGAATTGGCGCAGTTTGTCTCCGATAACGCCATGGTAGTGCGGGATGCCCACGATATCTACTGCTTGGATGCGGGCATCAAACGCGAGCTGGAACTGATCGGCAACCTGGCCAATGGACCCGATTGTTCCGACCTCCTGGACGCCAGTGCCAGCAATATCAGCTCCTCGCAGGATCTGGCAGGAGGCTATAGGCTGCCCTTGTTGGCCGCTGTGCTGGTGCTCATCTTCCTGGTCGTGGTGCTCATAATTGTCTTCGTCTTCCGCGAGAGCGTGCGCATGTGGCTCTTCGCCCACTACGGAGTCAGGGTGTGCGAGCCCCGGTTCGAGGATGCCGGCAAGCTGTACGACGCCATCATCCTGCACTCGGAGAAGGACTACGAGTTTGTGTGCCGCAACATTGCCGCCGAACTGGAGCACGGTCGTCCGCCCTTCCGGCTCTGCATCCAGCAGCGAGATCTGCCCCCACAGGCCTCGCACCTCCAGCTGGTGGAGGGGCCAGGGCGTCGAGGAAGATCATCCTAGTGCTGACCCGCAACCTCTTGGCCACCGAATGGAACCGCATCGAGTTCCGTAACGCTTTCCACGAGTCCCTGAGGGGCTTGGCCCAGAAGCTGGTGATCATCGAAGAGACGAGCGTCTCCGCCGAGGCCGAGGACGTGGCCGAGCTGTCGCCGTACTTGAAGTCGGTTCCCTCTAACCGCCTGCTCACCTGCGACAGATACTTCTGGGAGAAGCTGCGCTACGCCATCCCAATTGAGCTGTCGCCCCGTGGCAACAACTACACTTTGGACCATCATGAGCGCTTCAAGCAGCCAGTGTCGCCGGGCATGATCTTCCGCCAGGCGCCACCACCGCCAGCCTACTACTGCACCGAGGAAATGGAGGCGAACTATAGCTCAGCCACCACGGCCACGCCCTCGCCACGCCCAACGAGACCAGGAGGAGCCGCCAGGATCGTGGACTCCATGCCCATGCCGATGCGTCCGCCCTCGGAGCACATCTACCACAGCATCGAGTCGGAGTACAGTGCGTATGACCAGCATGAGGCGCTGTCGATGATACCCACGGGTCTGATGCACCAGCAGCAGCAGTTGCGCATGCATCAGCAGCAACAGCAGCAGCAGCAACAGCGTTTGCTGCAGCCGCAGTTCCGGGCGATGCCGCAGCAGGCGATTCCCGCTCCCTCGGCGCCGGTGCACCTGCGCAGTGGCAGTGGTTTGAGCCAGGCCAGCACCAGCACTCAGTCAACGGCCCAGGCCTCCACATCCGCAGCAGCGGCACAGCAGCAGCAGCAGCAGCAGCACCAGCAGCAGCAACAGCAGCAGCAGCAGCAGCAGCAGCAGCAGCAGCAAGCAGCTGGCAGTGAAGCGGCCAATAAGAACGGCCAAGCTTTCCTGGTTTAAAAACTCCCCGAATGGCCATCTCCATCTCACTCAGCCTCGCAGGGTTCTTAGCCGCAGGAGCGGCCATCTTGAAGCTGATCGCTCACTGGCGCAAAAGGACTTGGGAAGAGGAAGCAGGAAGCAAGGAGCAAGGAGCAGGAACAGGACGCACACACCAACACACTCACATCCAAAACAAAAAGACTTTTCGTAGGCATTTCTTGAAACACAATATATTTATACGTATTTTTTTCGGAGCATTTCGCCTTTGGATGTTGTGGTTGTTGACGTTTCGTAGTTGTGTAGCACTGCCAAAATGGAAAACGCACAAGACACGCCCACAACACATTCATATACGAGCATATAGGAATACATTATTCTAATATAATTACCATAAACGTAAAGAAACAATTACTAGAAATGTTGCAGAAACACTTTCAAATTCAATGTGATATATTAATTAACTATAATTAAATCGGCAGACGAGAGTGTGCCGCTTACTGTAATGCGTAGACCTATGTAGTAGTTCTAGCCAGGCGTACAGAACGTAAACCTAAAACTAAACTAAACTATTGTTAACTACAACTTAAAGTAAAGCTATTGAAATATGTACACACATTCGTTCGCATCCAGTTGATCGTGTTTGTCGATTCATTCATCCTAAGCTACCTACACGAAACAAAAACTAAATGAATACTTCATAAATTATAGAGATGTATATAGAAAACTCGCAGGAGCAAGCCCGATTAGAGCACTTAATGTATTTATGTATCGTACTGTATAGAGATGATGGAGCTAAATTAATTCAATTAAATTTACTTAATGACAAAATGTATTATTAAATTAATTATTACAATTACATAAAACCAAGCGGAGGAATATATCTGAGAAAATAAAACGCAAAAACATTACAAAATATTGACAAAAATTAAATCGCACAAGTTTTTTTACTCAACCCGGGCAATTGGGGGGAATTTTCGGTTTGGAGCAGCACCAAAAGGAGGGAAAATAATTGAACTCCGTATGGTTTTCACAGAAGGAAAGCCTGCTGTGCCCCCATACATGCAACTGACACTATTCCCAGAAGGACTCAATGAGGATAATGGCAGCTTATGCATTCCATTCGGCATTTTCATTTGGCCAGTGGGAATTCGGAAAGGTCACAATGCAAACGTTAACTAAAACGCAAACGCAAACGCATAACTGAATGGCGAAAACCAACTAAACAAAAGCTATGCGCAAGTTAATTGCTTGTAAATAATTGTACATAAATAAATTAATGGAAACAAACATTTTGCATATGCCACAGCCACGCCCACACTCGGACATTCTTTTATGTAAATTATTATTTGCGAAATTATAAAACAAAATTAAAATGCGGTCCATTGCGAAAATTGTATTTTGCCCATTTGCTTAGCTCGCCATTTGCAATTGCGTATTTCCCCCCCATTTTCCGTATTCCCCCACAGCATTTTCATGCTTTGGCAAACCGCAACTCTATCATCGGCTAATGTCCCCAAATAAAATAATAAAATTCGAAACAAAAAGGAAGGAAACAAAACCCATATAATACATTTAATTTAGACGCATGGCCGAACAACTATATAAGTGCATTAACGTTACAAACGATTCAGTTTTCCCAATTAGCTCCGGTTGCGAGTGCTTTAAACTTTAAGCTAAATGGATGGTCCTCAGAGCATCTAGCACTTTTCTATTTCTTATAACCAGCGCATTGGCATGTGTCTATTTGTGGCGTAACCCTGACACTTTTTTGGCAAAGTCAGCCGCAGAGCCATGAGCTTGTGCCAAAGTCGTTGGCCAAAATCGATGGATGTCCTGGCTTAAAACAAACACTGAACTTGCGACTTTATGAGGGCAAAACTTTATGTCATGTAATGCACCATCCATAGTACCAAGTAGCAGCCATGGCAAATTAAGTAAGTCAATTCGATGGTGGAAATTGTAAAAAATAAAAGAGTAAGCGAGTCCCAGCTGGGAAATCCAAAGCAAAGCCAACTAATTGAAAATCAATAAACAACCAAGCACAACAAAATGAGTGCAGGAAAATGAAGGAAAGCCCGGCTAGTTGCCAATTTAATGGCGAAACGGAACGAACGCACTCACACTCAGATACAGATACAGATACAGATACAGATACAGATACAGATACAGATACAGATACATTAAATCGGGTGGGACCAGCAGATGGTCGTTGGCTTTGACCATTGACAATTACGAAAAAACTCTTGACCTTTCACGGAAATGCAAAACAAAACTGCATAGGACGGAGAGGTTTTCAGGATATGTCAATACTAATTAAAGGGCCATTAAATCTGTAATTAATTACAGTCGGTGTATCAGGACATGAGAACTTAAAAGTATATCACTCGAAAAAGTAGAACTTGGGCTTCGGTAATGCAGATGCATTAATATAGTAATTGACTGGCACTATAAAACGTGCAGTTCGTTGACATTTTATAACACTTGCAATAATGGATCTTTCATATTGGGGATAGAGTAGATTAGTGCTTTACTTACTTCTATATAACGTACGTATATATTTGCACCCAAAATAGCCAGATCGGGGTAGCCAGATCGCAGTTCTTATAACCATCCGGCAACTCAATCAACTTCTTTAATTTGCAACATTAATATCTTATGGGTCCGGGAAACTCGGAAATCGATTTAAACTTTTCCTGAGCACCACCCACCCAATGTCATTAGCCGCCACGCCCACTTGGCCAGTTCTCGTCCAACGACGCCCCCCCACTAAAGTGAAGTGAAGTGGGTTGACGCGTTTGCAAAAATTGAACGATATTAAAAATGCATTTATGCAAATTTAATTGCACGGGTGTGCACACTTGCATAAGCCACCGTTGGGGCGGCCAAGGAATTGGATAACTCGCCATTAAGTTGCTGGGTCGCGGGGCCCAAGAAAATTGATTTGTTTAATAATTAAAACATGCAAACTGCATGTGTAAGGCAAATCACTTGCGGGCCGTAAAAGGTATTACCAGGTTGTGATACGGCCAATGCCATAGCATACCATTTACCTGTTGTTCGGCCGGCTGTCATGGTGGAATTTGCAATTAATTCAGCTTGACAGGCTCTGATAATAGTGCATATTATATAGTCTGCGGTTACCCACGGATAATGCCTATCCCCTGGGGCATCATCTCTATAACTATACCTATTACTAATAACAAATAACAGAACAAATATCCATTATATTCTCGTATATGTAATATATGAAAGTCAATGGCATTGGGCTGGGGACTTGCCACTAAATGTTGATTCGCCCATCTTTAACAAAAACAGGGCGTGAGGCGTAAGCGCAAACCCAAATATTTATGCTTTATTAAAAACCAAAATTAATACACTAGAACAACAACGATTATGCGTGGCATACATGAAATATCGCTGTAACTACACAAACAATCCGCCCGAAGGTTCGCTTTCAGGTTTGTTTTTTTTTGTTTTTTTTGTTTTTTTGGTTTATTCCTGTTTTGTGTTTTGGGTTTTTTGTTTTGGGGTGGCTACGTGCAACCCTCTCCGGCTTATCGGCATTTTAGCCGGATTGCTAAGCGTTCGCCCACTCCAGCGGAGGAAATAATACAAAAAAGGGTTTTCATTTCAACCAAATATTTGGGATTCCTCTGCTGCCGCCCGCGTTTTTTCCACCGTGTTTGTTAATAAAAAATGCAAACAAGGGCGGATTTAAGGGGGAGTGGCAGGACGAGGGCCGCTCGCAACAAAACAAAAACTGGTTCAGTGTGGCAACGGAGGAGTGCGAGGGCAATGCGATAGGTACGCCAACTATTTGCATACTCGTACAGCACTAAGCGCATAAATAGACAACTACAAAACAAGTTGGCCGACACGATGGTCGGTCGGCCGGTCGTTTGGTCGCTTGGTCGTTTGGTCGTTGGCCATTTGGTCACTTGGTCGAGATGACTGACCGCCAGCCAGCCGTTTGGTAGGTAGGTAGGTGGCTATAGTTTACGTGGGTCTGGGCCTTCGCTCAATCTGGCCGTTACGCCGTTCTAGCCAGGCCAAATTGGGACGCAATGCTGTCGAGCACTATTGTCTGCAGTCGGCTGTTTATGCATGCGGTTTTCGCGAACTCGAATATTTAACTATTTTCTTCTGCGCCGCCTGAGTCCTTGAGAAGCCAGTAAAGAATCAGTTCAGTTTCTAAAAACTCAAATTAAATAAATAAATTAACGTTACACCAGAACTAAATTAAAAGTTTGTTTGAATTTAAAAATTTGCACTGGTATTCAACAGTTTGCATTCTACACTAAAGTGTTACTTCAGCTGCGTTGAAAAACTTGTGCATAAAATTGGGTCGCAACACTTTTTAATATGATCTAGTTTCAGGTAAAACGTGTGCATCGAGCTCCCATCAAAATCAAGGAAACTTTGGTTTTCAATCACTCTGGAACGTGAACACCACTCAAAGTGCTCCTCCTCGGAAAATACTTGTGTTACATTGACACTGATTGCCAAAGAAAGTGCAGTGGAGTTGTCGTTGTGGGGGCAACGCACTTGTACTTGTGCATTTGGCAGCGAGCATATTTTATCTTAGCCGTGGCAATCTGCGTAAAATTATTTATTCATATTCATAACTTTTTCGCTGCCATTCTTGTGCAATCACATTCGTTGACTGGCTGCGAGAGTGGCTGACTGACGCAGCCCCACTGCCCCACCTTGCTCCACTTTGGTCCCACCGCCGAAGAAAAGCGAGTGCACTGCGAGAAATCAATCAGTTGGAAGCCAGTGTTATGTGAACGTTGGCTTTTACTCAAAGGTTTTATTTGAAATTCAACGATTTTACTTACTTACAGATATTTTACATTCTACATTGGTGCAATTTAACAAAGGATCTATTTGAATATTTTCATTCGCAACTTTCATTGTTATGTAAGCCTTACTGACCTGACATTTTCCTACAAATATTTGATTTCAGTGCTTGTTTCGCTCAGTGTAAGAGTCAGCGAATAGTGTGCCGCTTTCGCATTTCCCACGGCATCAAAATGTTGCCGTTGTGCTTGTTGCTGCTGCTGCTGCTGTTGCTGTTGCTGCTGCTTCTGATGTGTTGTTGCTGCCCCACAGCCTCACCTCGAATTCTACAGAATGGCAAAGGTGGGCTGGAGAAAGGGGGCAGAGGCGCAGGTGAGGGGCAGAGGCGGAGGCAGTCTCGCGCACTTCCTTCATTTGCATTACAATGATAAACTCCAAAGTGTGTGCCAGAGAATTTCTTAATTTTTTTCGCCTTGTTTTCGTTTGAATTGCTGCTGCTGCTTCTGTTTCTTTTGATTTTAGCTTTCCATGCCATTTGTATGGTTGGATACCAGCGCGGCATGAAAATATATTCGCAAACGGCAAAAGGCAGAGGGAATCGGGCGTAAGTTATTTATGGACGGGTTCTTGCCTTTTGGCTTTGTGATTGGCACACAGCTGCTGCGTAGACCAGCAAACCTTAGCCCAAAACATCTTCCCCAAATCGAAGATAGAACCGAATTTCATCATCGGTAGCCGAACATCATGTGGAAGCAATTTAGCCTCAATTCGTTTATAAGAAGTGGGGAAACAAATGAGTTATCAAACCGAATGCTACGCTCATTAGGCATAAATTTAGCATAGATCCAGTGTAGAATGCTGCCCCCAAAAAAAAGGGGTGCAGCCCTATTTGGACTTCGAATGTGTCATCGCGGGCTCTGGAATGCCTAATGAAGACATCTATTCACATTTTCGAACCCATTGTGAATTATTATTTGTGCCTCATTTCGATTGACTTGGCACAATCAACAACGAGCCCGTTTCCCATCCCCAACTAATTGTTATGCAATGCTGCGGGGGCAATCGAGCATTTGAGGCTCTGCCAAAGGAAACGCCATCGCCATTAGCACTGCCAAGCCGAGATAGTCATTGAACTTGCTGCGACGTCATCGACACATTTTTTGGCAGTGCCACAGCCGCATCAACAGGCAACAAAAAGCTTCTATCTCCATCTGGCCGAAGAAGCCCCAAGTGGAAGTACGGGCAAGCCTACGTAGAATTTACCAGGCATTCCAGTTCAAAAAGTATCCCGTATACATACATTCAAGATATGTTAATGAAATAAATCCTCCTTCTATATATTCTGAAAACAACGATTTTCCACACCATATATATATATGTATCTATCATCCCACTGTCCCTCAATGCGAGTGTCCACTGTGTGTGACTCGAGTGTGGCGACCACTAAACGATACCCGGAGAGAAGAGGAGAGCAGTCGGGCCACTTGTGTTTATCATCACTCCCCTTTTTGTACAAATCATCAACTTAATTATGCTTATATTAAGGTTTTTATCTGCACGGCTGACTTTTCACATGGTAGGAAGAAGGCAAGTGCCGGTAGCTCGAGTGCAACAACTCGACTTATTTGTTGGGGTCGGTCCGCTCGTCGCCGATCTGAGCCACTGTATACACTGTATCTGCATCTGTATCTGTATCTGCGCATCCGTATCTCCGCATCTCAGTATCTAGGTATCTGCGCCGTGTGTGTGCGTTTGTCAAGTGCACTCCTGGCTTATTTGCATATAGTAGGCACTTTGGTAATTGAATTCAGTTAGCCACCGCAAAAAGATGGGACTCACGCGCACGCTTGATTGGGGCAGCAGGCCCTTATAATGTGTTGACTGCCTCTGGAGGCTAGAGACGAGTCCGTGGGCCTGGATCGGATAGGTCGCTTATGATTAAGATGGGCCCCAGTCGAGGCCACAATTAAGCAGAACCTTTCTGGGCACTCCAAAACGAAACTACAGTTACAAAAGCGGGGAGCGGAGAAGGAGCCAAGTGCTTGGGCCAAGAAAACAATATGCAAATGCCGGTGAATGAATTACAATTAGGCAAAAAGACGATGGGAATGACGCACGAGTATGGGTGGAAACAAAATATCCATGGGATGTGCGTGTGCTTGAATTTTCAAATACGACTGCTGCACACAGTCATAAATAATTTTTCTTCCAATCAAATAAAAAGAATTCTAACGAACCATCGTGCACTTGGGCAATCAATGGCTAAAATTGTAGGCAGCATTTTCGAGCCAAAGTCAAACAGGTAAGCACAAATAAAGACAGTTTTGGTAAATGCTTGCATGAAATAGTAAATACCCTTGGTACAGAGGGTATGCCTTTTTTTTAGGCCGTCTAAACGTTTTGATCAATTATTAAAATATATAAATATTTCCAATTAGGTCGATCGAGTTCTTGAAGAAACATCGCAAACGAAACTCACTTTTAATAACAAAGTTTCTCGAGGGGATCCTTTTTAATTTATTAATTTAAGCTAATGGATATCTAATAATTTTTGTGTACACAACCTTTTACACTGGGTACCCAGCTTTATCTTGATCAGGAATAGATTTGAATATTCCTTTCCTTCCGGCACCGAGTAAGGTGCAACTTGTGCCAGGGCCACCAAAACGAAGCTTGTCATAAATAATGTATGCATCCATAAGATATTCAAACTATTGCACAAGTGCTTCATTGTGGACGGACCTGAGTGGGGAAAAAGCGAGTTCCCCGAGCACTAATTGACCGAAAAGGACCACCGGCCGACCAACACCGACACGTAGCCACTGTCATTTGGAATGGCTCTCGGATTTCCCCGCATCCAGTGCCTGTGCCGCCTGCATGTCCAGAAGGATGACAAACTGCAACGTGACTGCAGGTGGATGGATGCACGTGGCCCTAAGTTGCGTAACTATGCTGGGGCTTAAACAATTGCTTGACAGTATTCAACATGACAATTGTGTCGTGCGCATAATTACGCTTGTCAATATAAAATGGGTTAAGATTTCATAAGATCTGCTGCCAGCCAGTCACTGATTAAAACTGCATGCCCCACTCGATGCGACTGCCACTTCCTCCTCCACGACATGACAAGCTAATTGAAATTTCATTAGCGTTGGCCCTCCGGCGGAACCTGGCTCCAGTAATAATTTGTAATTTATTATTAATAATTCTTAACACTCGAAGTCGGTATTCGGTTGCCACAGCGCTGATAAGAATGCACGAGAGCTGTTATTTCGTTGGAAAAATTATCATTGATCAGCGCAGCCCAGGCACATGAATTTTGGATGGAGCTCGATGTCGGAGGAAAATTGAAAATGTGTTCGGGTTGATATGAGCTATCGAAAAAAATGAAAGCTCATCTGATAGAAGATGACCTGGAAGTTGCACCAGATGAATAGTGTAGCAGATAGTACTAAACGAAAACGCCTTGTAGAAAAGCGAACAGCTTGTATCTGAAAGATACATTTAGAGTCCACTCTTGACTTTTACAATTCTCGTAATGCACCATTTTCCTAAGGCCTTCTTTGAACGGTGTATCCTTTTAATCGTTAAGTGCACATAACAAAGGAGATATTTAATATGTTGTTTAAATTCGTGGGAGTAAATTATGTATTGATTGTATTATTTAATATTAAATTCAATGAAGCTCAACAAATTGTCAGGCTTTAAAAAATACATATATGCTAAGATTTTCGAACGAACCTTTGCATTTTTGTCCTTGTCTTAAGGATATTCCTGTAAGCATTACCACAAACAGTAATCACACGTACTCGTGCCTGCTGCATGCAACCTGGAAAAGGGAAATCCAAGGAAACCAAGCCGAACTAAAACAAAGCAAGCCAAAGCAATCCGAGTCCAAACACCCGCAATCTCACACACGTCGCTGAGCTATTCAATTATGGGTGTGCCCGGGGCCTCGGAGGAGTTGGAGGAGTTGGGGTCGCAGTTGGAGTTGGAGTTGGAGTCGGAGTTGGGGAACGGAGAACGACGGACAGGATCGGGAAGGGTGGGTGGGGATAGAGGGGCAGATGGAAGAGACCCAGAGTTGTCATTTGGCCTTTATGGCAGAGTATTACGATTATTACTGTTGGGGTTTGTATGCATTATATGGAAATACATTCGAAATTATCAATGCAGGTAATTGCAGCTTATCAGTTATGCTTATGGCTTAGGCGACAACAACAAATGCCGCCTATGAGATATGTATAAATTGTATATACTCGCACACACACACACACGACCCACGCCCTTTTTATCAATGCGAGCGACAATAACAACAAATGTTATTATAATATAAGTGAGTATCGCCTGGCAGGCAGGCAGGCATTCTCGGTAATTGCATTTCATCGATTTTTGTACCCTGCACACCCGCCTTGCATCTCTGGCAACTCTGGCATCTCTGGCAACTCTGGCAATGCAGTTTAGTTTCGAGTAAATAATCACTAAGTCGTTGGCTGTCCATTTGGCAAAGTGAAAGAGTGTCAAATATGTCATAATACTTATCTAAATTGCGCACAGAAAGCCCCGGACGGAGCGGTGCGGAAACAGCATCCAGCTGGATAAGGAGGCTGGTCTGAACCGCCTTAGCCAAGTTCGACAGCCTTTTAAATATTTATCGTTTAGGATATTTGCCGCCCACTTGAAGCTCACTAAGCCCACCCATGAAGCGCCCTCTTACCAAAATGGCAATTGGATCCAAGTGCTCCATTCGCATGGCTATATCCGCTGTGTTTGTGCCAGGCCAGAAATTGATTTGTAATGCAACCGATATCATTGCGTTTTATTGCGATTGCATTGGCACAAAATTCTCAGGCATTGGAAATTGGAAATTGATACGGATTTGCATTTACTTGCCTGCATTAATATCGTCGGCAATAATCAGTAGTGTTTGGCTGGAAAGCTGTTCAATAAAATAACACTCTGTCGTAGATGGAATTCGATTATGCCCTAATGTGTCTATATACTTAGCATAAGTGCATGTGCATTTTGCAGATTAATATGCATGAGAAAAGCCAAAATAAATTGGCTCAAAGTCAAGTTAATAAGTTGGTAATTACCAAATTAAGTTTAGCACAGCCATTAATATTTTACGCAAGTAATATTTATCGAAGGGATGGACTGCTCAAAGGCAATTTAAAATGAGACTGCTAAAGGAAAAATGATTAATATCCACAGTACAAATTTGTTAAGGCACTGTTTACATCGAATTATTTCGATTATTTCCAATATGCTTTGGTATTTACACGTATGCTTGCAATAGTGGATAAATCAAATCCATTCAGACAACAGCCAGACATGGGGAAAAGTGTAAATATCTCATACCGTTTGCTTGTTTGATTTGCAAAGCCGTCTAATTGCTTTTTGTCATTTGCTAATATTGAATACTATATTACTTAAATTATGCATTAAAGTGCGCTGGCTGCAAGTAGCACCCTCGATCGATCTCCCCATTCCGAGCGAAACCTCTCTGAAAATTGAAAACAGTAGCCGGGCACTGGGAAAATTCCCCCCTTTCCCCCACCATTCCACATACGCCCCGGGGAGCTATTGATTTTGCATATTAGCAGGAGGTTACAACTTTTCTCGACTCGGCTTTCTCGGGCGAGCCAAATTGAGTCATATATTTGCCCTGCGGACAAACGAAAGCCATGCAACTGCGATGGATGCATCAAAAATGATTCGATGTATCTGTAGCTGCATCTGTATCTCTATCTGTATCTGCATCTGTCTCTGTATCTGCGTATTTGTATCGTCTTCCCGGTCGAGTGACTATCTGCAGTGCAATCAAAGTATTGTGTGTTTGTTTATTGAATTTGGGTCTCTGTTTGTTTATCTAATTTTGGTGTGTAAAATGGAGCTGTCCGTAGTGCGGACCTCGATCGACCGGGGAGCAAATGCCGAATGCCTGACTGTCTGCATAATTGTGTGCTTAACGCGTGCGTTTCTCTCCGTGCGACAAAGCAAACAAGCTGCACTGAGGAAAAACAACAGCGAGTTGATGGGAAAACAATCGGGCGACTGGGGCACCAGATTGCAGCCAAGTCGAGGCAACTGCCACGTAGTTTCCCTCCACCAACCCAACGCAACCTACGCTCATATCGGCAATGGGCACGAATCATATTATCAGTCAGCCGGCAACCAGCGATGTCCAAGAACAACAATATCAGGCAGTCGATAGACTCAGTGCCCTATGTTTGAATAGACGACTTGTGAAATACCCTCGCAGATACCCTGCAGATAAAACCCATTTCGGAGTCATAAATGCCATAAACCCTGAAGGCAGACTATTTACTGTAGACTGTTATCGTACTCCGATGTGCGAAAAATAAATATCTGATCTCTTTTAAATGGGGCTATGTACTGCTGATATGCGCATGCTTAGGCCACCAATCGTCTATTATATATGGATTTAGGTATGTAATGTTTATAAGCTAAATGGTAGACTCCTAGTTCATCATGAAACTGATGAAACTGATTTCAGTGCTCCTCGAATGTGCCTCCCCCTCACTTTTGGGTTCTTAACGCTCGGAAAGAAGCAACTTAAACAGCCAGAGTGCCGTCCCCATATCGCCCATGAAGTAATGAGTTATGTACGCGATCTTATCCGGAGGAAACCCAGTTATAGTTATGTGGTCAGGGCAGCCAGTCAGCCTTATATGTACGAGTATATGCCGAGATACATAGCTTCGATTCGAGTGGCAGACAGACGTGCGCCCGTAATCAATGCGTTGACACATTGGGAAAAAATCGAAATCAAAATCGAACACCGTATGTGGAATGGAATATGGCGACTGTCGAGCCAGAAAACCAAACAGTTTGTTTAAGTTCACTGCTGTTTATTTATACATAATATGTTGTTGTTATTGCCGGCGCATAAATGCACACAATGCATATCAGCGGAAATGCGCTTAAACCAAAATTGTAATACTCTTGAATGGAACGCGGTGAATATGAGCCGCTTTGCCAGGAAGTTTGGAAAAATGTAAATCACATCTTGATTGGCTTTATGGTACACACACACGTGCATATATGAAAATTAAATTTATCGAAGGGTTTGCAGGCAATAAATCGAGCCGGAAATGGGCCAAGTTAATTTAAAGGTTTAAGTGGAAGAAAATATTAGCTGCAGTTACTTTAATAACATTACACAACTAATTTATTGGGGAACTGATTAGCTAAAGCATGTTTAGATCATTGATTAGGTTTTATTGCGGTATTTATTAACTGATCAAAACAGATACATTCCCGAGCTATAAAAGCATTACTGATTATCCGACAGTAAGTTTGATAAGGCCTTAAGCCATCGGCTGCTTCCATTGAATGCGATTGTGCAACTTGACCTATTCTCCCATAAAAATATCCATACATTCTTAATTTTTTAATATTTTTTACAGTCCCTGCACCGCCGCCACCCATTCCACTATTGTAATTATTGACACACTCTGGAAATGCAGTTCAGGAGAGCCAAGCAAATAGTAATGAAAAAACTTTCGGACGCCGCTCATTCGGGGGCGTGGCGGGTCAATATGTCACAACTGGTGCAGATTCCGACTGTTTGTTTGTGGAACGTGAATAAGAGTCGGCGGCTTGGGGGCGAAAAAATCGCAAACAACGTCTGTTGGCCTGCAATTTTCATTTCATTGAAACATAAATATTTAAAAATGATATTTACGCAGGGCCAACGATTTGTGCCAGTTATTCAATCGGAGCCTTTTTGTTGTCTTCCCCACCCGCTTACCATTTTCCATAACGCCACGATAACAGATGGGCTTGGTATTGGCCCGGAACTCCGACAAACTTAACTAGGGTGGGAAAAAAGCCGTGCAAACAAATAGTCGGAAAGGTGGAAGGCCGGGCAACAGCTTTGTCAATGATATAGACTGACTGACAGTTGGACCGACTTTGGGCGGTGTATCTTCTGCTATTTGGATTTATTGTCATCATATAGCGCTGGCAAGTTAAAGGGAAAAGCCGCCTCGTCGTTGCTCCAAGTTGCTCCAAGTTGACACTTGTTGCGTGCTGCATGCTTTTCCTATGGAACATCTATTGGACGTCTAGGGTTTTAATGGCATTTCCCTGAATGAAGCCACGCCACCGCAAATTGCGGAAACTTTTGCGGCAACTCGTGATTTTATTGTCCCAAACAGACATCAAAGGGCCAGCAGAATTGCAAAGACAACAGAGATCAAAGTCGCAGCTTGGAATGGGTATGAGTCACACACCTCAAAGACGACAAACAAGCCACAAAGTGACAAAAATGAAGCGAAGACAAATGCCAGCGCAACTTTTAAGTGGAAAATGCGTTCGCCGGGGCTAATGGCACAACAAACACCACCAAGTAAATATGTAGAATTGTGCATAATAATGCTAATTAGCTGGGAAGACCAGGAAAGAGAAGACTTGTGTGGGGCCAAGTTTCCCCAAAAAAAAAGGGGGGCGGCACCTGGCACCGGGCACCGAAAACGGAAATAAACAATAAAAGCACATTTGTGTGACAGAAATTATTTAATAGCTCAATTTTTATGACCCCGGCGAGACTGTGGCAACAGGAAGGAGCGCCACCTGTCGTGAGTTCCGCGACTCAGCCAGCCATTTGAGGTATACGAACGTGCTGCGGTTGCAGTTGCAAGCAGCTGGAATGCAGTACCTACCGTACTCTGGGCACTCTGGGCACTCTGGGTACTCTGGGCCCGGGGCCCATTGATTTGGAATCCGCTTTAAAGGAAAATGGAAAATTAAAAATGTATAAGCCGAGCTGCATGCTCGTCTACCAACATGTAAAGCTGCAGTTTCCGCTGGGAATGGAGCTATGAGGCCATTGCTTACTTCCGCTTGTCAATTCGGGTCTTGTGGTTGGAAAGCAGCGGACCTGACATTCATTTTCATAGGCCTTCCATCGCGGAGGTCTCAAGAAATTCACTTTAAAATTAATTTCGGTAAGATTTCTGCTTACAATTAAGTGCAGCATCTGGCATGCGGGCGGGGAGCTTAGGTTTTTGAATACCGGAAGTTTTCCATTAGCTGGCTAATCGTTCGTTATGTTCGGGCATTGGGAAACGCTTTTTAAAACGGTAGTCTTTGCTGCACTATGAGGAACAGATACCTAATCTTGAAGATCCCATTTATGACACCCTTATGGTGTTTGCATTGCGGCTAAGTTATCTATGAAACAGCAGCAAATTAAGCGTGTCTTATCGGCAAATTGCAGTTGTCAGTGGGCGGCCAACAAACAGCAATCAAGCAGCACATTGTTTGCATTCTTGCATTTATTTTTCCGCTGACATCTTCTAATTGGTTTCCCCACTGCAACTCGGAAAATCTTATCGCTGCAGAGCACTGATTACAACGGATTGCAGTGGTGAGTTTGAGGAAATCTTCAAGTGCCTTCATTGGCAATTTGACTCACATGTTGAGTTGCTATTGATTTAGCTAATTTGTATATCGAAAGGAAAAGTGAAAATAAATCACGAGTATAAATAAACGATGACTATCTCAGATACACACACATTCCTACGCCATGAATGGTGATTTGTATGTCAAACTAGAATCGTCAGTCATAAAACCTCACAAAACCGACGGCTGCCGAATTACACACATTTGAAACATGCCAGCTCAGCATTATTTTTAAAAGGATATGGATTCGAGCACGAGACAAACAATGCACTTATTTATGTTGGGCGACTTTTTCGATTGCATTTCGATTCTCCAGACTTCATTGTGGCAGTATCTCCGGGCCGAGATCGCTCTAATTGCTCCACTGACCACGAAGGCGTTTCACTTGAGGCCTTTTACTCGGTTCATAATTATTATGACAATGTTTCGGGGCCGCTGGCCGGTATGCAAACAAAACACCCGGCTGAGGTGCCAGTAGCCAGCTGGCCAAGAAAAACCAAGCAGCTATGCATTAGTAATCAAGTCGAAATTGTATCTGCGACTGCTTGCACTGAAAGAAATTCGAGCGAAGATCAGGCTGCTAAGCCATGTATACAACGTGCTGAATCAGAATTCATGAAATAATAGAAAATAATCTATATCATTCAATTCGCTCAATGCGCTAAACAGATGTTTTAGAAAATGTACAAATAAATCATAGGCTTTTCCTGATTGCTGTTGGTTGCTGTTTTTCTGACAGTGCACCAGTGTGTTCCGGCTGTATGTGTGGCTTTAGTGGGCGTTGTTCAAAGACGGACCCACCTCAATTGCCGCCGCATGCAATCTGCATCTAAATTGATCGTAATAATTATTGTTTCTGGCCGTTGCCTCGTAGCTGCTGCGTTAAAAGTAGCTCAAGTGGATTGGGATTTCTCTAGACCAACAATGGACTGGGCTGTTTGCCTTTTGAAGTCCGCAGTGCTAAGCATTTTGAAAAGTGAAATTTTTCATTAACGCACAGCCACAAAAACCAAACACTGCAGACCCGGTGGCACGTACATGTACATACGCATACACATACATACTGGTATGTACACGAATGTATCTTCTAGATAAATTCAATAATGAAAAGCAAAAGCTGGAAAAAATAACATTCCGACTTGATTTTCATTTCAATTGAATCTGTGATTGTTGCCTTTTAACGTTCGCCTTTCATCTGTGTGTTTATCTCGTTCTGGTAATTGCTCTCCGCACCGATTATTGGGCAAGTTACATTACATTTTGCCTTTCGGATTGTTTGGACATCTTTGTGGCAGCTTCTGTGTGGCTCCATCGCATAAAAATCAAAATGTGATGCTGCTGCCTGCGAGTCTGGGGCGATTTCTTGAAAGATTCTCAAGTGATTTTCCATTTAAATGGGACTCGCTGCCAAGTGACCCAAATATGCTATCTCTTGCGCCAGTGATTTATGCGAATTATTCGGCAGAATATCATAAATTTATCCCATTTAATTGAAGGGAAATCTATAAAATATCTTGTCTTATTCGGATAGAAGTTCAAGTGGATGCTGCAACTCTGGGAAGTGGGTTATCCAAGCGTTTGCCTCTAATTAGTGAGGCATTTCCTCCATTTGCGATTCCGTAAATCAATTGCGGTCTTGAGTTATATAGGAAACATTCTTTTACGTTTTAGTGCCCGATAAGTACAACATGTGGCCAGGAAATGCCCCATAACACGCGTACGTGGCAACATCGTCCCAGATACATTTCAATCATCGCCAGCTCTTCTGCTGCGCTGTCATCTCTGGCCATATCCCATAGCCCATAGCCCATATCCATATCGCAATCTTGATCTAAATCGGCCCCTGTCGAGTGTCTAATCAGGCATTAATCGCCGGCATGCACGTACGGTACGGATAGGCGGGCGGGCGGGCTATCAAATGTAACCACATCATCGACGTCCAACAGTCACTCCTAATAATGTGCAACGCGGCGCATAATTGCACGTACTGCATTTTCCTTTGAAGTGCAGCAGCAGCAGCAGCAGCAGCAGCAGCAGCAGCAGCAGCAGCAGTTGTTGCACTGATGCCAGTTGCAACATCGTCAGGCAGAAGATACACTTTGGCAAGAGCTTAAGATACATTTCAGCCTCGCATTGTGCATAAATTGCCCTGACAAATGCGAGAGAGCTGGACAAACTAGTCGCCCCAACGAAGTGGCACTCTGCTCTGCCGGTTCATTTCCCTGTCCTGTCCTGGCGGCGAGGGCCCTCCTTTTTCCAGGTGCTGCTCCCAATGCGATCGCCGTTCGATACGCGTGGAAATTGCTTTATAATTACCACGACAATCCCCGAGTGGAGTGCCCCTTGTTACCGCCAACGAAAAGGAAATTCGCCTGTCGCTCGCGAGCTGTGTGTCAGTAGCTTCGCACCGAGTGAAAAGCCTGCGGGAGCAGAGACTTGGGAAACTTGGGAAACAGCGACATCGGAGGAATCACTGCAATTTGCAATTGTACAGGTGGAAATTTATTTTCGATGGCAAGTGCGATAATGGCGGGCCATTTATTTTCACTACACTTCGATTTCGGCTTGCGAGTGCGGGAAACCATCTTGGCCGGCACATCCTGCACAGCCCTCGGATTTACTGCACCTGAGTGCTGGATGCAGCGCTCAGCGTTTTGGCATCGTGACATTGGTGACATTGCGGGCGGACTTGACTTAAAGTCCCCTCAGTTTAAAAGTTTAAGGTTCACCGATGCGGTCGGTCAGGGACATCGACATGGCCACGAACATGCCGGGATTGGGGCAACTGGGCAACTGGCCAGCTGGGCAGCTGGCCAGGATGGACGTGGATGGCGGATAGCTCTCTTAAGCCCCCAGCTCAGCACCCAGCTTTAGTTCCAGCTCCGTGCTCTGTCTACGCGCTGTCAATGTGCTTGCGTTTGATTAATTACAAAAGCGCCGCGCAGCTAGAACATGCAACAAGAGCAGCAACAGCAACAGCAACAGCAACAGCAACTGCAACAACAGCATCAGCTCAAGCTCGACCAACAACAGTTGACACTCGCAGCGAGGGTCGCTTGCAAGGTTGTGCCACTCAATCATCAAGTCACTCACTGAATTACATAGTTAATGGTTTTGCATAAACTCCTATTTAATATGGACACACATTTGTTACAGTTTATAGGTAGTATAAAACGCTGCTTAGTGAGCTTTGAATAAACCCAAAATTAATAATACATCCAGCTGTTAGGCATTTCAAATATGCGTTTCAAATGCTTTCCGATACCCCATGACATTAGAGAACATTCCAGACTGACGACCTTCTAATTGGTAGACCTTGTGAGCTGTGGCTTACCACACCTTGCACATCCAGCCGCCAATATCGATCTCAATACTCGCTAATCCACCCGGGAACATTGCATGTCAGCGGCTCCTATTCCATATACTGCTCCGCAGCTCCGCAGCTCCGGAGCTCCAGCTGCTCTCCTCCTGCTGGCCCGAATGCCTTGCTACCAATGTAGTTTACGCCATTTTACACCGCTTGACAAATAAACTAAGCCAGCTTCAGCTGCTGCTGCTGCTGCTGCGACGTTGACTCCAAGGTAAGCTGCATTGACATAATTAAATTAATTTACGTGGCAACAACTTGCGATGTCTAATTGGCAGCGGCAACATATGGCAGCTACATGCATCTACTCTCTAACCATGCCGCATTGATGGGAACGGCAATCTGCAATAGGCAATCGGCAATCGGCAATCGGTCCTCCATCCATATATCATGGAGGCACAATTAAAATGTCACTCTGTATCGCCGCTGATTAGTTATGCAATTGTTCAGCATTCCGTATTTATTTTTATTTTCAGCGCGGCAGTACCTTTTATTGCGACATCTGCAGTGGGTCAGTGCACACAAATCATACGCACTGTTGTCAGTCCGGCGACTTTGATTTTTAGTTCCCAGATGCCGGCATATGTGACTATCCATCTGTTCCAGTGCTCGATTTTCGCTAAAGCCAACTTCTGCCTTCATTGCCGCCTAACCATTTGCGGCTAGAAAAGTTTTCCCTTTTTTCAACACACTCCCTGCCATTCGACGACTTTGACATGTGGCCACAAGCGCGCCATTGCCGCTGTCATCCGAATTCCGGTTGCGGATGAGTCACGTGGGGCAGCAAATTAAATTTGCTAGACGAGCAGGTGAAATGCCTTCTAGCCGCAGCCCACTTCAATTAAATTCTTTCCATTTGAACAACTTAAAGTGGTGAAAATGCATTTAAGCTGGTTGTGCGCCAATTCAATTATACAATACTCGTGTATTTCGTTAATTAGTAAATTGAATAACTGCAGTTATTTCGCTTGAAACAGATCAAGCCAAGTGCTGTTAAATAAATTTCTAAGCACTTAAGGTCTCATGAAATTCCATTGTCGTTTAAATTTAAGTGAAAGGCTATTGAACTTCCAGCATTTCGCAAAAATTCCATTGTAGGGCATAAATTTGTCGTCACACCAACTTCGGCAAATTCGACAAATTCGGCCAAATTCGGGCGGCTGTCAGTCAGTCAATGCTGGCATTAACATTCCCGAGATTAGCAATTGCTCACTCAGAGCGTATTGGCCACAGAATGGCTATTTTGGCCAGAGCAGAAGGCGACTGCATCTGCAGCTGCGGCTGCGGCTAAGGTGATGTGATGTGATGTGTGTTACCCGACGATGATTACTCAGAGCAGTGGAGAAAGTACGCTCCGCCACAGGGAGTGATTAATGCTCGGGGGAGACGAATTAAATCGGATAAGATCGGAGCTAGGAGGCGGCCTTCAATCACCTGATGACCCAGTTGAATGCGAATGCCTGACACTTGACCAAGTCGAATGGTTAGACGTGGCTCCGGAATTAGCATAAATCAAGTCGAGCGACTAGACCTTGACACTTCAAAAGCGCTGCTCTAGAGAACTAATTGAGAATGCCAGCAGCCAAAAAAAAAGGTTTGAGCAACTGAGTTAATTCGATTTTTTCCTATTTGCAAATCACACTCAGCTCAGCAGCGCACAGTCAATCTGAGCCGACTGTCGGGCGAAAACTGCATCTGCGAGATACATAAATACATATTTGAAGTGGCTCGGCGACAGCTGGTTATTATAGATTCCGCGCCCGATAATCGCATATCATCGACTGGCCCCGAAAAGAAACTGCAAGCTAATAAATCTCTTGACGGCTGGCAAGATGGCATGATGGCAGTCGATTCGACTGATGGTTAATGCCGCCCGATCGTTATTGCCGACATATGGGTGGGTGGCTTTTGACGGGCATTTTGACACTTGCGGCCGCCCTGTCAGCGCAACTCAAACAGCGAGTGTTCATGACATAACAGTGAATCGCCGCGGGCCAGCTGCACCTTAATTGTGCCTACTGTGGCCTTCTTTTGCCACAACTTTCTTTCAACTATGCAGCTATCAAATAGCTGGATAGCCCCACTCATGATCGACAATCGTTTGGCCAAATGACCGGCGCACGTTTAGCACATCAGCAGCAAGGAGCACCAGCTGAAGCAGCAGGAGATGAGAGCTGGCTCCGCAGGACCCAGCGCACTCCTAGATGGCCAGCACACGCATCCAGGTAACGCCACCTCAAGGTCCCCACCCGCACTGCCACCCTCTCTTCTTGGCCAAAAGCAATTAACAATCGCTGAAACGTTGAAACGCTGGACGGAGTCGTAATAGCAACCATGCTGGAAATGACCATAGTTATGACCATAACTGTAGCTGACGCAGGAGGCTAAAAGGGAAATAAAACCACTCCGATTGCAAATGAATGTAATTGAATACCGTCTGGAGGTTAGAAAGTAGCTTAATACCCTGCCATGGAGTAAAATTTATAGATAATTACTCATTAGGAGTTCTTGAAAACTACTATCTAAGTCTCTATAAATTAAACTAAATTAAAAGTGTTGTATTTTAGTCAGCTGATTTTATTTTTTAGAAAATGCCGTAAAATACTAACATCATTTCCCGTTTTTAGGCAATCTGCAGCTTGGCCAGGCTCAATATCAATGGAACCAACCACCACACAGTTGTTCGGCAATCTAGCAGCGGCCAAAAGACTGATGGACAGTTGGTCTTGAGTGCGCCGTGCACAGTTTGAAATCCATTTATCAATTTATTGTGGGAAAACGAGCACATGCAATCGAAGTAGAGTGCTCCAGTGGCTCGCACGGTATGTAAATGGTAGCTGGAGAAATAAAATCTCCGACTGCACGCCGCTGGATATTAACCCAGGCGATTTTTAACCATTTCCTAGGAGTCGCACTTAATTTGGCTTATTAATTTGCCAGCTGGAAGGCTCCCAAACTCCTTCGCCTCACGTAAACGGAATGAACTTTTCGCATTAACTTTGGGTAAACGAATCTAGTCGGCTGCCTTGACCTGAAAAGCTGGCCCAATGGGCGGGGCTATTGAAGATCGTCCTCTGCGCTTTTGGCCAAATCATAACCTGGCGGAATGCAAACTTCTGGCTGACAGTTACTCCACATGAGGCCACCCACATGAATGCGAATGCGTGACCCTTTTAATCTTCCTGCCCGCCTGGGATCTTGGTTCAAGGCCTGCCTCCATGCACTGCAAAAAATGTCCAAAGTCTTGCTAAAAATCAACGTTATTTATTTAAAAATTTACAAATAATTTAACAGAGAGTATATACTTTTCAGATCATTTTTAAGATATATTTTTCAATACGGGCATAGAGAAAATCCATTTCCTTATATATTTAAAAACTGTGTTTCATATGTATAAGTATCTAAATTCCAATTTGATCTTGATCTGACTTCGCTGTGTAGACAAACAGATACAATTCGCATAACTCACAAGTTTAGCTCGCAGATCGCGAACGTCTACAACTTCTTTACTGAAAGCATCGCCAGTTGTATTTCGACGCTTTTGTTCGGTTATCGTTCTGCTCCTCCTTTTTTACCCCTTTTCTTACTCTTAAGTAATTTATTGTGTATCGGAAATTTTGAATTTGCATGCAAAAGCCATAATTCTTAATTTACTCATTCCTCAGCTTTTATTATGAATGCCCGACTTCGAGTTTGACTTTGACTGCGGTTCCTTCTGCGGCTGCTGCGTGTGACCACAAGGCGGACCCCCAATTAACTGTCTCCGGAGTCGGAGTTCCAGTTGCAGCGGGCGGAGCTAGGTGCACGGAAAGAAAATCCAGTGGCGCCACACTACCATTTACCATAAATCGCATACATACAACTACATAGCGAGCTTCAAATATTAAAGGCAAAGTTATGCTAGCGTATCTTTAGCTACAATGCTAGTTTGAATGTCAAATAAACAACTGTTCTTGTTTTTGTTTTTTTGTTTTTTTGAGTGTGTGTTTGTAGTGCATTTGCAGCTTTTGGCCACGCATCGGCTTTGCGAGCGCCCTTGTTGCTGCTGCTGCTGGCTGGTTCCGAACACTTTCCGTTTGCTTAGTCGGCAATAAAATCAAATTCACACTAATTGCTATGATCAGACACAGTTATAAATTTTTGAGTGGTTATTTGCGCCGTGGCCAGCTCTTCCGCTCCTCTCGGCTTCATAAGCGCAGCTGCTGCATTCGCGGCCATTTAAATGATGATCGCCGCCGTCTGCAGCTGGGAAGGCAAAGGGTTGAGCACAAAGCGCGCTACAAGACGGCTCCGAGTGCTTTTTGGCAGCCCATTTAACCCGGCGCAATTACTGGCAATTTAAGCAAATTTAAGACATTCTACAGGGAATACTCCTATACTATTTGTGCGAGCAGCATGAGAACCAGCAAGCACAGCTCTCGATTTGCATCGGAATGACTATTAATTGCACAGTGAACTTTGACAGGCGGCAACGGCAGCGGCAACAAATCACCTGATCACCCACAATAAATCAGTTTAATTAAACTAGGTATTTAGCATTTAAACGAAACACTATTAACACACAACGACGGCCAGTGCATAAATAAGGCAATTTGCAGGCCAGCACAATCAAACCGGCCACAAATGTCAAATAATACTCGCATATCGAGCACTTATTGATGGCCATGCCAGATAGCTGGCCAACGTGCGGCGAATTTTGTTTGACATTAGAAACTGTCACTTTTATGAAAGCCAAAGTGAATTTATGCCCGGGCCAAAAGTCCGCCTAATCGGCGGGATTTGAATAAAAATCTATTTGAAACGCGGCTATTTGTAGCTCGATGCCAATAACATGATAAATGCTTGTACGTAATTTGTTACCTCATCGCCATCGCCATCGCCATCGCTCCAGAAGGGGCAGTCCAAAAACTGTATGCTAATTTAAACAAAACTAGATGTCGATATTGTTTAATTGACCAAAAGCCACAGCACGGCGGCATTGGCGCAGAAGAAGACGAAGATTTTAATTAGCATATTATGAGAATCAACACAAATGCTCAGGTCGCTGGAAACAGGAGATCTGACTGGGCAGATAAGACTGCAAATTTATGATGGGACAGCCGAAGCGATACAAAATGGCAATACCAACACACAATTAAATAGGAAAAAGAGTGATGGTCGCGGACTTAGATACAACGAATTGCGGCTACTCTGCACAGCAAACCAACTCAGATGGCTTCGACTTTTAAGCTAGCTTTTAGTGCTGAGACAACCTTGTTTGATTGTCCTGTGAAGTACTTTAAGGTATTAAGGTATCCGTTTAGCCATAACTACTCTGCATACTACTCATTTCCTCTCATGTACATGTATGTACATATCGTAGAGTCTATATGTTAAATAAGATATCTCTTACAACCTATGCGATCCCAACTGTCCTATTCAAATCCCTTTGCACACTATCTCAGCCTAGATCTCCACTCAAGAGGACGATGAAGAATTTGTAGCGAGGGCGTTGAGTTTAGCCTTTGGTTCCGACTGTGGAGTATCCATAAATTACGTGAAGCAAGTCAATGAAACGCCTTAAAAATGCGTGGCCCGGTGTCGAGATCGGATCTGTTCCCCTTGTTTTTGGCATTGCGAGCGAGACACAACAAATTGCTTTATCGAAATTATGAGGAAATGCTAATAAGGCAAATAAATTTGGCATCAAAATTAATAAACAACAGCTTGGAGTTGGGCAAATTGAATTTGAAATGGCTCCGCCGGTCGCACACTGATTAAATTTCACACTCGAATGGGTGAGAGTAAATACAACTTGTCCAAACAACTTCGTGTTAATTGGCACCTTTGATTGGCGCCGCCTCTTGCAGTTTTCTATTCTGCGACGAGAAGAGTGCAAAAGGTAGGAAAAATAAATACATACATAGGTACAATAGCAGAAGGAGGCTGTTAGATTTCGCATTTCGTATGCAGACCTAATTAAGACATCAAAATGGGGCTTTCTACGAACAATACAAACAAAACCGCGGGCATCGACAACTTGAGAAATCCGTCAAAACATCACGTTTTTTGTGTCCACGATTGCGCGCATAGACAATGGCCCCCGAGTTAACAGTAGTTTTCGGTTAATTAATTTCGAAATAAAAGCTGAGAGGGAAAAATCAAATTTTAAACACTACAAATCATGGTTTAATGTGCCCACAAAAGACCGACAGAGACAACCGAAGTGGCAGCCACAGAAAAGCGCTTGTAATTAAGTTGTCAGGTTCCCAACATGAGTTTGAATAACTAAACTTGGTCCTAACTCCCATGGCAAACAGTTAATAATAATGCGAGTCTTTGCCTGTCGATCACATTAAGCCGCGATTTTCCCATGGCGTTTCTATTGCATACCAGTTCTTGGCTTCCATTACGGGGCGTAAACCCAATCATTGCTACTTCCTACTCCTTCAGAAATTGTTTGATTGGTATTAATTTGATATCAAGGCTTTTAGCCAATTTGCCTTAGTCTCAGGGCCAATCTGCCAATTAAGCAGCATCGGCAGCTCGGCAGCTCGGCAAACACAGCTCCATGGGGCACTTAAAAGTCAACTAGCCGATCAGCTGGCATCATAATTAGCCAAATCTCGCGCTCCTAATGGATAGCGCCAAGTCGAGAACAGTCCTCGCACTCGCACACATGGCTTTTATGACCCCTCGCCGGATTGGATTGGAGTCTATGTGCCCGCCAGAGTCTATGCTCTAGCCATTTGTTTTTATTGCTTATCAGCAATTGAAGCCTCCTCCGGCTCCTCCTCCTGCTCCTCCTGCTCCTCCTGCTCCTCCTGCAAAGCGTAACATTGTCGTCCAAGTCGCTGCCGCTTCTATTCGCACACCCATCTGTGGAGCGCGCGACGCGTCAGTTCGTTAGCTGCCAGCCTAAAAAACAACAAGTCTGAGCTAGAGATACACTGCTACACTCGAAAATATTTGAATAGCTTAAGCAGTAAATTAGCAACCCTAATTGCATACGGCTTTAGAGGGCTATCCTTATAACAATAGAAACACAAAGAGGGATTTTATGTGTATATATATCTTTTCTTATACCACAAGTATTAAGTATTAAATTTCTCTCAGTGCACCCATACAGAGCCACAGCGGCGGCTACGTCATGTTTGTATGATTATGCCCGGAAGCACTAATTACCTTATTTACACTTTTATAACTCGGCAGCGGTGCGCATGCGCGAACTGCGGATCGCGGATCGCGGATCGGTGATGGACGAAGATCGCTGGCGGAGATCACTCCAAACAGTTGTTTATGGCTTGAGGAAGCTGGTGGCCACTCACTCACTCCCCACTCCTGCTAGCAGGCATCTAGCGGATGTGGCCCGTTGTCTTCGGCAAAGAAAAAAAAAAAAAAAACAAAAACAAAAGTAAAGAGTGAAAACTGGCTGGGTAATAACTTGGCAATTAAAGTACTGCGGAGAGCGAGTTCGAAAAAGCGAAAATCCCAAGCGCGTCCTGCACTTTTGGCGCAAACAATCAATTGGCCGGCCACAACAAGTCGGCCAAGTGGGACGGTGGCCGCCTCCAGGCACGAGCCACTCACTACTCACTACTCACTACTCACTACTCGATACCGCGATACTCCTATACTCCGATACTCCGATACCTCGACGATCCACTGATAAAGCCGTATTTTTTGGGTGCAGCAACTTGGCTGCAAGTCTCTGCTACCGATTCCCCGTGATTAAGCCATGAATCAGCTGGCTCTGCAGCGGGTAACGGTTCGGTTCGGTTTTGGCCAGCTAGCTGGCCTATAACTATGACTGTTTTATGCTATTATTTCTCGATTTTTACGGTGGGCGTGAGCCTTGCAGCTAAAGGTGGCCATTGGGCCGAGTGATTGTCATGCTGTGGCAAAATCAATTTTCCATCAGGTTTTCCGCCAAGTGAGTGTGTGTGTTTCAATGAAAATTTCATTTGGCTCCGTCGGTTTCAGTGCTCGGACATAAAGTGTTCATAAACTTGCAGCGAAAGCTGACAATGAGTATTAACATGTCCAATAAGTATGTATGGTAGGCCATGGATTGCAAATCCATAAAAGCTAAAAATATTGACGAAACATTTCTCTTTTAAAACTTTCTGCTTTTTCACTTATCAAAAAAACACTCCAAATTACTGCAGATCTTGGAAATTGTGATGGGCTTTAAATGTTTTGAAAATGTCTATCCTGTTTTAAGAAGAAGCTTCACAATAACCACTGTACCATCTCAGCTGGCCCGAAAGTCAGGTGCGCATTGGCAGTTGCATTCCTGAGCGTTCCCAACTTGTTTTCCTGCGGTCTTGGCTTTTTGGGGATTTTCAATCATTTGCAACGCCTAACGAATGCCAATTCTCGAACTCGCTTTCCGTTTCGGTTTTTCTGTTTGCATAAAATCATTTTTACCACAGGGCACGGAAGTGCATGCGGTTGGTTACCAATCGTGTGCAATTTGGGCCACAGCCAAGCGAACGAAAATCCGTTCTAAATTTTTAAGAATACCCACTTTTATTGTTTGCTCTTTCGACAGGGTCAACAAGTTAATCACATTGTGTGGCATGGGCATAATAGAATTCTTATTTTTTTTTGTCCAGCCGGCTGCTGTTCGCTTTTGGCCTGGCTTGTTGCTTTTTGCTGGGCACCGCGCACGCGTTTGGTTTGGGCCTTAATAAGACAACGGAGTTCGACTGCTGCTGCTGCTGCTGCTGCACCGGCACGGAAATTGAAGTTTAGAACGATCTGGGGACCATGTTGGCCAGCTGCCTGGCCTTTTTCGGCCAAGAAGTAAGTACGCTTTAGCCTTTGGCGTTCAAATTGGCAAATTAAGTCATACGCCTGCCCGTCCGCTGCACAGTATCGCAATTTATCTTGTTTCTTTATTTTTTTTTTGTGAGCTTGGGGACTGCAGTATTATTTTGCAATAATTATTGATTTATTGTCTTGTTCGCTGTCCCATTCGAAACGGGGCGGAAAATCAAAGCGCCGCCAAAATCCATTATCACATGCATGCGAAAACTTGGAACAGTTCTCATTCCCAGGTTCCCAGGCTTGGGCTTGGGCGGAGGTCTAGGTTGGCTGAAAATCATTAGTAAACGTGGCTAATGATCGGCTGGCCAGCCAACTTGGACCTGGTAATTGGAAAGGCACGCACATTAGGGCGTAGTCAATTTTTACGTCTAGAAAGTGAGGCAATTAACTGACGGGGCAGATACGGAAAATCGGTGTTGGAACTCCAAATACCTCGGTCGACCTTTCCTTTCCTTTCCTTTCCTTTCATTTCCCTTTGACTGCCAGGCGTGTTCCCCATATTAGTATTTCACGCCTTCCAATCGAGGCCTAAACTAGTGCAGAATCTGCTGAATGGGGAACACGGAACTAATGCCGTCCAATTGGATATCACAAGTGATGGATTTTTAAAGACCGCGGCAAGGGTCGTTTAGAAAAAGTAAAGTATTGCTAGCTGCAAAAAATTTAGAACTATATTTAATGTAGATAACCCTATCCTACAACCCTATATAAAATAGTCATATTATTGTGCTCATTCAATTATGCACACATTGCTCTGTTATTACTTCAGTTTTGCATTTCGTATGCCAAATGCCCTTCTCGTTTGGCCAGTTAAACAAGTTTCTGCCATAGACAGGTACATTTCTCTGCCTGCCCACCAACAAAAAAAAATTAATGAAATTGAAAAATATTTGTAACGCCTTATTATATAAATGTGCTGCACATTTGTTAGGCCGGTGTTCGGGGGAAATAATTTCCATTTCCCGATGCCATTCGATTCAATTCGTTTCGATCCGATCCGATCCGACTCTCCTTGTTGCGCTTTCTTGCCGCTCACGTTTGTGGCACGAATAAACCCACTTATCTAATTGCGATTCCGGGAACTGGTTTTCCTTGATACATTTTTCTCAACTCATTAGAACTCAATCATAACTCGGGACTCGTACTCGGACTCGTTTGCTTCTAGCCTGGCTTTGGCTTTGGCTTCGGTCCCTCCATGCAATAGGCAAATGTAATCGTTGCTACATATTTTTTTAGCCGACGAGCGCAATTGTTGCCGTGAGCAATTTTTTATAGCCAGCCAACAAGGCAGCAGCAACAACAACAACAACAACAACAGCAACTCAGGCAACCAGAAATGCTAAAGGCAAAAAATAAAAAAAAAAATTGAGAAAAACACGCCGGACGTGTTCCATAAACAACACTTTGATTACGACGACGCGGGCGCACAAACGCAAATCGATGTTTTCATATGGAAATTGAATCAAAGTCAAGTCCCGAGCGCAGAGTATCCAGAATATGGAGCACGGCAGCAACTAGCAACATGTGTACTCGGTTTGGGGCAGCATTAGAGGAGCTGCACAGCAAATAATTTGTATCGTTTTCGGGCTAACAAAATGGGCAAAAGTTACGGCGGACGAACAGAAACTAAGAAGAACGTCAAGAAAGTTGGTTTGGAAAAGCATTTTTGAATTTTTTGAAATTTTTGAAATACTATTCAAATATTCATTGATGATATAGTAGTAAGGCCCTGTAAAGTTATGACCAAATTTCAATTTTCCATTCTATGAATATTAAATAACGCTAGTCTTGAAACCCGTTCCTAATTGGCTAAGACAGAAGTTACCATTTTTCCTACAATTTTCCATAGTTTTTGATACAAACTGGATATTCCAATCTCTAAGCATTCGCACAGCATCATTTTATTTTTCATGTGTAAGCGTGGATCCGTTGGAGCTTGGAGCTTGGAGCTGGGAGCTGGGAGCCAGCCCAATTGGCCTTGATGTGAGCCGAGAGTGGGACCATGGCGTCAGCGCTTTTGTGGCCGCTTTTGCCAGTAGCCGACCATTTGGTGGGCGCAGAGAGGGAGTGGGGCTGGGTTGGTCTTTTGAGGTTTTAGCTATGATTATTAATCAATTCTTTCATATCACTTCGACTCGAGTTGGACTGAATTGAATTCTTTTTACGAATCGTTTAAAGGCATGTGAGCACAAAGGAAGCTAAAGACTGCTGCCGCTGCTGTCTGGCAGCCTTTCTTACTCTAATTAATTCAACAAAAGTATCTGGGCCGTCTTTTGTTCGGGCTTTTCCGCTTGCTGGCCAGTGCTGCTGGTGCTGCGAAAGGTAGCATTCATTATTCGAATGTTTATGTTTATTAAATTCCATTTAATTACTTCAGTATACGTACGCACGCATTATAAGCCCATTTCAATTGGGCATTAAATGCAAAAAATGATACGAAATGAAACGAAATGAAACGAAATGAAACGAAGCCATAGTAGTAATTGTTTATTAATGGAAAATGGCTATTGCGATTGGCATCTGGAAAGGGCAATCGATTCGAGTGGATGTGACCTTATTTTGCGGTTGCCTATGGTGCCAAGTGAAGGGCCTTGCGATTGATTCATACAGATCTCTGAACCAGAATTGAAATAAATTAGCTCCGACTTAATTGCTTACACGAAGCAAGGCGATCGCTGTCACATTTCCATCCAAACAGATTCCTTCCTTCAAGCCGAGCAATTTCCCATACAGGAAACACTTCCATGTCCCCATATCCAGGCGACCAGACAAAACTGTCTGCCACAGGTGTCGAAACTGACAGATGAGCAAAACGGAGGGCAGTAACCGGAACTGGCGGACTGGCGGACTGGCGGGAGGAGATGGCAACGGGCGTGGCTGGTTCTGCAAAGGAATCGCCATCATCCCAGCCGATACCATCGGATGGCGAAACCCAATCCCGCTGCGAAGTCAGCGCGACTTTAATTTAAATTTTAATCGCATGCCTAATAGACAAACCTGGGGTAAATGTCAGAATAAAGAGACTAAGAGCCGACTTAAATCATGCCAACATTTACAAAGTACTTTGCCGGAGCCCCATGCTCATACCATACCAGCCTCGTATGAGCCTCTGCGAGTCACGGACACGTCGTCAGCCAGAGTCGGGGTATGGGTAAACTATGCTATAAGGCTTGCTATGGTTTGGCATGGTATGGAATGGTTTGCTGAAGATGGGCCAAGACAAACTTCCGATCACGTTGTAAGTTAGCAGCGAAATTGCGCACAGAGCGAAAAAGCATGCTCCTCAGCGACGATCAAATTAAGCAATATCAAATGCTAGCTTAAGACATATTAAGCAATCATAATACGATGTTAACTTAATACAAGTTGTATTCATTTTGATATGAATTTTAACCTAAGGCATAATAAGCAATCATAATACGATGTAATCTTACATACAAGCTTTATTCATTTTGATATGAACCAGATAACGTGTTTCTTTCTGTGTAGCAGACTGGGCCTATGCCCTTGCAAAAGGGTCCGAATGAGAGAGAGAGAGGAAGAGTTAATGGAGGCAAATGCATCAAAATGGTTAATTGGATCTGGAACAGCAAATGACGAACACTTTTAGTGTTTATGGCAGTAGCCCAGGCAGCAGAGGGCCCAGGCAGTGGAGATCCAGAGCCAGGTCCAGAGGAGATGGCGGCAGATAGGCGAATGTGTACGTGGACTCGATGATGGTGATGATGGGAGCTGCGGGAAATCGGTGCGGAACGCAGGGCATACACTATATAGTTACTATATACGTGTATATATACACACAGATTCTAGGAGATGCGATGCGGCAAACAGCTCAAGTGGCAAGCGTGTTGTACACGACACGCATTAGCGTGAATGGAGCAGTTCTTGTACTTGGCTTTGCCATTTTTTAATCGAATCGAATCGAATGCGTTGAGAGCCGGGCCTCAAACTGGCCAGACAAATGTGAGGGAAAATTAATGGCGAGCTCTGCAGTTCTGCAGTAATTTCCATTAAAGTGGGCACAGCTCCGAAAATGCACTTGTTGCTGCTGGCCAGGCACCCGGTAAGGCCAAGGAATACTTCCGTGTTCCTTACCAGACGGCCGGTGGATCGGCCAAATGGTAATGGGCCAATATGATGGCCTCCATGAGCTGCCTAATGGGCCGCTCCATGGCAGTTTTTACCGTAGCATTATGGGCCCGCCTCGGCTGATGCCACAGCCTTTTGTGGATTTGGATCTGTTCGATCCAAGCGAAAACGATGGGTTGTTCTCTTTGTAGGAAAATAGGAAAATAGGAAAATAGAATGCCATAAAAATAGCTACTTAAAAACGCATGTACAAGAAAGTAGTAACGATTTTCTGCATCTATTCAAATCACCCCTGGCAACAGAGTTAGTTTCAGTGGCATATTGATTTAATACTTTCCACCCACTACGAGTCTCAGTTGGTACGAAACCCTCGGGCCAATAGCATGGATATGGATTGTAATAAGCCAAATTTGATAATTGCCAGAACTTACTAATTAAAGAAGCCATTTCCCCTAGTGAATAACGACTTGGAGAAACGCATTTCGGATGCCTTTTGTGTGTTCGATCATCACGGCGACAAGTTCATCGATGTAAGAGAGGTGGGCACTGTGCTCCGACTCCTGGGCTGTGTTCCCACCGAGGAGGAGGTGAACGAAGTCATCTCGGCCACAGAATCGGAGGAGACCAGTGGCGAAGTGCATTTGACCAAATTTTTGCCACACGTCTCGCAACTGCTCATGGAAAGAAAGTGGGTGATGGATGCTTGGTTTTACTGCATTCTAATTCCTGGAAAATCATACATTCAACAGAATGGAGCCCGCTCCGCCAGAGAAAATTCTCCAGGCCTTTAAGATCTTGGATCCGGAGAACAAGGGCTATCTGACCAAGGAGAGCTTTGGCAAGCTGATGATGGAGGAGGGCGAGCCGTTCACCCAGGAGGAAATGGATGAGATGTGGCCAGTGGCCATAGATCCAATTAGCGGCCACATTCCCTATGAGTTCTACCTGAACCAGCTAATGGTAATTAAATGAATACTCTAATCATCTTTAGTTTAATGCGATATTTATTTTAATTTCAGGTCTATCTGTAAGGCAAACCGAACCGAGTGCTTTAATAAAGTCTCCGAATCATGTGCAGATATACCAAATCCAGTTCTCACTTTATTAACCATTAACCTGTGGCAGCTCTAGAAGTGCACGTTGAGTTCAATAAAGTCGCAAAATTACACTAGTCAACGGAAAGTTCTTAGCACTCAGCGCATTTGCTATTCTGACTATTTCACTAAGCAAATCTCTTGCCACTTTCCACTCCCTTTCTTGGCCACTTACATTAGCAGCACACACAGAGAAGCGGAGCTAACTAACCAAACTGGCCAAATGCGTTCCAAAGTAGCCGGCAAAGTCCCCGGCACAGGACACTGGCTTATGGCTTTGGGTTTGGGCTTGGATGTGGATATGGATGTGGATGTGGATGTGGATGTGGATGTTAAAGTGGAAGAGGAGAAGGAGGAGGAGGCGGGAGGAGCCGCTGCATCTGGAGTTCTACTTGGGGCGGAACGCTGCAAAGTGGGTTGCGCATCATTAGCACAACTAATGGATGTTCACTTTTCTTACCTGGAGTCGGAGTCGGAGTCGGAGTCGGAGTCCAAGTCGTGTGCTGGTGCTGTAGTCCAAATTGCAGTTGGTTATGTGCGAGAGCGGCTAGAAATTTAAATAAATTAAAATAGCTAGCCTTCGTGGTGCATTCGCTAGGGAGTCGTGTTCGGAGTCGTGTTCTCGCTTCCGTATTTATTAAATTCTAAATACGCGCTGATGGATGCACTTAACTGCATCTTATGGATTAAAATATTTCATGTAATCCCCGCTCCGTCCCGGCCATTTGCACGTTCTGGCGCTTTGGCCAATTTGAGTGATTGCATTGCGCGCATTTAAATGGATGCTGGGTTGGCCCAAACAAGTTATACGTGCGGCTTCCACTGTGACTGCGGCTGCAGCCTAATGGACTTTTAATCTTTACAACTTGTAAAAATTTCGTTTTTGAATTGCGCCGACCGAACGGGCGAACCTGATTGTCAGAGTCATAAAGGGGATGCCAACTGCTCAGATATTAGATTGGCTTTTCCTCTGCCTTTTGATGACCCTGCACTTAGCGGCAAGTGTTTTTATGATAAAATAACTGCTTGTAAAAGTTGTCAAGATACACCCATACTCTTTTGTGGGCCAAAATTGCGTACGTTTTGGTTAAATTCTAGCGAATTCTACCAGTTTTCAGTTTCTAAACACGAGCTTTAAAGAAAGCAATCCTGAAGCCTAAGATACAAAGTTGCTTTACAACTGGAAAGCTCTTATATATGGTACATGTTCGCCTGCTGAAGAATACGTGTATTTCTTTAAGTGCAATCTGCAAGAAGATCCAGAATCAAGTGCAGTCACATTAATGGACATCCGGAATGAGATTAGGGAAACAAACCTCAAGGAAGCTAGGTTCGGTAAAATGGAATTTTTGAAATTTGAAACAAGGCCAAGTAGCCGGGAGTATCTGCAAGTAGTCAGTCAGTCTGGGTGCGGAGATCGTAAAAAAGACTTAAAACTGCCGAACAAATTGTCAAAGTTTGGTGGAGCCACTGCCTCGCTGGAATCAATTCGCAGTTCCTTGTGGGGCCAAAAAGCTGAGACTGGAGGCTGCTTCGCTTCGACTGATGATGATTTACGCTCGACGAAGCGTAATTAAGATTTATGCTCCACACTCGTTTGCAAAATACATATGTATGTACATACATACATACGTGTACGTGGGGCACATTGTTGCGTATTTCAGCTGATAAGTACCAATGGCCTAATTGTTAGTTATGCCCTTTTGTTTGTGCGACACTAAAACCAATTAAGTAGAAAGAGTTCCTATAAGATTTATGCGCATCAATGATTGCCTGTTATTGCAAGTGTGCATGTGTGTGTTGCAAATTAAAGCAATTAGTTGCATTCTGCGACAATGGCCAGAAATGCCGAGCCCCCCAGCCAATTCGCAGGGAATAAAATGTGTATTTACGACCCCCAAGGGGCTTTCCTAATGAGTGGGCGGCGGCAGGGGGTAAATATTTATGCACCTTGATTGATATCAGCCAGCGGTTGTTTTCACAATCACGATATTATGAATTAATTATTAGCATTAATTGATTGGGTCTGCTTTGTTTGCCCACATTAACTAGAAAAATATCTGCCTTGCTTCGGTTTTATTGTAGGCTTCGAAACATTCTGCAAACTGGTTTTATTTGCTTAGAATTATAATGCGAAGGTGAGGGAAACCCACTCCCCCACTGATTAACGATCTTTGAGGTATTGCTTTTCTCCAAATGGCAGCATTTTATGATTCCGTTTCACCTTATTTCCTACACTTTGCCGCATATTTCCGCACTTAATTGCACCGAATCTATTCTCTCGCCTCCCCCGATTTCCCAGCCGTTTTCATTTTCCAGCTGCAACGCCCGAACTTTCAATCAACTTTCTGTTTACCCACAGTTTGCCTGCAGAGGCACTTGTTTTGATGCCTACCAAGCCTCGCTTTCGTTACTGCTGCCCCAGAGAACTGGCAACTCCGTTGCAGATTCAGATTCAGATTCAGATTCAGATTCGAAATCGAAATGCGGATTTGCCGCACTCGGATACTTCGTGCAGCTGCATTGCTCTGAGAACGGATGAAAGCGCAAGCAGACTGTTGCCAATTTTGAGGCCCGCCGTTAATTGAATTTAAGCAATAAAATATAATTTGGATTTTTGCATGTTTCCCTGGCGCGTAGCACGCCAAAGAAGGGAAACCCCAATGGAAAGTCAAAGTCGGCGAAAAGAAACAGAGTCCAAGGTAGGAACTGAAATTGCAAGAGGTGAACAACATGCGATTGATGGTTGGGGGCAGAAACCGTGGCCACTGGCATACAGTCTTTATTGTTGCAGCAGCCGTCGACATCATCGTCATCGTCATCCCCATCGCCATCCTCATCATCATCTGACGTCGTCACTGCCATGTACAACACCCATTGGTATCAGCAGACAAAATGCTAAAAATGTATTTACCACAAAGGCAACGCGACGACGAGTTTTGCTCATTGCTGCTGTGGCTTTTGCTCTGTGCTTGTGCTTATGCTGTTGCTTTTGCTGTGCTTTTGCCTTGCTTTTGCTGCGTCTGCGGCTGCGGCTGCCCTTAATGGATCTGCAGCACTTTGAGTGATTTATTTCACACGTTGATGAAATGGACAGCAATGGGCCGCATTTTGACGTTTATTGCAGCAGTGGCAAGGGCCGCAGCAGCAACACCAACAGCAACAGCAACAGCAACACCAACAGCAAAAGCAACAGCAAGCAACCAGTAAAGCAGCAAAAGCGACCAGTGCCCACGGCATGTGTTCTGCGCATGCGCGCAGCCCTTTTAACAGCGGCGGCGACTGAAGCGCAGACGGCGACCAAGCTGGAGCCATGTTGCAAGGGGCAGCCTTGGAGGGCCTCTTCCGATGCCCTTCCTCACTGAAGGATGCGACTGCTAAGTGCGTGTACCAAATAATAAAGATCTCAGTTTTGCATCTCTGTGGGCAAGGACACCAATTGCTAGCAACAACTAGTTGCACTCAAAAGTTTGCAGTGACTTGAAATGTTTTTTGAAGCAGCTCACTGTTAGATTGCAGTTGATCGAAGTTGTTCTGCAGGGTATGCGGCAGCTGCGCCTCCCTACTGTTTTTATATCGTTTCACTTTTTTAATATTTTCCCTGCACTTTTGCGCTTTTTGCGCTTTTTTTGCAATTGCATTGGCAGCCTTGCACGTCTTTTGGTAATGGCTCCGCAGACCGTGCGCGCTTTAATGAGGCGCGCTCCTCATTTGGACGCCACGCATTTCTTGGTTTTGCACCAGCCGTTGCCCAGCCAACGGATGTTGGCCGCTCAGCTATTAAAACATTTAATTGCAACTTAATTAGTTGAAGGTCTGGCGGGGCACTTCTCACGAATGCAGCTTGCCAAATGCCAACGCTGACCCCAAAGTCGCATGGCGGGTGGGGGTCAGGTTTTTCGCAGGACGACCCACACTCACGGAAAAGCCATCGAGCATCGGGTATAGGGTATGGGGTATAGGGTATAGGGTATCGGGTATCGGGCATTGACAAAACCACCCCCGAGAAAAGTCAATTTAACACATTCACTACGCCTCTTAAAAATGTTGATATTTTAATTAGTTACGCTCTAAAGGATTTTCCACAGTTTCCAAGTCAAGGCTTCACCCACTCCCAGAAACATGCAGATTGCGACTTGGCCTGGTCCAAAGCGTGGATCATCCACTGGGGCCGTGCAGCTGGAGAAAAATACAGTGCCAAAGGGCACACATGGCACCGAGTTTCTTGGCTGTGGTGGCTTTTGTTTTTAGCCATAAACAGGCTGTTGGTGTGAGTTAACAGCTTCACTGGTGCAGTTAAGGGGAAATATTCCAGAACTTAAAAAATAAGCAATCAACACAGTTCACAAAATATAAGTAAATATAAAAATAGATTCGTAGCGATTGAAAACTTTAGTTTTAATCAAAAAAATCAATCCCCTTTGCACTTGCCCAAACTTGCGCCGCTCATGGTTTCTGAGCAGCATTCACCCATATGCCAAGCAACCTACAGAGATTTGTTTTCCCCCATCGGTTTCTATTTGGGTTTTATGACAGCGCGCCCAACTGTGGCAATAAGTTCAAATGCCAGCCCAGAGACCCGGCGACTAAATGCACGGCTTAATGTGCAACCGAGGCTGACAGGCACAGGAAAACCCAGGCCGGCAAGACTCTGGCTAAGAAGTGAGGCTCCAAGCCAGGCTCCAACCCAGGCTCCAACCTCAAGAGTCAAGCTCAGGCGAACAAAGGTTCCTGCGATGTGGCAGTGCCAGTGCCAGTGCCAGTGCCAAAATGAAAAGTGGGTGTAGCGGCACCAAATGCCATTGCCAACTTGTGGTCCACAAGCAACGCCAACGCATCTCGTGAGCATCCGATCCTCGCCAGCACCACCTTCGCCTCCACCATCTGCAGTGCTGATTTCTCCTAATTTGATTAAACAGATTGAGTTTAATAAGGTTCGTGGCTGCAGCACGAAAAGAGGAGAAGAGAGGCGAAGGGCAATGCATCAGCACTTGACTGGAGCGGCAACAAATGTTGCCTAATTCAAGTGCCGCATTTATTTTGCAAACATTTCACATTTCTGCACCAGGAATTCCCCATCCGCACGACTTGTTGTCATACAAAATATGCCGGTTGAGCAGTGATAGCACTCGAGACTTGCCCACACAAAAGGCCGCATCCCTACTCCTATCCCAATCCCAATCCACGTCCCAGACCCCGATTCCGATCCCGATCCCGATCCCATGCCCGGACCTGGAACAACCCAATCATTGGCCCCGTGCAATGTGCGTTTTGTGTGCACTTATGCGATCATTTGTTAAGTGTCATCGCGCCGGCATATGTTCGGGAAAACAACTCGAGAACAGCCGCCACATCAACAAACTGGGCTGGTGGCGAAATTTTCCCCAGGCATCGCAATATTGTGATGCCCTTAACTTAATACAAAACAACCAGGACTTTAGGGCTTATCTTCAGAGGAGAGCGAAATTAATCAGCAAGAAAATATATGGGTTTTATAAGAACTATCAGTAAAAAGAAAAATTGCTAAAATATAATATAGCAACCTAACTGCAGTTTTGATGACCTATAAGACCTTGGTTTTTCCTGGTAAGTATGTCAAGTTGAATATTTCATAAGGTCATCAAAAGAACCAAAAAATTCCCCTTAATATACCACCGAATTTGGCCAATTCCATATAGCCGTTCCATAAGGGTATGCTGCAACAAAGTGCAGCTCGTAAACAAGCGAAATGTTGTTGTTACCGTTGGTTGTTGCTGCTGCCGCTGATGTTGCTGTTGTTGTTGCTGTTGTTGTCGTTGTCGTTGATGTTGCTGTTGCTGTGGCTGTTGATGTTGTCCATGGTCATGGTAAATTTATGCACAATTTTTCGCGCTTTCAAAAAATATTTGCATCATTAATCGTTGCAAAGTCTTCGGCATGGCGGCATCGCATTGTGGCGGTACCTTTTCACCACTCCACACCGATCCGATCCTGAGTTGCTCGGTTCCGTTCCGTTCCGTTCCTGTTGTTTAGTTTGAGGCGTTGTCTGCGCCTAAAACTTGCAACAGCAACAGCAACATTCACATCCACATCCACATCAACATCAAGCTGCATCGGCATGCGGGCCATCGTTACAACGTTGTCGAAATGTTTTGTCAAGTTCTCGCCGCTCAACAACAATGTGGCATTTGCCCTCTGTGGGCTGTGGAGCTGCAGGGAGAAAAACAACTGAAAAAGGAAACAAATATTAAGAGGAAAAAATTGGAAAAGAGGGAACCTACCCATTTGCAGCTTAACCACAATGGAAAGTTGCCTGTTCGATGCGCGCAGCGCGTCCGCAATAAACTTGAAAACTTGAAAATCATAACACCGCCGTGCGCTTTTCGCAACCGCAAAAGTCGTAAGTCAAGCACCGCCACACCACCCAGAACCCATTGAGCATAAAGCACCATCGACATCCAAGCAGCCAAGTATCCAGACCCCAAAACCCTTAACCCATACCCTGGCCACCCACTGTTTGCTGCTGCCACAGCTGTTTCCCCCCGGCGCACACATAAACTCAAATAGAACAACTTTGGCCGGCGCAATAGAAGTTTGGGGCCAGCAGCATGAGCAGCAAAAACAAAGCTGGAGCCCAATGAAATTATCAAATGCTTAATAGACTCAGCAGCGAGGAGATCCGATAACTCCCACCGCCAACCGAACCCAATAATGATGGATGAAGTTGCCGATGCCTTGGACCTCTATACTCCAGAACTTTCAGTGCCTTTTTCTTGGTAAACTTTCCAACCGGAGTTACGCACCTCTGTTTTTGCGGGAAATGAGCAACAAGTGCCTTGGGAGCCATCTGATGTCCCTAATAAAGTGCAGGCGAAGTTATACTCGCCGCACTCAAATGGTTCGACATGTGAAAAACTTTTGGATACATAAATTTGGTATCTATTCTCAAAATCTGTTCAAGCGATTCTTGTCACACCGCGCTCTTAACGTCTTTGGTCCAGGAAAATTCGATTAGATACGTTATTAGATATTGGGAAATGCATCAGCATGTCGGCTCACACCTTCGCCACCTCCAGCATCCGCACAAATCTCATTTGGCTGCTTTTCGAATCGAATCGTATGATTACGACCTATTATTAAAGCATCGATGAAAAATACCTCGCGACTGCAGAACATTTCCTGTGCGAGGAGACGCACAATGAACTCATAAATTGACGCACCCTCCAAAAGCGACAACATAATCGGCCACGCCGAAGGCGATACGGTTCGATGGCAAGTACCAAGTTCTCCTCCAGCTTGAGATACCTGGATGCCTGGGATGCGGCATTCGATCCAGCGACAAGACGACAAAGGCGATCCCAGGCGCACTTGTAAATGGCATGTTGCAACAAGCCTAAATATGCGCCACACACAAGCGCACTAACGGGCCAGCAGCAGCTCTACCCAACGGCAACATGAGCATCCCGGCAACAGCCACATCTGCAACAGCAACAGCAACAACTGCAACAGCAACAGCAACAACTGCAACAGCCACATCTGCAACAGCAACAGCAATGTCGACTCCTACGCAACAGCGACAGTGCTGCCTGCCTCTATTTAGCTGCGCCGAAGCCTTGACAATGATCGTCATTAATTGAGAGGCACAGGCAGAGACCAGCTACACTGGGAGAAACCAGACACAATGCTGCAAGAAGTGAACCACATGTTATGATGCCAAAAAACATATGTGGAAAGGTTGGCACTTGGAAAGTTCGCTAATATTACTGAATCTATTCTGTTTAAAGCCGTAAAGGGTTTCCATTACTTTCCATTACTTTAATTATAATACAAATTGAGAATTAATTTCTCTCAGTGTCGTATTGGGTTTCTTTACGGCCAGGCGAATTATTAAAAGGTGGGCTTGGTGAGGCACTGGCTCCGGCCATAGATGCACTTCGGCTTTTCTGGGTTTTGGCTTTCCAAACGCGTCAATGCCATCATGTGTGTGTATGCTGTGCATGCGAAAAAGTTGACCTTTAACCCAGATAGAAACGAAAATCTAGGCAAATATCTACGCACCTATGTATCTACGCAGATTTATCTATGGAGACACATTCCGAAAAGCGCTGAAACCTGAGCTCCGGAAAGGTCCTACATAAGAAAGTAGGGGGCGTATGGAGTTTTAGGTTATCGCATGAAGTTAAATGGGTATGACATTTCAATGGATAGACTAACTTTAACAAAGAAACATTATCTAAGGATCTTGCCGGAAGGCTTTAAGGACTGACTCTCTCTCCAATTAAAATCTTGCTCATTATTACATTCGAGATACTTTAAGATACTCCCGTTAGAAGGCCTAATTTGGCGTAAATCTTATAAACACCATTTAGGGCAGCGAAATCCATCGTTTGGGGGCTGACATTCCATCGATTCTCCATTCGATCAATCTGCTCCCTGATCCAGAGCACATATGCGAAGGCTTAATTTTAGCCCGCTTTTGACCCCAATGCGAGTGGGTAACGAAAACTAAATGATGACAGCTACCGATATGCAGCCTCGGTCTCGCGCCCCCCGCAACAAAATTACACGGCCAAAAGGCATTTACCATATAACCATATAACAACAGCAATGTCGGCAAAAGGAATACGGAATACGGCGAGGAATATGAAATTACAGCAGAAATGGCCGCGAAATTCTTTGCATGCCGCATAATTTGTTGGTAGCCGGCATTTGTGCCACACGAAAAAGAAATCACAATCTCATTATGGCATACACCTTTTGGCAACAGCAACGGGCCATACATAATTATAAAGAGCCCTTAAGTACTTGTTAACAAGTTCGATATCTGGGCGATTTACATGATGTTCTCCGGTTCTCCAGTTCTCCAGTTCTCCAATTCTCTGCCCCAAAAAGAAAGTGCAAAGGAGGGCAGTGCCCATACCCATACCCATAGCCATACCCATACTCATCAGTATCCCCAAAGGAATATTGCGATTTGAAGAGCGAGATAAACCCGGCGGATGGGATGGCGAGCCTCTTTTGGGTATTGCCAAAATCATGGGCCGAACAAATTGAATGGTTATGCTTTATGGCTTATGGAAACCGGCAGCTGATTCACTCGCCGCGATTTGTGGGCCATAAAACCGAATGCAGCCCTAATTAAAGACTCGCCACATCGCCACAGCCGGGAATCGAGTGGGGAGACTGAAACTGAGACTCAAGACTCAAGACTCAAGACCGAAGTCTCAAGGCTTGGGGAGGCATTGGGCATTGGGCCCGATCTCCGTAGAAGGCCCAGACGATAAGCCAACCGTTAAGAGGCCCGGACTGTTGGCCATTAGCAGCGATTGTCGATGTGCCTAACCATTAGCAATTAATTAAAAAATTAGAATATATTACGAGAGCGATAGCAGAATTCCGATTGGGCAGAGATGTCGCCTTATCTGCCGTCGCATCTCCATTGACATCCAAACGAATTAAATAAATTGAAAATGGCCTGAAATATGTGTGCCCCGGATGAATTTGAATGAAAATCTGTTGCCTCTCGTCTGAGAAGAAGATGCTCGAGTCTCCACAAAGCCGGCAACTCGAGTTGCCCCGGTTCGGCTGAAGCAAATGTTGCATATTTACGAGCTATTTATGCATATTAAAAAATTCCCCAAGCTTCATGGTAAAAAGAAATCAAATCAAAACTAGATAACAGTAGCTTGCAGCATGCACCTCTATTCATTCCCTTACCTGCATTCAGAATGCATGTTTTTTATTTTTTAATAAAACTCAAAGAGACCTGTAGGAACTTGGCCTGGCCACCACTACTCCCTCTGCGATGCGATGCATTTGCTGATAAAGATTTGTATGTTTTGATTTTTATGATGCCACAAAGGTGGTGCCTTTTAGCTGGTTCGCTGGTTCGCTGGCCCTGAGTGCATCAAATTGAAAATGCCATAGCCATTCGGACATCGGCTATTTGTGCTGCACTCCGAAGTGAGCTCATAAAACTCACATTTAATTTATCGAAAATGCCATTAAAAAATATGATCATCAATTTGGTTGGTATGAAAATGCCATTAGAATTATTGGTTGAGGTGCACTGGAGGAAGTGCAGAAACAGCGTGGAGAATCTTCAGAGGCTTGCAAAAGTGTCGGAGCTCCTGGATTAGATAGGACATGCAAGTCACTGAACTCATAAAACGGCAAACATGGATTTTTATGAGTAATAGATTCAGCTAAGATGACACATGCAATCCCACATTAAAATGAATCGAAATTGTTGAGCGATGTTGCTTTGTTCATTTTTTTGGTAGTATGAAAGTGCTACTGCATATCATTATTAAGTGAACATTATTACACGTTCACATGAACCATTTTGAAGAGCTAACCCAAAAAAGAGCACTGTTGCAACAAAGTATTTTTGCACAACATGCTAACAAAGTCATTAACAGTTACCGCCCCCGCTTAAACTTGGCCAGCAATGAGCAGCTTATTGCGGTGGTTTGTCGATGACGGAGCTTGGCTTAATATTTTCCCATTGACAGGCCTCTCATCAAGTCGAACATAACACATCGAATTATTTTTAGATTCCGCACAGTTTGCGTGTCCGGCAAATGGAAACCACATGGGAAATTGCCATTCAGGATCCGAAATGCACACACAAGCACACATGTACTTTTGGTAGGGTCTAACACAGTTATCAAGTTGTCAAGCGGGCCTAAAGCAACTGCCATTATTGGCATATGTTGTTTGCGCCGCAGTCCAAAGCCCGGAACCCGACCCGAACAACAATTGCGTGTGGCAGACGGATGAGCCGTGTTGCAATGGGTGGTGGTGCAGCAGGGGCAACTTGGCCCTAATACAAACGCCTCGCCGATAGAAAGCTCATGCACATTGTGCATTGCACATGGCTTGGTGAATTGTTGTATTGGTGTATTGGTGTATTGGTGTATTGGCGTATTGGTGATTGGATGGAAGCCGCAACGAATTATCGCAAACTATGTCATAACCCCAATGCATCAATTACATTGCTAAGCCAACAAATTAGATGCCTTCATTATGGCAAGCCAAATCCCAGGCTGGCAGGCAGCATGCCTCAATACTGTGCAACATTATAAACGAGCTGCAGTTGGAATTTAGCGCATAATCAATGACGGAACCGATGAGCCAGTACAGAAATCTCCTGGCCATTGGGCGAGGCCGCGAAGGCAGGGCCTTCGCATCGCGATAAGCGGCTAAAACAAATGTCATACTTGCGGCAGCACGGTAGCAACATGTGTTGCAGCCAGCTCTCGGCAACTACCGCATTGCTTGTCCGACTAATATGATACGAGGCTATTCCCCATGGCCGTACTCTGGCATCCACGACCATCCTCATCATCGTCATCATCATCATCATCATCATTGTGGTCATGGTCATGATCATCATCGTGTGGCGACTTTCGCTTCATAATTGATATTTTTGTTTCGTGTTTTTGGGGAAGGAACATGTGCAACTGCAGCGCAAGCAAACAACCAGCAACCAGCAAGTTGCAACCAGCAACATGTTGCCCATGCCGATAACAACGGGCAGCTCGTGTCGGTTCCATGGCCAAAACCCAGGCCAGGCCAGGCCAGACCAGCCCAGCCCAGCCCACATGCCCCGCCGCTCTTGGCTGAATGAAAATTCCATTTTTGCGTGGTTGTAAGATTTGAATTTATAACTTGGCCAACACACACAGGTCCCCTTTTGCGACTTTAGACTTTGGTAAGCGAGTATCTATGACTGTGACGTTCGCTATTGCATTATCTTTGATTTAAAACCAATTCATCAACCCGCTGACTGCAGCGATGACTTTGTTCTCCAGCTTAGTAGGATGCTGTTCCCAAGACGACGACGACGACGACGAGGACTTCTTGGATGTCTTGGATGTCTTGGCCTGGGTGGGTTGCACTAATTGATTTTCGTTGGCAGTGCCGGCTTATGAGTAATGGATGCCGAACTGCACATCTAAATAGATGCCCTGGGGCTGGTTTTTCTTCCTCGTCCCCATCTTGGCAACCAGGACGACGCGACGCGACGGCAATGGTAATGATCATAAATCAAGGTCTGAATTAAAGACAAAGCGATTGGGAGTGGGCCCACGGACTTGTTCCAGATAAGCGGGAAGCAGGAAACATTAGAAATCTAATGATTCCATTCCACTCCTTCCTTCAAAAAGCGACGCCAGGAAGATATTATGATAAACTGGAACTGTTATGTCATTCATTATGGCTAAAGAGGCTTAATAAGCTTGCCTGAAGTGCCATATCATGGCATCCTTAATGCCTAAAAGGTCATAAATATATATACACACATATATACCATATATACTAATTTGTCATTTAAAAGGTATATTTTCAGGCAAAATAAAGCAATTGCATTACGAAGGACTCTAATTACTTATTTAACTAGCTATATTCGCTTGCTTAAGTGAAACTGAACTCTTTGTTCAGTGTAGCATGCCACATTCCACTTTAAATTCTACTGAAAATTTACCCAACACGTTTCCCTTATCGCCGCGACAAGAAAATCCCCTAACTCCCTTTGGACGCAAACCTGTCCAACGGTTGAGCGATTAATCCGAAGGCGAAGGAGGAGCTCCGAAAAACAAACTACTCACACTGCACCCGCAACCCAAATCCAATTTGGGCTAGGTGGTGGGGTGCTCTGGGGGATTTGGACGACCATTTGACCCACAGACACACACTGCATTTCCCTTTCGATTTCAACAGTAATCAAAACTGTCCACTTTGTGTCATGTCACACGCGACAACGGCAGCAACTGCAACAGCAACTGCAACAGCAACAGCAACAGCAAAAGCAACAACCTCGCCGTCAACTGCAGATACTTCACATAAACAAAAGCAAGGCAAGGCAAGGCAAGGCAAAGCAAAGCTAAGCAAAGCAAAGCCCAACTATCCGAATGTCCAGCTGTCAGTGGCACACACTCCACAGATACAACTACGCACCCGACTCCCAGTCATTCAATCAACTTCAGAGGCCGATGCCCAACTTGGGTTACGATTTCCACAGTACAGCAACGACAGTGCGTTCAATTGTACAAACGGCTTGTGGCGGATTATGATTTTGTGCTCCCCATAGCATGGCTAGAGCCCCAGTCTCCCAGTCACCCAGACTCCCGATCTCCCAGATCTGCCAGAACTCGCAGACTCCCCAACTACCCGCGTATCTTACGGATACTTAGGCTTACACACAGTGCCAGGCATGTCTAATTGCGCGCACATGTCCGGCCAGATGACACGCCCCTCAGGGTTTCGAAAGCCCCTCCATCAGCATCCAAAAAAAAAAAAAAGATACAGAAACGAGCACAATGAGCGAATTGTGTGATCTGTGTCCATTGTTTTGATTCTGCGATAAATATATGGCCAGATACTTTGCGCTTTACCCGATTGAGATGACTGGATAATCGCAGCTAAGAAACGAGGAACAAGCCGACGACGATGATTGCCTTGTTTTTATTACATTAGCAAGTAATTTACCGAGTTAAGGATGTGAAAGTTGTGCAGCTGCATAATGAACGTGCAAATATTAAACTAATTCCTTATAAATATAAATTTGTAATTAGCTTATATTTCCTACATTAAGTCTCTCTAACTTGCTGCACATACGATAGTGGTAAGTTTTATTGGCATGAACTTCGCACACTATGGCAAAAGAATTCCATTTTGTTTTATGATTTAAATACGGATAATTTACATGAATATCGAATTACCCTGGGTTGGTAACACGCGGAACGCTACAGTTTTGAGGAACATCTGCCCCAGGCACCTTTAGCTATTTACGAACCATTACGGCACCTTATCATAAAAGCTTTTGAATATCTTTGGGGCCGTAAAAACTCTTATGGCCCGCGTTAAGTCCGCTGCCACGGCGAGGGCGCCTTAGGGAGTGCTCACTGTCAGCCTTTTGGCATGCAAAGCGGCGCCTCAGCGGCAGTCGAGGTGACGCCAGCTACGAGGGCCCGAGGATCGAATCCCACTGATAGCCAGCCACACGAAAAGGCGATCCTGCCACAAACAGTGCCTGCAATAATTACGCATGCAGGTGGCGCGCTTCATTGAATAATGCGAGTGCATAAATTAATTAAATTACGTTATAAACTTGGAACGCCAGTGCTGCGGCTGCCTCACGCATTTGTCGCATATTTACGGGGCGCGCGAATTGCGCGGCCAACAAAGTCCGGCGTCTGCTTTTGGCCAAGTTGTTGCTTTGATTGGAAATCGTTGTTTGGTTTTAATTTTTGTCGCACGGCCACCCAGCAAGTGGCCGAGCGGCAAAAAAAAAAGTCGCGCGGGAGAAGGAGGAGAAGGAGAAGGAGACCGGGTCCAAAACTGATTTGCATAGCCATAGAGCCACGGCCTTCGATTGCCCCACAGGCAGACCCGTTTGGGTCCTGGCCCGGTCTGGTCTTTTCGCTTTTTCGGGCCACATCGGAGGCACAGGAACATGTCGTCCAATTACTCGTTTATTCAATGGCGTTTGCATTAAGTGGACGCGTTAATTACGCCACCGTGCGACGCGATGCGATGCGATGGGATGGGATGCGATGGGATTCGCAGTGAGGCAGAGGGTTCAGGCGAAAATGTTAATTAAGTGATATTTTCGGCACCGCGCAGACATCCCGCCCACCTATTCGGGCCCACTGCCTCCTCGCCTTTTTGGCCGTCATTGTAATTAAGTTGTTCTACGAACTACGGCGCTTGTGCGTGGTGTTAACTTTTTGCAGCCACTCCTGTCCTGGTCCTTCTGGCAGTTGCAGCATGGTTCCGATACAAGCGCAGCTCAAGGTCATTGAAAGAGTCAAGGAAACTTCAGCTAACCCCCAAGATAAATAGTGACAGTTCGTATCCGTGTTGGAGGGGGGAGTATTACTATTCCGCGGCCGGGTATTTAATTTAGCATATTTCGCATATCCCAACATCTGAGTGCATAATCTACGGAACAGCAGATGCCGTGCGCATTAGCCTAACTAGCCGGCTTTAGATGCATCATTAATGTGCATTTGTTGGCTCAGATCTTGCGCGGAGATAACCACGCATGGGAATCACCGGAGTCCGGAGTCCGGAGTGCGGACTGCAAACATTAGAGATACAGGCTGGCGAGAAGGCCAACCCTTTTGTGCTGCTTAAAAAAGCAAACAAATAAAAATGATTTATAACGCAGTGCGTTGAGGTTGCAGCGCCGCCAAAAGCGCCAAGTGCCAACCGCCGGCCCTCGGGGCGAATGGACATCGAGAAGGTTGTCCGCTCCGCTTCCCAGCTCCCCTTCCCCTTCCCCTTACAATCCCCGTCACAGTCCCAGTTCCACCAATCCCCAGATCCCCCAGCTACCCCTTACCTCAGAGTCTGATTCTGATTCTGATTCTGATTCCGATTCCCGTTCCCGTTCTCGTTCTCGTTCTGGGACTATCTTTCGAGCGACGAGCGGTGCGCAAGCTAAAAGTCTATGTTAACTTTGATAAATCGCTGCACTACTAAAATGCGATAAGCGTGCGAGCGCGACCGTCGCATCGCACTGATGAGGAGGAGTCGGAGTCCCAAGGCCCCTACTTTGGTACCAGCAGCAGGCAGAGAGCTGCGACCCCGGAACGCCAGTGATGCCAAAAGTGGAATCGAAAATGTTACCTAAATGCAACACTCAGTTCAGCGCTCAGTTTCTAGGGCCCAAACAGAACTTACTAGATTTTTAAAATCTTTTATGTAAGCACTAAACCGCTTGCAACAATTGGTATCTTAAAGATGCTTGATTCAATCAGATATATTCTAGTATAACGTAGTAACGTAGTACATTCTGTATACTTTCGATGAGAATGAAACTTATTAGTTTGGGAACTATTAAAAGCTAGATATCTATACTCGTACTTTTTAACAGAGGTTTTCAATACTAACTAAGCCAACTGAAGAGGATTGCCTGGTAATGAACCACCTGAGGCGAGGCGAGCAACGATAGAGCTGCCCCAAAGAAGAGCCAAAGGGGCATCTCCCCGGAGCAGAGCAGTCCGCGGAGCGATGGCGAAGGCGATGGCGATGGCGATGGCGATGGCTACTGTGAAAGGGACTGTGGCCAGTTGATCAACTGGCCGTTGTAAACGCATGCGCTGATTGCAAGGCGATAGCCGCCGTGGCGGACTGGGACTGCAACTCGCACTGCGAGTGGCACTGCGACGTACTGGGCTCCGATACTTGCATCGGTGTATGTATGTACTCCGCTAGTGTCCGGCAAGTACTTGCCACAATGATATCTGCATGTCTATCTTAGATGGGCGCACACACTCTCCGCCGCGGCACACACGCACAGTTGCGAAAGGCGTTGAGTGGTGTACGCCTGCGTGGCTACCTCTTTCTGGCTCTCTGGCGTTCAGTGCTGCGTTCGCCTGGGTTCGGTTCGTCTTGGCCCGGTCCGGTCCGGTGCGGTGCGATCCGATCCACACTGCTTTGGGCGATTGCATTCGATTGCGTGCTGCGGCGAGTCAAGTGCAGCAGAGGTCCGTCCGCATGTGTCAAGCACACACACTGCGGCACACACACTGCGGCACACACAGAGGGGATCATTTGAGCGACAAACAGTTTAGGTGCAACCCAGCAAGCTTTTTGCCAGCAAAATGCATGTAGCTAATAATAATGCTGTAAGATACATATTTCGAAAAATAAATGGTAAGAAATTGAAATACCTCAGTAAATCATCAATAGCTTTAGGGTCCTTCATAACATTTTTATAATTTTATGTTTGCAGCAATTGTAGACTTTTGTTTACTGGGTTGGATCTGCGCACACGTCTTTTTTCTCAGTGCACTGGCGCATACCCACCACCCATTCCCATTCGCAATGCCCCTTTCGATCCGCCCAGTACTTTGTACGATACGTTCGCTTATCTAGCGCCTTGAACTTGTAATGTTGGTTATTTTGTGCAAATATTGCGTTAATTAAAATATTTTAGTTGCGCCTCGTTGATAATGGTCGTCGTTGACGTCGCTTGTGGTTGTTGCCGTGGAGCTGCTGGTTTGCTGGCTTGCTGTTTACTGACTCCCTTGGGGCTTCCTTGCGAGTGCTTGGTGTTGACGGCATTGGACCCTTGCCGCCGACACCTTTTCCTGCTTAATGTGCCACCGCCAGTTGCGCGTTGCGAGTTGCGAGTTGCCCAGCTTGCAGTGGCAAGTGGATTGCAATTGCGTTTTCAGCCCCTCGAAATTGGCAGCACAGTAAGTTGGCATCTTCCGGCGCGGCGGTGATTAGATAACCCAATCCAATCCAACCCGTGGAGTCAGAGTCAGGCATCTGAAGGTGATGGAGAGCCCAGCACGTAAGCGCGTCAAGTATTTGCATTAAGATGCCAGATAGCAAATGTTGCGTTTTAGCATTTGGCCGCTAAACATTTATAATTACTTAACGCATCTTATCGACCTGGCCCTGGGCAACTCAAAAGCGCGAACGAAAATAACTCTGATAAAATAAACTGCACTTCAAAGTGTCCGTCGAAGGTTCGACGACTTGTCCGTTGTCCGTTGTCCGTTGCCCGCTGTCCGTTTCTGTTTTTCATGGCTGGAGACGTGGAACTCGAAGCTTGGACAGCGGACACGCCCGGGGGCAAGTCAACGAACCCAAATGGAGCGTAACTATATTCAAACTGCCATTCGAGAAGCCCCACACACTACGGCACTGAACCTAAACCCACATGGCCCGCTCTAGGTCCATTTCGTGCAAAGTTCAATGCGAGGGTGGCTCAAAGAGCAGCAAAACTAGGAACTTTTGCAATCAAATAGTACTTTTATTGTATTGATGATTTCGTCGTCGTTTAATTATGTGTTTTAATGGCAATGGTTCACATGTTGCATGTGCTTGGGAACTCATGGAGCCACCCTCGCGGTATCTGCAAGCAGCACATTTCGAATTGCACCCACGCATTTGTTGTAACAAATTTGTAGCGCGTTCTGGGTAGCACGTGACTCTGCAGCCGGGCCAAAAAAACCAGCAGCAGAGCAACTGGAGCCAAGCCAAGCTCCCAAAATGCAGCACTATATCCCGATCTAAACGCCATTGCCGGGCGGAAGTTTGAGTGCTCCGTACCGCCCCATCCGACCGTCCATCCCGTGGTCCGGTGGTCCGGTGGTTCAGTCACTGTGCGGAGCAAAAGTAATTGATTTCCTTTATAGTTGAGACAGTTTCGAACTCAAATGGCTGCAGCGGCAACAACGTTGCCAACGCCAATGCCACAAAACCCTTTGCCCCCTCTTCGTTTGTCCTTGCACCGCAAGAAAAATCGTTGCTATGTACATTTCATATTAATCTTTAAGTGGTAAGCACTATGCGTTGGACTTAAAAATGTTCAAGTTCAAAAATGAACGTTGCATTTTTATTATATGGTATAATTTAACATACTATTAGAGACTTAAAGTCTTAACTATGCTGATTAAGCACTTTAACCATATATCATAGTTGTATCATAATCTATCACTGCTTGCTGTTAAGTTAATGACTACAGTAAAATGTTTACCATGCCTAAATGGTATATATGTATAGGTGTATGTACCACGTTCCTTTAAGTTGCTGTTACTTTAATTTTTCTTCTAAACTATCTAATTTTTTTTCACTGCAGTTACATGCTACACTACTCACATACTTTGGCTTCCTGTCTGGCCATCGCCTTTGGCCCGCTCTGTTTGCCGCACGTGTAAATGCCCCAAACATGTTGCGGTTTTCGGTTTGAACCTAACACTTTTTCGGTGTTTTATTGCCAGTGCCGTGAGATGTTTTAAATAAAGATTTTTTATTGTCAATGGCGGGGAATAGTGTTGCGGCTTTTAGCTTTATATCACCCGAGACCGAATGCTCGACCGTAACACCTCGCCATTAGCCCCTCCCTCCACCCTCTCCCCGTAGATCGCTAAAGTCGGCATTCCACTTTAAAGTGCCGAGGTCGGCGTGGAAAATGTCAAAGGGGAGTTTCCAGGCTGAAAGGTGCAGGAAACGCTTAGACCAGGCGACGCCAAATTAGCATTAGGAGCGGAGAGGAAACGGAAAGTTAAGGGGCGTCTTGGCCGCGATCAAGAATTCCGAAGGCAGGAAAGGGATTTACATTTATGTCGCGGAAAAAATGGTAACCAAAACTGGTTTATTGTGTTAGGAGAGGATAAGGGATAGTTCAGAATATTAAAGGGAGTTTGTCGAGAAAGGCTTCGCTTGCTTTACTAGTTACACAGCTAAGTAAAGTTAATTTAAAAAATGTCTGGCTTTGGGTTTCCCCACAACTGTTCCCCTCCTCAAAAGTCCATAAATAGAAAACAAAATTTCACTTGCGGCACGATAGGCGCCGACTTGGACTTGGGGCGTTTCTGAGAGCCGCAATCAATCTACCACATATTTAAAATACAATTTTATGTAAATCACCTGCGACGGCACATGCCAAAATATGTTTGCTAGTGTGACTTTTGGTGATGTTTAACATTAATCGAACTGCTTATAAATTTGATAGATATCGTTTTGAAAATTGATTAATGAGCGGCACCGGGCGAGTGTTTTTTTATTTGATTTTCTGTTTGGCTTGTGGTGGAGATAATGCGTTTAGCTGGCAGAAAGCGTTGAATCTCTCTACCCGAAAACTATTTTGGTGGAATACTTTTGGAGAAACCATCGCCGCCGAGTCATTAATGAGACCAATTTGAAGCTCCGACGAGACTGGTATCCGTAAACAAAATGCAAACAAACCGCCGACAAAGATGATTTATTAGATGCTGCACTTGACACCACCAGGGGAGATTCGCTGAGGAGGAGGATGAGCTTGGGGATGGGTTGGCGCTGGTCTCATACGATGTTGCTGAAGCTGATGCAGATGCAGATGCAGATGCGGCTGATGATGTTGATGATGTTGATGATGAACAGACGGCAGCGGCAGTGATTCGATTTGCCTGAATGCAACATCACAAGCAGCAGCAGCAGCAGCAGCAGCAGCAGCAACCATATGTGGCAGGGCAACATTTGTATGCAACATGCGGCACGGCAACGTGTGTTTTTCAAGCCGTTGATGAATGCCAATGCGATGACTGCTGTTGCTGTTGGGGGCGCAAGTGCCAAATGCTTGCCTCCATCCGCCTTTGTAGGCGTGGCCATGCGGCACTCTCCTGCGCGGCTTGACTCCCACTTGAATTTGCATTACAAAGGCAACACAAATTGCGCGCTGCTCTTTGTGCCGGCCTGATGGAGATGCTGCTCCTTGGAAAATCTGGGAAGATCCTCTCTGCAAGACAGAGGTGCAGCACCTGAGTTGCATGCCCAGAAATTATTACAACTCCAGGGTATCGCCAGCAATGTTTTGTAACAAATTTATATTTGTAGTTCTATTTTATTTATCACTTCCATTTTCTTAAGTACTGAGTTCTTGAAACAGTTTGCTTGATGTCTTAATTTTCTAGGCATAGTTAACACTTATTTTCTTATTTTTTAGTCTCAGTTGTTCAACTCAGTTGTGAAGCGACCCTCGCAAGGCCAGGTTTGTTTGTGAAAGCGTAATTGAATATTGAAATGCATTTTTCATTAGCGCTGAGCCAGAGAGAGCAGTCTAAAGGGCCGGCACACAACGGGCCTAGAAAAATTGCGTATAATGAAAATTCAATTAAAGTTTATTACCTTTGGCATCAGCGGCTTAACCCCCTTTGGCCTGCACAGGTTTTAGCCGCCCGGGGACTTGTGGTCTATTTGTTGCATTAATTCTAAAGCAGCTGTTTTCTCAAGTTGCTGCAACAGCAGCAGCAGCAGCAACAACAGCAGCAACAGCAACAACAGCAGCAACATTAACATTGCACCCCGGCAGCAACAGTTTGTAAATTGCATGCCTTTGTTGCGATTTTCCACAGAAAGTTTTTCTTCTGGGGCCCGGGTGCTGTCAAGGCGACAGGCAAACACCTTCATATCTTTTAATGAGAATAAATTGATGTTTTGGGTATTTTGTAGCTGCCTCCTCCCGATGCACGCAGATACTTGCACTTGTGTGGAAAATGGAAAATGGAAAATGGAAGACAAACTTTGTCCGCAGGCCGGCCAAAGTTTGGTGTTAATCATTCTTAAGACGCTCGAGGCGGACCGGCGAACGGGGATTATTAGACAATTTGTTATTGATAGATAGCCTGGGCGAGAGGTGTGAACGATATAATTGAAAAATGTGGAAAACAAGCCACAGATTATGAGCCTAATTTGTATTACAAGTTCCTGCACGGACGAGAGGAAACGAAAGTTGGGCGTGCTAAAATTGCACATTCATACGAATGTTCGTAGTTAAAACTTTCGCACATATCGTTTATAGAAAGCAGCAACCCTCAACGACCCTTTTAGCCATGGAAAGTGTCATTAAAAAAAAAACCTATTATGAATGCCCTGCAACGACTGTGTGCCCCCACAAACATTCAGACATTAAATAAATGGCAGCCTGTCCGTCTGTCAGTGCTTCACTGTCTTCCTGTCGATGGTGTGGGCACACTTGCTCCACTTTTCCGCTGCTGCCGTCGCGATAAGGCCGCGATATTGACCCAAAGAACTCAGAACTCGGCAAAACCGAAAGCTGTGAGCCTGAAATGGACTCAACTCAACTCGACGGGCGCAACTGCAATGCAAAAGTTGAAACTTATTATAATTTTAATGCAAAACATTATGCGAAAGTATAAAATTATATATCTCTGCCGGCCAGTTGTTGCAACTGCAGCGGCAACTCAACTCGGTGGCCATAATTTTAAATGGGCAGAACCAGCAGCAGCGGCAGCAGCAGCACCACCACTTGCAGCAGCATCTGCAGCAGCAGCAGCAGCAGCAGCAGCAACAGCAGCAAAGAATCAACTGTCATAATGACAGTTCTCTGTTTACGCCATCGCCGGAGTCGTGGCATCGCCACTTTGGACTTGGACTTGCTACTTGCTACTTGCAACTCGCGACTTGTTGCCTTCTAATGGAAATTATAATGTGCGGTGCAGTTGCAGTTGCAGTCTCAGTTGCCGTTGCCGTTGCCGTTCGACTTTTTTCCGCTCGGCGTTGCAGTTACTCTGGCGAATAGCCACAAATATTTCTAAGCGAGTTTTGGCTAAACTATTCAAATGTAACAAATATAATAACCAAAGAAAATTTGCGAAATATTTCTAATGAATATTCCTATATAAGCTCGCAAGTAATCGCATTTATACAAAATATCTCTTAAATACATAAATATAAAATGAAACCAATAGAACAGGAATTTATTGGGACTTATGCTTGTTTGAAATATTTTCTCTAGGCTTTAGAAAATACATTTTTCATTGTTTGAAACATAAATATTTAATCGTTTTTGTATTCCTTGGAGATTCAACTATACCAATAGATATACAAAACAATGTCAAAATAAGCTCACTTTAAATATAAGCACATGATTTAAAAGTAACACTATTAAATAACTTATCCTCTACATATTTCTCAATGTTCTAGTCTTTAGGGTATTCCCCAGTCGCCGCCAAAATTGGTAACTTTCGGTTCAGCTATTTTCCTTTCTGCTCACCTAACTGCATAGTTTTTGTGGCCATAACCAACCTCCAACCAGTTGAGTTGATTAGGGGCTGTCCGAGTGCCTGACTTTTTGCCCGACTGTCTAACTGACGAACTGGATGGCTAGATGGCTATATGGCTAGATAGCTAGATGGCTCTATGGCTGACTGCCTCTCGAGCCGACTTGACTCCTTTTGTTGCCCGGCGCGGCGATAACGCGCCGAAATGTCAATAAAAGTATGGCCACGGCTTCGCCTTGACTCTCGAGTGGAGTGGAGTGGAGTGGAGTGCAGTGCGGCGGCCTCAAATTTCAAAATTTGATCAACGAAACCATGCCGGAGCGAGCATTTGAGTGACGTTGCGCTACTTGGCAGTCTTTTCAGCCTTTTCAGTCGGAATGTCCCACTGACTGGCAACAGCAACCTTGTCTAGCCTTGCCTGATACCTGAATGCCTGCTGCCTGCTGCCTGCTGCCTGCTGCCTGATGTTTGATGCCCGGATACCTACCTACCTACCTACTGCCTGCCTGGTGGCCATTGTTAGCTGGTTTTTAATATTTATTTTGATGTGCGATAGATTCGTTTAGACAGGTGAAAGGCTAAATTGTCAATTTGCAAGCGGGCCAAAAGCAAAACCCCAAACTAAACCCAAGCCTGGCCGAAATGTAAACCGATTCTGGTCGAGCCAAGTGGGTCGCCTCGTTGACTTGTTTTTGATTGGGCCAAAACAAAACAAAAAAACGACAAAAAAAACCGAACAGCAGACAAAATATACACAACGGGCGCATTTCCATTTCACTAGGTTGTTATTTTCGGGACTTAAACTGAGTCAATCAGTGCACCCTTTATTCAGACGTATCTATCAGTTTGTTTGCCGTGCTGACGTAGCTGGATGAGTGACTGCTTGCTGACTGCCTGACTGACTGGCTGACTGGCTGACTGGCTGACTGGCCAACTAACTAGCTGGCAAACTATCTATACCCAACTACAGTTTATCCCCCCAACGGCTTCGGCCCCGATTTGTTTATTTTCGATGGACCGACCGACCGACCAAGCCATTGAGCATTTATGAAAAATTCTGCACGAAATTCGTTCGACCAAGTTTAATTAAGCCTGGAAGTGAAAGTATTTGCCAGCCAGATGTGCACTTTTTATATTGTTTTAGCCAGCCCATTTTCGGTTTAGTTTACTCTTTCTGGATGAAATTACTGATGGGTTTCTCAAGCGCAAGCATTCCAAGACGAAAGAATCTATAAAGGAGGGTTTATTTGGAAAGTCTAATAGGGCAGGAGAGTTCAGAACACGATGTTCTCGTTAATTCGTATTAACTGGGCTATCGAAATACTTGCTTAATGCCGGGTCAATGGAAGCTTCGCAATTGTTGAAGGCTACTATGCAAAAAACTACCCGAGTGAGTTGAATGCCACAAGTCTCCAAGTATATTAACCCAAATGACACAGTTTTTCACGCTAAACAAATCCCGGCAATTTAGTGGCCATAGAAAAATGGAACAGCGGAGCACTCGACATTTGAATTTATATAGTGAACTTTTATGTGCTGCTTACGGTGGCATATACTCATACGATTAACGGCCTCACAGGCGAGTGCAACAAGGATGGCAGGCGAGCAGGAGGTCCTTCTCTTGCCCTTTTGCCTGCCACGTTTGTTAGTTTTGCGATGCATCGTTTAATTTTAACGCTCAATTTAAAATGTTTTATGCAGCAGCATCGCGAGGACTCAGTTGCCACACATGCTGGGGCACCCTCGCATATGTATGGGGGATATGGAGATGTGGGTGCCAAGGATCAGGAGCGGGGGGGGAGTATCCTGGTGAGTGCAATACTACAAGGACATCGTGTCCTGGCCGTGGTCTGGTGCTCGGCTTCTGTTGCGCCTGCATGCAATTATCTTTTCACTGCCCTTCTGCCGCCGCGTCCTGCATCTTCTGCCCTTTTGCAATAAATTAAGCTATCAAGTGTCCTTAATGCACAGTACAAGCAGTGGCCGTGGGAGCTCGACTTAATTTATAAGCAGACACCGCCCCCCACCCGCCGCCCAGGCACAATAATGCAGGGTACAGCCAGTCCGTCGGCAATTATAAAGTTTTTATTTATGCAAGCATCTCGGCGGCCATTAAGGAATCGGAGTACCAGACTGCCAGACTTGCAGACGAAAATCTGCTGCAGCAGCAGGTGTTGCATATGAAAATTATACGCTTCATAAACTCACTGCTGGCCACAGATTGAAACTTAGCTCCGCAAACGCTGACTGCGATCCACAAGGCTCCCCTTCCCGTTCCCCTTCCCCCTCCCATTAGCAACAACCCTATTTCACTTTCGGCTCACTCGGAAACCCTAGACGTTTGTCAACCTTTTTAGAACCATGTCATGCGATACTTTTATTCAACATCTTCATAATGATCGGGGGCAGGCAGGTATCTCGTACTCGAAACCGGGAAACTACCTGCGCCAAATTAGTTTGACAATCTTTCAGGATATCTGTGAAATCTTTTGCTTGTTCTTGTGCCTGTGGGAATCAAGCGAGTTGATGTCAAATTATTTTGAAGTGTTTGGACAGATTATTTTCCCCCGTTTTTTGTATAATTTTTGTTTTTTTTTTTTTTTGCAAATAATTTGATATGTGGCCATGATTTTTATTGCTGGGCGTAAACTTCCGCGGCAACAGCTGCTTTCGGCTGAGGTAAATGGGATTTTTCTACATGTTTTCAAATCAATGCATGTGTAACAAAACACGCGGTGCATTTCCAATTTACTTGTATTATGGGGGCATTAAAACGATTTACGTTTATTTGTTTCCCGAATATACTCACATCTTTGTGTATCCACTAAACACCCAAGATTACAATGACTTTCCCGCTTCTCTGATTACACAAACCGCCGTCTCTTCCCAACGACTCACTCAACCTACTCCAATTTCAAAGAGTTAACAGCCCCGCTCACGAAATATATTATAATAATCATAATGGGGCTAAAAAACAGACTGGATAATATGCCAAAGCCATTCCGCCGTTGGCCGTCGTGAAATGAAGACATTCGAGGCGATTCGATTCGAATGGAATGAAATCGTTCGGAACGGTTAACCCTTTCGGAATGTATCGGTTTTCAGGTTTTCAGGTTTTCTGGTTTTCGTGTTCTAAATTGGTGCTAAATGCGCTGGCGTTTCAATTTCCAGCAATTGAGATAAGTCGGAAGTTGGCCATGCAGCTCAGCTCGTCATCTTATCACCATTATAATGCATATGAGGGCCTATGCATATGTGATTCGAAATCCAGTTATGGCGTGCACCTTGCGGCGCCTCGCATTATCACTGGGGTCATAAATTTCTCTGGAACTGAAGGGCAACTTTTGGACCGGCTTAAGTGCCGCAATTTCAGTTCGATTTTAGCTTGCTATGTGAATCGAGTCGATGACAAACTTTAAGTGCTTTTATTTCTACGCTTTATGGCGGTAGATCCGTGGTAACTAAAAATGCTATATAAAAACAAAATATGCCGCTCCATTTTGGTTCTTGTGTTCCATTTATTGGCATTTGGCTGGCTGGCTTTTGATGCTTTTACGATCACAACAGACCTTTGTCTCCGCACTCCGTGTGTGGCATTTTGGGCCAAGTTATGAAGAAGGGAACAAAATTAAAAAATATCGCACACAAAGTCAGTGGTCGAGTCAAGCATATTTTTGTGGCATTTTATGTTCTCATTGTTCTGACTTGGCTTACAGTGAATATTCTTGTTCTAAGACTGAGACTTTCAAGGCCGCCCACCATCTTTTTGTAAGAAGTGAGCATCAGTTTCAGATGTATTTTCTAAATATACATAAGTTTGAAGATCAAACAGCGAGTTTGCTCTAGCATTTAACATTTTTAAATTTCGCAATCACGTGACTGACAGTGCCAGTGAGGCACTCAACTGAAATTGAAAATCGTATATTTTGTCGGCAACAATGCCGTGCTGGCTTAATATTGGATATCCAGGGCATCACTTTCTAACTTTCGCCAGGACAAAGGCTCACCCACATCAGAGTGGCGTGAATTTTGATTAAAAATGTCCCTTTGCACTGGCTTCCGCACTTTTTTGTTGCGAGGGGCTTCCACGGAAAACACTAGTTAAATTACATTTTTGGGCACACAAAATCCCACCGGAATCAAAGGGAATCCGGATACGGAACCCCCAACCTTTGGGGGTTCAATATTTTTCATACACCTGCAGCTGGTAGCTGGTGGTGGTGGCCTGAAATTTTCACACTTTTCCCGGAATTTTTACCAGCTCCTGCCGGAACTGCCTTTTTTTAATTTTCCACCTGTGCCCGTTAAGCTTGTCATTAACCCAGTTTGAGCCACTGTGACGGAGCGTTCGACTGAATTATGCAGTCGGCTATGTGAATGTATTTTTTATGGGCCCAGATTTAAATGAAATTAAACTCGTTGTAGCCTTCGGAGCCTGACTTGCGGGTGTGCCCAGCTGCACATTTAACTTTGTGCACATTTATGCGAAATGGCAGCCAGAACGGTCGAATGGGAGGAGTCGGATGTTAATGACCCAATATCGTTTTTCATTAAGGTTTGATGCTATTTTTTGTGCGCCAAATTGGCATAAAATTGATGGTGGAAAATCGAATTGGCCGGGTTAAAGTTTCAATAAATACACGTATAGTGCCGTCTATGCTTTTTGCTAATGGAAAAACCGCTGAATGGTACAATTAATAAGCAGTTAAAACAATTATCAAGAACAATTTAACTTGTGTTTGAATAAAATGGATTATTTCAATTTTATTTAAAGTGATCGATCGCTATATATTGCTTGTTGTAATGCATTGAAACACAAAGCCGCTTTTGATTACGTTTTTATTGTTGAACTACCTCATCATACCTATTATACCTATCATACCTACAGCTGGCAAAGCTTTTCTATGAAACCGCAAGAAATATTTTGCACTTTTCGTATTTCCGTAGCTGGGAATACCATTACTAGCAATAAAATGGCAAGATATACATTTTTCCCCCATCGAATTTTGACAAATTGCGGGTGAAACTTATCGCCTTAAAACATTTTTTTTTACCGATTAATCCATGTTATTAAGACATAAATAACCCGTGGACGCCATGGGTGCGGTGGTGCGATGTGGTGTGGTGTGGCTCCCAAAAGCGGCGATCCGATCCCCAATCATCATCTTGGCTCAATATGTCACGAGCCTGCGCTGCGTCTGGTCGCCGGAGATGCCGGTGCGCATCAAAGTGATTAATTAAAACATTTTTGCATATTACAAGTATTTCGACTTTGAACTTGATGGCGGCTCTGTCTTACTGTCTGTCTGTCTGTCTGTCTGTCTGTCTGTCTGTCGGCGTTGAACACACATTACCAACGCCGGGGCAGAATGCACGCAACATGTTGCCGGTTGATATTGCTGCTCCGTCACTCGGAGTGCAAGAAGCGGGGAGATGGATGCACACGCTTAAAAGTAAAATTGTGTCGATTTCAATAATGCAGCAGACTCATTACACTTACGTACACGTATACCATACACACACACACACACACACACATACGTAGCATGCCGTGTGCGTGCAGTGTGCCCTGGCATTCTGTGCAAGCATTCCATCATAGCGCTTTCCAGCGAGGGTCTTCCGTACATTGTCAAACAATTCGTTAATTAAACATGCGAATGTGGCACATTTTAGTTTCGCACAGCACAACAGCTCTATAGGCAGTGAAGCCCCTGCTTGATGGACGAATACCCCTCCTATGCACCTATGCACCTATGCACCTCTGCCTCGACCACCCTTCACGTCTGGAGTCAGGAGTTCCCATTCTTTTGGCCCTCGGGCGGGAGATGCGAAGTCCGAAGACCTGCGTGTCAAAAGACATCATTTCCAACATGACCGACCAGCTGGCCAAAACGGAGGAGTCGATCCGGTCGGGGGTCCTGGCATAATGATCGAGCCCTCAAAAAGTTATGCTTCCTCCGCAGAATCTACATACACCAAAGTGCTACATGAACTTGTGTGTTGCACAATCCCACACCAAAAAGATACTTTGTTTGAGGGAATGGGGCTTATGTTTCATCCAGGGATGCTTAATTTATGCAAAATCTCACGTTGGCTACTGATTCGGAAACCAGAATTCAGGGGGTGTTGAGGGAAAATATACTTAAGACCATATTTACATAGGACTCTTCACAGTAAGAAAATCTTAGAAATTGAAGTTATTGACTATAAGATAGATAGCTACAGCTATTGAAGTAATACCAATGATAATGATAAGATCTGTGTTATCTCGGCAGCCCTGGTCCGTTTGCGGTCATCATGTACGATTCTTTCAGCTACCTTTAAATAAATTAAATAAAAATTATACAAGTGGCGCAGCATAATGAGCGCTGGAAGCGCTTTTCCAGTTACTCCTGCCTCAATGGCCAGACGACCGCAACTTTGGTCGGTGGCCAGGGAATCGGGCTGTTTGGTGTGTGTGGGCTATACGGTATGTGTGCATACGAGTATATATGTTATATATATGGCATACGGGACACGGACTGATGGCAGTGGGGCAGCAACGGTGCATGTGGCACGGCTGACTGACTGAGTGCCGCCGTTGCGTGTGTGCGTCACAGTTGCAGTGTGTGTGTGTGCGCTTTTGGCCGGGGTGAAATTAATGTGTTGTAAAAATTAATTAATTTTGCAAATTATATATTTTATGCATTATAAACCTTTTTCACGAGGTGAGCTTGCGCTTCGCTCATGCGGTTGCCTTCTGGCCGCTGCAGGATGCGCTTTAAATCAACAGAGGCTTTGATAAAAATAACACCAACAGCTGTGCAAACACCCATATACCACATACGTGTATACCTACCTACCATACACCATATGCCATATGCCACATGCAACAATTTACACACCCAGCCATGTCTCGCACAGCCTCGCAGTCGCCAAGATAATGGTAAATCCGGCGAGGTAGGTCTGGAAATCATTTTCGCATAGCTTTAAGTGCACTCCATCAAACTTTGTCATGTTGTGGGGGGGGCTTTTGTTGTCGTTTCCTCGTTTTATTCCAATTTGGCTTAAGTGTCAGTCAATTTGCGTGATTCATGGGCCGAAACTTTGGCTCTGACTTGGCCTTTGTGTCCGTTGTGGCCAAACCAATGTGGCCAGTGTCAAATCGAAGGCTTTAAGCAAGATTTAATTACTGTTTAAATGGTTAAGTTAAGTGCATGAAGCGCGCTTTGAGTGCAATTATTGACACTTCAAAGTGTAATGGTAAGCTTGGTGGATTGGTTCTGAATAGCAATCGATTTTAATGAGCAAAGTTTTAATGGCCAGTGCAAAATATTTTTATGGAAATAACCCCATTAAGATTAACGTAATCCCCTTTGCTGCATCAACTGCAAAAACATCCAGGTCGTGAGCCCATTTAATTATAATCGCCATCTGCCTCAATCTTTCGTTCAGCTGATCCTTTTGGCCATGCTCAAAGGCTTAGATGGGCCAAGAAAGTGATGTTTTGGCCAGCGTCAAATCGCGAAATGCCCCCCGTCAAACGAACAGTGCCACTCACTTCTCAGTGATTTAGTTCCACGCTCTGGAAGGTCGATTTGTTTTAATTGCCTGGAGTCCGGCGTCCGGCGAAGGAATGCGAAAGCCCAAAAAATAATGAAATACTCGCATAAAGAAGACCTTAAGCCCGAATTTCGGATGAATTTGTTTCAATCGCTGGCTGGCTGACTGCCTGGCTGGCTGGCAAAAGCAGAAGCTCTTTTCAGGCAACACTTCTGTTCGCCGTTCTAAATAAATTATCATTTTCGGCTGCGAATTCGTCGAATATCTCGGCACAAATCAACTGCTTAAGCTCACGCGAAATGAGTTCGACTCACCTTCGGCCAGATCAAAGTGGGATACTGATCCATTCGCCGCTGGATTCTGCGGTGGCGGAGTGATTAAAGGTGTGGTCATTTATCAGGAGTGCAGCTCACTCACAAAAGGCATGTTCACATTTCATATTTGGCTGCTTTCGGTGGCGGCCTTTTATTTATTTGCCGTGACGTCAAAGTTATTATACCCGTTACTCGCCGAGTAAATGGGTATACTAGATTCGTTGGAAAGTATGTAACAGGCAGAAGGAAGCGCTTCCGACCATTTAGGGTATACATATTCTTCATCAGGATCAATAGCCGAGTCGATTTGCCCACATTTAGAACATTGTACAAATTCAACAAAATTAAAAAATGTCCTAAGGCTGAAGTTCTAAACTCCATACCTCAACTTATCTTAATCGGGTTTTGAAGTGGCATACCTCCAAATGTTTCTGGCGCAATTCTCTAAAAATCTGCATTCAAATTTAGAAATTTTTTTTTTTTTTAATTTTTCCTTGTAATTTTTCTGATTTAGAAATCCGACAAAACTAAAAAATGTCCTAAGGCTGAAGTTCTAAACTCCATAACTCAACTTATCTTAATCGGATTTTGAGGTGGCATACCTCTAAGTGTTTCTGGCGCAATTCTCTAAAAAACTGCATTCAAATTTAGAAATATATATTTTTTTAATTATTCCTTGTAATTTTTCAGTTAGAAATCCGACAAAATTAAAAAATGTCCTAAGGCTGAAGTTCTAAACTCCACAACTCAACTTAACTTAATCGGATTTTGAAGTGGCATACCTCTAAATGTTTCTGGCGCAATTCTCTAAAAATTTGCTTTCAAATATATAAATTTAATTTTTTTTAATTTTTCTTTGTTATTTTTCTGATGTGGAAATCCGAAAAAATAAAAAATGTCCTAAGGCTGAAGTTCTAAACTCCATAACTCAACTTATCTTAATCAAAAAAAAAAGCAAATGCACTACCAACAGAATAGGTGTGACTTTAATTGATAAAATAATATTCGCAAGTAAATGTTTGGGTTTTTTCTGCTCTTCCATTTCCATAAAGTTAATTATTATAAAATAAACCCATTCAAATAAACCTATTTACAATGTATAGTCCATAGTGACTATGGTTACTTACTTTAAAGATCTCGCAGCTCTGCATATAAAGAACTTCAATATAAGCCTTAAAGACCAAAACGATTCGATTGTGAAGGGCCAATTGAAGCTCTCCCCTTTTCAGAGCTTATTGCAACCACGCCACCAAAGTTCAAGTGTCACCGCCACTTGACACTGAAAACTTTTGCGAATACGCTTTTCGCTTTCAGCCAGGGGAGATTTATTAACCGACATTTTGTGTCAATGTCGCGCCAATGTCAAAGAGTCCCGGTTCTCGCCTTGTCCCCGGAGGACATTCAATAACCTGTGTGTGTATGTGTGTGCGTGTGTGTGTGCGTGTGTGTGTGGATGTGTGGATGTGAAGGCAACTGCAACTCCTGTTTGTGTGGATGTGCCACAGTTGCCAGCAACTCGCTGCCATAATTATAATTAAGAGCTGCAGCGCGTTTACTTTGCCGCTCTGCCTGTTCGTGCCACCTCCTCCGGGCACCTTGTTGCTCCTCATAGAGCAGAAGGAGTCGTGGACTTCCTGCTCATTTTCCTCGCTCTTTTTGCAATTTTCCTGTGCTTGCACCCCTAAGCAATGCACACACACACGCACACACACACGAATGTTCCTTGTGCCACGCTCGAATTGTCATAAAATGTTGAACGCTAATTGGCGACCAAAACGATTCGATTGTGAAGGGCCAATTGAAGCTCTCCCCTTTTCAGAGCTTATTGCAACCACGCCACCAAAGTTCAAGTGTCACCACCACTTGACACTGAAAACTTTTGCGAATACGCTTTTCGCTTTCAGCCAGGGGAGATTTATTAACCGACATTTTGTGTCAATGTCGCGCCAATGTCAAAGAGTCCCGGTTCTCGCCTTGTCCCCGGAGGACATTCAATAACCTGTGTGTGTATGTGTGTGCGTGTGTGTGTGCGTGTGTGTGTGGATGTGAAGGCAACTGCAACTCCTGTTTGTGTGGATGTGCCACAGTTACCAGCAACTCGCTGCCATAATTATAATTAAGAGCTGCAGCGCGTTTACTTTGCCGCTCTGCCTGTTCGTGCCACCTCCTCCGGGCACCTTGTTGCTCCTCATAGAGCAGAAGGAGTCGTGGACTTCCTTCTCATTTTCCTCGCTCTTTTTGCAATTTTCCTGTGCTTGCACCCCTAAGCAATGCACACACACACGCACACACACACGAATGTTCCTTGTGCCACGCTCGAATTGTCATAAAATGTTGAACGCTAATTGGCGTCCGTTCCCGCCCCACAGCCCCACAGCCCCACCAGCATACCTCCACCCCTTGCCCCTCTTATCAGCCCACAAAGGAGGATGTCTGTGCGTGCGGCACTCGCACGAGTGCGAAGCGGGCGCCAGTCCATGCCCCACCGCCCACCGCCCAACGCCCTCCGCCCACCGCTCGGCATGTGGCGCCCTGTTTCGTCTGCCTCGTACAGTGAAGCCTCGCAGTTGGCGGCCATTCAATTCATTTATAAAATAATATTTATACTTTTCGATATCTGCATTAATGCAATACAATAAAATGCAATACAATTTGTATTAATAAATTAATATAATTCTTAAGAGGTTTGACAATACGTCCTTGTAACCGAGGTTGCACTTTATGTTTCTCAGGCCATTATTCCCTTACCACTTGATATGGCTGACTACTATTTGGGACTCGGTCTGGCTGACTTGGGAAATGCATTCCGTATGAATACAAGTTACTGGTCCCCGGAGCACACACAAAAACATTTTGCACATCGACCAGGAGCAGGACCAGGTCCAGGACCAGGCAATCCCCTCAAGCTTTGTCTGGAAAGTTTGAAAGCTGATTGTGGAAATGGTCGAGATCTCATAACCGGGTGCGTCATTATTATTAATTTAATAGACCTCGCTTTTAGTCTATTAGCCAGCCAAAATGAGCTCTAAGGTAAGACTGCACGCATAGAATTCTAAATATTTGTGTTCTGGCCAGCAAACAAAGACGGCATGTAAACTGTAATACACATATGCAAAATGTATTGTCACAATCTCTATGAAAATGCAATTTGTGAAGGAAATAACAATTAGTTGTTTTGCGTACGATGCGCCCAATGCATTAACTTGGCCATATAATTAATGCCATACACATTTAGATTTCCGACTAACCTTTGCCAGTGGGCCTGCCGTAAATTTTCGACCATTTTGTGAATCATTAAGCCGAACATTTTGCTGCTTGTTTCATTATGCATACAAGTGTTGTGTAGTGTAGTGCACACTCGCACTCACACATTTTTGGCCCGTTGTCTGGGCCTTGTTGTAATAGCCATGGTCTAAAGTAATTGCCGCCGGCATGCGGCGCATTACACGCTCGACAAACATGCGATTAACAACAATTCGAAATGCGAAGACATTGCCACAAAATTTATAACATGAAATGCATTGCATTTGCTGCCGTCCGGCAAAGCCAAATACTGGCCATCTGCTCGTTTTCCTGCCCCAATCCCTGCCGTTCCCCCTTGCTCCAAAATCCCATCCGAATGGATGATGTAGAATTAAGTGTTAATTAGTTAGAAAGCTGCAGGGCGCCTGGCAGCCAATGCAAAGGTCTTTGATTTACATAGCCCTCCAGATGGGAAAGGAGCTGTAGGAGTTCCTCACTTCCCCAGTTCAATGAAATCGCATTTGAGAGTGATGGCAGAATCGAAATTCCTAGCTGTACGAATTTCTCATTTTCCCACTTCAAGAAAATCGCATTCAAGAGTGATGGCAGAGTGGAAATTCCTAGCTAAGATTCTGTTGGAAACTGATCAAATTACATGAAATATTGGTGAGCCATGTGACCTTCCTCTTGGATCATAAATTCCATATAAACGTGATATTTTATAATATTTTCAGCAACTTACAGTTTACTAGCCAAATGGTTCAACACCTTTGGTTCCCACATAGCACATCCTTGAACATCAATCAATCTAATGATCTTTCCACCACGGCTCTGCACTTTGAGGCGTTTTGATTGTGTTTCGAGCATTTCGTTTTGTTTAGGCCGCACCATAATCAATATCGAATTTGTTTTGTAATCGTTAAGCGGTTTCTTGTCCGCCTGTGCTGCCCATTTTAGCCCTTTTGATCCTGCGGTGTCATGCTGAAAGGATCGCAGCTGCCTAATGATTGCGCATCTTCAGCTCTTCAGCACTTCAGCACTCGAGCGCGTCGATCGATGGGCGCGCTAGAAATCACACATTCAGGCCCAGAGAGACACTCTTGGTATATGTGGTTCATTAATCAATTTGAAGCCTACAAATTGTTCGGGAAAATACCTCATTGTTCTGCGGTGGAGGTGTTCTGGTGGAGGAGTTGGGGTACACTGGATGCTCTCTTGTTGCACATAAAATCAATCAAATTAACTATAAATTTCTCTGGCTTTCGCGTTTCTCGATATTATGCAAAATAATTTACGTTGAAGGTGCCATAAATATTCATTAGCACAGCGGCCCAGCAGCACCCAGGCCCACTAAAAATTGTACATAGTTTTATGGGACGGAGACCGTCTGGATGAATTCCATCTACGTGTATATCTATCCGCGCGCTAATGACGGCGACGGGAGTTGATCTTGAACCTGCCGCGGCACTTCTTCGATGGCTGGAGGGTCTCCTATAATTATCTCGGCACCCAGCCACTGTCCCCGATGCACGGTAGCCCCGAGAGTTGTCTGTAAAATCGCCAATAATGGCAAGCATAAAACAAGTTAATACATTGTAGTTGGGCCTACCGATTCTTATGCAAATAGACCCGGTCTGGCCCAAGACGAAAACGTTTTGTAACTGGTTTTCGGGCTCCATGGCTTATAATTAAGAATTGGTGTTTTGTCTCCGCCACTCGAGAATGCCTCTTTAAAGTTTATTTTCCGATTTCGGGCATATATCATCTGCGCTTTGCAGCCGACTGGCGCATTTGCATAACAATGCTCTAAAAAATCCGATGATCCCATGATCCATTGCTGACCAACCTGAGAACAAGCAGCTAAATGGCTTCATTTACGAGTGAGTTGTGCCACCTCTGTACTTCCCAGCCTCTCGATTTTTTGGAGTCCGGAGCTTTTGTAGCCCCTGCGCAGCTGTATATTTAAGAAATATTAATGACCGCTTTGGGCAATGAAAAATATGGTTATTTAATTGGTTGTCACCTCGACTGTGCCTTAAACAGTCGCCGAGCCCAGTTCACTTTGGATAGCCCCGAATCGTCGATTCGAAGCCGCACTATTCAACAACTCTCTCATTTACCGAAGACCATTCAAAATTCGATGGCCTGAATGAACCAAAAATATCCATTAATTTTCTGAATACTTACTTAAATGGTCAATGCGAAGCCTTAGCTGGAAATATTTATTGGCTTTAAGATGCTAATTTTTGGCAGTTGCACAGTTACCGGATTCATATGAATATTTTTTTTAATTTATGGCCTGCCTACTATAGTTCGTATTATTATTTGTAATTTGAATTTTACGTCTACTTATTATTATTCTTAACTCAAATTTTCGTCTACTATTATTATTATCTTATTCAAATATTGATTTATAGCTTTGCTAGCAATCAATTTTGGCAGTATCTCTTAACTGGTATGCAAATTATCGCGCTCAATTATCTCTGGAAAAATAACCACAAATTGCGGAATTTACTCCTTTCTTGTTATTATTTTCAATGATGCCAAAAAATCCCCCAAGCAAATCTTGGCCAGTAACAAGCGAAAAAGCATGCTCGGCCAGCAAAAAAGCTGGATTGAAATACGTGAAATAAAAACCGCCCGAGAGAGACGATGCAAACTATATGTACGAGTATACATACGAGTGCAGTATAAAGATGGTAAAGTCATAAAACTGTTGAATTGCACGTAAATCTCCAGGGCTTTGCACTCCACCGGGGGAGAGACACCATTTCCATTCCCATTCCCATTCCCGTTGCCATTCCCATTCCCATTCCGATTTCCATTTCCACAGCCCTCTATATGGCAAGTCCGAGCTCTTCTATTCTGTGTGGAGATTTATTTTTATGCAACGCGTCTGCTCTGTTGCAGTTTTAGCTGAGATGCAGTAGCGGCGGCGTCCGTACTCCGAAGGAGTTGCCACGGACACGTTGCACAAGTGGCAGCCGAAAACAAAATAAAAACTAAAGCCAGCTTCGTGTAAAGAGCAGAAAAATCATATAATCGTCAAAAGTCACAGGAAACATATGCAAATGCCTGGCTGAACGAGAGCCTGACTGAAGCCGAGCCAAAGAAACCCCAAAGAAATTCCCAATCTGGCCCTGTCCACTCGCCTTTGTTGCAAGTCTCGTTTTGTTCTCGGCATGCAACAATAGCCAGCCACACCACGTTGCCCAAAAGGTAGCAATAGTAACGATATATGGATGCACTTGCGCAGCGAAGAGTGTTGGCTATCGCATGCATTTGGACAGTACAGGAACACATAGAAGTAGTACTACCAATTGGTAGGGAAGAAGTCCTAGAAGTTTTTAGCTATAGAACATTTGCATAGAGCACATGTTTCCACATGCATGTATCTTTGTATCTTTGGCTCTGAACCTTATAAACACTATCGCTTACAGAGTATTTCAAAGTCGCCAGGCGCTCTGAGCTAATTTTAATGTCGTTGTTTTGTGTGTTTTTTTGCCACTGCTTGTGCTGCATTCATTCATACAAATTTTGCGCGCTTGACAACGCTGAACAATGATGTACTTCATGTAAATTTCACTCGCCGCCTGACTGCTTCTTTGGCTGACTGACTGAATGATAGAGTGACTGAGTGACTGAGTGACGGAGTGACTGACTATCTGGCCGGCGGTCTGGTTGCTTGGGGTCGATGATATGGGGAAAAAACCCTAAATGTTGCATACATACGTGTATGTAAAACGGGCAGTATGTGAGTCTGTGCTCGTGTTTACATAACTTTATTGATGGCAACAATAAATGCTGCCGGCTGGGGGAGCAGCGCAGCGAAAGCTCAACTCAAATCGGCTTCATGTATTGCATATTTGTATAAATTTAAGTTTTAGATACGCGGCCAACGGCATCAGCAGCTGTTGCATAATACAATTGAATTTGCTAAAACAAAAGAGTCAACGATGCAGCCAGAGAACAACAAATCAGCGAGCTCAGCGAGCTCAGCGAGCAAAATAACAGCAAATTGCATTTCAGAATTTTCATTTTTTCCGACGCAACGCAACACCCGCCGCCAAAGTTGCAACTTGGCTGCTGTGGCAACATTGGCTGGCATCGTTATGCCATCAAAAAAGTTGGCAGCATACCCAGACTCCGGCTCAGAATCCAATTTGAAGACTCACAGCCTGGCGGAGCAGAAGAAAGAAAGGGGAGTTTCTGTATATTCCCGTCAAAATGCCGTTTTGACAAGACTTCAAGATTGGCCGCGAGTCAAAGTCAATGGGTATTGCACTTCAACATCTTGGCAAAAATAGTGAAAATTGATTTGGGAATAACAGCCAAGTAGCCGGGTTGAGAAGCAGTTACGCAGACAGTTACACTTCAGTGGAAAATTCATATTTCTGGCTTAATTAAAGAGTCCTATACTAATAAACAATCAATGCAGAATCAAGGAAGTTCAATATAAATCTCTTACACTTTATAAAATACTTCGCAAAATAACTATTTAGTTAGTAACTGAATTAAAAGGGCATATAAATTTCCTGGCTGCCTCTTTCATTTCATAGCCGAGTTTCCCCGGGGTTAAGCCCTGTGATTTTTCATATTTTCGAGTGGCCCTCCGTCTGCGTATGCTAATGGCCAATCCTCCTCCGGAACAGTATTCCAATGCTCCCGCAGCAGCTCTCACATGGATGACCGAATGACGAAGTGACCAATGTGGCTGCCTCCAGCTCCCTGCAGGAATTTACAATCACAACTTTTTGTCGTTGCTTTTTCGTGCTGTTGGGCTTCGCCGTTTAGAATGTCACTTGATTTTTGATTGATTGTTGTGGGAAAAATGGGCAGCGCAGGGGAAAAAATAAAGGAAAACATAAAAAAAAAAACATATTTTTGCATAAATTCAGTCGGTGCCCGTGGCAGCCAGAAACTGGAGCCCATATCCATATTTATGCCCATTTCCAGGCGAGCTGGCCAGTTGACCGACCATTGGCTGTGTGTTAACATTGTTTATGTTTTTATTAAAACACAAGCGTCGTCGTCGAGCCGGAAACATTTCATATGCCATTTGAGCTCCCTCCCCCCCCAAACCCCACCACTCTTTACTCTGCAAACAGTGAGCGGAATAAAAGAATATTTTTGCCACACCGCCGAATATTAAAATGTGCATTATTAAGCGGCCGCCCCGATAGTTTGGCAACATTGTTAAAAGCCAGCAAATCGTAAAACGTCGACTCTGGCTAAAAGAAAGCATAACTCTCGGCTAGCCGACAGACATTGGGCCGATATAACGATATAACGATATAACGACCCAAGAAGCGCGCGCATTGCTCGCTGAGCATTAAAAAATCAAATTATAATAAAATTGCAGATTAACTGTTGACTACTCGGTCTGGATGGGGATTCGGAGTGGAGCTGGAGCTGGAGCTGTAGCTGTAGCTAGAGATGGTGATGGTGATGGGAGATGGGGATCCCCATTCCGCACTCGTTAAGCCAGGAGATGCAGATGGAGATGGAGTTGGAGATGGAGATGCGGCAGCCAAATGGCGTCTGGTAATGGCCCCGTTGGTAGTAAGTATTGCCACCCCGCTCCCCAACTTGTCGTCTACTGCCGCTACTGGCCATGTTCTTCGGTATTGGGAGTTGCAAGTTGCAAGTTGCAAGTTGGAAGTCGGGAGTCGAGATGGAGCTGGGGCATGGAACTGGTACCCCCTGACTGCTGTGCAGCCTGCCAAGATTAAGTCATCATCAACATTTTGCAGTTGTCAACCGCTGTGAGCCGGCTACTTAAACTGCACTTTGTGTGAGGCCAATTTAGAGGATGTGCGGCTTAGGGATGCATCGATCGCATGCCGGCCGATTCCCGTTAAGCAAACAGTCAAAACTATGGCAGAGATCATGGAAATAAAAATTAAAAAAAAATGTTAAATAAAGTCGACAAAAAGATGTACTACCAATCTTTAGAGATGATTATATTAACCTAATATTTCCCCATTTAGATATGTACTTAAATATCCATTTCGCACTGGATATTTTCAAGGAACTAAGCCAAATTAGAATTTGTGCAGACTGCTTTATTTGATTTTAGGTATTACCCTATGCACCTGTGAGCTTGCCAACCCTAGTTCGCTAGTAGAGCCATTGCCATTAACAAATACCACCAAATTTATTTGATTGCTGGCGAATAAGGCGCTTAGGGGCGTGTGGAATGCATATTCAGATGACAATTTGTAGTCGGCCAGAGGGTGAGGGTCCCCGGCTCTTATCTAAGTGCCCGAGGCACGACCAAGAAAGCAGTGAGGCTGCTGCAGATGACACATGCAACGTGTCTTGGGAGGCCGGGCTCGGGTTGCCGGACAACGCAGAGCCCAAGTGTTTATTGCATTGACACTCGAGGAGAGTGGAAAGCCAGAGCCTCGGCGACACACTTTCAAATCATAAATTTCCAGTTTGTCACTTGTGCCTTGATAGCAGAGCCGCCAGACAAAGCGAATGCAAATGAATGATGCCCCATCGGCCGAGCCGATGAAAATTATAATTGGAGCAGCAGCAGGCCAGGCGGAGTGACCAAAAATATATATATGTATATATATACACGTATATATTTTTTAATTTTTAATGGTGTCAACGCTTATCGCCAACAAAACGGCAACCAGCAAAACGGGCGTGCAAATGCATTCAAGAGTCGAACAAAACGTTTTCGAGATGAAGTCATTAAGGGGACCCCAAAAAGCAAACGGAAATCGTTATCAGCACTTTGCTTCGATTTCCACGTACATACATATTGAAATATTGAGAATGTTGTAAGACTTGCCCGCCATACGTACATATGTATTTCCATTACAAAATATATACATATGTACGTGTATATAGCCATTCGATTCCCTTCCCCGTTTGCGTTGTTTCCAGCTTGACATTTTGAACTCGACGACCGCTGCCCAAGGAAAAGCTCCCAGCCACCCAACATCAATAAAAATGTGTTATCTCTCGTAAAAGCGAAAACATAATTCTGTAGTGGTCCCAAAACACATTGCTGCATCACTCTATCGTAAAGTTTCCGGCGGAGAACTCTTTCGGGACTTGTTCTACATTTTTAGAGTGTAATTTGTGGGCCAAACCAGCTAGTTGTTCCTATTCTTGCTGCCCATTATTATCATTTGCCATTTGTTGGTGCCACAAATAGTCGGCACTATACGGAATTCGCGGTGAAGGGAAAATTGGAGGGGAGTGTGGAAAAAAAAAGTTCAGTTTTATTGATTTATATGTATTTTATATGCCCTGCGATCTGATTGTGTTAAACATTTTCACGCCTCATATAATTATTATTGCGGCTTACAGCTTTTGTTTTAAATGAAATACTTGAAATGCGGCATTCGCATTTGCGGTTCAGGGTCTCGACGTTGAAATCTCCCCGAGAAGACACCGCCTCCGCGGGGAAGAAGGCATCACTAAGCAGCTCGGAGACGAGACACAATAACCAATGCCTTAACACCCACTGGTTTCTGGCAAAAGTCACACCAGAGAACACTGCGAGAAATATGCAGCCATACCTGGTCACAAAATTCGGAATGAGCCAGTTTCCCAGGAATGCCAATAAAATGCATTCCAGGCTCATAAATGTGATAGGCTTCTTCATTTGCTACCTCAAACGAAAGAATTGCACTGCTTAAGTCACAGTTTTGGTTCAAACATAGTTTGGTTGTAACTTCTGTACGGTAGTGTTTGTAAGCCACAGTCATTGTGAAGTTTCAAAAATAAAATGCGCAAATATTTTCTACTGGAAATGTTCTTCCAACTTTCATATTGAAAAAGTTACGTGTAAGTTTCAGGTAGCTCAAGTTTATTAAATAATTTTTTTTCGCCCAGTGTACAGACCCGTCTGTACGCCTTTTAGACGGCTCCTTGGGCAAATAAGCCTGCCACTGTTTTGCGCATTGTTTTGCTGCTCGTTTGTTTGTTTGCCGAGCTGCGTGTTGCAGTGAAAATTAGAAAGTACGCACTTGAAAAGTGTCTGTGCTCAAGTCTGGCAGCTGTTGCACATAAAACCCAGCTTCAGGGTTCCAATCCCCAATCCCCAATCCCCAATCCCCAATCCCCGGTACCCGGTCCAGATCCTCCTTCCGAGAGCAACCGCATGAATAGTTTAATTAAAATTTCCCTTTAAGCTCGAGCTGCTTGGAGCGGAAGAGACAAACAACACGAAAGCAAATTGTGAAATGCAACTTTGTGAGGCGGCTGGAAAACGAAGTGAAAAACTTGTTAAACTTTTGTGATTTCCAAGGCGACTGCAACCACGACGACTGCAAGATGACGACAAGTGTTCAGTTTTAGTTTCGTGGCCGAAGAAGAAGTGAAAACCCTTAAATCTGTTAACCTTTCATTTCGGGCATGGGTTGAAAGTGAGGAGGCAAAGGCAAAAACATGCAGGAAAGCACTGCAACGGACTACGGGCATTAGAAAGTTCAATGAAAGTTACAGTTTTAGGGTAATTTATTTTAAATGATAACAAAAATACGTGTAAAGGCCGTTAGCAGAGGGTTGCTGTAGTGCAGTTCCCCGACTATCAGATACCCATTACTCAAATGTTGCACATCACCTGCTCAATGAGTGCATTACCAATTATAGCTGCTTTAACAAAGTATAGCTACAAATTCTTTATAAAAAGTCTTAACTAAGGCCCATCTTATCGCTCAAGTTGCACAATCTCTGGAAATAATATTGCTATGCATGATACTCCTGCTGAGTGGCAACACAATGTACTAACGAGTATAAGCCTCATCGCCGCCTTCCTACATACACGTACATACACGTATGTATGTACATACACGTATGTACATAGGTACATATAGTATCTGCTCCTACATACATATTCGCTATCTGCTCAATGCGATCGGTTACAACGCGAAAAGTCGAATGAATGTCAGGCTTGGCTTCTTGCGAACTGACGCCAATGCGTCAGGGGGCGTGGCCCCGTCTGCCTCATAATACGTATACGCAGGGGGGGCTGCAGTGCCGGCTGGAGGCTTTGGCGATGATGAGGATAGTTGCGGGCCAGAACGTTCGCCGATTGGTATCAACGTCAGCAGCCTAGTCGTCGCCATCGCCATCGCCATCGCCATCGCCACCGCCACCGCCATCGCCGCCAAGTGATTATTGTAATGATAATGAGACAAGTCGACTAACCCATGGTCACCTCCAAAGTTGTTGGCCTGTCCGCACTCCGCACTCCGCATTCTGGCAAAGGCAAAGGCAAAGGCGAAGGCGAAGTGTGCGCGGAAACATGTGTCGCGTGCATAATTACCAAGACGAACCGAAGGAAACTCTTGAGATGGCTTTGATGCCTTGAAAACCACATGGAACACCGTTATGGTTCACGCCGATTTGAGAAACAATCTTTTGGCGATCTAGCGCTGCAGTTTCTAATTAAGTCATAAAACTAATGCCGCGGCGGAAGAAGCAAATAAGTTGTACAAGTTGCCGACCTGGAAAAATACTTGGTATCTTGCAACATCCCTCGGCCGACCATCAACAACAGCTCGTAACAATATTTTCCTGCTTTGGCTGTTAGCTGAGTTTTTCTCTGTACTCCCTTTTTCTTTGTGGTGGGCGGGCTGTGGAATGTTTATGTCTGCTTTGTGACTTTTAATTGCTGCACATAACCGCACGTTAAACTAAACTTTGCAGTCTGCCATAAAAAGCAGCCAACAACAACTGAACAGCGAGAAATGGCTATTTGGCCATTGTAAGAGCGAAAACAACAGCGACTCCCTTTTGGCCCAAACCCAAGCAGCAGACAATGTTCGAGAATCGCGTTTTTTGTTAGACTTAGCCGTAAAAATTATTTGTCTGCGACTGCTAATTTTTTTCTTTTGGCAATGCTCGCAGTGACCTGTTGCATATTTGGCCAAGGCAATGGAGTTAAATGAACTTTTGCGAAGTAAATAGCTTGTAATTTACTCGGTTTTCATTGCTTTTCCAGCCAAGTACAAAATAGTGTTGGTGGGCTACAATTGATTGCGCTTGGGAACTTTAACTTTTTGTTTTAAGCATTTCAAATACATATATATACGAGTATAAATCGCAGATATTTATATTGCCTAAGCATTTTGCTTTAAAAAAAATACTCAGGGTTAGAGGGCAGAAAACGTTAAAGAAAATATTAAAAGGTAGCAATTATTAAGCCTTTATTTGAGCCTCAGCTTTAAAGCAAAAATAAATATTCCAGAGAAGGCACGCATTTATTATGCACTTGACAAGTGTTCTTATTCAGTGCTAAAATATTAAAATTCATTTCGGCCTGCACGAGGCAAACGCACTAAAGCCAAACAGGGAAAACAATTTGCCACGACCATCGGTAAATAACATAAAATATATAAAATAGTTAGATGCCAAGTGATTGCCGCCTCACATGGATCAGACGGCTTAAAGAGGAATCCAAATGCACCATGCAGCATGCAGCATGCAGCATGCAGCAAGTGTATACATATGTGTAGCAACATGAATGGCAGGAGATAGCCCCTGGAACCAAATTCTCCAGCCACTTGCATCCCATCCATGCCCATCGCAATGCCAATGACTTCTTTTACAGAACAGCACAGAACAGAGCAGCGCAGCAAAGTCGGTTGACTGGCAATAAAACTTTCATAACTCTGCAGCTAATGGAGTTCGAAATGCTGGCTCATAAAATATCTGCTGTTGACCGGTCCTGTTCCCTCTGCCATCGGTATAATTGCTCTCGGACTAGCTGGCCGAGCCTGGATGTGTGGATGTGGATGTGGATGCGGCTGGGGGCAACGGAAGCGCCAACCTGGCCAAGAGACGAGAGAAATTGTCATAAAAAAACAACACCGATGCTTACATGGAATAGACGAAGAAGACAACGAGTACACTGCCATTTGGATATTGGGCGGTTTTATGTAATTTCGGCCGAAAGGCGATAGCCAGGCGCGCTGGCCGGACATTTTAATTGAAATCACAGGCACAGGCCTTAGTCGGAGTGATAAATAACGAAAGGGGTGCACAAAAAAATATCCACTCGACTGCAATTATTTTCCAGGGAAAAAGTTATTGAACAGAAAGTCATACGATGGCCAACTTAATCACCGCCCGGAACTTCAACAAATGCCAAAAAGTAACAACTACTTAGGGTTACCCGAGGTAACCAAAACGGGATGAGACCGGGCTTTACTTATAGGAATTGGAATTGGGAATGGGAGCGACTTCTCCTGACCGAATCCCCTTTGTTTTTGTAGGCGTCAACCTGCTCTTTAAGCCGCATTATTTATGCGGCTGTTCAGCGATAACGCGCTTGCAAAAACGCCACGACCCGCAGTCCTTCGTTCAACCGGCAACTTGCAACTTGCAACAGCAAAGCGCAGCAGCAGCAGTCGTAACAGAAAAAGCAAAAGCAGCAGAAGCAGCAGGCTGCACTACTTTTAAGGGCTCACTTACTGCACTTAAGCGATGAAGAAGAAGGCCAGGCCACTCCACTGCACTCCACTCCACTCCAGTTTAGTTCAGTGCAGTTCGGTGGTGCGAAGGAACTGTGGGCAGTTGGCAGGAGTGAAACAAAAATATGAGATATTCCTTATCAGCTGGTATGCATCTGAGCACCTCGGGCGATTCTCCTCCTGCCTGCCCCTGTTGCTCCTGCTCCTCCAGATGCTCCTGCTCCTCCAGCTCCACCAACTCCTCCTGCTGTTTGCAGCATTCGCTTTCAAACATTTTCATTTGCCGCTGAAAAGAAGCTGCTGCAGATTTATTGTCTTTGCTTTTGTTGTTGCTGCCACGTCCTGGACTTGGCCGTAATAACAATCATAATATCAGTCGTAAGTGCATTTGTTGCTGCCGCTGCACTAAATACCGAGGAATTTCCCATTTGTGTCTGCCCTCCACTGGGAGCCTCTACGTAGAATACGAAGTCTATGCACTGCACTCCACTGCACTGCACTGCACTGCACTGCACTGCACTGCATCCATCGCCTGGAGGCTCCAAAGGCGCACTGATTTTGCCCCATGTGTTTTATTGTTGCCCGGTTTCGATTTCTTTACTTAGAAGTGGGCAATGAATGTCTGTGCCTGACTCGCTTTCCTCGGAACGTGGACAATGCCGTGGGTTGGAGTCCAGCAAATGGTTCCATTCCAGCGCGGACATTTCTCATCGGAAGTATTTTCAAAGGAACAAGCCTAGCCGACAATTTCGGTAATTTAATATCCACAAATTCTTGTAAAGCTTGCTGCTAGACATGATTTCATTGGCATAATTTGTCATAATGTGGAGTGACATGATGCAGATTTTTGAAGATGTCAAAAGAAATTGATGAAAATGTATGCTCTAATTGAAGTTCTTGATTATTGATTATATATAATATTTATATATTATATAAATATATTATAATATTAATATTATTATGTTAGTTCTTTAAACAAGTACTACTGTATTGAAATTAATTATTTTTCCCGAAAGTGTAACGAAGAAAATCCTTAATATAATATCATATTGTAAAACAAATAATAGTTATCGTTCTAATCCCATTTGGTTAGATGTCAGCCCACTGTGCGCAGTGTCCGAGATACAATTTTTGTTGGATGTTGCCAAGGTTGCATCCTAGTTACACAAATCCATAACTAAAGTAGTGCAATATTTGTATAATACGCACGTCTATCTGTGTATACAAGATTCGTTAAGCGAATCTCCGGCTGAAGACCATAGACTGTGGGCCAAAAACAACGAGCCAGCAGAAGCAGAAGCAGAAGCAGACCAAGAACAGAGCCTCATTTAAATGCTTATCAGTGGGATCTGGATGAACAAAAGCGGCTGCTGCTACCATTCGAGACTTCTGGCCAAAACTACTCACTCAAGTGCTGAGCAATGGGGAAAATATTCTGGGATGAGATGGAATGGCATGGAATGGAATGGAATGGCTGGGTGCGGATAGCACAAAAATGAGAAACCACCGAGATAAAGTGGCAGAGATTCGCAGCATTCAAAGCTGATGCTGATGCTGCTGCTGCTGGAGATTTCAGCAATCCGCAGCTTGCTCGGTGTATTTGCAAATTTTGGATTATTCATCGTGCTGTTTGGTTTGGCTTGACTTGGCCTTGGCTTGGCTTGGCTTGGATGGATACACCATCAGCACCACCCCTTGATGAGGAACAACAACAGCAGCAGCAGCAGCAGCAGCAGCAGCAGCAGCAGCAGCAGCAGCTACTATTGCTATTTGCTCGGCATAAGTAGTGTGCAATGTGGCTGCCGCCGCATTTCTTACGCAGATTACCAGGTCCCTTATGTGAGCGAGTTTCCTTGAAAGTAGGCAAAACTAACTACGAAATGGTTTCTTATGCTCCTTATCAGCCATCTCCTGCGTTACAGTGTGCCCACGGTGCGCATATTTAACTCTCGCTGCGTGTGTCTAAGTCCCCTCCCCCAGTCGCCCCCAGTGGCCCCCAGTTGCTGCTCCATTCCTTCTCCACCAGCACAGTGTGCACTGGATGTGATGCATCATTTTGGTCTAATCGCACCGCAAATCGTTGGCATTAAGCCCGGACCCCAAAGTTATGTTTATGTTATGTGCCTGCGTTTGGGTCTCCATACCCCCGAGATTCTGATTTGGACCAGGTTTTGTTCTTCTGCTGGTTTGCTGTTTGCTACTCTTTGCTACTCTGCAACTGCCACTGCCACTGCCACTGCCACTGCCTACTTCTGGCAATTTTGTGATATTTACTTGCATGTTTGCATTGCTTTCTATTTGCCTTGGTGCCTTCGATGGGTCCACTGGTTAGATGCACAGATAAGGACTTGTGCAGGCACATAATGCAGGGCTTTTTAGTGACTAATTCCCCAACTGCTGCAAGGGTTCAATTAATCGCCCCCTTGAAAGGAAAAAACCAACAAAACTGGCTAAATTATGGAATTTTTACAAAATTGAAGAGCTTCACGGGCTAAATTGCCATAATTGTTTTAATTTCTATGAACAGCACAGGTTCCAGCTTCCCAACAAATCAAATATCATTCTCTATTGAAGCGAAGAGTTTATATAATAAGGTAAGATTTATTAAAATTCCACTGCTCATGGATATTGCACTGATTAATCTGTGAATTATTGGGGCCAGAGGTTCGAACCTCTTTTTTTTCAGATGCATATCAGTGGTTTCCTTCTTTTCTTGCCATGTGGTCAACAAAGCGAAAGTCAAAGAAACATGGGATCAAGAAATACATTTTCCACCCGATTTCCACGGAACATGTTTCACTTGTCAACTGGGCTTATAAAAATAGACAACAAATATTGAATGGACTCGAAGCCAGCCAAATAGAAACGTAACAAATGCCCAGACACTCGCCGTTCGAGTTTACTTAGCGTCATATTAATACGCTTTCATTAAAAAACTGAATGCTCGATTAGTCAGGGGCGATTGGAAGTGGGTGGGGGGGAGTGGGTTTGGGCTTGGGTTTGGGTTTGGGTGGTATACCCGTTTGTGGCACGGGCTCCGACAAATGGGAATCGCAGTCAACTGCCCACCTTTGACACGTGTGACCCCCAAGCTCCAGCGACGTGTGCCATCAAGTGGAGAAAATTCGCCTTTTGACAAATGTGGTTTCGGTTTCGAAAAAGGAGAAGAAAAAAACAGAAAACAGAAAACAGAAAACCGAAAAGAAACTCACACATGCCATCATAATGCTCAAACAAATGTTTGTGAGTCTTCTGTTTACCCAACGGACAATTCAATCAACGATGCGTAAAAAACGAGCCAAGAATACAATCGACTTGGGTGGAATAAAATATGGCAAAAAAAAAAAGAAAATAGAAAGCCAGCCTGCAAAGCCTTTGAGCCAACTATCCGATTTTACAGACGATGGAGTGCTGTGTGCTAGAAATTTATAACCGCCAGCCATGCGCTTTAATTACAAGCGACACAGAATTCACTTCGAGTGTCTCAATTTTGACATTATTAATGTTTGCCATGCCACCCAATATGCGAGTGGATCATAGTGGGGGCTTGGGGATATGTGGCATAAGGCAAGGGGGGAGGGGGGGGGGGGTGCGAGCCGGTTTGCTGCACACGCTCGGGCCAAACAAATCAGAACATGGCCATATGCGCATATGGCCATAAGACCGCGCCTGATATACGATTTTGGCTTAATCTTTGTGGAGCATGTGCGTCTCCTCCGCTCCGGGATGTACGCAGCTTGAGGGGATTGAGGGAATTATGTGTACCGAGGCACGTTCAAGATTTGCACTTATAGATACCATGCCACGCACTGCACAAGTGCACCGCAAGGGAGCAGCCAACTGCCTGGCCTTCCAAAAATGCAAAAAGCGAACGCAAAACGATAAGGAAAATCGAATCGAGTTTGGCCAGCAGCCTAGGCAGTCTCAGTCGAAGTCTCAGTTCCATGTATACGTGTACATCCCATACATCCCCGATAGATTCCGCCATCCCCCTCCTCGTGCGCCTACTAAAAACCATAAACCGCTCCAATATCGAGCCGAGCAGCGGGCCGCCAAAAGATACATCGCCCAGTCGCACAATCGAGGCAATCGCGAATGCATGGGGCCAAGTAACTGGAACACAGCAGGATGACATTTTCATTGAGCCCAGAGCACCGAGAGCTGCAGCTCTGAGGGACAAAGACGCAGTCGCAGTCCGATTTGGTTTTGGATTCGGATTCGGATGCAGTGCTGGAGCTGGGCGCTGGAGCTGGAGCTGGAGCTGGAGCTTGACTTTGGCTTCGACATTGAGTCAACGTCAGGAGATAAAACAAGTTGGGGGAACTAGCTGGTTGAGACACAGTTGTGCGGACTGTGGAATACCCATTATGCCATATGGCAGTTATATTTCTTTATAACATTTTCATATAACATTTTCATACTTGTAATAAAATAGTTTTCCCACTAAGCCAGAAGTGCATTTGCTCTGCTATACAACCGACATGGTTTTGTGCATTCGACGCACCTAGCTCGTATGCCACCGTTTTATAGATACAGCTAACAGCTAAGAGCAGTCCACTAATCCCAAAAAGCAAAGCAGAACTCTTCGAGTGACTCTCCCTCGTACCCAGTGCATATTTATGGGCCACAGTCGCAGTAAAATTTATGTCTTAGAAGTGCAAAATATATAACACAAAACACGAGGCTTAAAAAATGCACCGCCCCACAGCTCGAAGTTGGTCGGAGAGATTGAGGGCCCTGAATGAATGGAGCATTTAGCCGAAAGACTACGACAAATGGCCACGTTAAGCCATTGGAAATTAAGACTTCCTCACGGGCCCCCCCATCCCCATCCCCACCATCCACACACTGCGAAATTCATACGTTTTCGAGCACATTTCCCATTTTCCGATATGCCGATGCGTTGTAGTTGTGGGCCACAAAAAGAAAAGCAAGCGTTTGATCGCCGCCGCCAAGAACACACACGCATCTTTCAGCCTTTCAGTTCGGTTCAGTTTGGATTTCCTGCAAGATGGACAAGTAATTTTTCTCAAGTAATTGATACTCTGCCGCGTCGCAGCATCACCTCCCATTCTCAATGCTCAATGCTCCATTCTCGATTCTCCGGGTATACATGGCTGTCCGGACAGCTGCTGTCCGGCTGTCTGACATTCCGTCCCTCAGTCCGTTACCGCCTGACAGTCTGCTGTTGCATATTAATGACTTTCTTTAATGTCTTTTCCTCATTTATTTTACACACGGACACATTTCACGCAGTCTTTCGTCAGGGAACTTTAACTTTTCTAATGGATTCGCGGGTATGGTTTGTAAATACTTTAGCTATTGGCAGTGCACAGTCAGCTCTTTTCAATTGATTGCAATTTTAATTGCTTTCATTCTACTGTTCATATTAAGAGTGCCTGAAATATGAAATGGTTCTAAACCTCAGAAAGTGTTCCCTAAAACAGGAAACACTTAAAAATATTGTTAAACACTTTTAGACAACATTTAAAGAGTTAAAAAGTTAATTTTGGCTGTGCTTTTTTAAAAACAGATATAACAACTTTTTGGTTTATTTGTATAATGATGTTACTGCATTACATTTGACCTCTAATTTTTTGTAGAGCAACTGCAAGTCGGCAGCTATTGATTTCCGCTGTGCCTGCTTATTTTTAAGCAATGCCGTGCCGGCGATTCGCTTTTGGCTTTTGAAATGCCCTCCGTGGGCCACCCAGATTCACCCGATCCACCCAGATCCACCCAGATCCACCCATCCTGGGCTCTTGCACTTAAACTGTGTGCTGCCACCGCACGGCTACAGCAAATTGAGTTAGTATAATTAAATATGACATTGGCAAGCGTATATCCGGCAGAGTGTGGGTTGCCGCTTGACAATTGAAATTAAGTGTTGATGCTCTGTGTGGTGTACTCGTATCTGCTGTGTGGCGGCGCAAGGGAGCCAGCCAGTCATCCAGTCAGCCAGTCAGCCAGTCAACCAGTCAAGTTGCCGGCGCAGCCAGGCGACAAATATCATATGCATATCATGTCAGGGCGGACGTGTAATGAGCGGGCAGAGCAGCCAACCAAACAGGCGGACAGATGCATTGCTGCATAAACGCCTCACAGGCGACGCGCGCAATTTTCAATTAATGCATCCACATTCATGGAGTCTCCATCCCCATCCCCATCCCCATCCCCAGCCCCATCTTCATCTGCTCAGCTGCTCAGTGGATGCATCGCATTCCCGACTTCAAAACTCACGCATTATGTCGCGTAACTAAATCAAAATTCAGCGACAACAACGGCAGCAGTCACTGCTAATGCAACTGCAACTGCAACTGCAACTAGCATCTGCAGTTGCTGTAGCGAATGCATCTGAAGCAGGCGATGCTCATGAAATTTGCGTGCAATTTATGTCCGTGTGTGGCATATGCAACGTGCGTCAGTGAATTGTGCAGGGGTACTCCAAAATCAAGACTTAAATACTCCTTAACCCTATCATTACCAAATATATACATACGTGTCTTACATTTCTTTAACAAGCATTTCAGAATACATATATTTAACTTTGTCAGACCCTTCTAACTAATTGAACTGATACTGGCAATTTTCTGGAATGCCCCAATTAAGCGACTGCCTGCAAAAGACAGGAAAGCAATGGAAAGCACCATCCATTGCCTGCACCCATGGCCACCATCTCATCCAATCCAAACCGATTCGCGAGCGGAATGAGCAGCAGCAACGCCAGTACCAACCCATCTAATCGTGGGCTTTTTACAGCGACAATTCCGCTGCAGCACATGCCTCATTGCAACGGGGATGTCGAAGTGCCGGGGGCAGTGCCATCGGGATAGAAGCCTTCGCGCCGCTTGGAGCTGCCATGGCATGCTCCATCCTGAGCATGGCACTCGGGATGGAGCGCCGAGAACGATGGACGACCCTGCGATGGTGACGATGATGATGACGACGCCACCGGCGGCTGCGAAAAGTTTTGCCAGCCAAGCGACAGCTGTGAAATATGCCGTCAGGCATTTGAATTTCGCATAATGCAAGCCTGCCTGCCGCACAGTGGGACAAATTAGGTGGATATACTCGTAGATATGATATATCACTTAATAGCTTCCCACGTGTGTGGCAATAAAAAGTATGTAGTGTCTGGAAACGAAACAGGAAACGCAGGAATATCTTCGCCTGATTTGAAATAATTTGCTGCATACTTTTAGGAACTCTTGGGGGGAAGTTACAAAGTTACAACTACTCTGAGTGGATGGTAAGGAAGTTGGTACCCTGTAAGCCACTGTGCAATGTCGCCTGATTTGTATGCAATCATATTTTCGGGAACCGTACAAAAGTTGTCTGGGGGTCGATCCGCTCCACTGCGTCGCGCTCGACTTGATGATACTGTTGGATTACATTTAGGATTGTTTATGTTGTCATCTCCTCCGCAATTGTTGCTGCCCGGCACGGCGAACATGCGACCAACAATTGTGCATGATATACGATGGCGACAACAGCAATGATGACGCCGAAATGGAGCTGGTTATGCGAATGGTTGTGCGGATGGAGATGGGAATGGGAATGGGAATGGCAATGGGTATGGGTATGGGGATGAGGATGGGAATGGGGATGGAGCTCAGCTCCGACTGCGGATAATCACGATGATGATGATTCTTAAAGGGGAGATGCTGGGCATGATGGTAACGGCGATGATGATGCTCTGGCGACATCAAATGCGCGTACAACAACGCCATTTAGGCTGCCGCTGTTACTCGGCCCACATAAAGGCACAAGGAAGCGAATACATTTGGAAAATAGACCAATTTGCTGCCTTCTGTGCATCGCTACCGTGTCGGTCGGTCCTCCGGAACAGCAAAACGGAGTATTCCACATCACGTGGGCGCAAGTTGCAAGTTGCCAGCTGCGAGTTGCAATTGCAATTGCTGCCGCTGCCGCTGCCTCCCCGTTGATCATCCATTTGCAGTTGCAATTGCAGTTGCCGGCAATTGTTATTCATAAATGCGAATTCAATTTGAAAATTGCTTTAATTTTACTAGGCTGTCGTCACCTCTGAATTGCACAAAAGACAAAGCTGCATCCCATCTCCATCTAAGCCCGGGAAATTAGAATTTCGTATAAGTTTCTCCCTGCCGCCCACAAAATGTCTGGCAAAAAGTCGGAAGGAAAATGCTTTGCCCTCACTTTTCACCTCTGTCGATAATTTTAAAGTAAAAATGTATTAAAAGTACTTAAATACATTTTTTAACTTGTTAAAAAAAAACATTATAATTGTAATACAGCAAAAGGTTGAGATATGATACTATTTATAGACGGTACACCCATAAAGAAAATCCACAAGCTTTGATAATAAGAAAAACATTTTCAGATTTAGGAAAGTTCTCAGCATTTAAGGGAAGAATCATCCAATCTTTCTTTCATTATTATTCATTATTATTCTTTCATTATTATCTTTCATAATTAACTAGTTAGGTGAAATAATAAATCTCGGGAGTTTCATGTTCACAAAGGTGGGCGAATTCAAGAACATAGGTGTACATTCGAGTATTTATATTTCAAAAAGCTGCAGGCGAATCCGCAGCTGAAGCGTTAAAATAACAGGTGTCATATTCATTTTAAATCAAATTTAATGCGTTAGTTGCGCTTAAATTAACGGGAACCGTTAGTCCGAGAAATGGCCAGTGGCATTTTTTACTGGCGAATCTCGAACTTTATGGCCGGCATTTTGCGTATCTGACCGATTACGGCTGAGTGCATTTCAAAAAAATCTGCATTAAGCGAGACTGCATGCCGATTGGAATGGGTATGCTGGGCTTTTTGGAATCTCTTCGCAGGGCGCACGCAGTCGAAACAGACAAAACAAAATCATTTTTCAATTTCACGCTTCAAATAATTTACTAATTAGATTTGCATATAATTTTTTGGCAGCCCGCATGTCCCTTTTGGCTGCACAAAAAACACGGCTTGCTCGCTGACTTGGCAAGCTGGAGGGCAAAAGTGTATCCAGTGTATCCAGTTTTCGGATGCAGAATCCTGCCGGGTGCAATAAAAGTCCTGCGAAAGTTTTGTTTGCTAAATAGTTGGTTACAAATTGTGTAAGCTCCAGGCTTCTCACTGCTGCCAGCTTTTTTTTTTTTTTGCGGCCAACCAACATGTTGTTTCCAACGTAATTATTCCAAACAAACACACTGGCAAATGGGCTCTCACAGTGGGGGTTCAATTTCAGCAATTTAGCAGAGATCATCATAATTTGCATTTTGATTTGGCCAAATGGTAAAGAGGAGCGATAACAACAAGCTCAGGGATGGCAAATTACTTTAGTACTATACTATAAAATATAAAAGATATTTACTTATACATATTTATACATATGTAAATTAGCTAGTATTCTATTTTTTCCTTTTCAAGATCTTTATGGTCCTTAAAAATTGCGTGCTTACAAAGCACCTGTTTAAATAATTCTAGTTCCAGACACATAAAATATATGTGCATGGGAAAATGTTAAATTGAGCAACTAGAATCACCGTTTACGACTATATCTAAAGTTTTCAGCTTTCCCATCCCTAGCAAAAGAAACCGACTAACAACTTTTGAGCCAATTTAATCAAAGCCAATGACAGACGACCCAATGAGCGCAATGAAAGAAAGGCGAACTCCATCTAAAGGGGGGCGTTTGGGGCCAAAAGAGGGGGGGCCTGGGAGGCCGGGAAGCAACTGCAAAACATCCAGTCAAGTCACTTGGCTGCATTTCGCATTTGCATTTTGAGAATCTTGACAAGGCTCTTGCTCCATTTGGAGCCGACTGGCAAGACAATGATGCGGCAACTGGATGAAATGGGATCGCATGGGATCGCATGGGATCGCATGGGATCGCATGGGATGGAGGAAATTCATTTGGCCGCCTTTGTCTAACCGATCGATCTTTCAATCAATGACCGCCGAGCCACGGAGCCTGCAGATGCCGATGCTGACTCAGTGGCATGCAAATCTTCTGCAGCCGCAGACCGAGCAGAATGCATCAAAATGCAATCAAAATTAAGCAAAAGCCTGCCATGAATCATGGGGTCCTGCCGATTCGTGTGTGGGTCCCGTCCCTTCATTCCAGTTTAATTAATATGACAGCCGGATCATGCAAGCGAATGCAAATGAAAATACAAAAAAAAACCAGCAACTTTGACTCCATTAGGAGCTGGCTGCATTGCTAATTTGGGCTGGAGCCGATCGGAAAAGCCAGCTGAAAGAAATGTCACCATTAGGCCGCTCAACGTAGCTGACATTTAAGCAATTCCAAACGTTTTGCTAACAAATTTTACGGCAGCCACTGCAGGAAATCCCAAAAATCAGCGATGACCTTTTGACATATGGCTCTTGCTCTTGCTTTGGCTCTGGCTTTGGCTCTGTGTGACTTCTTAACTTGGTCGGGAGTTGGTGGGCAAAGTTGCTACAGTTGCAACTTGCCACAGTTGATGTCGCTGCTGCTGCTGTCGTCGTCGTGCCTGGGCCACTCATATAGGGACTACTCTGAGCTCCAAACTCTGAGGTCTGGCCAGCAGCACACAACAGCGAGACATTTTACAAATGTTTCCAATTGAATTGCTCTGATTTTGGCCAATTCCCCGTTTTGGGCCCCTCTTTCAAGCCGTTAACGCTAACGCTGGCGGCTACAGCGGCAGCCGAAAATGTCGTGATGATGGCAAATTGTAAATAGCTTAAATGGTCTAAATGGTTTAAATGATTTCAATAGCTCTGCCTCCGACTCGGATTGCCGGCGCTGGAGGAGGAGTTTCTTGGCCAGCAAAATACAAAAAAAAAAAGAAAATAAAAAACAAAAAACAAAAAAAATGCTGGAAAATCGAAAAGAAAATAAAAGAGAAACACAGACGACAACGAGGACGACTGTTGGCCAAGTTAGCTTCTCCGTTTTGGCTCGTTTTCAATGGTAACAGTTATCACACAAACTAATGACATGAAATTAGGTATTGCTCGACTCCAACTCCAACTTCAGCTCCTACTCCTACTCCTAATCCCACTCCTACTCAAGACCCAAATCGAAATCCTACTTGGCTGTGACTCCGGCTGACTTTTGCTGACTGTGCTCCGCTTTTCCGACTGCCAGTTGGAAAACAAAGCCGGGAAATTCGGGCAAGAAAAGCGGCAAAACTAACCGCTTTGTTGTCGCTGTATTTTGCCTGCCATTGTTACCTTTAAATTTTAAGCCTAATGCTAGGAAATACACTCTAAGTAAAAGGATTGCTCAGATACAAGTAATATGATTAATCAAAAATGTAGTTAAGGTTCTGCGTACATTGCTCATTTTGTAAGTTAATAAGTCATATGAAAGTTAGAAAACTAAATAATTGTTTTAATTGGACTTTAATTTCTATTAATTTAAGTTTTCTAAGCAAATATAAATATTTATGCTAATTGTTTTTTAAGCCCTGCAGGCTAAAAATTAATACAAATTGAATAGAATCAACATGCTTTCACAGCTAATATGCTAATTAGCTCTTTAAATAAATCGTTCTGCATATATTTTTGTATTAATTTGGGACTTTATATCTGACTAATGGCTTCGTCCTATTTATTGGCCAATTATTTTTCCAACTGCACCACCCACCAGGCAATAAACCGTTGTATTAGGAGCCGCAGGCCCAAAGTTCGCTACCAAAAAAATCGACGAAAAACAAATAAGCCCGATTTTGTGTCACAAATATTGCATTTCTTTGTTGCAGCACGTTATGACCGTTTAAAATCTCATTTTCCGTATTGATTTGTGCTAGCAAAGTGATCTGTGGACAAAGGCTTTACGGCGAGCAAGTTCATGATCTCGGACAATCAAATAAAACAATAAAATCGCGCTGCCATTGTTTACCGACTTCCTGGTGAAATTATAGATCGGAGTCGGGCTAAATGCAGATCCAAAGTGCACAATTTCCCCAAACCAAAAGCATCGGCAGCGGCTGCCGGGCCAAGGCATTCAAATTTGGGTCGTTTGGGGCATTGAATTATGGTAGCTCATTAGGCGGGCGCCTTGTCAACGGCGAGGAAACATGCCCTTTTCCTTCAATCACGCCACCGCCACACAGATCCCGAAATGCCCGGGAAAGCATTTACAATTGGCATTGGCCATAAAAGGCAGAGCCAAGAACAGATCTACTGCTCCCTCGACTTATACCAGCTTCTCACAGTGCTGGAAATAATTTAGATCACGAATTTGTTGTCGTATGCAAATTAATCAAAAGTCGCCTGGTAATTCAATAATGTCAGAGCAGGCCAACGAAATCGATTACTTATCAACGAGTTCTTGGGGCAGCCAAAACATTTTCAACTTTGGCTATTAATTACCGACCGCAAGAGCATCTTGATTTCCCCATTTAAATATAATATCAATATGCTATAGATAAGCATTCTTCGCCGCCCAAAATGCAGTTTAGTTTAGTTTCCTCACCACATCACCTCCTTCTTCTCCCGGGGTGGTCGTCGCCTGTCCAGGAATCGGAGTCCAAGTCGGAACCGAAATGGTATGCCCATGTCTGGTTCGGGTAATCCAAGACGGCATTTAACCAATTTAATATTATTATCTATGATCTGGTGGTGCAACACACAGACATCTCCTCATCCTCATTCTCATTCTTAGTCTCAGTCTCATTCCGCAGTTGGCCCCGGCCTGTAATCAGAGAACATTGGAACATGGACTTCGAGCACGGATGGGATGGTATGGGTATGGGTATGGTGTGGTATGGTATGGTATGGTATGGTACGGTATGGTATATAGGAAGGGGTAGTTAGGATGGAGTATCGGGAACCAGTCTCTTCGCTGCCCGCTTGTTGACAAACGAAAATGAGTGAAATATTTTTCCAGCTCTTTCTAATTGGCGCTTGTAGCCAGGCTTGTTCAAGCGATCGCAGGCAGGAATCTAAAATCTACAGCGTTCTTATCTTACCAGAAATGAGCAGTCGGAGCATTCCACTGCTGTCAGGCTGCCAGATTGCCAGAACAAACGGACAGACGGGCATACGGACAGACGGACAGACGGACGGACAAACGGACAGCGACATTGATGCATGTTTATGTAACCGCAAATTGATTATCCAGCTTCTAGTCTCCCAACTTTCAACTCACAAACTCTAGTCTTCCAGTCGACAGCTTTCATCCACAATTAACCGAAAAAGGGGCGATATAAATTTCACAATTGCAATGCTGCTGCTGCTGCTGCTGTTCATAAATACTATTATTTCGAATTTAGATTAGATACTTGTAGTTTTAATTAATTACTTTGTTGTGGCTTATCTTCGAATCAACCCGCACCTCTGCTCTTCCGGCTAATTGATTTTTGGCCGCCCGCTGAGACCGTGTTCTTCATTGAATTGGGGTCAGTGGTTATCGTCGGTATTAAATCACATTTTTGTCGTAACTTTCAACAAATGCAATGCCATTGTATTTTATTGCGTTGCGGTTTTTGGAATGGATCTAAAACTTAAATTGATTTTAAAGGCAACTCCGTGTGTGTGAGTGTGTGTGTGTGGGCTGGTTTGAATTGGCCAGGTTGTATGAATTGTATGTATATTTTTGCGGCTGCTGGCAATTGCAACCAACCAGGCAGCCCTCACAACAGGAAAGACTCAATCTGATTTATTCATTATAAATAGTTTATTTAAGTTATTTATAAAATTCCTGTGCCAGAATGCTACGTTCTCGTTGTTTTAAAAGAATGATGAAAAGAACTGATGAATTTCACAATATGATCTCATGAAAATTCAATCAATGAATTTGTATTTGACAAGAGAAAACAAATGTGTTTGCTAAACAATTAGGAACTGCTTCATTGTTGTCCTTAAGATAGTTGATTATATACGCAGAAATGGCAGGAAAAAAAATGATAATCTGTATTTGCTTATTTAGTTTGAATTAACATAAATCTGGATAAAATTCACTAGCAACACATAATGCATTAAAATGTGTAGCTCCACTTGAAAATTGAAAGTGTTGGTCTTTTTTCTCTGAATTAATTGGACTGTTCTGAGCTGGTCAACCGAACAAAGAACAAAGTCCTAAAACCAAGAGCAAACCCACAAAAGTTTTCCGACAAATCTTATATATATGTACGTGTATACCCACAACCCCACACTTTATTTCCAAAACTGTCCGCACACAATCTCATGCCAATCCCAATCCCAATCCTTGGCGAAATAAAAATCAGCTACGAGTACACGGAATTTAAATTGAAGCCCAAATATTTGGACTGCCGGAGAAAAAGCCACGTACGCTGGATCCGAAACGAGAGGAAAGGAAAGTAAAGTTTGGCATGGAATGGAATGGAAACCGAGTTGCATTCAATTAAAAGAATTTTCGATTATACAAAGTGCGTTTTGTCAGTCAAATGCAGGCGATGTCCGGACATCCAATGGCTCTGGGCAGGATTGTGTGGCGTTTAGTGGTGGGAAAGTGAGGAAAGATGGCCGAGGCAAAGGTAAATAAGAGTGGACATGTTAAACATCCTGGACATGACAACTACCAAAGTTACAAAGACAGCCGCTTCGTATAGGCCTCCGCCTTTCGGGCCCGGAGTATAAGTGCTCGAATTTTAAAACAGCAGAGGAAAACCACAGCCACACACAGAAAAATCAAACATGGAATAAGACACCGAAATGGTTGTGAAAAAAAAGCGAAAACAAGACAACAAATGGGGTCAGCAAAATAGAAATCTTGCATCGGAATTTCAGCCGTTTCAAAAATTGATTAGAAGCCTTAGCAACATTCTGCTGAGATGCAGCTCATGTGAAAAGCGGGGGAAAGCAGGGGAAAGCGGAGGAAATCGGGGAAAGGTAACCGACCGGATGGCCAAGACATCCTCAAGGATATGCGGGAATCAAGGGGAGATTGGAAGAGATCAGGGGTGCATCCCGTCAGGAGTACAAAACTCGGCATGTTGCATGTTGCGGACAGCTCTGGCTCAAGTTGCAAGGATATTCCTGTCCTGTTTTGTCGATGTGGCAGGTTTTCTCTGTTTGTCTCTACAACTGCTTTGTTGCTTAATATCAAGGGAGCCAGGGGAACGTCGGGGAACCAAACTGGGTCAATTCCTTTAGCCCGAGCTGTGAACACAGCCAGGACACGTAGTGGCAACTATCTGAAAATGACGCCAAATTACCAATGCAAAGTATCCTGGTCCCGTTTACCCAGTGCAAATATTACCAAAAATGCACAAAAAAAAAAAAAAAAAAAAGAAACTAAGTAAAGAACCAAGAAAATGAAAATTCAAACATTGCCCCCGTTTACTTCGCAGTTACCTGTTACCTGTTACCTGTGCCAAATCGCTTCGTTTCGTTTCGTTTCGTTTCGTTTCGTTTCGACTTCCTCCTTGGCAGACAGCTGCTGGTTCGCCACGCTGCAGTGTTTTTGGCAAAAAGGAAATTTCCTTGACTAGAATTTGGCTCACATTGTCACAGCACACACATACAAAGTGGGGCTTTTGGCGCCCCCTCCACAGGTAATGGTCTCCGAATGGTCTTTTGCACAGGTGCTGGCGGCTTTTGAGTATGATGAAGTGTATATGGAACGGATATAACGTAAACATTTGGCGGGATATTGAAAGACAATGTGTTTGTTTGTTTGCTTCCCTTGCTGTCTTCCATGATGGCAAATTGAATTCGGAGTGTGGACTTTATTACCTTATTACCTTATTGCGAAGTGGCAGGAATAAGCGAGGAAGTGACTTTAAGGATAAGCCCTGAATCAGCAGTGCAATTTGTGAGGTGTCTAGGAAATGAAACAAAATGAATAAAAAAAAGTTAATACAATTATTTTATTGTAATATTCTGATGAACTAGGCAAAAAAGCGTTCATAAAAACAAAAATCATTAGCGGTAAAAGCTTAAATTGTGCAGCTACTTCACTCAAATCCAGTTTGAACACTTTCAGCTCGATGCGAATGTACATGCTTAATCACAGGTTTTTTTTAATGTGCACTTCCTCACACATACCCAGTTTAATTAGACGGAATTGAAAGCGCACAATGCCGTGGAGTATATATATAGAGGAAATCCCGGGAAAATGGGTAAAGTTGTGGATATGGAGGTAACGCGCAGTGCAAGCCAACCAAATGACTTAATCGCTTTGGAGGGACTTTGTTGTCGATCTTCTTGCTCGGCTCTGCTCCTCCTGCTCCTCCTTCTCCTCCTGCTCCCTTTCTTCCAGACGCTTGCCATAAAAATGCAAATGAAAAACTGCGCTGGAAAAGGTTGAAAAGCTTGGGGGGAAGCACCAGGAGGGAGCGGAGAAGAAGTGATGAAGTGCAAGAGTTACGCCATATCACGATGTTGTCGGTGTTTGGTTAATGCCACGGCTAATCCCCGTCCGTTACCTTAATCCCCCTCGAAACAATTTTGTTAACAAACGAACATCAAAGAAAATAAAATGTGCAATAAATTTAATTTGCACTGGCACTGCTCGCTGCACAGCGGAATAAAAATCACACTCCCCCACGGAGGAGTGACTTCCTTCCTGCCATCCCTATATCCCCCTATATCCCCCGATATCTTTTCGAGTAAGTAGAACAGGGACCAAGTTCCCCAGACTTTGTCCGTTGTTATCGCCAGGTTTTATCGACAAACTTGGAGTTGCCGAATAAAAACAAAAAAAAAACCAAAAAAAAAGGGAACAGAATAGGGAAAAAAGTGTCAGTGGAACTTCGCAGCTTAAGCAGACTCGCAGCGAGCTCAACACTTGATCAAAATGCCACAAAGCGATTTGCATATTTTAATTAAATTCGCGCTTTGCTCTCCGGAATAAAAAACGAAATTAAAAAGAACCTCCGCCAGAGAAAAGCGCAACACGGTCGCCAAAGTGAACACATGGAGGGGGGGCAGTTTCCCTGCTCTCAGTCTTTGCTATTTTAAAAAATATGTTGGAAAAAGCCCGAGCGCAACACATGTGACCACAAGCGTATTAAATTTTGTGCGCTCCCCTCCCCCCCCCCCCAAAAAGCAAAGCGAAGTCCAAAATAAAAGCACAAATAACAGACATGGCCAGAACTTGGACGGCATGGCTTAAAATAAAAGCACATGGGTGGCGGCATCAGCGGTGCCAGCTAGCCGTGTGTGGGGCCAAAAGGTAGCCAACTAACATAGTCACAAAGTGACTGCTAGTGGGAAAGGTCAGTGCAGAGCACTGAAAAAAAAGGCACATAATCCTGGCAAAAAAAAGCACTGCGTTAGATACAATAAAATGTGTTTTTATTGGACACACGTGCTTTAAATATGCACAGCTTTTTGTAGACGGCTTTTCCTGAACATAAAACAGAAAGGGGAAAAATGTATTAGAGTTATAGGATATTTTTGGTTATTTTGAAAATGGCTTTTAGATATATGTATATCGCTTTCTCGCTGTGCAAAGGGCCACAAGCATATCGCTGCTGCTGCCGCTGATGTTACTTACCGCAACTTTGCCGTCTGCCGTCTGCCGCTGCTGCAGCAGCAACATGGCCGCAGTGCAGCATAAAGTGTTAAATTGGATTAATCCAGAAGATTTACGCTGCGGGTGATATCAGCATGGCAACGTAGCAACAGCTACGGCGGCAACATGTTGATGGTGCTGCTGCTGCTGCTGCTGCTTCTGCTGCTGCTGCTGCAGCATCAGCCGGCAGCAACACTTGAGCGGAGTCAGCAATTTTATTAAAACCGGACGCTACTTCAACACCACCGGAAATGCAGCAACAACCGCGGCGGAAAGTGTGTCAATGTGTGTTGATAATGGTGTTGCATGTTGCCACTGTTGTTGTTGCTGTTCTAGCTGTTGCAGTTGCTGTTCAGTTGCTGCTGTTGTGCCTCAACGTCAGCGAGCATGCAAATTTTAATACGAAATTGGGATTACCGCCGAGGCGGCTGTAACCAACCACCAGCAACAATCGAGAAGCAACAATCGACCCAAGCCGACCCGACCCAAGTTGTTCTGAACTAGTTGCAAATAGCACTAACAAGCGCTGCAGCAGCAACACGACGGCATAATAAACGGCATCAAGCGGCAGAAGTGCATTTCTGCGAGCGCGTTGATTATCCCAATCAGCAACACTTTACCAGCGTAAATCTATTTAATTTGCCATTGGGCTCCCATGCAATCCGACCACAAATCAGCTGTTCGGCCGTCGCTCTTGTTAAATGTAATTGAACCTGTTCTTAAAGTTTTGTTTCGTAATTTATTATTGGCGCATGAGAGTGGCAAGATGCAGGCCGAAAAGCGGAGAAAATAGCCAGAGTTGGGAGCTTATTGCTTATAGCTCTGCGATCGTCATCAGCTGAGTGATCATCAGCGGCAGATGATGATAATGATGATACTGCTGCTGCTGCTGCTGCTGCTGATGATGATGATGATGATGATGATTGAGCGGCCAGGCATGCGAGGATCGCGCGCTCCTCTTGGCCAAGATCGTGCCTGACGCGTAATTGATTATTACGAGAGTGCAACAGCAACACCAGCAACATGAGGAACATACCAGCGTAATGATGTATTAGTTAAACTTGGCCAACCGGTTCGCATTTCGGCCATGAAAAACGGTTTAGAATTAGGAGCCGTGATTACATACTCCTGCTGGTGGTGGTGCCCCATACTACGATCGCGAGTGCGTTGAAATTGAAAAGAAGTGGGCATCATGTTGGTCTGTGGCAGTTGCCATGGCTGCAGTGCCTCATGTGGTCGATGGGTATCCGGATTGGAGTGGGGCTGTGAAAGCATTGGAATGTTTCCGTCAATGTGGTGCTCTTTTATTGAGTAATATGAAGGAATTCAATTAAATATCATTACAAAAGTACACTATAAATACCAAGCTCTGTAGGAAGTTGCATTGTTAAGCTAAGTTAAGCGAGTTAGCGCATTTAAGGTGTCCCAAAGCAAATGCTTTTCAACATTTTCCGCAACAGTTTGCAGGGCCAACACTCCAGCAGCTGGAGGTGCAATACATTTTGAAGTCTGCGAACTCGTATCTAATGGCAACGGCGAAATTGACAGCACAAAAAGCTATGCAGGGCCATGCCGACAACGAGGGCCATAACTCATAAACTATAGCACATACCAAATACCAAATACCAAGGGTCTACTGTGTGCCGCCACACGGAAAACTCCAATTTTAATTGCTCGACATTAAACGATCGACGACGAGCGAAACTTGGCCTTTGCTATACATACATACGTGTATAGCCGATGTAGCCCATAGTGGAACACTGCAGACCACAGCAGTGCCATAAAATATGCACGTTTCGTTTGTTTGCCGTTGGTTTGCATATGTCCCCATGCCCAGACCCATCCATGTGCCCCTCTGCTCCACTGCACCAGCAATCCAAAGAGCCCGGCAATATGGTCCGCGAATCGAAAACTGAGACTGAGACTGAGACTGAGACCAAAACCGCGCCGAAGCAGACAGCATTTAGCGTACGATTTGGCGGCGCGAAAAAGATAAACTCATAAATTATGGCATTGAATGTCACTTCAGCCACCGCGAACGCCGACAATGGCAACAAACTCAAGCCCGATTCCGAATCCCCGTAACCGATTCCAAATCCGAAGCCGCAGCCAGGATGCGGGAATGGGAGTGTGTGCGCGGTTGGGGCACCGGCGATAATGAAGCCCATTTTAAAGTCACTACCATTCAATGCGATTTGATTTACAATCCCATTTCGATTATAATCGATGATGATGTGTGTGCGCGCTTCGGCCGAGCCATGAACTTGCATATAAATACCAATCTGTGTCTTTGCCAGCAGTCGCAGACGCAAAGTTGGGCAGTTGGGGCATCGGGAAGATGGGAAGATGGGGGGGAAGTGGGTAGGTGGACTTGGGTGCCGGGAAATGCTAAGCAGAGGGGATAAGGGGTTCGGCGTTCGGCGGTCTCTAGCGGTTTTCCAAGGAAATCGAAACGCTGCCGCAGATCCGCGCAGCAGTTCAATCTTGTCTGGCCGCAGGGAAGGGGCAACTGGCGCTGCACAGTGGGACACAGTAGGAGGTAATAGATACACTTATTCATGAAGACATATTTCCAACATGACACACCTGAGAGTAATTGATTCTCTTCCTAAAATCTAGTGTATTATATCAAAACATTGCACATACGACTATGCAAAGCGATAATATCAGTTATGCCCAATTGTTGCGCTCAGCACCACTGTACAGTGCAGTCTGGCTATCTTGTCCGCCCGTCGTCTTACCTGTTGGCGCAATTGAACTTGTATGCGCTGCGGCAGCGGCGTTTTAGTTTAGTTAGCCCGCCAACTTGTCAGACAAACGAATGCGGAGCTAACGAACCCCAGCGAACAACCAACCCACAACCACCCCACATCACCCTGACTGCCCCGGCATACCAATCCACCAGACCAGACCAGACCAGGCCGATCCGATCCACTGCAGCCACGGCGATCATTGTCGCATCCGCCACGATGGTGGCAATTGTTTTGATGCCCGCTGATAACTGCAACGGCGGGGGGCAAGCCGCTTCGACTCCACTCCACAGCGGACGGACGGCCCCAAACACAACAAAACCCCGACAAAACGGAGTTCAATACAATGGAACCCTATATATTTTGTCACCAGTCTGGAAACGGTTCTTTATGGCCTTTTAATTGAAGCTGAGACCATTAACATTGGCCCAAGCGGTTCCAGCCCACGCGATGGAGCTTAAATTTATTACAACTTAATTGTTAATGTTTGCGTTGCCGCTTGCTGTTCAGCTTACGAATATGTCTTCATTTTTGGCACTACGCCCACTCAATAAAGGCATCGATTGGGTTTCGGGCGATTCCCCAAGCCGGACGTGACTTAATTTCTACACATAACTATACGGCTGGAGAGGTTTAGATACTCGACAGTTTGGTGGGATGGTGATAAAATCGGTGTAGATTTGTTACAACAAATTAGTGACCAATAACGAGCAGCTGTTGTGCCGCAAGTAGCTCAACTTTCTTTACTGAACGCTTCTAGTTAGCATAGTTATAGAGGATTCTAATTATTAGATGGTATCTAGTCATACGCGGTGTTACTATCAAACTATTTTTATTTTCGTAAAATAAGTAGATATGAGTGGGCAATCTGTTATTCCGATTCTCCTATTGCAACGCCCACTATGCCTAGATGGCGAAATGGATTTCCAGAGGATTTGCTTCCCAGGCAATTAGTTCAAATGCGGTGTGTGACGGTGATATAGTCGCCCACTTAGTGGGCCCGCTAGCGAAATGGCCTAAAATATGGCTACCAACTAGCGGCCATAATTTCATGAGCAATTTTGGGAGCCAGCCGAAGGAGAGAGCTGGCCGTTGGTTGGAGGATCCGGGGAAGGAAGACAGCTCGCATGGCCACGGACGATGTTGCTGGCAAAGTGCAGTGATAAATCAGATTGTCACTTTTGTATATTTGCGCCAACTGACGCCGCCGTCTCCCTTGAAACTCAGTTGCACGCATGCGAAAGCAGCCTTTTGATGCGATTATGCACAGCAGCGGGCACTTAAATAGAGCATACTTCAAAATGCAAGCAAAAAACAGAACTCCAAATGGTATGGACTATATTTGAAATATGTGTGCCACTCAAAATGTAAACAGCACTTCCAATTGTATTTCCAAGTAGGGATACTACCTCAGCTACTTAAAGTTGAATTAAAATTCGAAAAGCAGTCCTATTATCTTGAGCACAGCTGCATCGCATGCAGGCGAGCACCTAAAAATGCACTCGCAAAAAGGAAAGGGAGCCAAAAGCGGGAGAACAGGAATGCATTTCACTTGGCCAACAGGCAGCGCAACCAGTCATAATTATTATAATTTTGATTATTGCACCTGAAAGATGACATTATTAACATCGCTAATGTGGCGAAACGGGAATGCCATGTACTTATACATGTTACCCACACACCTAAGGTTGCGACTCACTGCGAGAAATAGTTTTACTACAAATTGTGAAATGTTACAGAACAAGTGACCACTTAGTGAAATCGCTCTCATTGTTTTATAATAACGCATTTAATTAAACGGAGAACAATGCAAATGCCCATTGTTTTCCACATTTATGTGTGTGTTTAGTTGCAACTCTTTAGAAAAGTGAGAATGGCCATTCACAGCTCACTTCGGAAAATGTGTTTGTACAATGTAATTGATTAAATATTGAATTAATAACTAACACTGCATAAACTGGTTACTGAAAGTGTTACAGATTTATTTATTTGAAGCTATTACAAAACGAAATAGTAATGTAATATAAAAATCCGATAAAATTATGATTGAACTTTATTCAAAAATGCAATAAAAAGTAATAATTTTTGTATGAATGTCTAAAAACAAATACGTTATGAGTTGAGTATGGTAGCTTCTCCATTCAGCTACAGGAAATCAACCGCCTCATCACGATGGGGTGCCGGAATCCTCGCGCGAGGATGTGGTTTCTCCAACTGACTGGCCTCCTCCTCGTCCTCGTCCAGCTGCCTCGAGGAATCGATGTGTCCCAGGTACTCCGACGGCTGGGAGCAGTCCATTGCAGTGGCCTCCTTCCAGCAGGGACTCTTCAGTTGCTCCATGAACTTCAGATGTCGTTCCGCACAATAGGGCTCCACAACGATGTAGTGCGGATCATCCGTCAGTGGTCGGTCGTAGATATGATTTCTCGAGGCGATTGCTTGCTCCTGGACACGTTTGATGTATTCAGGCCGGCTTTCTGCCAGCATATTCAAGGCCTCCATGTTTTTCACCTCATCCATGACCACAAGATCCCCCGAAGAGGATTGTCCGCTGCAAATACTGCCCTCCGGATCGGCGAAAATAGCCTGCATATACCGGAGCACGTGCCAGATGTGGTGCTGATCCTTGCGCCACTCCTTCAGGAAATGCTCCAGATCGAGGGTCCTATTCTGCGGACAGATGTGCGGATGTAGGATCACCGTCGAGAAGACCACCGTGAGCATGCTGACGTCATCCGGAAAATTGTCCGGGAGCAGAATGGAGAAGCGAAACACGCTGCCCGCATAGATGCCACTGTGCACAAAGATCACGCCGAACCAGTGCAATGCACAGGCGTAACTGGGGATCGCATAGATGTTCTTCAGCTCCTCCTTCACCAGATTGTACTCGGCCAGGATGTGGTATCCCTGTTTGATGAGGGCTATCCTTGGGTTGCTCACCGTGGTATACCACATGGTGATCGCACTGTTTGGCTTTCGCACGAGTTGGTTTCTAAAGCTCCACCAAATATTTAAGTTGCCGCAACTCAAAATTTGGAAGAGCTCGTGGAATCCTGCGGCAGGTTTTTGAGTGTGTAAAGGCCAAGAACTGGAATGAAAAGAAAATGTTACAAATTTTTTGATGGGAAATGCCTTGAAAACGACACCAAGCCTAAGATAGAAAACTATATAAAACAAAGAGAATTTATGATAAAAAACTAGAATAATTTTCTTTTGCAAATCAATAACTGAATTACAATAACCCAATGACAAGTAACCAACTGCATTGTTTTATGACTGCGGTCAGTGTATTTTCATTCGAATTATGTGTGTACTCACATTTATGCGGCATGTCGACTTACTGCAAAACAGCAAATTCGACCTGCAAACGGGAATTTTCCGCAGAAACCTCAAAAAGCTGTCCATGTCCAGTCACAACTACATACTGTAAGCCCCAAATCACCTGCAGATGGGACTGGAACTGGGTATCTGGAACTGGTACTCAGCGGCGTATTCAATCATGTCAAGTGTAATAATTTTGCGAATACCAGATACACGCAAAAACCAAGCCCGCAGCCTTGGGGAGTTGGGGATTTGTAGAACTGGGAACTGGGAACTGGAGGACCAGGAGGACCAGGAGGACCAGGAACACCAGGAGATGGGGCTTAGACCGCATCGCATGTGTGAGTGCGGATATTTGATTTATTGTCGCCATGATGCTCTGATGTACGGTTCTTTCACGCACTGGCAACATAATGTGGCATTATAATGTCGCATGTACCGACCATGTGGACTATGGCCATGTGGACTGTGGACTGGTGGTTTGGCTCTGCGTCCGTGTGATTTGTTATGAATTTATTATGTGACGGAAGTGGCTGTGGCACGACTAAGCCAACTAGCAACTGGTCAAACAGGCGAGATGTTTGCATGCCGATGACTATGCCGATGGGCACAGCCGCTAATTGGCCATGTTCACCTTTCCTCCTCGCGAAATTGTTCTTTGGAAAACGGAGAAGTTGCTTTCGATATTTTTGACACTTTTTGCGGCTGATGTGTGGGTGTTTTTATTTTTAAATGCAGTAAATCCATCGGTTACTAACGCAATTCGACTTGCTTTATACAAGCGAAGTGAAAAGTACTAAAGCATACCATATAGGGTAGCTTCGGTTTTCGAAGTGAAAAGTTTCTTCTTTATGAATATTTATTTTGGCAAACATATCCAAAGCACTCACTGACACAGACAGACAGAAAAGGGAATGAAACGAATGAATAAACGTGCAAAAGATAAGGGGGGAATTGCCAAAAGTAATGAACGGAAATCAAAGTTGGTGTTGCGGTGCTGGATCTCATTAAAATTATACCGCGATACGAGGCGATATGATACGTTATGATTTGCGACTCCGCAAAGGCGAGACTTTCTTTATTTCCATCGCTCCGAATGGCACTCGATCCGACCTGGTGGTTAACGCCAGTTGTCTGGCTGCCCTGACATGGGTGCAACACCCAGGCGTGGCAAGGGATTCATTTTCACCTACAATGCTCCAGGGCCATACCTCGTACCCAGAGAAAAACAAGGTTCATGTTTATATATGCTACAGATAACATTCTAAGAACTGTACAACTCACTTATCTTGAAGATATGTTGTGCTCAAATAAAGTGGGTTGGCCTTAATCGTATCGTAAGAAATATTATATACATACTTAGTGAAAAATAAGTGCAAATACAAGTAAGCTACATTTCTCCAGGTGTAGGCAGCCCATGTGATTTGGTTTGGCCCCAGGCAATTGCTAATATGTGGCCGTGGATTTCGTGGATTGCACCTGTGGGGCATGTGGACTGGGATTGGGATGCCACTGCCCGTCACCTGGACCATTCGACCGGCCACGAGTCCAGCATTCAATTTGGGATTTCATCCCAGCTCAAGCTCTCATATGCGGGCAGCAATTTCTCCGCCTTGCTGGCTGTCCTTCTTATCAGCTTTCTTCATTTTATGCTGCGTTGCCTTTCGGGATCGAAAAACACCGGCTACCCAGGAAACCAGCAAACCCAGCAAAAACCCAGGAAACCCAGGGAACGCAGCAAACCAGACCGATTTTGAGGTCCGGCATTTGTAATACGGTGGCATATAACACTTAAGTGCCTGTTGTTGTTTTATAAGATAAACTCTGGCGGGGCCCACATGCGGCCACTTTGGAGGAGTCGGCGGATAACGCGTTGCCAATTTCATTTACTGCCACTTTCATTAACCAACGCGAACAGCCCCATGCACCATGCCCAAAGAGCCAAAAACAAAATAAAAAGGAAAACAGAAAACAGAAACAGACACACAAACGGCATCAAAGTCGAATAAAATAAACGAATTGCCGTGTTTTAAAGTTCTTGCTGAAAGCTGCGGGTTGGCCGCAAATATTTGGTCTTTCTGCAATGGAAGGGGATTTCCACGAACTGTACTCAAATGAAATGGGCTCGTATTCCAGATTCGGTGATTGCTATCAATCAGTTATATATGGGTTAAAGCAGCGTAGTGTGCTCCATAGGAATATAGTGAAACACATTTGCTTAGCCCCTTTAATACTCACCTAAGATGGCTTTTTTGAAATATCAGTTTGCTAAAATCTCGCTAGAATGTATAAATGCTTCTTGTTTTCAGGTTCAAAGCCAGATAAAACGATCCATTTCAATTTCTCATGCTAGACTAGCTGATGCCATATAGATGCTCTTGAATCAGACGAATGGCAACCATCAGTGGATGCACTATGAATTATGAGCGTGCAACTTATCTTTATAGGTGGTTGTGGCATACTTTCGGGCAGCGTCATAAATAGTGGCCAACTTAAGGTGCAAGTGTGGAAATGTGAATCATTTTCAGCCAATATTGATATATGCGAAAAGTATCGGGTGGGAAGGTTATTGGCTAAATTCAATCCCAGACTCCGGAGTGCACTGTGTGTGGCCTATTCAAATTCAAATTAGATTATATGCAAACACCGACCGCTCTTTCACTTGCCGTTCTTTATTATTATATAGGAATGCCGACCGAGAGGAGCAAAAACAACGACGGTCCACTAATATTTGCATAATCGCAGGCAGCTGAAACGAGGCTGAGCCGAGCTGGCCAACATGCGGCAAAGCAATTATTTCTTTAAAAATAAATTGCATGCACAATTGGTAGCAATAGCAATTGCAGCAAAAGCAGTAGCAGTAGCAGTAGCGGTGGCAGTGGCAGTAGCACAAGTTGCAACAACAGAATACCCACGGAGGACCACCAGAGAATGGTTGCCATCCAAACGAATCGCAGTTGGAATATCTGCCCGACGAATTTGGTCAGAACTTCTTTTTCTTTTCTTACTTATTTTTGTTATCTCCTGGCCAAGCAAGGGGCGGCGGCTGGACGGGGGGGGGCGTGGCAAGTAAGCTCGATTTTGCGATTTGTGTGTACGTACGCCTCATTCGCATATTTGCATATCGATTTGGAGTTTTTAGTCCGCCAGAAACCACTAGCTTCCCTGAGAGTTTCCCCCAAATGCTCGGGCATGATTTTATTTGCCCACAAACAATTGCATAATTGCCCTCCATCCGCAGTCTGTTGGCCAAGTATTTTGCTGGGGTACTTTTCAGCCTCAAAAAGTGTGTACAAAGCCTGAATCTCGAGTGCAAACTCAATTTTTATAGCACACTTATGAAATCTTTCTGGCCATCACTCGATGGGTGACATAATGCCAGCCGATCTGCTCGATAAGCACGTCCCATAAGCTCCATTCCATCTTGTAGGTGGGTGGAATGCCGCTGGGTGCCAAAGTATTAATACTCCCAACGACCTGAATTCTTGGTAAAAGTTTTCGGGCAGTCACGTAGCCATAACGCGTTGGTAAGACCATTGTTGTTTTCGTAGAATTGAAAAGCTTTGTGGCCCGCAATTGGGACCATCATCACTGGCATATGGGCCAGAAGTGGCTGCGCCGTTTAGAACTTTGAAATACCTCCAGTTGTAATCACATTTAAGCCACAAAGTAGGTTAGTCCCAAGTGGCAGAGAAAGTCTTGCTTCATCGAACGTATTTGTAGACTATTTAAAACTAAATTCAGATTTATAAAATTTGTATTTCATTAATGGAACATGCCTTTCACCAAGTGAGCCTGCCTAAGTCTAGGGTGTCTAATAATCCATTAACCTAGCGCTGCAGACTTTTTCAACTGCCTCTGGAAATAATTAAAATTTCAAAAAACTCCCCACTGGCTTTCGGGGTTTTTTTTTCGCATTTTCGTTAGCCTTGTTAGCTGCACAGTCAGCCCTTTGACCAGCCAACTCGGAACGGGTGAAGCCCTCCAAGTCAGTCACTCTCATTATGTCCGCTCGCTTTATCATGTTCCTTGTTGACATTCGCGCGGACGCAAATGAAGCAATTTTCCTGACATGCAAAACGTGCAACAGTTGCGACTGTTGCAAATGGGCACTGGCAATGGATGGGGAATTGGATTGGGATTGAAATTGAAATTGAAATTGGAGCAACTGTTGCTGTAGTTAATTTTCGTATATTTAATTCGCTTTAAATTATTGCAGAGCGACCATGACGTTGGTAGCTGGCCGCTCTTTGATGTGCGCCCCGTCACCCATCGCCCCATCAGCCATCACCCGTTAGCCATTTACCATTAGCCATTAGCCGGGCCAAAAGACGAAACGCCAAAGGTAAGGCCAGCAAAAAGGAGCAGTCTGTGCCGCTCGAGCTTGGAGCTCCATGCGCTCCATGCGCAACTCCAACCCAGTGATCCATCTGTGCAATTTGCAAGGCAAATCAAAGGCCTAATGAATTCATTTCAATTAAACAAACAAAAAGCGAATCAAACCACAACCGCATCAACGGCGATAGACAGTTTGCATTAATAAATCGTTTAGCTGGGAGCTCGATTTCGTATATCTCCGGGCCAATCCATTTGAACTTGGCATTTGTGGTCGGAGTGGAGCAAAAAGCAGTACAAAGAATCTTGTATTAATTGATTCTGATCTTTGAAGTTCGGCCCATGCAGCTGCCAAGCGAGGAGTGGGGCTCACTTAAAAGGTTACGACTCTTGTAATTTGTGTCCTCTTTTTAATGAGTTAGTCAAGCCAAACATAAGCATTCGTACTAGTACCAGTACTAAATCTGAGTTTTTAAATTATTGGAAACTTTGCTTCACATATTTACAGCGCGCCCATAAATCGATGATGTTTACTTGGTGAACATTCCAGACCTTATTTACAAACAGCTTAGGTTTATGCAGGGGGTCAGTCACCCAAGTTTTGCGATTGCTCCCCTTTTTTGGGAAGCGGTCGACAGGCGAGTGGCTGATAAGCCTTAAGCTGCTTAATCGATGACCACGGAGTTGTCAAAAATAATTCACAGGCAGCGGCAGCGGCAGCGACTGAAAGGTAAATACAAATGCAGGAAGACAGGAAGGCAGGAAGGCAGCCCCGGCGTATACGTAATGTTATCAGTTGTGCAGATCTACCCTTTGGTGCTGCCTTAATGCTCCAGAAAGATGCTGGAGAAGAAAGGGGGCCAATCCGAGGAGCGGCATCCCATCGGATGGCCAAATCAGAGTCTCCGCGTCGCGGGGCCCTTACATGAGAAATATTTTAGCGTACAATGCAAAAATGGTAGCAGCTTCGCAGCGTTTCCTTATCAGTTGCAACTCCGCTGACGGATGCACCCAAATAAAAAACAAAAAAAAAAGAATACAGCAAAAAATCGGTAAATACAACAGAAACGGGGGATTAAGGTGGAAACAAAGGCAGAGGAGGAGCCGAGATAATGCCACAATGAAGACAGCATAACGCGCCGCTGTTGAAAAATCGCTGCTCGAGCCTGACCAGCAGCATCAGCAGATGGATGGAGTGGATGCGTCCGCATCAAGATAAACGAGCGTGTGCCCTGGTCTTTGGCTCCAGGATTCAGGATTATACATACACATACACATACACATACGTATGTGTATATTTTCAGATGTATCTGCGCCGCCACCGTAAGCCGAAAATCAAAGCTATAATAATGCATAAGTAATTTGCAGCAGCCGCGGCGGCGGCAATCGAAAGAGGCATCAGTCCGCAAAGCTCGTGCCACGGTGCTCCTCCTTGACAACAGTTAATCAAGTTAAAGTCCGCGGAAACAGGGCCAAGACAACTCGAGCACACTGCCTGCCGGATTTTCTTCTCCACCCCGGGCAGTTATTTATTAACTGCTTTGCATTTATCGGCACATCATCGGGAAACTGCCCATATGCAAGGCAATCGCATCAAGGGCTTGCTATATGTCATTTAAAGTTATTGAAAATACTTTTGAGTTTATAATATCAAAAGTAGGGCAAGGTACAATGCTCTTGCATTAGAAGTTGAAATGGTTACAGTGGACGATTTAATAAATTAGCCTTTAGGTTTAGCGATAAATATAAATAAATATATTATTATCTTAGCGCACTTAAACAGTTTTAAAATGGTTGCAAGGTTCTACATTATTAATAGCCTATCTGCAATTGCATTTAATTAATAAGCTCACATAATTGATCGAAACTTGATCTGGGAACCAGCGGGCACAACGCGCTACAGCGAATTCCAGGACCATGAACTCTGCTTTGTGGCATACCACCTTATGGAGACCGTGGTGCAACCTCAAGTCGCCTAACAAGTTCAACAAAAGGCATCGCAGCACAATGGCCAAGGCCTGGGGTGCAGTCAAATCGAGTCCCAGCATAGGGCCAAAACCAAACAATGCCACTTGGCTTGTAAGAACACACAGTGGCCAAACCTGCGGACACTGAACTAGATTTTCATAGCAGAGCAAAGAAGTAGGAATTAAGCCGGGAAAGAGGTAAAACAAAAAGTAAGAAAACAAAAAAAAAACGATGAAATCAGGAAGTGTATTATATAATTTTATAGATACTAAACTCAACTTTGACACAAATCGGCTGAGTGCGGTCTGTAAACATGACATTTGCTGTACACGAATCCAGCCAGGAGTCGCAGCAACAACTTGGCCAAGACGCTGCTGCCTCGTTTAAGCCGCTTCTTTAGCGGAGCTGAGCAGAGCGGAGCTGAAGTTGCCGGGTGATGCTTATCGCAAAACGTTCAATTATTTTATTTGGTGCAGATGTGGCTGGCGATAAAAGTGCCTGATAGCAACGGCATCGACATCGACATCGCCAATGGTCCATTGCCGCGCAGCTCCTCCGGGCTCAGTAGCATCGGGAACGGGCCAAGTTGAGGCCGCACTTGGGAGCTGCAGTGCAGTGCTGCTGCCGAGTTGGCCCTGCTTTGTATATGAGGTTCAATTAAAATCAGTTGGGGCCAGCGGAAAAAGCAGCTAAATAATTGACACAAGAAAGCAAAGCCGCAAATTTGCCGATCTGCTGGGGCAGCAGGAAAAAATGTGTCATTCGATAAATGTCCGTGTTGATGGTCAGCCTCATAAAATGGCCAAAGCTAAAGGCCACAATACGGGGGGGGAATCGGCACATGGCCATGGGAGAAATACTCTTCTCGGGTGAAATTGTCTTAAATGTGTCTAGATAAAAGTATATAGTTATTGGGAAAAGACTGTACTGATAGTACCACTAGTGGTAGTAAGTTTGATCTTTTCTGTATGTTCTGCAAATTTTAAATAAATGCTAAACTGGCTTATACTGGCTTATTACATAGCTAAGCTTCGCACTTGTCAACGATGAAGAACTCACCTCATCTATCACCTTTTTAGCTCTAAGCTAAACTATGGCAAATATTTGCTGAAAGCTCTGGCAGACAAAACGCCACTGAGCGATGCTGTTTACTAGCTGTTTGCTGCAGTTGGCAGCAAAAGTTACAATTAAAATTGTTGAAGCGCAGCGAAGTGCTGACCAGAAGCCAACTGGCCCCGTCGAAAAGCCAAAGCGGATGTTGTGGGCAGCGCTGGCAATTCGTTAGCTCTTGTTGGCAGTTGCAAGAACAATTAAAATTATTCCATTTGAGGCATTGATGATGGAGGCTTGGCCCCGAATGGGGGACACAGCGTTGTTGGCATCAGGCAATGCGGAAGCGGAATGCGGAATGCGGAATGTGTGCCATTATGCGACAGCTCGATTTAGTTATCTAACAGGGCCAGGGCCAGAACTAAACTGAGCCAAACCGACCGTTTGTGGCCAAAAGTTCGCAGAGTGCGCTATATCAAGTGGAAGTCTTTCGGTTGCGGTGACAGCAACTGGACCAAAAACTCCATGTAGATGCGGCATGGCTGGTGGCGGCACAGCCACAACAAGTTGGAGTGCCAATGGTTTTTTAATTCCGGGCCCCGGGCCAAACTGAAAACTTTGCACGCGGAACGGACAAATCAAATCTAATTCGCAATAAAATGCAAATTGCCATTAGATTAGTTTATTTGTGGCAGCCACCAAGACGCGCGGAATCCATCCCGTGTCATCTGTCGCGTAGTCGCAGTGACAGGTTTTTCCCGCATCCCCTTAGCTTTTCCCTCTTTCTTCCCCTTTTTTCTTTGAGTGTTGGGGTGAAATGCAAGAAATGAAAGAAATAAAAGGGCATCGCAGTTAATAACAAAGTGACGGAATAAGCGACAGCAGCTGTCGCACTGGCAAACAGCTCTCAAATGCCAAAAGGTATGCCATGTCACTGCCAAGGAGTCACTACCCCGGGCACTCCTGAATCCTGCTGAATCGAGTCTGATCAAATTAGAGTCTGTGGGGGTGTGTTTGACTGGCGCTCCAGTCGGGATGTGGGCGTGCACTGGGCGGTGGGCGTGGCTGGTGCTGTGGGCGGTGGGCGGTGGGCGTGCCTGTGGGTGTCCAACAAGTTAAGTGAGTTCTAACGTTAGTACCTCCATTTCGGTGGAATAGCTAAATAAAATGGAAATGTTTCACATTCGGGTGGATCCAATAGCATTTTATAAATACGCTATTCTGGCGTCGAAAGTGTTGGCAACTGAACATAAATTATTTAAGTTGATTTGGTTATAATTCCTTTAGTTGCATTTTGGCTTGAAAAGTGATTCAGTTGCTATACTTTTGCTGCTGGTGGAACTTCTTTTCCTTAGCCACCCGCATTGACAGTTCTCAATTGTTTGCATTACATTTTAGCCACATTTATGCAGGGGATGCCGAACGGGGAAGGACTGGGATTTTGGATCTGGGGGCATCCAGTCCTGCCAGTTGCCAGTTGCCAAGTGCAGGGAGCAGGAGCTGGAGCTCGTATTTTGTGGCTGGTGCCCGCCTGTGTGTTATGCTTTACTTTTACTTCGATGCACACAAAAGGCCAGGGAAAACTGTCATTGGCAAAATCTAAACAATAAGTTTGTTATTTTTGAGCAGAGCCAACGAACCGAACGAGTTCCTCTGCCCTTTTGCGATAATGCCGCACCCTTGGAGGCTAGGCAATTTTCCTAGACTTCGGTTGACACAATTTTCACTTGGCCCGATGTTTTGCCAATGCCTTTCTTTGTGTGTTCCTCTGACGCAGACCTAATTGATTTCCATTTTCCATTTTGATACAAACTTCCAGGCGAGCAGTTAATGGGGCTAATATCTGCAATTGTTTGCCTAACATGCATTATTGGTTGCCGAAACTGCCAAAGTACGACATAATCAATTTGTCCATCAATTTTCCGTTTTTCTACACTCGACACCGCAAAAGCCAGGATCCCAAAATCCCACAATCCCAAACGGTTCCCGAATGTTAGGCAAATTTACATATGTATCTATATCTGACTGCCGTGTCATGACCAGAATTGGAATAGTTTTCATTTTTTCCTGCCTGTGACACTTTGGCCAACACTTTTTGCACAAATATTTTGACAATTTGACTGGCAGTTGATTTAAAATTATGGTCAAAAATTTCACACTGCACATGTCGAGCAATTATATGCAAATTGTATTTCATTTACTTTATTAGATAGTAGAAATAGTTTATTAAAGGGCCACGATGATGGCCAAAGTGTTTAGTAGAGTGTTTGTCATTTTACAGGTGAGCTGGCAAAATTATAGTTTGATTACTTTGTGCCTCGCTACAAAATAATAATAATAAATAAATAATAGAGTTACGTGTACGATGAATTTGTATCAAAGGTGTGAGAAATGAATGATAATTTATTGATGCCTTTAATAAATGAATTTGTATCAAAGGTGTGAGAAATGAATGATAATTTATTGATGCCTTTAATTTAGTCATGAACGAACTAGCAGCACAGCCTAATGATGCATAGATATTTCACTAAGGAATTTATTAGGGAAATGGAATTTAATACCGGTCAGTTATTGCAGCCATAAAGAAAACAATTACCAGAACAACGTGAACAGGCATATTTAGAGCTCCTTGTCCATTTTCCCACACTCCCACTGACCTTCTGCCTTCACCGACATCGAAAAATGCCGAACTCCCCCTTTGTGTTTGACATCTAGAATGGTTTTATTGGGACACCGCACTAAATTTATGCAACTCCGTGTGTGGTGCCAAATTATGTACACTTCATTTCGTGTACAATAACGAAGCAAGCACACGCCATATATTTCGCACTTTGCCCGTGAAGAAAATTCGGGGAAACGCAGGGAAACGCAGGGAAACGCAGGGAAACCCAGGGAAACTGAGAAAACTCGAAAACTCACATCAGGTGCAGGCGTTAGTTGAACGTTGACCTGAACTTGGGGGTCAGTTTATTGTTCATCTACTTCAACAGCAGCCAGAATGGCGAATGGCGAATGGCGAAAGCTGCGAGGGGATATCGTTGGATATTCCATGTTCGGTCTTATGTGAATACATAAGCACCTGCGAACTCGACAAATTCGACACAAATGTGAAAATGCGACAAGATTTATGCCAAAGTAATAAATATAAATGCGGTTTTGAGTAGAAAATAGAAACATAGGATCATTTGGCGCACACAAAGGTGCGTTTCACATAGTATACTTATGCGAGTATATACACGTATGTACACATACACATTTGAACGGACTGGGGCAGTAAATCATTGCGGTTGGGCTGGCAATTTATCGCACCGCCCCCTGCCCATCCCCATCCCCATCCATTTGGCCATATGTTACACGAGTGTAAATATTGAAATAACTTAAGGAAGTCGGCTAGGAATTACTTGACTGGCCGACTGGTCGTGTGGACATCGAGGCGCCCCAATAAATCACACGAAAAAGAGCATTGAACGCAGTACGTAGTACGTACCACCGGGCGCATACGTAATCTATTTGAAAATGCCGAAAATGGCATTGGCAAACAAAAATGCCACTCCAGCTGCCCTGTGTGGGGGTAAAGAACTCAATTTTTATACACATTTGCATCTTTTTTTTCATTTTTTTTTTCTTTTTTTTTCTTTTTTTTAAGCCCACCAATCAGGGGGCGTGGGTTTCTGGCCAAAAATATGCAAAATTTGCAGCTTTGGCGAATTTATGGTTATTTGTGCTGCACCCTTAATGCTATTGAACTTGCACTTAACAAATGGATGGCATGGAGCCCAGCTCGATTCAGATTCGCCCAGTTGCACTCCATTTAGACGATGAAATAGCCGTTGCCTCCACTTCCTTTGCCTTCCGCCATCTGCACTCCCCTCCTTTTTGTGTTTTTGGCTGTCGTTCAAAACATTTTAGTTACATTTTGTATATTGCATTTCAATATGCGTTTCTGATGTGTGTCCGCAAATTGGAAAGCAAAGGCAAGCGAATGCCACTTGTGCGTGTATACGTGTATGTACATACATATGTATATTGAATATATTCGGCTTTTGGGGTGGCCAATCAAAAGTTAGTATTTAAGGCTAAAGCGAATTACTGACTGTTGTGATTAGACATGAATTTTCAAATATTCCATTGACTTTCAATTAAATTTTATTTGTCTCGCACAGTTATTTGCTTTTGCCATGGCTATTTTTACCTAACTATCATCTATCATCACTCTGCATGAGACTGCAGTCTCGTTTATTGTCAATTGTGCAAATGACTTATTTATTTCACTATTATCTTGAATTGAGGTAACTCTTTATATTTACATTTAGTGCTAGCTTAGTTAACCTCAAGTTTGGCTCCCATCTGTGGCAAAACCAGCTATATTATAACAGATCAAATGCCAAGTACTTATGAAGCAACTTTTTACGCTTCTGTATACTCTTCTTGTTTTTTAATATCAATATTTCTAATTAGTCAAGCCGAAATCAGTGTTGGCATAAGCACAGCATACATGTACCCCCCCTTGGAGCTACGTAACCCACAATCACCCACTAATTAAAATCCATATGCGCCAGCTAACTGACAATAATTAGCACACAAACGCGGGGCAAACAAACACACAATTAAAAGTGCATAAATATGCAAGAATTGTGCATGTTGGCAAAGGTCTTGCCATAATACAACCGAACCACTGGGTACAAAAACTAGAGGCATTATAATGTCAGGCGGCGCTGGCTTTTATGCACACGTCAGGCTAATCGCTAGCACAAGCACACCTCCTCCCACAGATGGATACGCTGTGCAGCCGAAGAGCCCACCCCACCCTGGCTAAATAGTAACCCCATATAGCCATCTAAAACCGCCTGCTTGTGCGGGGCAAATAGAGCGAAACCATAATTGTTGTACTTGGCAACTTGAGTTCTCTGCCCGCTTTTTGTGTCGTAGTCAGCAGCCGCCGTTGGGGCCATGAAATATGAATAATGTCAGTCCCAGGACCGCTTCAGAGTTGGCCAAATGTGGAGGAGGTGGACGGATGGATGGATGGTTGCCTGGTTGCCTGGTTGGCTGGAGTTCCTGCTGCAAGTGCTCGGCTCGGCAGTGTGATGTGCGTAATATTTGCTAAACCCATTTAATGAACCCCCCATCCTAATTTCGCTTAATTCGCTGCCAGCGGGCGCTCCGCTTTTTGGATGGGGATGATAGTTTGACTTGGAGAAGGCTTCGTTATTATTCCTAATGAAATGGGGCAGGAGTCCCTTTCATGGGCTCGTAACTGCAAATTGGCCGTACTTTACAGCCAGCCTCTCCGGTGACACGAGCCACGAATGATGAACACGATGAGGTATTTGCATTTTAGCCCTGACAGTATAATATTTGTTAAGCCACGTGGCGGTAATTAAACTGAGTGGCCAAGTAAGGATGGCTTAGGTGGTGTACGTACGCACACCACCGGCCACCTGCTTTGGGTTGATAAAAAGATTTCCAGTGTCTGGAGCAATCATTGCCACGTCTATTAGCAACAATTATAGCTGAGCATCATTAGTTTCTTGAGTAGTTTAACTTTAAAAAATGAAAAAGAAAGGAGAAGGCTTTTGCAATCACTTATAAAGCTGTTTATAAAAGGAGACCTACCCACCAGTTGCTAAACTACGATATTTCCCCTAGTGGGCCTAGAAAGGGCTAAAGAATGGAATATTTGTTTATCCGAGTATGCAATTAAATGTCGCATGTCCTATTGGGGCCACCACAGGATGTCCAAGGACCAACATCCTGTCACGAAATGTCAGTCGTGACCTGCTGCCCCATTGGGAACCACATGTCAACGCTGATGCGAAAATTGTCAAGGGCGATTCTTTCGTTAATCCAGTGGATGGTGTATACAGAATATATTATGCAAATTGCATATTAAGCTGAAAACAGCGTTTTAATTATATTTATAGGCCGACAACCCGAATTTTTGCAAGCTTAATATTTCTTAATTATCTTAACATTTTGGGTAAACAGGTCAGTTGCAAACAGAACAATATTTTCTTAATAAATTTACAACAAATTCAAATGGGAAATGTAAAAAAAATCTTCATTTACTTAGATCTCAATTTAATTTTTATTATTTCAGATTCAGATGATTTTCGAAATCCGCTTAAAGGACGAAGGACATCTATCATCAACGAATAAGCCACTACAAAAACGACGGGCTAACGGGCTACCAAAACGCATGTTGTGAAAAAAATACATTTTTAATGTACTTGCCTTTCGGATGACAAGTTCTATACAGGGAAGCTTCTAGGTAAAGAACTGCAGTAAATGTATATAATTCCATAAAATAACTCTCACAAGCCTATCATGTGGACTTCCCTTTACGAGAGATTTCAAGGATGCTTTAAAAATCTTTAATGATTTTCACAGTAAGCCCACAAAACAAGAAAAGAAATTAATTATCTTAAATGCAAAATAAAATTTTAAGTTTTCAAACTTATTACCACTTCATATATTAAGAGCTTTAGAAGTTCAACTATACACACACACACACATTTCAAGGCGAAGAATTTCAACATGTCAATGGAGTTCCTGATGTTTGCATGTGTGCGTGCGATGTAATGAAATCCCTTTAAATGTTTATGAAAAATTCATGACGCGTGCAAATGGCGCGAAAACAAGTTGGCCCGCGAGTGTGTGGGCCAAATTGAAGGTGGGTGAGGGAGGGGCAGTTGGCGTGGCTCCAAAGAGAGGGGTAGGTTGGACCCAAACGACCTGGAGCAGCCATTGCATGGGTGAAAATGATGGCGCCAAGCTCTGCCGGACACGCAGCGTTGCATGCAAAATATGTTATGAAAGGAATTCGGACGTTGTATTGTGTATTGCCAACGTGGTTTTTGCTGGCCTCAATGGTCTGGTGGCCAGTTGGACACGTACATCAGCCCGAGCGCCCAATAAGTGAGCAAGTGCATGGACATGGACGCCTCGGAGTGCACGTGATCACAGAAATGAATCCATTTGTTTGTTAACTCATTTTATCTCAATTATGCGCAAACAATGGGATTAAAGGATAGAACGGGAACAAAAATAAATGTACGAGTATGTGCAATAATGGAAAGCTTGTAAAGTCGAAAACATTACCAATTACGGCTGCCAAAGCTGTCGCAATATCGCATTAATCGCGTACTTTGATTGCAGAACTGCAAAATGTGTATTTATAAACATCTGTTGTGAATCTTAAAAAATAAGAAAGCACAAAAAGTTTGCAAAATCAAGGTATTTTAAAATATCACATTGCATTGCATCTGAAATTCAAATCTATTACAATACGATATTTCGTGAGCACTGATATGCATTATCCTTTCCATCGCTAGCGATATTTTCGTAGCATACTTATGTGGGAACGCGTCAGTGCGCAAACAGGACGGCAACATTTGAGAGGGAGAAGGGGAGAGCGCTCGAACAACTTTGACCGTTTCAATACTAATGAGGCTGTCAAGTGTTTTGCATAAAAAAACGACCAAAATGAATCGTGGTAGAGGTTAGTGGGAAGGGGGAAGAGAATGTTCAGTTGGGTCGCTCTTTTTTATGTTAATGGTTAACACACACGCACTGCTGGCTGTGTGTGAGTGGGGCACGCACACACAAGTAAATTAAACTAGGCAGGACGCCGTTTGTAGTGCAAGTCAATTTTTCGATAATTTGAAAAGTTTATTTAATACAAAACGTGATTCAATTACAAAACTGACCGAAAAATACACACGCACTCTGTACATGGTACGCTGGTAAAGGGAAAAAGTGAGGGTGTGCGTGTGGGTGTGTGTGTGTGCGTGTACGTGGGATAGTGTGCGGCAGGATGTGTATGTTTCGTTCACTTCTTGCAGAAAAAAGAAAAAAAAAAGTATCCTAGTTTTCGCTTGTAAAGCGCCGAATGTGCGGCATTTTCACAGCTGTCCCCTGAGTTGGCCATTATTGTTGCTGCCGTTCGTGCCACACAATGGCGCTTTGTTAATGTAACGGAAATGTTGCGGGGAAGTTGGTGGCACATGTTTTGATCCTGGTCATTATGCGTTTCACAGGTTTCGACGAGGCTGTGAGTGCATTTTCACACCACATACCTGCTCACTTAGCTCACGAACTTATTTTTGGGGCCAATTGAAATTAGGTCTTAATATTTCTCGTACCTTAGAATTAATAGCCATAGATACTTCAATCGAACCCTTTAATAAATGACTCTTTAAAAATGTAATAAAAAAAGATGTAAAGATACAATTTGTAAAGTGAAACCACAGACACCGAAAAACAAGTCAATTAATAAATATTCAAGTTAATATGAAGACAAGACAAGCCAAGCAATAAATATAGGAACTTTTTCAATTAACTCAAAGTGCCTAATTCACTGAAATATTCTTCGAAGGGTATTAACATTTTGTTATCGCAAGGATAATTCTTTTAGCGCTCTGGGTTCCTACCTTTTTTGTCAACTTGCCGCCAAACCAATGAATTTTTATGCAAATTGCAGTCTTCTTGCAGTTGACAACGCGAAGGAAGCTGGCGACGCACTCCCAAAACTTTTTCCCATCCCCGCCAGAAGCACTTGAGGCATCGCCATAAATCTTTGAGCAGTTTTCGCCACCACCCGAGTTTCAACTGGAAATTTTTGGGCTTTCTGATGGGGTGAAAAAGTCTGCAGCTTGTTTACCTTGTTATCATGGAAGGAGCTGGGGGAGGGGGGGTGTTGTTGAAAAATACTTGAGGCAATCAGACGGAATTTGCATAATTTGACAATTGTTTTCAAATTGCAATAACCATTTTAGCTTAATTGTTTTCCACACGCCAGCGAAAATATTCTTTCCAGTAGCGCTGCCTTAATTCCTATTCATTTGATTAGTGGACCAAAGTTGCTCGTTCGTTCTATACATTTTTGGGGCAACTGCCACAGGCAGAAACTTTTTCAATTCAATTGCAAAATAAATATTTTACAAATAATTGCTTCGCCACACCCCCAGCCAGCGGAAATAAAAGAATATTTTGAAAAAGTTTCTATTTTATACACCACTTTTTTAATGGCCACACAATTTGCTGCGTTTAGCAGTCGCCATTTCGAGGGCGGCCAATTCCTTCCGATGAACCGCAGCTGCTGCACAATTAAAATGCATGACTATTGTCAAGGCAAATTGCTTGCTGTGACAATGGCAGAACAATTGAGTCCGGGTTGCAATTGGAATGGGTACGGGGACGGGGACGGGGACGGGGACGGAAGTCGAAAGGGCCATGGAAATTGCTGATGTGATTGAGCCCTATATGTTTATGCAAACTTTTTGGGCTTTAAGTTATCCACTCACCACAAAAACTTTGCATAAGCAGCAGCTGCGCTTTCGGATTTCATTGTTATTTTAGGCAGTTTGAGCTGTCACAAAGTTTGCGGGAAAATGGACAAAACGAACTTCCAAAAGAACCAGTCTGCAATCGGATCAAACAAATGTAATCTCGACCCAGTAGAAGGTAAGAAAACTTTCTGCGAATTCCTTTAGAAATTAGTAATTGAGTTTGATTTAACATGTAAATATACTCTATACTCTGATTGCATGAATGGGTAAATTTATATGTTCTATTTTTGTATATCTCTAAATTATTTTGGAATGCTGATAATACTATATACTATATAGTTTAGATAAGCTGAAATGAAGTGGAAATGTTTTGATACCTCGATTTTCACGAAGCATCGGTGGTTCAGTGGTAGAATGCTCGCCTGCCACGCGGGCGGCCCGGGTTCGATTCCCGGCCGATGCATAACACTTTTTTTCTCGTTTTTTTGTTATTTATATTCATAAATAAATATTCGCTCTTAAGCTTCATGGATTATTTCGAAACGAGGTTGCGCCAAGCACTTAAGAAACAGGGCAAAGCAATACGTCTCCCGATTTCCTTTTAAAACAAAGTAGATCAGTAATGCACTTACAGCCAAAGGAAGTGCCCTCCAAGTAGCCATTAAAATGCAATTCACAAATGCACAGTCAAGCCATACATCAAGCTTCTGGGTGATGTCCCCCAAGCAGAAGTCAACAATTTACATAACCACATGGCAGAGTGGCAGAGTGGCAGAGTGGCCGAGTGGCATTGTGGCATAATGGGTCACACCGGGTCGGGGTAGTGGTTAAAATGCTACAAAATTATACATTAAATTCCGAAACTTGGCAACATCCGATGGCCAAACAATGGCCCCAAACAGCTGCCAGTGCGATGCACCTGAGCAAGGCCAGCAAAACAAAACGCCAGAACCAACAATAACAGGACTTGTTGGCCGGCTCCTGCCGGCTTGGTTAGCCAAGCCAACCAGCCACTTCCTGTTTCCCAGTTTAAGCCGCCGCCGCCGACCCGCCGACCCGCCGACCAACCGGCACGCAGAGAGGTACATCCATATGCATATTTCGACCGGCTAGCCTGACCTGACCCATGATTTTCACAAACGCATGCTAGAGGTGCGAAAACAATGAGGACAATTAGACAAGACCCCTTTAAGCAAACAAAAAAAAAGAAGACTTAGATATTTGCTTGAATGGTATCATAAAAACTTTGGTAACCTAATTTTTTAACTACATTTTCTAAACTAAATTCAAATGGAAATTTTTATGCAGGCTGTTATAAAATTGAGTATAAATATTACCACATATGTGTTTGGTATGATGAACAAAATGCTTTTAATTTTATGTTAAATGGATGATTAATATGCTAATTATTAATTTAATACAAAATACATATATTCAATGCTGCGTTCTATAGCATTTTATTTTGAAATCGCACTTAAAATACCCCGCTCACATACTCATCTCTAATAGCTGCACACCCCCATCCCATTTAATCGAGTTTACAAACAATTTCGCAGCCCTGGAAAACGCTACGAGATGATGGCCGGTTGGCCGGCAGACACAAATAAGGTTTTTGGGTTAAACTGCAAGTTTTTGTTGACATTTAAATTTGCATGGCAACATTTTGGTCGCCGGCCCAGCCGGACCCGTCATATTTGATGTGTTCGCAAACCAAAGGCGGAAGGGCGCTTTTCCAACTGTCAAGCGGCTGGCTGGCTGGCTGGCTGTGTGCATATGTGTGTGTGCATATTTTGGCGAGCGGCGAGTGTGTTTTAACTGGTTTTAAAATTGTTTTAATTAAGGCCGTATGGCTGCGCATTGTTGCAGCTCTCCCCCAGCCAGGCGACTCCGAAATCCACACCCATTCCGCCCATTCCGCCGCCACTCAGCTGGGTTCATTCAATATTCAACATACTTTTAAGTGCTTGGGCGCGGAAAAATTCCGTTATCCTAAAAGTATGCAACGCAGGGAGGAAATTGCAATACGGAAAAGTTGCCGCTGTCGTTTTCGCTGAGTAAAAAGTAGAATGGTAGGGCCAAGCAGGAGCCAGGAAAATGGCCAAATGCCTGGCTGCATTTTCCTTCGCGCGGGCCCATCAACATAAACAGCTGTTTCCGCTAAGTGTACCTGGACACTCGACCAACTTGGCCATATTACGTATACGTAAGCACAGAGCTGTGGTGTGCGTGTGCGTGTGAGTGTGTGTGTGTATGTGTATGTGTGAGAAAATGACAATGCACAAGTGGACAAGTGGAAAATCGGAAAACGGGATAACAGCTGGCTGTTTTGGTGGCATCGTCAAGGAAACGACGATGGCATCGTTTGGTGGCCGATGGAATTTTCTTCCGCCATCCTCTGAACGGCAAAGTGGGGTCAAGTGTCAAAGGCGAAGAATAAGGTAACGTCAGAATTGGTAAGTAGCTTACAGCAGTTTTTCCACTATTCTACTAAGGAGTAAGGATTGTACGTTTCAGCCAATGCTTAGAAGACTCATTTTACCTATGGAGGAATGCGAAATTTGCTTTAATAAAAGCACGGGGATTTTGTTTAATAATTTCGGAATATTATTATTGTTAGCTGTTAGAATTGACAGCTACCGAGTGTTCTCTCAGTGCATTAGTGTTATTACTGCACGTGCGTAAACGCACACTTAGATGCACATGCAACGAAACGCGGATCGATTAGATCACCACAGTTCCAAGCAGCTCAAGTGTTTATTTATAATTTACACCTCAACTGCCAGCGGTGGCATCAACAAGTTGCCCCAGTTCCGTGCCACGCAACGCAGGCCCTAAGACCTTGCCCAAAGTGCCGGTGTCTAATTTTAAAATCGAACAGCGAAAACAACAGAGCATCGGAATCACAACAGTTGCCATATCTCGATCGCAGTTCCAAGCATCAACAGACATCAACAAAGAAATAATAACCAAAATAAATCGGAAGCGCTGCGGAGAGAAGAAGAGTACGAGTACCTAACGATTTCGAGCGCGAGAACTGAAAACAGTTTTTCAGTTTTTTCGAATATAGCCAACAGTGCGATTTGAACATCTGAAAGAATACCAATCTATTCGAGAGACAGTCGCTGGCCAAACGCGACGCAACTGCGAGTGCAGCGGACAGTCGGTCGGTCCAACTATATAAAAATAAACCGACAGCAAGAAGAAGCTGTCAGCGCAGGCTGTGCCAAAAAAATTTCAAAATTAGAGTACATATAGTTCTGTGCCGTCGCAAGCGTTGTAAATACACGTATATCGGAAATTCGTAAAATAATAATAACAATAGACCCATAAACATGAGTGAATTGGGCCTGAGGCGGAAGAGCAGCGCCCAGCTGGAGGTTATGCAAAAGGCTGGCTGGAAGATCGATGGAGACGAGAAGGGTAGGCTCCAATGACTCTCATGTCCCCATGCCAGTCGCCGCAATAATCTGAGTTTTCCACACACAATCATCCAGCCTGCTACATAGATGTGGACGAGGATGAGGACCAGGACACCGAAAACATGATAGAATCCAATTGGCGGTACCTGCCTGATCTGGTGCTCGAGGAAATCTTTACCTACCTCACCCCCAAAGAGCGCTATTATGCCGGACTGGTGAGTAAGGCTACAATATCACAATAGTCTATACCATAATACTGCTACAACAATATACTAAAATTTATAAATATATATTATACTACTATAATACTGCAATATATAAAATATATATCGTACAGCACAAAATAGAGGTCATAATTAAAGATCGTTCTTTTAATAAAATCTTTTAATAAGGGAACGTAAAATATAGAACAATGTCATTAAACACTTACTTTAGCACCAAGCATCGGTGGTTCAGTGGTAGAATGCTCGCCTGCCACGCGGGCGGCCCGGGTTCGATTCCCGGCCGATGCAGAAAACTTTTTTTCTGCCAACCTATCCTTATAATAATTATGGACATAAACGCGTATATTTTTGACAAAAATATTTAAAATTAAATTCGGTATGTTAAGCTCAGCGTGAGCTTTAAAAATCAAAGCAAAATGGTCAACGCAATAACATGGCGGGATCTTTGGCGGGATCTTTGGCGGGATCTTTGGCGGGACATGGCGGGAAATGGCGGGATCTTTGGCGAGACATTGCGTGAACTATAATTAAAGACTCACCATTTTGTGGACTTTTCAGGTTTGTCGGCAGTGGTATAGAGCCTTCTATTTGCCAACTGTTTGGAATAACTTTTTGGTGGATGACCGCACTCTGACCAAACCGAAGTTCAACTACTATTCCGGTTGGCAGTTTTGTCTCGATCACATGCGAACCCAATTCTGCCTTTCAAGAATCGGAAGATTTGTGCGCGGAATCGAGTTTCGACCGTGGCACAGTTTCAATAACATCTTCCAGTTTATGACCATGTTAACGTGGAACATTGACAAGGTATAGGAATATTGATTTTGTTCAAAAATAAAATATAATTTCAAACTTGTTTAGGGCAGAGAGGTGGATCCAGATACACAGTTCATTGGCATCGGTAGCCGTATACGAACACTGGTCTACCACTTCCCGTGCAACATGTCGCAGCCCAACGACCCTGACGGGATTAAGCTCTTTGGCACTGGAGGTCAACTGCTGAGGGTTCTGAAAGAGCTGCTAGTGCGATTGACAGATCTTCACACTCTCAAGCTGGTGGACTTTGTATTGGAGCGATACGAGGCGAATCACTTGCTGGACGAGGTCGTTTGCAGCTGCTGCACCAAAATGAGGGTGCTCAACCTGGTGAATGTGACCACAATGCATTGCCCCATCATGCATGTGGGTCTGTTCCTCAATCTGCAGGTGACAGCGATTCAATTTCATTTCTTGCTGCAACACAACTGAGCCAAATTTCTTGATCCAGGTGCTCACCATATCCCCCCAGAACATAGACGATGACGTTTTGTCCCTGCTGGCGGACACAAAATTGCGTCACCTGCACCTGCTCCAAAACTGCTACACCCCCAATCACCTGACCATAAGTGCTTGCGGCGTGAAGGCGTGGCGGAATGTGAAGAAGACCAATCCGCGGCTGCGCGTTCACCTGCGCTTGGAGAATCTGACGGACGGCGAGGTGGTAATGCAGCCGGAGGCACCTGTCCACAGCATCACGTACTGTGCGCCCCAGGCCCGGATAAGGGCCGAGCTGCTCGTCCGCATGGTGGACCACTATAGGAGCACCCTGGCCGTCTATGGCCACGAGCTCCTGCCGCGCTTTTCCAGTCCCAAGCCTTTTCACAGCCGCATCGACAGTTTGCTGTTGCTGATGTGCCGTCAGTGCTTCAATGTTGACACTCTGGTGAGTTCCCACATGTTCATATCAAATCTCAGTGCGGGCACTGATATATATAAACTTTATAAACTGTATAAACTTTAGTCTTTGGAAACCTATTCGCTTGATATTATAACAGAATATTGAATATGGTGTGGCATACCTATTCGGATAAAAAGGCTTGGAAATCGATGACTAATGGGTGTATTACTCAATTATATTGACACACACTTAACACCCTATCATCCTATCCCCCAGATCATACGCGAGAAAGTTTCCACCTCGACGCTATTACTCATTGCACAAACGGCTAAGAATCTGCAGCATTTTCACGTGCGGCGATTTGCTGTGATCCTGCGATGCGATTGGCCAAGGCATCCGGAGTGGAGCGATGAGTTCTATACGTGGCTGAAGCGAAATTCCCGATCCTATGAAGCCGTCGAGCGGGAGATCTCACAAATCTTGGGCTACAAGTGGCGCCTGCTTAGCGATCGGCACTTCAAGCAGCTGACTGTGAATGTCAAATCAGGAGCCTAGATGCCAAGGATTCGGCGAACTGTGTATGCCTATTAAGACTTGTGATAAACGGTATAGAGCTTTAATAAATAAACCAAATACTGATACCAATTAACACCCCGCAAAGAGGCTATTGAAATTTACTTTACTTTTGACTCTGTTTATCCCTCTTGGTGCGAGATTTCCAAAGAGCACTCGCTCGAATCATTTAAAAGCCAATGCATCCAAAGTAAGTGCATCAGTTTGTTGAATCCCCCAGCCAGAATCATGAATGCTGTGATCGCTCTCGTCGTACTTTTGCTCATCATTGCTGCAGCTTTTGCAACGCCACACCTAGGAGGCGATTCCCACCACGATCCCCACCACGATCCGCACCACGATGACCATCTCTATAGGCACTACGATCCTCACGATGCTCCTCACTACGATTCGCACCACCACGACCAACATCATTAGCAGAAAGTAAAACATAAACAAATGGCGCGAAACATTATGCACATTTATAAAACAATTAAAAAATACAACAGAAAATTGTTTTTAGTATTAAAAAGGCTCGATAAAAAGTGATTTACTAAGCAACCCGAAACTCATGTGCAAAATAACGCAAACGATTTCGTGAGTAACTTTGCGGGGGAAATACAACTCAAGGGGCAATTCGCACCTTTCGGCAGGTGAAATTCAATCTACTTTGTTTGTCCACGCTGTGATTGAAATTCCCAAAATCATAACGCCACCATCAAAATGCTTAAAAGCCGATAGCCGCTTCTTAGGCTTGTCAGTCGGTTGCGAAATCTTGCCCAGAAACATGAAAGCCATAATCGCTCTTTTCGGAATTGTGTTGTTCGCCATTGCTGGAGCCATGGGTACACCTGTTGTAGTTGGACTGCCTGTTCCGCTGCCCATTGGCGTGGGATTCGGAATACCACCGCCTCCACCTTTGTCGTATGGATACTATACGTACCCCTATCACCACCACCACCATCATAATTATGGGTATGGCGGTTATGGAAACTATGGTAATGGATACTATGGATAAAGCCACCAAGTGGGAATATAGAATATTATGCAATATTATATGTTATTTATTAAACTTATTTTACAAAAAAAAGATTATGTGCATATCTCTATATAAGTTTCCTGTGGGTGTAAATATAATACTACTTACTCATTTAAATACTATGATTATATGTGACTGCTATAGTCAACCAAAATGGCTTTTCCGAAAAATTGATAAAAGCTCAGCTTGGTAGGGGCATTGCCGGTTTTTCCAACCAAGTTAACTTTCCCCAATGGATTTTATGGAATCTTGCCATAACCCCTTGCTTGTGCCACAAAGCTCTTGCAACGTCGGAGCTTCGAAAGCTTTCCCTTTGCATTTGGCTTGCAGCAACGACCTTGAATGCAGCAACAACCCGAAAGGGGGAGGGGGCGAATCAATGCACCAGGAAAATTCAATGTCAGTGCCAAAGCTCGGAAGGCATTTAACCGCCGCCGAAACTCAACAGTATACTTTCGGGCACTCATCGCATTACGTATACGCCGCGCTGGTCAGTGAAAGGCGCTATGATGGGTGATTCGTTATCGAAACAATAAATAAGAAACAAGTAAGAAGAAAATTAAGAAGAAAAATTCGGAGGCGGTGCTCGCGAGAAATTGCGACAGGCCAGTGAGACAAATTTAGCCAAGATAGATAGAGATTCTTGGTGGAGAGCAAACTGTTGCTGCTGATTCTAGTGGTGCTGCCACTGGGCCTGAGCCACTGGGTGGCTGTGGTGGCGCTGGTGGCGGTGGCAGTTTTTGTTTGGCGGGTGGCGGTGCCAAATGATGATCATGACCGCGTAGAGACGCAAATAAATATAATTGAAACTCGACCAAACTATAAGCAAATAAGACAATTGTGTAACTGCAACGGCATCGCCAACATGAACAAAACGATTCTGCACTGGAGCTACCTGAATTTCAAGGATGTACCGATGGATCTGTTCCTCTACGAGGACCTCGAGGAGGTCTATCTCAAGGAGAACTTCATCTCGGTGATACCCAAGTGGCTGCTGAACATCACCACACTGAAGTTCATTCATCTGGCGGGTAACAATCTGAGTGAGCTGCCCGCGGACATCTATATGCTGGAGAACCTTGAGTTCCTGGACGTATCCAATAATGAGCTCAAGGTGCTGCCCCCCACACTGGGTCTCCTGTTGAGTCTCCAACAGCTGAATGTGTCGGGCAATCAGCTCACCGAACTTCCAGTGGGTGAGTAGGATGGTTTACAGTCCCCACCACGGAATCCATCCACTTCTTCCGCTTGCAGAGTTAAGTGGTTTGCGCAATCTGGAGCACCTGAACATCGGCAAGAACCAATTTCGCCGCCTGCCGGTGCAGCTGAGCGAGTGCGTCCGCCTCAACGAGCTGAATGTGAGCGACAACGAGGCGCTGGTCCACATCCCCGAGCGCATCTCCAACCTGCCCATGCTGCAGTCCCTCGCCGCCGACCGTAAGTAAGCCCGGGATCGGTATCCGGATCGGGGATGCTAGAGCTCTCTAATGTCTGCTCTCGTTGGCAGGTTGTGCGCTTGTCTACTTGCCGGCAGCTCTCTCCAAGTTCATGAACCATGTGCGCATCTTCCACAACACAGCCATCAACTACATACCCATGGTCTATGAGAGGTTCTATCAAAACTTCTACGACAACCGCCAGAGGAACACTCCCATGTAAGCAATTTCACTAACTCTGGCGCTATAAAAAAATTGAACTTATGAATTTGGTACTGCTATGATGAATATTTGATTGATTTATTTGGCAGCCGAATTCTTCGATTTGTTTGTCGGTGATGTGCATTACGCTATTCCTGGCCGATTGCCTTTGAGCATGACTAAGGGGTTTCTATTTAACTGTATCCGGCAAAGGGAGAAATTATCTTAGGAAAATTAAATAATCTTTGCAATCCTAAAGCATATTACATCCTCTTTCTAGCGCCGTTCATCGCAAGGGTCTGTTTTGGGTGCGCGAGCTGGAGACCAGCACCAGATTGCTACTTCCGGTGGGCACCCGTACAGTATTTCCGGTTCCGTCGGCTGAGAACCGGGTCTCGCTCTACGACGACTGTCTGCACGCTCTGCAGTCGCTGAACCGCTTCATGCCCGTCTACGAGAATGGCGCCATGCATCGGCTGCTCCCAGAACCGTACATCAGTTCCCACATCAACAACGGACCCATCGCCCGCTGCACGAACGTCACCTGCTCCCGATGTCTGTATACCTCGTACTACTTCATGGTCGTGAAGAGGTGGGTTGGAGTTACGCCAATATTTGCTCGGCGTTAGTCATGTGGCCATTGTTTTGATAGCGCCGAAACCGGTTCGCTTGCTAATTAGGAGAAACGGACCTATCACAATCACAAGAAGTACAGTGAAGACGGACTACGAAGATAAGGTTTTTCCAGGCTTAAAATCCTATCAATCCCTATAGAATTTCAACCATACTGGGAATTTGTAGTTTTAACTCCCTATTTTGTATATCAGTTTTCAAAAATTTCTTATTAATTTCATTTGATCATTGACCAATTAACCTTTATAGGCGTGGCAGTACGTCCAAGCAGCTCTTCACCTGCAATTTCTGCACCAACCGATGCGGTGTCCTCTGGTTGACCAGCAATGACAAGAAGTACCGCCAATTGGCTTGGCGGGTGTCAGATGACGACGACGACGATGAGGCGGAATAGAGCTGCTGTAATTGAGCTGAACTCGCTGTATATAATTATTTAGTTATATTTAATTATCAATAATTAGTTTTGTACATGTCATGTAAATGTTTTCGAACTACTGACAGCCGGCGCCATTTGTCCAAAGAGAAATCGAATTCTACGACTAAAGAAAACTCTGTGTTGGTCCCCGCTCATGGAGGTGTATGTAGTCATCCAAAGCGCAATGATGGGCCTCTGGAAAGGCTTTTCGACAGTCAACGCCATGACGACCCATCCTAAAGGCGTCCAAATACCTCCCATCCAGTGTGCGATGAGGTCTAAAGGATATATAGAGTTATCTATGGCTTGAGCTTACGCGGAGGTGAACTTACCTTAACAGCCTGTGTAGCACTTGGGCATAGAGTCCACTATGCTCATCCACCTGACCATTCTCGCAGATTAAGCGTTCCAGACAGGCACTACCATTTTGAGCCAACTGATTCATATAGGCCTCGGCAAACTTGAAGAGCAAAAGCTGGGGTTCATCCACCAGAAGGCGGGCTGGAACCGATGGAGGAGCTGGTTGGGACAAAGGTCCCTTGAGATTTCGGGAACTATCCCAAAGCTTCCACCAGTAAATTGGAGTTTGCGGCTCATTGAACTGGTAGTGGAAGTTCATCAGCCAAATCAACTGGCGCCACGCCTTTTTCTCCATAAACGGAACCGGAAATGCACATCCCGAAACAAACTGTAGTGACCCGACCCACATTACTGTATATCGATCAATACTCAATAAATATTTGATGTCCAACCTTGATTACACCGCCATTCTGATAAATCAGGAACCGCTTTTGCCTTCTGTGGTGTCGCCACGAAGTGAGATTGGCCTCCAGTGCACTCACAGCTTCCAGAGTGAACAGGAGCAGTATAACTTTCGCACTATATTAGCAAGAGAAGAGCGTGTGTCAGTAAAAACTAAAAATAGCACTTCACGGCTTATTAACTCACAACAGGTCCATGTGTTGTCTGTTCGAGCTCTTGGCAACGTTTACCACCTCGACTCTTACAGCTGCACAGCCATGGGTCTGTTCTTTCCACGCCAGTTTGTAAGCCGTCCAGATGGGTGTGTGCATGGTGTTAAAGAGAGGTGATAGAAAGCACGTGATCCTATGGGTTACCTACTTTTGCCTGCCAGACTAATTAGCAAACACTGCGTCTGCGCCACCAGACCACTGTAAACGGTGGCCATGACTTCAGAAAGTCATTGGACCACGACACCAATTTAATCACCGATTGAAATGCTTTCGGGTTCAACGGTTCAACCAAACTAGAAACTGGAACAAAGAATTATTCTATGTGCCTACTTTTTAGGTATTATCTATAGCATGTTAAGGCAAAAACCTTTAGCTATGTATTTATAATATAAATATATGTATTATATCATATGTTACGTGGTAGAAGCTGCCCCATACTTTCCTTGGAAACCGCTACCAGTTGCAGTTAGTCGCGTCGGCTTGTTGACCAGTTGACTTTTCGGGCTGCCATGGTGAGGTGGCATTACCATAGCTCCGTTTGTTCCATTTATCGAATAGCAGCGGAAATGTCGGAACACTCAAGCAGTCCAGTCCACAATTCAATTGCGTGGCGTTAACTGCCATACCAGTGCTTTTGGCTTCCAGGCAAATGTAACCACAACGATTTGGCAAAGAAAGTTTAGCAAAATTTTATTTTGGTTTTGGCCAAAAGAGTGCGAAATTATCTGTGAAAATGATGCGACTACCGGGAATGCCCATGCTGCCAGGTGCGCAGTTCTACGATGTAAGTTTTGGCATTGGCATTGAATGATACAATTATTAAACTGGAACTCCCTGACAGCGTGGAAAGCGTCGCCATCCGCGGCAGCAAACGCTGATGCACTACCAGGGTATCCAGATGCTGTCGGACCGCCGGGAGCCGGAACTGGTGGAGCCCAATGGCATTGTGGCCGATCCCAAGTGTCCGCCCGTGCCCGCCCAGATCAACAGCCTGTGGGCTCCGAAGGCCACCACCAAGCTGCCACCCTGGTTGGCCTACGACAAGCAGGTGCTGTGCTTCAACGCCTACTTCAAGGAGAACCTGACGGAGGTCTACCACGCCCCCTACCAGGTGCGCAAGGTGAAGATCTTCTTCTACCTGGAGGATGGCACCATGCAGGTCACCGAGCCGAAGGTGGAGAACTCCGGCATACCGCAGGGCTGCCTAGTGCACCGCCAGCGCATACCCAAAACTCCACCCACCGACCGCGAGTTCATCTCCATCTTCGACCTGAACGTGGACACGGATGTGCAGATCTTCGATCGGGTATATCACATCAGCGGATGTGACATCTTCACGCGACAATTCCTCAATCGAGCCGGCATCTTCGTGCCTGAGGCCCAGCAGGAGCCGTGGTAAGTCAGGGTATCCTCTTTTCACATTTAAGCTTTGTGATTTCAAGCAAACACTTGTAAATGAATATTACCAAATACTGCTGAATGGAATTAATCAAAGCCTACCTTACATTCCTATTTAGTGATCCCACAACGGAGATCCGAAAGCGTTCAGGCTTAAAGCAAACGGCTCATAGCTGCACTTCGGCTCTGCCCAAGAAACACGCGTTTGCCCAGTTCCTGGAGTTCGACAGGCGAGTACTTAAGTTTCAGGGATATTGGAACGATCGTAGTGAGTTTGGTGACGTGCGAAAGCTGGAAGTCTGCTACTATCTGGCCGACGACACCATTGACATAAAGGAGAAATTTCCACGTAATTCGGGGCGAGAAGGACCCACGACTTTTCTGAAGCGAGGCAAGTTGCCCAAGGAGTTCTCTGGACTTCCATTGCCCGGCCAACAAACGGCCATGACATTGCTAAATGTTCTCGGAAACAGTATGCGCGATGTGCGTTACGTAGCCGACCCGTTGAACACGGGTCAAAAAGAGGTGCATCATTACACCGATCAGGATCTGCAGATAGGCGCAGTCCTAAATGTTTTTGGGAGGTCTGTGGTACTTACAGGCTGCGATCAGTTTACGCAGAGCTACTACCGAGAAAAGGTAAGGTTCAACTAACCTTATGAATGGATACATCATAAATTACTTTGCTCTCCAATTACGTTCTTAAAGTACGGCATCCAAGAGTTCTGCCCGCAACCGGTTCCAGACCGCAGTGATGTTCGACCGTACACCCAAGGTGGCATGGGTGCCCGCCGATTGCCACCATACAATGGCTGGGGTAGCCATGAGGATTCCGAAGGCAACTGCATCACCGTGGAGCCCAAGCCGCCACAGGCCGACTTCAAGAAGCTCTTCAAGTACGACGGCTGCATCCTGCGCTTTGGGGCCAAGCTCATCTCGGCCATTCGGGACAATGGGGAGCGCGACTTTGTCATAAGCTATTTCCTGGCCGATGACACGGTGCAAATCTATGAGTCGTCACGTCGAAATTCGGGTTTTCTTGGCGGCGAATTTCTTAAGAGGGCACGTGTACCACTGCCGGGTCAGGATATGTTTAGCTCCTCAAGACCGGAGTACTACAGGGCCAATGACTTCTATATAGGACGCACAATGACTCTTAAGGATCACATTTTCCACATTGTATCCGCTGATGAATTTACACTGCTGTACATGGAGCAACATCCCAGCGAGGCAAGTCTATTAATTACATTATTATGTCTATTTAATCAAGTATCATCCAAATATCGTTATAGTTACAATTCTGTAATACCACTTTACATACATTCTATTTTCAGTTCCACGTAGCGGACATACGGCAAATCATGCAGAAGATACGTGATGCAGTGCGTCCGGATTACAAGCAGTTCGTGCTGTGCTGCAAACCGGATGGCGACCTTGGGGACTACTCAACCGTTAGCTTCGAAACGCTGCGCTCGACTCTCCTGTCTTATCTGTCCAAGGATTGCCTGCTCAACCATGAAATTGTGACCGTGTGTCGCTTCTTCTCGGCTGAGCAGGCAATGCCTCCCAGCTGCGACAGGAATCGAGTGCGAGCTGCCGCCCAACTGGAGCTGAAGCGAGCTTTGTGGAACGGCGTGGATCAGCTTAACGATCACCTGAGCCACATTAATCCGGCATGCAAGCCGTACATCAGCGAGGGTCAGGTGAGGTCAACTTTGCGAGGCTGCCGGCTGCCCTTCAGCTTGGAGCTGGTGGAGGACATACTGATGGTGCTGCAGCGCAACGGACAAAACGAAATTGAGGTGCGCGACTTCCTCGCCTTCTTCAACATGCGCAACGACCAAGTGCCCGACATTGCTCCTCTCAACATTGCCTTTGAGCTCTGCCCCAAGTTGCCATTTTTGCACAAAGGCCGCCTAGTGGACTTCACATGGTTTTTAGACTACCTTGGCATAGAGGAGGAGCTGAAGCGAGCCAACAATTAAGGAGTATAGAAGACGTATCAAAAATTGCATGTATATACAGAAAAAATTCGTGGCAATATAACTTTCGGAATGGTGAACTTTGTGCTTAAGACCTAAACGTGTATGGTATTCTACAGTTTTGACTCTGTGAGCCAGTTGAAGGACTGCGGCTTGCGATCGGATGACGGGCTGATGGCCACGTTGATGATGGTCGGCCTGTCGGTGAGCTGATTGGCCGCCTTTACAGCCGCCTGCAGCTGTTCGATCTCTGTGCAGAAATAGCCCTGCATGCCGAACATTTTCATCATCTCCTCGTAGCGCACCTGAACTCCCAATGCCGATGGTGGTGTGCTGCAAGATAAGATTAGCCGTAAGTAGTTGTACCAGATAAACCGATAAGCTTCTAGCACTCACATTTGGGTAAGATCGCCCTCACTGCGAATGGCCTCAAAAGTGTCCTTGTCGAAGCCGCCATAGATGCCGTTGTTGTTCACAATCACAATGGTGACGGGCAGCTTATAGCGCACCATAGTCTCAATTTCCATGCCCGAGAACCCGAAGGCGCTGTCTCCCTCCACGCAGAGGACTCGCTTTCCAGGCGCAAAGTCGCGGCAGAAAAGCGCGGCAGCCACCGCGAATCCAGGTCCCACGCCCATGGTGCCAAAGGTGCCGGCATCCAGGCGGTGACGGGGCTGCTCGTTCAGCAGCATGGAGCGACCAATGTCCATGGTGTTGGCGCCCTCACTGACGATGATCGTGTCCTTGGGCAGCAGCTCACGCAGATGGTGGAACACTGCGTAGTAGTTGAGTGGCGTCTCCGTGTTCAGCGACATCTTTTGCACAGTGTCCCGGTTCTGCTTGCACTTCACGGCCAACTGCTTCCACCAATCCTGCTCGTAACCGAAGCGGAAGTTAACAGCGTTCATTTGTTCGAACAATTGCTCGGCGAATGGACGGATGTCCGCCTGAATGGCCACCGAAGCCACAACAGAGTTATGCAGCTCTTCAGGATTGATGTCCACCTGTATAAACTTCACGTCCTTGTCGTAGCGAGGAGCCTTTCCGAAATGAAGAATCCAGTTGAGGCGAGCGCCCAGGAGCAACACCACATCGGCCTTTTGCAAGGCCAGGGTGCGAGCCGAGGAAACGCACTGCGGAGCCGTGTCGGATACAACGCCCTTGCCCATTGGGGTCGGAAGGAAGGGCAGGTTAGTGTTCTCGATGAAGTGGCGCAGTGTGTTCTCGGCATGGGCGTAAGCGGAACCCTTGCCCACGATCACCAGGGGTCGCTTGGCCTGTCGCAGTAGCTTGGCGGCCCTGATCACATCATCGTGCGGGGGATAGGCAAGTGGAGGAGCCGGATGGGCCAAAGCCTTGTAGATGCGGGCCTCCTCGGCCTTGGACTGCAGGATGTTGCCGGGGAAGTCCAGGTAGGCAACTCCAGGGCGTCCATAGGTGGCATAGCGCACCGCCTTTTCCACATGCAATGGAATTAGAGCAGCAGTGGCCGGACGGGCAGCATACTTGCAGTACGGACGGGACAATTCGACCTGCGGGCACTCCTGGAAGCCTCCGATACCCTCGTGATCCTGGTTGGTGGCTCCGCCAATAACGACCAGGGGCCAGCAGTTCACCTGGGCGTTGGCCATGCCACCTGGTTGTTTAATGGAGTCGGATTAGTTAGGATTAACCCATCTGGGATATCTAATTCGTATGCTTACCCGTAACATGAAGCAATCCGGGTCCGGACACAACCAGGCAGACTCCAGGCTTGCCAGTCAGGTAGCCAATGGCCTGGGCAGCGTAGCAGGCGGCTTGCTCGTTCCGCATACCGATGTACTTCAGTCCGGCGGCCTGGAAGGCCATGGACAGCTCGATGACCGGGATGCCGATGATGCCAAAGACATACTCCACGCCCTGTTCGGTATAACAAATAAAGTGCACGTATTTAGATTCGCTATTCAGCCATCGATCAATAATTCAACTCAATAACTATGGAAATTTATAGAGCACATTACTATCCCATGTGCACACACACGTTCTTGAGTGACTTGCCCGGAATCCGGTTAAAGTTTTATTGATTTTAATCTGCCCCCCGGCGATAATCGCCGCTGCAAGCACCAAGGTGTTCGGGTCGTGGTCCCAAACCTTTGGAACATGCTCTTTATCAAATCTGTTCCGTCTTTTATTAACCGGACTAATCGGGAGGCTAGTCTCAGCAGCAAAAACAACAACAAGAACAACAACCACACTTACAGTTACCAAGTGTTTTTGAACTTTGCACAACAAACAGGTGCCTCAAGATAAGAGACCACTCCATTGTTCTTGCCAGCGCCACAGATTCCGCGGCCCTCGTTGATAAATGCCATATATACATTGGTAGCTGGGCATTATCCAAAGTGCAGAAAAGTGCAGTGCCAAAATGTCGGACAAATGGCTGGGTGGACCAGGTGATCCTCTTACCTGTTGCTTCAATGACTCGGCAATTATCTGCACGGCTTCAACCTCGGCCATTTTGCGCGGATTTCAGTGGAAATTGTGCTAAAAATGTATTATACGCCGCCGCGTTTACTTGCGTACTGGCCTAAGAATTTGTTAAACAAATTAAATTGTAGAGTCCAACAGAAGCGGTGACCGCTATCGATGCATCGGTATCGATGGTTTTCTATCACGGACCACATCGATTGTTGTGACCATCGATGCCAACGGCCATCGTATGCGACAGTCATTTAAAGTAAACATAAAGTAAACATTAAATCAATATGCGAATAAATTCAGAAAAGTAAATATGATACTCTTAGATATTTCATAAAAACGTTGAAATATCAGTGCCTTGTATAACTATGATGATATCGGAATCACTATCATCTCTAGTAACCACATATCGTAAAAATACCAAAAGTATAGACTAAATCAGTTGGGAAGAAATACCAACAGAGACATATCCACTCGTTGTCGATGCGATAGCCCTGTTATCGACTTGGCGCCTTTTCGGTATTTCCTATTTTTATTGAAAGGCTTTAATTTACTGTGATAAATATTATTCATTATTAAATTTATTGCCATGCCTTCCTGGGTTGCTGAGCCTTCTGCAGTTGGAAGTTGATATACAAGCGATACGTGCAATAGTAAAAGAACTCAACTACAGAAATCATACTTAGTCCCAGACAGAGGTTAAAGATGCCACCCAAGTCCGCTGAAATGACTTAAAATTAAAATACCAGACCTATATATAAGATGGTACCGCCACTCACATAGAAGTCCTACCCAAGACATAACGGTCACTTTCCGGATAACTGGAACCACTTGTTTGGCCAAGTAGACCCGGAGAACGAAACTATCGTTGTTTCGCAGTTCCGTAGAACTGTGTAAACGATAAAGAATAAAAACTAGTCGCTAGCAAAGACAAGTAACCCATATTTAACTCACTAGAAGCGGCTTACGGAGTAGCGATGCTGGTTGAGATCTGTTTTATAGGACAGCGTGGAGTAGGTGACATCATAGCAATTGGGCAGGCACTGATCACAGCGCACACTTTTGAAGTTATCTACATACAGGAAAGGTAAAGGAATTTATATAAGAAAGACCTCTTGGAACCCTAAGAACCCATTTATAAAAACTTGCAGATGAAATGTACCCACCATAGTTGGCGGAATAACAGAAGGTGTCGTTGAGATTGCACTCCTTGAACTTGTTGCCCACGATGGGCAGCAAATATGGATGACAGCCACACTTCTGGACGATGGCCTCAGTCTGGCAGGCGAGGAGGCAAGCGGCCTGGCGATAATTGCTCAGCTGCAGGTCGCCCGAGATGAGGCAGTCCCTCTTACGTTCCGAAAGCTCCAGCACCTCCACCGAAGAGCTCTGCACCGTGGGCGATACCTCCACAAAGCTCTCAGATTGAGCGGTAATGGTCACCGAGGCAGCCGCCTCAGTCACGTAGTCCATGGGGTGGTGGACCAGGACAATCAGGCCGGTGTTTAGATTCCGCTCGCTCCCCTCCGCACCCACGAAGGTCAGACCGCCGTCCATGCCAAAGATGTTGGCCGAGAAGGGCACGAAACTGGCGTTCCTGGGATTATAGTTGAAGGAGCAACAGGGACCCAGGTACGCAGTGGTGGGAATGAACGATAGGTACTCGTGGCTCTGGTTGCACTGGAACTCCGTGTGGCCCCAGAAGCAGCGCTTCACGTAATCGAAGCATCCCGGACTGACGGCCATGGCCGCCTCCCAGGTAGTCACGTTGTTCAGCCGAAGAACGGCATCGGTGGCCCGATAGCTATCGTGTCCCGGCGGCTCAAAGCTCTGATCCGTGAAGGCGTTAAGGAAATCAAAGCCAGCAATCACATCTGCTATGTCGTACTCTTTGGGAATTTTGCTATAAGGGAAGCAAAAAGGTAAATAGATATGCTAGAATCACTTTGCAGCTCCCTACAGCGTCTTAACATAGCGATCCACCCGCTCCGAGTTGACCACTTTTGGACTGCAGATGGTAACGCCCGGGAAGGCCACGTCCGTTATAGAGAGATCGTTGGAAATGGTGTTTAGGATGGGGTATGAGTAGAACTTCAGCCAAAGCAGCAGGGTGAGGTAGATGCTCAGCAGGAGGAGCTGCAGCAGTACCGAGGACCAGATGAACCGGGACAAGCCGTAGGTGCGATTCCGCCGCATTAGCCACATGCCGCTCACCTTCGTCCGCTCCGTGTACTCCCAGAATGTGGCCAGTATGGCCATCCTGAGCGAACTCGGCTCCTTCCGACGCTTCCTGCTCTCACCGCCTTTGGAGGTCCTTTTGCCTGGAGACGGCCACTTTCCCGACTCTATCATTTTTTACTGTCTGCAGCTGGTACTCAAGTTCCTGGCTTTTATAGGCCACGGTAGTGTCCCTAATGTGTGCTAATTATAGGTTGATTGAGGACCAACTTGTAAAGGGAACGTGTCTCATTTGTTGTGACCATTAGCGGTAAGTTTACTGGTGGTAAGTTTATTGGTGGATTAATTAACTTGTACATAATAAGCTCTAATTTCACACAAATGTTATTTTATTAAATATTTAAAGATTTTATTTTGTTTCTGAATGTGATAGCTCTTATCAGGCATTCCGCACAATTTCCATGACTCAATATTTTAATTTTGATTTTAAGGTGAATTTTGACACCTTATAAATTGCGAATTGACTTCGTCGCTAACCTACTAACAACTTGTTGGACATGACGTTAACACGCAATTAAAGCGGCAATTCGTTAGTTAAAAGTGTCCTCAAATTTGATTAGCATTTGGCTAATTACTGGTGTCAATTCCGTTTCTTGAAGCAAGAGTTCCTAATCGACCACACTCTGCAAAGAGACCCAACCAGTTCGAAAGAGTATAATCCCCGACCAGGCTAAGGTCGTTGTGCCAATCTAAGAGGAACTGGTTTCGGCCTCACCTGACTCGTGAGTCAGAATTCACGTGCGCTAAATGAAACCATTAATTGTTAATAATAAATACACGGCTATGGTTTTAATAGGACTCTCCATAATGAAGTACAAATCGTCGTTATGGCATAATACTTAAAGTACATAATCACAGGTGATCGCCAGGGCACACAAACTACAACTTTGTGTTGACAATATCCTCTCGCGACTCGGTGGTCTGAACCTCGTTCCACTTCTGGATCTTGCCCGATCCGAAGACCCAGAAGAACAGGGCGGGCAATATGTAGGCAGCGGCTCCAATGTTGAACACCCAGAACCACTGATCGATTGTGTTCTGTGGAGAATGGGAAATGCATGGATATTATGGATATTGGGAGTTTCTAGAGCATCCACACAAACCTCGTTCTTTGTAAAGGCGGCCACAATCAGGGGCGAGAAGATGCCGGGCGTGGTGCCAACACAGTTGATGATGCCGTACAGCGTGCCCGCATAGTTGGGCGCCAGATCCTGGGAATTGGCCAAATTGGAGGCGGTGGCTGCTCCATTGAAGCCCAGCGAAATGGTCATAATGGCAACGCACACATAGGGATCGCGACCAAAGTAGGCAAGGATAATCAGCATAACGCCGGGCATAATGTGAGCTATTTAAAATTTAAATCGAACCGCTATAGTATACTAATAAGGAGCATAATATATATATAACTTACAGGGCAGGCAGAAGACCTTTCGCATGCGGGTTACCGACAACCAACCACTTCGACGAATCCAATCCGCCACAGCGCCAAAACCGAAGGCACAGAGCAAACGTGCCACATGTGGCAGGCTGGATAGGAAGCCGGCGGACGAGAGATTGAAGCCCAGCACCTCGCTCAAGAACTTGGGCGTGGCGGTGATCAGGAAGAACAGACCCCACATGCTGCCGTAGTGGAGCATCATGAGCGACCAGAAGGGCAGCGACAGGACGAGCTCCTTGTATGGCGGCCACTTCTACAAAGGATGCATCAAATATAAAAGTAAGTACTTGAAAAACGTTGCATTTTATGGGCGACCTTACCTTCTTGTTGCTCAGAGTGTCGCCCAAACTGCTCTCGATATATTCGCGCTCCTTAAGACTGATCGTACTGTGCTGGGCAGGAGTATCCGCCACCAGGTAGAACCATATAGCGACCACAAACAGCACGAATATGCCCACAATGTAGAAGGCCCAGTCCCAGCCCAGATTCTCGATGATCACTCCGCTGATTGGCCATGTGATGACAGTGCCAAAGGTACCGCCCATCAGGGAGGCCACAAACTTGCCTTTCTCATCCGGAGGCGACCACTTGGACACCAGGCTGTGGCAACACGGATACACCACACCATTGAGGAAGCCGATCAGGAAGCGCAAGGCAAACACCGCATATTTGTCCCAGGCAGCTGCCGCCGGAGTCAATGCCGTCAGGATGCCGGCCACCAGGCAACTGTAGCCAGCCACATTTCTGGCTCCCAGCATCTCGGCCAGAGTGCCGGCAGGCAGTGAGGTGAGCATATAGCCATAGAAGTAGGCACCCAGCAGCAAGGCCTGATCCGATTGCGTCCAGTTATAGCGCGGTCCATACTGAGATACATATGTGGGATAGTAAGATTTATAATGGAATATGCCAAAAGTAAATGGAATAGATAGGATGGACAGAGGCAAGTTTAGCTATATTCACTCTGGCTTACTTTAGAATTGAATATAAAGTAATGATCGGTGGGTTACTCACATCGGGCAGGGCCTCCACTTCCGTTCCATTCTCGTGGACGGTCGTGTCCTCCACCATGGCGATGATGTTGATCGAGAGATTCACCCGCATCATGTAGCTGAGGAGGCAGGCCATGAAGAGCATGATCGCCAGGTTAATCCGCTTGGGGACATAGACTGCAAACGACAGCAAATATTGATTATTGACAGATCGTTATTCAATTTTCTATATCCGTACAGGCCCCTTCGCAGCATCATTAGATCAATTAGCGGATCGGAAAGATCTCCATTCCCGTTTTTGGGCAAACGGGTCGTAGCTCTCTAATGGGCTGCGCATGGGCAAATTTCAATATTTGCGCTGGATATAATATCAATTCGGGGATTTCGGTGCGCCAATCGAAGATCACGTGAGGCGTTATTGACGTCGTGTGGCAATGATATATGTATTTGGGTACTTACAGCACGGCATGAAGGCCATTTCGGCGGCTTTTGTTATGGCTCCGTTGCCTTGCGTCGGTTGTCAGCTGAAAAATGAAAACAACAGGAAGCTGTTAGCCAGATCTTCGGATCTCATGCAGATCACTTTACGTACGAGTACGTGTGCTTCCCCAGGCATTCGCCAAAATGTTTGTGAATTTATTGAATGATGCTTCAAATGCCGCGTCACTCGGGGCTATTTTCGGAAACACCTGATCTCAAGGGGCAATCAATTTCAATTTCAATAAATTTACATTTATGTTTTGGATGCCCGTTGTCTAACCTATTATTGTATTATTTAAAATTAATTGCCGCTATTAGGTTAGGGATGCCTTTTAAAAAGCAATACATTTCAATAAATACTATGATTATAAATCTAAAACTAAATGCACAGAAAGAGTAGATTTTTCACTGGAGTTCTGAAATGTTTCTCTTTGACTGACAAACTTATCTACCCTAAAACAGTTAACTTAATTGCCTGCTCGGGTACTACTGCCATCTAACTGACAATAAAATTACAATTTAATATTCTTTTAAACACCCCGTTCCGTTCATTAAATGCAAACCGCTGATAACTGCAGCAATCTGTTTATAATGTTATATAGTAATAAAGTGAAGGTGATAGCCGCGATTAGTTTTTGGCATGGAGATGTCACAATGCGGCCAGCAAAAACCCAACTGGCAAACGTGCACGTGTAACGGTCTATTTGGAATTAGCCGTGAATTTTTTTCGGGTTTCGTATCGTTCGAGAGTGCTTTTGGCATTATCTGCGTGCAATGCACTTGTCGAATTCTATGAGCACGTCCCAATCCGGCACTCGAAAAGCGGCACGTGAGGGCTCCATTTAGTCAAATCGAGTGCGATCGAAATAACAAAATGCATACTAAATCAAATTCAACTCATTTCGACCAAGTGTCGAATGGCATTGGCAACGTCAGAGTTTTGCGGTAGTGAGGAAGCAACATGATAATTGGCCCGTGGCATGCTATACCCATTTTCCAATCCAGCCATTCTAACGATCCCTGGGATATGATCTTGCGATAATACTCGTATGGCTTAGATGCCATCGCAACGAAGTTGGATCATTTAAACAGCTGTCCCCGCTGCATTTCGTACAAAAGACATGTTTGCTCGACTATCGTACAAGTTTTCGACATAAAGGCATAGTGGCGGTTAATTAGAAATTATATTGAGATCGAACACTTCTAGCATGGACTTCCTGTACTAAACACAGTCTAGATTATAGCCTTAAATCATGGAATCCGATTAAAGGTCTTAGAGTGAAGGAGCTCATAAATATACCTACTTTATAGGCAATCATCTGTGATAAGCAATCTCAACACAAGCAATGAATTGCCTGAATGGAGCCAAGCGGAATGGCACTATTCCGCGTCCAAACAGCAGTAAAAATAGCCTGCTTCTATGCACAGAACTCCATATATGGACTGGTTTGTTTGGTATTGCATCCTGCGACTAGACCACAAACTGGATTATGGCAAAAAAGAAGCAAACTAAAGGCAATCCAACCCTTTGGGGCGCCTGGCAGCGCAATGCATGTGGCTTTAACTACGTGAGTTGGCTGTGAACACCCGTACATGGTTCTCAGAACACTAATTTGGCAACTGGGAAATGAATGGAAATAACTGCTTTGCAATACGTGAATTGAAATCTTTTAATTATACCTTTGCGCAGAGATCAAAGAACGCAACTAATGACCTTCGGCATTAATTTGGCCTTATTGCTGAGTAACTGAACGCCTAATTGCGGGGAATCATGTTACAGCGATCTGGACTCCCGATAAAGCGCTGAAAGCCCAAACAAATCATTGGCGTAAGAGCTTGTGGTTTTGTTTTTCTGGGTTTTCCCATACATACATGGTACGGGTTATATGGGGCATTAAGTTAGCGCCAGCTTCTCTTCCTAATCTGCAGCGTTACGCTCTTATCAACATCCTCGCAATTGAGTTTATAAAATCAGCTCGGCAATTTATGGCCCATAAAGAGGTGTTGTATAGTTGGGCGACTATGGCGCATGGACATGGTCGTGATAAGTTGACTATAAACTTGTGAACGACGATCATTAGAGTCAGGTTAATCGTCAATTAGCCGCAATCGCAGTGGACCGACCGCGTTAACTGTGAACGGTGTGTTTTACCACGGTAAATGATTTGATTTACGATCGGAAAGCGTTTCGTTTCGAAGGATCCCATATCAGCCGTATATCTCGACATCTCGATGCAGGGTAGCCACGAATCCGAATATGAAGCAACAGAGTCAGGTATTCACAACACGCATTCCATTTACATAAGACTCGCTGGCTACCCAATTGATACGATTTAAGGTTGTTGATCTCTCTTCGCCCTTTTCTTGGCATCCTCCAGTCCCCCATCCCATCAAAAATGGTATCGTACGGAGCGGATTTCGATTCTGGTATGTGATATTTTTGTTTTTTTTTTGTTTTTTGGCTTAGAACTCTGCAGGTTATTTCAGCGGCAATCAAGCGTAACTGGCTAACAAATCAAGACCGGTAATGAACCCACTTCGGTTGTCAGTTATTGTAGTAGAACATTGTTTTTGCGCAAATTGGGTTCTCATAGCCTCAGTCGGGCGAACTGAATTGCCATTTTGCACCAATTCCCATTGAAATCATATAATTTGTGTTTTTCTTTTGTTTTATTTTTGCATTTTTGCACGTTATAATTAAATTTCGAAAAATTACGTGGCGCATGAAAGTAGTAATGATTGTTAATGCCTGTCCGAATTGAATAATGCCAAATCGATGCGACAATTGCGAATATTGCACGCACATGCTAATAAAAATCACGAGTGTGAAATATTGCTACTCACATTTTCCCCAAACAAAACTTTGTAAGTCCATCAAGCAAACGCTTCGAGTGTCGTTGCATAAAACCCCATCAACGTCGGAATCTTTAGCTTAACCCCAAAACCTGTACCACAGCCAAATGGCTACTAGACCTGTCCAGCATGGGTTCAAAGTCTCTAATCCTGAGCCAAGTGCAACCATTTGGAATGTTAGACCACTGACTTGTTGCCAAGGCGTGGAACTAGCATCACACACGGATAAGTCGACATCAAATTGAAATTACATATTTGGAATGGCGGTCCCGGTTCAATGAATCAAAATAACGAAACCTGTTATTATTTGGAATGCAAATTTTGGGGTAACTGAAAATAAAACGGTCATTGCCTAATTAAGCTGGAATTCCAATTCCGATTTGAATTCGAATTCGATTTCTCTATATTTAAGCCATCCACTCGAAATTTTCCTCCCATTCGTATACGTACGTACGTACGTACGTACAAATAGGGGGGCTTGGCTCACAAGATCTCTTCACAATCGATTCGTTATGGAAAATTTGCAATAGACCATAGAGCGACCACACAACCCACTCGCGATCACAAAACACCCAAAGTCATCTGTGCTTATCTCCGCTCGTACTTCTTCGTGACACCAATTTTGCATGGAATTTTACCACGGCCTCAGAATAATATCGAATTAATATGGAAAGCATCCGATCCGAATGCTGCTGCAACACATCTATCTATTCGAAACTTGACCCTCTCGTCGGGAGGAAGGAAGCGCGTATGAAATGCGTTAGTAGCAGCCAGGCTGCACCGGGTCGCCGCAATGAACTCACTTTGTGTGGCTGCCACTTGTGTCTAGGAGCTGACCGACCGAAACGGACTGCTGAGAACGTCGCGCGGCGAATGAAGCTAAATCGGCAGTTGGCGATGGCATATATACTTGGGCGACGATTTAAGCAAAACTTCCACCTGCCGCAGTCGCAGTCTCGTTTTCAGCGGCGGCAGCAGCGGTTAAAACGGTTCAAATTGTTTAAATTTGCTGCCGACGGTTGAAGCTCAACGTCGACTGTCTCGGCTCTTAACGCTTTCTGATAGCGTGTCAAAAAATCGCATGCGATTTGCGCAACAAAAGTGCCGCGAAATTTGTTAACAAAAAATCTCACAAAATTGTGCTAAAATGTAAGCCAATAAACACGGTGACTAATAATTCAAAAATATGACCACATTATATTCACATTACTAATTTTTTGGGTACATCCCAACTAGCCAATGATATATTAGTTTATTCGGCAGCTATACATATGTCTCGTATATTCATAAATTTGAAAAAAAAATATCACCATAAAACACGTGCTGTAAAAACTCACTTGACCGTCCACATGTTTTTTAATTTTGTTTAATTAGCGCACTTGGCGAATGCCAGTGAAAAGCCACAGCAGAACAGATACTATTGACATACGTTTATTTATAATTAACTGTTCGTCTTCAGACGCAAATAACTCCGCACATTCCTCACCTTGGATAACACTCTTTCCAGCCTAGACAGTTGGTAATCCGAACCCTTTTGAACACATCCGAGTTGTTCCACGGCTGTAAACGACTTAATTTCACGGCAACAATTGGCTTCCTGGCCAACTATCTCACCCTGTGGAGTGCCTTATAAAGTACTTTATCTCCAACGTTTATCCGACTTGTACCAACACGGAATGTATGTACATGTTGCCAGCCCATAAAGCCTAATTGATGCATTTAGCTGCTTGTTTCTGATAAGATGCGATTATGAGTGGAATCTGTCAGCTTTGCAGAATGTGTATGAGTGACGAGCATATTTTGATTTACATTCCAGCAGCGATGGCTGAGTGGTGTAAGCAATCCAGAGGAAGACCATTGAACGGCTGCATTATTAAAACTTTTTATATTTTCAACATCTTGCGTTAATGAGGCATAGTTACTCTAACACATCTTTCCTTTTGCGCACGGCATATAATTTCAATCCAAATAATGGCAACTTTACTTGACTACTACTTTAAAAACAAATTAATCTGTGGTCGCATATCGTTTACGACATATTCACGTATAGCATGCGCCAGGCACACGCTTTTCCCACGAGCTTGCTGTACTCAATAATGGTATCGACATCGCAGTCTGCACCGCCCAGCTGTAAATAAAATTTAAATTAATATTTTGAACCCCTTATGCTATTTTGTTGATAAACATGCCTGCTTGTAATGCTTGTACTCAGTGCAGGTTTGCGCATCCAAGAGCAGCATAACATCGTCCAAATGCTCTGCCAAGAACTCATTCACATCCCTACCTGCAGGATCTTCGTTTAAGCGTTGATATTTATGTTCGTCTAGCTTAGCACGAATAACTGAATGCATGTGATTGTCATTAGTACAGAACACAATCAATGAAATCGCAAACTTACCATCGGTAAGCGGTAGCCATTTATAAGTCTCCGGGCACAGCAAATAAGATGCGGACAACTTGCCCTTGTAGCGCATTTTGGGGCAGGAGTGTATGTAAAAGCCCATATAGTAATACTTTAGACCGTGCACATTCGCGGCGAGTGACTGCACCAAGTCAATTTCCCTAAAAGAATTTCTTCTGTGTACTTGCATCTTGCTTTGCTTGGAATCTTGCTGTACCTGAGTGAACCATATGTGCCAAGCGATAAAAAGCTATAGTCCGGATCGTAGAAAAAGTACACCGAGCTTACGCAACCGGGCAGGATGTCAATCACGCCCACGGCAATCAGCTTGTCGTCCAGCCAGTACTGTTGATGAAACGAACCGTAGCCCATTTCAGGACCATCGCTGGGTTTCTCATTCTACAAGCAAATACGTCATGGCGATATCAGGTAAGAACCGAAACGTTTAAGTTTGTATGCAAAACAAGAAAAACATTAGAATTAGATAAAACCTTCATGGGGGTCAACTGCAGATGTTCCTTGTAGGCGGCCTGATCCTTTGGCGGATCGTTGTGTATCGATATCTGATACTTCTTATAGAGCGCAAAGCTTTGGGGCAGGGTCCGCCTGAATTCGTCATCGTGAACGTGCACCAAGCGCAGCTGCGAATATATTTTTGGTAAGGTGAATATTCGTCTTTAATTACCTTAAGAGGTGATTTAACCAAGAACCGCTGCATACTAGCTAGGGTGAGGCGTGCGGGGTTATCATTGTGAATGGTTATTTGGTATTTGCGATACAACGCGATCACTGCATCGGCACAAGTACGCTCTGTGTCTGAGGAAGCGACCAAAACGATCTGCAAGAACACAAACAGCACAAAGACAGATGTGTCTACATGTAGCGGGTGACTCATACTCGGGGGATGGACACAGGAAACACATAGGCACAATATACAATATACACCCTTAAGAACATACATAGGTTCACGCTATCTAGCTTAGCTTTGCAAACGGCCTAACTAAATATTGTATGGACTTTTATTCGCAACGCACCTTTAGCTGATGCTTGTTAGTCTCGCTGTCCGAGTACAAGAAGTCGCGAAGACTCTTTTCCTGGGAAACGGATTTCGTTGAGATTGAGGCCGAGACTCCCAGCTTGGCTCGCCGACGATCCAATCGCATCTGCTTAGCCTTCTTGCACGGCTTGTTTGAGATCGGTACTGCGGCTGTTGAACAAAAGAGTGAATGTAATATATGATGAAACACCTATGTTCTAATTTGACAGAACAATCCTATAAAATAGTCCAAAGTTACACGAGTTGTAGGCTATTGATACTATTGCTCAGTATGCTAATAGACTTTTAAAAGTGTCTCAATCAATTCAAGCCATATTATATAAAATAATTTAGTTTGAACCAAAAATAATGAGCTTAACTTTTTCCAGACCATTAACCATAGGACAATGCCAGCTCGTTATTAACAAATTAAGTTTGCTTTAACCAAAACCTGCGGAACGGATGGATGCTTATCAAAGGAATTCCTTAAGCAGAGCTTTACGAACAAGCACAATTAGAGGAGCATACGCACATTTGTTGAGCCCCAACGTGGGAGCTCCCACCGCTGGAGCAGTTGCCTGTTTGGTGTGCTTCTTTTGAGCCTTTGCCAGTGAAGCAACATGATCGACATTGATAACAGTGGGACTCTTATCGGGCAGCGGGGGCTGCGGTTCACTAGCCGTGACTTCGGGTGCCCCTATGGCGTCATCTGGATCGCCTTCCCCGTCTCCGTTGCCGGTTTCCAGTTTGGACTCCCGCTTGCCGTCGCGCAAAAATCGATTTATGCGTCGCAGAATGCGCTTGTTTGACTTGGAGAGCTTGAACTCCAGGCCGTCGCATTTGATTGTGTAGCAGGGGCAGCAGGTCTCCTGGTTGCTCAGCTTGTAGCAGTAGTTGCCGCACCGCCGCCAGCCACGATCGATGAGGTCCTGGTAGTCCTGGCAGTCCAGCCGATAGGCGTGCATACCTGTCATACATGTACATACATGACGAATGCTCGATAATTGAATGGGGTACATTGCACCTGACTTTTGAACTGGTTTTGCATGTTCTTACCGTGCGACAGGCTGCAGTTCGCTCCCGCGCAGTAGCCGCACTTGCCCTGCTGTCTGCCATAGTACTGCACAATGCTGACGCTCATTATAATGCACTTACGACGTTTTTCAGAGTGCAAACATAGTGAATTTAATTATGACCAATAAAATAAACCTTAAAGCCGCTCTGTTGCGAAATTATATATGCACCCAGTGGGACCAGGGCACGGCGTCAAAAAAATACCTGCAGAATAATTGGTATTAGGCTGAGCCCACTGCAACCAGCAATAAAAGTCGTAGTTTTAAGACATTGTCCTGTATATTCACCCTTCAGTACCAATCCTTACGGCTTCCCTAAGGAATCCTTAGGGAGTCTTCAGGAATTCCGGGGAATTTTGTATACAAAGCGGCGAGGAGTTCGAAGTTCCTGAGGAATTCCTGAAGAATATCGAAAAATAAGCAAGGTATTTTCCCGAGGAAAGGAATTCCTTGGGAATACTCACGAATACTAACTTGCAAGTTACACGCACCAACATCAAATAAAACACAGATAATTAAAAAAGATAGAATGCTATAGTCGAGTTCCCGACTATCAGATACCCGTTACTCAGCTAGTGGAACATTCTAGCTTTTGTAGTTCCTGAGATCGAGGCTTTCATACAGACAGGCGGACACGGCCAGATCGACTCGGCTATTGATCCTGATCAAGTATATATATACTTTATATGGTCGGAAAATCGTCCTTCTGCCTATTACATTTTTTTCAACGAATCTAGTATACCCTTTTACTCTACGAGTAACGGGCATAATATTTCGTATGTTTACATTTTACGTTTTTTTAAGAGTTTATAGATTATAGAGATTCTTTGGATTCATCACATATAAAATGCATACAACTTTTTTAAATTGAATAATTGCAAAACTAAGTTTTAGCTAAACAACATATGGGAGTGCCCCTATTGTATCGTACAATTTTTGAACACGGTCACACTGGCCAAATCGGTTAAATCGGTGCTTAGTCTTATAATAATAGTAATGTTTGGAGCCGCAATAGGTGGACCAATTAAAAATGTGTTGAGCTAAAAGCTACGAGTTAAGAATCTGTAAGTAAATTTGTCAATAAAAGTTAGAGTGCAGAAACACGTCGCTTTGACAGTAAAATCGTCAGACAAATCAGATTAGTGCGTAGTTGTTAAGTGAAAGTTTTCAATGGCTTTTCTTTGGTTTACATTGTAATTACACTGCAAGAAAATCAAAATTCTTTTTAAACAAAATTAAAAGTGGAATTTACATATAGGTGAATAGCATGCAGTACATGCATAAAGTATGAAGTTGCCTGTTTTGTGAGCACCAAAAAACTGGTTTAAGACTGAGAGCGACCTTCATACCCTCAAAGTTAACTCTCTAACTCTAATCCGGAAAAGCACTGTATTGGACATGGTTATCACCTGTCGTTGGAGTTGTGCAATTGTGCGATGCATAACCAAATTGGTTTCCTCTACAGCCCACAATGATTGACGCGGCTTCCGCCGAGCGGGGAAGCCCCCACTTTATTGGCCTCTTCAATGACAATCTGAAACTGGGCCACGAGGACGACAACCCACAGGCTGTCAATGGAAAGGACACCCACAACCACGTACCCGCCGACCTGGAGACGGCATATGGCACCTTGTTCGCCGCCTGCCAGGATCACGCCGCCTTCTTTGCCAGGGACCACACCGAATTTGGTCAGCGCCTGCATGCCGCCCACATTGCCTGGCAGGACTTCATCGTCCTGGCCAACCGACTGGTCCAGCAGATTGCCGCCTTCGCCCACGAGTACGACTTCGACGAGCAGACGCCGGGCAATGGATATCGAAGCTTCATCTACGTGACCAACGCCTGCATTACACATGGCATTAGCATCTGCCAGCAGCTGACGGCCACCCGTTCCACCATGTTCTTCCGCAAGAAGTTCTACATGAAGGAGGTGGAGGCCTGTTCCCAGCTGTTGTCTTCGCTGTGTACATGTCTGCAGTACCTGCTTATCCTACGCCAGTGGTCGGCTAGCACGGGTGATCTGTTCGCATGCGGAAACCACACTGCCGAGCAGCTCTTTGAGCTGGGCGACACTATCAACCAGTATTGCTTTTACGGACGCTGCCTTGGCTTCCAGTATGGCGACTCGATACGCGGAGTTCTCCGTTTCCTCGGCATCAGCATGGCCAGCTACTCGGAATCGTACTATTCGCAGGAGGGCGATGGCGCCATCGTAAAGACCACCCGCAGCCTGTGGACCAGCGGCAAGTATCTTATGAATCCGGAACTGCGCGCACGTCGTATCGTCAACATCTCGCAGAATGCCAAGATCGACTTTTGCAAATCCTTTTGGTTTCTGGCCGAATCCGAGATGATGCACAAGCTGCCCAGCATTGTGGGCAGCTCCATAAAGGTTAACCGGCTAATCGAATTGCCAGCTGAGCCGCTGAAGCTGCCGCGAAGAAAGGGTTTCAAGGCATCGGAGAATATCAGCAGTGACGTTAACCAAAACCAAGGCGATGGTGACTTTGTGGAGATACCCGTGCCTACTGCACATTTGGGACCCGGTCTACCGGTCTCCGTTCGCTTGCTGAGCGCGAGGCGACGTTCGGGAATGCTGGGTGAAGGTCGCTATCGCGGCTGGCACAAGCCCATCCCGCCAAGTCCATCGATTCTATTTCACTGCCATGGCGGAGGCTTTGTGGCCCAATCCTCCAAGTCCCACGAACTGTATTTACGCGACTGGGCCGTAGCACTGGACTGTCCAATTCTATCGGTGGATTACAGCCTAGCTCCTGAGGCACCGTTTCCGCGCGCACTGCAGGAAGTTTACTACGCCTACTGCTGGCTTCTGAACAATAGCGAACTCCTTGGCACAACGGCTGAGCGAATTGTGTGCGCAGGAGACTCGGCTGGGGCAAATCTATCTATTGGAGTGGCCCTCAAGTGCATTGAGCAGGGAGTTCGAGTGCCAGATGGTCTGTTTCTGGCCTACTGCCCAACTCTCGTTAGCTTCGTGCCCAGTCCTGCCCGCCTTCTCTGCCTGATGGATCCCCTGCTGCCCTTCGGCTTCATGATGCGTTGCCTTCGTGCCTATGCCGCTCCCGCCCAGGAGACACTTCAGCAAAATGCCAAGCAAGTCGAGGATGCCGCCCAGATTCGCAATGCCCCGAAGTCGAACGTGGGGAGCTTGAACTCCAGTCGCCGCACTTCGATGGCCAGAAGTCCGCTTACGCCGCTGGAAGCCAGCATTGAACCAGATGACGAAAGCAGTGACACCTTTGCCAGCGCCTCAGCCTCTTACCACAGCCAAACTGTGGAGCGTACCGATCTCCCCAACACCGAAGGCGACAACAGCTCGTGCGTCTCCTTTGAGGACGACTCACAGCCCATTGTTCACTACCCAATCGAAATATCAGCCGACCCACCTAAGGACACCGCCTCTGCAGCCTACATTGACAACTTTCTGGACAAGTATCTCATTGACACGGCCACAATGGAGGTAACCGAAGAGACAGCACCCGAAGCAGGGCAAGCGCAAACAAATGGGCATGCGAAGATCAGTTCAGATGATGAGATTCTGGTGGAGACAGGTCGAGATCTCGTTGCAATGGATACGCTGCAGGGTCGCCTGCAGGAAGCCGTCAACAACATAACCAACACGCTGAACCGCTGCACGCAATCGTATGAGATTCATGGCAGCAACGTGATGGGTCAACAGGATGTGCGCAACATGGACGCACTGATAGCACGGAGTCCCAGCGAGGAGTTTGCATTCGATGTGCCTAAAGATCCATTTTTGTCGCCGTACTGGGCCAGTGATGAGTGGCTTTCCCAACTGCCGGAGACCAAAATACTTGTAAGTTTATGAAGTTCAATGAAGTATTGCGATTAAGTAATTTCATTTCTTCCCCGCACAGACTCTTAACATGGATCCCTGCCTAGATGACTGCGTTATGTTTGCCAAGAAACTGAAACGCTTGGTCGCAATGTAAACTTGGAAATACTGGAGGGGCTTCCGCACGGATTCCTTAATTTCACCATGGTAAGAAAGGAACTAACAACACGAGTTTTAGAAACCTAATAGCATTGTTTCCCCGTTTAGTTATCCAACGAAGCCATGGAGGGATCTAAGAAGTGCATCAAATCTCTACAGACGTTGCTTCAAACAGATTCGAAGCGCAAAAATATTGACAAAGGCAACTCGATGGATGACGAGGAGTCCTCCAGTCCCAGTGCGAGCTTAGCCGCTTCATAGGATGAATTTCCATCGGTCTATATGCCTATTGGACTGGAGAACTAAACCCCCGACAATGAACAATAGTAACCGATGGCAGATTGATTGTAAGTGGCAATGGGGTTTCACCATCACTGTAAAATATTGTCACCTGCAATTATCCCCATTGGATTTCTCCTCTCACATAGGCGTGTAAATCGAATTTTGTTATGCGCAGGAACAATTTAAATTGTTCATTGTTATACGCACTTTTCTTGCTTTTTATAATATGTAATCTCAAAGGTTTTTTTATACACTTTTATATGACACAGCTTTCTATGTTTTATATACTCACAAACTAAGTATAGGATATTTAGCTCTTATAAGCAAACCAAGTATGCAAGTATTGGAAGCGTGTAAACACGCAATATTTATTACATATATTTACCATTAATGCTCTTGAATGCAGGCACACACTCGCTTCGAGCTCTTTGTTGCAAAACTCCCGACTATGTGCCTCATACGGATCGAGTACTTATATACAATGAATAGACTAATCACCACCCATTACCCTCGATTTCAAACCCCCCAATAGTCTGTCCGGATTTTTTGCAGCTGTGGAGGCTAACGAACTTCAATGTTGGGGACATGCCAAGGTTTTTTGTCTATCCCACGCCACGTCTTAATGTATATCTTTGGTACACGAGGTGTTTGATATACCCTTACTCTTTATATATGTTTGCAATCTCTCTCCTTAAACGATTACGATACCCAGTGTTATATATGGAATGCGAATAAATGGTTATTACCCGTAAAACGAATTGTACAACTTAGCCAGTTAACATTACACAATATAGCTTTTATTGATCAAAAAATGCAGTTACTTAGAAGATAGGAATGAATTGTACGTGGGAGGATGAATAGTGACGATGCGGGAACATAAACGTGAGGGACACAGCTGACTTATGTCTCGTTGTCCTCGATCTTGGGTGCCAGGTAGTAGCGGATGTGACCCAGATCCTTGATCGCATACTCGACTACCAGCGGGACATCAGCGCACATCGACAGCTGCACTTGGGTGGACAATGGCGTCGCCTTTGTGAAGGCGTTCAGGTAACGACAGGCAAACGTCAGCGTCACCGGCTCCTGCATCTCGATGATCACCGCTTCCTCTTCCTTGTCGACGGAGCCGGTTTGGGCTAGCTTAATGTTGGCGGTGCCCACATCGCCGCTAGCCGAAAACTTGACGCCCTCCTTGGTGCAGCAGATCACAACGGATTCACTGAACTGCGCCAGATCGCGGCATATGCGAGCGAACTCCATGGCGGGCATGCGGACCACGCACGAGAAGTCCGTCTCCGGGATGCCCAGGTGCTCCTGGTCGAGGTTCATTAGCTTCATCTCGTAGTCTGAGACCTTCTCCTGGTTAGCAGACTCGAACATGATGGTCACGGTGTCGGCGTTATCCTGCGCCTTCATCGTCACATTGTCCTCGTTGTTGGCGCACTTAAGAATCTTGGCCATGCTGCCCAGGTTCATGCCCATGGAGAGATTGCGATCGCAGCGGAACTTGTCGAAGCCATCGGAACGCAGGGTCAGCGAGACAAGCGACACATGGGAGTTGTCCATGGCCTGCAGCTGTGGGATTAACAAGGTGTTAGGATATCCATATGGTTTAATCTCTTCTTTTTCCAGATTGTACCTGAATCCCGGAGTCGCTGCAATCAAAGGTGGCCTCATTGAGCAGATCCTTGATGGCATCTAAGATCTTCTTCAAGATGGTTGCTTGACCCAGGCGTGCCTCGAACATGTTGAATGTGCTTTATTGTTTAAATACTGATGATGGGCTTTAGAGTTTAACAGCAATAATGTTGCCGCAGCTGTGACTTTCGGATGAATGACGAACGTGGGCTCTTTTTTTTACTTTCAGGCGGGCTAAATGAGCGGGATAGGGATGTGAAAAGCCACGGGCGATATCGATCGCGAAAGTTATCGATATCAGCCAGCTACCGGCCTGCCAACTGTTTTGATTAACAGAACACATATGTATGTTCACACTGTTCACAGAATATATTAAAAAAAACTTAAAAATACAAGTTATTATAAATTTACAATACACTAACGCAGACGATTGCTTATAAAAGTTGGTGGGGAGTGCGCATTATGCTTATTTAAACGATCTGCTGTTTTAATCATGCCACGCAGCTCTGCAACTCCCAGACCTTAAAAATATTTCATTTATTTGAATGTTATCATCAAAATAAACTTGTTTTTTTACTCACCATGCACTGTTTGCGTTTCTTGCACGCCCCTCGCATCCAATTGAGTAAAATACGCCACCAAGGCGGAATGTTTTTGCAGTGTAGCTACACAGAGAGCCGGGATCATAGAGGACAGGTTGAAATCCTTATAGGATCGCCGTCGCAATAGCTCCTTAACCAGCGGCAAGTGGCCAGCAAAGGTGGCTAAAGTGAGGGCATTTTGGCCAAAGTAGTTCATAGCAAAGACATTTGCGCCAAATTCCAGCAGCGTACGAGCGCACTCGAATCGCCCCAAATAGCAGGCTTTCAGGAGGGCAGTGTTTCCGTACATATCCACTTCCTCGAGTTTTTGCTGCCTTCCGTCGCGAGCCATGGTGCACAGGATGCGTAGGGAAACGACATCGTCTTGTCCAACGCAGCTGAGCGCTTTAATACAAATTATTATGTTCTGTGCGCATTGCTAAGTTAATTTACCATTTATTTCAGCCATTCTGCAAAGCTTTCACATAACTGTGCTCTAGGGATGCAATGTTCTATGTGGTACTTAACGTAAGTTAGGATTAAAATGGATACTGTTCAGGAATCAACATATATGGTTTATTGTTTCAGCTGTGTACAAAGAACATTCCCAAGAGGCTTTTTTAAGTATTTGCAATGAAAAAATGCGGGTGCCCTTTGAATTTTTAAATTCGAATTAGTGATGGACCAGAGTGCGCCTAACAGCACTCGGCTAACAGTTAACAGCACGCGGCCGGAACGTGGCAGGCAATTTTAGGCCCTTTATTACGCGTCAGGCAGCCACATTAATTCGGCCTTCTTTTCTTTTCCCGTTTCCGGTGAGTGGTGTGCTGTCCGTCTGATTTTAGCCAAAGTTTTAACAAAAATAACTCTTAATTTATTGCAGTGAGGAGTAAATACGAGAATACAAACGGCAAAATGGTGAGTTACGCAAAAATATGTGAAATTCAGAGCAGCAAGCGACAAATAGGAGGTTAATTGCAGATACCGTTTGGTGGTGCCAAAAATGGCGTGGCTCATGTGCATTATATTAATGTTCTTCTTTTCTTTTTGCAGTCGCTCGTCATCCCAGAGAAGTTCCAGCACATCCTACGTATCATGAATACGAACATCGACGGCAAGCGCAAGGTGGGCATCGCCATGACCGCCATCAAGGGAGTGGGTCGCCGCTACTCCAACATTGTGCTGAAGAAGGCCGATGTGGATCTTACCAAGCGCGCCGGTGAATGCACCGAGGAGGAGGTAAGTTAAGCCTGACTAACTCGCCCGAGATACAGACCAACCAACATGCCATGTTTGCAGGTCGACAAGGTGGTCACCATCATCTCAAACCCCCTGCAGTACAAGGTGCCCAACTGGTTCCTCAACAGGCAGAAGGACATCATCGATGGCAAGTACTGGCAGCTGACCTCCTCCAACTTGGACTCGAAGCTGCGTGACGATCTGGAGCGTCTGAAGAAGATCCGCTCCCACCGTGGTCTTCGTCACTACTGGGGCCTCCGTGTTCGTGGCCAGCACACCAAGACCACCGGTCGTCGTGGTCGCACTGTGGGTGTGTCCAAGAAGAAGTAAGCTGCTACGTTCCCTGTCGGATTTCCGATTCGTCTTGAATTTTCACATCAACAACAAAATAAAAGAAAACACGGAAGCCGGAACGTTTTAGTGCGGAGTATACGTGAAGTTTGTTATATTTCTAATGTGTCTCCGTGTGTTGGCGTCAACAAAATTGTACAAATATGTCCAGTGGGCATTCAAACGTGAAGCCCCAGAGCAGCATATGCCTGTTGTGGCTGCTCATCTGTAAGACGGCACGGTTCCAGTTCGCCAATACGCTCACCAACGTGATCATCATTGTTGGGCCCATTGTAGTCTTCCTCGTCTATGCGGCAACGGCGTTGTTCCATGAGCCCCAAGGGGAGACTTCGGTAAAGTACCCGCCCGTCAACATCACAACCAAAGTGCCGTATGTATAAGCCATATGTATGTGCCGACTGCCACAATAATCCAGGCTACCCTGACACACAACCAATGAACCAGGTACATTTTTTACTCGCCTAAGAATCTAGTCTTAGCGGGTGTCATCAAGAATGTGGTACACGATTTGAAGGCGATGGGTAGCCAGGCTTTTACCAGCGCCTCTGAACTGAATAAAGCGCTGACGGAAATGGATACATATGGCTCTGTGGGCATTGAGTTTGACGACGGCTTCAGCGACATAAAAGTACTTCCGAATAATGTCACAGTGGGCTTGCGTTTTCCGCTTCATCTGCGCAACGATCCCAAGATGATTTGGGACAACAGTTCGGTCTTCAAGCACTCCAATATGGACGTCGATTACTATCAGGTCGAGGGGTTTTTAGTTGTGCAAGCCAAGCTCAGCGAGGCGTTGATCACGGCCAAAAACGAAGCCGCTTTGCTACCTGAAGTAATTCTGCAGCACTATCCAGATGTCGAGGAACCGGACGTTTGGATAACAGGGTGGCTTTGGGCGGTGTTCTCTTCCTGCCCGTCACCATATCCGCGGCATATCTTGCCCAAGTATGCACTAAGTATATTCCTTATATGATGGTAGCTTAATGGTATTTTTAGATGATTGTGATGGAGAGGCGCGATCATATCAGGGACATGCTGCAACTTATGGGCGTGCGGGCATGGATATACTGGCTCTCCTGGTTTCTGGTGGCTTTCCTGCTCCTGTCCATTCCCACCGTATTTATGGTTCTCCTGCTGAGGTGGCGCTACTTTTCGCTGAGTGATTCGTCTCTGGTGCTGTTTTTTCTGCTGGTCTACAACTTGGAGGTCCTGACTTCGGCCTTCATGATATCGTCCTTCTTCTCGGACACGGTCGGTGTGCAAGTGGCCATAGTAATCGTGCACCTGGTTGGCTGCCTGCCATGGCGCCTGTTGCTCATGGGCTATATTCCCACTTTACCGCGCGCCATATCGTCTGCCTTTTCCTGAACAGCTCGTTGGCCATGGGACTGGAACAGTTCATTAAGAGCGAGAACCTTCGCTTGGGCATGCACTGGAAATATATGTTTGAGCGCACCGATTGGAATGAATTTGTACAGCTGGGCCCCATCCTGATCCTCATGCTGTTTGGCTGCCTGTTGCGCCTACTTATCCTTGTTTATATGGAACAGCTGAAGAGTTATCGGAACAGAAAGTGGTATTTTCCGGTGCAGCCTTCCTTCTGGTGTCAGCGGAATGAGCGTCCTCGATCCAGTGACTCGGATGTCGAACAGCAGGGAACGGGAATCAGAGGGCATCCCCTGATTGTACGGGCCAAAAACATTGAAAAAGTCTTCAACGAACGGGCTGCAGTTAAAGAGCTCAATCTAAACTTTTATCAAGACGAGATCACCGTGTTTCTGGGCCACAACGATTCGGGAAAGTCGACAATCTTTATGCTCCTGGCCGGTTTCTTAAAGCCCAGCGCCGGCGAAATCACCATCAATGGATATGACCTGACCACCGAGCAGAGAAAAGCGCGCCGATCCATGTGCTTTTGCCCGCAGCACAATGTGCTGTTCGGGAAGGTTAAGGCACGGTGGCACCTCCAGTTCTACTGCCGCCTGAAGGGGCTGAACCGACAGGAGGCCTCTGCCGAGACGGACAAGTATCTGGAGATCGGTCAGTTGCAGGATTTTGCCAACACTAAGGTGAAGGATCTGCCAAGCGGTATCAAGCGAATGCTCATGCTGTGCTGCAATCTGTGCGGAAACTCCAAGGTACTACGCTTATCCAGGTGGCTCCTATTGTAAATGTCCTGCCTTGCAGATACTCCTTTTGGACGAGCCCGGCACCAGCATGGATCCTCCGATGCGCAGCAACATGTGGGACCTGCTGCGGCAGGAACGCAAGGGTCGCTGCATCATCATGGCCACGCACAACATGCACGAGGCCGAGGTGGTTGCAGATGAAATTGTGGTCTTGTGCGATGGCCAGATGATCGGATACGGCACCACGGGTTTTCTCACCCAGGTCGCGGACACGGGCTCATCTTACCTACTGATCTGCACCAAGATGGATACATGCTGGGTGGCGGAGGTGACGCACTTTCTCCAGATCCGTTTTCCGGACATCAGGCTGCAAAACGAGTCTGGCATTTACGTGACTTACGAGCTGCCCACCAAGCATGTGCAGCGATATTCAGGCTTGTTTCTGGAGCTGGAGGAGGTATTGAACGAACTGAATCTGCTAGAGATCAGTGTGTGTGCCCCCACACTGGGAAGTGTATTTCTGCGAATGGGAGAGGAAATGAGGCAGTCCTGGAATCGAGTTAGCTCCTTTGACTTCCAGTCCGGTCCATCACCCATGGCGTCCCTGCTGAGTAAGTGGAGTATGTACATATGTTCGAGCAAATTTATAAATACATAAACGATATCCAGATCTCCTGCCCACCTTTGATGTGCGCGAGGACGATGGACGTGTAAAATGCTGCAATCAGTTTCGGGCTATCAGGGAGAAGAAGTGCCTGTTTATGAGGCGCCACCGTATGTTATACTGCATGATCATCGCGACGCCAATCATCATCTGTCTGCTCATCCAATCCTTTGCCACCTTCATCTTCTTCGTCGACCATCATCTGTCCGAGCTGCTGGTCACGAATTTGAGCATCTACCCCAAGGCGGTGTTTGTGATCGACTTCCCGGCGGACGACGATAGGTTCGCACGACGCTACATAGAGAATGTCATTAGGCAAGGAGGCTCAGTGCGGAATACGAGGGGAGCTCCTCTCGACGACTATCTGCTGGCGGAGATGCAGTCGGACCTGGTAAAGGTGCAGCATTCCTTTTTGGCCGGCGTCACCGTCGACAGCAACGCAAATTCGATCGTCGCCTGGTCGAACAATAAGCTCAAGCACGGCTCACCACTCTCATTGGGGTTGGTGTACGCGGCCATTGGGCAGGAGCTGGCCCAACTGGATATCCGGATTGTGAACAAGCCGTACCAGGATACGTATCAGCAGGCAGTGAACGGGCTGATCTACGTCAGCTCCATTGAGTTCGCCGTGCTTGTGCTCCACTACCTTGTCGTGGCCACCGTAATCTTTGCGGTTTTGCCGATCCTCGAGCGCCAGACCTGCGTGCAGCACCAGCAATTCAGCAGCGGGATGTACAGGAGCACCTACTGGCTGTCGCACCTGTTCTGCGACTATTGCTTATTCATCGCAATGATCTGGCCGGTGATCTTGACCGCCGGACTTGCATTGGAATCGGTATTGCCCGTTGCAGTCCTTTTGCTTGCCTTCGGGTTCTCCGCCATTTCATTCACCTATCTGATAAGCCTGATTTCCAATGATTTCGGCAAGGTGTTCAGCATTATATTATACATTAACATAATAGGTAATTGAGATTTCACTGAATTCTTTTTGGATACTGTAAGGAAACTTTATTTTCAGGTGTTCTGGCCTTTTTCATCCACCCCCAGACTCCGCAAACTCGGTACGCTGTTATTGAGTCCGTGCTTTTGGTCCATCCACATTATGCATTATGTTGCGGAGCGTATGACGTGATACGTATGACTGCCGGTAGTCAGAAGCAGCTTTTTTACCTCCTCATCAGCGGAGCGGTGTATTTGATTCTTGTCGTGTTCGCGTGGCTTCCGCGCCTACTAAACTATGTCTTCAAGTTATGTTGAGATCGATTGTGCTTACCGTTTATGCTAACCGATTGCCAATTGCTTTTAGGTCCTTGAAAAACGAAAAAATATACCCAAGCTACGAAGATGAGGATAAAGAAGTTGCCAAAATCCGGCGGAGATTAGCCTACCTGACCACCACGCATTACTCCTACTTTCCGCTGATCCTGAAGAACGTATCCAAACGCTTTGGCAGCTTTGTGGCAGTACGGTCCCTAACTTTGGATCTTAATCCGTGAGTGAAAGATCAATTCGTATAATTGAATTATGAAGGTAAAGCTTAGTAACCACACCTTTCCAGTTTCGAGTGCGTTGGTTTGCTGGGAAGGAATGGGGCTGGCAAGTCTAGCACCTTCCGAATGATCGTGGGCATGGAGTCGATCACGGTGGGCAGCATTCACATCAAGGGCTACAGCATCAAGAGGCATCCAAAGAATGCCTTGCAACACATGGGCTTCTGTCCGCGGGAAACGATGCTCTCGCCGTTTATGACTGGCAAGGGTGCGCTGCGCTTCTGTTGCTTGATCAACGGCATTCGAAAGGAGTACATCAAAAGCTTGGTGGCGTCATTGGCCGAATGCTTTGAACTCGTGCCCCACATGAACATGCGTATCAGCACATACAGCAACGGGACAAAGCGGAAGCTAATGATTGCCATGGCCACCCTTGCGCCATCGCTTATGTGCCTGGACGAGCCCACCGCCGGCGTAGACATGCATGCCAAGTTCGAGATTTGGAGGATCTTGGATGGTATCCGCCAAGGTGGTCGCAGCATTCTGATGACCACGCACAACTTGGAGGAGTGCGAGTTTCTGTGCACCAATGCGGGCATCATGGACCATGGCTCCCTGCTCTGCTACGGAAGCTTGTCGCGGCTGAAGCACCGCTTCAATATGGGCATTTTCGTCAAAGTGAAGATGGGCACCAAAGCAGAAATGGACGATGAGAGGGACACCTGGAATCAGATCACCGTGATGCCGCCCAAAGATAGTGAATTGGGCAGCCAGATTGGCGCTCGTCGCTTCTTGTTGGCGCATTTACATAGACATAACAAGCCTTCAGTAGCAGCGGTCAAGAAGTCAAGGCGCATCCCACCACAGCCAGGCTCCACAAATTCGGAATTTAGCATGCGCAAGGACTACGAGGCATTGTTGCAGAGTTTGGAGGAAGTCTTCTCAAAGGACCATCCATATAGCACCGTCAGGTATGCTAAGTCTCAATCAAATACCCATCATATCTATCATATATACCTATAATTTACAGGTAATGTAAAAACTATCGCGTTGTTTTAGAAAATTCATATGCACATACATATGGACGTGCTAAGAAGTTGTTTGCTTAGATTACATTTAGCATTCGTGTCGTATGAGTAATTTCGAATGAGCTTTTCGACTTAAACTTAAGAACTATTTGGGGAAGATCTTATTTGGGTCACGATCATTGCTAATGAACAATATTGACCAATCGCAGCAGCAGACTGAAATGTTCAATACACGTGCACATAAATTTATCTACATAAACATTTGTTGTTCACTTTGGAAATGAACTGCGGCTTATTTACAATATTGTTCATAGTTTTAGGTTATCGCTCACCCTGGCACAGAAGTAAAATAATCTTGTTTATGTTGTATTTACAGAAGTCAAGCTCGATTAAGTGAAAGTTATTTTTATAGCTGCACAGCATCTTAGTTATATTTTGTAATTTATTCAATGAGCTAAGAGTGAAGTTGAAGTAATTGAAGATTAGTAATATCCACTTCTGCTCCCCCAGCGAGAAGTACTCCTACCGAGGAATGATCACCTTCTGCATTCCGAAAGGGCAGATCAAGTGGTCCGCGATCTTCGCCTACATGGAGAACATAAAGGAGCAAATGCAGATATTGTACTACTCCGTCAGCCATACAACTTTTCAGGATGTGTTCATGGAGTTTGTCAGGAAGCACAATCAATAGATCAATAAATCACACAAATGAGCACCAATCGGCCCTTATCGCATCAACGAAACTATCTGTGAAAGCTTTAGCTTCCAAATGCTAACAAATCGCCTAAATCATCAGTTGGCGTTGCAAAAAGAGGCTAAATAATCATTAATCGGCAATTTGATACTCTTACTTGTGAGTCTGTACGTATGTATATATTTTATGACCTTGCTATTGAATACATGCAAATACCATAAGGTTCTCGTTGGTAAATATAAATATGTATAAAAATAGGTAATCGCACACCAAGAGTAAACAAAAATCGGTTATGCTCAAACTATTATATCCATCGCTTTGGTTTCTTCTTTGGTCGGAACATAAGCCAAAAATGTGTGTCATGCGAGTGAGTCAATTGGTACTTTGAACTCCCAATCCCAATCCATGCCGAAAACTTTCCACACGCCCGACGAGCGTGCACAAGCTCTATTAGTGATCTTTCGATCAATTGGCGTTTATTTACAGGCAAACCCATTCACATGCTGACCCATGGCTCCTCCAATTCTAAGCAATTTGCTGTCTCCGATCCACAATTAGACTTTGTGCCCGCATGGCGCAATATTGGCATGTCAATTGGCAAAGGTAAACGCTTGAAAGTTATGGCATTCATTCCGAAATAGATTCCTCATTGAGTAAGCTATGTTGGGAGAGCCACGCATAACCTTGGTAGCTGATAGCGCTCGAATTTGCTTATCGGAGGTAGTATTCCACAAATCGTGATTTCTAAAAACACATACATACATATGTATGAGCCACCCAAAGTAATTATTAAAATCCAAGCTGCAGCTGGATTACAAGTCTCATGTTTCCGCAGCAAAAAAGGCAATCACATTTCGTAGAACAGATTTTTTTAATGATCAGCAGTTTGGTTTTACAAATACACATAACTTTCACTGCTTAGAGTTATTGTTCAACAGTTGATTGCGACACGACACGAGTATATAATTAGTCTATGGTATATTTGTGTACATATAGAGGTATATATATATAAGTAAACAGAATTCACAATGTGGCGCAATGTAATGCTTTAAGAGCCATTTAGTAACTATTTATAGGCGGTGCTCACTGCATTGTATATTAAAAACCCAAACTTCGAGCAGCATGCATACTATGGCATCTATCAAAATATCGAGTAACTAGGAGGTATGAACATAAATATCCCATTAAAATTAGGCCTATAACTAAATCAATAATTTATGTGGGGCATTGTGGCTGCCAATGCTCAACATGGGAAAGTAGTCGGCCAACACGCTCTTAGGCTCCAAAGTTATTATTATTGTCGCTCTGTAAAAGTTTATTGAGGTAGTATCCTACTTTTTATACGTTATTGTAAAAAACATTTGACTATTTTTAAGAGGCCTCTTAATGATCTGCTTGTGAACATCTGCAACACGGCTAATAACTACTAATTATCGTTGTTTATGTGTATATGGAAGACTCTGTTTTGGTCGCTCTGTTTGCAAGTTTCGTTCACACAGGTATACAAAAAGGTCACGTAGTTATGCACTTTTAGGTACGACATCCGTAACAAGACTAAGCAAATACCGCGTGTGTGTATGCCGACGCCTTCTGGAAATTCTTTTATCTATATATATAAGCTACACTAAATCTAAGCCGGGCGGAACTACTGCTCAGTTAGCTTGGTGAGCGCTTCGTCCTGGGCAGTTTGGTTTTGTTCTTCGTGACGTCGCCAGCGACGAGAGAGCATGGGTGCAAAGAGGTCATAGTCCAGTTGCTTCTGGGACTTGTCCAAATAGATTTCCGCGTTCTCTGCTTTTCCAAAGTGAGCCAGCACAATGCTGCTGCCATAGCCCACGACCACGGCGATAAGAAAGCCGATCACGCTCAGCCACAAGTAGGAAATTCGATATAACCAGAAGTAGTCCGGTTCGATGACCACCCCACTGCTCTTTGCGCTGAGCTGGATGGCATGCGCCACTACAGAGGTGACATTCTTACAGCCCGCTGTGCTGAACTCCAAGGGAACTGGCCTTGGCTTGGGTCCGCCGAATCCCATCCAGAAGGAAATTATTAGAGAAACGAGGAACCCAAGCAGCACGCCTCTTTGGTTGCTGCGTGTGGTGCAGACGCCAAGGGTGAAAATGGCCAGCAAAGGACCGCCTACCACGCCGAAAATGGTAAGCGAGGCCTGGAGTACTCCACCCATGGAGCCAGCCACAAAAGCCAGCCCGATGCAAAGCAGACCAAAGATGCACGCCACAATCTTGGTGGGCAACGTGGACTTGGAGTCAATTAGTGTCCGTTTAAATATCGCCTTGTACAAGGGTTTCAAGTAATCCTCCAGCGTTACGGCCGAGAGAGAGGTAACTGCCGACGAAATCGTCGAAAGACTGGCGGAGAATATTCCGGACACGAACAGACCGCACAGTCCAGGATATTGACCTGCCGGAAAAATAAATCAAATAATAGAAACCCTTATTTTGGATGTGTTTCAAACTTACCCATAGTATCAAGGGCGAAAAGGGGCATCACCTGATCCCGCTTTTCGATGCGTCCCTTTAGCACTGGATCACAATCTCGATAATAGTAGAATATAGCCAATCCACTGAAAATGGTGCTGAAACTGAGCATTCCTAGAATGGGCAAGTTCCACCACAGCGCTGACTGCGCGCTCTTCAAATTGCGGACACTCAAAAGTCGCTGCACTTGTGTTTGATTAACTCCATACAAAGAGAGGTAAGTGACCATGCCGCCAATTATAAGTGACCACCAGGTATGCCTTACGGTGGGATCCAATGAAAACTCAAGGAAGTTGACGCGTCCTCGCTCCACAGCCACCTCCCAGATGGCCGCGAATCCGCCGGCTTTAATGGCCGAAACGGCAATCACGGCATAGATGGCGGCAAACATAAGGAAGGACTGAAACACATCCGTGATGAGCACCGCCTTCAGGCCGCCAAGTGTCGAATAGAAGGTGCAGACCAGTCCAATGACCACGATGGCCATTGACCGATGAATGCCGGTTACAGCTTCTAAAGCGAGCGCTGGTGCATAGAGGGCGATGCCCATGTAAAGCACCATTTGCACAGTGAAAGCCAGGGAGGCGGACAGGCGCGTGGCCTGACCGAAGCGCCGCTCCAGGTACTCGTACACACTGGTCGTCCGCATCCTGTAGAAAACGGGAAGGAAGAAGTAGGCGGCGATGGGCGTGCTCAGCACGTAGGCAATGTTGATCACACAGAACATGGCGCCGAATTCGTAGGACTCGTTGGAGACGCCCATCAGTGAGATGGCGGACATGAAGCTGGCCATCAGGCTGAAGGAGACCGGAAAGGTCGTCATACTCTGGTCCGCCATCAGGTACTCCTGCGTGGTTCTTTGCTTGCCGCCCGTATACCGGTAGTAGATGCCAATCAGAGCCGATACAACCAGGATGCTGATCAGCACAGCCGTATCCCAGGCGTCGAACGTTCCCACGGGCATGTTGTTGCTTGGATGCGGATTCCGTTTGGATTATTCGCTCGCTTATCACTTATCACAGAATTGGTAGGTCAACGTTCGTCACGGGCTCGAATTGATTTTTTCACAAACGTCACCACCAGTGGCGATTGGACGCTCCGCTTGCCCAGCAATGACCTTCGCGCAGTCAACGCTTTCCACAGTGCGTCCAAGTGCACGGCGAACGGGAGAAAACAAGACGCGTGCTCGCGAAACCAATGCGCAAAAAACGGAAACGTTCGCTCCGGAGCTTCGACCGTTAAATAACTGATCAGCTGGGCGGTCAGTGCGACCTTGCAGGGTGTGCGGCATAATGCTGCAGTGTCTCGCCAACGCAGTAAGCTAACATGCTTAAAGCCAGCTGAATACCCTCAACGGAATCAAAATCGCTGTGCATTGGTCTCACTATTTTTTCCCGCTCACTTTTTTTGGTCAATTAATCTTTGTTTACGTGCAGCAAACATGGACATGGAGTCCATGGAAGTTGATGAGAGTGCTTGCCAGCTGTGAGTGCCATCGCAAATGCGGTTTTAACACTCTAATGAAACCCAACCACCCGCTAGCTACGTTCGCACGCCGGAGGATGTGAAGGCCATTGTGAAGCACGCCAAACTGGACGAGCGCCAGTTGACCCAACTCACCCAGGCCCTGTACTTTCCGTCGGCGGACGTGGATTCGGAGAATCTGCGTCTGCTGGAGCTGGACGGGCACATGCTGGGACAAATCCGCGACGGCCAGACGTTGTATTTCAAAGGTGGCCAGAACGAGAAACTGGTGCTCTGCACCGATGAGCGAACCTACGACGTGAAGGGGGCGGAAATCTCCAACAGCCTGTTGCTGGTACCGGACCTCAAGTTTGCTGCCGCCACTAGCACCTCTCCGCTAAAGAGTCCGCGCAATGGCAACGCCAACACCTCCCTGGAGCGCAGCCTCAACGACAGTGCGGAGGATGATCTGGAAGTGCCTAGGACTCTGGAGCAGCGGCCGGTGCTCAAGGTGTTCCACGAATACTTCGAGTGCCGCGAGATCAAACCGCGCTTTCGCAAGCTGGGCGAACTGCTGCAGCTAACCCGATATTCAGGGCCGGAGAACGAGTTCTGCGTCGAACAGAAGCTGCTCTTCACCTTTTCGCAGCTCCTGGACACGGTGCAATGCAGTCGGGGCCAGTTTCTAGAGGGATTGAACCACTATCGCGCCATGGAGTTGGACGGGCGAATGCGCGTGATGGAGTACGAGTACGAATATCGCATTATTAACATGATGATGGGATTGATAAGTGAAAACTCCTGGGCTTTGGACGAAGTGGAAAGGGAGGAAACCATCAGCGCACTGAAGGGCATAGCACCAGAGGAGGTTGTGGCTGGGCTTTTTGACGTCTATACCACGCCGAGCGAACGTTGCCCGGCAAAGTTCGAGTACCAGGAGTCGATGGTCTCCCGAATTGTGGCACAGAACATTCTTCAGCCGGGCTTGCGATTCCGCAATGAGGAGTTCATGCGCACCTGGCAGGAGGCGCTACCCGAGGGCATGTCCTGCGACTTGAAGTATCTACGTGGTCTGGGCATTTGCGACAAGGAGGGAGCTCAGCCCTGCATCCGCTCGCTGGCAGAGGAGCTACTGCCCACCAATATTAACGATCGCATGCGGGCCCTATTTAAGACTAAGCAAAGATGGACAATGGAGGAAATGGAACCGTACATAGAGTAAGTATTTTACAATGTCTGGAAGTTATTTTGATTTTCGGTTTTATATTCAGGTGCTTTACCACCCCAAATTTGTCCGTTTCCACATTGCTGGCCAAGCACGCCCGCTCATTGACAGACGGAGGTGTGCGATACTTTGTTGCCAAGCATTGATACAAACATACAGAGCTTTAGCCTTTCTCTTATTCAATAAAACAGTTTTAAGTTAGTTTACGCATTCCTTTTTCGTTTGTTGCGGTCTTTTTTGGCCTGCTTCTGGTCTTCTATGGCCGCCTTCATGGTCTCCACGGCACTCTGCGTGTGACTCGTGGCTAATTGGGCCGCCTCGCTGTTAGGGTACTTGAAGCTGAAGCCTCTGGGGAAGATGGGCTGTGCCAGGAGGGCATTAAGCTGGGCTCTGACTGTCTCCACGTGCAGTCGATTGCGACGGCGCTCTATCACAAATGGGTCCTCATCCTGGTCGCTGCCACTGCGATAATAAGATAGCTTTAGACTTCATTTGATTGACGCCTGGGTTAGAGCACTTACGATTCGTCATTGTAGCCATCAATGATCATGTCCATTTCCTCAGCGTGCTTCTTCATCCAGCCGCGCTCACTCTGCACGCGCTTCAGCTTCAGTTCTTCCTTGTCCAGATCTCGCGCCAGATTCACACGCTCGCGAACTGCTCCCAGAAAACGCTCCGAGATTGGAAAAAGCGGCAGATCCTCAGCTGAAAAGTATACCCAAATGTAGAACATCTTTCATTTAAAATTGCTGTTTCACTCACTTCTCTCTAACGTTTTGTACAGCTTCACATAGCTCTTGACCTCTCCCGGCTCCATAAACATGACTGTTATGCCATGCTTATTCGCTCGTGCTGTGCGTCCCGATCTGTGCACGTAGTTCTCACTGGTGCGCGGCACTTGGTAGTGGATCACATGCTCCACATTCGGTATGTCTAGACCACGAGCAGCCACATCAGTAGCTATCAGCAAACCAGTGGGACTGTCACGGAATCGCTCCAGGTTCTTCAGACGCTGCTTCTGGATCATGTTGGCATGCAGGGGCAGGGGATTGCAGTCCAGAAGGCCGAAAAGCGTGGCAAGTCGTTTGACGCAGTCGATGGAATTGCAAAAAACAATGGTGCGGCCTGGGTGGCGCTGGATGAAGTAGTAAAGATGGTAGTCCTTATGATCGATGGGGCACAGCAGACGGCTCTCGGTCAATGTTTGTGCGGTTTCTGCAGATGAACCTTATAAATCTGGTATTTAGCCCATGATTAGCTTTGAATACTTACGCTGGGAGCTGGTTATATCCACAATCTTCGGTTGGGAGATGCCCAACTCCTCAATAAGACTTTCAATTTTCTGATCCACTGTCTGTTTCACAAACTTCGGCCGCTTACCCACATTTCGCTCTAAACGTTAAGAAGTTCTTGTTAGTTTATGAAATCTAGAAAGAGCCAAGTAACTTACTTTGCATGTGATCGGGAAGATCGTGAACCAACGTCAGAGTGGCCGAGTAAACGAAATTTTGGCGCTGATGCTTCTTCTGCTCGTCCGAATTGAGAACCTTGAGCAGACTGCGCAGCTCCTCGAAGTGCCCCTTCTCCACCATGCGATCCGTTTCGTCGATGACCAGGAAACTGACATCCTCGATCTTGCCGAGATGTCGATTGCCCTGGGCGTAGAGTTCCCAGAGGCGACCAGGTGTGGCCACCACGATATCCGGACACTGGCGAAGTACTCGCTCTTGTTTCGCAACTGCTAGACCTCCGAAGATGGCTGCCACTCGAATGCCCGTATACTTGGCAGCAGCCACCAGGTGATTCTTGACCTGCACGGCCAACTCCCTGGTGGGTGTGAGAACCAGACCGTACAGGGGAGTCTGCTTGCGCTGGGCGTGCTCCTCGTCATCACTCTCCTCATCACTGGCACCGGAAACGTGATCCAACTCCTCCGGCGGAGGCGTTAGCTCGTGCTCATCTGCCGCTGGCTCCGGCTGCTGCCCCTTCACCTTGGGCGCCTTGCGTATGCCAAAGCGAATATTCCTTTGCTTTAGCTCCATGATTCCGGCAAGCATGGGTATGCCAAATGCCAGTGTCTTACCGCTGCCCGTTTCCGCTGCTCCAAGGATGTCCTTTTTGCCGTGGATTGCAGCCGGCATAGTCAGTGCCTGAATTTGAGTGGGCGCCTTGAAGCCTTGCTCGCCGAGGGCACGCAGAATGGACGCAGGGACACCCAGGCCGTTCCAGGCGGATACATCTTCGGCTTCGCCGGTAGAGATTGACACTAATTTAGGTGCTTCCTCGTCACTAGAGTCCTGCTGGTCTGCCGAATCTTCTGCCTTGGCCACTTCTTCTTCAGCGTCCAATGGTGGTGGCCTGAGTAGCGCAAAGCGATCTGCCGCGTGCTCATCACTGGAATCCTCACTGTGGTCGCTTTCCTTTCCCTTTGACTTCTTTTGTTTACGCAGCTCCTTTCGCTTTTCCCGTTTCTCTTTAAGTTTTTGCATTTTTTGCGCATGACGCTCGGCCAGACGGGCTTTTTTGCTGCTCCTGGCAGCGACTGCCACTTCATCCTCGCTTTCGGATTCGCTGGAACTCTCGCTGGATTCTTTCTCGCCGCCCTTCGATACCTTTCTCTTCTTGTTCTTCGTCTTGCGCTCTCTGTCTGGATTCCGAGACGTAGTCCTCTTCTGCGAGGACTTAACGAGCGATGCATCGTAGTCCTTGAGGACCTCCAGACCAATTAATCCCTCGTAGCCGCCACAATCGTCGGATATCACGTGGCCTTTGATTTTCACCTTTTGCCAGTTCTCCGCTTTGGCAAGAGCAGGCTCCTTAGCCACGCCTTTTAGTAGTTTTGGTGGCTTCGCTGTTTTCTGCTTATTCTGAACCATAATTCGATGTTTTTACTTATTAGAAGTTTAATAAACATGCAGTTAAAAAAACCGCGTGTTGAATGCTGCTTCTTCTTCCCGCTGTTTGTTGACATTGGACAGGGCTGTTATGCACAGCTGTTCGGTGTCGAACTAAAAGTGCTAAAATAGTGTTGGAAAATGCTGAGCTATACCCTTGAGCTTGGCGGCTATTTTGAATATTAATTAGGCTGTTTGCTTTATTTTCTTACTTTTACCCCTTGTTAAAAAGAGTGCTTAATTTGTGTGTGGTTTTTATTTACTGGGTGGTTTATCTATACAAATCAAGTTTAATTCGATTAACATTCTGCTCGCTCTAAATTTAAAAACAGTTAGCTTATACGAGTATTTGGTTTACTGCTCGCCAGTCACGCCCAGCTTCTTCTTCAGGGACTCGGGCATTTCTGGTGGTGGTGGGCGTGGCATGCGCAGGAACACCTTGACGGCATCGTAGATGAACCACTGGGCGGCGGTCAATGTGCCGATCATCACGATCCTGGGCACCAAACCGCCCCACAATCCTGAAATCGAAAACAACGTGATAGTTTTAGATGCTGGTGGAGATCCTCAAAAATGCCAGTACTCACCAGACCAACCCAGCTGCTTGGCCACATCCAGGGCGGAGGCACCCTTGGCCTGGTTCAGCTTGGACACCACCGTGTCCGCCGGATGCGAGACGATGGCGCAGAATACGCCGGCAATGTAGCCGGCGGCGAAGGTCACCACCAACTGCTCACCCTTGGTGCAATCGGCACGCGGCTTGGGCACCACATACTTGTACAGCAGCTCCAGCGTCCGCTCGAAGCAGGCGAACTTCATCATGGTGTAGGGGATCTGGCGCATCCACAGCGGCACCAGGCCCTTGTAGAAGGCGGCTACGCCCTCCTGGGCCGTCATCTTGGGCAGAGCCTCTCGCAATGTCTTGGCGAATCCGGGCGTGGTCTGGATCTTGACCTTGGCCGCCTCCATGGGCGCCAGGGCGATGTCGGCGAAGAACTCGGCGGAGGCCGAGGCGGCCAGATAGAGTCCGGTTCTGTAGAGGAATGCGTTCTCCTCGCCGATAGCATCACCGTACACCTTCTTGAAGACCTCGTACAGGCCGAACTTGCACAGACCCTGCATCGAGTAGCCGATGAAAGTGGGTGCCCATCCCTTGGCCAGTCCGCGGACGCCCTCCTCCGCCAAGCTGATGCGGAAACCGGTGAACACGCTCTTGTACTTGGCCGGGTCCACCTGCAGGCGGCACTTGACCAAATCCAAGGGCACCACCATGGTGTGTGTGGAACCGCACGAAATGATGCCGCCCAGGCCGCACAGCAGGAAGTAGTGGTTCGAGCCGAATTCGCAGGAGTCTGCAGAAGATTAATAATAATTTATCCAACTCGTGGATCCAGGAGGAGTATGTCCACTTACCACCCTCGGCAACAGCAGCGGCAGCGATGTTGTGGTTTGGAGTCAGCTGGCGAGGAGCAACATCCCTGAGCGTGGGGGTCACCACTGCGGAGGATGTGGGGGCGGAAGTGGGCGGTGCGGCCTGGCAGTTGACGCTGGTGAATGGCGACTTGAACGTTGAGTTCTGCGCGGCATCGAACAGGGACTTGAACATGGTGCCTTAAAAAGTGCCTTGGAAAAGAAAGATCAAGGGTATCGAAATGTTTAAGGTTAAGGTCATGATGTAACAAAATGAACTCCAAGTAGTGCCACCTACACTAGGTACTCAATTGTGTACTAGATGTACTAGATTTTAAATCTATACATTAATATTTAGTACTTGTGTTCAAAATTTTTAAGTACAAAGAAATTCAGTTCGTCCAGACCAAAAGATTATTTAATATGTCAACAACATTTCTTCTCTATTATCTATAGTATTCAACTATTTAATAATAATATTTAATGATAAGCATTATCAATAATATATTCAATCCGAAACCACTTTGGTAAAACACTATTTCTTTTTTTTATAGTGTTATTTTTAGATCGGGACTCTATATATGCATTATTTTTTACATAACTATTGTTTTTTCCCATTCGCCAAACACTTTTTATGCATTGCGTAATGTTTCCGTCTGAGTACGTATTGGATCACTTTGTATGTATATATTTCTAAAATGTTCAAAAACCGAACGGTTTTCAAAACACCGAGCAAACTGAAACACTCACTTCAAAGTGCGGGGTATCGAAGGAGGTGGAGTGCAGATAGGGCTGAAATATAGTTGAAGTATAGAGTCGTTGTTGGGTTGAAATGTGGGCACCCAAAACAACGTTCGTCGTTCGCCAGACCAGAAAACCAAATGCAGTGGCTGCAATGGAATAGTGAGAGCTAGCAGCTTCTGTTCAGGGTTGTCAGCCGAGTGCGAAGCCAACCGGTTGATAACGGTTGCGAAACGGTTGGGTATCGGGTAAAAACTTACATCACAAACGCACAGCTAAACGGCATGAAGAAGACTGCCTTTTATCAAACCTTTGAATATATTGGCTCCATAGGCCACCTGACAACCCACGAATAGAGATTGTTATTTATAAATTGGCAATACTTGCCCATTGAGCAGCGTCTGGTTTGAGTATAACATGTATAGGTGTAAAAATAATTTCATTAACGTACGGCCAGCTGATCGGAGGACGAGAAATTGGCAACTCAATCGATTCATCGGATCGCTCTGGATCAAGGTTAAGATCTTGTTGGTTTTTGCAAAATTTAAACACTTTATTTGAAACGTACAATGCTATTATAGATGTGTATTACTAAAGTCAGTAGTTAGTAACTCTGTGGTCTTAGGGGCTATTACAAAAAACGGTATACGACATGGTATCTTACAATCAGACAAGTAAGTACATTTCTGTGGTTGGTGCTTATCAAATAAATGCTAAAAATATCGGAAGTACATAGCTGCACATAATATAGTAGTAATACTTTTTGCAATAAATTACAGTAAAATACAATACAATACAATACATCGATCAAAAATGGCAGAAACAATGTCATCACTTAATAGTTGGTGTTCATCTCGTCCTCGGAGGCTCTATTAGATACAGATGGGTCAACAATGGAGGCCACCGCGAGCTCACAAAGCACATAGCGAGTTTGGAATGCGGGCCCAGCATTCTGGACTGGCGGCAGTTGAACTGCCCGTTTGGAAACTTACAAAACTATATTGGCAAACAAGCGGACATCTTATGCTCTAAAACTTAACAACGCTATGTGGACTACGATTCGGCAGTTTCCATGTGCCGGTGCACCGTCACTGGCGCCAGGATGTAGTGTGGCCGGGACTCATCCACCTCGAGGGGCAACGTCGTCTGCCCGTAAACACCACCTGCTGGCGGTCCGCGACATGGCGAGGGCGTGGCCTGCACCTGCTTGTAGCGTTCCGTCTTTGAGGTCGGCTGATTGCTCAAATAGGGGTGCGTGTTTGGCTGGGAGGAGGACTGCTGGCGATTCGTGGGACTCGATATGGACGTGGATATGGACATGGTGTCCGACTTGCTGTGCCGCTTGTCGTGCAGTAGCAAAGGTTCCGCCAGCGTGAAGCACTGCTGGTCAGAGCTGTCCTCGTGCGGCGTCATTGTGCTGTAACCGTGATCCGACTCTCCGTTGGGTGGCCTACGATAGCTACTCCCGCTGGAAACGTGGTAGGGCGAAATATCCGCCGCATGCATCAGCTGCCGCTGTGCAGATGCGTGGTCGTAGCCACCACCAAGAGGCGGCTCGTCATGCGCTTTGCAATCGTCAAAGTTAAACCTGGACAGTGGCAAGCCATAATTCTCTTCCTGCACCGAATCCACATAGAAGTGCTCCTGCGTCTGGGCATCCAGATTGTGTCTGTAGCAGTAGATGGCAAACCCTATCACCATTACAAGGACCACAATCGCCCCTCCCACCGGACCAAAAGCAGAGTAAGCGTGCTGCTCTCTCTGTGGATTGTGGGCTGCCAGCAGTTCCATCTCGTCCAGTTCACCATAGGGCGTCAGGGAGGCAAGAACTCCGTTGAAGCAGCTCGCCTGGGACGAGCAGAAGGCGGTCGAAAAACTATTGCCGTCCACATCCAGCTGGCACCATTCGCAGCCCATCACTCCGAGGCATTCCCTTTGAGTGGAGTATGTTTCGCATATGCCAGCGGAACCGGGACAATTCGGCAGTGCACTAAGCAGCAGCGTGGTCGGTGGAAGGGCAATGAAATGTTCACTTGGTGGCGGACAGTAAGGGAATTGTCGCGTGTAGTTGGCAAAGTACATAAGGGGCGATGGTGAGCTGCTGTCCCCCACCATTGGGCACTCGCATGGACACTCACAGTCTGTTTGGTCCATCCGCTTGCAGTTTAGACACTCTCTATCGATTGTGCTGCATGGACAAAAGGCGCCGCCATCGCAGCTGGAGTTTAGGACGGCAGCGAATAGATTGCTGCCGCGGATCAGGGCAATCGCGTACTTGGTTCGCTCGCCGTGCACTACGTTGCCCAGGATGCTGGACAGAGAAGTGTTAAAGGCGTAGTAACGCTGCAACGTGCGATTTTGGTAGCTGGCACAGCCGAGTTTTCGTACCAACTGGCCGTGGTTCAACATGTCGTTGGCCAAATACGATTCCTTGTGTGTGAGGTGCTCATGTGGACGCCGCTGATTTTTCGTTAGTGTGGCGGGCTGCAACATGCTCGGGTGGGCCAACAAATATCCTTCGTGCTCGAACAGCAGACACTTTATGTGTGTCAGCTGGCAGATCGGAGTGCCCTCCAGGATCAGGCGATAGTAGAAGGCATATGGAACGTCCAAAGCTACCACTGCTACTGGCCTGTCCTGCTGGGCAGAGTGCAGCGCATGGGCCTTGCCTTCGAAGATGGTGTGCGCAATGGTGATTATGTATCCAGCTCCACCGGCATCCAGATACGGAGCTGTGCTAACAATCTTTCCCGGCTGCGCCATTGCCTGTCGGAACCATGGCCGCCGTGTTGGATCGTAGCTGCTGCTGAGCAAGCAACCTGGGAACAATTGCAGCACTCCGCTCACACTAGCGATGTACCGTCGAATGACATGGCTACGCAGTGATCCCCTTGCGTCCTGGTGTCGGCGCCTCAGCTGCTGCATCGCCTGGTACAGAACACTCACCTCGTGCCGAATACTGGGACGCAGCCCCATATTGGCCAGCAGACCACTTGAGTCGCGAAGATAGGCCATTATAGACTCCACATGCCTCAGCTGGGTGCGAGGCCTGTTGTTGTGAAGGAATCCGAACGGAGACTCGAATGCGGCAGCACTCAGGAACAGAGTTGGAGCATCTGGAAAATTTGAACATGTCATATTATTTTGTAACGCTCAGACCTATTAGTGTATCAATAAAACTCACCCATTGTGGCAATTTGTCTGAAGTAGCGACACGTTTTGGGCGGCGCACTGATGCCCTGATTTAAGTCCAGACGATGATAGAGTAGGTCCATGCTCTCGCCGTAATGGCCGGGCTCGTAGTTGGACACGGTGTCCTTCAGGTTATATCGTTGCGTGGAGGAAACATTGCGCAGAGGGTCGCCTCCACTGCTTACCAGGCACAGTACATAAAATCCCAGCACAGATTTCCAGTAGTAGGTACGTTGGAGACGCTGTCTACCCACATAGACATCCGTAGTAACATTACCGCTCTCCTCGTGTAGAAGGCGGTCCCGAATATGGCTGGAAAAATCTGTGGCGTTTTCCAGATAAGCAATGTTTACGGGATATGAGGTCTCGCGCTGAATGAGCGGTCGCGGAAAAGCCGGATGAGCTAGCGTATTTCCCGTCGAGCGATCGAGTAGAAAGGCATACCCTAGGCCCTGTTTGGCACTGGATGTAGTACTGGGGTAGTTAAGTAGATCCTCGAGCAGATCCGACAGGTACAAGTTTACTCCTACAACACCGTAGGGAGGAACGGCATGCGTGATGGAGACAAGAACATCTGCAGAGAGGCCAAATAATGATTGTGATTGTGTAATCAAGTTAAATTGCTTTTGTACTCACCTCCGCTGTCTGCGTCCACAACTGGAGGATGAACTTCTAGCGTATCGCTCAAATATCGCTCTTGAAAGAGCTGTCCAAATATCCGTGAACTCGTTTGGGGTAACGTCGTCTCCGCGTGCATTTTGCTGAGAACATAGAAGCGTCCAACCAACTGAGACGCCTCCTGTCCACTGGGCCACCAACTTGCCACATCGATCTCGTACTTGGTGTAGTTCTGAGTGGCCACATCATTAAGGAATTGCTTTTCGTACATAATCCGCTTTTCATCGAGCACCACCGCACATGTGTTAATAATAACAGGAGCCCTAAGTCGTTTTTGACCGTCGGCCACTACTCGCAGTACTGCCATCGCATCAGATAAGTTGGTCAGGAGGCCACGAGTGATGTAAACGAATTCCACTGGTTGCTCTGCCGTGTTTATCATTCCCGACTGTTGCAGTCGATGAAGTAGCTCAAAGGAGTACTCAAATCCCAAGGAGTGGTTTGTTAAAGCTTGCGCCCGGCTTAAGTTGTTAAAGTAGCTAATTATTTCCTCCTTGTGCGCGCGAGTCGCACTGTAAATGCCTTGGCCAGCCTCGGCGGGAAAGGTTTCTAGAGACATGAAGTTCGCCTCACTCGAAACCGTCACCAGTGATACTTTATCCGTATCCTCCAGCAGTTGGAGCATTTCGTGAACTGAAAATAAAGACAAATGATTTATTTGTCTTTCAATAAGAATCAATAGTTTACCAAAGCTTTTTGAAAGGTCAAATAACTCCGCAGTTAGAGCTGATCCAACGTCGATTAGGAAGAGCACAAATTTTTGCTTAATAGCTGACACGTAGAGCTGACGAAAGTGAAGGCTGGCAGAGGCTCCATCCGAATTGGACAGGAAATATATATGTTTAAAGTGGTTGCCACTAATTGGCTTGCTATTCGAATTTTCCGCATCGCTTCGACTGAGCCTGCGCTTGAGTAGAACTAGTTGACTCGATATGTAGCCATTGACAGCCAAGGAACGGGCATTGTTCTCATTCAGGAAGGTAGCTCGTGCATCATCTGACTTAAGATAGTTTAGGATTTGGATCTGCTGCCTGTTGTAGTGAATTGATTGGGTCGACGAGGAGCCGTACTCTAAGTCCGTTTCGTAGTCAGGCTGGCAGCTCTCTATTTGGGTGTTCAAGTAGAGCTGCATATGCTCATCGGTTGTTGAAGCCGTGTTCTTTGCATGTAGATCTTCCAGCTCCATTTCTAGATCCATTTCGCTCTCCGACTCCTCATCCTCGTCGTCGTAGCTGTATTGCCAGACCTTGGTGAGGTTGTAGCGCAACAGTTCGCGCAGTTCCAACACCACGTAGGTGGCTTTCTGGAGTTTCTTACTCAGATGACTGCAGAATAATTGCAAATCCCGCTGCAGCTGGGGATTGACCATGCTGCTTTCGTTGCTCGGAGCTTGACGCGTGTTTGGAGCTCCGTTGGCGCTGCTGAAGTGCATGGAGTCGAAGATTTCCTGCACGGATATTTGGGCATTAAAGATGAGTTTAAAAGCTTATACAAAATAGATAACCCACCTGGATCTTGGCCACCCTCAGCTCCGTATTGCGAATGTTCCGCAGTTTGCCCTCCATGCTGTGTCGCAGCTGCATGGCATTCTGCTGGTTGTGGTGCACGAAAAACACGCTGCCCGGCGACTGCTGCAGGGGCATAAAGCCAGGATCCGTAGGCACTTGTTGGTTGCTAGTTGAGTTGGCCATGGCCAGAGGAACATGTTGACTGCTAGTGAGGCACGCCAGCACTGCCAGGACGAGAAGCACGGCGTTTAGGTGGCAGATGGGCCACATTGTTTTGGTGGTTCCGGCGGGCTCCGTGGCCACTGGCGCATAATATTGAGTTTACCGCATATCTGGAATACGACCAAATGTTAGAATGGATGGCTTCCTCCTGCGGATTTCTGCATTACCAGGTTCTTCTCGAGCTGCACGCTGATTTGTTTATGGAATTTCGTCACATAAATCTCGCTGATTTCTCGGTGTTAGGCATAGTAAGCACGTGCACATTGCTCACTGGCTCTGATACTGCAACTAATTAACATATGTGCGCATTTATTTCTCAAATTAAGCAGTTAAATTAAAAATTTTTGCCAATGTTTTCTTGAAATTCCACATGCACAGTGTGACCGTCTGTTGTACATTAAAAGGCCGTAGGCGGAAGACCCAAAATGCTCAACGCAGCAGTGTGGCTTCATATTACAAATAATTTCGAAAAGGGTCACCCTAGAAATAACGTATTTTCAAAAAAATCAAATTGGCTGAACATGTATTTACTCAATATTCTCGAAGAGCATCTGCACTTAAATAAATAATAATTACATTCAAATCTCCTTTGCTCGATTTTCCTTGAATTCTTTAGTAAATCAACGCTACTTGGTTACTTTCCCTTTCACTTTTTGGGTGCATCTACAAGTTGACGAACGTTAACTAACGTCTGTGGTCGAAACCAAACTTGAGCCTTTGCCAATTATTCGCTCATCCGTTGTCAAGGTTGTGTGCATTTGATTCTTTTTTAGTTTTGTCGGCTGGATACGTGACTATGTTGTCTGAAGATGGAACAGATGCAGTCCAATTGGTGTCAGACAAACAAGGTGCGTGTCCGGCATGATAAATATTGAAATGGTTGCAATTGTTCAATATAAAAATGAGCAAGTCCCAAATATTGCACCGCAGTTTCAAACAAAACGTTCATCAAAATGGTGACAAAGGTATGATGTGGAGTCATTTAATAAAAATTGAATCGTAAATCTTATGGCATTCCTAAAGTTTCTTCTACTGTTGCCAATTCTGGCCATTGTACGAGCTGAAGTAGATTCCACTGGTGGACGTACAGCACCATATGCTCCAGCTGGGTGGCATCCGCAGATTCCGTTCAACCTACCTAATGAGTCTGTACTTCCTATCCAAGGAGTAGAAATCACAAAGGCCCGAGTGGACCAGTTTGAGCCAGTGGAAAGGCCCCAGCCCAATTATATTCCTCCGAAACAACTAGAAACACTCAAGGAGGAGATTTTTCCCATTTCACGACCGTCCAGCCAGTACGGTCCGCCTGATCCGAAATTTAAAATCATTTATCCCGACGATGAGGAGCCAGTAACTTCACAAGTTATCAAAGACAATCAGCAGCCCAAAATCAGAGAGGGACGATACTTCGTCATTTCGCAGGACAATAAACTACAAAGGGTTACTTTCAGCTCGCAGCAAAACGAGAATGCAGAGGACTTTACGGCTCAATTGACTTACTCCACTGTGGGACAGCTCAAGGATCCTGTATATCGATACAACAGCCAGGGACAACTGGAGAGGGTCCTCAAGTAGGTATTTTGGATATAGCTATTTTGAAAATTTAAATGTAATATTGTACAATGTATTCAATTCTCAAAATGAATCACGTAAATTGCTTGCAATAATACATTTTGTTATCTATTGGTTAGTACTACACTCTGAGATAATATAAAATATATTGTCATCAAAATAAAAAGACAGTTTGGTTTTTCTTTTTGACTTTGTTTTATACAAAAATGCTTCTTTATTCATTTAATAATTATTAAATATACACAAAAATCTCATAAGTTCGTTTCACTTTCGAATTTCCATTTTCGTTTAAAAACTAAATACAATCCTTATGCATGTATGTATGAATGCGTAATGGTCATGGTGTGTGTGAGTGGTGTGTTGGTGTGTGTGTGCGTAGACTTACACAAAATGAAGGCGCTTAAACAAAACAAAACGGCAAGGAGTTCCAGGCGTAGAGACAGGAAACAGGGGAACGAACGGCTGTGAAACGGAAACGGAAAGGAACGCGCCTGTCTATGGCAAAATGGCGGCCGTCCCACTAATGGGATACACAGATATAGGTATATGGATAGGGATAGACTGACTGCGATCGCTGGCCCTCTGGCTGGATGTGCGTTTAATACTCGGCCAGCGATCCCATGAAGTAGACGAGTATAGTTGCGGGGTCGACCTCAATCGGGTATCCTCACTCCCCCATCTTAATAGCCGTTGAACTTGCCCTGCTGCGCGTTGCTATCGTAACCGCCACCATTGCGACCGTTGCCGTTTCCGTTGCCATTGCCGACCTGCTCGTACCGGATGGTTGGGCGGTATCCATTCTGGTCGGCCTCGTACTCGACAATCTGTTTGCGACCATCGGGCAGCAGGACGTAGTAGCGGCCCACGGCAAGATCGCCATCGCGGGACTCCATGTGTCCGAAGTCATTGCCCGACTCGTAGTCCTGCACGTCGTACTTGAACTCGTACTTGGCCGGTCCGTACTGCTCCTCATCCCGCTGTCCGTATCCGTTGCCATTGCCATTACCGCCGCCATAGCCGCCGTTTCCATTGCCGCCCTTGAAGATGGCACCAGTCAGCGCAGGAGCACCATATTGACCCTGGGGAGGAGCGATGGGGGCGCCGTAGCTGTTGCTGGGCGCTCCTCCATTGCCGCCAGTCCGCTGGGGAGGCAAGTAGTTGTTCGACGGCGACTGGAAGCCCTGCGTGGGCGGCAGGTAGTTGTTGGACGGCGCCTGGGGCGACTGGTTGGGGGGCAGGTACTGGTTCTGGGGAACTGGTGGCTCCGCATGGGTCCAGGCAGCCAGGCACACGAGCAGCGCAATCGACGTAAAGGCCTGTGGAATGGAAATGCAGGTGTTTTTCAGGAGATTTTTGAGCAAAGCAACCCTTGACAAAACACTCCGATTCGGACAGCTGTCATTCGAAATTAAATACGTTCTATTGTTAAGCTGGTGTGTCTTTTACTGATTAAATTTAAGCGAAAGTGAAGAAGCTATGACCGATTCGGACGACACTTCCTGGATTCAGTGGTTTTGCAAGCAGCGGGGCAACGAGTTCTTTTGCGAGGTGGATGAGGACTACATTCATGACAAGTTTAATCTGAACTTTCTCGATTCAAACGTGAATAACTACAAATGTGCCTTGGAGGTGATCATGGATAGGAATTCGGGTTCAGCCTCGGACGCCCCTGCTGAACCGGAACTGGAGGCCAGTGCAGAGAAACTGTATGGTTTAATCCACGCTCGCTTCATCTTAACCAACCAGGGCATCGAGCTGATGCTAGAGAAGTACAACAAGGGAGATTTCGGGACATGTCCACGCGCTTTCTGCCAGAGTCAGGCGGTGCTACCCATTGGGTTGAGCGATAATCCCGGCGAGGAAATGGTCCGCATCTACTGCCCGAAGTGCAATGATGTTTACATTCCAAAGGCGGCGAGACACTCCAATCTGGACGGAGCCTTCTTTGGCAGTGGATTCCCTCATATGCTGTTCATGGTGCATCCGGATGCAAGGCCAAAGCGGACAAAGCAGAAGTTTGTGCCCAGGTGAGATCGGCCTGTGTCCCCACATTAAAATTATAACTAATATGGCAATGTATTTGCAGGCTTTATGGTTTCAAGATCCACCAGAATGCCTACCGAACTGCGGCTGAGATCCAAAGAGATATAACCATGTCGCCAATGGGAGAGATCGAAACCCCATCCCACAACTGATCCCAAATGTGAAATTTCTCATGTGAAACCGTGGTGTACTCCTCGAGTAAATGGCCACTGTTCGCCTGGCTGGCTTCCAGCTCAAAAGCTCGCAAAAATAACAATAACTGCTCAGGCTGTGACCCGCTTGACAATCTTTTGTTTGGATTTGATGGCCTGCGAGCAGGCCCAGAATCGGCTTTGTCTTTCCCATCTTTACAGCATTTAGCTGGGACATATGCAAATCTGTGGTAATTGGGTCCCAGGTGAAGCTCCCATCGGATTGGGTTGGATTGGATTGGATTTGGCTGGGCAGCAAGTGAAGGGCTGATCTCGTGCTTGCGCAATGCGTCTGAATGCTAAGTATACGCCGTGTGGCGCAGACAACCTGTGGGAGAACCTCTTCGGCTCAGGCTTACACAACTTATTTCCGAATCTTGTGCAAAAGATCTTTTGGCCGAGTGTTTAGGCACAGGGCCGTCAATGACTTTCATGCTTCATTGGCGTTAAAACGCTATGCTTTTGGCTGCGCTTTTGTCTGTTTTTTTATCGCCGCCTGGTCATCTCCAGACTGCCTTACTTGGGCATGTCCAGTAGTTCTTCTTCCGCCACTTAAAGTTTCTCTAATTTATTCATTGCAAAATGACCCCAAGCAGCGGCAGCTGTTGTTGCTTCTGTTTGTTACCCACACCCTAGAAATGTACTGGGATCGCTGGCTGCAATTGTTTCCCAGGCGGATGCTATCGGTGTTCTGATTCCGCAACCCAAACAAAAAAAAAGCTAAAAACAGTAGCTATCCCCAACAAATTGATGGTAATCTTAACCGCGATGATGGCAGCGTATGAAATTTATTATGCGGATCTCCGTTTGATTAATCACCCTTCTGAACTTGATTTTTCATATGGCTCAAATATTAATTTTTTCATGTCTTCTCCTTCCGATTAGCTGATTAAGTGCTATGTGAGACAATGAGCGCTTCATTAGTTTGATGAGCTGTTTTATTGATTGATCGATCTATTGCCAAAAACGACTTTAAATGAGGGCTATTGATAGGCTAAAAATATGAATACAAAATTCGAACATGTTTTAGCACCTTTGCAATGTAGAAAAAAAATGGCCAGATATAGAGTGATGTATCAATCTAGGAATTTCTAACGCCACGTTATTTGGAATCTTGAATATCCTTTGAAAATGTAATGAAAAGATTAGTGTCTGACAAAGGACCTATATTGAAAAAACTCCTGAAAGAACTCCTTTAACATATGTCGTACACTTAATAGTTATTCAAGTTTCATATCCTTTAGTCCTATCGTTTCCCGAATACCACATGAGGCATTGTATTTAAACCTATATATTTTGACTTTGACTTCTTATTTATGGCTGCCCATATCCTTTTGTGAGGACTTTTCTTTCACACAGCACACCACTTGGCACTTGACTCGAGAGTTCTATTCGGCTATATACCTTCATTTTGTGTTGTCTTTTGTTTGGGATTTTGGCACACACGAAAACGGTTTTTGTTAACTTTGCTCTGTTGGCTGTGTTCTTCTTGCGAAGATGGTTGACTTGATTGTGATACTGAAACAATTTCGTAGGCCAGTATTTATATTTGAAATGAGCAGCATGCGACGCTGCTGCGTCGACGTCGACTTCAAAAAATTGCGCGCCAAAATGTGTTTCTTTTGGTTCAGCTTAGTTCGGTTTTTCAATATTCGGTTAGTCGAAAAAAAATGAGTGCCACAGCCGAACGAGCACTTGAAAAACATTACAAAATAATGCAAAGCACACGGAGCGGAGGAAGAGCAAAATGTGCTGCTCTCGGTACTGCTGAGAAAAGAGGGAAATCGCTAGAGGTGGATTTGTTATAGTAAACTAGTTACTTTGAAAATTAAAGCGCCAAACATTTTGACGAGCTGGCTTCGTATCTGCGGTCGGGTTCGCCAAATGAGCGAAGATGAGTACCAAGCATCCAAGCAAATGAGCCGAGGGAGTACCGCGCTCCTGCGGCAGCAGGCCATAAACATTTGTTGCCGCTCGTGTAATAGCAGAAACACTTATTTGTAATGGAATTAGTCATGCAGCGGGCAGCGGGCAGCGGGCAGCGACGTCGACGGTAGCGTCCAAAAGCCAAGTGAGCGGAGGCAGCTGCTCCACGCATCTTCATTGCGGATCGCAGGCTTCAGTCGCGCGGCAGCTTCAGCGGCGGCCGCCTCGAAAGGCGAAGCAGAAACAAAAGACTCAGGCAACGAACTTGCTGCAGGCAATGCTGCTGCAAATTGTTTTCCCTTAGTGCGTGGGAGTTTTCGCTGGGTTTTGTTCGGTTTCGTTTTTCGGCACAACTAATGAGCTGGATTATGCCCCAGACTTCACAAATGTGTCCGTTTGGATTGGCGTTGACATGGATTCAAGTCGGATAAGCAGCAATTGAGATGTGAGCACAGCGAGGGAAAAAGCGTTTTCAGATACGTTATCTTCCTACTGGGAAAGATACGCTCTAGTGTCGAAAATGTTGATTGTCGTTAAACAGAACCTTAGTAACGACTTATTGTTGCTATGTGAAAAAAAATGACTAACGATCTCTAGAATGGGAACATTCAGGGAAATATGCCTCAGTTTAAATGAAATATATTTAAAGCTACGCTTAGAAGTAATAGGTATATTTAATATATTTAATATTAATATATTAATATTAATATATTTAATGTAGCCTTTTTATTAAATAATTTTTAGAGAGACATACCTTTTAAAATAAATATATATTTTAAAGAAATAACATAGTTTTTCATATTATTCCATTTCCTGCAACCCATTTAAATGTGTTTGCTCAATAGTTTTGGATATTTATTTATCCCATTAAAAAGTCGATTGCATAACACAAAGGAGACTTGAACTCTTTAAAAATGCTTGAACACAACACTTGACAACAGGGAAAAGTAACTCAATATTTTTATTGCCATATTTAATGTTCATTCAAACAGTGGGCGTAGCATCCATCACGATCAGCAAATATTTTTTTGGTCAATTGTCTTTTGGCTCATTGGTTGAATGCGTAGCAAATTTGAGTTTTTAGCATTTTGTTATACGGACCCTGCTCATTATGCGATTTGGCACGAGCTGACTTTCACATTCGATAATGCCAAGTTTATGAGTTGTAAACTCAAAGGCCATGCGAAGCCACGCCCCAAATGAGCTAGAAATTAATGAGGGATTGAAGGGATGGGGTGGGATCGAATTGATTCCTCGCTGCGTATTCCGCAAAGTGATTTTAGCAAGTAATACTCGACCTTGCCACAGACCACAATAAAAATGAATTGGAGAATTTACTGCAGAGTGTTTGTAATTACCAAGATCATTCGGAGTTATGTTTGCAAATATGCGAATGCGAAAAATTCAAATAAGCAAACGGAAATTATTGCAGAGCAGGGAAGACTTGACTTCATAATGGCTAATATGAATCTTGAATTGTAAACAAAACAATTAAATAAAACTTCGCTTTGCCGCATTCCTTGTCTCGGAAGCCCAAACTGAAATTCATATTCAATAGCACTCCATGAGCGACTTGAAATCTGTTTTTGGTTTTCAGTTTTCAGTGTCTTCTGCTTGTTTTTGTTTGTTAAGTTTGTAATCATTTTTCCAGCACATTAAAAAATCATTTAATTTCCTGCATCGGCTAATTTACATTGAACGTGCCAGACAGAGAGGCCATCTAGACGAAGTTGGACTTGGAGTTGTACATGGGGATGGAGAGGGCGAGGGCGAGGGAAGCTAATGGCACCCAGCCAGGTGATGATGCGCCAAGTCGAAAACACTGACGATTTGTAATTTCTGATGGCTGCTCTAGAGCTTCGAGGGGGGCGGACCTTGAAATACATATGTATCCGTATCTGTATCTGCAGATTCGAATCTATGTTTGCTTTGTAACCTAGAATGCGGACGAGTGGAGCGCCGCCAACGTGTAATTTAAATTAAACTACGATAATTTCTGATGCAATGCCCCCCAAGACGGACAGAATCAATTAATGCTTCTTTTATTGTAAATTGCGCCTCACTTTGAATATTCCGAGCCACTCAAGATGATGATATTTCGAGAGCGATTTTGGATTTGTGATCTCTGTGGCTCCGAGTTCTTCGCACACCGACTGCATTTTTGGCCCGATGCGAAGGTCGCTGCCTTTTGCCAGAATCCGGAGTAAAAGTCGATTGACTCACACACAAAATTGCCAAACTTTGGCATTTCGAACCGCTCTGAGGTGAACTGAAATGGATGTGAGTAAGCGGGGTGTGGATGAATTATGATAGGGATGACTACGTGTATAAGGAAATTACGGTTTTCATTAACTGATTCTAAGCAGAACCTATTTATTAAGAAAGCTTTTAGTGTGCAGCCTTTTTACCCTATAAAAAGAATCTATTGCATTGCGGATCTTTATAAAATCGATTGAGGAAACAAATAACTTGAAAAAGCCATAAAATAAACAAAAATGTTTGTCTAACGTGTTAATTAACAACTTCCAAACCAATCCGGCAGTTATTGATAACATTCCGTCAAGAGCCGAAGGCACGCGAAGGTCGCACCTGGGAGTCTCAGGCGCTCATCCTCCATGGCTCCACTCACCTGTGGCATTTGAGCGATGGACTCGATCTCGATCGCTCTGCACCTCAATGGCTGTCATAAAAGACGCATTCACAGTGCACTCCATACCCCATAAAGTAATTACGCTCACACAGCCCCCATCTGCAGTTGGCCAAATTGCCAAATTAGTTGCTGCTAGTGCAGCTCCATTCAGTGGAGCCCAACTCGCCGCTCTGGTCTTTTAGATCACAGTACTCGGCATAATTAAAACGTATGCGAAGCAATTAAACTTGAAACAGAACGGTGGGGCAGGAGGAGCTGGTCTTCGAGCAGTGGCACGGGCATTCATATGCGGGTAAATCAGGCGCAGCCAGAGAAGTGATGATTAATGTCGGCTTTGCACTCAGAAAAAAGTCAGTGTCCCCAAAAATTATATTCGTAATTTTCCATTCATCACCTAGCTGGCAAGTGTAAATTAAATATAATATGATGAAAGAATTTAAACATAAATACCTTTAAACATTATGAGCTCACGAAATCGGTTCTTTTCTAAGAGGGAGATTTATTATAAATTAGCAAATTAACCTCATGAATTTCTGTTGGTTTTTCCACATCACTTATATATTTTCATGTGTACGCACACGTAACCAACCAAAGCAAATAAAATCTTGTGACTAAACATTGCATTTTGTGGGCGATGGGAGCTCGGGTCCTGTGATTTATTTACGGCCCCAGCGGTCATAAAGATGGTTCCCACTGCCAGTCAAGGCAGCAATAATGATGATGGTGTTGCAGCTACCGAAAAATTTGCCTTTTGTTCGGGATTGGTGTGCAGCGCAGCGCACTTCAGTCGTTGTTACACAATTGCGGAATTGGCTTGAGCCACATTAGATGGCCGAAATCAATTGAAGAACCCTCGATGAATGCGTGCCACGTTTGTGGTTTGCCCCACAGGTCATCGGATGAATGGTCCATTGTCTCTGGCCATGGAACGCCGCAGATTGCACAGCGATAATGTGCCGGAGTTCGCGGCTAATCCGCTGGCCAAGTGCGGAGCTACGTGTGGATCAACTCGACGCCACTTGTAAGAACTTGAGCTCCGACTACATCCTCTTGCGTGGGGGTCAACCTGTTTCTGTTCGTGTTCGTCGGGGGTGGGGGCCATTTGATTGGCACTTTCTGTGGGCCTACCCACATCCACATCAGCACCTCGATGATGAGCATGTGCTCTCGGAATCCGAAACTGAATCAGCACACCTTTTAATAGACAATAAGCAAACATGCTTACTATTCTCGCACGTTGCCATATCGATAAGCACTTTGATCCAACTTCCGCCTTCCCAGCGAACTCTCTGCGAGATCCGCGAAGATAAGGTTGGGCCAACTATACACGTATCTCTACCATCTACATCTGAATATATATATATCTATATCTATCCGTGACACTGAACCTCGGCGGCCTCATCCTTAGCTCGCAACATTGACTTTGAATCACTGACACGCTGGAACGAGCCGCCAAATTTGATTTCGCTTGTAATTCATCTCAATTGAACCCTAAGTTTGGGTAGCACAGTGGTGTCAGACATGGAAAGCAACAGGATTGGGTATTATATAGTGGTCTGTTTGCTGTATAGATGAATAATTAGTATGTTTGCTCCACTGTGGCTTTTGGCTGTTAAACAATTAAAAACCAACAGCGAAAACAATAACAAGCCCCTACTACTACAAGACACCGAAAACCTTACCAAAGAGCATCTTGAGTTGTGGAATTTTTCAAAGCTACAAGCTGACCAAGCAGACAAAGACCGTAGTAATGGTATGGCAGCAATGGTAACACTTTCAGTTTCAGCTTCAGCCAGTGCGATGCTGATCATTGTGCAAGATGATGATGGTTCAGTGGGTCGGTAGTCCAGGTCGGGTCAGATCCCCCACAGATCCCCAGCTGGCCCACCTGAACTCGGACTTTTGAAGGCGCAGAACACGTCTGGTTATGGGCTATTATCTCTGGCTGCTGGGAAATTGTGGGAGCCTCCAACTCGGCCCAACTCGGCCCAACTCGGCGCATAATTCCTGTCATTTGCATTGGAACTGGAACTGCTGGCCACAGCAGAGTCTCTCAATTGGCATGTGAATGACGAGGCTGTCATTATCACGAATGCAATTCGCCGAAAGCGGAGATCCGTCTTTGAGTGGGGGAGTCGATCGATCATTATCACCATTATCCGAACGCTTCTCGGTTGTCGATCTTCAGCTGCTCGTAGCAAATGTCAAGGCGCATCCTTTCTTCTTTTGCATGTCGCCTTGCAGAATGCTGAACAATCTACCCCCAAACAATTATTAATAAGTTGCCCCACAATAAGTGCTTTGCCGCTCAAAAACCGAGCGAATGCCGCGAGGTTTGTTTTTTGCAATACAAAGCGCGGTTTACACAGGTGGTAGGAGTGTGAAATCAGTAATAAAATACACTTTTTGTATTTACATTGCATTCAGTTTGTGTGAAATTATATTCCCTTCCCTTATCACGATATATCTGATCCCATAAACACCGAAACTCGCTTTGCACTGGCCTTTTGTAGAGCGAAAAGCAATTGCGAATCAATTTGGAGTCGAATGGAGCGCCTTTGGAGATCACCCTCATCTTTGAAGCAATTGTCTGGCCGAAAATTAATTGTTTGGCCCCAAAAGTCGAAAGATATCCGATGGATTCTCTAGGCCGCGATTAGATGTGGTCCTAATTTTCGGACATTATGGCGTTAGCAAGTTGCAAAAAGTGGCAGAAAATCAGCGATAAGAGCTGACCACCTTGGGGGATTCAGGCTGAAATGAAAACGAAGCACAGCCAGCCAAAAGATACTAGATACGAGTCTCTTGAGCAACCAAAACTGGGCTTAACAATTCCACTTATAACGGACAAGCGATGGTCATAATTAATATTAAATGTATATAGGTTCCTTTGCCATTTCCTATTGATGGTTATAGAGCTAATAGCTTATCTGTGCAATTGATTCGCCATCGAATTCAATAAACTCTGACAAAATGATGCCACATTTTGGGGCATAAATCAAACGCATTGTTGCAGCAGCGAAGCGAATTCGCTTCCTTGATTCCGTACCTACACATACCTACACATCTATGTACATCTATGTATATATCTGTGCTTTTGAGAGTGGGTGACGAGGATGAACCGCAAACGGGATGTTTTGCAACGCATCTGCTGCAGCTCGGCTCACGAATCTCGGAATTTATGATTTTCTACTGATGTAATAATAATCATGCACAGTCCCAGACGACAGGTGAAAAATTGTTACAATTTGATGGCTCTGCCAGTCGCAGCAACGTGATGCGGCACCGCAGCAAACTGCTGCAGTTGCAGGTTGCTGTGGCCCACCATCTTCATGGCTCGCTTTTTATGGGCCTTCAAATCGCTTCTTTATTGCTGAGACCGCCGCGCTCGCTGCTACAGATTTCAAATTTTTAGAATGGGAAGTTCGCTGGGCTAATTAGATATGCACGTATTGGCTGGCACATTATTTATTGCACATTGCAGATTTTTCGGTGGAGCTCTGTGTGCCTGGGTACTTGGAAAATTTGGAAAACTAAAAACGGTCGACTAAGCCACGAAAATGTCTCGGAAATGTAACAATATTGTAAAGGGGGGATTTATAGTTGTGGCATTTGAATTAATTGTATGCAAGTGTATAAGTTAAATATTTTTATAGTGCTTGTGTCTTAAATTTTGTTTATGTGCAATGGGGGAACGTTTAAGATTCAAATTGCCCACTGGATAATGCCATTATTGCTTTTAATAATGCCAATACTATCAACACCAATGCCAATGATGGCAATTCCTATAACAGTTCAATGATATATTGTCCGTTTGAAATGCAATAGTTATAAATTAAATCTCTTAGTTGAGTGTTATGTGTTTCCCCCATTATTCGGCACCTCTGGCTATAGGCAGTTGTGAACTTCTAAGCCAAGTGCGAGATACAAAATGTGAAGGTCAGACTGCAAAATGCTCCCCTTTTTTCAGTCTTTAGCAGGCACTCGAAGAGCGCTAAGAGACATTCAATCATTCTTTCGACCTTGTCGCCTTGACGTTGAAACCCTAAACTTGTTGGCTTCTGTGTGAAAATGGCAGTTAAACAAATAGCGATCGGTGTTTGGCGTTGAGTCAGTCAATCAGTCAGGGTGCTCGCAAATGAGATAGATTACAATGGGTTCTCGGCTGAAATTGTTCTATGGGTCTTAGGCCTCTGAGCCCACCTCCCCCATCAACCGAGACAAACCAGACAAAACGGGCAAACAGACAATGAGTACGAGTATAGCGTAAGAATGCCAAATGTAAACCGAATTGCTGGCGGCTGTTGTCTGTGTCGCCGCTTCTGCTCAAGTGGCATGCCACCAGAAATACTAAAGATTAAAGACAAAAACCCAAAACCATAGACTGACTTGAAAGCACCCATCTATCTATGTATGTATCTATCTATCTATTAATGTTAGCGCCAATGCAATTTCGGGCTTCATCTTCGACTAGTAATCAAAAGTCGGGGACTCTCCACTTCACATTGCTGCAACACGCAAAGCAAAAATAGTCAAAAATCGAGGAAAAAATCGAGGAAAAATCGAGGAAAAAATCACAAAAATGAGACGCCAAAGCAGATTAATTATGAAGCCGAGTCTGAGCCAGGGTTTTGAGTCTGAGCTCGGCCGACAGCCAGAAGGAAGCTTAGGAAGCAATCTTGGCTCAGTTTTGAGGCAGGTGAATGTGTTGAATGCCACCAGGCACATGGCAGCGTCTATTTTTGTTGAGTGTTTGACATATGATTTTTGCTAAATGAAAAATCTTTCGAGTCTTCGACTTGCAGTTGGCAGAATTTTCGTAATGGTTTTTTGGACTATTGCGAAAAATCTTTTATTTGCCGGTTAGTCGGTTCTTTCACAACCCATTCGACTTGGCTGAGCTCTCCAACCTCATATCCAAGCCCCATACCAATCCCCACCTGCCCGAGCAGATCTCTTTGCTTGGCAATAAAAGGCTGACAAGAAATCAATGAGCATAAATAAGATTAGAGCGGAATCGACGGCCTCCTAATACTGGGCACTAAATAGCAGTTTAATTGGCACCTACGGCGGCAACAATGGCTCGGATTAGGCGGCCCAATTGCCTGGTGCTGCACCAGGAGTCATCCGGCGGACCAGGCTGGCCCACCATTGGCACATCGCATAATTGCGGCCATGATGCTGCAGAATCAAACCACCTGAACCAGAGGAACCAATTGGGAAATCGGCGAAGCATCTGCTTCTAGCAAATTTGTATGCCCTTCAAGAGATTTGCGAAAATTCCATTCATGGCTAATAAATATTATAGCAAAGAGTATTTTTTGTTATGGTCATAAACGTGTAGCCTCCAAGCAAGCCAACTTAAACGAAATGTTTTCCTTTGCAGAAACAATAATAAGTTAACAATTACAGCAGTGGATTCAATTAGGTGAGCCTAAACTGGTGTTGCATAAGTGCCAGCTTACTTAATTAAAGTATGTATTCAAATAAGTTCGAACGGCTGCTGCTGGTGGGAGCAGCTGAAAAGGGTCTGTACTCACTTTCTAACTCGAGTACGGGTATTTTCGAAGCTGCGTAATCGTGGCCCCAAACAGAAACCAGACCCCATCCCACCCCAAAACCCAAGCCAAAGACCCAAGCAAAAAAAAAGAAGACGAAGACGAAGCCGAAGCCAAAAACCAATCCAATCCAATTCAATTCCAATCCCAAATCCACTCGCGCTCATGTGTCTTCTTTGTTGTTGGCTGTTGGAAATTTCTGTGGCTGTGTTGCCACAAGAGTTCGACATGTGAAGTATCATAAACATTCACTTTTATCTACGAAATGCAGCGACGAATGGAGCGTCGTCACCCAATTTCCTGCTGCTACTTGATACAGTTTTTTAACGTGGACAAGGTCGTTGGAGAGCCGCCTGTCATTCAGTCCTAACACACATTTGTTGTCGTCGGCCCATTTGTTTGTTGCGGTTTATGCAATAGGCAAACATCACAACAATGGATAAGGGTAATTGATGCCACGCTGGTAAGTCAGTCAGTGAGTTAGTGGCTCCTTGATTCCTGTCAATATGTCATCGCCCCCCACAAACTCTCATTTTCCGCGAGGGAAACGGATGCCTTTCCAACACAAAGTCCGATATACCTCGAGCGGTGTAAGTACTTACGATTAATTGCACTTGAGCCCAATGGTGGCTCAATGGTCTCGATGGCAAATTTCTTTGCTGCTGAGAGTCTTTGGCCTTTATGGCCAATACAATACCACAATAATGGAGCGCTAAATGGGTTAGCAACGCCACCATCATTATCAAACATAGACCACATCAAAGTGGCGCCAAAGGGCATTGGAAATAATGCGAATATCCGCACATACTTATTGTTTCTTTCTCACAAGCCGCCTTTTTGGCAGGGCCAAATTATTCAAGTGCTTCCAAAAATAATCCCAAAAGTTTGTATCGTTTTGTAAACGGCGGGGGTGTGGAAAAGGTGTCAGTATGCAAATTGGCAAGGGTCGAATTGATCGATCACCTCTCAAAGTAATTATGCATAATAATCTAGCGAAATAAGCGAATTAAAGCGGCCAAAATAATTGGTAGCCCGCCACGGGGCGTATACGTGATGGGAAAATAAAGCAGTGTTAATTGCTTGGTAATACTAGAAGTCTGCTATTTATAGATACCAATTATTTTTGGGCCCAATTATGCTGTAAATAGAGTCTATTATTTGACAAGATAAAAATTTATGAAATTTTAGCATACAATTGGACTTAATCCTATGATTTCTTTTAGGGTCTTAGTACGCATTCTGATTCCAATTTATTTTAAATGTGTTTACCCAAGATACATTCTAAAAAATTCTATTAATGCAACATTTTCAATTATCTGCGTTAAGCTCACGAAACAACTGATATAGTTATTCGGTATAGGATCTCTTCGCCATAATCACATAAATAAACCATAAAAACCGTGTATCTTGAAAGCATTCTTAGAGATCTTAACTTTAAACAGTGCGTTGGTCGGATCTTTATTATTCACTTTTCACTTTGGGCCAAGTTGAGCGCGTTCATATAATTATCTTAGTCATATTCATCATCCAGTAATTCGCATTCGTATGCACAGCTGGAGTTCTCGGCCGCAGTAACATTCCCCAGCGGAGCTTCAGATGGATGCCATGGATCTCGAGCCATTAATTGTGCAGAGAGTTTCCTAATATCGCACTGGTCATCTGCTTGACCAACCCCAAGTCGCTCCCCCACTTAATGTGGTTTTTATTTAAATGTGGTGCTGAACAAAAGAAGCAGCAGCAGCAGCAGCAGCAATTTGGTTGCACTCAACTGGCGGCGAATTCTAGCTACAATTTGCTGCTCCAATTAAATTCGCAACTACGAACTCGGGGGCTTCTTCTGGTTGCGGCCAAGTGTCAGTACATTAATCATGAGGTGATTTATGGCGCCCACGCCATCGACGCATGTGCTCACGTTTTCCTCGCCGCCAGCAGCAGCATCAGCGCGTGTGGGCAGCCCACAGCCACCCACCCACTCCCACCGCCATCAGCACCACCTCCCCCTTGGACTCCCTCGAACAACACCTGCCACACCGCATCCACATGCATTGTTATGCTCCGCTAGCCGTTTTAGAAGCGTGTGGCAACTAAACGATGTGGCAAGAGTCGACCAAATTGCTGCTGTGGGCGTAGGAGCTGCAACATCAGTAACAGCAGCCACTGCAGCCACTGCAGCCACTACATCAGCATCAGTAGCATCCCCTTCCGAAAACTTCCTCGGCCAGGTGTCAAAAGGCAGCCATAACTAAGGTGAGGAATACAGAATCCACAATCCCCAGTCCAAATGCGCATTGGTGCCAGGCGATCCGATGAGTTTATTAAGCTCGCACTTAAAACAAAAATGATCGTTAGTCCGTGAATTCACTTTTTAATTTAATTTTAATAACATTTAATCAGAATAATGGTCTATACTTTGGAATAATAACCACATACTGATTTAACCTGATTTCAACTGTCATCATCGCACAAATAGATACTCGTATTTTCTTTCGGTGCAGCAGCTGCCGGCGGATCGTTTGAGCTTGTCAGGTGAGGCACGTTGAGTGTTTTAATTACAGCCGGTGCACTGCGGACTGCGAGATCGGTTGCATCCGCATAAACCGGCAACTGTGGCCAGGTTTATTTGATTTACGCGTGGTCATTAGCCATTGCCAAGTGGCTAAGAAGTCTTGGTCGCGCAGTCCGCCTGTCGACAAATGTCAAAAGGTTAATTGGATTGTGGCAGCCGTAGCCGGAGATGCCACCGAAATTGAATTGAAAACTGAATCTGAAGCCGGGGACCCAGCCAAGAATCTTGTTGAAAGGGGAATGCCAGAGTGGCTGGCCAACCAGAAATGGTCAATAGGTGCTCGAGTAAGTGGAATAAATTCAAGAAACAAAAAAAGCTGTCTGATTAAAATGGCCTTTCTATGGCATAATCATAAATTGTTTTTAACACAAAATGCAATTATAATTTCAAGTAGATGGCATCTAATTGGCAAAAATAGATCATTGTCTAAAAATAATCCTGAGAATTGGGAAACTTTCATATTTCTCCCATTTGTCAGGGAGTATCCTTACTCCCTTACTCCAAAATCCAATCATGTGGCTAATGCCCCCCAGGCATGCAACCGATGAAAAGAGCCGCAGAAGATGAGTTCATTTGGTGCTCCAATCCGCATCGAAGACAGCCTGGGAATCTGGGCCGTCTTCGTCCACTGGGGCTTTGATTGATGACACCGCCCACCGCATCGGCAGCTTCACACATTGAGTTATCGCCGGGCCTATCTCTTCATATAGCGATGGAGTCTTTTTTTGGATATGCATTAAATATGAGATTGTTTTTTTCTGCCATCATGTCGTTCGCTTTTAAGCGTTCAGTTCGCTTAAGTGACAGCCCAGCCGAGTTGTAGTTGCTTCGCAGTTGTTTTTCGAGATGATACACCTACCTACCTGCCCACCTACCTGAGTTCCTCGCCTCCGTCCCGCTCTCCTAGATCCCCCATATTCCTGTGCCCGTAACTGAAGTCGATTAAAATTCCTCCAAAATGTTGAATGTTAATCGCTCATTGTTTGAGGAGGCGCACAAAATTAAATTGTTTGCTTTTTCGAAAATTTGACATACAACAGATATGATGTGGTTGTCGCTGCTGTTGTTGTTGTTGTTGTTCTTGTCACCTTTCAAGCTGCCGCCGCCAACAGCTGAGTGCATTTTCAAAAAATGTTTCTTGCAGCTCTTTTAATTGCATACCCTACCCCCCCTCCCACGATGGCAATCAATGCGAAGACAAGTTAATTAAGACCTAGCACAGCAATTCGACTAGATAAGCATCAGTAGATCCCCGGACCCGGACACGGACCCGGGCACAGAACACCAGCTGCAGTTCTATATAAAAATGTTTTTATACAAAAGAAATCGATTTACAAAAAAGCTGACGGTATCTAGAAAAGTACGTTGCACCAGTAGGAGGAATGTGAGATAGACTGAGTGTGGGGTTTCATTTAGAATTCGCCATTTCCGTACTGCTGGATCTTCAGCAGGTCGCAGGAGAACTGGAAGAGCTTCTCGCACTTGGCCGGCTTCTTGGCATCCGGATGGAAAGGCCCCTTTCCGCCGTTGGAGAGGTAAGTGCCGCCCTGGCCCTCGATGGAGGGATCGATGGCCGCGAGGACCACCGTGCGGGATCCCCGTTCCGGGGTCTTGAAAAACAGCTTCTTGAAGATGGGCACCGATGTGGTGGCCGAGTGTTCGAACAGATCCGTGTCCACAATGCCCGGATGCACCACATTGACCTGCACGTGCGATTTTTCCGCATCTAGCACTGTCTGCAAATGGCGGGTGAACAAGATCTGAGCAAGCTTCGACTGGCTGTAGGCGGTTCCAGGGTAGTAGTGTTCCCTAGAAAGAGTAAACCTTGTAAGTGATGAACTACGGTATAAATGACTCAAACGAACGTTCCGTTGATGTCCTTGTAGTTGATGCGCCCAATGAGATTCACGCAGGAGCTGACGTTCACAATCCTGGCGTTCTTTCCCTCCTTGCCTGCCGCCCTCAATTGGGGCAGGAGCAGGTGGGTGAGCAGAAAGTGGCCCAGGAAGTTGGTGGCAAAGTGCGATTCATAGCCATCGGCGGTAAGCTTCAAGGGCGCAAACATGATGCCGGCGTTGTTTAGCAACAAGTCCACTTTTGAATACCGCTCCTTGATGAGCTGGGCAAATGCCTTTACGGAATTCAGGTCTCCAACGTCCAGTTGCTCGCAGATGAGTTTGCCCTTGGTAGCTTTTAAGTCCACTATTGATGCAACCGCGGCTTCGGCACTTTTGGGATCTCGAACGCCTGCAATAAATACATCAATCAAGGTGAGTAACTTTTATGTAGCGATTTTTAAGAATTGAATTTCTGCATCAGCCTGCGTTACAAAACCATTATTAAATTTATAAATATCCTACAAAATGTTTATACAAAAAGTAGTGAATGCTATTTTCTAATCTACACTATTTTACACAATCATACAGAAGCAATAGCGACATCTGGCGCCTGTATATAGTACTTCATGTTTTGTTTTTACACGTGTAAATTATACATATGTTTAATGTAGAAAATAACGTTGACTGTTAAATGATGAAACTGCTTATGTTCACTAACATTAATGATTACATTAATATATATAACAACAAAAAACATGAATATCATTCATTTTTAGAAGCGTAAAATAATTTGTAAAGTATTAACGTACAAAAAAAATCCTTTCAAAAGCGTAAGACGTGAACAAACAAATTATTTTTCGTAACTCTGACCCTTTTCAACGAAATTTAGAATTATTTTCTCTGACCAGTCAATGAACTCTTATCGCTCGTCTTCCCCGAAAATCGAGACTTCTACGAGACTTGGTTAGATAATGAAATCAGGCGAGTGGGTCACGAATTCTGGATCGCATTGACAAGGGTGGGAATGGATCTGCATTTCGACGATCGGTGATTCGGCGTTCGATTTTAGCTTGCCGAGCACGTGCACTGCAGCATGATAAGATGTTTGTGGAATTTATAAGCAGATCGCCGACTTTTGGATAGGGCTGAAAAAAGTTGTCTGTCGGATTGGTCAACTCACCCATGACGACAGTCATGTCGCAGGCCAGCAGCTTCTCCACGATCCGCAGTCCGATGCCGCGATTGCCTCCGGTGATGACAGCAATGCGATCCGGTTGTTTATAAAGTGCTTAATGGATAATGGCGACAATTAGCGATCGTGGGATAAGCATCGGCTACCGAAATTACATACCCACTCGATCCCGTGCCTTATACTGGGCATCGTGGACGAGACCGACGATGCCGATGTACTGATAGCGAAACTCAGTCTTCCACTCGAACCAGGACTTCGGGAACTCCTTGGTGGTCTTCGAAAAGAGGAACGCGCACAGCAGCAGGCCGACGGAGAAAATCCAAAACAAAGCTAACAACATTATGCGCTCTTATCGATCCGTCGTCGTCTCTCCGGAACTCTGCAAAGGGAATACGGGTATTGATAAGAAATCGGGTCTTGTGCGGTGCAAAGTGCGCCGGCTGATAACGAAAAACGATACTGGTTCGTCACAACCATTAGCCGGCAACATTATCAATATTGGCGGGCAAATTCGCCTCGAGTGCACTTTGCGAAACTCTTGAACTGAGTCAGCAAGATTTCACGTTCCAAGTGCCAGCGGGTACATCTGTTGGCCATATTCGTTGGGGATTCTAGGTGTGCTGGGTACATATACGTATGTGCGAGTATATATGTACTTGCCAGAGATTGATTCGTCTCACGATTTAGCTGTGAATAGTCAGCTTCCATAATTATCATGCCTTTATATTATCATGTTGGTCCAGCAGTGGAGGGAAAAACACAACTCAGTTATAGGGATCAACTAGCCACTAAAACATTAAATTTAATTAAAATGCTCGAACTTTTAGTGGAATGATCTTTGCTGACAATTAAAAAGGCTTTCACAAAAGTGCTCTTATTACTTACTCATCCTGATACGACATAATAAGAAAACATTTGGGGCACTGATTCAACAATTATGTTCAAAATCTCAGAATTTAAAACTGGAATCCCAAATTTTGGGTAGAAAAAAACCTATTAATAAACCTCTTAATGTTATTAATCAGTTAGTGTGTACCGAAATCGACTTGACCCCATTGGCCGTCGAATAGCCTGAGTTGTTGCCTCTTCCCCTGAGTTTTGTCGTGTTTGCCCAGCAATTTCGAGCGTTCGCTAACCGGGCTTATAAAGCTAATGCGACTGTTTGACCACCGCCGATATTTGCAATGCATCCACCTGCACTTTGAGCGTTGCACTCGAATATTAATTTCTGGCCGGGCGGGGAAGCAATTAAATTAATTAGGCGGTAGATAGTCGGGCGAGCTTAATAGGAGACAGCGAGAGAACTGGCCAAGGTGTGCTCGTAAAATGCAAATTAAAAACCCAAACAGCGGCGGAATGAAAGTTGAAGAACCGAGCTTAGAGCCAAAGCCAATAAACGGGGCCAAAATAGTGAATTTGGGGCCAGAGCTGAAAACGACTGAGGCGCTAAACAGCAACCACTGGGGTCGGTTTCTTCGGGCTCTTCTTGAGGGGGCAGCGCGGAAATATTGTACGGACGACCTGGCATAGAACACTGAGAAAAACTCTTTGGCATTGGTGTTAAATATAAAAATAACCCTAACTTGTATTGCAGCTTTAAGAACTTTTAAGAGAGTGCGTTTTCTGGGTTGTACGTTTTTCAGAAAGTTAAGTAATTCAATTAAATTCTTTTTCTGGTCGAATATACAGCTGATTACTTTGTTTGTTCGTGAATTGTTATCATTAAAAGTTCAAAAGTTCTGCTAGCACTTAAAGGATTAGAATTTCATGGAAGACAAGTAATGCGCTTTCCATGGACTTCTCATCTTTCACCGAAAGCGGTCCGATTTTTTCTGTGTGTACGCATGACACCACGAACGTGCTGCCCAGAGTTTCGACTTCCGTCAACAAAACGCAAAAGCTTAGCAGTTTTACCGTGGTTGCTGTCGTAGCCGCGGTCGTTTTTAATTTGGCTGCATATGGTTAACTTTCTTTTTCTATTGTTGTTGCCCTTGCAGAGGGTTTTTCGAATTTACCTTCAAGTTGGCTGTCGCAGGCGAAAATGCACCTGTGCCTCGATTTCTATGCTAATATTGACACCCTTTTTCAATTAAAGGCTGTGGCGGAGCTCCTCGTCGCTGGGTTTTCTATCACGTTTTCGAATAAGATCAGTCGCTGGCGTTCGAAAACCGGTTTTTCCAGCGGGCCCTTATATTTGCCACAACCGCTCCGCGAGAAATTCAAAAGCGAACTGAACGTTAGGTTTTAATTGCGCGCCTTTCCGCCAAGAACTTGATCAACTATTGTTGTTGTTTTGTTTCGGCTTGTTGCCGTTGGTCAACAGGTGAATTTTACCCGCTTGCCGGCTGATGGCGCAGCAAAACAGCTGATTTTGTACAATAAGTTGGTTACGCACCGACTGGCGGGGTGCGCGGTGTGTTTTTACCTTTGTGTGCACTCACAAAATCGCTGATTTGTAACTATTTAATTGTTATAAGTGCAGACGAGCAAAAATCAAGTTGGATATACATCGATGGCACCAGGGCTGCGCTTTCTCTGTTTTTCAATATCGATTGATTCTGTGAGTATCGATATTTGTCGTCAAATACATTTCACTTTAATTTGACTTTATTGATTGGTTATTCATAAGGAACTAAATGTTTTCAAACAAATGTGGTAAATAAGTATTTCACGGAAACGGATAGCGAAGTCAAAAAATACCAACAAATTTAACTAAGCTTAGCAACATTAACATGCTCATTAACATTTTATGTTAATACACTGTTATCAAACTTATCGATAGCACTGCCATGAAAAATCGAAACTTAAATTAAAGCCATAATACAACTTATATCAGCCATTTCTAGTTAAATTTAAATATGCCATTATGCGGGTCATTTGTGAATACCAACCTCCCAACAAGAAGCTGTTTTTCTTTTGCTAGCTGATTTATTTATTGAACCGAAATAGTACAGTGCATTTAAGTGTTTAAACGGAAATATGTTCGTATAACAATTACAATTTATGTTTTGCCTTGATACCAGTTATAACTAATTTTGCCTTTATATAGTTGCGCGTAAGTATATACTTAGTTTGAAATTAAGAGAACCTATGCGAAACATTGAAGTCTAGGCCTTGCGCTTTTCTTTTAAACATTTGTAATAAAATTTCGTTTCGCTTTCGATTAAATCATTCAGTTGGGATTACCATATAGAGCGTGTTGTCGTGTTTATAGGTGAATACATATTTTGAAATATATACTAGACTAAATTGAATATATACTTGAATCGTGTGTGCTGGTGTAAGAGGTGCCTATTTGCTACTAAAAAGAATATTACTGTGGAAGGGACAAAGTATTCAAAAGGGTCCACGGTTCGGAACTCTAAGTTGCAGCTGCGTTGTCAGTGTCTTTTATCGCCTGTTTCTCCATCTCCATCTTCGTTTCCGTTTCCGTAGCAGCGACATCCTTAGGGTCCTTTAACTGTCAATTCTCCACGGACATGTTGCCGATGTCATCGTTTATGGCCAGCACCTGGCTGATGAAGCTCTGGTCGGTGACCACCTCGGCCAGGGATTTGCACAGTTCGGTCAGTTCCGGCAGCGGCATCTTCAACTGCGGCGCCAGCCTGCTGAGATGTTGACCCACATAGTCCGGCAGCTGGAAGGGTGATATTAATAACTAGTGATAGTGTGATCTCCAGTGCGTGATGCTTACCTTTCCCTTGCCCACTTTAAACGCGTTGAACATCAGCTTCGTGCGCACTCGCTGCTCATTGGGTCCGTCGTAGAAGATGGTGAGGTAGGCCTCCTGGCCATTGGCCACCAAGGGGAAGTAGATGCCCGCATAGACCTGACCCTTGGCGTCTCGGGAGAGCAGCGACCGGAAGTTGTACACCAGATTGCGGCGCACGGTCACATCGATTGCCGTAATGTACTCCTGGGCCACGTAGATCAGCGATGTTTGTAGCTGGTATCCTCGCCTCGGATCTCGCGCTCCTTCCACTCCACAAATTTGCCATTCTGCTGACTGTAAGCATAGCAATAATCACGCTGCAGATGCGGCTCCTTGGATTGGGTGAACCAGCCTGGGAACATATTGAGCCATGAGTATACAATAAAATAGGCTATTTGGAGATTGCAACTCACCAGTATGGGGATAGCTTTGATCCTGCATAACAGTGACCGCCCTGCTGACATGGTAGCCCGGGTCCAGGATCATCACACCACGTCGTTCGCCGATGGCAATGCGCATGGCCACCATGACGTGCTCCTTCTCCACACCCGCGTCCACCGAATTCAGGCCGCACTCCTCGTCCAGCTGGACGTAGTCGTTGCAGTCCATCACCTGCTCCTCGCAGGACACCACGTACAGGTAGTTGGCCAGCACCGGGAACATCTGCACCATCCTGGCCATGATCTCAAAGGCCAGAGAGACGCACATGTGATGGCGTCTGTTGATGGGCACATCGTAGAACTGGAAGAAGCTGCGCAAATCGGAGCGACGGGTGCGCTTGAAGCTGCGATAGAAGTCGACGAACAGATTGACCGTGTTGTAGTGCGTCTCCTCCAGCATTCGCTGCAACGTGGTCTCCACTATCCCGTTCAGCTCCTCATACTGCCAGACGTTCTCGAAGACCAGGGTGCCCTTGCCAGCGGACTCCGCGCTCGACCAGTCGGGCAGCGGCAGCGGATGACCCAGGGGCCACACTCCGTTTACCTGGTTAAAGGCCTCCAGGTCGTAGCCGTCGTCCACAATCCATTGGGCGCCGGAGATGCACTCCAGCGCAGCTGCGACGGGCTGCTGTCTGGCCAGCAGCTGCCTGATGTCGGAGTAACGCTCCGATCTATCCACCGATGTCAGATCGGGCGAAGGCACCAGCTCATGGTCCTCGAGGTCCTCCTCCTCCTCCTCGCTGGAGGTGGAGGGTGTGCGACGGATGGCGCCAGTGCCATGTGCAGTTGGGTGCTCAGTTGCGGATAAATCAGATCGCGTCGTAGTCAATCCCAATCCCATTCCGCGCACCACCTCATCCGCCAGCTGCTGATCCGCCGGGAGCAACGGATCCTGGGCAGCGACGGCGGCAGCGGCCTCCTCATCCTCATCCGGAGAGGCCACTCCCCCATCCCGTCGGTGACTGGCGGCAACGGCGAGTCAACTCGGCCATTCGGAGCCCCAGCGGCCCACGGTGGGCACATAGCCACTTTCGCAGTCATTGAGCGTGGCGTCTAGTTGAATGTTGGCGAACTGTTGTTGGCTTGAATGCAGTGATGGTTGGTGGGCAGCTTGGCCGGCCTGGGCGGCTCCAGCTCCAGCACTGATCAGACTAATCCGGCCCTGCGCTCGCTTGAACAGGAGGTCCGGCTCGTCTCCAAATTTCGTCGTTGGTTTAGACTGATCTGTATTTTTGTTGGGAGCGAGAAGAAGAAGAAGAAAAATATCTTTTAGAAGATGCATTCTTTTAGGTGGTTTTAGAAACTAAACCTAACAACTGACTGTACTGCATACTGAACTAGATAGTTTATACTATAATTTATAATTTATATGGTTGGTATTTCTGACCAACGATTCCTCTTTCTACACTGAGATAATATACCCATTATACTATTGTAATTAAGTATCAATTATATAAATTCCGTCTGCTCCATCTGTTTTTCAATCTGAGCGCAAGATTACGGATTGTTGGTGCCAGACCCTTGACCTGCTGCACCCTTGATGATCCCGATGATCCCTTACTGATTAGGAAATCCCTCCTGTAATTAGCTTACATCGCTGCTCAGCAGGTAGCCGTGCCCTTCAAAGTCAAAGGTACGCGAACGCCCCGCAACCATCTGGCTGTCTAGTGCCCAGTTTTTCGAGCAGTGTGTTGTCACGAACTGCGAGATCTACATACTCGTACGTAGATGTACAGTCGCTCGGCCAGCGGCCAGCGGGCAATAAACAATAACAATGTCCCCATACGTAAGCACTTGTTATCAACGGGAGGCAGGATGTGGGCGGGCACTTCTAAATGGGTTCCAAGTGCTGATTGCTAACTTTCGTTAGTTGCAGGCCATAAAACACACCAAGTACAAGCACGAGTGCGAAGGCCAACTGTTTTTCCCCCAGAGAGTGCCCACGTGCCAGATGCCATACGAGATGCCATGCGAAGTATGAAGTGGAGGTCAGGTCGTGCAGCATGTGACATGACATTCTGAAAAATCTCGCCCAGAGCCATGAACATGCGCTTATCCCGTGTATGTTTTTGATTGGACTTTCTGCGTTGTGAATTCGCTTTGTTTGTAATATGACTCAATGTGGAGCACTCAGCTCTGGCAGCTGTGGCTCCACATATGCATGTGCATATGTGCCACATTCAAAGTACCCGCATTTGAGTATTCAATCGCAGGCACGCGCAATTGTTGCTAATTGCACGTGAATCACCGGATGTGGGAGTGGGCTATGAAGTTGATTTCCCCTACTTGCTCACAGCACAACATGTGTGTTGTTTATTTGCTGTCTGCACTCGCAGAAAAGCGAACTGCTCTTCAGTCAAGTCATTCTTCATGCATTTCTGGTTTCCCATAACACTTGTCACTATTGATCGAGTGTAAGGCGAAATGATTTTCTTCCTATAAATTCTGTGTAATGTCTACACTCGAAGAAAAGCGTACTGGTCCCGAGTCCAGCCCCATTCGTGCATTTTTGCTTTCCCACAACATTTTCGCAATGTGGTGAGCAATTGTGCGAGTGTAAGATGAGGTGATTTTCTTCTTACAAGCTCTTGGTACTGAGTAATCTTCTTTGTTCGGAGTCTGGCGACATCGTTTTTCGTCTGTTCGCATGTTTTCCAATTAAAGTACCTCTGTCCACTATTCGCGGTATTCGATTACCCAGGTGCGTTACTTAAGGATATTCTTGGCTTGCAGTCATGATCAGTATCTGTATCTATCAGCTGTATCTATTCTGTAGTAGTTCCGCAGAATGCGTTTGATCACTCACCCATACAATGGCCTAAGCCCTATTGACGAAATCCTTGTTTTCCTGGTAAGATCTCGGGTTTAGTTCGCTTTTTCTCACACAAATCTCTGTATGCTCGACGGCTTGTGTGCTACCGTTACCACTGAGTAAGAGTATGGCTTAAATGGGCTGCGATACGGTTGGTAGAATGCAACAGTTGCCTTCAACTGTTGATGTTTTCCACTTGGATTTTCTTCGACGCGCGTGCGTGGAAAATCGAACGGAACGGAAAACGGAAAATAAAATAAGGAGAACGCGAACTAAAAGCAAACAACTTGTTGTCTGCGCCTTTTGCCGTGACTTTGTCTTTGTTTACTCGCTTTCGCTATTTGTTTGTTTAAAAAATTTGTGTGTTGCAGTTTAGTACTGGTCGCTTTTGCCTGTTCAATGCAGGTCCGAGTTTTTCAACGATATTGGCGAATTAATCGACATCGAAGTGGATTTGGTTCGACACTGGCCAGCGTTACTAGATGCACACTTGCACTGCGCTATTTTCGAACTCTTCCGATTTTCCACTGGGCTTTTCCGCTGCTTTTCGAAGGCCTGAGCTCCGCTGAGAACGAGAGACGCGTTGCGACTGATGAAAATCGGCTGCGAGTACGCCGCTATATAAACGATCTCGTTTTCTCTGCGTTTCTCCGCGCTCCTCGGCGTATCGCGCAGTCGAGCTCTGCCGACGTCGACTGCGGCTAGAGCGAACTCGAAAATATTTCAATTAATGACGCAAAAAAGCTAGAAAAATTCCACAAGAAATGAGATAAGGGAGCCAAACTTGAACGCGAGTTTTGTTTTGCTCCAACGGTTCGCAGGCAAACAAATCGGATGTTATTGTTTGGGACGGGAACACTGCAACAAATAGAGAGAAAGTTGTATTATAGTATGTACATATTTAGTGCACTTGGTTGTGTTGTGTTGGGGTATAATTAGCAAATCAATTCGGTCTGGTGAAAACTCATGATGAACACCCATGATAAGCAGTCGGTCACGCAATCAGTTGATCTGCTTACTGTGATTTTAGTTACCAAGCTCTATCGCACTGAGTCAACTGTTGTTTATAATCTATTTATAAGCTTAGAACCTTGAATTTTATGACCGACGAGCGTGGAAAATTTGTCACCGGAGTTGGTTTGCCACTGCCACCGCCCATTTGTTACCACACGACTGGATGCACTTCTCAGATACTCTGGCATTCTGCAAACTTTCCCCAAGTCGGATGAGGTGGGGTAATGCCCCACTCGAAATGCCAACTGGTTGCAGGCAACCAAGGTCGCCGGGCGGCCAAGTGGGCGGGAAAAGGCCCTCGAAGAACGCCTGTCATTTACGTATACTCGATATTGTATGTAAATGCTTACGCGGGCTCAGGCTTTTGCCAGTGTCACAGACTAATTGGCATCCAATGGGGTTCGCCTGGTTACACGATGCAAACAGCTTGTTTGCGAAAACAAAAGATTTAATTACAGTGGATTATCAGCACAACATAAACATAAGACTAGATATGTACGTGTAGTGACAGGTGAAAAGAGTACTGCTTAGAAATGTTTTCATAATCATACAGATAGTGCATAATTAGTTATATAAAATGCCATTAATACACGCTATTCTAAGAACTATATACAACTTAATTGCTTCTTTGTCCGAACTGAACCATACATATGTATGTATATTATATGGTATATGGTAGATTGTGGAATTGTGGAAGTTCATTACTTCGACGCTTGTACTGTAATCAAAATCGTAGGCCTAGGGCGCCTTTGGCAGCTGCTCTTGTGATCCCATTTTTGCCGAGGCCCCACCATACGGAACAATGCCAAAGCTGTGGCGCTTTTCACTTGTTTTTGTTTACGTATACGTATTGTGCCAACCAGGCCGACTGCCACGCCCCCTTCGCCCTGCGCACCGCCCCCTTGGCGAGTCGTCTTATATAGCGGCCATATAGTCGAGATCTGTATAACTGCGCCGTAATGAAATTCTCGCCGTGTTTGCCGAGATGTAGACAAACATTTTTTGATGGTGCAATTTGAATTTAGTATATTGCACCAGCCCAAGGTTGTTCAAATATGCATGAGAACGAAACTAGAAACATTGCAACGTATTGCAACTGCAATACGGGGAGGCAGTCTGCATACTGTGCACTTTAATGAAGTTTGTTATTTTGCGTTCTTCGGAGTTAAAAAGACTGCGCACATTGATAAGCAATGTGCAGATTATTCAGCTATTCTTAATGTTGTTATGCCAATCCAAGCATGATTCCTTATCAGAAAATGATAACGATAGACCACAATAATGAGCCACAGTTAGTTATACGTTTGATCCAGCAAAAGAAGGAAACGTGGTTGCAAATTAGCAGTTCGAAATCGATAGAGCGGGCAAACTGAAGATAAACTATTAAACGAATTCATAGTTGTTAATTAGTTAATGAATTCGCTGCGCAAAAGAAGCTCATGGCTGTGAGGCAGACGATTTACGAGGCAGGCCAATACCAATTGGAGGCAAATGTTATTGGATGAGTTGTGTTTTATTGGATCGGAAGACAAAGTTCGGAGGTCGAGCTGGCAGTCGGACGCTGTCTTATTGGCTTAGTCAGTGGGCCGTTCTCCATTGACGTCACTGGAGAACTGTAAGCGATGTGCTGATGAAACTAGTTCAATGTCGCTGGACGACTATGACGTCACCGTTGGCAGACATTGCTCATCCGCCACGTCGGCCCAGCCATCCCAGCCGTCCCAGCCGGCCGGCCTTTGGAATGGGGGCATCTGGGGCTATCTGCTCGACCCCACTCCCACCTCCCACTCGCACTCCTCCCACTTCAGCCAGCGCCACCGCCACCCATGACCCGAGGCCTTCCAGAAACCACCCTGCGCCACGTGTCGCGTGTCTGGCGTGCGTGTTTGTAAACAACCGCACTCGCCTGCTGTTTTTATGGGCGAGCGCAGCCATGTCCTTTTTACTATCAAAACAACAGGATGCCAGGGCGCAGGCGCTGGAAGGCTGGAAGGCTATGCACATTCCACACGGAACAGAGGCTGGAAGTCCTGGAAGGAGGAGCAGGCACACAGTGCACTGCTGCCCGACACTCCAGGGCCTTCAAATGGGTATACACAATAGTTAAATATTTTTAGGTATTCTACAAATATTTGTTGGTTTTTGGGGGACTTATTTGATCAAATCTATAGAAGTTTCGTTGTAGAAATATGAAATTGCAATATTTCTAGATGCTAAGTGGCCCTATTATTCTGGTACACCACTGTCGCGTTGGGGATGCCCTGCTCTTGCGCACTTTTATTGACAATTTCTTTGTTGTCTGCCGTTGGTGTTGTTATTTGGCCCGAGTTGCCTGGTTACCACCGCTGGCGGTTGGCCAAATGGCAAAATCAATAGAGGGAGTTGGGAGCCAGGAGCCAGGAGCCTGGAGCCAGGAGCTCATTACCTTATTATAATTGAGGTTCGCAGGACGGCACAAACATGAAATCAAACGCCGCCTGCCGAAGGGGAAATATGTAGGTGCGCCAGGAGCCTCTTACAGCTTTTTACTCCAGTTGTAGGAACCGTTGTAGAAAAATAAAATCAATATTATCATTTTGGCGTGCATATTGAGGACAGTCATTGCACTTGGTTTCGCAACACGATTTTCCGCTCGTATTTAAGGCAATAACTTTGGATTTGGGCGCCGTCAAACGATTAGTTTTTGTGCCTTTTGCGTTTGAGTGTCATTTAACTATGAGTTCGGAACTCTTGAAAACAGCTTAAAACACTAAACTTTGAACGAGATATGGGAAATCTCTGTTCCTTGGTCAACTTCACTGATTTCAATTTATTCTAATTTAATTTGCATTTAATGTGTCCATTGATTTTGAGGATGGGCTGCACAGTTCGACGTGAAAAACTCGACTGTGGCTAAGGAACTGAATCAGCAGAGCATTTCCACTTTCCAGTCCGATTTCCAATAACCTTCCAATCACAGTGTCCCGTTACGCTTTGTTGCTTGAACACAGGAACGTCACAGCAGTCTCCGTGTCCTTAGAAGTTCGTCCTCTCCTCGTCCTTTGTTGGGCAAGAAAACTTTGACTGTCTTTCTTCACCCAAAAAAAAATAAACTGTTTCTTAGCTAAAAATCATTAACAATAACAATAACACTCTACTTTATCACTTCAGTCCCTGGGAAAATTGATTAACCAACTCACATTGAAATTATTCTTTCTTTTTCGACTTTCTTCGTAACAATTTTAGAATATTTCAAGAATTGTTTAAAAATAAAAACAACAAATGAGCGAAAGACGTCATTGATCTGATTTTGAAAGTAAAGGATTTTAGAAATATGAACTGGGCGATAATTCCAGCAAGATGTTGTGCCAATGAGAACAATGTCAATGCGGATTTGGAGGCACACCGCAGTCGGTCTTTCACTACAGGCAATAGCAATCCTGGCGAGCGCTGGACATGCGACCGGCCGATCCGAAGGAACATCAAAGTACCAGTACCCATATGGGGATACTCCGTGGCCCAGGCGTCAATACAGCAGCGAGCGAAGGGATGGGAGGGACCTTGAGGACCTGGCGCCTGCGGAGCCACGTTACTTTTCTGATCCAGAAGTCCTCTTCCAGCGGCTGGACGACATGGAGCAGAAACTGGGGATTCCTGACCGAATGGCTTCTTCTGGCAAGTTGAAATCTGAAAAGTATCTGGTTGGTCCTAAGAATATTGCCGCCCAGCTGTTCAAAGAGAACTTACATAAATTTCCCATTGATGAGGAAATCTATACAGAGGAGGAGGATCCCTTCGAGTCCCTGGCCAGGATGAACTTCAATGAGCAGTTGAGGGAACATGAACCCGATCGTGACCTAAAGAGAATGCTGGGTGGCCACAGGAACAGCCATAGGGATGGAAAACCAGCAGTGGCAACAGCCAATCTCCTGGCCAAGGTGGTTAGCTCCAAGGTCGATCAGCCCAGGAAGTCTGGGACTTGTCGTGGCACTACGAGTCGACCGATGTCCACCACAAAAAGCACTACGACTCATCGACCGACTGTTAGCACAACCACCCGAGGTCCCACCACTTTCTGCCTTCCGGAACCCTCATCCGATCCTGTGCTTCCCACACCTTCACCTACACCACGTCCACCTCCTATCTCGCCTACCTGTCCACCAACCACGCGAGAACCGAATGGTCAGCCCAATATGTGCTCTAACTCGGATAATTCTCAAAACCCAGCTGCCCAGGTTCTGCTGGATACCATTTTGGCCACCAAACAGCATGCCCTTTCGGTGCTAAAAAATTTAAACTACCTGGAGATGGAACTGCTGAGTCACTCACCGGACGACGATGTGTGTGCGGAGTCGGAAACCCCGGTTAAAGAGAAACAAGCAGCAACAAAGACGAGTAAACGTTTCTTCAAACCCGAGCCTAGGTCCCATTATCGGGTATTCTCCTTTGGAATACGACCTGCGAGCCAGAAAGAAAGCCTGTACGATTTGGCACTGGCCAAGGAGGAGGAGCTGAAGCTGGAGGATCGGGTGTGGGAGGAGCACCAGCAGCAGATGAAGCTTAAGAGGCCAGTAAAACCAAAGAGGTTTGAGGCTGCTCCGGCAAATGCTGCACACCTAGAACCTTTCCAGGAGCCTCGACAGCAACCGAAGTCATTGAAGCCCATGGAAGATTTGCCACCTTTAGAGGCAGAAACTTCCACCGATAACAGACGCGTCAATCTGGAAGCCTTAAGCGTGGTAGTCAAGCCACTGTCTTCTGTTCCCAGAAAGGATTCCCCTAACTCGTCGCCACGGGCACAAATGAATGACATTCTATTGGATGACACAAGCGATGAGCAACTGCATCCAAGCCATAGTTTTCAGTCGAGACAAATGAAGAAGAAAAAACACAAGTTGTATGCCATGGAACAGCAACCACAGTCCAAAGGGCTACCCATTGCAGGCGTTTTTTATTAAGTCATTTGTGTAAATATTATTAGAGTTTTATTCAAACATTTATTCAGCATTCATATATTTTAGAAATAAAAGGTTTGAACTTTGGCGCCAACTTATAAGAGCATGCTGCTTAGCTTTTGGTATTTATATGCGACTTGCGGTATTTTCTGGCATTCAGCCCAAGGTCTCACTAGGAGGCGCCGAAAATTAGGAAATGTCAAACGGAAAAGGAATTACGCTTTTATTTTCATTGTGTTTTGTTTTTGATAGGTTCGAGTTAAGTTGAAGCCTAACAGTTGCTTATATAACATAGTACGGTTATAAAGAGAGTGCAACAAAAATAGAAGAAATAGAGAACGAAAACTATTTCGTTTATAATCGCGTTCGCTGTCATCGGAATTTTCCTATTCGCAGGAAAAACTCAAAAAAGTCTCAAATTGCAGTGCATGTCTAGCTGAGACTCGGTTCTTATTGTTTAATAGTTTGGTAAGGGTAGAAAACGTTTACTAAATACACAGCTTGCAATATCGTATAACGGCACTTTGTTTACATGCACAAGCGGAAAATGGGCTATAAAATTACTACTAAAATTTCCAATTGTTAAAAATAACCGGAAATCTAAAATTCGACGTGTTGCAAAATTTGTGTCTTTCAATTCTGCTTCTGCGCCGCCGCCTTCGTCCATCTCTTTCGTGCCTCTGTTTCTCTTTATTCTTTGTCTCTTCCTTGTCCGCCTTATCTCTCTAGCCTTGTGTTTGCCAATTTCATTATGCACACTGAAAGAAATTGTTGAACATTTTGAGAAGCCCTGCTTCGAACAAGCAATTTAATTCTTGCAAAATAATTCAAATCTATTAATAAAAAAAAAAGGATTGCTTTCTACATGAAATTAATATACATATATGGATCGAGTGAGTGCGAAAGTAATATGAATACCTTTTATTTGCTTTGTTTGAAACACCTTATCACTATTTAAATTATTTTTTTTCCGCCTTTTTTTTCTGTGCATGCCTAATTGTTGCTAATTTGGGGGTGGCGGTGGGCGCACGCATTCCACACCACTTAAATCATGCTCAATGTGTTAACCTCTCGCCGCCTCTCCCTCTCTTTGGCAGACTTGTTGACCGATCGCAATGGAACAGCAGAAGGAGGTCCTGGTGCACGTGGCCAAGGTGGTCAGGGCCCTGATCACGTCCGCAAAGCCGCCGGTCGAGCTGCGGACAATCGTCAGGGATTACATGGACGTCGAGGGTGAGCCAATACCATTTTGCAGGCTGGGCTACTCGAATCCCCAAGAACTGCTCAAGCATACGCAGGAGTTCAACATTAACTGCTGCGGCAATCAGGTAAATACCATCCATCCATCCGTCCATCCGTTACATTTACGCATGTATTTCAATCTTTGCCAAAATTCTTTGCGAATTATTGCATATCGCAAATGTCAGGGAGAGAGCGGCTCTCTCCCACCCACTTAAACCGCTTTCTTCACCCACTTCGCCTAAGCTTGCTCTCTGGCTGTTTCTCTCACGTGCGCAGCTTTTGAGGTGCTCTCTGTTGGCGTCAGCACAGCTGTTGGCTAAAAATAGCTAGACATTTTAAGCATGCTTAAGAGTAAGCTAAAAGTAAAGCCAAAGATCTAAGATTTATAATTTTTTTATATAATTTTAGCGCTCTCAGGCTCTATTATGTTACATAGTTTCTTTTAAAAACTGCCCAGTATGTTATGCAAAGGTTATAATAAATGTCTTGCTTTGATCATAAAAACCGCTAGATTTGTCGTGAATTCAGACAGGTGACCATCGCCGCTGACTGCCGAGCTTTCCGCGAGCGGCGGCCACCGTTTTCAGTTCGATTCTCTGGCTGAACGCGTGCGGTGAGCTGCTGCTGCTGCGCTGCTACCTTACCGCTCCACTCTGCGCGACCGCTCGACGGACCGTTCCCGCCCGCTCTCTCCAACGGAAAGGGGCCGCCCGCCGCTTAAGGGGCAACGTGTCAACGGCGTCTTCTTCTTTTCATCTCCGCCGTGAAAAGTGTAAACAATGGATCTTACTTACTCTAATTTCTTATTCGCTTGGCACTTGTATATATTAAATGCGTGCTGATTAAGCGCTTTGCTTTAATAAGTGCAACGGCAGTCAAAAACAAAAGTGTATAACGCGAAAATCGAAAAGGCCAGCAATTTAAAATTGCCAGTGTGCATATGTTTGTGTGCGATTGCATGTTTGCATGGTGAAAGTGAACGAACGTTCGCATTTCGTATGTTTTTATTTTTCCTCTATAAATGCCAGTCCATCTGGTCGTATTGCACTTGAACTGTGTGCATTATTCTTGTTTAGCCGTCTGTTTCCACACCTGTGGGCGAAAGTGGGCGTCGGGCGTCTGGGCGGGCTCTTCCGGCCAACGCTTTTGCATTGTTTGCCAAATCAATAATCAGACGACCCAGGGATGCGGCACGAAGCCAACGTGTGATATTCACTTAATTGCAATTTTGTATTCTGAATCAAGCATTCCGAGCTCTCGCTCTGCACCATTATCACGTTTGGGTTTTGGTTCGAAAAGCCCTGCCCATATCTAGATCGCAATGCTCACTACTTGGCGCTGTGACCCTATAAAGATGATTGCACCAGCGAAACAGCTCGACTCAATGTGAATCATAAACAAAAATTCAACTTGAAACCACTCGGATTTCCTAACACTTAAGTAAACTCACTGGGCTGAGCTGTAAAATAGCTGACTCTCCAGTTTAATGGGGCATATTGAATTTCAAAACTCAAGAGTTGTTCAAGCGGAGCAACTTTCCCCTTTCTAGAAGTGGTAAACAAATAAACAGTATAGGGTTTCCTCGTTAGGCGACAATATCTTGAACTTATACATAGGAGCGATTTTATACCATCTTAAGTTCTCGTCCAAATAGATTTTGAAGTATTCCTATAACTTTAAACTTCACCTAATACATGTTAATACATAATTACCTTCACATCTTTCCGATAACAGGTCTTCATCACAGCGAAGTATAACGCCAAAACAGAACACATTGTGCGTATGGTACGCCAGCAGAAGGCCAGCAATTCCAAATCAATATCGAAGCCCACGCCAACTGCCGCACTAAGTCGGAAGTTCAAACACGGCTGTAACTTCAATGACCACAAAATTTTACAGCAGAATTATCAGCAGACGCAGGACCGGAATTTTCAGAAGCAGCGACAGTATATGCAGCCCAAGTACTTCCAGCAGCAGCAGATCCAGCAGCAACAGATCCAGCAGCAACAGATCCAGCAGCAACAGATCCAGCAGCACCAGATCCAGCAGCAGTACAATCAGCAACGGGGGCGTAGGGATACCGATTGGAACCGGCAGAAGGAAGAGGAGCAGCGTCGTAAAAAGGAACTTGAGCTGCAGGAGCAGGATAAAGGGAATAAAGAAATAAAGGAAGCAGCTAAGCGCGTGAAGCAGGCGAAAGTCGGGGGAAAAGATCAGGTGCGCGTAGAGAAAGATAACTGCGATCAGGCTCGGAGGGTTACCATGCGAGCTGCAAAGTTGGATCAGGAAAAGATCCTTGTAACAATTGCCAACAACAAGGCACCAGCCATGAATGGACACGGTCCAAACCACGTTAAGGCTAACGGACAAGCCAAGTACAATGACGGCAAACCACCGCTGCGTGCCATACTGGGCAACAGTGCCGCGCAGCGCCAGCAAGATACAAGTGGCGTATTCCACAACACTGAATCCTCATTCAAACGGCCGCATCATCCGCGAGTAATGAACCCTGGTCAGCCACGCTCCACGGGCGTCTCTGTGAATCACAGGCTGAAAGTAACTCCGCAATCGGATGCACCTACGCCCACGCCATCGGGAGCGCCCATGACTCCGCCAGCTTCGCCGGAGAATGCTCAGACGACATCCGTTGCTAAAGCAGCGTACAAGGAAGATATCCTTCGAGTGCACGGAGGTCAGGTTCAAACAGGCAAAGTCGTTACAAAGCCAAAAGCTAAGGTGCCACTTAAATTCGATCCCTCCTTCGACCCCGTCTCCACGCTCAACCACTATTGCGAGGAAAATGACTTTGAGAAACCTACGTACAACATATTCAAGAAGCCACCGCACATACACTGTTCTGTACGGATCGCTGGCGATGTTTACAGTAGCTATCCGCAAGAGTTCACTGATAAGGAGACTGCATGCCAACGCACAGCACAGATCGCCATCCAGCGTATCCAGCATGCCGAGTCCCAGCAAAAGCGCACTGCTTGCACATTTAGCGATGCGGAGTTTATCGACGGATTGTACAAGGAGCTGCGGAAGTACCCACATGGGATATTGGGTCACAAGCTGGAAGATTGGTACGGCAGCACCTTCCGGCAACACCTGCCCAGTCATTGGTACGATTTGATCATCGAGTCGAAAAAAATACGCGTTGAGCACGGCATTGATCCAAGGATCATATTGTTTGCCAACGATCCTGGGACATCGGAGCCGGTCCGCATCAGCAAGACCACCCTGCCACAGCTGGTGCTGCCATGGCAGTCAAGCGAAGGAGGATCGCACGACTGGAACATGTTCATCAGCTACTGCGATTCCACCAAGCGAGTGTGGGCTCGAATGATCGATCAGATCGCCAAATTTGAGGAACTGACGAAGCATATGGGACGACAAATGGAGTCTCCGGTTTTCCGACAAAAGGTATTCAAACCTCATGTTCAGGAAGTCTATCTGGTGGAGATTCCCGATGGCTGGAATCGTGTGCGTGTGATTTCCGTCGATGAGGAGACCTGCTCGTGCCGTTGTCACTTTGTGGACTTTGGCGATGTAGCAATGTTTCATGTTGAAGATCTGTTCCAGTGTCCACCACAGTTCTTGGTACTCCCGGCCCAGGCCGTGTGCCTCAGCATGTACGCCTTGGATAAGTTTGAGGATCATCCGCACGCTCAGCAGGTGTTAACGAAGGAGCTGGATGGTCAGACGGTTGTCGCCCATGTGCTCACCACCGAGAAACAGTTCTTGGAACTGGGTGGAGCCGCTCCAGGGGTGGTGGAGAACGGTAAGCGTCGGGCGTGCCTGGTGGCCACGCTGTATGATACCTCCACAGCTGAGGACATTCATTTGAACGATCTGGTCGCGAGCAGAATAACCAAGTGCACACCGGCACCTTCGCTAAGTGTCGAAAATAGGATCGGCAAGACCACTCATATTCTTGTGTCTCACATCAACGATGATGGTGATCTAATGGTGCTGCTACGCAATGATGACCTTAAGTTTGTGGAGCGCAGTATTGCGCAAACTGTGGCTGATTTAGGCGCGCAGGACCGAGTGAGTTATTCCGATCTGCTCCACGACCGCCATATTTTTGTGTGCGACGAGTCTGTCGATGGCGTGAGGCAGTGGTTTCGCGGCCGACTGGTCACCAGACCACTCAATCCGAGGAAGAGACTTTCGATGTCTACTACGTGGACGATGGGCGGCAGCGTAAGACGCACATCTCTAATATCTACCGCCTGGAGGCTAACAACAGAGCTCTGGCTGCGTTCCCGCCGCAGGCCGTACCCGTTCGCCTACACGACGTTCCAGAGATCGCTGGTCAGATGCTGAGTCGCCTGCGGGGTCTGATACCACCGCGCACCGAAGCTCTGGTAAGTGTTCTACTCGTATATGAGGGGATGTGAAAAAAGCTTGTCTCACTTTCTCACCGTATCACTTTCTTTCGCAGCTAAAGGTTGTGGCCAAGGATGGTGCTAAGCCTTTGGTAAACGTATTCATCCGCGAGGACCCGGAGTCCATGTATATGTGCGTGAATATTGGCCTTCGCCTGGAGTTTGAGATGGCTAGGTAAGTACCTTCATTAAAGCTTTTACTATGTCTATTCATTCTATATCATGATGGTCAATGCCATCTAATCACATCGTCATCAAGCTCCTTAATCAACGACATCTGAATTGTGACTGGTGCCCTATAAGTTAATATTAACAATATAATTGATCCTTTGGTTAATGCTGTCTTTATTAATGCTTCAATAAACTGGAACTGACTTGATAAGTTATCGCTAACACGAATTCGATCTACGTTAACGAAAAAAATCCCGAATAAAAATTATGTAAGCTAACCCTAAGTCATGCATATATCATGTATATATAACATGTATATAATCTGGAAAATATACTCATAAGTTGTCACATTACTGTACTACCCAATAAGCCCGAAAGCAATCAGATTTTTTAAACCTTGAAACCAACAATTGACCCTGCTCCCCCAATCTGGCTTGTTCCCGCCCTACCCTCGATTCCCCACCCGCACAGCTCCATTCATCAGGAGAAGTATGATTCTACGCTCGAGAGCTCCAATGTCCAGCTGCCGAGACGCGGTAGCTTCAGCTCCGTGCTCTCCAGTCAGAGCAGCAGCAGCGACCTTGTTGCTACCACTCCTCCGGTGACGCCACAAAAGACACCATCCGCAAGATCGGGAGCCAGCACCTTCTCGTCGCTCATGCTCAAGGATTATGAGGCTATCCGGCTGTGGGTGCCTATTTCGAGGTGCGCGTTGCCATCTCCATCAATCCCGGTCACTTTGCGGTTAGTCTATTATCAGCAAATTAATGACTCGATTATAGTGTGCGATTCTCCCGCAGGTGCAACCCTATAAATGCTATAACCAGCTGCAGACTTTGATGAAGAATTTGCAAGATCATTGCCAAGAACCTGCAGCCAAGGGAGTCCAGCCCTCACAACTGGCCATTGGAGAGGCCTACGCTGCTCCTGACTCCGAAGGCGTGTATCATCGGTAAGATGTTGTTGAGGTCTTTTAAAGAAAACGGAGCCTTCTAATCCTGATTATCTTGCAGCGTAAGTATTCACAAGATTTACGATGAGATTATACACGTGCGTTTCGTCGACCTGGGCGACGATGGAGTAATTGCTTGTGATCAACTGAAAACGCTAAGTCCGGAGTTAAGAAAGCTGCCCAAGATGGCACTGCCAGCACAACTATATGGCAAGTTAAAGAGAACTTCAGCTTTTTGGCTTTATAATTTAAAACAATCTCTTTTCAGGCATACAACTGACTGATGTAGTATGGAGCAAGGAAAACTGCGTTCGATTCCGACAACTGTCGCTGGGTCAGAAGTTTATTGGAATTGTGCGGCGCATGACCAAGCAAAAGGATGGCACACGGGCGCTGTGCCTGGAGCTGGTTGATACCTCCACGCCGAAAGATATTAAGCTGCACGAGATTCTCATCAATGAGAAGCACGCACAGCCAGAAACAAAGGAAGTCTGAGTCGGAGGAGACGATCCATTTGAATTTGTTTATGTTTATGTTTGCTTAATCATAGTTTTAGAATTAGTTATATATAACTTATTACGACGACACATTCCGCCAGGTGGAACCGATAATAGCCAATAAACTGCGGGTTTTTCTATCGAGAGAACGGATGTACTTGATTGGCGGACTTGATGTTCGTTTTCACAGCCGATGGCGCCTTTCCCAGCTGCTGCTGTACGTTGCCAGGGCTCATAGCGGGTCCACCCATTGGCGAAGGTGCTCGAATTGAAGGCGGAACCATCATGCCAGGCCCGGGTCCATAGTTGGTCAGCTTGAGTCCTTTTCCCATACCCACGGCGGCCACCAGAAGCTGCGTGTCGGCCATGCTACTCGTCTGCTGGATGCCGGTGCGCGAGGAGCTCTCGATTTCCCACTCCTCGCGGGCTTTGCTGACCATGTCCAGGACGTGGGAGACGACCTTGTTGTATTGGGTAACCTGTTTCATTGCAGCGTCGTTTGTGAGGTTGGCCGCCTTCTGTTCGTTCTGCAGCATTTTTTGTTCCGTAATTGGGTCCGGCCGGGTCCTCAGATAGTCTGGAACAATGTCGTGTGAAAAGACCGGCACCCGGCCCTCTGTTATGTTGATGAGGGTGTCATCCCGGTCCATGGAGACAAGAAGTGGTAGGACCGTTCGGTTCCTGAGTGGCGGACACTGCTCCTTTGCCAGAATTTTAGTCAATCCCGTCAAGTGACTTGAGATAATGGCAAAGTTGTCCAGGAAAGTCGGCCAGTTGATGGTCTCGTACTCTAGCTCCAGTTTTTGGATCATCGAGAGGACCGCAAGCTTCAGGTCGTTCAGTCGCTGAAGCACCGTTTCCAGCGTCAGCTCGAAAAGCTTTTCGTCGCGCTGCATTGCGGCAGTTATTATTTTTACTATTATGTTTGACTTCAGTCGGATTTACAAAAGATGAGAAGTGTGACCGTTCAGTCAAATATCTGCTTAGTATTAATTGTGCATCGGCTATAATATAGATTACACACTGCTCCACCCCGCTATCGATAACGTTGCGTGTGCGATAGCAGCGAACTTCCGTCCAAACTACGATCAATAGAGAAGTGGTTACGGAACCATACAAATAAAATCAATAAAATCTATATCGCTAATTAAACAAAAATTCAAATTGTCTTTCATAATCTTTAATCATAATTCAAATTTTTTTTTGATTTGACGTAAGACCGAAACAATATGAAAGTATTTAAAGAAGTCTAATATATCTAAGAGTTTTCAACTACGAATCGTGCTTGAGTGTAATATTAATAAATAAAAACTGACTCGATAAAGAGTTTATCCAACAATAGTCTGAACAGGCCTTAGGCTATCGAGCCCAAGCGTTCGATTGTACTTCGACATATCGATATTACCAACATGGCCGTCGAGAAAAATTGAAGTGAACGCAACGCCGTGTTTTTCAGTTGCCAATAAAACATTAACGAAATTCACGAAATCTCGTAAAGTGTGACCGCAAACGTCGCCAAATGTAAGCAAATTAGTATAGTGCCTGTTTTACATCGTTTACATAATCGCCAGAGCTGAAATTCGGAATTTAGTTGCTGTCGTCGGGAGCATCGCCTACTGTTGCCTCACACTCTCTCTCTGTCCCGCTCTCGCTCTGCATTCCTCTCGTGCTGACAAGGCAAATATATTGGTGCTGGTGTGAGTGAGTGTATGTGTGAAAAATGGAAGAAATGGAAAATGCACATGTGAAAAGATATACGCGCAAGCCGATTAAAAATCGGTTCTCTCGCACGATTTTGATTGGGACCACAGGTCCCCGACCCCCGCGTCGCGATATGGGTTAAATGACAGCCGGAACGCGTCCGCGATTCTCTGCGTTTTCAGCTCTCCCCGATATATTCCCCTTCTCTCTATAAATCCGCTCCTCATATTGTTGTTGATTTGAGTTGGCCATTTCTAATGCTCTCTTTACATGTTTCTGTATTCAATTGTAATATATTTGCAGCTTGTTGTGTATGTTTTTGAAATGGTAAAGTGTGTTGTCGCGTTCGCCAAATCGAATCCGAAAGAGTAAACCAAACCCTAACCGATGGGGGGTAATAAACACTGAAACCCGAGTACATACATACATATATCTGTCGCGCGATATATATATATATATATATATACATATACATAGTTGCCATAGCGAGAGAAATCCGAAATCCCGCGATGGCGTCGCGCAGGCGCGCCGAACTGAATCCCAAACTGCACATGGACAGGCAGCCGACAGCTGCCCGCATAACAGGTACCTGAACTGAAACTTCTACCAACTACCAGCAGCAACTGCATAGAAGTGGGAAAACCCAATGCCTCGCCGGGATTAGCGATGTCCAAGGGCCCATAAACCCATCAGCCCGCCTTAGGGGCTTCCCGGAACTAAGCACCACCCACCACCCACCACCTACCGCCCTGCCAAACCGAAGCTGACCTTTTACCTCTCAACCTTGCAGATCCGTCATTACCCGCTGGAAAGCGACGCGAGATCGACAACGTAATGAAGAAGGCGCGCGCCAACACCACCAACGATTACTGGGACAAGAAGCTGATCGAGGCCGAGGAGAAGGATCCGAACCGATGGCGCCACACAGGATACAAAAAGATGTACATCCAGGGGGAGAGCAGCTCTGGCGAGAGCGAACGCGACGGTCGCGAAGGGCGTGAGGTTGGAGCACCGCCCTACGGTCGTTATCCGCCCACAGGTGGACCGCCGACCGGTCCACCGCCTCCGTCACAGCGTTACGGACGCTCCCGTTCACCGCATTCGCGCAGTCGGTCGCGTTTGCGAAGTCGCCACCGCTTTCACCACCTCCGCGTCGCCGCTCACCGCCCATGACTATGCACGGTGGCATGGATCGCCGTGGTGGACCCCGGTCGCCGCCCATGCCACGATCGCCCAACAATAGCCACGATGCCCTCATGCGTCGACCCGGAAACGGCCACGGCGGAAGGCCCCGATCTCCGCCGGAACCCAGTGGTGGCTCGTCGTCATCGTCGTTGCGACGCAAGCCAAACGCGTCGCGTTCTCCACTCGGACGTCGCCGGTCTCCACCGCTTCCTCCGCCCTCGTCGTCGGTTATGGAGAAGCGAGGTCCAGTCGCCCACATCCTGCCGCGTTCCAAGCGACCGCCATCGCCACCGCCGAGGGTGAGTTTTCATATAATATTGAATACAAAATTCGCTCAATAAGAGCCGTAATAGGTATACTAATTTGTAATTTAACACTTTTGCAGCACTCGATGCGTTCGCGATCAAACAGCTCTATGAGCACCAGCTCCGATGATTCCTGCTCCCTATGCTCACCCAGTCATCGTCACAGATCTCGGTGAGTAAGGATGTGTGAATTGTTGCTCTGTTTTTATTAACCTAATTTTTTTTTATCTTACAGGTCCCGCGGTCCGCGCTCGCCGCCACCCAAGCCACGTGGCCATTATCGTTCGGGGGCGCCGCCGCCCCCTTCGTCAGAGTCACATGGCCGCATCCATGGGCGCCCCACCACTCCACCGCCCGTGCGCGGAGGTGGAGGCAGTTCGGTTTCCGCCATGGAGAAGTACCGCCAGGCGAAGATGCGTCACATCGGGCATGAACGTGTCGCCTCGTCGGACGCCCACATGAAGATCGCGCGGTCCTCGCGCCACTCGCCTCCGCCGGAAGATCCGCGTCTTAAGCACCGCCCTCCAGAGCCACCAGAGCCGGCGTCAGCGCCAGCTGGAGCACCGACAGTACAGGCAAAAAAGAAGAAAAAGGAAAAGGAGGTAAGTACAGACCGCGCCCTTTTATTTCCCGTGGCTTTTTGGAACCAAATTTAACAATCTATTTATTTTCCATCAGATAAGGCCACGCATAAAAATTGAAGGTGAGAAACGCAAAAAACATCCGAGCGGGACGTCCAGTGGCACCGGAGCTAACGCGGCAAACTCCTCCTCGGACTCGGACGATTCGAACGGCTCCGACAGCGACGAGGTCGGCACGTTGCCCACATTCTCGGCTACAACGCGGCTGACGCTCTCGGAGCGATTCGGCAAAATGGCGCAGTGGAGCATCGATCGCAGCAACATGGAGAACATGCGCATCACCAAAGACTCCGCCGGTGGGGCCCTCAAAGTGATGATTGAAGAGGGCCTGGAGTCGCCGCCGCGTCGCTATTCGTATTCGCCGGCACCGGCCGGGCACTTTCCGGAGGAGTTGGCCACCACAGCACCGTCGGGTATGCTGTCGTGGGACGATGTGCGCGTCCGTTACGAGTACTACAAGAGTCGTGGCTACCTAAGGGACTTGGACCTGAAGGTAGGTGGCGATTTTATCAACAACCCAGTACAAATTGTTACATTTATTTACCTGTATCTTTTAGGACTATATCAAGTGGGAAGAGTGGTGGTATAAGTATCAGGAATGGTTGAAACAGGAACGCTACTATGAGTACTGGGATCGCAGTCAGCAATTGCGCAGACGACGCAAAAAGCTGCCGGTTACTCAGCGCTTAAATTGAGTGTCCCCATCATCTGAATCATCTCATTAATTCTTCTAATTAATTCTTCCCAACTTCCAATAAAGTTCATTTATTTGACCTACTATTTCCTACCTTCTCCTTGTATCTTAATCATTTCCCCATCCCACCATCCCCTTTTGTACATTTAAAATGTATGAAACTGCACTTGTCAACTTATATTTTGATAAATAATATGATTAAAAGCCAAGCACCCGGAGATGGTTGGCTCTTGGCCTCTGACATCCTGCTGTTGGTGTAGGGCTTTCATTAACACTGAACTTTGTAAGTTTTTTTTCGAGTGCATGTTGCTCAGTACAACACACCCATATACTTGTAAACGCATTAAATAACAGTCGGTACATAATTTTCGCCTTTTACTGGGTCTGGTCATTTGAATTCTCTACTTGCACGACATTGCTTAATGCATTTGACGGGATTTTACAGATGTAACTTACGCTTGTAAGTGAAAAGCTTTCCAACGCCATCTTTGGACATTTTCCCGAAGCTTGCAAAAGCTTTTCAAGGTCAAATACAATTTTGAATAAATAAGCTGCCAGAAGATGCCTGACGACATGCGAAAAATGTCGGAAATGAGGGAAAAGTGGGCGCCACGGCCACCCAACTGGATGTCAATAGCGTGATGTGCACGCAGCGTTTATTTGACGGCATATAAATTGAAAAATTCACATAAAAATGTGTAATTATTTGGCATATTTTCAATTTGCACAAAGGCGATAAGGGAAACAGTCTGGAGGCTGGAGGCTGGAGGCTGGAGGTGACACGCACATGGAGAGGGCATCGGGAAAATCCCCAATATCCATCCGTGCTCCTGGGCGTGATTTCCGTGCACAAATTAGCACTTTCTCACTCGCTTTTTCCGTGGGTGTCTGATAATCAGATTATGCCCGGTGCACTGGGGATGCTAATGTGTCGATATCGAGCTTCTGCCAAGCTAATTGCGCTTGAGTGGGGCATCATTGTGGGTGGTGGAAGGGAGGCTCCACGGATTAGCCATTGAAGCGGTCTATAATCCATCTTGAACCCTAAGGACCACGCTCCCATTCACCCCATCACCTCGGCCCAATAATTGGCGCCCGATCCCCGACCCGGCCTCCTCCGTGTCCCGGCACAATTAAGCTCTAAATAACAACAGCGTTAAGATGGCTTTAAGGCCCGATTTGGCCCCCGGCCATCAGAAAACCCTTCAGTAGAACTCGAGGAAAAGTCACGTCTAATTACACACATCTTGGAGCAGCTTTTTGACCTGGTTGACTTGGCGCTGGCTGCCGTTGTTGTTCGGACGGTTTTACCAAATTGGTTTTAAAAGCCACAGGGGGTGAGGCGTTGAGAGCGCGTGAGAACGTGAGCAATTACTACGGCGTAGTGGGGTGTACTCAAGAAGTGGGGCGACTGGGGCTATAATCCCATTATAATCCACACAATGCTATTATATGCTCAAAATGACAAATAAGTGTCACGAATAAATACAACAAATTCTACTGCCGCATGGAGTCCGCCGACAGACGTTCTCTGGCAAACAATTACTTTTGAAATATTCCTTTAAGTTTAAATTTAACATATGTACTTACATGGTTCCTTGCAAGAATTCCTTTGCTATAATAAGGCACTGAATCCCGTTTTCTTAAAATGTGCAACAATAAAGAAATCTCGAATTTTACACAAACAAGATTTTTGGTTTTGGAAATTGTATCTTGAACTTGCCACATAGCAAAGATTGGTTGGTTATTTGTTCTGATGTTATATAAGCAAAGTTTTAGGCCGTATTTTTGGCCAATCTGACGAATGGCCTGGGTCAAAGGTGTTACTTTTGCGAATGTTCATCAGCAGTGCAGCCAATTACACACAAAGGACGAGTAATCGAGCAAAGGAATGGGTTGGGTCCTGTGTGAATTAACAATTCCTTTCAATTAAGTGCGCAACCGACAAAAAAGAGGAGTTGTGCCCCCGAAAAGTGGAGGGATGGCGAGCTGAAAACTGACGAGTAGAAAAGGAAGGGGGAGCACAGCCAGCGATATTTTCCCTTCAATAAAAATCAGTAACAGAGGGATGCTGGAGCGGGATATCCTGGAATGAATACGCTGCATATGTGAACGTGCATACGTGTATAGATGTACATATGGATGTACATATGTGTACATAAATAAACGCCGACAGATAACAGACAGAAAACAAAGGGGCGGCGGCGAAAAGTCGTTTGCAGGGGGCGTGGCACGGTCTAAAAATCAGCAGCAACTGTAGCAAGTTTCGTATTTCTTTTTACACTTTCTTGGTTACAGTCAATCAGTTTTGCATGAGCGATTTCTTTACTCGTTTGCGCCAACTCTACAATTTACTCACACACATACACACACACACACACTCGCTCAGTTTTGGGGGACTCCCCCAATCCTTTTTTTGAAGGAAGCTAAAACGAGTTCCCTGCACTCGATGATTTAGCAATGAATTTGTTTGTTGCAAACTCTGTGCTTATTTGTTTGTTGCTGCACGGAAAGAAAGTTCAAACGTTGTGTTTTTAATTCTATTTAAAAGTTGTTGTTGTATCATAAAACAATATTCTTCCAAGAACTGTTTTTCATTAGGGGGTTTAATTCATTAACAGGTATGCACCAGGGTAAACTCAATTGCCATCCAAAATGCTAGCCCAATAATAACACCCGAATACGTTGCCAATTCAGGGAGCTTCATCCGGGCAATCTAAACTTCATTGTCTGGTCGTAAGCCCTTTCTGTAATTAAGCCGAACTGAATTCGAACTGAGTCCCAGTGAAAACTCACAAACATTCGAACTGTGTGGCAAGGTACACTTTGCTACACAACGTTTATTCAAGTTGGCTAAGTTTTCGTTGTATCCAAAAACGGAGCTTGTCTTTGATTTTCTCTGAAGTTCAAATGCGAACGACGTGATATTTGCTTAATTTTTCCCTCTTACCAACTACTTTTGTTTCTGCCCCAAGGGAACTTGTGGGATTTGGGTTTGCACGAATAATTATTTGCCCATTTGAGGGTTGAAGTTTTGCCACGGCTCAGGTAATTTGCACAGACACAGGGTGATTACCACTAGACCAAAACAATTAGAATCGGAATCAATCGAGGCAAGACGGAAACAACACCCCAACCCCACACCCACTGCAATCGGATATCAGGAAAGTGATTCCACTTGCCCATAAAACATTCAGATACCTGAGGTCCAAAATCAGGCATCACGTTCGCTTGTTCGCCACTTGCTGAAACGTTTCAAAGTCAACCGCAGGATAGCTAACCCGGTTTCCATGGAGGATTTTTCTTGATATAGGGAGGAGGAAAGTCGGCAAGTTTTTTGGCACTCAAAATGTCAAAGTATTGAATAGAAGAATATAAATTGAATTTGGCGTTATGTAGCTGTAGTCACGTAGTCACCTCAAGAAAACGTAATTAATTAATTATAAACTACTTTTATTGTGTATAGTAATTATTATAGTAATCATATTTTAAAATAAATTTATTTATAAAATGTACAAAGTGTTCTTTATAGCATGTCTACTTATTTGCAGACTGCTCGCATTTATTTTTACGTTCCACACTTGTTTTTCGCTTATTTTATTAATGTAGAAAATTTTCAGAGTCATTTTCCCGCCGAACATAAAACAGAAGATAATCTCATACAGATATAAAACAGAGCTCATCTGCCACACACGAAATGTTTGGGAAATATATATAATTTCATTATGTTTTTCACCGCTGTTCCCTGGTATCGCCTGCAGCACAAACTGTCAACACGAATGGCATATCTCCCCCCCCCCATTTTCCGACCCCCCTCTCGCCACATTTTGGATTGCCCCACCCACTTTCCTTAGCCCGGGGGCGTTGGCAATAACGGTTTACTTTCTTAATCTCTGTACATAATTTTTGCGACTTCATGTTACGCAATGTATGGCGCATTCTTTCCGCTTCTGCGGAATAACATACGCTCTTCTTCAGCTGCCATTTAAGGTAACTTGGCTTATCTGGAAGCTTTTATTTAAGCAATTTATTTAATTGGTAAATACGTGTATGCCTACTTTCGTTTAATGAAATCTAGTTCAGCCCGCATTCATTAGGATGAACTACTACTTTCAGTGCATGCAACTGTGTACATATGTATATGCTTAGGCTATAAAATCCTAATGATTATTTATACGTGTATATTTTCCTAGGTGTATAAACAGCCAATTTACATGTTCTAACAATATCAAATTTATAATATCATAACCAGGTTCATTTCCAGGATTTAAATGGCGATACAGCGACAAAGGTAACCTTTACTTATTGTTTTCCATGCTTGATTTCCACATGAGCTCGGTGGCCTTTAAATATTTCATTTTATATCCGACTATCTGCAGGTGCTGTTTCCTGAATGGTGCTGACATCTTATGTAGCAAGTACCATAAAAGGTTTTTCGTCTTTCAAGGCAAACGCACTTGGCCGAGAGGTAAACGCCGAGGAGCAGCTTTAAGAAGCCCTTGGCAGCGCTTTCAATTACCAACTTAGCGCTGATTACTTATTCGTCAGCGTCATGACGGGAAACTCAGGAGGAGGCGGGTGGGGGGATAAGCTGGCCCACTTCGGCACCGCCCAGGCCACAAGCATATTAGTCAAAAGGAGTTGACTCCTCCGCACTTTCACTCGACTTCGACTTCGACTCCGAGACCGACTTCGACTTGGACTTGGACTTGGACTCCTCTACTCCACTCTACTCGACTCGACTCGACTCGACTCGGCTTGGCCACTTAATCTCGCCCTTTTGGTATGCACGGACTGTATTCAAATGAATTCTGATTGAATTCATTGAAGCTCATCAGTAAGAAGCGATTTTTTTCTATCTATGTTAAGGCAGCAGATGAAGCTGGGAGCAGCGGCAGGAGTCCTGCTGCGACGACTGGGCCTTGGCACATCCTTCAGACATTTATTTTCAGTAATGGAAAAAATGTGTTCTGCAATTTCGCTCATTTTTATACATAAATTTGCCACGCAAGGCAAGCCCACGAGTGGGGCGGTCCGGTCCGAGCCAAAGAGAGAAAGAACTGCGGGAAATATAATGCTAAAAAGTAAAGTAAATAAAGGATAATGCAGCAAGGATATAAATTACATAAAGCAGCGCGAGATGACTAACTGTGGCAGGCCAGAGCTGCTCCACGACAATGGAACGTGGCCGGCATTAGCTGTTCAAACAAAGCTGCAGAGGGTCTTCATCGGGGGCTTGTGATTGGAGGAGGGAAGTCTCAGCACTGAGAGAAAATTTGATTTCATTTTATATTAGCACACCATACTTCAACGCTATTTTATTGCCTTTGAATTACCTGGGATAATCACTAAGGAGTAGCACCAAATGAGGCAACTCATTTTGAACCAACAGTTTGCAGTATTTTCTCTCTGTGCCAACGGAAGCCCAAGCGGCGCATTAGAAAATGGTGCGCACAGGAAACGGAAGTGGAAGTGGAAGTATTTTTAATGATTGGTAAATTTTTTGACGGCTCCTCTCCAACTGCCCCGCACTCTTGTCCCAAAGCGCATCGACTTCGGTGCGAAGGACTTTGGGGAGGAGCTGGGCACGATCGTCGTCGTCTAATATTCCTTTGTGCGGCCGTTATTATTGATGGAAATGCAAATTGGATTTTCAAATTTACTTCCCTGTTTGCCTTGCCAATCGACACACAAAAGTGTCGGAAGAGGAAAAACGCAGGGTGCAAAAGCGCTAAAGATTCGCTGGGGATTTCTCACTTTTACTTGGGATTTATGGAAAATTATCAAGGACAGCCAAAAAGTAGCATTATCAATGAGTCTTTGCTTATCCAAAGAGAGTTTCATATTCCGGTAAAATTACTTGCAACAGATTTCCCAAAGCAGTATATCACCGAACCAATAAGGATTAGTTCTGAATACTGATACTACAGCAATGTGGTACAGTTTCAACTCGAAAGTTAAGCAAATGAAGCAAAAACCAAATTTACACATTTTGTCTTGTTCTTGGTCGCCATCCTGTTTTTAAATCATTGGTGCATTCCTCGCTATTGTTTTCCCCTAATTCTCCGGATCGCCATCACAGTCTCATTCAACTCTTTTCCAGCCTGTCGCTTCTCGATTCCACTTGCTAGTCGCTTGCATTTTACTTCAAAGTAATTAACGCCGATCCAAAACAGACACCAATTTGCATAGTTGACCCCCGTTCTTAAGTCCGATATCCGCCCACCTCCCACCGACCACCTCCCACCGCCCAGATTCGCCCTTTCGGATTGGGGAACCTATTACTCAAGACGCTCAAACACACACTGATGGAGTGAAATGGGGGCGTTGGTGGGGGGGAATTAAAACAAAAACTTGCAGCCCCTGAAAACAAAACCTCTTGAATTTTAATTAAACGTTTTTATGCAAGAATTCCGACTGCCGGCGCCTCGGCTCCATCCTGGCCCTCTATATCCACCCGTTTTTTGATTCATTTTGTTTGGCCATGGTGCTGCATTTGAATTTCTGCCTTTGCCTTTGGATTTGCTTTTGTTGTTTCTCAGTGTATAAGCGATTGCATTTGCGAATATTTTTCTGGCAGCTGCTAAAAACTTAAAGAGGGCGCAGGGTGATCTCCTGATGAAGAACACGATGGAGGCGAAGTGAAATTGCAGGGTTAAAACTGCCATTGACTGCACTCTGTAATTCAATTATCGACTCTTGGCAGTAAAAAGTGTTAATTATTAGTTTCCTTTGCTGCTTTCTCCCCAGGGGAAAGTAGGGAGACAGCGACAGAGGCAGTGAGGAAGAAAAGGAGACAAGTATGCCAGCTAATGAAGACGTCGCATGAAGTCAACTGAAGGGGGGCATACAAAACGGACACGGAAGTGGAAAACCAGTCAGCAGCTTAGTTCATCAAATATTTAAAGGGGTCAAGATAATTTGAGTGCTGACAAAAAATATGATCCCCTGGATCTTAGATACGTATTGAGAATACGAATGAATGCTGGGGTCATCGAATTCGCACTATATCGATCCTAAGAACTAATGGTTTTATTTCAATCAAATGTTAAAGGTAAACACAAAGCCTATACAGCTACTTACGAATGCAACTCAAATCCCCTGGAGCTACACCGCTGACCCATCGCCACTTTGGCATTGATGACACTCGCAGACGCCGCGCGGAGCTAACCACTTGATCTGGCCTCCATTGGCGGATCCCCAGAGTGTCTCGGCGCCTTGGACAATTGATATTGGTTTAATCATAATGCTGTCAAGTCAACTTGAGGGATTCGGTGCTAATTAGGAGCCAGAGAAACTGAGTGGGTGCTTATTTTTACCATGTTCTTTGTTTTCAGCTTACTGCTGCTCTAAAACTAAGCTAGACAATATTTTTGGAAAAACTTTAATATTATTCTAGCCAAATATACTTGAAATATATAGTAGCTATTGCCGAGTGTAGCAATTTCTTTTGATGTGTAATTAATCCATTGATTCAGTGAATATACGTGTACATCCTGAAAGTATCTTGCTTCTTGAGTCTTTGGGTCTCTTTGAGACCTCATAAAGCACCTTCATAGTATGAGCCTTAGTAACAGTTGAAAGCGCGAGTCGTCCATGTTTTGCGAGATGTGGCCTAAATCAGGACGCAAATTCGATTGTGTTCAGTCCGAGTTGCCATGACCTTTTTCCGTCTGGCTGCACCAGTTTGGGCCAACTCTTGTTGCCGTTTTTGCCTGCTAGCACGCGGATTGATGATTGAGCAGCCAGTTCGGCCGGTTGGATGCCAAATTCCATGGATAAGCTTGGATTGCTACTTCCGCCACGGCAATTGGGCTGAGGGGACGGTGTTGTTGGGGACCTGGGGATGCGGAGCGGTTCAAATTGAATGCAGTGGATCGCAGGGGGAGCAGCGAGCAGAATGGGAGCCAGAAGGGCATCAGATTGCAGCTTCTACCGCGCGCTGCATAATTTATGGCACCCAGTGTGCCCCCGACTCCCGAATTCCTTTTTTTTTGTATGTAGTCAGCTTTAGCTGTTGTTGGAGCTTCGAATTTGTATGTTGCCTTTGACACCAGCTAAAGGGGTTACGTGTCTGCCACTTCAGAGGCATGCTGCCACGCCCCCTGAAATTCGGACCGCCCAACTCCTATCGCACAAATCCTTCGCCGCCCGTGTCTGCGTCTGTTTTCGAACTTTGCAGTTTTTTCGTGCCTGGGAGTTTCACAGTTTTCGGGGGTTTTCCCGAACTCCTCGGCAGGGGCCAGCTCCCATTGCTTTGGCCGTTTTTCAAATGTCTGCGCCATGTGCATGCGAAATTTCCCAGTGGCACCCAAGGAGGGGTGTGCCACACACAAACACCCAAGCACACAAACAGTCGCACATTTTGGGGCGGCAGACAGCGCGATAACCTGTGCTAATGAAGTGTGATGTTGGCCAAAATGCGATTCTCTTTGCCGCTTCTATGTGTCTATTTCAATCTGCGGATGCGTGATGAATTCTAATTACCAGTTGGCAACTGCTACCTTCAAATAATATTCATACAATATTCCTACTGTCATTTAGTTGCAGTTTCATCGCAATGAAATTTGTTCAATATTTTCGCTTAAAACCTGCTGTATGAATGTAATATGGCATTCAGTTTGAATAATTTAAATGCTATTAGCTATTAGATATTATTATTACATTTTATTTCACTTTATTTGTTCTGATGTCCGATGGCAAAAAAATATTATAATCCTGTCACCGAATTAATCCACTATATTACTACAATTTGGATTCCCTAAACACGCCATGAATTTGAATTAGCGCGTGATGCAGTATTTTGCTTTTTGAATATGTGTAAGATCAAAAACTATTAAATAGATTTTAAAGTATGTTTAATGTAAGTTAATGGAACATATTCAACAAAAATAACATAACATACATATTTTATAGTATTTAAACGTTGTTTGATGACCTCTGTTTAAAGTAATTGTGCTGGTTTAGATATTTATATATATGTATTTCTCTTATATTTTCTGTAGCCCAATAAAATAGAACACTATTGCTTACCCTGTTCGTGGGCGCAGTTTCTTTCTATTTGTTCACCTTACTTTTTATACGTATTGAGTGCTTTCAAAGTGCAAATTTATCAATCATACGCCACGTATGCCGGCATAGTGCTTGTGTATGTGTGCGCATAATAAACTGATTTCAATGGCTGCCAGTCTTTATGCATTAATTTATCCCATATTCAGCTTACCGCTCATGCTACCCGTTGTGTGAAATATAATTTTTAAGTTTTTCCCCATTTTTGTATATATACATACGTGTATATATAAAATAAAATTCACATCACGCTGATGCGTTGTTGCTGCTCTTGTGGCTGCCGCTGTGTGTAACATTTAAAATATGCACAGTAACTAAAAGTATTTTTCACACAAATTGAGTTTGAGCCCGGTCCCCATGCCCGCCCCCCCCCCCCCCCCCCCACGCCCAGAAAAAGTCGCCTACGCCGTCGCTGCTGCCTTGGAATTGCCAATTTTGCTGCCAGTCAACGGACGCAGCAGCGCCCTTGATGTAGCTGCTGCTGTTTGCTGCTGCTGCCACTGGCGACATGGAAAATTTGCTGCCATCGCCAGGCGTCACTCAGTCAGGCTGTAAAACAGGCATCAAGGCAACAAAAACAGCAGCAGCAGCAGCAGCAGCAGCAGCAGCAGCAGCAGCAGCGGCAGCAGCAGCAGCACAAAGAGCCAGCCATCCATACACCGAGGTGGTGGCATAATTTAATAGAGTTGGTAATATCAATAAATTTTAAAAGCCTTTTAATGCGCATCGATAAAAATAAAGCAGACGCATCTTCAGCGGCATAATTATCCAGAAATGAGCGGCTCAAACCGGCGTTGTCGTTCGGTTTTTGGTCCCCATAAATTATCCAAAACCATCTGATGGCGGCACTGCAAGTCCAAATTCAATTATGCAAATCGCATGTGAGAAATTCAATTGGAATACGTTAATTTCACAGGGACTGAGGGGGCGCAGTGCAGGGATGTGGCCTCAGCACTGGGCTTTAAGTTACTGAATGTTTTACAAGTGTATTATGTCGCTGCGAAATCAGCTCAACAGCTGAGCACAGCTCGAAAACTTCGAGGCACTGCATCCCCATGGAAATTTGCGCACAAAAGCCAAGAAAGCGGAGAAAAATGCTATAATAAGTGGCAGAGTGGAGCGATAAAAAGTGTGGAAAGCTGTCGTTCATATGCAACCGAAACAATGCAACAATACAGCAGCGCCACTGCAACCCATCCAGCACCACCCTGCGCCAGCACCACCCAGCACCACCAGCACCACCCAGCACCACCCAGCACCACCATCATCACCATCATCACCACCGCAACCACCAAAGACAATGTGCAGTATCCCTCGGTTTGCTGGTGCAGGAGGAGCGGGGCGGTCTGAAGTGCAACCGACGAAAATTCATGGCATTAGGGGAATGCCAAACGAGCTGGGCAACATGGCAACGGAATCAACTTAAAGGAGTCGGGGTATTTAGAGAGATTATAGCAAAATAATGGGTCGACCTAATGATATCCAGCAGGTTGAATACAAAATACTCCATTAGTAGCAGCGCAGAATCAGCAGTTTTAAGAACTCTGTTACAAGACCTGCATTTGTAGATATTTGTAAGTACTTAAATCTGTTTCATCTGCTAAAGAAATAACAATACAGAAATCAAGTTAGAAGCTGTACAAAACTATACTAACAATTTGAATTTTAAGCTTAAGATCTAAAACCACCAAATATCTGCGAGTACAGACAGCATTTGAGGCTCGACAAGCAGCAGCTTTCGGCTAAAAAGACAAAATATATCTGTTCTAAGCTGGCATTCTCATCCAATATATGTACGTGTACTCCTCGCTTTTCACCAGCCAACTTGAACCGATTCCCATTAGACAGGGATATACTTCTATATAGCAATGTACATATTATGCCCGTATATACGTGTGGATCTGTGCTGTCTGCCTTAGTTGTTGACGATTTGGTAACTGCAGCAGTTAGCTGTTCCTTATCCTCTGGCTGCTGCTCTGGCTCAGTTGCAACTGCGGCTGGCAAGTGCCCTTGGCTTATAAAATATTTAAACGTTTTTGCGGCTTTGGCCGCAACATATTTGCACTTTGGGGCCACGGGCTGCTCTCCGACCATTTGTCCCTTTCTTTTTTCCCCACGGCCAGAAGAACTGAAGTCGAACTTGGGTTCAAGTTGCGCCCGAATGCATGCTATTAATATTGTGCGACAGCTGGCGAACTGCTTAAATATTTACTCAATACGCAGGACAGGAACTTAAAAAAGCCACGGCTTGTCAGTTAACCCCCGGAACTATGCGATATGCTAATACGGTTATGGTTGCTGGTTGCTGGCTGCTGGTTGCTGGCTGCTGGTTACTGGCTACTACCACTGCTCCTCGTGATGCTCTGGCTGCTCCTGCGGCTTCTATTCTTTGCGGTTGGCCTGGAGAGGAAATTTCATTATGCCAATTACTTGCATCAAAGCTGCTAGGATAATTGACTTTGCTTAGCCTTCACTTCACTCCACTCCACTCCACTCCACTCCACGCTGGGTTTGCATAAGACGCCTTTTGCACATTAGCTGCCCCAGTGTGTTAGTGTGTGTGTGTGTGTGTGTGTCCTGAGATCCTTTCCACTCTCTTGCTGCATAAAATAATTAAACTTAATTGACAGTTTTTCGACATCACCTTTGTCGCTTTGGTGTGACAAGTCAGGACACCTTTCCACTACCAACTCACTACCTTAACGTCCTCCTGCTAACGAGCTTAACTTTTAGCAGCAAGTGCCTGCTTAGTTTTTACGGCTGAGAGTAAGTAGCCGGTTAGTTAGCTGCTTTTAGTTAAGTTTAACTCTCGCAGGCGGAATAAAATACATTTTAAGCAGATGGAGCAGAAGGAAAAATACAAAAACACACAGCCTGCAAATGGCTAAGTGTGAATACTTGTAGTTCAAGTTAGCCTCGACTAACACAGCTGTCATTTTAAATAAAATTTCGAATGCCCGTTTTTAGCTCAACATTTAGACAAATACTTTGACGAAATAAAATCAAAAAATATCACCAAATTTCGGTTTTAAATTTTTAATCGTCGGAACTTAGGTCAGACAGAAGTCGCTATGAAGTTCTATCCGGATGCAGATGTCTGGTTCTGTGTGGACAAGCCCAGCTGTCTGAACAGCTACCAGAAGTATCCACCCAAGCACAGCTGGAAGATCCGGGATCAGACGACCTCGCGGGAAATGTACTACTGGCGCGACATTGAGGGCGTGAAGAAGACGGAGATCAAGCTCAAGGATCTGTACTTCACCAACTGGCCCAAGAGCCGCATCCGTCCACAGGCCTGCCTGGGATTGCTCTATGCCACGGGCAACCGATTCATCCGACTGACCAAGGCGCCACCCGCGGGCTTCAAGTGCGCTCCACTGCCCGTCAATCTGGCCACCGCCCGCATTGTCAAAGGTAAGTCGATTTTGAAAAAAAAACAAAAAACATCAATCATTGTGCTAAACTTGACCTTTTTAATTGCTGCAGTGGAGCTGCGCAAGAAGGCCAAGCGCGAAAAGCTGGCGGCTAAGAAGGCTAAAAAGGAGGCGAAGAAGGCCAAGAAGGCGGCCAAAAAGGGCAAGGGAAAGGGCGGCAAGAACGAACTCAAGCCAAAGGTCATTAGAACATATGAAGACGCCGAAAAAGCATAATGAAAAGCATAAATATTACGCGTATATTCAAATCCCAGTGTATTTAACTGAATTTGCATCATTTTTAAACGTCCTTTAAGCGTATTGGAAAACTTCAAATCCCCACTTTATTATCTCGTGGGCGCATTTAAGTGCAGGGGCTGCTCTTGAATGTGCAACATTTTAAATGGGTGCTCATCCTTTGGCTGGCCTTACGGATTGGGGAATTCTTAACCGCCTACCCCTGGACACGCCCTTCATTTCATTGGAACCCCTTGGGCTGCCCTCGCTCGACTGATTGCCTGCATTTAATCAAATTAATTAATGGCACATTTCACATTCATCATTTGCCCGGTTGCATATTTTCCCATTCTTCGATGCAGCAAAAAGCCAGTGCTCCGCTTCAGGCTTCTCTGGTTGGAGCTGTATCTGGAGCTGGAGCTGGAGCCACGCCCACATTTGCCCGCCCTTCCCTCGCAATTGAGATTGAAATTGCACGGCAGTCTCCGCTTTTCATACCACACAGCTTTTTGTTGCGAACTTTTTGTATTCGGTGGCATTCCTTTTTTTCCTGTTTTCCTGTTTTCCTTTTTTTTTTTTGGCACAAATCAACGAACTGCAAAATTCAATTGAAAATCGCTGAATGCAAGTTAATCAGTTCGCTTGGCTACGCTAATTATGTGGCCAATACGAGTATGTGTGTGCGTAGATGGGCGGACTGATATACACGTATTTACAAATATTCTCGGCTGGAAGGGGGCGTGTGTGCGGATATCTGGGTAACGTAACCAAATTATTCGGTTGTCGAATGGTCTGCAATTTAAATTGGACTAAATTGATGGCTTCGGTTGTCCTTGCAAATTGATAAACAAACAATAAATTGAACATCGCATCGAATCGGTTGTAAAAGCCATGGTCAAGTACGAGTACGAGTACGCATACATTGATAAATTGGGCGTGCAGTCAGAATTGCACCATTGGAAATACACGTAAATCTACTAGGATGGATTACCATCTAAATCTGAGTGTTCGGATTTATCCATACATTGTTCGTTAACATTTTGTTCCCAAAGATTTGGTAGCAATTTGTTACTCGGCTTAAATTATTAGAAGCCATTTATTGGCTATTAATTTGCCTGCAATCATTGCCGCCATGAATCATGAACCAGTTTAGGAATACTTATATAACTCTCAGCACACCGGGCTTCATCTATCTCCAAACATTTCTGTACAAACACAAGCTCTGTAAGGTCCATGTATATATTTAAGAATTAAAGTAGCAAGACAAACATGGAGAAGAGCACACAGAAGATCAATAATGAGGACCGGCAGAATTTCGTGGCCACTCGGATGAGTCTGCCGCTTTTTATGGCGTCTCGTAAGATGGATTTTAAAATGCAATCGAATCACTCATTGATAAACCGTCTTCTGTTCAGGCAATCGCATTAGAAGGGAAAATTTGCCGCGACTGGAGAAGCAATTTAAGTTGGCTGGTCAGCATTACAATGTGGCTTGCCAGAAGGGTAAGTACTCTTACAGTTACCGTTGCGAAAGCAGCTGAAAATTAATAATTTTCGCAGAAAACCGACGAGAGGCCTTCAGCAAGGCCACCTATGATCAGTACCGCCACATTACGGGCTTCGACAAGACGCCAAAGAATCCGTATCCGGAACGGCGACCGCTGCACATCGATCGAACTATGACCAAATGGAGGGGCTGGCAACTGCCGCCCAATCATTACGGCGTGCCACCCGAACCGTACCTCCGACTGAAGGGCACCAAGGGCTCCGTCTTCGCCAAGCCGCACACGAACCACAGTCGAGTATCCATTAAACCACCGCCATACCACTTCTACGAACTTCCGGCGGAAATTGAGAGGCTCTTCAAGCGCCCGAACTTGCAAAAGGGCATCTTCCTTTCAAGTAAGTAGTGGATTTTAGATAATTAATATAAAGTACTGCCATCACACCCATCCAGATGCCCGCGATCGTCGACCGACCACGCACGCCATGATATCGAATCTGTCGGGCTGTTGGCGTAATCCCAAGGATGCCGGTCCCTGCGACACGCATACAAACATCTTTGAGCTGGCCGCAAATGCCGTTCCCGTCACAAAGGCACCACGCCCCAATCCGCACCTGTTCCTGCGCCTCTCCTGCGTGCCCACCAAGCCCCATCGGTTGATCCGGCGCCACATTAGCATGGAGCCGGCTCCTGGTCGTTACTGCACCAGTTATCCGAACGTGTGTCCCTGTCCGGCGGGCAAGACCAGTGTGGCGGGACTGCAGCTGATGATCGATGACCAGAAGCGCTTGAAGTTTCGCCGCCTGCCATTTGAAAGGATCAGTCGAAAGCGACTCTGTGAGCCGGATTGGCGCCACGTCGAGGGCCAGGGCCACCGGCATCTCTTCCAAATGGGGCGCAAGGATAGACCAAAGCCCTCCAAGAAACCAACTTCCTCGAAAAAGCAGGGCAAGCCGATCACCATGTATGCCGATGCCAAGTACATTAACATGCTGAGCCAGCCGCAGCGACATCCCATATCCATCCGGACGTATCCGGTACCGCCGTACGTGCCCAAGATCACCTACAACTGTGCGGCCAAGCGAGTGATCCGTAAGCAATTGAAGAACAACAAGAAGATCGCATTCAATAGTGGCCAGGAGCGGTGGAAGGATGGCGAACGACCGATGCAGCTGACCGCCCGCCAACTGGAGGCCATCAAGCAGAAGCTTCCGCCGGAGCGACGTCTGATGGACAACCCCATTGAGCTGCCCGAGGTGATTCCCAGTCGACTGACCCAGGTGCCCGACCACCAGCGGGTCACCTATATGCCCAAGTTGCGAAAGCGCCTGTTCAAGTTCCTGCCGATTCCCGGTGCTCGGGTCTTGGTCACCGACAGCGACATACGGCCGGACATTGTATTCGATCCGGAGCACCCAACCGGACTGTATCGGCGTAAGATCGATGAGACCGCCTTCTACAAAGACTCCGTGCTGCGGGCGATGGAGAACCAGGAGGATTTAGATGCCAGCGGCCTGAACGAATCGCCATCACAGTCCCAATTGGAGTCGTCCCATCTCTCCGTTAACCGGCACACTGATGTCCTTGTGAATCCGTCGCTACCTAAGAGCGTTTCCCAGATATCGGTTCATGAATAATGTGGCCAAGGGCTCTGCTCCACGTTTGTTCCAGTTTCAAATCTTGTTCGTTTTTGATTTATGATCCACGCCCCAGTGAATTCACGGGGCCACATGCAGTCAAGGAAAGCACTAAGTGATGGCCGAAGAAAAATAAGCTAAAAAGCCCCAAATAAAGATGGGAAAATTATTCACTTGGAAAATCTGGTTTCGTTTTTAATTGCAAACGCATGTAGTGATGACGGGAGTTGTTATATTAGTTTAATACATTACCAATTATGTTCCGAACTTAAGGAATAGCCAAAATGATTGGCTTTTATATGATTACTTTTTTTTTTAACTTTTATTAATCGCGAAATGTTATTAGAAAGATAGTTATCTTTGATGTGGCAAATGTACATAGCTATTTTGTTTTTCAGCTCATCAGCACTGGCAATCGACTGGGCGACTAGAGTTTCCTCGCCCTTCCGGCTTTTGGAGCCATAAAACAGGCCAAAGTAACTTTCGGCCATAAAATAAATAACTTTTTTAACTGTCCATCTCTGCGCACTTCCCGATCCCCGGACCCCCGGACCCCCGGACTCCGTACCCCCGGATCCCAGCTCCACATCCAAACTCGCACACACATGAAGACAAAAAGGTCAAAACGAAATAATTAAGTTTTGCAAACGTTTTGCGGGTAACTCGGAACCGGGGTCTCCGGGTTGATAAAGCCGGAGAAGGAGAAGTGGAAGTGGAGCCCAGTCCGGATCCGGGTGTTCTCTACGTGTGCCCGCTGCACGTGGCCATTAAAATGCTCGTATTATATCTCTCCTTGCTTAGATTGTAAAACATAATCTGTTATCAATTATTTTAGCTTCGTGGCCTGACTAGCTGGATGTGGATGTGGATGTGAATGTGTATGTGGATGTGGCAGAAAATGGGTCGGGGGCCAAAAACTTGCAAAGCGCTCGCATTGCATTTTGATTTGGGGAGCAAAAGTTGCCAGACCCCACATACATACATACATACATATGTACATGCACACACAAATACAGATGTGTATTTATGACTTGGTTAACAATTCTGGCTGGTAAGCAATTTTCCTTCACTCAGTTCGCCATAAAGATGGGCAGCAAATCGATTATCGAATTGAGCGATTGCAACTGGGCCTAATTGAGTTCGGCGAGTCAAGAAAGACCAGCCAACTCAGCAGTTGAAAGTTCTTTGATTTATTTTCCTTTTTCCTTTTCCGAGGAATGAGCGATGAAAAAGACTTCACTTCAGCTTATTCATTTTAATACTTTGGCTATCAGTCACAGAGCAATTTTATACGTTCCAGCTACTTTAAAACTAAGAAAATTCCAGCAAAATTAGCCGTCTTATGCGGTAGCCGAAATTAGCGCAAATGGGTCTGAAACGCTTCGTAACCTCTTTGATTCGCAAGTCCCCCATCAGTCCATCGGAGCCTGGGAAACTGGCTGCAGGCTGTCCTGCCGTGTTCGCCCAAGACGGCATGTGGAGTGCCAAGTTCAACAGTCGGTCCAATCCCGAGAAGATTAGCGGACAGGCGATCAAGCCGGAGTCCGGCCGCAAGGTGGCCGACCTAGCTCCCTCCATTCGACTCCCACGCAAACGTTCTTGGCTACAGAGGCGCACGATTTCCTCGTAGTCCTCGCGTGGTCAAATCCCCAGAAATGCTAAATCTGTAATTGCACTTTCAGTCGCCGTTTTGAAGTTTCATGCTCTGGTGTGCAAAGTAAATGATTTAATGCTTCAATTGCTTGATGTTCACTGATTTGCTGGGGTATTAAAAGCCTAGTTGAAACAAATTTAAGTGATTAAAGAAAATTGCCGAAGAAACTAATACCAGCAGCCACATTTTATCCAAACAACAATTTGTCAGGTCGAAACCCCAACCAAGTACATAAGATTTCTCTCCGTAAGATCGCTGCATTTGCGACGACTTCCTTTCTGACGAGACTCAATGCAAGTTTTGTTTACCAGCTGCTGATTAACAATGGCAGCTGCAGAAACCTTGAGTATGTGGGCATGTCCGGGATCCGAGTTTCCCCCTCCACAAAAAATTATTATGGTTAATGCTCGTGCCATTGTCGAGTTGCCCGCTTTCCTCCGACTTCTTGGCTTGTTGTGCAAATATTTTACACGACACACGAGCGAGCGGCACAAAGCCAAAGCGCACAAGTAAAAGTAAATTATAAGTAAAGGCAACAATGGCAGCAGCAACAGCAGGGTTGCCAGTTGCAACAATGATGCAGTGCCACGCTGAAACGCAACTGATTGTGCGCGAAAAGTTTTTTGTTGATGCCACGCGCTGGAAAAAATACAAAGGGGGGAAAATGAAGATGGGGGAGCAGCACAAACAAAAAAAAAAAACAAGAAGAAAAGAAAACACAACGCCCGGTTTTCGGTTAACATGACTTATTATTATGGGGGCAAAAGTGGGAGTGGCAGTTGGCTCAGGCTTGCCAACTAGTTCAAGATGAAGTCCTGGTGGAAATGGATCACAGCGAATGCCACGAAAATAAAGACTTCGCGGCTTCTCCCTTTGTCATGCCACCCACAACGGCAAACTAATATGCGAATGAGATACCCTCAGAAGTGAAATAAAGATGGCTGGTAACGAAATTGTTTTTATGCGAGCTAACTATAAAAAGTATACCAAATGAGGAAATATCTTCCGAAAACCACCTCATTCAGCATATAACTATGATTTTGAATTGAAGGAGTGCAGATGAATGGTATATACCATCTAATTATACTGTTCATATACTTAATAAAGAAACTTGATTAGGAAACCCCTTCACTTTACATACACGTACATACACTCGTGATTCGCTGATAAAGGTAACTCCGATTTTGAATTGAATGCGTGCAGAGGGTATCAATAAATAGGGCATCCTGGGACATACCCCTCTGGATATCCTGTCTTGTTCGGTGTCTCACTTTTCTGTGCGAGTCGGCCAAACAAATGAGCCACGACTCTGGCAGTCTTTCTTCGCAGCCCGCTGCCCTTTCCCCACCACCGGCTTTCTTCTCTGTCGCGCTCAGCATGGTGCAAAGTCTGCATTAGTCTATGCAAGTTGGGGGAGCTTCTTTGGGGCTCTTTCTTGCATTCGTTGTCGGCGGTTTTTGTTTTTCAGCTGGCTTTTGTTTGGCTCCTTGTTGCAGATTTCTTTCCTTTCTCGCTCGGAACGAAGTGGGTCATAGGGTCGTGGCGTGTGCAAATTGCAGCTGCCAGCGGGGGCGTTGTTTTTTGGGTGGCGCTGGGCTGGTATCCTTGCGGTTGCACTCGCTGTGCGTGCGTCGTCGTCATGTCGACTTTACATTTTCAAATAATTTCTGATTAAGCAGGGGAGTGAGCCCCAACACCTCACCCCACCTCTTCCTCAAGGGAGAAGCTCTGACCCCCGCAGTGTGACAAACGCAATGGGTGCAGCAGTCAGCATCTGTTCGTCCCGCTCCCACTTCCTTGGCAACGCTGGCTTCGTGGCAACATGCTGACATATTGCGGGGCATAATTTACCGTTGCTCCCGCCTGCTATTTCTCTGCCTCTGGCCACACTGCTCGCGCACTTTTCCTGATTTCTCCCCGCCTGTCCGCGAGTGCAACTAATTTTTGTTTGTTCGCGAAGAGCCACAAAGATTTATGCTTGAGAAATTATGCTTTAAAATTCGAGCATATGTCTTCGTTGTTGCTCGCCGGCTTAAGTAATTTAATACACTTTAATGCCGGCTCACTCTTACAACTGTGCAGCCATCCCACTCTGACCCACGTACACGTATGTACATAATGTATATTTAGTGTATGCGCATATAAAGGACATGCATTACGGCAGTTAGAGCGGGACGGCTGCGCGGGGCTGCGGTGGGGCAAGGGAAGGGGGGGGGGGGGGGGGGGGGCTTTGGGTAAGCAGCAAAATGTTCATAAAAATGCAAATGTGCAAAATGGTGTAAGAGTGGGAAATCGCAATGAAAGAGCCAGCGTAAAGAAAAGGCGAAAACACATTTCAGCCAAAGGTTGTGCCATTCGCACATGTGTGTGTGTGCCAGTGTGTGTGTGTGTTAATGTGTTACTGTGTGCGTGAAAGCACGTCACTTTTTGCGCTGACATTTTAAGTGCATCTTTGTGAAATATTTAAACAAAGAATAATTACACACGGCATTACGAACTTAATGCGGCTGAGTGCATGAAATACTCATATCACGCAAATATACGTTAGTGCAAGTGCATAAATGAATGAGTGTGTGGGGTCAGAGGGCAGCAAGGTGAAGGTTTATCGGCTCATTAGCTTACAAGTTGCATCTTTATGCCACTCAAAAAACTTGCTTAATGCTTAGATAGGAGTAAAGACACACTTAACATAATATGAATAATATCTATCTGGATACATTACGGTTATTAATATACGTATGTGAAGAATTGACTGTAAAATGCATATACTTAGTTTAATTTGAATATTATTACCAATTAGATATCACACGCGTGTTCTTTATTCCAGTTAACCCTTGGATATAACATCCTTATCATATTTAATAAATATTTTGTAGCTTGAACTTTTTCTGTGTAGATAAGAACGTGTTGGATTAGCTGAACATGTTGGCCAACTAGTTGGTATGTAAAATGGTTCTAGTTTAACACTACGCCTGTACAAATTGGCCAGCATGGCCGGCTGCAAGTGCATTTTCCGAATGCCAAGCTGCACCAGGTTGACCCACCCAGCTGAGCATTTGTTGTGACAAGGACTTGGAGATGGTTACCCAGGGCTAAGCCAAAGTTATGGCGATTGCAGTTGGAAATGTGCATTTCCACACACACACACACACACACACACACACTCGCACATGGCAGGGAAAATCAGTTTGGAAATTGAATTCGACTGCTGCAGGGAGCGGTGGAAAAAGGGTAAAAGAGTAAAAAGGGGAGGAAGGGGCCTTCCAGATTGGGCTGCTGGCATACCAAGAACTCAACTGGAACTCCACTGGCTGAGTGGACTCGAAGTGACTTTGTGCTTGCCATTGACTAAAACAAATGGGCTCCACAACATCTTTTACTGTCAGCTGCAACTTGTCGCCCTGTCCATTTGGGGTGGGCCACTGCTCCTCCACCTTCTGGTATATAAATAAAATAAATATTTATATTGAAATGCAACGCAATCGAGCGCAACAGAATTGAATTTCAGAGCTTTGCCATTGGCTTTCTTATGCCTTTTGCCTTTCGGCCTTTGACTTGTCCGCAGCTACTACTACTAAACTGGACAGCCGGAGGAATAAAGATCAGGAGACGGAGACGGAGACAGAGGCGGAGACGGAGATGGGCAGATAGGGACGGCGATTTTAGTTTCTCAAATTGAATTTTCAGAACTTTGTTTGGCATTTAATTGCATTGCAAGTTGCGTTGCAATTCCAATTGCTTCCGAATGAGCTGAGTGCTGCAGGTGAAGCGCTCCAAAAACGATTCAATCCCATTCAATTGGATTGTCCTTTAATGCGTAATGCGAAATAGTTTTGCTGTTAGATAGTTGACACAACTTATGTGAATTTAACATTGTTTGCTTTAGTTGAATCGCCAGTTTGACTGAGCAACCTAAAATAGTGAGCGAAAATAATACAGTTGGATTTCTTAATCTCTGGGAGATTTAATCAAATAAATCAATTTGAAGTCAGACTCTTGGAATCAAATTAAACTGGCAGCTGTGTCATTTACGTTGAGTTGTGTTACAGAATTGCAGTGACTTTTGACCAACTAGTCGTATGAGCAATTTCAAGTCGAGCGAAGCGACAGTCAACAGAGGTATAAAAGTATATCCTTAAACCTTTGTTTGGCTTGGTTTTAAGGGATTCCACGAGAAACAGGAAGCGGAAAAATGTCCATCTTGCATTATGCAAAAAGCGGTGGGGGAGGAATATAAAATTACATTACTCAACAAAACAAAGCAACAAATTATCATTTAGATAATACTTTTTAGTGCTTGCCATCCCCCTTTTCTTCAGCTGTCCCTGTCTGCCAGCCTTTCACTTACCTAACGCATGGAAATTTTTTCCATCTGCATGCATTTTCTTTGTGATACAGGGGTATCTGCTATTCAGCGGAGCATATCAGGCAATCAGTTCGCCGCCAATGGAATTTTTCGCGGGATACGCGGCATTCCTCATATCATTTCTGCATTTCCGCTGCGTGGGAAAGCGCGTAAAGTAAAATGTAAGTGGCATGCATGGAAAAAACACAAGGGTGTGGAATGCGGAATGTGGCGCGGAATGGGTAACATAATACGCAGAATAACAAAAGCGGAAAAGTGTGCAAAAGCTGTCTAGAGTAGCTGCCAACCAGGGAGATAAAAGATGGAGGACGCTTGGCAATGCAAATGCTCCTAATGTTCGCTTTATGTCTTTGTTTTTGGACTCCTTCAGAAGACAGGATGCTGTCTTCAGTGCCCTGTATCTATCTGTATCTATGTATCTATGTATCTATGTGTGCATCTATCAGGACACACAATTGATTAGCGGCAGAAACTTCAGTTTCAAACTCAAACTTTGCGAATACAATTTTTGCAAGGCAGCTAATTATTTGCATATTTCTTTTACCCGGCAGACGTGCGACATGAAACTCCGGCAGTTGGTCCTAATTTGAAAGGTTTTTCTTTTGCTACTTACCTCGGGCCATACCTGCACTCCCATCGCCTTCCACAAAGACAAATGCAAATGTCAGCAGAGTGTTGGCAACTTTTTCATTTTGCAACTCTGCCAGGACTTGGGTATGCAGTTGTCATTTTGCGTTGCGCAAATGTCAAACTTATAGACGCTAAGCCACGTGCCAGAAAAGGACTGGGCCCCCAGATGCCAGCCAGGCAACTAGTCAGCCCAGGCAACCACTCACCACTCACCACTTTTTCCGATTTTCCCCACCCCTGTCTGCTCACCTCGTTGCTACACTGCGTGGCATGCCAATGTTGCACGTTCAAATTAACTTTAATGAACCCAGTTTAGTTGCAAATGAGTTACAGAACTCGAAAAACACATCGAAACGTGTTTAGTGAGCACAGAGCAGTGGAAAGGTTGTGGATTCGGTTAGCTGAATTTTTCGCACTAAAATGCACCTGAGTTTTTTAAATGAAACACATAAGTTTAAATAATTTATATCGTAGTTTCTGAGAAAAGATTGAACCCTTTTGATAAAACCGTATTCTTAAATCCGTGTAGGTTCATTTTCATAGCCTCTGCCAGCTGAATGAAGGCAACACGTTTGATCAAAGGCAAATTGGTCTGTCCACCCAAAAATGTGGAACCTGCCATGACCACCAAACTACCGGTAAGACCCAATCTTAGCACCGTCACCTGGCCAAAATGCATTAGTTCCCCTTTTCAGTCACCGTCAATCAAGTATTGGCCATCACTCTGAAGACTGGTCACTAAGTCCAAGCTAGTTGGCAAGTACAAAGGGCCTAGAAGTTAATGGATTGATCCTAAGCCCCATGCGAGAATGCCCAAAGATCGACAGGCGGAGTTTAAAAATTATAAGAAAATCCCCCATTTGAATATCTTGTCAAATTTCGCGAATGTGACAGTTACCATATTGGAAAACTTCTACGTTCTGGCGAAACATTTTATAAATGTAGATTTGCGCCCATCGAAGGAAGATTTGTTTGTGGTTAAATAAAATAAATAAATGTGCGGAATATGGGAACAGCACTTTCACTTAGCCGACTGGCCAACTTTCATTGCCTTTTATTTTCTGACAGTCATGCTTATTTATGGCCGGCGTCTTGGGAGGATCCCATTCAATGTGACTAGATTTTTAAGCCGTGGCAATTTATTGGCCGACTGTGTGCCGATTAGCCAAATATCGAGATTAGGCCTAAATCAGCATCGACAGCCAATCCAATTTCGTGGGCCACGCGAAAAGCTTATGGACTTCCTAAATATTTCGCTGGCGGTTCGTTGACTTTTCCGGGCAGAGGGCCAAAATGTAAGGAAAACAACAATTGAAATAACACCAAAGATAACTGCGTAGCTGCCAAAAAAAAAAAGTGTGAAAACCGCACTAGCAAACTGACAAAATGACTCTGCGACCGACGAACTGCCAACTGCCACGACCGACTGTTTTGGCCAAGTCTGGTCTGCTATGTGGTAGTTGCGGTCGGTGTGGCAACAAAGGCGCATGTGGCAATTGATTTATTCAAATGAAATCACAACAAGAAAAGCAATCCCAGGGAGGTGTGGTCAGGTAACTTATGCACTTAGGCCAAAATAAACATTTGGCCTGCTAGCCGCACAACTTGTTTAGTGCTGGCGTATGTATATTGGGGTTTTCCAGAAGAAAAGTTTAGCTTATATTGCAGATACTCATTTGAGTGTGTTTATTTGGCATTATTTGATCATGTTTTTATACCTGTTACTCGTAGAGTAAACGGGTATACTAGATTCGTTGAAAAGTATGTAACAGGCAGAAGGAAGCGTTTTTAACCAGAAGAAGTATATATATTCTTGATCAGGATCAATAGCCCTCTCTCCATCTTTCCGTCTGTCCAACGACAGTAGAATACAATATATTTTGTATTTTAAAATTAATATTTGTACATCACTTAATACTATAATCTCTGCTTTCATTGCAATCCACTCCAGCCCGCTAGCAGTCCATTCCATCCCCTGGCGACCACCTGCTCATCTATCCAGTTGCGAAAGGCAGCCACATTGGTGTAAACTCCAGGAAAGTTGGGATTTGCGCAGCCCAGACCCCAGGAAACGATGCCGTATAGCCTAGCCGGTTCCTCCTTCGCTAAGTAACCCACCAGTGGTCCGCCAGAGTCGCCCTGGCAACTGTCCCGACCTGGACTCGCGGCGCAGATCATCCGCCGGGTTATGGGCAACACTGGCTGTAGGCACGCCGGCACTGATTCGACCCCACCAGATCCACGTCCACAAAACGGAGTTGCGGCGAAACCCCAACCTCAGCGCTGTCTGCACTCTCCTCGGCCTGGAAGCCCCAACCGCTAACCAGGAGACGGGTGTCCGCAGTGGGTGGGTCGCTAGTGCCGCCAGTGGCACTGGCTGCAGGTGCTCCGTGAAATTGAGCCTGGCATTCAAGATGAGCAGCGCCAGGTCGTTGTCGTGGCTCTGGGAATTATACTCGCCGTGGGTGATGACCCGCTGCAGGCTGAGCACATGGCCCCCACTCCCATGCTCGCTGGATCCCACGCGAACCGTGTAATCTCCGCTGCTCCAGGGATCCTCGAAGCAATGGGCCGCTGTCAGCACGGTGTCGGTCCCAATGATGGCTCCCCCACATATGTGCCGGCCGTGCAACTGGACGGATACTTGATAGGGAAATTCTTGAATGGTGGTCACCTCGCCACCCACAATCCGCCCATCGCCGGCCGTGGGCGTGGCTCCGGCAAATGCTCCGAGTGCCATTAGGCAACATAAAAATCCGGCTGAGTACATCGCACCGTCTGACTGAATGGCACTTCCGCGTCTTGGCTTTATATCACCGGCTGTGGGTCGGAACTTATCGGTTTGTCAACAGGCTGTGTAATTAAATCTGTTTGCCATTCGCCAATTTGGGCGAACCTTTCGCCTTATCGCCACTTCTTATTTGATTATTCACCGAGGTGCTATCTGACTTTGACCCAATAACCTTGGCAGTTGTAGATATAGCGAACTGTGACTGGCAATTGGGGCCTTTTCATGGGTATATGTGTTTTTTACTATATATTTATTGATAACGAAGAACTGAAAATGTAACACTAAATAACATCAGAGAAAGAGATAAAACTGACTGCTTGTAGCAATTTGTATTTCACACTCTCTGTGGATTTAAGTAAGTTTCGGCAAGGGAAAACGAAACCCAATTAGATTGCCTGCATAATGTTCAATTACACAGGTCTCCACATATTAGGTGAGAAAGTCCTTGGAAGGAGGTCCACAAATCCCTCGTTTTTGGCATGGATAAGGAGTCATATTTCACAGCTGCCTGGCCAGGGGCGAGTGGACGAGGAAAAGTTGATTCAGATTCAATGAATATGTTAACAACTTGGTAGCCAGGCCAGATCCCAGGCGAGGCGAGTGTATCCGCATTATTTGCATAGAGTCAGTCAGTCTACTATTTCATTATGAGATAAAACAACCTGCTCGACTTGCAGTAACAGCAGCAACTTATTAGTTTAGACAAAAATGAATTGCATAAATATTCTGGAGCCAAGGACCAAGGACCATACACAGTTTCGAGATAGTGAAGAGGACAAGATACAATTTACACAATCGGGGGGCCAGGAAAGTCAATGTGTCAGTGCGGGTAGGCACTAATTGTTTCAATTTGCCTGCCAGACAGTAAACAATGGCAGTACCCACAAATATACACGAATATATATGTATGTATGCTTATTGCAGTGCACATATGTAGTTTACATTTTAACAAAATTCAATTTGCTGCTGCTGACACATGGAGGAGTGGGCCTTTCAGCCTCCGCACATGCTAATTGCCTGTCCAGCAATTAATTAAACATGGCAGGAGTTAATAAAATGCAGAGCAAAGACTCCATATGCGTTTCTTGCTTTATACATAATTCAGGCGATTTAACAAGTAAGTTGAATAATCGTCCTGCATGTAACGCTCAACTTTTTGCATGACAGACATGGGGCAAAAAAATAATTAACCATTGGAAATATAATTTTAAGTGGACGGTAAACGGTGTTTTTCCTCGCTCAGAAATAAGCTAGTGTGGACTACGAAGTAGTATACCTTTTTTTTGGGTTATTGTCATAACCTATTGAGCAATATTGTGACAACAAATCGTTATTAGTAGTACTTTAATAAAAACATCCAATTAATTGAAGTACGAGGAAAAAAATGTTATTAAAGTACATTTAAAGAGCACACATTTTGTCTACATTTTATGGGTTTCGTAAAAAGGTCTTATATGGCTTAACGTTTTATTAAGCATGTACACAAACTTTGCAATTTGCAACTCTTTCGTGCATCCAAATGATGTATATAAGAAATCTTAGCTCGATTGCGGCTGGTCTTTGTTCTTCCGTAGCATTTTATTGTCGAAATTGTTCGAGTTAATTGCTTGTAATTGAGAATTCTCTCAGAAAATTCGTCACATAACTCTCGCAAGGACATAAATCTCGCAGTGTGGGTGGCTGGCTGAGGTGGGGGGGTTAATTGCAGGGTAAAGAACATCAATTACCCACAAAAAACGCGAAAAGCAATGCGGGCAGGGGCAAGAAAAACGGGAAGGTTGGAAGGTTGGAAGGAGGAAAACGCTTTGCACAAACTCCTCGCTCCGCGCACATAAATTATGCAGTCAATTTTTTTTGACTTTATTATAAAATGCGTGTTTATTATGCCATAAAAGCGAGAGCGAAGCGTGGCTGCCGAAAAAGTGTTGAAAAGTGTGGTAAAGTGTCAGTATTAAGCGCGAAATTAATTACAAACGCTTACTTAAGTTAAATATTTGAACGAAGCCTTAGCACGACAGCGGCAAAGAAAAGTAGCCCGGAGCCAAGTCAAGTAGTGAATTCGACCGGACAGGGCTCTTTTTACTCTGGCCAAGAGCTGCCGGTAAGACGAGCCACTTTATCAGCCGAAACTCCACTCCACTTCAGTTTACTTCGCCCGTCTTCCAAAATATACTACAAGGATATTTTTCCCGCTTTTTTCGGCCCCATTTTCTGGGCTCACTCATTCACTCTTTTTTTTTTTTATTCGTTTCTTCGTTTTTTTCTTTTTGATTCTCCCTTAAGCGCAAGTTGAACATTTCATTTGTCATGCTTTTTGCTGGCGCTACTGCTTCAGCATTTACCTGGCTTCCTTTGCTTTTCAGTGCCACATCATCTCTCTTCCTCCCACGCATATGTTGCGCCAAAGTTTTTGACTGATTGTCAGGGACAGCAGCAAAAGCAGCAGCACAACACCAGCAGCAGCAGCAGCAGCAGCAGCAACAACATCGAAGAAATTCTAAAAAATGATGCCAACGGCAGCGTCGGTGGCATTGCCAACGGTAAAGTGTTGCAAATAGCTTTTTTGCGTTTTTGAATAATTTATAAGATGTGTTTACTCATGAAACCAAGTGACTAAGTGTGGCCAGAGTCGGCTATGAGGCGAAAGTGTGGCTGTCGGTCAGCACTGATGGCCTGGCAAATGAAACACGATAATTTACTTAGGTGCAATGCGGTTGTTCCCAAGCGACAACTTGAGAAATTGCTGCAAACGATTTGACTGGGTGTCGTTAAAAGGGAAAGGAAAGGAAAGTAAAGCTTTTACCAACAATCCGTATAACTTATTCATACAATCTGCTGCAAAGTCCTTCAGATAACCACCTACGTACGACAGCCATTTGCTAATTGTGCTCATTATCTGCTAAATGTGCGCAAATTTATGTGACGCACGCAGTTGCCTCGCCAACTGATTTGATTACCCGTACGTGTAGCGCAAAGTGCAAGGCCAAAACCAGGTGGAGGTGCCATCCAAAATTGAGACGGTCTACCTGAAACCACAAAAAAAAAACGGAAACAAAAAAAATTGGAGCAAGGTAAAACTCATAAAACATGTAAAATGGCAAGAAAAAAATTCCACTCTCTCTTATATGTTTCCTGCTGAAGGAGCTCATTAAAATTCCTAGACCGTTCCATTAAATGTTCATGTTTTGCATAAAAATAATGTTGCCCAAAAAATAAAGGCGACTGGCTACAATGTGATGAGCCCCATTTGCTTTGGGGTTTGGGGAGTTTACACACCATTCAGTTCCGAGTATGTTCTGCGGCTTGTAAATTCAATTGATTTTGTAATGAGAATGAATTTAATTAACCCATCTCAGGGCATTCAATTCCAGAGAGCTATAAAGTGTGTAAATTCTTCGAATTAGCTTAGGTAAAAAGAGAAGAATAGACACGATAAATACTTATTGCCACATTGGTGTTATTATAGATATAGGACTGGCTATAGGGATATTGCATACTTGGGAAGATACCCACTTCTGTTTTCGTTTTGCCAATCAAACCATTAATTTGGTAGCAGTAGCAACAGCAATGACAAAGATAAACTGCAATATAAACATATAAATCAAATCACAAAAGCCACAAAAATAGCCAAAATCGTTGGGAGGCGAGGTATTTCGAGTAACTCAACGACTAAGCAGGAAATGCCATTGAAAAACACGTAATCACATAGAACACACACATTCCGGCAATTGGGGGAGAAATCATAGAATTTCATTTCAATGGTTATCATATTTGTGAAATTTTTTCTATTTGTGTTCTGAGGGTCGAACGGTGGTCAGCGCACACAAATGCAAAACGGAAATGACATGAGGGATAAATCAGGAAATTGCTAAACATCAAATAAAGCTGATACAGCTATGTAAGTATATTGATGTAGCGAATCGAGTCGTATCGAAACGAATCGAATCGAATCGAATCGAATCGAATCGAATGGCATAGAATCGCTTGGCTTCATGTTCGCAGGACAAACGTCAACGGCGATGTCAACAATTCAAAATCATGGCAGTGATGACGATGCAAACAGCTGTGCAACGAAAAATTCAATTTTGCAATATGACATCCGGCGGCTGGCAGACCACCAGCACACCAGCACACCAGCCCACCAGCACACGCTACACGGCGTATACTTAACGCAGCAACGCTTCAGTCAACAGGGCCGGTAGCGATTGACATGCCCCCATTGGCCATTGTTCGCCGGCTTTTTAACTGCTAATGTTACGGCTGCTGCCGACTGCTTACGGCTGCTGAATGCTGGTAACTGGATCTCAAATCCTGCCTCCCGGTTCCTGCATCCTGGCCATCTGCAACGCTGCAACGCTGCAACACTGCAACAACAACGCTGTCAAACAAGGACTTTGAATGCGCACTGCGCTGTGGTAGTTCGAGCTTGTGGTGTTAGAGTCAACAGCCAAGCTTTTGGCCCTGGCCAGCTATGGCCAGGAGCAATTTGAAATTTGATAACGGAGATGTTTGAAATATAACGTTACGGGACGGATTTTTATTCTCTTTGCTATGAGCTCGCGAGCTCTAACCACATTCAGTGGCGAGTTACACTTATTGAAGATAAGTCCTTGTGTCTTTTTGAGCTTTTCCATACGAAACGGCTATATGGTTTGTTTCAAATTGTGTTCATTATAAGTACACTATGTTTCTTAAAGTAAAATCCAGCACCTGGCGCAGATCATGTATCACAGAACCGGGTTGTAAAACCCAAATGTCGCCAGGCACTCCACAGGCACAGCCTGCCTCGCTTTTTATTCAGTCGCCACCTTCAAGAGCGAACCACTCTCGTTGCAGCAGAAAAATCAGTAAATGGCACTCCAGTTGTGGCGCTTTGGAAACTTCAAGTGAGGCACGGCACAAATTGTTGGGTATCCTCCTCTCCCGCCCTCTCGCTCGCTCCCACAGCACGTTGTCAGGCTGCGGCTGCGGAGGAAGGGAGACGGGCGACGGGGCGACGGGGCGACGTGGAGGGGAAGTGGAAAATTGTGCGAGTAAGCAGCGCAAATTTAATTACACTTAATTAAGTGCAAAAAATTCGTACAATGCTATTAAAATGTGCTTCAAAATGGCTTTGGTTTTATGTAGTCGTATATGTGTGCTGTAGCAGTGTGTGTGTGTGTGTGTGGGTGTGTGTAAAGTAGTTTGCGAGTGCGGCTGTGTGAGTGAGCGAGTGAACGAGTGAAAATGTACTTTGCATTTATTAGAACATTTTTGCGGCAGAGCCATAAAAATGCTTTACTCTACATTAACTACTTTTTTTTGGGCTGAAGCGATAAAGTTGTGGATGCTCAGAAGAAACGAGGTACATTTAAATGCTTTCTAAAATGTACCATCATAAATTAAAACTTTTAATAAACAAATAATGTGTAGGAAAAACCACACGCATATAGAAAAGCGCATATTGAATATTCATTGGATCAATTGCTTTTTGTGTAGGGGTATTGGAGTACCTTGTTTTAAAAAATTAACTTACTAAAATAAATACGTATTTTACTTAGCTTTAAGAAACTTCTAATCTTATATTCTCAGTTTGAGCAATCATTGAGGAAAGTCCTCTCCTGTTTTGCAGCACGCTGAATTACCTTTTGGAGGCATTTAAATGGATAGCAGATAGCCCAAAACAATAAGAGGCATTAAAATTTTTATTGTTCTTTCCATGGTGGTGGCTTTATGACTTATTTCCCCCGATGTTGCTACACATAATTTCTGGCCGCTCCAAGAAAATATACATATATTTCTCTTATTTATGAGTGGCTGGCGCTGTCCGTTCGCCGCTGTTGTTGGTTATTTTGGGTTTAGCGCGTTGACAGCATGTGGCTGGAACGGCGGCTACTTAGCATCATCGCAGGATGCTGAATCCTTATTATCCTGCCACTTTCCAGTTGACGGTCTTATGCCTCCTCCACCATCGTCTCGAGTTCTTGGCTCTGGAGTGTTTTTGCTTTTGCTCTTGCTCTTGCCACTGACTGCTGTTGTTATAAGCCGCTTTTAGCCGCTGCTCTGACAATCCGCGTCTGCTGCTACTTATTTTGATTAAATTTACATAATTTCTGTACCCCAATCAGCTTTTATTTCCCTTTTTTTTTAGTTGCCATGCTACATTCAGTTTTTTTGTTTCGGTGCAATCGCTCCTTCTTCGCTGACCCATTAATGCATTTGGCTTGCCAGCGATATTTGCTCAATCTTTATGTTAACTCGATTGCCAATATCGTGTGCAAATATTTCAACAGCTTTCTACCACGAAAAAGAGGACTTTGTTACTATTCGCAGTCAGGGCCACGCCTTCTGCCTCCCAACGCCCACCCAAAACCACTGACATGCCGACAGACAAAAGCGCCAGTTGAGTGTATAATTTGCGCTTTGTCTGACTGTCAACACTTTTAACCCATTTTTGTTGGTTGTACATTTTGGTTATGCAGATGGATCGAGTACAGTAGAGATACAGTGGATAAGACAGACAGTGGATCAAACGTAAATGAACTGAGCACTAAATGTGTTGCCTAGTTTTTAGGGTACGCATTTCTTTGCAAACAAAAATTTCGTTTTTCACGTATTTATAATTAATTAATGTAGGTATACTTCAAACTACGAGTATACACATTTCTTTATATTTTTCGCTGTTATTTTTTCAGTTGTAGAAGGACCTATTCATGCTTCACTGTAGCCACTGCATCTGCAAGTACTTTTTTATTCATTTGCTCTGCAGTCTAAGACTCCGTCCCACTCTTTTCATCTTCTCACTCTGTCTCCCACTCTCCCACTGCTTTTTATCCATTCTATATCCATCTAGCACTTGAAGGCCCACAATTGCACTGCGTGGAGCATTAACAGTTTTTCCACCAGTTCTGAGCTTTGCTTGGGCTGTTGGCTGTTGGCTGCTGGCTGTTGAAATAATATTTGCGATCATAATGGATTTTGGCAATTTGAATATTATTACACACGCACACACGCAGGGGATTACGTACAGGGACTTTCGCAAGGGCAGGCAGTCAAATTTTTCGTTCAAAGTTAACAAACAATTTTCTTAAGTAGTCAATGCTCGGGGTAGTTTAGATTTTGCATACTCGCATGTGTATGCAGATGAGTTTGCGAGAGAACTTCATTTGCTGCTGGGTAAATTGATAAAAATTTCGACTACTACTCAAAGACTGGGTGGAAAACTCGCCCAGTGACCGAGTTAATAATGAAGTGCGTTTGGCCAAAAGTTGAATTGCAAAACGGAGGGCGACGGATGGCGACGGAGGGAGGAGGGGCGGGCAGCCGAAGGAGCAGCAAGATCACACAAAATAATAATGCCGATGGGCAAACAGTGTGTGGCATATTAGCTGGAGTTTGGCACAAACCAAACATGGCTCGCTTTGCCAACCAACCAAACAACCGACAGACAACCAACCAACAACCAACAGGCAACAACCAACAGGCAACAACCAGCCGAGCAAATGCAAACATCGGGCGCATTATCATTGCCGGGCAAATGACGTACAGAGATTAAATATTTACCCGACTCTGTCCGGGCACAACATGCAACACTGGAGAACGAGTATCATCCGCCCCGTTGGCTGGTGTGCCGGCATTGCGCATACGACATGTAGCCCTTGCTCAAATATTAAAAAATAAGCAGCTAGCAGAACGGACCCCGCCCTTCTTGCGTTCCTTTCCACAGATCCAGCTTCAGGTCCAGCTCCAGCTCCAGCTCCAGCTCCAGCTTCAGCTTCAGCTCCAGTTCCAGCTGCCTGCCAACTATGGCACATAATATTCAGTGCGTTTATACATCCATTTCCTGGCCCAAGGCTGCCGCACAGACAAGCCAAGCGACCAAAAAGCCAACAAACACTGTTGACAGCAGCAAAAGTAATAAAACTTTAGGCGTTGACTGACTGCCTGAACTGAACTGAACTCCTCAACTCAGCTGACTGAATGAGTGATGGACTGGCGGAGTGACTGACTAACTGACTAACTGACTAACTGACTAACTGACTAACTGACTGAGAGTGAATTTTTTGAGTCTCTGCCAGTGAAATTCCATTTGTGACCTTCAAAAGGTTGCACATAGATATTTGTGTTGTCCTATTTATACAGCTCTGGCAGCGAGTCAACACAGAAAAATATTAATGAGCTGAAAAAGGGGAGGGGAATCAAGGCTTCAATCCCTTCACGTTCAAACAGGTTCGTTACAGCGATGCCGCCCAGAAAAGCCAATATATATCACTAATGTCTTAAGTCGCAACGCGGAGATATTACGAGTTTGTTTTAGCCCCTCATTGCCATTTTTCATTCTCAATGTTGCGGCCGCAGAAATTGACAGGAATAAAGCAAAAACTGTAAAAGGGGAAATTTGAAAATCCGCTTTTCTGTGTGTGTGTGGGAGGGGATGCCGTGGAAATGGACATGCTATGCATGCTGAAGCTCTGTCGCATTTATTACCAGCCACGCCCCCCTGTCAATGCGCGGAGGCGGTGGGGAAATCTATACACATGCCCCTACGAACATCCGACTGCCGTTTGTCGCTGCGTATTGGTACGTGCCGAATGGCAACTGGAAAACTTTTTTAATTTAAAAAAACTCTGTGTTCCAAGACGAAGGACGGGACTTACTGATTTTGCAGGGGGACGACGCATGCGTTGCATTCGATACGCTTCCAAAGTCTGGACCAAAAAAGAAATATATACATAAAAAACATATATAAAACAGCAAAAGACAAAAGGGAAACAACGAAGGCGGCGTTAAAAAATGCGTTTTGCCGCGAGCTGTAAAGTTAATTTACAAACGAAACATTCGAACCGGCTTTCGGCTTTTGGGCCTGGGCCTGGGGTGTCGATAGAATCGGGTCGTTTTCGAGCTCGAACTCCAACTCGAGTTCTGGCTGGGCTGGGATCCTGAAATCCGGTATCCAAAATTCGGAGTCCGGGCATCCGGATCCGGATGGCAACCGCAGCGGCGACGGCTGCGGCATAATAAATGCGAACATAACTCTGATTCTCCGAATGCTTAACGTCGCACCCAGCCTTTATTGTATTTGACCTTCTCGCAGGGCGAGAGTGGGAAAAATGCGTGTGCAGCATAGTGTAGTCAGCTGGGGCAGCTGCCACCGGGCACAGTGGTTCCGATGCATACGAAAACTGTGAACAAACTTTTCTAAAATTTCCGAATAATTTCTTTAAACACACAAATTGCGGGATAATTGCTTTAAGGCAACCAAAAACTATTAATACCTCCTGATAATAGAAATTTTACAAATAGATTCTATAAGAATTGCTTAAAGGCAACTTCTTGATAATAGAAATTATACAAATAGATTCTATATGAATTTATTTTCTATTTAAGGTCTTTCTCGGGTGGAACACTCAATTTCAACCAATTATATATTATTATCAAAAACCACATTAACAAACCATATATTTTTGACTCTAGTTAATAAAAAAGTTTTCCATTTAAGTGTGAACATATCTTCTATAAATTACATTCGCCTACTATGTTTAAGATATTCATAAAATTTGATTCGTTCCGAAAATGTCTGATTTCCCATAAATCATGATCTGCTGTTCTGCAAGATAATGGCTGATGAAATGGGGACTCGTAAATTTGAATAATATCGCCTGGTCTTTTACGAGGCAAGCTCCACTGTGCGAATCGACGGCGAATGTTATTGAAAAGAGCTTCTCATATTTCAAAGGGACAATCACGCGTTTGACAGCCGCGAGCTGTCAATGCTGCGCTCGGCCATTCCCTCGACTATATAGTACATACATACATACGTATATAGTGTAGCATAGGGCATATCTCTGGCCGATCGGGCTGTTGGCCAGATACTGGGATGCTGGGATGCTGGGATGCTGGGATGCTGGCATGCAGGCCCTGCTGGCGCTTTTATTATTATAAGCCATGCCGTGCATATTATATTACCCCACAAAAGCTGTTAGCACATGCTTCGGGCCATGCAGGATGGGTAGAATACGAGGGGGTAATGGGGGGGGGGAGGGGGGCAGCGGCGTCTGGTCCAATTGTCACTTATAAATTGGCATTTAAAATGTTTCGGAGCGACTGGGAGTGGTTGCGCTGATAACCAAGCGTATAATCGAGGAGTGGAACTTTGATGGGGCGGCAAATTAGAATGAGGCGGCTCCGATTGGTCAGCGCACAAATGTCGAAATATCGAACAGTGCGGTTTATCAAGGGGCAGTTAGAATGGGCTAATTATTTTAAATTGACCATCACGTAAATGAAGCCCATTAATCAGCCGCCCAATGCGACAGACCGCTGAGCAAACAAGCGATATTTGCGCCGTGTTTGTATTTGGATTTAATATCATTAAACAATGAAAGTGCGTGTGAGCAGCGTTTAAAAATCAAACAGGCCATGTGCGTGACTTTACCACTTCAATTATTTATAATTGCATAATGTTTACTCTGTTAAATGCGCTGCACCCTGGCTGCCGTTCTTAATTTTAATTGAAACTTTTAATTGCATTTATTTTCAACAAAAAAAAAGTGCCAACCTTCAGCCCTCAACGCTCGACCGCAACAACAAAAATTGCAAAAATAATGAAATCTTTCAATCTTTTCCACTTTGCATCTGTGTAGGGCAATTAAATGCATAACAAAGACTTATAGCAACGTGTGTGTGTGTGTGTGTTTTTGTTGTTGTATTTTTTTGTTTAAACAATGCCCATACTAGCAGAGCAGGCTGATGTCTTCGCCATGCAGATAAACACTGTTGCTGTTGGCCATTTCGTTATGCAACAATTTGCCGGCCAAAGGAGAAGAAAATGCAGCATAATGAAACAATATTTACCTTCGTTAGCACTCAAAATAGTTTTCAATTTTCTTATGCTATGTATTTTGCCATTCCGCTTTCTGGCATTGCAATTTCGTAGCCAACGAACCGTGTGGCTGGCAAAACGTACAACTTAAACTTAAATTTTAACAAAATTTGCGCAGCAAGAGGAAAAAACCGATGTGAAAATATGGCAGAACTATATGCAAATGATGCTGCAAGACGGGATCACTGCGAAGGCGGAGATACTTTGAGTGCGAGGTGGGCGAGGGGGGCGAGGGGGCGGCCAGCCACTCAACTTGGCAGTCAAATTTTCTTAACAAGCTTTTGGCCTAATCAAATAGCAGCCCGAAAACCCTTTTCGTTTTGCTCCTCTGTTTCCTTTCGCCATGCTGCCCCAAAGACATCTTTGTCCTCCTAAAGACGCTTGACAGGCAATTGTCTTATGTGGCATGCAAATTTTTTGTACCACTATCCTGCCCCCACTACATAGTACTACATGTACTCGTACATACAGACATATCCTGCCCTGTTGGCTGTCTGCGTGACTGCCAGCAGAATTGGGAGAAATTAAAACTATAAACTATCTCTTGCGGAGGGCCATGTCGTGGGGTTATTGCCTCTATAATGGAGCCGAGCCGCCTATGCATATGCATAAATGGTAAGATACTTTCGCACAATCTCGGGCAAACATTTGTGTTTCGTGCTCGTGGGCTAGAGTTCATTGATGTGGAAACTGGATCGGGTAGCTCTTTAAGTCCTTGAATTACATACTCGAAACTTTTTAAATTTTCAAGTTTTCTTATAAGTTGTTGGGGTACTTTGGAGCTTTCGTTCAATGTTTTTAAACTTTCTTTCTGTGGCTAGTTACATATTAATCTCTCTTTTGCTCCTTGAAAGTGCTAGAATGCGGTAGCTTCCATTTATCCCAAATAGTTAGTTAAATATTTTTGATAGCTTCTTGAACAATTGGCTTATGGGCGCACTAAATTCCATTCTACTATTTTGTTATTTTGTTAACACCTAGCAGCACCTCGAGTTGAAATTATGAGTGAAAATGCTTCCCGAACAGCACAATTTTCAATATCACTCCTGTTCAACAGGCACGCACAAAGGGCGAAAACTGTTCTGGCAAAGTTTTCCACAGATCTATGTCGTCGACATCGTGAAAACTCCCCATATACACATTCCAAATTACGAGTACGTATTGCTTGTAAAAGGCAAGAAGTTTTTCATAACTTTTCATAAGTTACGCTTATTTATACGAGACCACAATTTTGTACTTTGCATTTTCTTTATTTCTTTCCGCATTTGAGCTCGTCTCTCCTTTTGGCATTTCCATCATCCTTTCAGTTTTTTTCCCCCTTTTTTCGGAGGAGGAAATTGAAACTTTGCTACTATTTTGCATAATTTTCTTATGCAGAGCAATCCGCAGAGAGGGGGTAGCGGGGGTAGCGGGGGTGGCGGGCGCCGGGGGCAAGTCGGAGTGCATACAATTGAAGTTGAAGGGGCAAGGAGAGCTAAGAAAGGACGAAGGCTGCGGAGAGACACAAGAAAGGATGATGTCGACGCCTTGCCAAAAGGAAATGTCGCTGCGGCTGTGTGGCAAAGCCAACTAAATTTAGTATTTACTTACCACATCCTTTGCGGCAGCTCGTCCCTCTTCTTTTGCGTCCGTGTGTCCCATCCCCCTGCCCCCGAGCATTTGCATATGTACAATAAGGACATTTATATCCATCGGATGGCTCAGTCAATCCTCGTCAGTTCTGCAGCTGGACTACGGGAATGCCATGGATTCTCGCACTTTGGTCATTCACCTTGCCAAATTCCAGAGTCACTTAGCAGCAGGCTTGTTGGTAATTACTTTTGGCCCTTGTCTGGCGCCTGTAAAACACTTGCAGACCACAAAAGTGTCGCTGGCAGGGATTTGCAAATGGGAAATCCTGGGAAATGCACTCGCTGAGTGTCTGCCAAAAATGCACTCACCCAGATGAGTTACTGTCCCTCCGCTCATTCGATATCTGCTCCCCCTCCCCCCTCACCGCGCCCGGCAAAAGGGAAGACAAATGTCGAAGGAAAAACCGGACGTGAATTAATTACAAGCTCAAGGCGCTAGAATCTGCTTACAAATCAGCGCTCATAAGTCAATATGCCAAATGCCAGAAATGCCAAAATATTCCCCAGTCAACGATAAAGTATTTATGGAGTTGAGTTGAGTGGAGTCCACTCCCTAACTTGGAAACCACCGGCAAGTGATGGCATTTCTCTCTGTGTGCTCTGGAATTAATTGAAAGGCTTTCTGTTTGTTTTTGTTTGGCCTACGTTCGGTTTGGCTTGGGAGTGATAAATTAATGTGTCGATTGTATGTCGAGGATTAAAAGTATTCCGGTTGGGGGAACCTGTGTGGGATTTTTTCATCGGTTTTGGCCGGTTCAGTTCTGCCGGATTATGCGCATGTTTACAGGGTTTTGGTTATTTATTATTTCTGGACATCTTGTTCTGTGTGCCAAGCGGGTTTTGGGTCTCTCTCAATCCAGTTGGTTTGGCTTGGCAGGTTTATTAGTTATGCAGTTCTGCGTTCGACTTTGCTGAATTATTAATAAATACGCAGTGTGCGGGTAAGTTGGAAGTTTATTGAATAAGTGCTGCAGTAACAAATGGCCTAAAAATGTTCAATAACAAAAGGATGGCCGCACAAATAAGCCACAAGCCACAGGAAAGTTACGCCCAAAAAAAAAAAAACCGCCCAAAAAATAATTTTAGCAATCGGCAACATTTTCCACCAATCGCATTTCCCCTAATGCCCATTCGAATCTCAAACTGTGTCTTTGTTGGCTTGAAACAAATTAAATAATTGGCATGACAACAGCAATCGGCATACAATACGATATACACGTTGTATGTATGGTCCTAGCGATGTGTGTCTACGCCGTAGATATCTAGACAAATTCGTATAGTTTTAGGGCGTGGCAGCCGGTAAAGTGAAGAGCTAACAACCACCACCCACCACCCACCACCCACCGCCCAAGGCACTCGGGCCACTGACAACAATTTCATTAGACGTGAAGCTTTGTGTCCATGTCCATGTCCTTGTCCCAGCCATTGTCATCAATGGAAATGTCGTCCTTGCCATTCCCACAGCATCTCCACATCTCCACATCTCGTTGATGGGGCATTACAAACAAAACTACTTAACTTACCACGATTACATGTTATCGCAAATTAATTGTCGGACATTTCGTTTTACTAACAACATGCGTCAAAGTTGCTGGCAAGTCGAGAGCTGAATGGTATTGGCCTGATTTCACCTTGATTGCAATAATGACTCTAGATATCTAGTGGATATCGATTGGTTACAGTACCGCGCATATGTTGACAGATCTTAAAAAGCGTTATTTTTTTATGTTTTTGCAAAGAGTTATTTAATTGCTATAATAATAATATGTATGCTGCATTAACGTGATATTAACATGATATTAGCTTACTATGCAAAGTGAATTTATTTAATTGCATTTTGGTTCTGTGGTAATCGAATACTTTTTGTAAATGTGGTTGACCGTTCACTGACCGTATCGAATCGCCAAACTGGCTGGCAGTCGAGACTGAGCTTGTATCTCAGCCCGAACTAATTAAAATCTCACGCTTTCGTGGAGCCGCAAGGAAAGCCGCTTGCCTTTTTCCGCCTGGTTTTCAGCTCTCGAGGGCGCCAACTTCTGGGCATGCAAAGTGCAAGCCGCCTGGCTTAATGCACAATTACACACGAACGGTGTTCATTAAGTAAACGCGCCAAATGTTGTGGCGGGCCAGGTGCGAGAATCACAAATAGCTGCCCCCCTCCCCCCCGGGTGGAGGGCCATTTAAATGGGATATGGGAAATGGGAGGGTACACCTGTATCCTTGGAGTTCCGGCATCCTGCATCCTGCCTCCTGCACAGCCGACATCCGACATCGTCGTCGTCAAGTGCGTTTGATTTGCCGCTCAAGTTAGTTTGCACATGCCGCACTTGTTTATAAGTTCTCTAATTAATTTTTAAGTGCCAGTGCTAACTGCCTGAAGGACACGACTGCAGCCGTGGTCCCTAGCCACACATCCGTATACATACATATGTAAGCTGTACATGTAAGCCCCCTGGAACTGTTGAGCTGCCAAGGTTTCCTCCGGCAGTCAGCTGTGGCTAAATGCTAAAAAAGTATGTACATGTGATTTGCTGGCCATAATGAAATTAGTCCTCTTTGTTCTACGAATTTTCCTGCCAAAGTTCACTCAACGGTGAGTTGAGAGTGCACAGCAGGACTAAAAAAGTTCGACTGGCTTTAATGCCATTATTATCGGAAGTTAGCAGCTAGCCCATTAAGTCGTTTATGAACATTGCATTTTAGAAGCCAAATTGCTAGTTTGATTTATTTAGCGGCCCTATAAGCATATGTTTGCCTAATAAAATAAGCTGAAATGAAATATAAGAAAATATAAAGTGTTTAATGTTTTGAAAGCCAAAAATATGCATTCTTTTGTGCCGAGAATGGGATTTAAGTGGATGCAATAAATAATGAATAATAAGAGCATTCATTCAAACAATGTCAACTATTGTAGTGTTTTTCCAGAGTGTTATTGAGGCAGCTTCAACTAGCACCTAGAATTATTCATGAAAATTTGCGTCCTGCGTTAATTATTAAAATTTAGATGTTATCAAAGGGAGGACAAGGCAGAAACTGAGACAACAAAGCTGAGTGAAACGGTGCCAGATGTGGCCGATGTGAGTCCTTGTTGCTGTGGCCGTGTTATCTAGATGTTGTGTTTGTTATTAAGAAATAATCTGCTTGTAAAATCTTAATTAAAGTTATTATAAATATGTATGAACGAGGGCGGGCGGTGGCGAGTGGGGGGAGCAATGGCTCATGTGTATGCCAGTGTATATTTGCCGTATATTTGTTTGTCTGTCTCGCTGTCTGTTTTGTTTGCCTTCTTTCTCTTGGCCCGTCTGTATGGCTGTATGGCTATATGGCTATATGGCTATATGGCTATATGCCCTTGGCTCTACTTTCGACGTTAAATTGCGCAGCTGTTTGCTTTTCACTTTATATGTATGTACAATCCGCCCGAAACCCCCATTTTCCAACCCCCCTATCGTTGGGGGGAAAAAGAAAAGCGCGTGGATGTGAGCAAGTGGCATCAAAAGTATTTGCGCTTTATTATGACAACTGACATTAGTTTGTTTGATATTTGTGTTGCTGCAGGAGCAGATGGGGGACTTAACCCCCCGCCCCCCCCCCCCTCTCAGCCCGCCTTTCATGTGATAAGATTTAATTGAGTTGGCAAAAAAAAAAGGAAAAATAACGAGGGGTGGTGGGGTGCTGCCTGCGGGAATTGTGGGAAAAGTCGAGTGTGCGGATTTCTCTTCAGTTTGTTTATTTTCCTCGCTCCCGCACACACTGGCACTCCTAACCACTCTCGGTTTTCAATAATCTCGATGAGTTCTTGTGCTTTTGAAGTCCTTAACCCCAAAGGATAATGCTCCACAACGAGTGCGGTGTATGCGTGTTAATGCGACTTAATCAGCCCAAAATGCACAACTAATCAAGTCAGGATCAGGATGCGAATTCGGTTCAGAATCCGAATCAGAATCAGTTGAAACTAAATCGCTGTCGCTTTGCATGCGAATTGAAAAAGTTTGCTGCGCGCAAATTTTTAATGAAATAAATTAAAAAAGCTGTCAGCTGACTGTAAGTTTATATTACGAAATGATAGAAAAAACGTAGCGAGAAAGGCTAGAGTCCAACGCCAAGGAATATGCTTAAGTGTTGAGTTACGCTAAATGGATTTTCAACCGGAGTGTAGGATGCGGATGCGGATGCGGATGCGGATGAGGACGCTGGTGGAGATGAAGATGGTGATGGTGATGGCGATGGTGAAAATATGTAAACTACTCCCGGCTAAACTGTCATGGAAAAGGACTGCCGGGAAACGGACTCTGACACAGGCCAAGGAAAACCCGAGAAATGCCATGAAATTCGATTAGCAACAAGCCATTAAGAGTGAGGTGGCAAGGAAGCCAGATAGAAAGAGAGAGAGAGAGAGAGAGAGAGCAGCAGTTAAGCATTTTAAAATTTATAAAATGCCAAAAAGTTGGACTGTAAGTTTTCGCTGAATTAATTAGGAAAGATGGAACGGCGAGGCAACAGCGTCGAGCATTTGGGATACTAACAATAAGTGATTTATGGTAGCGACAGGAATGCGAGTTAATTTTCACAAATTAATAGACAGCGCCTAATGGGCCAAAGCCCACATATACATATGCGCATACATATGTATGTATGTGCGTGTAATTCCCATATTTACCCATTTCTGTTAATGATTTCCACAAAATTAATTAAATGCTGCAACATCTTCTGCCATCTCTTGCCACTTGTGTCAAGAGTCAACGAGATGTGCCACACAAGCGAAATGGGCAAACAAACATGTGAGCAACTGCTGCCTTTGATCTAGTCCCATTTCGTCAGTTATATTTACAAGTAATTGCTCTCTGTCAGCCAGCCAGGCATTGCAAATATGTTATTATCTAATGTCTACACATGTAAATAGGCAAAGTTTTCATTTATCGCTGGGCAGATTGGGAAAGTGGAAATGTGGAAATGTGGAAGTGTGGATATGTGCGAGTGGGGGCAAACTCGCCAAATACTCGTAGTTGTAATTAAAGTTTTACACATCCAACTTTTCGGCAGCGGCAGCGTGTTTCGGCTTTAGATTGCCTCCACCTCGGCATCATCATCATCTCCCACTTTTGCAGCCCCGATGGCAATGCAAAGTTTTTTCCAAACATTTCTATAATAATGCGCCCATAGACTCTAACACACAAACACACAAACACACAAACACACAAGCTCTCACGCATCAGGATCGCTTTTCGGTAGGAAGGACGCAGCGAAAAGTTTTCGCTTATCGCTGCGGCAAAATGTTAATATTTGCCGAAACGCTGGTAAAAACTCACAAAACACTGCGCTGCCAGGCTATGTGTAAATATAAGCCACATAAAATGGTAATTATAAAACTAAGAGAGAGATTGTCATGGAATGCCGTCGCTATCTGTAATAGATTTGCCAGCGTCGATGTGCAACGGGGCGTATGATTATTGTCGTAGTAATTGCGAAGCGAAATCTCGCTTTCTATTTGCCATTGTTGTTCGCCGGCTCTAATGGCTCTTCTTTCCCACCAAACTTGTGTGCCGCACATTTTCGGGCATTAGCGTCGAATTCGAATTCTGCTGCTTAATTTAATTGGTCCAACCTCGCTGAGTGTCTCCTTGGACTTTTTGGAGCCACCGCCCTGGGCTAAGCGTTCGTTTTTATGCTTAATTTTATATGCATGCATGTTTGAGGAGCATATAAAGCAAGTAACCAAGTTCATTTTACATTTCAAAAGAGCCTTTTGTTATCCTGCACACACACACACACACACGCACACACGCACACATAACATCCTAGCTGTTCTCCGCCTCCTCCCAACGTTTGTTTTTATGCATTTCTTTATGCTTTTTAGCATTTCCATTTATTGTTGTTTTTAATATTCTTTTGTTGAGGATTAAGTATTTATTATCATACGCACCAAGTATTTCCGACAAAAACAAATAAATGTAATACCAGTTCTGTGAGCGAGGCAGTTGCAAGATGGACGCCTGTGCATGTGTGTGTGTGTGTGTGTGCGGGTGTGGGTGTGTGTGGCAGTAGTTTTTCCTGCACTTTAGCTGACTGGCATAAGTAGTACTCTTTCCCGGCTGTTTGTGTATGCGTGTATGGCTGAGTGCTTGCTTTTCCACCCAACCCCGCCCCTTTTGGGGTTGGCAAGGCAACTGTCGTAAGCATTTTCTTGCTGCTCTCCCCGCTTGCAATTTTCTTTGTTGCCCGCTCTAAAATATGTTTTATTATCGTGTAACTGGCTTGTTGTATTTTTTACATTCGTATATATTTGCCTTTGTGAATTGCGGTTCTATTGCTTTGCATATGTTCGAGTGTGTGCGCTTCGGAGTCTCTGCGAGTGTGTGTGTGTGTGTGTGTGTCTTTTAGTACTTATGGCCAAGACGCTTTGGCATTCCCGTCGAAAGCTGATTAGGTTTGCAAAATAAATTTTAATGATTCTTTCGAAGTAATAAGAAGCAGAATTAAGAGCTAAAATGAATCTGACACTAAAAGCCAACTACAAACTCCTAAAGGGCTTACAAAACTGATTGATATTGCCCAAAAATAAGTACGAACACTTCAAAGTTAATAAGTACAAAACACTTATTAACTTTTGACATTCATAAATTTAAGTTTTGATATTCATATATTGGTTGCCGGTTTTTCTTACAAAGCGGGTAGTAATATGGTTTTCCTCTTTAATAATGAAATTTCTGTGTCGTAATAAAAGACTGGCGCCAGCCGATCGTCACTTAATTTGCATATGCGAATATTGCGTATACGCCCTGTCATGCAGCTGGCGCTGATGGAGGAAATGCGTTGACGAACATGCCGAGGGGGTCAATGTATCGGAAAATTGCACGGAGGCAATGTTAAAAAAGGGGAATAAAAAGGAATCTTGTCATAAAACAGAGAAAAAAAGCAGATACATTAAGTTCGAGTGCCATTGTTTCAGTTGGCCGCTGCTTATTTGTGCCCGACGGCGACCAAATAATTTTACAATACTGACACATTTTATGTTTATTAAATCAGTGCCCCGGCCATGGACGCACTGGCCACCGGGTGGGGCATTCAGGGCCGGCGGCAAAGGCCGTGGCTTTCGGGCTCCACAGAGCTCTGGAGCGGACCCCAATTTGTGGATGCTTCATTTGATTAAACATTTATGCTCAATAGCCGATGCGATGAGGTTGTGTTGCGAGTGGTGATGTGCTGTGTGTGGAGTTGTGTGTGGAGCTGTGTGTGGAGCTGTGTGTGGAGCTGTGTGTGGAGCCGTGTGTATAGTATGAAATCATTCCATATGATTTAGCCGACAGTTCATCGGTCAAGAGGGTGAGTGGGTGCAGTGCAGCGCATGTGTTACACGCAAATCTAGTGACCCGAAAATTAATTGATTGGAAAATAATGTTTCGTGCATATATTGATTCATGTTCTTGCCCACATGCGACCAGAGAGCACATATCCTCAGCCTTCGGTATGTCCACTCCTGATTTCTAACACATATTGTTTATCGATCCGTGTCTGCAATTGTGCTGAGGTCAATGGGTCGGTGTGGGTCGGTTGTTGCTTTCAATTCGGCTTCCGGTCAGTCAGTCCACTTTAGTATTTATCTACTTTGGCTTTTTGCTCATCATTATTATGCTGCTGCTCCTCCACGCCGGGTGGCTTGAGTGTGCTAGTAGATTTTATGCAAAATCCATATTCAATTTGGCAGCTGAACATCTGTGCAAATATCAAATATTGACTACAAATACGAGCCCTGCACTTTCTATGGCCATCTTCCTTCCTACTGAAAATCTGAACTGTGCTGATGGGCGACTTTGGACTTGTGCTGTTGCTTTTACATTAAATTGCAATTAAATGGGAACTTATTTGCACTTGCCAAGTGTGTGCTGTTTTTTTGTTGTATATTTCAAACACTCTCATAGTGATGATTATTAAAATTGAACTTGTGTGCTGCATAATTGCTGACTTTTGTAGTGTTTGCCAGAGCTTGAAGTTATGAAGTTCCTAGGGTTTTGCATAATTATTAAGTATTCTAGTCCCAAAGAACCTTCATCAACCAAAATTGGGGTGTTCCAGTCGCAAATACAAGGGCAAGTACAATAACCGACTATAATCAAAGTTTTTGAATGTAATGTTAAGACTTTCGTGTAATTTCCCAGGCGAAAGCTTTCTGTTACTGTTAACTGGAAGCTGTGTTGCTCTTTGCTTGCCGGAAAAGTCTCTCTTAAGCTGTAAAGTTGTAGAGCTGAGAATGCGTAAAAAAGTAAGATACAAATTATAGTGAGAATTTATTTAGGATTATTACTATTACAGTTTCCATTAGTATATATTTAATTAAAGATTATGAAAAAGTAGCATCAAATATGTAAATTTGAATGCTAACACGATCAGAGGTATCTATTAACTAAACAAATTTGCGCTTTTAGAAAGAACTGGTAAACTAGTAAACTAATATTTGTATAATTTTATAATACTATACACTATGGTACATCACTAGGTATTCCACAGTTGGACAGGAATATGCGTGTATTCGAATTGACACACGTGTGCGATGACCAGCAGACATGGCCTTAATTTGGATTTATGGCACCCATTGTTTTTCCCGAGCCACAATTGTGATTCAAGAAAATCATCCGTCCAGCTTAATGCGATATGTTTATTAGGTGGGCTGACAATGCGGCATCATGGTCATTTGGGGGCCTTGGCCCAATGGTCCTGCCACATGCCGCACGGCAAATGGCTAGCCAAACTCAATTTTGCTCACAGGGAATGAAGGGATTTTAATTTATAATTAAGTTAAGTTGCCAATAGGCGGACGCTGAGTGGCATTCGCCACTCGTGGAACAAAGCGCCGGCTCATAATTGAAACCATGTCGAGTGAAAAGGGCTAAAAGGTTCAAGTGGCATCCACGAGAAAAGGCCGCCAATAAAGTAATTAGGCGCTTAGTGTCCGAAAAATTTGCTACATCAAAGGGCGGGGCCATTTCTAATGCCTTAAACCTCTTTCACCCCCGCCCCTTCTACCAAATTGTGACATTTCTGGCCCTCTGGTAAAACATTTGTGATGTCCCCTTGTCTTCGCCGGATGGCATTGATTTTTCGTCAGCTTAATATTTAATTATTGCGAGCTAACCTTCAAAGATGATTCATATTTTGCTTAAAGTTGCTTTCGCGATTTTAATTGATTTCCTTCCTGATACCGGGCTCTTATTCTTTTCACACTCCCTTCATATCGACTTCCACTTACTCGATATAATTTGGGGACCTAACAAGGCACAAACTCGTTACTCCACGTTGTTTATTCCCCATCGAGCGATACCCGAACAAAAAGATCAAAGATAAATTTCCAATTTTTTTATTCTTTTTTTTGTTCGATGTGGTGTGTAAGCGTGTGTTTTGTGCCTCATCAAACGCTCCAGAAATTTACAGACAAAATGCCACCGTCAGTTCTTCGATGCGGGGCAGCGATGCGGAGATGGAGATGGAGATGGAGATGGAGTCATATGAAAAGCTCGTGCCATTATACTGGGCTCATTGTTGCTTTGTGGCTGTTGTTATTATTGTTGACTCTACTGTTATTGTAACGCCGCATAGACGGCACTTTCGCCATGTTTTCGCCATCATCTTGGCCCTCCTGGCCTGCCATCGCTAGATTCGTCCGCTTTTCCAATTTTTTTTTTTGGCTTTGGCTCTCGTTTCTGCGCTGACAGCTTTTGTTGGGCCCCAGCAAACACTTCAGCGCTCACAATGCGACCAGCAAATGAACGTGCAGCGGGATCCGATATGAAAAAGAGGACATATATATGTGTATATATCCTTGACTTTACGCTGGCCACTCAATAACGACCACTTGACAACTTTTGCCCGACAACGGAGCGGGATCAATGGCAACGGCAATCGTCGTACCGCCAACGACTGACTGACTGACTGACTGACTGACTGACTGACTGACTGACTGTTTGACTTTTTGACTCCGATGCCGCCTGCAATTAACTTTTGCCCGGCCAGAATGATGACAATTATTTTTACTGGCTGTATTTGCTTTGAAGTACGACTCAAAGGAACCCGGCCACTAATTAGTTGCGACAATTCGAGCCCCAATAAATATGCTACGGCCGCTTTGATTTCCCTGAAATGCGGCATTTTTTCGGGGATTATGTGAATGAAGAATTTTCCACGAGTCGACAATTGCGACTAAAAACTTTACAAGAATTTATTTAGAACCAAAAATACACTTAGGTATGCGCGGAGTGCTAATTTTAGTAAATTACCTTAAAAGGTTCATTAACACGAAACAAATATATCTAAGATAATTGTTCTATTTTTAATGATATAAATATAACATTTGAACGGACATTCATTTAAAGGGAACACTTAAATATGCATATCAGTCCCAAGATCCAGTTAATTAGCATTAAATTTATGAATTTGGTCAAGTAATTTGTCATGCCTCCAAGTCTCGATCTCGTTGCGACTGGAATTGCACAGTCCAGCGAGCAATTTGTTTTGCCCGCTATCGATTGTCCGGCACTTCTGAGTCCTTAGTCCTTAGTCCTTAGTCCTTGGTCCTTTGTACTTAGTCCTTATGGACGAGACTGGCGGAGATGCCAAAGACCTTCTGCAACGAAATATAAATTCCTGCCCACTCAAGCGCACACATTTAATGTAATTTCTTAAAAAGCTATTTTTTGTTGCCTCCCCGATATATGTATGTACGATATACAATGTATACTTGTATGTATACTAGATGTATACACATTCGTTCGTCAGGATGTGCATTGTTTATCAGTGTCAGGCCAGTTGCCGCGTCAGGACCCGAATTTGTGTTTGAATTTATGACAGTTGCTTTGGCTCGGACGCCCAACACCTCGACAGTTGAACTGGAAAAGTGTCGCCAGTTCGACGACGTTGGGAAATGAGGCAATCCGGAGGAGGAGTACACTTTAAATCGCCTTGAATTTTGCACAGTTGCCAACAGTTTCCTTTTCACTCCCCATGGGTGGTGTGTCGCCCCTTGTTTTTTCTGGCACTTTGTTGGCGATAAGACTTTGACTTTTGCTTGGCTAGTTTTTTAAGTTAGTCGGGTTCCGAGCATATTGTTTTTTCCAGCTTTTTATGGCACTCTAACCCACTCGCAGCGCAAACAGTCACATAAAATTTCTGACACTTTGGCTTTGTCTCAGCACAGTTATCAGAGATTGTCTTGGCCTGGTCGGTTGTTTCAGTTTTGCCATAACTATTCGCCCGGAGGCAACGGTAAGCTGGAGATTTGAAGATTTGGAGGTGGTTCCTATACTCGAAGACTTAAGCTGTGAAGTATGCCGAGGTAGCACCGGAATCCAGTAATCTAAAATCACTTTAAGAGGCGCCGTAGGCTGTGCGTTTTTATCACACTAAAAATGACTTTTCAAATGGTTTGAAATCACCAGAAAATTCTGCGAATATTAAATTCCCTTGCATGAGATTTATTTCAACATATTTATGGTTTCAGCTTAAATTACTCGCATTATCTACGCACTTTGGCATCGAATCTACTTGTGTGTATCCATCGAAATATTCCGACTCACAACTGTCAGGCGAATTTGTGGGATTGGGTCTATTGACCCCAGACGACAAATTGCAAGGAAGCCGTGAAATAAGTTGGAAACATATGGAGGAGCCGACTAACTTTGTGTCTTATTAATATATGAATGCCCCCACAGTTGGAACTCGCTCGAATGAACACGCCTTTGTGCTGCCAATGAGTGGTTCTATTCGAGGGGAGTTCCCTGTGGACAAAACCCCCAAGACTTCGACCCGTGGAGATTTATTAGTTGGGCGTTAATCCCTGGCGGCCTAATACATCATTTCAATTTGTTGCAAGTCGTGTTTATTTGTTGTAGTTTTCGGGCTGTAGTTTTTGGCTGGATGTGGATGCGGGCTTCAGCTGTGGGAGAAACTTTGCGCTCGCCCTGGAAACTATTTCACTTATTTACTTTCATAACTTGCAAATTGTCAACTTATTGCTGGCTTCGGGCAAAGATACAGGAGCAGCGAGACACAAGATGCGAAACAACTGACGAAGAAATTCCTCTTAAAGTGGTGGAAAAGTTTATGTTCTTCCTGCTCAGCGGGTAAGTGGCTTATTATGGCACCCCCACAGAAATACTTTCCCTGCAACATGATTGCCTTTAGTCTCCTTGTGTGTATATAATTTAATTACCTAAAAAGTCCCCTACAATGGCTGTGATTTATTCGGTTACTTGTGTGAAGTCTGAATCGGAATTTATTGCCCGAACTAAATGTGTTAAGAAAATAATATAAACATGTTGTTTAGGGGAATCAATAAAATAGGCATATTAAATATTAAATCTGGACCAAGCTCAACACTTCTTAATTCAAAGAAATTTAAAGAAATATGCAATAGTATATTCGGGTTGGGAATAGGTTCTCTCCGAAGGACGAATACCTTTAAGATAAATTTTCTTTAAAATATCAATTCCATAAATGGAAATTTCAATAAATTCCTTGGGTGTGCTATGTGTAGAATGTACGTCTTGGTGACTGGCGACTTGGCTGGACTGTAGTTACCATTTTTTGTTGTACAAGATGAAGGTCCTTGCGCTCGATGTCCTTTAATCAACTCAATTAGTGTGGCAATGTAATAATAACTGCTGTTCAACTGCCGCAAAATACAAATGAGACCGCAAAACCGACGTTGATGGCTTGTCAGTGGGTTGGGGGCAAATTTGCATTTGCTGATGTCGTGGAGTTAGGGCCAAGTATTTGCATATTATTCGGCCCGGTCCTCTGTCCTTTCGAAAGTCCGAGCCACACGTGTCGTATCCTCCGATCTGCCGTGCTGTTTGCCATTGCTGCCCCCGAAATCCCATGGTTCCGTGGCTTTGGCTTTGGCTCCGGCTCCTTTCCTGTATTACTTTTTCGGCATTTCGGTAGCTCTTGTTTTCGCTTTTAATTTCCTCCGCCGTGCGCTGCTTTCGACTGCCAAAAAGCAGCGAGGGAGGTAACCAAAGATACTGCTAACTGGAACTGTGAGGTGGTTGGTTTTGGGGTGTGTGTTGTTTTTTTTTTCTTTTTGGTTGCCCAAGTGGGTGGCTCCGTGGGTGGCGAACACTTTCGATCTCTGTCTGTGGCAGTTGTATGATTAATGTGTTTACACAGGCCACGAGCTTTGCGGTCTGTGTTGATTCGAATGGGTTAAAAGGCGTAAACAAGCCATGGGGTACCGCCCCCTACGCACACATGCACATGTACATACATGTGTATGTAAATGTTGTGTTATTTATTTATTTATTATGCCATCCGCTGCTGAAATTGACTCCACAAAAGAAGTCAAACGATGCGTTGTGAAAATGTTTTGCTGTCTTACTCATTTCCTGCTGGCTTTTATCAACATTTTAATTAGCCAAAAAGAAAGGAAAAACAAATTTCATTCGCTTTCTCCCCGCTTTCTCCGCACTACCTATACATACACGTACATACACATACATGCATACGTGTTTGTGTGTCCTCGCCATTTGACTTCATTTCGGTGGCAAGGTTGTGTCGCATAATCTTTTGGCGCTGTGTGCTAAGTGGCTCGGATTGAAATTTACGATGGCTCCCCGCAAAAATAGTAATACAAACAAATGTCTGCGGAAAGGCGAAAAAAGGTGAGAGGTCAGGAGGGCATCGTGAAAGGGAAATGTATCGAAACTACTATACTTTTGGCTACTACCTCTTTGTTAGTTAGCTATAATACTTTGTTGGAATTCAAAAAGTCCATAGATGCCACGATTGGTTTAGGCGTTAAATCGACGTGCCTGGCCTAATACTGCTATTTCCGCATAGTTTTATTTACCTTGCCGTTTCTCGCAAAAAGGTTTAATTATTCAAGAGCCCATGGTAAGTTGGTCCCTTTCCTGGCAGGTGCCAATATTAAATAGTTTAAATGAGCAGCCACCAGGTGGGGATCCCCATGAAGGGGGCGGCACATAGTGGTTACTATGGCGGTAGATGGAAGGTGGAAGGTGGGCTCGGCGGACGGAGGCCAAGGCTGACTTTATGGCCGTGTGATAAGCAGGCAAAGACCCTTTTTGATTTGGTTTTGGATTTGCGGTTGCCGTCGGAGCAGCTCCATTTGCCTTCAGCTCGTTAGTTATGCACAGAGCAGGGGCGGAAGGGGGGGCTGGACTGGCTGAAGGGAGGCGAACTGGGACTTGAGGTTTATTTAAAAGGCCAGTGCCACATGTTGGAGGTTTCGTTTGTGTGGGGTTGTGTGTGGTGTAGTGTGTGTGTGCGGGTGGGTGTGGTAGTGTGTGTGCTGCTTGGTTTTAATATGACACCTTGGCCGATGGTAATTTATCACCTCTGCGCCGGGGACATATGCTCCCCGAACGCCGCTGGCTGTGCTTTTAAAACACTGAGGGGACTAATCCCCAGAACTGACTGAAATGTGGGTCCAACTGATGCTGGCCTACAGATAATTAGAGCCCGGCCCAGGGAAGATTTATGCATGCGTGTAAACGGCTTAAAGTGCCACAAAATAATGCCAAAAGAAATAGTCAACAAAAAAATATAAAAAAAATAGGTGGCAAGCAAATTAAATGCAAACAGGTTAAGCGTATAATTAAATCAGTGCAAACCAAAGGGAGGCTCAGGAATGTCACATATTTGACATAACCCATCAATCTGAGCCTGAGGTCTTGACCCATTTGTTAATTAAGTTTAGCCAACTGGATGCTAGAATGGCCACACCTTCATCAACCGTCCAATGCTGACATATTAAAATTAAAAAGGCTTTGTGGTTGAGCTTCTCTAATCTAGTATTCTGCCATGCTAGATGGGAAACATTTGATTTCTACTCGTGCAATTGCATTTAAAATATTTGCGCATGCATATTTACCCAACACTCGAGGAAAAACAACAGAAATTCAAGTGCTCTGCAAGCAGCTTTTCTCTTTTCTCTTTTCGAGTTTTCGAGTTTTTGAGTTTTTGAGTTTTCTTTTCCGTTCTGGCCAAATCTCAACCAAAATCAATGCAAATTCGAATGGCACTCATGTGGCTTAGAGTTTTGGCGGTGGATGCTGCACTACAATCGTTGGGATTTTGGGAGCAAGTTCCTGGCATTATCGGAAATCTGTTAACAGGAAGCAACCGCACCGCACCGCATAGCATCGCATCGCATCGCATCGCATCGCATGTATCTGGTCGAAATTATAAACGAATTTGTAGCTATACTACTTGCGGGGAATCGGAATCTGTTCAGCTTTGGGATTCACTTGATATGCGCGGCATGTAGGAAGTTGCTTTGCCGGTTTTTGGTTTTTGTCATCATCATCATCATCATGGTCGTCGAGAGATCAAAGGGTCCTGACAAGAGGCTCACAGGCCCCAAAAACCTATTTGCCACGTCTGCTCTAATGAGCCATAAAAATGTTGCCTAAACGGCTGCGACTTTGGCAAGTTCTAAGCGCATTGCTAAGGTGACAATGCTGCTGGAATTATGCGGAGAATCGGAGCATCAAACCGGCGAGGTGATGTGAGTTGAGGTGGCTTTTGGCACTGTCATAGCTACCGTCTCAGATATCAGCGCTAGACATAGCGAACGGAATATATTCAAAAACTTCAGTTGGTGAATTCAATTCAACTTTGCTTTTTATGCCACCGCGCGTTGCACGAAAATTGGGGAATGTTGCCTTCTACAATACACGTGTATGCTTGTGAAAAGGCTAGATGCGGTAAAAGTATCTGAGCATACTTCGCTGGTGAGCTCACAAAGCCTTTTCGAAACAATAAGCGACTTTACAGGCCTGCATTTTGAAGTGCTTCTTTCGGAAGAGGGTAACCGAGTGGTCGGGTCGACTGCCTAGCTTTTTTGCCTTATCCAAGTTCGCTTTGCCAAACTTTTGTTATCGACTGTCGCAGCAGCAGCGGCAGTGGGGAAATAAAAAGAAATATTATAAAGTAAAACATTATGTTAATACAACACTTTGTTTTGCTGTACGCCGTATCTTTTCACCCCGCCACCGCAGCTCTCGAGCAAGTTTTTGGCATATTCGACTGGCGACTCGGTGGCGTCGGGGCGACAATAAATCAAAGTTTATAATATTAATTTTAAATTCAAAGTACGCGGGGAATAACTTAAAGGTTGTGCTGCCGCCGAAGCTTGGCAAATTAAACAACAAACTTTTGCCAACTTTTTCCCGGACCAAATACTAAAAAAACGTAACCCCAGCAACTGTTTTATTATTAACTTAATTTGCTGGTGTGCCACAAAGCGGCCAACTTATTCGCAGAAAATATGAAAACAAAATAAATAAAATCAAATAGCTGTTATAAAAAAAAATGGCAGAGCAGGCGAAACTTGTTTGCTCTCAAGTCGGGAAATTTTTATTAGCCGCCCCCAAAGTTTGCCAGAGCCACTAAAAATAAAAAAAAAAAAAGCGAAAAAAACCAAAAAAAAAAACGGACCAAAAGAATCAATCCCTACGGCCAAGTCAGGAATTCTGAGTATTTTATTTATCAACTCACGCAGCAAGTCAAGGAAACCCAAAAAAAAAAAAAAAAAAATGAAGGAACGCAAAAGGCGGGTTGGAAAAGAGAAACGGAAAACTGCAACCTGAACAATTTTCAGAGTTTCAATTCAACTTATGAAACAGCTCGCGGCCATATCGATTTCACGCTTGACGCTAAGAAAATTAACTTTGCCGGAGCACAGAACTCCTCGGAAAAACCAACAGCTGTAGGGGTAGTAGATACTTCGATGCGTATGACATCGGGCAGTGGGAGAAAGGCGGAAAACCGGGGAAAGTCGGTGGAAAAGCGGGGGAAAACCCGGGGAAATCGGGAAAATTCAGCGTGGTATGTGGGCGGCAGGCCCGGCCCCAGAAGTCATTGCGATTCCTAAGCCCTGCACGTACTGCGGGTCCAAATATTGTAAGTGATTTGGTAAAGTTCTCCCACCCCCTACCCCCCTCAAAAAAAAGAAAAGTAAAAGCAAAAAAAAGCCAAGTTCTCACACACGCCAAGGTGTACGCTGTACACAACGTGCTTGTAATGTCGATTCAGTGCGCCTAATTTGCTACACTGAGGACCGAAGAAAAAAGGGCTCAGAGGTCGGAGGTCGGAGGTTGGAGGTCTAAGGGCAATTTTCATAATTCACTCGGCCCACAGTCAGACTTTGAACTTCACTTCAAAACTGGTCATTAGCCATACGCATTCGCAGCACTTTTCAAATGTCATTTTGCCGCATTGTGAGCCCCGCCACGCCTCGTTTCTGTGGTCCCAACTTCATTAGTCGCATGGCATGGGCTCTGTGGATCTGTGAATCTGTGGATCTGTGGATCTGTGGGGTTACGGGTCACGGGTCACAGGTCACCCAGAGAGTTAGAGATAGAGCGCGCAGAAAAGGGAGAATGGGTGAAGGGGTGAAGGGCTCTGCAATTACTGCAAAAGTTTCGGCAAACAACTTTCTGACTTTGCGCGTAAAATTCAATGAAAATGCCATTATTTGAGCCAGCTTTTTCGGCTTTCGACTTTTCGGCGGACGGACAACAATGAGCTACAAGCGTGGACCACAACGGATTGTCGCCAGAGGTGGACATCAAATGTGCGAATAATGTTTATGGGGGCATGGAGCCAAATTCAGCTGGACAGCTGGGCGGCATTATCGCAGTGTTTCCGATTTCAATGGGGGCGTGAGTGTAATGGCAACCGATAGCAGTGGCAGGATTGGTCGCCGAACGACGTGGTCGCTGAAATATGGAGTTGTGCAAAATTTCATTCCCAAATTTCAGCCGGAGCTTTGTGTTTGTAGAGTAAAGCAAGTTTATAAAGTTTACAATGTGTGGCATTCAATAATAAACAAATGCAATACAATAATAAACAAAAAAAAGTACTTGAAATGGGCTAATAATTGTGTGTAAGCCAACCCACTTAGTTTGAATCCTGAGTATGTAAATTATACAATTTGAAAGGATTTAAGTGGTCCTTAATAATATTTATATAATTAATAATTATTTGTAAGACAAAGTACTATTTCATTACTTGATTTTCCTGGGTTGCCAGACTGATTCACATCCCCGGGATCTCTAAAACTCATTTCGCAGATGGGATCTTAATTCGCCAATCTCAGTTGTCCATTCGCATTTTCGGCCAATTACATTTGGCCACTTCTTTGTTGCAGCTGGCGCTGCAGGGACGCAAGGCCAAAACAGGTGGCAGTTGGATGGCGGCGATAAGGGGCGAAAACCGAACCGTAGGCCACCGATTGCGTCCCATTGCTATCAGCTGGAAAATTATACGAAAATGGCAGGAGAATGGCGTCTGGTTATCGGTGTCGTTTCAGTGGTTTCAGGATAAGTATTCGCCACGTGGCGCAGATGAAAATGAAAGCCATAGTCAGTGCAGTTAATTTATCTTAATTAGCTGCTGTCTGCACTAAATTACGGCAATTAACTGGGGCCACTCGATTACTTTTGTTAGCCAGGTCGCAGACTAAACGAGTTAATTGCATTTGCTGTCTGTCGCCGGCTTATTAAAATCAAATCGATATCTTACGTGGCTGTCAAACTTTCAGATAACTTAATTAAAAGTGCCACTGCACTGCATCCCAATGGAGCTGCAAAAGTTGGGAAAAATACGAGCGGCTCTGAGGGATTTATTCGCTTGGCACACATCAGGTCACAGCGAGCACCGGAAATGACGACTGAGATACTGAGATACTCGCACTGAGATACTCGCACTGAGATACAAATGCCATGTGGGCCTTAGCTGTGTTGCAGCAGTCAGCATGTGGCTTGGCTCTCATTAATTCCATACAGCCAAGACCCCTGGCGTGCATTCGTGCTTCAAAAGTCGCATAAATCACAGGCGAAACTAGGGCCATAATTTAAAGAGTGCAGCCCTGGAGTTTCCCGAAGCCACATCGAACTGCATGTGGATGCTGGGCTGGGCCCAAATGAAATGGAGCACGTAGATCGACTCTTGCAGCACAGTTCTTCAATATTTTATGCAATTTACTGCACGAATGCAATCAAAAACAATTTTCGCAGCTTAAAAACCACATTTATATACCGGAGCCAACACTTTTTCCTACCTGCTGCAGTTGCAGTTGCAACGTCTCTGCTTCGTTTCTTTTGCGGCACTCAGTGAGTTAGGAGGTCCATTTCGAAAGGGAACCATATCAAGTGCCTGAAAAGGATGTGTCAAAGTAGCAAATTGTATTAGATGAAAATTGCGAAAACCAAATGTACAGAAGCATCAGAAAGATTTCACTGCGAACTTGGTTTGTTGTCTCCACTCGAAGAGCACTGAATTATGGATAGGGTTGCCAATCGTTTCACAGGAAACGATTCATAACTTAACTTTCAGAGTTGCTATACTTTTATCAATCACTTATTCAAACTTAGATGTAATTTATCTATAATTTAATTTCGACAATCCCTGAGATAATAATCCACTATAAAGCCACCTTATGGTGCATGATAAGTACGGCTTAAATCGGATAGAGAACTCTAAGTGCCGAAGATCCTGTTTTAATTTCACACTGCTGTTTTGCAGCTGGTATATCTATCTAGCCACGTGCGATTTCCATGCGTATTTCTGTGTCTGTTTTTCCTGCTAAACATTGTCAACACAGATTTGCATGGCTTTTCCTAGGAGGGGCGGCCAAAGGGGAAAGGGGGCGTGGCCTGGGCCAGGACGGGCTATCAAGCGAGCAATGGGAGCACCACGTTGACAGTGTTATTAGTTGGAGTCTGTCCGAGTGCGCTGAAAGGGATTTGGCTCTGCCCAATTTTTGTGTGCTTTCTTTTGCGGCTGCATTAAATATTCATGCTGGTCAAATACGTTTCTGTTTTTGTTTTTGTTTTTGTTTGGTTTTTATGTTTTTTGTTTTTCCGGTGTGCTTTATCAAAACATAATAAACAAATTTGCATGCTGGGCGACAATGTTTTTTATTACTGCCGCTATACGCCGTCGGTTTTGTACTCTCCTTTCCCCTGCTCGCCGAACTTTTTGATTAAATGTACAAATGGACACATTTCTGCTGTCGGCGGTTATTTCCCGAATTTAAAGTTGCATTTCATGCTTGAGTGCAGGCGCCTTCTACGACCACATTGCTAACCACATTGAAATTACATTTTACGGAGGGAAGCGCGAAGTCAGGAAAGTTCATTTGCGACCAGAGAAAACCGTCTCACCTTCTCGGTTATTAATCATCAAGGGAAGTTGGATTTGTGGCTCGAGAAGGCAGAAATTATGTTGTGTTTGTACAAGGATGCCATTACAACTGCTCTCAACACTTCACACTCGAAGTTTAGTATTATTGAAATGACTAATATGTATATTCTTCTACAAACCTATAGTTTGGTGCTATAATTAATCCAATCTATCCTATATTTTATCTGATACCTTAAGTGGACAGCTGTGAGCGCAGTGTACACACATGTTTAGACAACCGCTTATTGTTGTCTCCGCTTGTTTCACACTCGCAATAATCATACGCCCTGTTGTCCGCCTGAGCCATTCCCTGCTTATGCGAGCTTTTCAATTTGTTTTGTTTTCTGCTCCGCATACATACAGTGTCCCATATAAATGGCAAGTTTAGCCAGAGCTGCCAAAGCCATTTGAGCTAAATTTTATATATCTTGCCATTGTAACGGTTATCGCAAGCGCTGGCGGAGCACGAGACTTGCCCCTTTTCCTTGCCACTTTCATCAACAGCAGCAGCAGCAGCAAAAGCAGCAGCAGCAGCGGCAAAAGCAGCAGCAGAAGCAAAGGGACTTTTCCAGCTGCCCTAGATGCTGACTACTACAGTTGGCCTTAATAACAACACTTGTCGTAATATCATTTTTATGCTCAGGGTGGGGTCGCTCTGGGGCCAAATCGTTTTTATGACACGCACCAGGCGCTGGCTGAACTGGAGCTATATATGTACATATGTATGTATAAGCATACAAGTATATATGGCCGATGCTGACGCCGGGGACTCTCGGTGTGTGAGAGATAAAGAATTGATTTTATAGCGTCAAACATGCGATTATGAGGAACAGGGCAAGGGCGAGGGCGCGGGCGCGGGGAATAGGACGCGGGTCAAAGGGTGCCACCTAGAATGAGCGGGTGTCAGGGCAATAAAAACTTCGCACAGCTTCTTCACTCGCCCCTCCCTCTCCGAATGCGTCTTGCTCCCGAAAAACTATTCCAATCTAGCATCTAGCATGCGGCTTTAGTGCTGAGCCATGGAAAAATATATTATTAATAACCGAACGCACACACACACACACACAAACAAGCCAACATAAACACTTTGCGCACTTTTGTCACTGCTGCCTTTTCCGGGCGGCAATAAAATTATATTTATGACAAGTGGACTCGGAGTGGTAGTGGAAGTGGCGGTGGCGGTGGCGGTTGGGTGCTGAGATGAGCAATAGATGGTGGGACCGCTTTACATAAATCAAGCAAATGGAGGGGCTCCGTGGGGCTGTGACTAATTACCAGTCGCCCCCCCCCCCCCACCCCACTGCAACCCACTTCCCACTTGTCCTGGAGGAGTTGGCAAAGCCAATTAAAAGTTATGCCTGGCTTGCACCTCAAACACAATTCGGAAATTATAGAAAAACACGAACAGACCGGGCCAAAGAGCCACTTAAATTAGCTCTGCAGAATACTTTATTAAGATGGGTCTCCATATTAATAAGAGATCGATTTTCTAGGGTCATACAAATGACTAGGTTTCGAGTAACGTTTAAAGTCATTGCTGATTGTTAGTATGAGCTTTAGACTAAGCTACTAACACTCCTTATGCACATTCAAGTGCTTCTAGCATGCATCGCCGACCAGCTCGAAATTGTAGCTTATCTATATGAAACTTTAATTATAATCGCGGGAAACTCGCTGAGGGAACTGGGGATATTTGACCGAGCACCGACAGCTGCCCGCGGGTGAGGCGAGCGACAAATGACAGATTAGCGCAAATATTTATTTTAATGTGAGGATGCGATGGCCATCAGCCGGAGCTTGGTGTCAGGGGACACAGGGTCCAGGATTCAGGAGCCAGCAACCAGGAGCCAGGAGCCAGGAGCCAGGAACCAGGGCTATTATGCTTAAGCTGCGCACTTGAATACCCCGGGAAATCGACTATGTCTGTGTGTGTGTGCGTGTGCACGCGCGTGTGTGAGTGGGAGTGGGAGTGGGTGTATGTATGAGTAGGCAGAGAGAGCGAGCTGAGGAAAAACACGGCCCTTATTGCCCATTAAACGCAAAGTCATAATGAGCGTTGGTGGCGGAAATGGGTTAAAACAACTATTACTATGTGGAACGTGGTGTTTCGAGCTTGTTGTTTGCCCGTAGTTTATGCAATAAAAATATAAGTATACGTGGTTGGAAACTGCGTTTATCAGTCGCGCGGATGACTCTTCATATTGATAGTTTTCACGCTATACAGCGAAAAAGTAATAACCGATAGAGGGGATGAATAAAAGAGTGCCCTTCAGCCAATCTCCTGCCTATTAATAGCGTTTCACAATCAGAGCTCTTCATTTATTAGCCGCATTAATGAAAAGGCTCCACTCGAAACTAATTATAGCACAACCGCCTAGGCCCAGGCGACTGCACCTCGGATGGCAAAGTGGACAGGCATAATAAATGACATATTTACATGTTAATATGAAAGCAGCCGCAAGGTTCGCCGGACGAAATGGCCGACTTAATTATCGGATCAGCATCTTGGCTTCTGTTTGAGTGTCTATGTGGGCCGAGCGAAAGGAACTTATCAAGGCTTAATTTTCCAAGGATGCGGATGGGGATGGTTGTCCCAATCTCGGCAGCAAAAGTTAAGTAGCCAAGGCAAACAGAAACTGCTTACGAAACAAAAAGTCAAGCACGCAGATGAAAGCGGAAGTCCCACTCCGACTATGACTTTGTCTTTGGAATCTCTGAATCTCTGAGTCTTGTGTTGCTTTTCCTGCTGTTGGTTGGTGTTGCTTTGTGTATAATTTTTGGCAAAACTTTTCGCCTAAGTCACTTTCCTTCGCCATGCAGGAGGCATCGAGCCCGGGAATTAATTATACATGCAGGTCACGTAAATATGATTGTCATGCCAGCAGCCAGCAGCCAGCAGCCAGCCGGCTGGAACGATGGGGAAATCGGTGGGAACGAAGTCAGATTGAGATTGACCAGGACGACGAGTTGGTGGCCATTGCCTTGGCATCGGACCGATCTTGATAAACTTAAGGACTTAAGCGGCTTGCATGCTCTGCTTACGGCTTTGCCTTTGCAGTAAGCGGTGATTGTAGCCTAGTCCAAAACTTTCCTGCCAAATCCCCCGAAAACTAAAAGTATTTAGCTAATAAATTATACAAAAATTGAAACAAATTCCCTAAGCATTTTGAGTGGCTGAGTGCTGGCGGTGTGAGTGCTTTTGGGTGGTCAAGGCTGTCCGAGATGGCTCTCAAATTAATATTTAATTGTTTCAGCCCCTCTATAGGCATCCCTATGTGCGTGTGTATGCGCAAGTATGCAGGAAATGAAGGACTTTCCCTGCCCAGCACGCAAATTACAAGGCTCCAATGGGGGCAAAGGGATTTGGTCGGAAATTGCAACAACTGCAGCCGTTATTAGAACTGAGCTGGCCAACAGTCTGGGGAAGCAACCGACACGCTACCGACAACAGTAACTGCAATTAGTGCAGCCTGCCTGCAACAAATGCAGCACTCCCAATGTTCTGAGCCACGGGGAGAAGATATCTGTGAAGTAACGCAAGTGCAACGCCAATTTCAAGTTTTCCACAAAACTTTAAGTTTCCAAAGGCCCAGTACACGTTACTGGCCGTTTTTCGAATGAAGAGAAAGAATTAGTCATACATGTACATTAAAGTGCTTTAATATACCTTCTTCGTAAGACACCAGCGCCTCACAAAGCGAACGTATTCCAATTACATTTTATTCTAATAGACATTAAAAAAAAGTATCATTATGTTTGTGCCACTTTTTGAGCAAATTTTAATTTCCTGCTAAACAAACAAGTAAACAAACGGCAACCGGGACTGGCGCTGGCGCTGGGGGAAACTCAAGCATAAACTTTTCGTGTGAGTGACTTAACTGGCGCCCAACGTGGGGCCCAGGAATGGGAACCGCAGCGAACGACGCCCAAGGAATTCAAATAAAGTTCATGTCCTTGTCAGTGGGCGAGTGGGCGAGTGAGCGAAAAGGTGGCGAAGGGCAGGAGGCAGGGTTGCGTAGCAGTCACGTTATAATTGATAGACAGTTGCAGGACGTGTGCGAGTTGACAGGCCTTCCACCTCCCTGCTTACGCACTTTTTTATGCTTTTTTTTATAAACTTAGTCTGAAGCGGGTGGGTCGTCGAGCTGACTGCTTTGTTAATATCTACGCAAACACAAATGAGCGTGCGTAAAAAATTCAATTATGGCCCCATGGGCAGAGGGAGCGGCATTCAGCAGTCAAAAGGCAGGCCAAGGAATTAAATAAACTCGCAGGTAAGCAGCGTGCCACATAAAAAGGCAGGGGAGTTCACAATGACAGTTATGCGGTATCCTGTGGCAAAGCACAGGCGGCATTAAGCACAGCCAGGACATACTTGATGTGTGTGTGTGTGTGTATCCAGGAGGGGTGATCTTCCATCGTATTCTTCCATCAAACCACTGCAGCCTCAACAGCTAACCGAGCCATACTGCGGTCTGGGTCCGTGGTCCTTTAAGGACATAAGGACATCTGCACTTTATTTGTTTAATTAATGCCGCCTTGTAAATTGCAAAGTGCGAGAGCGAGTTGTCTGTTTGTTATAGGCAAATAGACACTTGACATAAACACAGCTGAGCTGCAAACTTGATTAAATGTTGTGGGGAGGGCCGCTAGCCTGCTGGCTGTCAAAATGCGTGCAACCAAAGGACTGCTGCGATGTCCTGACCGGAATGGAATGACAGTTGCTCCTTGACGTTGACTCAACCACTCGCTGTCAGCTGGCAAACAAGTGGAAAGGTGCAAAGATGGCAGGTGCAGCGTGATTAGGCTGCGGTTGTTTGGCCCAGGATCTTAATTAGAAGTGCGACTACTCGCGGGACAGCCAGTTGGCAAAGCAATCTAAATTCCTTACTGCGCCCTGAAAAACTTTATTTCAACGCAATTATGCTGCTATACTTGCATGCAGTTGCCTTGGCACTTCGGGCCCGCAGTTATTTAATGGCAATGGAGTCGGCATTTTATTTAGCCCGTTTAACTACTTTTCGGCATTTTACATTAAAACGATTTCCGTACCACTGAAATCAGCACACTCACTGCGGAAACTGCGGAGTAGAAAGTAGGCAGTCTGTGCCCCATTCTGCCGTCTTATGGTTCGTCTTAATGGGTAATTACACAGCAGAGCAGCCGTTAAATGAGCCAGTTTCATGTGTGTGGAATGGAGTGTGTTTCAAATTGCACTTAACTCGAGCCTGAAAGCAACTTTGCGTTGAAGGAGTGACAAGTGGCAGTACAAAGTGCAGACAGGTTAGTCGAGTTGGCAGTTTGTTTTAAATAATATTTGCTTATAAGCCCCAGCCCAGCCTCCTTTTGCTCGGCAGAAACTCATTTAAGTTGTAGATTACTGTAGACTGCATGCAGCCATGAACTCATGAATCAGGTGTAGTTATGCTTATTTTTGATGAAATTAGCTTGGCTAGATTGCGATTCGGCAATGGAAGCGATTACTTATGCATGATAAGGTGACCCCAAATAGAGGGCATAAACTCTGAACCATGTGCATTGTTCAGTTCGCTTGCTTTGCGAAATTAATGGACAGTCAAATGTGGGCTAACCGCCTGGCAAACAACCAACCAACCAGCCAACCAGCCAACCAACCAACCAAACAAGTGAATTGTATACAATATATACATCTGGCAGTGTTTAGTCTTAAAAACGCTTTGAGTGGAAAATATAATTACCCCGGCTTGCGTCCTTCCTCTTTGTGCTTATTCTATTTGCCAACTGATAAATGAAATTTGAAATATGCCCATTATGTTGGCACTAATTTCTTTACAGCCCTAGCAATTATCTTTTTTAATATTCCGGCAAATGTCGTCCACTCCGGCTGCGCAGTTTCCTCCTCCTGCCTCCAAATCTACTTAATAAATTTCGTTAGAAAATAAAAATGTGCAACTTGAGCTTCTTTTTTTCTTGTTTTTTGTTTTTTGGTTTTTGGTGGAGGGGCAGCTGCGTGGAGGAAGCTCTGACAGCACCTGTGCCAAATAGACGCCTTCGGCGGTGGGCGGCAGTGGGCGGCGGTGGGGAAGTTGGTCAAACAAAGTTGGTCGCCAAGGGGCATTCGTAATGTTTACAGCTACGACTGCTCCACATCTCTGACTTGCCCCTCCCCCCCAGAAAGCATGGCACTTTATTAGCGTCCTGACAACCTGAGCAACAATAAATAACATTCTGTGCGCGCCATTTTGTTTCATTGTTTGTAAGGTATCTTTCCGCTTGCGTGTGTGTGTGCTGACCTTTGTTTAACACACACAAAAATAGAATATATAATGTCTACGCCGTAAGTGTGGGCGAAGTTTCAGCGAATCTGCAGATGGTAATATGATCACGTTCTCTGCGCAAATCTCATGTAAAATGTTGGTGAAGTTTCGGTGCTAGGTAATCAGGGGGGAAATGGGATGTTGTATTTGTGTGTTCGATTGTGGAAATCTAGTATTGTCAGAAAATACCATAACTACATACATATATAAATAACCAGTGACCTATTTATAATAAAAATATTATAACTACTAGCTGTGTTATTTGTGTCTCATATCAAGCTTTCAGGCTTTTCGGTTTCGCCCCATCTCTAATATGGTTTTGAAGTGGCACATGTGAAGGAGACACATTTTTCCGTTTTTCAAATTTGCAGCGTGGCCACAAAACTGTGGTCTCCGGCTAAGCTTGAATCAGATGCAAAGCCGGGCCAATATGACATTTCAATTTTCATCAACAACGGACCAGCAGCAGCAGCAGCAGCAGCAGCAGCAGCAGCAGCCGCATGGTGGATGGTGGATGGTGGATTGAGGATGGTGGATGGAGGATGGACGAGGGGTAGACACCTGCAGCAGCCAGCGGGAAACAGACAATGACAACGACGCACTTCTAATACAATACAAACGCAATAATATCGGATTTCCGTTTCCGCATCCGTTACGCAGCTGAGTTTACAGTTGCCAGCTTCCAGTTGCGTATCCTGGCTGGGAAAATCCATGGGATTTTTCAGCGTCCTCCGACCACTCCGACCATTCGATACAATTTGTTATTGGGTAGCTGGTAGCTGGTAGCAATGGAAAAACAATTTAGAGTTCCTCGCTTTCTGGCTTGGCACTTTTAAGCACGCCGAAGCAATAAAAACTTGTTGGGTACTCGCACGAACGTATGAAATAGTGTGAAAGGATTTCATGAAGTTGCCATGCAACACGGGCGCACAGCTTGTGTGTCTGTGTGTGTGTGTGGAAAATGGGAAAGTGGGGGAAAAAGGGTGGCTCGACACCGTCTTGCAGTTGAATGCGTGTTGACAATGACGAAAATCTGCACAAAGTTCAAGCGACAGCGAAGCTGGAAGCAGGATATTTGCAGGGCACAGCGCAATAAATCGCGCCTTGATGTCTAACCTGAGGCAATAATGGATATTGATTGCAAGGTTTGATTGATTTTCTTTGCCTTCCAATCCGCAGTGCAACGCAACTTGCCATCGATTTCAATGCCAGCTGATAAAACTCTGCTTGCGGCTGTTGGCTGGAATTCATACAGCGGCGGGCAACTAATAATGATCCAAAACGAACTGCAAACCCATTCAATTACAAATAACCGTGATAGTTACAATGCCGAGTGTCCTGAAACCAGAACCAAACCGTAACCGAAACCGAATAAGTGGCCCAAAATGCCGCAATATACAAAATGTTTTTTTAAACGTTTTGCATGCCAGGCGACCATTTGTGTGTGTGTGTGTGTGTGTGTGTGTGTGTGTTTGTTTGGGTGGAATGGAGGATTTATTTAATAAAATATTCGCGAGTGTGAGCTGTGCGGATTGGAACCGACCGGAAAACAAGAGATTTAATTTCATTTGGGTTTTAAAATGGCAACGATTTCCATATGCCGCAGTTGTGCACCGCGTATTGTTGTTTTGGGCAGGAGGCGGGAAATAATAGTCGTCGGTGGCAACGTGACGTATGCGTGATGTGGCTGGGGGAAAAACTTTTACTTTTGTCATTGGTTTACTGCCTGCCTTTAGGCGCCCGAACGAACTTTATGATCAGTTAGTTTAGTTTTATTGTTAATAAATTTTGTTTATTTTCAATGAGCAATCCAAAAGCCAGGCACATAAAATACTTTTTTGGCGAAAACAACAATAGAAACTGTCTCAGCAGGGAACTTTTCGCCACCCGATTTTTATGGCATTAATTTGTTTAATGTACAACTTTTGCCAGCCCAAACTGGTTTAATATTCAAATAGAAGAAATGGTTGGGCGTAGCTGGGGAAATTGGAATGGCACTCAACTTTTGCCCTATCAGTTGCTCAATTTCACAAGCGGCCACACACGCACCCACACACACACACACACACATGCTGGATAAAACAGACATTTCCCCAGAAGATTTGCCCCGTTTCCATGCGTTAAATCAGCATATAATCCCAAAGTATTTCCAATTTTATACTCCCCAACACACGCGCTTGCCTGTGCACCCCAAGTCATGTCAAACAAACTTAAAAACACACAAAGAAGGGCACTCAGAGCCGCCCACCCCTAGGAAACACATACAGATTTGCTGACAATTTGCAAGTTCTTTAAGGTATGCGGCAACTGGAAGCCACTACCCCTGGAACCCTGGGAGCCTCCAAAAACCCTAGATCCCTGAAAACCCTCGCTTTTTCTTCGGGGCGTAGAGCTCGAGCTGAAAGGCAACTAAGGCGCTCACACTCGCTTTCGAATCTGGGAATCTGGGTATCTGGGTATCTGGGTATCTGGGTATCTTGGTATCTGCTTATGCCTCGTCAATCTAAGCCCCAGAATCTTGTCGCTGTCATGTTGTATAAATTAAATGTGTTTGTATTAAATGTAGAAGTACAAGAAATAAAAACAAAAACCCGAGATGGAGACAGATTTTTGATATAAACAGAAAGCAGAGAAATATCAGTTGCCTTCTCTTCTCTTTCCATTTCGTTTTCTTGCTGTTTTGATCTCCCCTCCTAATGTATTATAATAGGCATGGAAAGTTGGTCGCCTCGACATTGCTGCCAAGGTTGAGGGTTATCTCTGATAAATATTGACGTGTGGGGACTGTTTTTGTTTCACACAGAGCCTGGAGCCTGGACATGGTGCAAAGGAGCTGGGCGGAGCTGGGCGGAGCTGGGCCACGTTGACACGCAATCAGTTGAGATCAGTTAGCATTTTTGTGGGGATTGGCATCGGGGATTGGCTGTCATGTTTGGTTTATGCTGACAGCCGAGTGACGTGCAGTGCGGTGCCGACTTCTGATTGTGTTATTAGATATGATATATTTATGACGAATTCAGGGATGTGAACTCAGGGTTTCCCGAAAGGCCGAACATTTTAAAGTCACTCGCACGCAACAACTGCTTGTGTAAAATATCTGCACATAATTCCGGTAGCTCTGCTCATATTTACCTGCTGGTTTTTTATTTTCTTCGTGGCCTGGCTTTATTTGTTGTCGGCTTTAATGTTGCTGCCCCCGAAGATTACACATGCAGCAATGTTGATAAAAGTAATAATATTAATGATAATGACGTTGCGCAAGGAATTATTTAATGTTACCTGGATAGTAAGCTTTTGAGGTCAGGACTGTAATTAAGCCTTCGATATTTTCGAGTACCCTTATCTGCCCGGTGTGTGGGATTTTTCGCTTGTTACGAGATGAAGCATTTCAAGCGTAACTTTTCGCTTTCATTCCCTTTTTTTTCGGTTTTGCTGATCTGCTTTGTTGTTGTGCATATGTAATTTCTGCTGTCCGGGACAGTAATCCATTGCAGAGATAATTAATTACTTAACAGCCAGCCAGCAACATGGCAGAATGGCTGCCACCGAGCAAGCGTACTTAACATCGTGTATACGCACTGTGTGCCCAGGTCGTAGGTTGGCACATGCTGCTGCTAAGCCCACACGGTCTCGAGGTATGTAATATTACCTCAAAACTGGGAACATTGGGAAGTCATAGGGACAACTTCTTTGAAGAGGTATAAAATTCCGCATTAATTGGAAAGGGAATACGATTCTTCGAACTCATGTCTCATTAGGGAATGTCGACCAAACAATAACGTCGAGCTCAATCAGAGGGCAATGCCAGCCAACCCATGTGACTGTCAGCAAACCAAACGAAATTGAAATGGAAATATCATGCGAGCGAGGGACACCGAATGTCAATGTGTGTGGGGGTGTGCGAGTAAAAATTTGAATTTAATTTCTGGCGTTTGAAGTACAGGCGAGACAGATGAAAAGTGACCGCAAAATGTCGGCTGCATTCAGCGGAACGGAAGGTTTCGACCAAATACCGCTTCCGCCTGTCCGCCCATCCGCCCTTGCGTGCTCCCAATCCCCGTGTTCGTATCTGTATCTGTATCTGTGTCCATGTCCGTGTCCGTGTCCGTGTCCGTGTCCTGCATCCTGCTTCCCTTGCGTTTGTTTGGTGGACCTGGCGGGTCGCTGATGCCGTCAACGAAGCCGGCGGATGACCATGAGTTCGAAACTGTGACTCGCATCATTTTGTGGCACGCATGTCGGGTTCAGGACTCCACTAAACTGCTGGCTGGGGTCACATGCATATTTAATGCCGGCAATTTTTGGCCATCGCTGCGCGGGTATTAGCTGCATATTTCGTCAAGTTTTTGGGTCGCTTCCAGCAGCATCTGCTGCTCCGGCCCCGACACATATGCAATTGGACCAGTCCAGACTTGGCACCAATCAGCGCACACACAAAAATAAGAACATACATAATATTCTCGAACACTTGTACATACGGTCGGATACTAGATGCGAAAAGTTTCTTTGCTGGTCGCTCGGCGAGATTTGCGCTAAAACCACTTTGCGGTGACGCCAAAACTTCTAGCCAAGTTAAAAACTATTGTCATTCTCTTAAGTGGTCACATTTAACACTTGCGGCGCTGACTCCAACATTTTGGACGGAATCACATGCGAGTGCGCAGCCCCGCGGGAAGGGTCGTGGCCAAAAGCAATGAGTTATGGACCATGGCTTGCATTCTGCGCTCTGGCCAGATAAATGAGCGCATTCCATCCCATGTCCATGTCCATGTTCGTTACTTGCTTGTTTTGCCGCTGCTGCCACGGAGCGTATGCGCAATATTCGAAGCAAATTTTGCCGAGCAAAGTTTTCTGCAATATTTGAGGATGGAAACTTGTCTTGTTGGTCACTCATTCAAAGCTGACCACTTGAACTTAAACAATAAACTACGTCCCTGCCTGGGATCCCTGGGGAGCTCTTACTAAGCTCGATAAAAGTGTTCTGTGGTGTTCTTCGATTAAATGTTTTTTATACCCCTTACTCGTAGAGTAAAAGGGTATACTAGATTCGTGGAAAAGTATGTTACAGGCAGATGGAAGCGTTTCCGACCATAAAAAGTATATATATTCTTGATCAGGATCAATAGTTAATTTAGTTAATTTTTTTTGATGTGATGGTGTAGAAATTCAAAAAAATTAAGAAATGTCCTAGGACTCAAGTTCTAAACTCCATAACTCAACTTATCCTAATCGGAAATTAAAGTGGCATACCTCTGAATGTGTCAGGCACAATTCTCTAAAAACTGCATTCAAATATATAAATTTTTTTTTTAATTTTTCTTATGTGATGGTTGTAGAAATTCAAAAAAATTAAGAAATGTCCTAAGACTGAAGTTTTAAACTCCATAACTCAACTTTTCTTAATCGGATTTTGAAGTGGCATCCTCAATGCTTTCTATCTTGGGAGTCTAAGGAGTATAGTTGTAGTAGAAATATCATTACTCGATTCATTAAAATTCCCATCTGTAAACAAACTCCTGGGGCTCTTTCATATTAAATAAATTTGCATTTGCATACCGTTTTAGATAATTGCCAATGCAGGATTGAATTGAATTTACTCTTTGGTCAACTAGCAGCATAAGCAAATATCTTTGCGCCCAGTTGACTTAAGTCCTAATATCTTCTGTGGTATCGGCTCAAATATTAGCATAAGATTGCTAAAAATCTCATTTCACGCTCAAATGGAATGCTGCCGAGAATCAAACAGAAGTGGCAAAAGAAGGCTTGATCGCCGGAGTTCAAAATCGAATGGAAAATGCTCTTCTCGCTTGAACGGCATCTTCGCCGCAGTCAGTTAATTATTTCATGAGCCAATCAACTGCTTTATTAAGTCCATTTTGTATCGCAGGCTTGGCAGGCAGCAGGCAGTTTATGTTCAGGATAATCCACTCACACACATACCCTCGGCAGGACTTCTTGGCCATGCATAGATGATGGTGGTGTCAGCAGGCAAAAGTGGCCAGGAAGTGCAAGTGCCAACGGAAACTTTTAATTGTTTCTGCTGTTGCCTTTGCGCTTCCGTTTCTTGCAGCACGTCCAAGAACAAAAAGCCAACGACGCAAGAAAAAACATTAAGCCGTACGGTGGCAAAAAAAAAACAAAAACGCGCGGGGAAGGTGATGAGGTCGGGGATGGAGAAGAGAAGCCATTCCTTTCCGCACATTGTTGCCTGCGGTTATTTGGCTACTTCTTTTGGCCAGCCAAGCAGCAAGCCCGCGCATGTCGTTCCGGCTTTCTTAACTTTTGCCGTGCTCGGAGTCCGAGTCCGGGTGCGGGTCCGGGTCCATTGTCAACTGGGCTCTTAACCGGATCCGGCGGCGGCGGCGATGGCAAGGGAGGACGAGCGCTTTACGAGGTTATTAAAAATCTCATTATCATTGTCGTTGCGGCGTAAATTTTAATTGTCCGTTAAAATTGTCCCTTTCTTTTTTTTGCACGGTTCCTGCAGTTTCCACGCATTTGCCAGCGAAATCAATTTAAAGTTGTTTGACCAACTTGATTAGACTGAAATGAATTTGCTTAATAGCTGCTGCGGTGCCTCGAAGTTTTCCTCCTTGACAAATGGCACACATTGGATACTACGGAGCCGGAGTGCCGTTTTGCTCCCAGTGGCATTTTGCATGCTAAACTGTGCATAATGCAAATTGCTCATACACACCAGCCAGCGTCCTTCGTCCTTTGCCAGCTCACACTTCCCATGGCCATCTATCCGTCAGGTATCGAGCTATGGGATTTCCCGGGCTTGGCACCACAGCGCAGCTTAGCTCCACTCCGGATAGCCAGTCGAACGTGTCATAACACACAAGCTGGGGGCTCACAGGGAGAGCCAGAGCTTCTGGCCTGGGGCTGCAGGATCCTGCTTTCGGAGTCCCGACTCCACACCACACTCCATCACAACAAAGTGACACGACGTGTGCATAAGAAAGCAGACGAGAGTGTGGGCCATAACAGCAACAGTCCTTGCCCAAGTTGGTTCAGTTTTCCCTCACAATTTCACTGACTTAACGCATTGAACACCGATGGATTCTGCAGCATGTCTATCTGAAAATAATGTAACTTACTTGCAAAGTGTTAAGGTGTTTTTTATAGATTTTTTCAATCTTAAATCATTTTGCTGTTTGAACGTTAACAGCGAAGTTCAATTACTATATTAACAAGACAAAGAACTAGTTTCATTTGTAGACTGCTTTAATGACTCAAAGTATTATTATTGTTGGGTGTTGTTAATGTACTGCTTAAGCAACATTTCGAAACGGAATTAATGAGGTGAAATCCTTTCTGGCTCCTGCCCGAATTTATGCCACCCATCTAATTAAAGAGTCCTTCAAGCCAGCTGCAGAAACAAACTCAGCCCATCAGCCGAGAAGTTGGCAGGGTCATTAGTCAATTTTCATGCAGGCAACAAAAGCAAAACTGTTCGTTCTGGCTGCCCAAAAAGTCACGCAGCTTGGCCTTTTGAACTGATTTACTTGGCCCAGACAAGTCAGGGGAAAAGGACACAGACAGCGACATGGTCAGGAGGAGAGAAGAGTTGGTCGCGGCAGGCACTTGAGCACAAAATAATCCTTAATTACACATTGGAAGCACGTAAATGTAATTTTTTGTACACTGGCCGATTGTGTCCTGGGAAAAGGCGGCTCTAAAGCATAAGAAAAATTATGTTAAGACACGCTTTGGTGATTGGATCCAGTGGATCCAGTGGAGCAGCGTGGAACGCAGTGCAGTGGGGGGGAATTGTATGTCTGATTGGCCGACTTCTGGACCTAAGCCCGCCATAAATGATTGTGTCTGCCTGGCTAATTTGTACGCATTTTGTAGGCTTTTCGTATATCCTTGGGGAGGATCCGCTCCAAGGAGCGGCAAGGGTTTTCGCCCAGTCCTTTGTGCTGCCTCGGGTATTTATTGCCTAGGTAATAGGTAATGGCTGCATGTGTTCAATTCAATTGCCAATCAGTCTTGCAGCTGGATTAGCTGCTCTTAAACATAGTCAGGCTAAGTGGTAGAGTTTAAAACGCCGTCATATTTGCTCAGCTGCCTTTCCATTTTTTACCCGCCGTGGGCACTTTTTCGCATCCGGCAATTATGTTGTGTGATAACTATTTTTTGTGCCGCCAAGCGGTCCTTAAATGAGAGCCAGGACCTCTGACGTGGCACTGTATTTTTAAGCCGGCTGTTTGCTTTGTAAATTAACTTTAACAGAAGTGTATGCCAAATAAAACAACGGAGTTCCGCCCGCCTGCCCTTATATCCTGCACCGCCCCTATTTGAGCCCCCTTTCCTTGCGATTTCAATACGAAAATCAATATATGTGTACATATAGGGGAATTGCATATTCAAAGCATACAGATTGGGAATGGTAAAATATGAGTTATGGCACCCGTTTGGCCCATTTGGCCCGTTTGCAAGTCCAGGCGTGTCCAGAGCTATGCGAATTTCTTTCGAAAATTGAATTTCAAATGAGTCGTAACATATAGAAATCGCAATGCGGCCAGAATGGCGGTCCATCGGCAATTATATGCCCGGTGTTTCTCTCGGGCCTTTGCAGGTTTTTGTGTGGAATTAATTACTTATAAAAAATGCATGGCAATGAAACGCGCATGCAAACAAAGCGCACGTAGTGAAAACATATTGGAGCGGATCGCAAAACAAGCAGATAAAAAATTAGCCACCGCATACAAAGAATTTACAATTGTCTGCGGATTGTGTTCCAACTTGCAGGTGGTGCCGGATATATAGGCAGTTGGGATCTGAATCGTAATCGGGATCAGAAGGGAAGGGGCAGGCGCGGCGGTTGGGGGAATTGGCATTATTGTTGCTCTATTTGTTTAACGCAATTGGCCAATCGAGCGCTTCAATGGCCGGCGCTTAACATACCCCAGGGGCGTTTTGGGGGGTTGTAAGCCACAGTGCAGCCCCACATCACATCCTGGCCACTGCACCCTTTTTCCCACCGCCCCTGTGTCGACTGTTGTCATTGAGCATAATACCGTTATCTTTCTGTGACAGCAGCGATGTCGCAGCAGGGGACGCTCACACTCACGCACACACGGCTGTATGGGTTAAAGCCAGCGAGGATGCCAATGGTCAAGCATATTAAGCGGCCCCAAAAAGTAGGCAACGATTTTTGCCAGCGATCTGCTGCTGTGGATTTTTGATACCCTCTTGCGGATATTTAAGTTTGGCGCTCAAGCTTAAGTTTAAGTTGAAATATAAAGCAGGATTCGATGGGAAGCCTGTGTTCTTATGTGTTTATATGATTTAGTCGTAAATAACTAATTTTAAGTAGCACTAGGAAAATCACAGTTGTATCGGGTAGCCCGAACATAGTATCTACATTTATAATATGCATGCAGAATAGATTCACACAGCTTGAACTAGCTTTTGGCTTGCCAAAAGGGTATCTAAACGTAAAGTTCCAATCAGTGTAGTTACGCTTTGGCTGCTGGCGAACCGGAAATTGTTAGTCAAATCGAGTTAACGCAGCTTTAGAGGTCAGGCAATTGTGATGCTAATGGCCATAATCTAGACATTTCACTTGTTTATCGAGCCATGTGGCCAACCAACCGATCTAAGCTCACTGGCCCGCTTTGCCGTGGCAACCGTTTAACTACCATCCAGTATCGATATAAAAGCCATTTAACTTATGCTCTCCTACTTGCCCACACCAAACTCCCCAACACAACCGGTGCTCCACAGAATGTCGTGCCCAATTTATTTCGACCGCACCGCACCGCGTTTACTTCAACGCTTATTAGGTTTAAATTTATTTTCAATTTGGTCTGTCATTAAATAATAATTTACGAGCATTGTGACAGAGCTACAGAGCTACAGCGCAACAGAAGCAACAGAAACACCAAAAAGCGGCAACAATGACAATGGAACCATTTCCTTGGGCGGCTGCACTCGCTCCGTAGACATTCGGTTTCAATTGCTTTACGTTCAATTTAAAGCCATTTGCTTTGTTGACCTGAACCCGGGATCTGAGACGGCGGGATCCAGGACCCTTGGAATCTGCGCCCCAGCTCCTTGCTGTTGTTACAGCGTGTGTCTGTGGGTACAGCGATTGTTGCTATATCCATTGTTGCTGGATCTTTGGCTATACGTACTATACTGCTTATCGACATCTCCGGCTGATGGCAGCATTTATTTGTCTTCGCCAATTGAATTTACGCGCCTGGCGTGCAGACAATCCCAATTGTGTAACCCAGATGGCAGATAGAAGTGCTCTCAGCCAGCACCCCAAAAATGCTTGATTATTTTGGAGCTTTAAAATTATCGCTGCAGGATTTTTTGCGCTTGTTGCCAAATTATAAACGAATTTGTTTTAGATTAATTGCGCGTAAAGTTGCAAACAACAGCGAATGAGGTGGAGTTGAATAAAGAGGTCCTTGTCCTCCTCCGAAACAAGCGCGCAAATTTGTTCGTTTTAAATGCGTCCCTGGCTTTCAGCATCAAATGGTATTATTTATTATTTTAGCAAGCACTGCGCCCTAGCCTAGTGTTGTTTTAAGGCTTACTCCACTGACGGTTCCCGTCCGCTTTTCCGTTTGTTGTCTTTTGTTTTATGTTGCGGAAAATAATCGGAAAATTTTCCCCTTATATAATGTTAATAGTTATCTCGACGCGGCCCCGCTGCTGTAGTATCTTCTCTGCCCAATTTTATTTTTTCCTATCTTGCTGCTATTTTTTGGTCGCTCTTTGCGCTTCAATTGTCGTAGACTGAGGTCCTGTCTCGTTTCATTTGTAATTTATGTAACTATTTCAGTTAATCGAGCGTAATTGATTTTATTTTGAGCTTTATTATGGCGTTTGGCGGTTGGCATTTTTCTCGCTTTTATTTCGCCGGCTTTGATGCGAGTTTAACTTTAGTTTTTGGCCAGCGGACAGAGGACCATTTGTTGTTGATTCACGATACGAGTATTTGACATCGGTTTGGCTTTGATGATTTGCCCGGCGCATTAAAGCAATTGCTGGTTGAATTATGGCATTATAGTGCTCCCTCGGACGGCATCTCTTCCATCTCCGGTTGGGTTCATTTCATAAATCGCCTGCCCAACTGATACTTTGCCCTTTGAACATGCACATGACTTCATATACCCGCTGGGCCATAAATATTTCTGGCTGCACTAAACCGAAAACCGTACATAGTCAGTTATACCAATGATTGCAAAAGCTAGCTACTGGTTTGTTATTTAATTTATTTACTACATTATTTCTATTTTTAAAGCGTATTTTTAAAGATACTCTGTTCCACTTGTTGGAGAAACATTTTGTTTTGTGCATGCTTAACCGCGGCACTTTTGGCTCATGTATGTTTTCAGTGTAGAACGCCACACCACTCTTTCCAAGCGGCCACGTCCCCTGTCAATAGAAAGTGCTGGACGCACTTACTGGCCCCCAGGCTGCTTAAATGAAAAGCAACTTGTGGCACTTCCCCATCTCACTCCCAGCTAACCACCATGGCCCCGACCGATCCGACCAATATCCTTGCTATGCGCAACAGCGTGAACAGTCGAAACAGAATTTGGCATTAGCCCCGTCCAGGTGTCCGTGTGTCCAGCGTCCTGCGTCCTGCGACCAGCGTCCTGCGAGCAGAGTCCTGGTGTCCAGGTGGCAAGTACTTGCCATGGATGTTGCGCCATATTAGCGCCGCGTGTCTGGTAATTTATGAAGCAACGGCGTTGGCCACAGCAGGCTGCCAAGGACTCGGGACCCGTGCTGTAAATATCTTTAAAAGGCGCTGTTAAAACAAATTACTGTCTGGTTGCGTGTGCCGTGTACCTGTGGGGTTTGGCCACCCACTTGCTACCACTTGCTACCCACCTACCTACTTTTGCCTGTGCCTCTCTTCGTGGCAAAGTTATTAAGCGAATTTCTGGCAGACAAGGAGGCATGAAAATTCCCGCGGGAATTTTCAACACTCCCCAAACTCCGATGTTGTGTGGATTTTCCGTATTGTTTTTCTTTAAGGGGTTCGGGGTCTGCGTCCTGCTTTTTTTTCACTTTTGCATGCGTGGCAGGAGAAAGCGTAGAAGGCGGAGAAAGAAAGCAGAGCAGAGAGGGGTTGAAAGGCAAGACAGACAGCTACTTGACAGTGTTGTCAATTTCATTTTAAAGTTGTCCCATATGCAGCCATATTTTCCAACTGAGATTTTCCTCCATCATTTTCGACGCGGATGTTTTCAAACCCACCCGGCTGAGGCACTCCGAATGCGGTTTGATTATGTTCCACGTATAGATGAAGTTGCCCTTTAAGCCTCCGGGGTTGGAAGTCTATTAATAGGAGGACAGCAACTTGAACTTGAGCCGCTATCGAGAGAAGTACCTCTTCCACCCCCACCTCCTTCAGACACAATAAATTTAATGCAAATTACGAATTTGCGCCAAAAATTAAGTTAAATTATGCCAGAGACGCACAAGCCCACACAATAAAGAATACCGCAGAATGCGCAGAGGCAACGCCCAGATAACTGCCGTAAAGACAAAGCCGGGAAAAGCCGAGGGAAACGAAAATTTTTTGTTGTTCAAATTCGCTCAAATTGAAAATGAAAAGTCAGAACTTGAAAATGATAATCAACGTCAACAAATTCTCGAAACGTCGGGTAGGAGTGGAATGGCACTGCACGGCGGCAGTATGTATAATGATCTAATAAATTTCATTACCGCAACAATGACGGGGGCGAGAGCTAGCTTTTTATCTATTAGAGGACCGACCATGTTGGGGGCGTTCATTTTGCGTTCTTGAGAGCAGGTAGGAAAGTTGGGCGCCCCAACTACGCTGCTGCTCACTTGAGAATCAAATTGGCGGCAGCTCCACCCTCGGGAAATGGGAAAAACCAGCGAGAGAAGGAAAATGGAAGTCGCGTTTGCTCACTTCAAACTTGGGAAATTCGCTACTCGGAACTCTGTCATCGAGCCACGAACTTTGTGGACTTGCCAATACCCGTTGTCGTCCTTTGCGTGCTGCTCCTGCATATGTCAGCAGTTTTCCATTTCATTTTTTGGCAAAGGATTCGAAGGTCCTTGCCTTCGTCGCCATCGCCATCGCCATCGCCATCTCCGCCCCCACTCTTCAACTTCCTGCAAATGTTTTGTATTCATTTTCGTTATTTGGTTTATTGCGGAAATTTGTAAATTTGCTAAAGGGGTTTTGTTGTCAGTGAAGTGGCTCAGGTAAAAATAGAATATTGATATTGTTATGGGTAGTGATGGGTAGTGCTGTCTGCTCTTGGCACTGCGGGATATTCAATTGAGATTTCCAGCAGCATTCAAATTTGTTGTGGTGATTGAACGAAGCAGCGTGGTGACGGTAAATTGTGTCCGATTTGTAAATATTTTATGCTTGTGCTGTGCTTGTGTGGGCTGCGAGGTATTCCAGCGATCCGATAGATAAATCAACTTTCTTGATTTTCACATCCAGCCGTAAATTCACTTCCGCTTCAAGTTAAGGCCCCTAATTAACCGACAAAACCGAACAAATAATCACTTCCTACCCTTGGCAGTAACTTGGAAAGTCCCCCGACTATTTAGAAAATTTGTTGTACCCCCGGACCATTAGGTGGAGTTCATAAATACATGGCCAGAAATTTGGGGAAAGGCCTAAGGGCAATTACGTATACTCCAGCTGAAAGAGACCGCCGTGGAGGGTGGGCTCCAGCAGGCCATAAATAATGCCACTTAATTGTTTTACAAAGCATAATTTTATCCTTTCGCAAATCCAGTGTTTTACAAACGCTTTCCAAAAAAAAAAAAAGAAAAAAGTAGCAAAAGGAGTGAGGGCACAAATGTATGGCGAGGAATGGCGCCTTTTCTTTTGCCGCGCCAGCTTAAATATGAATTAATGGCCAATAAAGATAATCTTTTACACATTCGCGTACGCAACGCATTAAAAGTTGAATTTATGTATCACGCACACAGCTTCGCACTTTCTCTCATTTGACTTTGAAAAACTGCTAGCTGAGCATAGCATTTCTCAAAAATATATATGCATATTTTCAAGCAAGCGTAAAGTTTATACTTTCAAATATATGTTTAAGCTTTCACCACATCACCTTCTGTTCAAGTCGAGTGATTATGCCGTCTGGTCAATAACTTTTCCCTTTCTTTCCTGCATCATTTGCTGCATACTCAATGTTATTGCCCATACGCAGTGTTGTACGTTGGGGAAAAGAGACGTGAAGAAAGCCAGAAACCAAAGCCGCTCATTAATATTTCATGTTCGAATGCGAATTATTCAAAACAATGCGGAGAACCCAAATGAACGCGATGAGCATAGCAAAAATCTCAAACCCAGCCCGAAGCCTCGGGATTTTTGGAGTACTTCGAGGGATGTTTCGGTATCATCCTTACCATCCATACCCATATACCTCCCGTATACCCGTATCTGTGTAAACACCCAACCAGCCATCCACTCACTTTGTGGGTCAGCATAGATGACTTGGAATTGGACCTCGACCGTGGCTGTATCAATATTTGTGTTAATCTGTCATTTTTCGTCGTTTATGAATATTTGAGCTGGTCAGGAGGAGGTCATGAAATTTTCATGTGACTTGCGGATAGGTCTGTTCGAGTGTTTGCGGAAATGTGATGATTATTGGTTGAGCAAATAGAACGACGGAAACGGCTATATTTTATTTGCACAACCTGCGGGCGGCATTTCGGTTGGGAAAATATCAAATGACCGAGGCCATTTATTAATTTTCGTCGCTTCGATGCTGTCACTGTTTGAAATTCTTGTGGAGCCACCGCACTTACTTATGACAATTTGCCTATCTCAATTTCCGTTCCCCAGCTATCAGCGCATCTAAAAGCCTAGTGCCACATTAAAATATTTTACACATTCATTTTCCGCTGGCTGTCGCTTGACCAGACAAAAAGTCGTAAGCGGCCAACGCAAAAATACAAGTAGCACATGAAAAATTGGCTTAAAAAAAGGGCAACAAAACTAGTTGTTCCCCCAATAAAGCGGCAAGAAAATATTTATTTTTTTATTTGGCAAATGGAGTGTGCAGAGTGGTCTGTCTCAGATTATTTAGTTTGTTTTTTGGGCTGGGCCGCAATGAAAAGGGTTAAGCAGGAGTATAAACAAAGGCAAGAAGGCAACAATTTGCATATTTTTAATATTTTTCTCTTAGCTGGAGAAGGAATATCGCCGAATAAATTTATGTTCATGCGTAGGAAACACTTAACTAAATTACATTCAACGTTGGCTCTTCAGAGCATTTTGTATTTATATAAACGGACTTAAAGGTAAGTATAGGGAATAAAAAATATATCTTTAGTGGGAGTTTTCAAGCTTAATTTGGCAGGATACGTGCACATTCATTCCACATGTAAATTGCACACAATACTCTTTTAAAAACTGCTAAAAATTGCATTCATTAATGTTTTTGTTGATAAAAAATCACACAGCAAGACGTTTTTCACGCTCGATTATGGTCGGCATAAAAATTTGGTTGAGATAATATTTAATAAGAGCAAAAACCATCGTTAGCATGCAATCATATGCACGTGAAATTAAACCATTTAAATCGTTATGTGCTGATATTTTGCAGCCTAATAAATCTCGCAGAGATGAATGCATAGCATAAACTGGCAATATGCAAAATTGATTTTGCAACAATTAAAAAGCGCATCATCAACAATCCAGAACACTTAAATATTTAACCATTTTTTCGGCCACTTATTTTTCAGTGAGTGAGAGCCAACTGTCGCCAGTGGGATTGCCATGGTAGTTTCGTTTCCATTCACTGCCACTTTTTGTGGGCAATAAACAAAAATTATTATGCTCAAATAAGCGTAAATGCGTGCAAAGTGGGCATCGGAGGGGGAACCGTGGAAAAAGAGCCGAAATGGGCGGAAAAGGGCGGAAAATGGTGAAAAAGGGCTTGCATTGTTGCCAAAAAGTGTTTGAGTGACGATGATGAAAAATGCAGCAAGGCAGCGACGTCAGCGCCGCATATTATGGGTAAAATGAAATGAAACGGAAGTTGCGAGCGCACTGAACACGTTTTATTGGCCCAAAACCCCCAAACCCACCCACACACACACACACACACACAACAACAAGAACAACACACAATCCCTGTTGATTTGACAACAAATCGGAAAACAGGGGAGGAATGGAAAACCTCGTCATTCGTATAAAAACGGGTTGCAATGAATTTTTATAACCGCCAAACGGCGAGCAGGCAAATGAAATCAATCGAATCGAATGCAGTCAACAGTGCCGCAATTGAAATGGAAAATGTTATAAATCGAACGAGGTGTGGTGGGAAAACCCTGCATGGCTGGGTTTTCCTTACCCACTGTTCAAGCTCTCTGACGCCAATCGTTTAGCGCCTTTTGTCTGTGATTTTTATTATTGTGCAAACTTGTTCGCCCACCCTCGCGATGTTTTTAGCGCTTGTCAGCACTGAAAACTCAGCTCGCCGAGCTCTCTAATTGAGAAATGCTGATTAATGACGAGTATTCCCGCTTTAAGTACAGTGTTGCGGCCATTTTTGCTGTGTTTGCTGGGATCCTTAGCCCAGAAGCAGCTACGTCAATCATCAATCACAAATTATGTCTGGCCGCGTCACAAGTTGTAATTTCATTAGTGTTAGTTAGCCTATACTCCATGTCGGCGAGGCCTTCTAATTCAATTTATCAATTCATTACAGAGTGTCGCCGGCAATCAAGTAGATTTTTTAATGGCAACTTAATGCATAATCATTAAGCCAGGCAGCTGTGCTCGCCCAATGCATATATTTGTTGATATAAATGTGCGTCGCAGAGCTGTAATAATTTTTATGCCTACTCCCCAGTCGATTGCCACTGCGGCTGGACACATTAATGGTTGGAGTCGTATATTTCCTGGAATTTCTTCTCGGGCCATATTCAAAGTCACATAATTTTCCAATCAATTAGCTTTTGTATTGACTTTGGCCGGCAGCAACAGCAAAGGCCTGGCCAACGCAACGAACCCCCCGAAAAACTCAATTTGTGTTTCGTGCCCGAAAACATGCCGCATGTCGCATGTCGCATGTCGCATGGGCTATCGGAAATTCCTGATTTTCGAGCAACCCATTGACAAGGAGCACAAGGATGCAGGAGCACAACCACATTTGACCAGTGAACCCCCAGCTTGGATGCCTTGACTCTCGACCTTTTGGCCAGCCCTTTTCCATTTGAATACACCCCGGGGTCAGAGAGAGAGGGAGAGGGAGAGAGAGGGAGAGAAAGAGATAGAGAGAGAGGGTGGTGAGTCGAAACGTTTTCGGGACATCACTAAGCCAACTGAAACACAAGTCAATAGAGCGACAGGGCGCCTCTAATTAATACTACTTGCCCAATTAATTAATACAGGTTAGCTTTAAGCCAAACATGACATATGAAACCAACGGTTTGCAATTCGCATATAAATACCTAGCTATAATTGGCCCTCAGTTCGGTTTTCTCGACCACCAAGACGTGGAATTTATGGCCGAACCCCGTGACATTTGAGCCCGCAACCTTCGTCAGCGATGGGGGGAAAAATGGGATGTAGAGCACAAGTGGGCGTGGCACTGGCATTGCCATTTTAAAGCCGCCTTCGACTAGCTTTAACGAGCGCCATCCGCCATCCACCATCCACCATCCGCCATCCACCATCCACTTTTCCCCTTCGGCGGCACAGCGAATGCGAACCCAAGCCTCAAGCGTATTGAGTGTCATCGCAGCGAGCCAAATTGCAGAGCGATCGGTTGACAAAGCTGCAAAAGTCGCTCCAAGGACTCAGCGCGGACACCTCGGAAAACAGAGCGGGGTGCTGGGCGGGTCATCCGACCGAGCCAGTGAGTGACCTCGGACCCGAATCAAGGTCCACACCCCCTGCCCCCTAAGCTTAATTAACCAGCCGGGGCATTTACGTGTTTGCTGCTGTTCTTTTGTGTGTGCGTGCGCTTGTTCCTCGGCTCGTAGTTTAGTTTACCGCAATTACAGCAATTAACACTAAGCAATTAAAGGCAACAACAATGCAAATTACGTGCAACATGCAAGCGCTCAACGAACCAACAGCAAGCACTATAGGAAAAAAAAATTAAATGCGAATGCGATCGAAGAAGCAGATGCCCTGGAACTTGCACAGCACTAATTCGCAGCAATCAAACAAAAAATATATCGAATATTCAACTAACTCAACTTTTTAATAGCACAAATTAATTATGCATTACTAATATTTTATGCGGCTATATAGATGATTTGAATCTTAATCATAATCTTTTCGATTAAATCAGAAATAATATGAGCTAAAAGTTTGATATTCAAATTGTATTTTTTATTTTTTCCTCTAAAAGGTAAATAAGGAGTAAGCTTTCTGCATTCAATCGGGTTTTGCAGGGTATCAGAGCAAATAAACAGAGTGAAATGTTTGGCTACATCGGAGAGGCAGCCTCCGGCGTTGGCGGAAATAGTTGTATGCAGTTTTAAATTTGTGCCCGCGGAGACAGACAGTCGGGCAGTGAAAAGTGGAAGTGGATGGCGGGGACAGAAGCTGGCCGGGAGTGGGATCCCAAGGCAGGTGGACGGAACCGAGAGCTGGGCTCAGTTGAGGTGAGCTGGGTGGGATTTGCCCGGCGGATGGCGGATGGCGGATTGGGAATGAGGAATGGGTCGAGGACATGGCGCTGCATTAAATGAAGACCGCAAATGCAGCGCAGCGCTCTAATTAAGTTAAACCCAGACACTGGCAAACAGATGCCACACACTCGTGCATGGCTGTGTGTGTACGTGATGGTGGCTCCAATAATTAACTAACTGGCAATATTCAGCGGGGCCAAAATATAAGGCCAAGAACCACCCACCCGGCAGTTGGAGAGCTGGATAGAGGTGTTCTCGCAAACTCGACTTTGTTTACTGACAAGGACTTCAAATGGCATTGCACTTGAACTGCTTCTGCATATTTTTATTTCGAATTCCCAGATTGCAGATTGCTTGCATCTCTGTGCGCCTGCAATTTGTTGCTGCCCAGCAAGCAAATTGAATTAAATTTAAACAATTTCATTTTACTTCTGGAGTGTCCGAGAGCAAGTTGTTCGAGCCAAACTTGAGCAGAGACAACATAGTCATGTGGCAGTCGGTGCTGCCGTTAGTAAATTTAATTGCCAGCCCGCCCAATTCAGTTCGGTCTTCAAGTCCCAAAGTGGCAGACAAACATTTTTGCACCAGCTATGTGAAAAATTCCCAAATAATTTCTGGATACAGACCAACAGTCAAACTTAATATATATACGAATGTATATCCTGCAAACACACACATTGCTGCAAAGTTCCGATAAATAAATATACAAATTAAATATTGCTTAACAATGAAAACATAAATTGTAAATATTCTATCAACCCCTCGTGTTTTGGAAAATCTCTAAGTTAGATTTTTCCATTGATTCTTAAATTTTAGAATTTTTAAATATATTTCTCTTAGTGTGCAAGCAAAGTTAACGAGCTAAAAATATTCAAGAATTCGAATAAATATGAACAAAAGTTGACCGTTTGTTTTGGCTTCAATTGGAAAATGTATTCAGCTTATTTTATATATTGCAAATATTTGGAATCTATTCAGAGTTGTGCCCAGTACCATCTGCATAATACCCGTGTATTAGTGGATTTTGCGCCATAAAAATCCGTCGAAACGTGTGCGGGCATAAAAAAGAACGTTGCCACAATATGACAATCCATTGAATGACCATGGATCTGCCTCATATCACAAACAATAAACAGCCACAAACGCCAGCAACAATGGCACATAAAATTGCAAAGAAAAAATATACAAAATATATAAAAAATAAAGTAAAGAAGGAAAAACTAAAACAATGGGTTGAGGGGAAAGCAGTCGGGGGACGCAATGGAAAAGAGTTGGCCAAAAAGTATAAATCGCCTGCCAGCTAAGCAAAATGTCACAGCCATAAATATCATAAAAAATATATTATCAAGCGACCATGATTTCGAAATCGTTTGAGGGAGGCAGGGTATACGCCATATAAATATGTGTGTACAGTGTTTGTGAATAAGAATTCTTGTGTTTATACAATACACAGTACAAGTGTATGTGGATGTGTATGGGTTGGCTAAAAATTGTGTGTTAACAGGCACTCGAAAAAACTGCAGGCGGGCGAGAAGAAAATATTTTAATACGAGCAATAAAATTAGAACAAAATACGCACTAAAGCCAAATTGAAAAGAAAATCGTTATGGCTGACACAAACTGAAGGCCATAACCAAATAAATAAAACGAAGCCAGTGCAGGGATGGATTTGCGGGGAGCTGGGAGGAAAAGCAAACCAAAAACGATTCGAGCGCGTTAAGCAAAACGCGTTTTAGTGGCGCACACATACATATGTAATCAGCACGGCGGGAAAACTCTGCGAAAAACACATTTTATATGCTTGTTGTTGGCTTGCTAACTTTGGAACAATTTTCCTATTTTTTATGCGAGATTTCCACACCGCCCCCCGTCCCGACGGTCCACGTTCTCTTACTTTTTAAAATATTTTTTCATGCGAGTTAGGGGCAAATAAAAGTGGCAGCGCAGAAAACTTCTTGGGTTTCCAATAATTTGTTGTAGCGAACTTGTTTTGCATGGTTGTGTGAGTGGGTTAGGATTTTTGTGGGTGTTGGCAGTATTCTTGTTACCCACTTTACATATATCAAACAGCAGCAAAAACGAGGCGGGCTGGGAAAACTCTAACAATACAGCGGGACAAAAAGGAAAAATCCTAAGCAGTTTCCCAACAGAAGCAGCAGCAACAGCAGTTTGTAAAATATATTTTTATTGCTATTGCGGACACACACGCTTCACACTACAGCGCACTACACACAGTTACCAACAACAGGACCAGCAGGACCAAAAGGACGACTCCTTTGGCTGGTCGACGTTTTGCCACTGACTTCTTCTCGCCATTAAAGCGCTGGCAAAAACCAACAACAAGAACTGCGGAAATAGGCGGAGCTGTAGCATGCTTTTTGTCATATTTCACTGGGCGGGGAAAGAAGTAGCTAAAGCAATGGCAAAGCAAAAGCAGCAGCAGCAGCAGCAGCAACAGCAGCAGGATCAGGACACGCATGTTGCGTACGAGGAGGCGAGCACTTCATAAAAAACACTTTCATTACAACTCCAACGGCAACAAGCGCGGCACAGTGGGAAGAACAATTAAATATTTAATAAGCTAATAAAACATTCAAAAGCCCAGAAATAATTAGTTGGATATATTAATCCCATATTGATTAGTCAGAATAAAATTGCATTTTAATAAACAACAAATGCCTAATGATTACAAGCGATACTTTTCAATGAGTACTTTAGTATATATATATATAATCAAAAAGTTATTTGTTATATATATAGTTTCGTAGGTAGTGCGTTAATCATATATTTGTCAACATGTCTACGATTTTTAACATTGCTGTACGGAGCTTATTCCATGGTGCGTCATCTGTTTGGGTTCGGTTCCGGCCGGACTACTTACTACTTCAGCTGGCATTATTTCATGTGCGAAAGTCGCTGCGTGTTGTGTTTGCTATTAAAAATGTCAGCCACCGTGTGTGTGTGTGTGAGTGGGCTTGAGTGTATTGGCCTGCAGCTGTAAAATGGACACTCACACGCACACACACACACACACACACACACACACACATGTGTGCTCGAGAACACGCTTTTAACACCGAAATGAACTTGTTCGCCATGTTTATGAGCTGATAAAAAACAGTTGACCAACATTTGTGGAAGTGGAAATTGACTTTAACGGTGCAGGGAAGTAAATTAAGGATCTTTTTGGGGGATATGCACGGAGAGCAGTAAAAGCAGTATAATTTCTTGGTTTCGAGTGGCTACTTCCCCAAAGGACTCTCACCTACATCTGGCTGATTTAACCTATTTACAGTCGCCAGTTAACATTGCCTTACAGTGCCATAAAAAGCTCAACAAGGCGTCCGAAAATTTGGCACACTTTCTGACCCCACTTTGCATTTCTCTTTACAAAGAGAGAGCAAAGCTGCGGGTCGAAAAGAGCGAGTCCTGCTGATTACAGTGTTCTGTGCGACCGCCTAACAAATAGTTTAGTGACCCAGCTGAAACTATTTATTAAGTGTACTGTAACTATTGTGAACTATTTTTTAGAAATGAAAGCTAAGTTCATTTTATTCTATTTCGTCTACAGAAGATATAATATAGGAATTTGATTAATGGATGGAGTCCATATCAACAGGTGGGTTTTTGATTGATAACTGAATGCTGCCGCTGAATGATTGATGGTAAGAAGACTGAAGGGAAACAAAGCAGTTGATTTTACTATTGTTTCATCAGAAAATACATGTCTGTACATAGAGATATGAATTACATTAAAAAAACAATGTTTTTTACTTTAAAAATTGTACTCATTCAGCATTATCTTTTTGTTTCATATATTAACTTTAACTTGAATATAAATTCCTAATCCGCATACTTCAAAACCGATGTAAAATTTAGCACAGCCATCAGCTGATTTTTAGCACAAGCTGCGCCAGAGAAATCACGAGAGAAACGAAATTGGCCGAGAGAGAAGGGCAGAGAAATGCCGCAGGCTAATTTGAAATGTAAACAAGATTAACCGCTGCCATAATCCAACTGCAGTGATCTAGTATAGCATTGCATTGCTCTCTAGATGGATATGAATATGCCATATGTTAGCAAATTGAAACGGTTTTATTATTTATCAGTTTTATACGACCTTATATCCCGAAAAGTAACGGAAACTCTCCCAAAAGTGTGCTATAAAATCGAGAGCCGCGCTAACAGAGCTCTGTTAGCGTGCAGCATCCACCACTTCGTGCCACATCTTCGGTCCGTTGAGGTCTCTCGATTCTGCTCTCGGTGCGGCTTCTCTCGGAACCGTCTATTGGGCGGCCGGGAGCGTTTTGGCGCTCGGCTTCTGCCGACCCACTCGGCCAGCATCCGTGCCGAGTGGATGTATTCCGCTCGAGCTTCAGCTGCTCGGCTCCAGCGTGTGTACCATAAAAATCCGTTCAGTGAGAGTTTGCGATCCCGCGGGTACGGTCGGAACTAACGGGACTTGGACGGTGTGCCGCGAGCAGAGTGCGAATGGAATTGCAGTCCGGCCATCTTAGCAAAAACATCCGAAACGCATCCGAAATGCAGCCAAAAATCAACGCCTGATCCCCACCAGCAACCCAATCGGGCATTTGTGTTCAAAGTAGATGATAGTGTGCCGCAAGCGAAACCATAAGTACAATGTGCTTATCCTAGATGTCCTGGATAATGCCAAACTGAAAAGTGTGCAAAGTGTGTTCAAAGTCGCGGCCAACGGGCAACGAGCAACCAGCAACGCAACTTGTTCGCAATGTAAGCAGCTGTCAAATGTTGTTTCTATACCATTCCCTGCGTTGTCGACAAGCAATTTGTTGCCATGGCGTTGAATTCGCGAATCAACGTTTTCCCATTTAAGAGATCTGACTCTGATCTGACTGCAGTGCCCCCCACTTTGCTTTCAATGAAAATCATTGCCACGGAACGCCGAGCTATTGAAAAGCGCACGAAGCGCGCGTCATTCTCGTTTTGGATTATTTTGCTAGTTTACTGGGTGTGCGGCTGTATCTCGGTCTATATAGTGCCATTGTGGTTGTGCCTCTGTGCGTCTGTGTGTGTGTGTGTGTGTGTGTGTATGGTTGTGTGTGTATGGTTGTGTGTGCTTGTTTCGTGGAGGAGCCGGCAGATAAAACGGTTTCTCCGCTCAACTGCTCGTTATATCGCCTTTTTTTCGGATTTCTTTCATTCGCTTGCTGAAATAGTTTTTTGTTGCCCCAAACGAGCTGCCCGTACAAATTGCACGAAAATTGTTATTGTTGAGCATTTTAGTTATTTATATGGTTAGTTCCATCTTGATTTTTTCCTCGCTTTTTCCGATGCATGCGCCGACATTTCTCTTGATGTAGTGGCCCTGCAAATGCCATCATATTTCATTTCATGCCACTCGCACATAAGTGCAAAATTGCTGGCCTTTGACGGCCATTAAGGCCCAGTGAAATGCTATCCATAAACTAATAGATAAATATGCAACACCCTCCCGCGCACAACACCCAAGTACACATACATAGATACATTTGTTTAAATTGCTAAATTGCTGAAGTGTGCGTGTAATGAAATTACACAGATGAATGCCACTTCAAAGCAAACTGCTGAGATCTGTGATGGTGGCCAAATTGAATTTGCACGATAAGTTGCAGGGAAAAACATTGATGGACACTGCGGCTGATTAAGATAAGAGCTACGAAGCAAGAGCTGAACATTTGTTTCGTCGTAGGTGTGACTTTCCACTTGAGACTTCCTAACGAACTCACTGCCATAATCAACGTAATCAGATCGAAGCAATCAAATTCAATTAGATCACATAAGTACAAGTTTGATGGCTGAACCAATTATTTAAATTATTTGCAATTATTATTGATTTGCAGAATCATAGAATTCTGGAATTTTCATCATGTTATTATGCACATACTTCAATTTACAGTTAAAACAAATTCAAATAGAATTCAACTTGGTTTCTAATTTGCATAGTTTTCCTCCATAAGCATGCCTAAAATAAATACATTTTTGATTGGCCAAATAAAACAAACTAAAATTACAGAAACACCCAAAAACCCGCATACATATGCTGAAATTCCACCAAAGACCATTGTTACCATTGCGAACCCAATCCCCGTTGTTCTGGTTCCATTCTGGTTGCTAATCAAACTCATTTAGTTGCTGTGCCGAACATTAATTACGAATTCTGACACCAATGCGACAGACTAGCACGCAAACTGAGTAGAACTGAGTAGAACTGAGTAGAACAATGGCCAGGCGATTTGGCGACAAAAGCCATCTATAAACGACACACGATGCAACATAAACAAAATAATTGGGGACACCGAAAACAAAGTGCATCAATTCGGAATGGAAATGCGAGCAGAAGTGAATTTTAATATGCAATTAATGCTGCGGACAGCTGGAGACCGAGTGTTTATTTGCATATCAAAACGCTTTCCAAGATTGGTGTGTGGTGTGGTGCGGGTGGGCGTATCTGTGGGTGGTGGTTTTTGAGTGTGGGAGTGCCTTGATAAGGCCATTTGTGTCCCTCTGTGAAGAAGTGTCCTGGTGCCTGGCTAATGCTGGCACGCACACATGCTCACATGCTCACGGGCACACGGGCTCACCCAAGTATGCAGCACAATTAGCAGCCCGAGGATGGGAAACAGATGTTTGGGGAGGAGCAGGAGGGAAACGGATGATGTTGCTGATGGCGCCAAGTGTTGAACGCTCTGATTGCTGCCCAGTCCTGCCTCACTCTCACTCACACACCGACACACCCACACACCCACACTCACATAGATTTGTGCTAGCCATTAGAATTTTTAGTATTCATAAAATTGCACTTGAACCCTTGCGAAACGAGGCAGCCAGGCATGGCTTTTTATAGGCTCACTTAGCGCACATAAACCGCGAAAAAAAAAGTGGCAGGGCCAGGTAGTATCCTGCTGAAGGGCTCTCCTGGTGCACATACACGCTCACCCACACACACACGTGCACTTGTAGATGCTATAATAATATTGTAACTCTGCACTTCAAATTGCATTTTAATGCAAACACACTTCATTACATTACAAAATAAAGGGGGCGAGGGCGAGCGCCAACTTGCATGCCGGAAATGGAAAAACGTCGACACAGTTTGCTGCAGCTGCAGCTGGAAAACTCACCGCCACTAACACACACACACACACACACTGAACACACACAGTAAAACAGCCACACAGATGCACACGAACATGCTGGCTTGGCAAGTTTGTAAATTGAAGTGCATGTCGATCGTAGGTGGATGCCTCAATGGCGAAACTGGCACAATGCTCCCTTGCCCTCACACCCACACCCACACCCACACCCACACCCGCACCCACACCCGCACCCAAACTGACTCTGACTACTGAGTCACAGGCACACGGCCATCGAGGTTACGTATACGCAGCGTGTACTGCCTGGGAAAAACCCTTCACCTTCGGCGCTCAGTTTGCATTAGCTAATGTGACTCACATTTTATTGGGAACGCTCTTTATTGGCTGCACACACAAGTTTTCATCCTTGCATAACCCATTCACTAAACTGATTTGGCAAAAGTTTGGCAAGGACGTGGCTAAATGGATTTTGAGTGGCTCATATTTAATTTCGGGGTCGAATGTGTGCCAAACATTAAAGCTACTCTCGATGCGCAATGTACATTTAATACACCTCACCCAGGCATTTGTTCCTGTTGGTTTTAATAAAAGCTTTCAATACTCCATTTAATTTAATTAAATTGATCGCCAATCAAAACTTCATTTCGTATGTTTGGATATTTTTAGATTCGATTTTCATGTGAGCCCTCGATTTGGGGCTTCCGCTATGGAAATAATTTTACTCCTCTTCTGTTCGCGCTATGTTGACTAACGATTTACAAATATTTTCACTTTATCGGAATGGAAATCCATTTGCAGGCCGGGCCAGCATTGTAAATACATTTAGACAGATTTATTAAAGCCGCTTTAAAAAAACATGATTAAGTGGCCACTACACTGCTTGTCAGTTGCGGTTGTGAGGTTAGAGCACTCAAAATAGTTTTATTTACTTTTTATTCAGGTCGGCAGCCAAATAAATATGAACTTTAGGGCGTAGGCTGTTAACTGAGAGCTGAAATAAAATTAGTGCAGCCAGCTAAAAGCATTTGGGCCCCGTGATACAGCCGATAAAAATCCAGCCAGAGCAAGTCAATATATCATAAAAGCACGTCGCATCGAAGCCTCCATTTTGCGGCTGAATTTGTAGCGATTTTACAGAGAAAGCAAATTCGTACACATTTTGAAAGCATGTAAATATTAAACACTTATTAATTGAGTGGAAAATGTATATAACTTTTTAATATGACTTGTTTCGAAACGGAATGAAGTTCTATACATGCTATATTTTCGTCACATTTCTTGGTAATGACAACTTATTTCTGCTAGTGTGTGGTTCCTGTGATATTTGAGCCAGTCTGTGTGTAGTCTAGAAACATGAGCGCGTACAGTTTCCGATTTCCGCTTTCCTGTTTATCGTTTATTGGGTTTTCGCAACGTAAAAGTAAAAGCACTGCCAGAGCGAAACGCCGCCGAGCGAGAAGAAATGGTGAAAATGGTGAAAAATAAGAAGGAATCCGAAGAGAAATTCGCACTCGTTAGCTCCTCGGTGGGAAGCGAGTTCTTCTACTGCTGGCACAGCCATCATCGTCATATTGAACTTTGATGCTGGCACGTTTCCCTGGCTTTTTGTCGGCATCCTCTGCCGGCTTTGCCCCTCTTAAGGATCTACACGCGCGGGTACATTGGCACATGTTTCGGTATACTACCATCGTATCCATTCCTCAAGGAAACCCAAGGAGTCCCAAGGAGTCCCACGGAGCTTCCTCTGCCAGTTGGTCGTCGTGTGTTGTTAGTCATTGTATATGGGGGCACATAAATTATAACAAATATGTACGCAGGCGGCATTCGAAATGATTTCTCACTGTTCACGCGCTGCCGACTGCGAGTTATAAATAATCTTTAATTAAAAGAGCCTCGCAGCGGAAGACAGAAATATGTTTTAAAATATTGAGGTGTACGTGATGTCGTGCGGTTGACAAAATGGCTAAATGCGTTGTGATTTGTAGCCGTCACGCCAAGACATCTCCTGGCACGGATACATTTAATTGCTTAATTGGTCCAAAGTTACAACTGCGCTGCATTCGATTGTGTAATTCGATTTGGGCTCGCAGCGTGAGCTAACAATGGCAACGATATAAATAACGTCCATTTGCAATTGCCATAAATATTACTACAAACAAATTAAGCCAATAAAATTTGTAAAAATCACATAAATTACATTTGCATGTTTATGTTTCGGAGAGTGCAAGTGTGTTTGCTGCGTGAAAGTGCAATGAATTTGCTTACAAATTTGCCAAACCGAAAATAAAGGCAATTAAATAAATTTCAGCCAGAGCAACGGCATCGAAAAACTGTAATTACCCCCAAAATGGCATGGAATTGTATTTTATTTTACTTTTATGTTGTATTTTATTTCGTTTGCCTTTGTTTTGCCTTATTTATTGACATGTCAACAAATTCTGCTGACTCTGCCAATACACCATTCTCTGTCTCTCTTCAACTGCCGACTATCTCACTCTCTCTCTCTCTTTGTCTATCCCACTCTTTTCAGCGTTTGCGAATTAATTTAAATCGAAATCAAACAAAAATAAATCGCGCGAAAGAACTACATACGAAAAATGCTCGCGATGCAAAGTGTGAAGTTCATCTGAGCCGGAAAGTAGGCAACACGAGTGCAGGAGCCCCAGGACACCCCGCATTCACTGCCCCCCGCAGAACCCCCGCGTCCACCCCTCACCACACTCACTCTCCGCAGGATCGAGGGCTGGGTCGCCACCATGAGCAGGTCCTCCACCCGCTCGCTCTCCCTGCCGCTCTGCCTGCTCGTCCTGTCCGCGCTAAATGGCCCAGCGGCGGCGGCATCTCGTGTCCGCGTCAGCTCCTCGACCACCATGACCAGGAACATCGAGGAGGAAAACGGTGAGTGCTAGATATAAAAATGCTAGGATACTGGGATACTAGGATAATAGGGTACCAGGATACTGGGGTACTGGGATACTGGGATACTGGGATACTAGGATACTAGGATACAAGGATACTAGGATACTAGGATACTAGGATTCTAGGATACTAGGATACTAGGATACTAGGATACTAGGATACTAGGATACTAGGATACTAGGATACTAGGATACTAGGATACTAGGATACTAGGATACTAGGATACTAGGATACTAGGATACTAGGATACTAGGATACTAGGATACTAGGATACTAGGATACTAGGGTAAGATATATTTGATACTAGGAAATAGATATTCGTCGGAAAGCAAATATATAATATATATCGTAAATACGATTTTAAATTAAGAAATTCTGCAGTCACAATATAAAATAAAATATTATAAAATATTATAAAATATTTCTCTAAAACTTAAAGTGCAAAAATCAGCTGTCCATAAATGCATTTCATTAATTGAGTCGTAATTATTACAGCATTAATAAACTTCAGACTTTAGAACAATAAATATAATGAATGAATTATGAATTATATGAATAATTTTCAATTGAGCTTTTTCCAAAAACTTTTATGACTGCATATTTTATTTTAAGTAAATGTAAATTTAAAATTCAAACTGCAGTAATACAACTATTTTAATTGAGCCAAAAATTGTATGAACAATTTGCGACGGCCATATCGAACTGATAATGTGTCTTTTCCCTTTGAATTCGAAAGTTAATTTAAAATGAAAAGTTTGCTTTCCATTAGGCGTGTCTGTGTGCGTGCGTGTGTTCATTGGTGTGTGAGTGCGTGCTCATGTGTGCGTGGGGCTGACGCAACTTTTATTCAATCAACATAAAGTTTATTGTGTGTAAAGAAAATTGCGTTTGCGTTTGCCTTTGTGGGCTGACAAGGCGACTCTTTTGTCGCTGCATTATTGAGTAAATGAAATTTTCGGTTTTATGCCAGCAAATTATGCCAAATTGTTATGGATTTGAAATTGATTTCAAAGCGTGGCCCCGAAAATCCTTCTAAACGGAGTGCTTATCAGCTGTTTTCCCGGGATAAAAAAAATTCCCAAGCTTGGCCATCACTTGCCTTGGCAAATAATAAAATGTGGCTAATAAATAAGCCCATGGCAGTGGGTCGGGTGCTAAACGAGTGTCGGTGGAAGCCGCAAGAATGCGAAACAAACTTGGAAAACTTTTCGGCCATCGAAAAGTTTCGGGCATAGATTGTACATTAGCATTGAGCCAAGTTCACAGGCCTGTCAGCGGCAAGAAAGAGTGGCCAGGTCCTGGAAATGGTTATCTATTGGTCGGTGCTGTTTCCATCTCAATTAACCCGCAAAATAAGTGGGAGCCGTTCCTTGAAATCATGCATACGCCATGTGGGCCATGCCATGAATTGGCCAACCGATTCCCTGGCCAAGTCAAAGTCAAAGTCCAAGTCAAACAAGCTGGCACTGCAGCGGTTTAACGCCCGGGGTCTGGATGCATATTGTTCCACTTGCCTGCTCGGCCTTTTGATGCCAAAGTTTCCAACAGACGCAAATTGCTGGTTCGGGTCTTCGTAAATTCAGATTTTATATGTTTTCAATTGAATTTCGTTGTTGCGCCAACCAGCCAGTCAGCCAGCCAGGCAGCGAGTCAGTCAGCCAGCTAAATGAAACTTTCCACTTTGGCATTTTAATGTTTTCCAAGTTAACTTTGCCACACGCCACCACTTCCTCTGGACTACAAACATACGTAGTTCCGGCCGCTTGCCGCTCTAAGCTTGGCTGGTAAAAGTATTTATCGCATTTCTATGAAAACAACCTACTCAACATTTTGGCCAAAAACTTGGGAATTATGTTTGGCTTGCCGCTCCGATTTGCCGCTGTTGTTTTCGCTTTTTGGACAAAAGTTTGCCAGTTGTTGCCGCAGCGCAGCTCTATAAATGCTTATTTAGAAGCATATCTGATGAGTTAAGTTTCGTCCCAAGTACTGCCAACTTCGATTCAGATGTCTATATCTGAGCTGGTGTTTGCGAACTTCTCGAAAGGATTTAACGCCAGATTTACAAGATTTTCATGTAAGTGCAAGGCAAGTTTGTCTGTATCGAGCAACTAAGGACAAGATATGAAATTGCTTTTCCAACTTCTTTTGAATCTAGTTATTGTAAGCCTAGAAATTATTTAAAACTTATGCTTTATCTTTCTATTGTCTCGATATCGTTTTTATACTATATTCTTTATGTATGTTTAACACCTTAAAGCTAACAAGATTTATTTACTTAAAACGTATAAGTTGTTTCTTTATTTAATTTCCTCATTTGAATATCACTTTTATTTTATACATATATTATTTTTCCTTTGTTTTCTTACAGCCCTACTTTTACTTTTAGCTGGTAAGTTAATGAACACTTAATTTATTTTCAAACCCCCTGCCTGGTGCACCCTTAAAGTTATCCAAATATTATTGGGCTTTAAGCTGGGACAACCCAAGCAATTTGCCCATCAGATTGACCGGGCATAAACGCGAGGGGCGGTGGCAACAGCTGCTGCCACGCCCACAACATGAATACAAACACGAACCACGAGAGTTAAAGGCATCAAAGCATCTAAAAAAATCAGCTTTTGTAAGGCGAGCCGGCCATGGGAAAAGTCAAGATTTCGAATGGATAGCAATGGGGTCGAGCGGCATAAGCCGAGGAAATAGCAGAAAACCAGAAAACACCGAAAGTAGAAAAAATACCAAAACAACTTTCAGCTGGCCAGAGTCTTTCGTCCTTCGTCCTGCGTCCTGCGTCCTTCACAACGTGTGCGTGTAGTTGACCGAAAAAACTTTCCCTCGAAACTTCGCCCGAGAGACTGAAAATTCCAGTGCAGCAGGAAGCGAGCTGACAGCGCGATGAATGACAAGCAGCGCCAGTTCAGTTCAGTTCAGTTCAGTTTGTCAAGAGTTTTCTTTCACTTCTCGATGCCAGCTTTTTTCCCCTCCCGTTTTTGCCGATTGGCTGTGAAGTCCTGGCCAAGAAGTCGTGGCCGCTGGCAGAGTGGCCTACTAGTCCGTGGAAGTGTTTCTTTTGGCGGCTTCAAAGGAAAAACGACTGTCGAAAGATCTCTCCCCCCCCCATCCACCCCAATCCCCCCCAATCATCCCCCTCCATTTGTTGTGATTTTCGGTCTCTGTGCTGTCAGGTTTTCCTTTGCTAGCTGCCCGCCTTTTGTTTGCCCGGAAAACTGTGCCTGTTCGCCTTTGGCCACACATAAATGCGTGGCCATACTTCATTCATTTCATGGCTTGGCAAGGACATTTATCATCTGCCCCTCGAGTGCGTCACAAAAAGGCAGTGGCAGTGGCTGTGGCAGTGGTTGTGGCAGAGCCCCTTCGGCTCCATCTTGTTGATACTTCTATATTGGCGGGGCAGCAGAAAAGCAAACACCACGATACTCGCACAACAACAAAAAAATTGCGCAAATTTCAACCAAAATGTTAAATAGAATTCATTTTGCTTACTCTCAGCTCCTTGCCCCTGATTTGGGCCGCATTTCCCTTGGCCGTTATTCATGGCACTTTTTATGCCCTCTTATCGCTCGTGTTATTTTTGTATATGAATTTCTGCGGTTACATTGAATAGCACGGAGCCAGAGGGCAATTGCCGGGGTGAAAAAGTGGAAAATTTTAAGCCTACTTGAAATTTATTTGCACTCATTATGCCTGACAGTTCGCAGATATCAAGGCGGTGTGAAAAGACCGAGATACATTTATTTCGGGCCCGACCAGCAAGCCATTAAAGAGTTTGCACTCCTTGTTTGGCTTTGGGTTTAAGCCAACAGAACGGGATCAGACTGTGAGCCTCGAAAGCTACATCTATTTTCAATAGAATCCGCCCGGATTCAGTCTCACTCACCGACTGACTCACTAATGAACAAATAAAGCTTAGCGGGCCAAGGGAATAAAACCCAACCACATTAATAAATCAAACCGAGAAGCGAGAACAGAACAGAACAGAACAGAAATAATGCAAATGCCCAGCGACAGACGATAGAAATGACAAAACAGTTTGCCCAACGAATCTCCATGTCTGACTTAAGAGATTTCCACGCAAATTCCACTGGCTGCAGAAATGCCTGCGAAATGGAACATCATTTTCCATGTACAGAAGATGAGTTTCCCAGCCAGATGGGCTTCCCATATGCTTTTGGCCGACACCAACTCCTTCCTGCAGCTGCTGCTGCTGCTGCTGCTGCTGCTGCTGCCAAGTTATGTCTACACTCCCCATAAAAATCAACACAAAAAATCGGACAACTCCGTTGGCCCAGTCCGGCTGGCGAGTTTATTGTCGGCAACTGGCAACTATTATGCCATGCTAATCGGCTTAGCCCGATTCCGGACCAGGTCTGTGAGAAAGCCAAGGGCTCAAGCAAACAAGCTCTTCCAGCCGCCAAAAGATGTTGCCATGTGCCTGCCAGCCTGATTGTTCATTTGCCACACGCACTACAGGCAAAGGCCACAGACACACAGAAAACAATTGCGGATTAGACTGTGCACTTAAGTATGGCAAAATACATATATTAGTTATTACACAGTTGTGCACAGTAATGATATTCATACACACGAGCAGAAGGCCTACAGCTGCTACTGCTCATTCCATATGGTTAGCCTGCAATTGGTAATTACTTGTTGGCCTTAAATAATAATAATAATAAAATTAGTTATTAGGCTGATGGCTGTTTTAAGGATCGGAAAGCAACATACTTTCACTGTGGTCATGCTAAGCCTAATCGGTAAATAATAGAAACGCATAAATAAAGGCGTTCATTTCGATTTTTATAGCTCATGCAGTGATGTAGTAGTTTTGATGTTTTCCAACCTGGCTCTTAGAGTTCGCGTTGCTTTTCTCTTTCCCCGACGGAATACACACGTTTTTCCCAGTGCAATTACACAAACAGAAGATGGCACTGAGGCTCGGAATACCTGCGAGCTTTGTCTTTGTGTGTGTTTCGTCCTCCGAAATTTGCGGCCTGCCCTCATTTGGCTGACAGCTTAAGACGGCAGCCATCGCAGATGGAACCCCAAATTTTAGCCCTCTCCCTGGTGGCAGGAAAAAATCGGCTTGCCTCTGTGTGGTCGTCTGTTTTGGGGGCGTGTGCGGGGGCTTTCGTTAGCATTCCGTGTGGAATTTGATACTTGATTATTTGTTGCTGGCCTCAAGCGTGCATAATATATCAAAGTGGCGTCAACGTCAACCCGAGATGTTTGGCCCGGACCAGTGCCTCCCATTCGATCCCCTTGCTCGACATGTGTAGACATGCCGTGTTGGCAGTAGGCCTGGAATCTTGTTTTTAGTTACAGTTTAGTGTTGGCCGCATAATAAATAAATAATAAATAAGCAGTTGACTCAGACTCGGGCTCTCAGGCTCTCAGACTCTCCTTTACCTTCAGCTGGGTCTGCCCACGGGCTGCCGTCAGCTCCTTCGTGCATGTCCTGTCTCGTTTCGTACGCTAAGGAGTCTGGCAGTTTTGGTTTTCGGCTCCTTGCTCCCCCGAAACCCAACCCAAATCACGAAAAAATTCTCCGAAAAATGCCAAAGTTTTTCATTAATCTTTGGCAGTTGTTGTCACTGCTGAGGATTTGCATATTTAACTTATCACTGACTTTGTAAACAGGCCCATTTAAAAGCGCTTTCTATGCCGCCAGACAGCAACAGATGTACCAACTGACCAAAGTATGTTAATATATTTTTAGAATCGAGAGATTGAGTACAAACTGCCACTAATAACCTATTATTTCTGCTGAAAAAATCATATTTTTTTAGATATACCGAAAGGAATCCTACTTGCATTTAAAGCTAAGCAATATTTTCAATAAAGGTACCAAACTGAGGAACGTTGCGTAATGGCCACATTACTTCTCATTGAGTTTCTTCGTAATCCCTGTGCACTTACACCAGGGATCTAAAGAAATTCCAGACAATTAGTGCTTGAAAATCCCCTCCTGGCTGCACTAATCATAAAGCTTGTGTCCTGTGCGTTTGCCTGGCGCACACAGATATAGACAAAGGACACGGCCAAGGAGCTGGGGAGAGTGACAGGAAATAGGCGCAGGAATAGGCCTCCTGCTGGGGGCGATCCTGAAGGGCTTAAGGCACCAAAGCCACGTGATGCCATGACAAAGTTCCGCAAATGGCAACTGTAACTTGCAGTTGCACATGTCATGCCTAAAGGACTAAAGCCCTGGGCACACAACCTCACATCCACCCAAGTACACTTGCACACACACACGCGCACATTCATAACAATTTGTCGGCCAAGAATGTAGCAAAAATCTCGTACGCTATCTCAATTGTTATACAACATTTGGGGTCATTTGCATACAAAACCTAAATTAAAATTTGACCGAGCTGAATGGAGCGGCAGCTCGACTGCATATCCTTTTGATGGGGCATCAGAAGCAGGCTAGCCACAAATACATGTACCATATACCATATACCATATACTCGTACATGTCCTTGCATCCCAGCATCCTGGAATAATGCATCCATCCTGCAGCCCAGCTCCCCGGGCCAGCTGATTATTAGATTCAGCAATCTGGCCGACAGTTGTTGCACTTTTCTAATTAGACGAGCCAGCAGGCGAGTTGTATGTAGTGCGCCAGTCATAACAAAAGTTAATTAAACATGTAATTGTTGGCCCGGGCAGCAGGCAAAGATTTGCTTTGCGAGTAGATTGGATTTTCCGGGATCGAATGTGCAAAATGTTAACACCGCTTCGCTACAGGGTATTGCATAGTTTTGGCAACATTACTTCTACATTTGAGCTTTCTGGCCGCTGGCTAACTGCTGGAAATTTGATTAAGTTACGTCGAGTGCTGAGTTTTCAATGGCCATTGTTTGGCGGCTCGGCAGAGCAGTGTGAACTAAAACTGAAAACGGGAAAACTGGAAAGCTGGAAAACTGAAAAGCTGAAAAACTGGAAAACTAGAAAACTGTTCAAAGACTTGTGCTAATGGCTGCTAGTAGCTGCGCGGCGGCTCCTCGACAGCACAATAAAAATTTTACAATTCAATTTCGCTTTTATTTCTCAGATATTATGCCCTCGAGCTGCCGCGAGTCCACCCACTTCATATGCTCTCTTTATTTTATTGCTTCAAATTGTTTGTTGCCATTTCGCATTTGTGCCGCCCGGCTGCGCAGAAACATTTAACTTTGTGCAACATGACGATGAGGGAAAAAATCCGGCAGGAGTGCGCCGGAAAATGAAAACATAGCGTGGCAGCAACTAAAACCAACTATACTCGTACTTAAAAAACTGAAACTAAAACAGCGCGGCGACAGCAAAAAAAGTTGTCAACCCTGGGCGGATGTGGCCCAAGAGTGGGCGTGGCGTACAGCTACAGTTTCTGTTCACTTTCAGCCGCAGCCGAAGTAAAGTCAAGTTACGCGTGGAACTCTCTGGGTAACGGGACACGACCAAGTAGCTCGGTGTACAGGACATTCTACACTAAGCAGAGAAAAAATAAAAGATATATACGTATATAGATATATAGTATAGGAAGGATAGAGAACTCCGACGAAGCGTTGAGTAAAGAGTGGAGAACACCAAAAGCACATTTCAGCTTGAACTCCCACTGAGACCCGAGCGAAATGAAATTGCCAACGTGAAAGTGTAGAAAAATGCAGGCAGCGGGAAATGGGATTGAGGTCCTGGCGGGAGTTGGCCCCAAGGATCCCAGCACAGGCCAGCAACAGACCGCTCCTGTCGTGCGTCTGAAACCAGTTAAACTGCAAAGTAAACGGACAAAATGTTAAATCAAAGCCAAACAAAAGAGGCGTAACGGGCCAGCAACAAGGTGCTGCTGAAAAGGAGTTTAGACAGGTGGCAGCAACTTAGGTGCCATGCCTCATGCCCCATGCCCCATGACCCTTTTTCCCGAGAGGCAAGTAGAAAGTTTTGCGTGCACTTTGATAAGTTGAGTGCGAGTCGTGGATGCAACGGGCTTCAACTACATTTTATCCAATAAATAGATAAGAAACACCAAAGCTTGAAAGCCATGTATATTTTCCTTTACCCTTGTCAAATTTGATTTCATTGTTGAACACCTTAGCAATGTTATGAAAATACAATGCTGGCACTATTTAACTTTGCCATTATTTATTAAAATAAAGAATATTGTAATAGTATAACTTTTGCAGTCAATAAGTTTATTATGACCCCAATTTAATGACCTGTGCACTGTATGGGAAAACTTTATAAATTTCATTGCACTTATGTATGTATATATGTATGTATAGAGAGTATCGAAATATATGTCACAAAACGAACTGGCGTTCGCCATATGAATTTTTAACCGAGGAATTAAGGCTACGGTGGCATTATTAATGCGGCTTCATTACGAAATTGTGCAACAAATGATAAATCGATTAAGCAAATATTTGCCGGCACTAAAAGTGTGTATTTTTACAAATGTAGCCGTTGGCTTTTTGTTCCGGTTTCATTTGAGTGGCCTGTTGGGAAAGTAGGGTCTGGGTATTCCAGTCCAGCCATATGCATTTTTTGTGCGTCATCCATTTTAATATTTCAACAAAACCAGAAATGACGCTGTAAAACCGACGCGGTTATATGTCAAATATTCCCCCCCCCCCCCACCGAATGCATATGCATATGAATGCAACGCGGCATGGTTGAGTTTTTAAATTTTGCATGTAAATTTCATTGCATACACATGAACATTTATTTTGCTTTCTGCCCCAGAAGAGCAGCGAACTGGCAGCGGCTGTTGTCTGCTGCATTTTAATAAATTTATGATTTTATTTTACAATTTTTTCCACTGGCCAGCCCACCAAATATGTGTCATTCGCCTGACAATTTCCCGTATACGAATAAAAAAAAAAAAACATGAATAAAAGTAGAGACAAATAGATGGGCGACCAGCAGAAATCGAGAAAAATAGGAGAAAGGTCCATAAATAACGAAGCATTTTACTTTGTACGTGTATTTGCTGAATGAGATTTATAAATGCGTTTTTGTTTGCCATCGTCGTTGTTTCGCTAAATCGCGTAGAAATTTCCAACGCGATGTGCGGGCCACATTTCATTGAACGAAATGAAAAAATAATTGAAATATTTGCCAATCAGCGGAGCGAATATCGGCAGAGAGCGCAGATAGGCGATGAGGAGCATTTCCCAGGAATTCCCAATTGCTGTCTGCGGCACGTTAATAAGCTCTTTGTTGACACGCACACAGACAAGCATTCCGGACTCGAGTCCTTCGATTCCACGTGAGAGTATGTGTCTCTCCTTATGTGCGTGTACATGTGTGGGGGCGGGTGGGGTTTCGGTGTAAGGACCTTGTATTATCTGCGCCCACATTCTGCTGGCCCTTTCAGGCTGTCATCTGTGGCACGGCATGGGTCCTGGCGGGCTGTCGATTATCGAGTCGAGATTATTAACCTGTCAGTTTAGCGCTTTGTCTTCCCACTGCCGTTTGCCAAGTTGGTCCTTTTGGCCTGGCAAACATTGACAGCTGCACGGCATTAATGTAAAATACTCGCTTTATTGGCTACAACAGTTTCGCCACTTATTTAGGCTCCCACATTTGTGTATTAAAGTGGGTTCTTCACGGTTTTGCTCGCTTCAATTTAATTGAACTCCATTTTGATAGAGGCTCATTTATAAGGACATGTACATCGCTAATAATTAAATTAAAGCAATTATACTAGGCCGTGTTTACTCTTTACTTTCTTTGATTAAATTTGATTAAAAACCCAATGGTATGTACAAGTAATTGTATATTTTGTAGCTGCCCGAGTTCAGGGAATACTTTTTAAAGCATTTCCTGTATTAGGAATTTGTTAAAATGTGGTATCCGCATTTTTCGCCCGCTTGCTCATTTTAATCGCGTTCGCAAAAAGCATGTTGTGAAACCTCGACATCGCCACTAGCCCATAACAGTAACAGTAATAGTAACAGTAACGATTGCCGTAACAACGGCAGCAGTTGCAGCCATAGAAGTGGCAGTTGCAGGAGCACAGCTCGTACATGGGTACATTGTAGCCAGGACATGGCGATGGCGATGGCGATGGCGATTGCAATTGCAATTGCAATTCCCGCACGAGTGCGGCTGCTTTTAAATTTTAATTAACTCACAGCGAGGAAGAGTGGCAAAAACAAATCCGAAGGCCCGCTTGGCCCCGCGACGGCAAAGTCGTGCAGAAAAAGTTATTATTTATTTCATGTTATTTCGTGCTGTTTCAACGCGCCATAAACGACGACCAGTCCGAGCGACAACGGCTGAGGCCACTGACTTGGCCAAAAAAGCAGAGGGCTTGCTGGCTGGATGGTGGATGCTGGATGCTGGATGCTGGATGGTAGATGGACTGCAACTAGGCTGCTTGCCCATTGCCATGTTCATTTATTTATGAGCATTTTACACAGCCAGTGCACACATGCACAACGCACTCACACACACAAACACATACACATACACACACAGACGCTTTGAGAGAACTAGTCTGGAAATTATGTAAATTTTTCAGTTATTTTTCGTAAATTCTTGCTGCCGGACCGGACCGAGCATGGGCTTGGTTTAGGTTCCATCTCGTTGCCCATGTCCACCCGCCTTGATCCTGATCCTTTTGCATTGTCGTGGCGGGGGTCAAAAGTTCAACTGCTGTTTCGTAGGTGGCCCTTGTCAACGCAGCTTTTGTGTCTCTGCCTAGAATATATAACCCATTTTTGGCTTTTCACAACAGCCAGGCAACCAGGCAACCAGGCAACCGGGCAACCCGGCGGCAGCAACAACAAATTGTCGTCGTCCTGCGGTCAGAGCCTCAGGCAAAATGTTGTGCCATCCACATCCTGGTGGGCCAGGACCCACATTGTTGTGCAGGCAAGCGAATCCCGACAAGAGTTGACTCAAATTGCATTCGGTGTCCGGTCTTGAACGGCACAGGACCTACAAAAAACCATATCATACATATTTGCAGCACTCAGCATCAGGATCAACTCCAGTTGAGTTTTATGGCTAGCTAAATTTAGCTAGCATTTTCATAACCACATGTACCTTTGAAGAATGAGCCGTCAGATATGGGCCTGAAAAACGTGAACGTGGAAAATGATTGAGTGCCCGCTGTTTGTAATTCAAATGAAGGCGGAAACAAATGAGACTTATCGGAAATATTTCCTACTTGGGGCTTTAACCTTTACCAAGAACCCATGTCAAATCGCACACGCAGCCCCAACCAACGACGTTATCCATTTAATTTGCCTGACTTATTGTCGGGCGATCAAAAATAAATTTCGTTAAATCGAAATTAGACGCACAAAGCCCATAAATCTTTGCTGCTCGACCCGCGTCCATTATCAGCACTTAAACAGAAGGGCATGGCCGGAGTTTGTAAGGAGCTAATCAGGCGAATGCAATCTACACAAACACACACACACGCAGACACACGCACACACACGCTCACATGTTTCATGGAAGTTCAAATGTGTGGGTTCTGGCACACAGACACACAGACACACCGCCACGAATTATTCATTTTAAATTGCAAAATTGTCTGTGGCCAAATCGGTTTTCATATGCTCTCGCCCCTTTGCATCTATTGCTATTGTTTCTAGAATTTTATTTATTTTTTTTCCAGCCGGGCAATAATAATAACAAAAACAGTTGTCGTTTATGGCCGTTTATGTGACTTTATTTACGGTCCTGCTGTCTGCCGCTATTTCGGTTTTATAATCTCTGCTTTTTGTGGCATTTTTAATTTGATATTTATCAATTTGGGTTTCAGCTGCTCTTTGTGACTATTCTATTTCGGCTCCCACTGCCAAGCCCATTAATCTATTGGCCTGCTGAGTGTCGTTTGGGCCATCAAAAGGAAGTTTGACGGAATTCGCTCGCATATACATTTTATTTTAGAATTTGCACCTTAAATAACAGAAGAGCGTGTATTAAAGAAGCTGTCGAAGTTTCCGTTTCCACTTTCCGTTCGCTTAACCACAGGCTTAGGTCACATCTTAAAACGCAATCTGGCAGTCGTTCATTGTTTGGCACTAGTTTCGCCCCAAATGTCATTCGGATTAAATTTGGCGTGAAAGTAGCATTTTAAAATTGTACAATATACTTAAGACGGAGCGAGGGACTGGGGATTCCAGGGACCCAGGGAGCCAAGGACCAGGGAACAAGGACCAAGGACGTGGGAGGACTCTGTGTGAGCTCGCGCATAACAACGGGAAAGGCACTGCCAAACTCCTCGAGCTGTTGTGGCTGACATTAAAAGCAAAAGGCGCGAGTGAAGCAACAGTCAGGCGCAGGACGTGTCATGTAAGGTCCTTCCACGGGGTATACAAGTGTGTGTGCGTGTGTGTGTGTGCGCGCATACCCACATGGATGTTTATGAGAGCCAGCACGTGACGGGCGGAGGAAAAGGGGCTCAGTGGAGCTCAGCACTGGGGCTCAGTGGCGGGTTTTCCCTTCCGGCTTTTCTTTGTAGCTCACGCACTTTCCCTTCAACAATTGTTTTCACCAGTCGCCTTTTGTCTGAGCCGCTTTTAGCCAGCACTTTTCCCTCACGGCCGTTTCGAGCTCAAAAGAAGGTCTCAGTTGGCCCATTTTGTACCTTCGACGTTTGTTTGGCCCAGCGAATCTGTTGTTTGCCCTCACTAACTGATGCCTTCCGTCTCGGCCGAATGTCTGGTTAACTCTATGCTAAGGATTTAACACCGCTTAGATGTGCTGCCTGAAAAACTACGTACGGAGTTAGCCAGGCCTAATTAATGCGCTTTCACCTAATGATCGATTCGATTTACTCAGAGTAAATCACCGTTATGGTCGCCAAAGCGGTTTTAGCTCAAATCCTGCCGAAATAAATCCGATCCGATCCGATAGCGAAAATCTTTCAGGCGGTACACATCAAAGCAGTTGCCTAGTCAACCAAACAGCAGCAGAAAAATGGAATCGTTCCACCCCGTTCCCTTCAATAACCTCGGAGCTTTTCCGTTTTCCATCTGTTGCTGCCGTTGTCCTGACTTCCAGATGCAAATGCCTTATTGGGGGATAAAGAAAACCCCAACAAATGTGGGGCTACTTTGTGTCTGATTGTCGGGCTGTGGCTGTGTGGCTGTGTGTGTGTCTCTGTGTGTGTGTGTCCGTGGGCTTGCGGGTTTATTTGTCTGCTTTGCGGATTTATTTTTGCGAAAAATAAGATGAAAATATTATGTCACGGCAGCCACCTTTTCCGATAACCATATTTACAAGGGCGTGTCGGCGCGTCGTTTGGGCTCTTTTAAAACAGGCAGGCACGCAGACAGACAATGCAAAGTATACTCGTTTATACATGAAATATGGGATCATATTTTGGCCAGCCATCAGCATTATTTATGCCGCCCACCGCCTACGTGCATTGTTTGGCTAATAAAGCAAAGGGAAAACCAGTGAAAACTCCCGGACAGGGAAATTTTCTGGCCATAAAGCTTCTGTATACCGGCCATGTTTTTAGAGCCCACCAGGAGGTACTCGCAATTGATATATGTAGGTCCGCCAATCAATAGCTGTTCGTTCGTAGAAACGCCTTTTCACACCTAAGCGAACAAACACACACACACACACACACCCGCAACACACGACCACAACAACAGCTGCAACAGCAACCCTTGTTAGTTGTTTTTGGGCTACAACTATAGAATGTCTGCGGCTGGATAAATCGAACTATGAAACAATTTTGTTCGAGTGTATACGGGTAAATACGCGAATTCGGAATAGCAATGGAGTCAAATTTGTTTTCCTTTGCAGCCAAACCGGATTGCTAAATCATAGGCCACAAAGTGCTGAAATGACTTCTAGCTAAACTAAACGTCGTATTTGCTGATCTCTGAAAGCCAAAATGTGGTGGCGTTGAAAAACGCTTGTTGCGATACGCATACTAATGAACGTCGCGGACCGGAAGTGCGTGCCTATACGTGGGTGTGTGTGTGGGTGTGTGTGTGGGTGACTGAGCACTGACGACATTAGCGCCATTTTGTCGTAATTAATGTGCGCCATATTAGTTGCTATTTGGCCATTTTTCACACACACACACACACACACATACAAGCACAAGCATAGGCACTCACAAAACAGTTTTGTGGGAGAAAACTTTTGCAATTTTAGTTGAAGAATTTCGCACAGCTGCTTGTTTCCGGTGGCGGGAGTGTGTGTGTGTGTGTGTGAAAGCGGGCTCCAAAAATAGCTAAGCTATCTGTGTGTGTTTGTGTGTGACCCCACATTCATCTTCCTGCTAAAGGGGCCACGCACACATGCCCGAAACATTTTGAGACGAGTTTTTATTGCTGGCATAATTAGCCGAGTTGGAGCAGGAGGCGCCTGGCCAAAAGTCAGAGGAATACAGCAACAAAAAGCCTCCAGACTGCGGTCGGCTGAATGGAATTTCGACGAGCGGTTGCCGTCCTTGAAACGTGTATCTAATTCCCAATATTAGAGATTGGGCGCCGGCAGATTTGGGCACACATAAAAGATACGACATGATATGAGAGCGTATTGTTGAGTGGCGGCACAGAAATTCCTTTCCTTGAAATAAGTTTTCGACTCAACAGTATATATAGGAATATATCTCAAAATAGATTCAATGCCTATAAATAAAGTACATGCTTTAGAGGACACCGAAATCTAATATTGAAATATCACATACGAGTATATTAGGCTGTAAGTTTCTGCAGCAGTTTCTTCTAATTTTCCATTTCTGCTTAACTTAAAGACCTTATATTTAAGCGACCTACAATCCAAAGTTTCGAAACCAGTTTGTTTGCCTGGCTCGGCCTTTCACAAGGTTAGTTAGCCGGTCGTTGGAGCCCTCTTGGCCGCTTTCCCCCTTCCTCCGTCTGCGTATATTTAAATGATATGCTGCTAATGCGTCTGTTTATGCTTTATGTTGATGTTGATGCTGCCGAGTCTGCGGCTGTTTCTGTGTGCACGGGCCTATCCTATTTGACTTTATGCAGTATTTATTTGTGGCGCACACACACACTCAGCGCACACACCACACACGCATACCACACACAGCATCCATCACTCACACCAACGCCACAGTGTTTATGTTTGAGCAAACACATGAGCAGCAGGGCGAGCAATACCAACATGGGTCACATGTGCGTGGTGCGCATTTAATTTCTATGGCCGGAAGTTGACTAGACAGTTGACTGCCTCCTGTGTCTGCCACACACATACATACATACATATGTACAAGTGTATGCGCATATGTACATGTGTAGTATTTGTGTAAGCTGCTTTTTTTCCGTCCATTTTTCCATCCTGAGCTGGGATTTGGCCTCGATTCCACTGTTCAGTTTATCAATATTTGCTAAAGGGATTTAGGGGTCGTGGAGGAATACTCGTACAAGCGGTGAGCTCAGCTAATTGCCACCGAACTCGTATTGGAATTGCATTTTTCCTTAATGCTTTAAGCTGACCATTAGATTTGTTCGCTCTTTTTTTCTCGATTTATAGCCACATTTACTGCCATTACTGAAATATGCTGCATCAAAAATTTGGTGACTCTGCCCCACTTCACGCCATAAATCAACGGGCCAAAAGGGAAAACTACTTAAAGCGCCATTACAACAAATTTAAAGCAATTTGAAACTTAGGCCAGCCCCACACGCCCCGCACGCCCCCGCGCCCTTCTCCTGGCCACCATCATTTGGTTTCGAAAGTTGTGCCAAATAAAAAGGCCAACTCAGAGTAGAGAAATCCGAAAAGCGAGGACCGGCCGGCCGGACGGGCAAAAAGAAAACAAATGTTTTGGACACTTTATTATGCGCATTATTCACTGCTACAATGTTTTATCCTTTTTTTTTTTTGTCCAACGAGAGAGCAGGACTGTTGCTCCCGTTGTGCTGGCGATTTCTAGTCCATTAACTTGACCCAAAGGTCCACTCAACGGGAAGCGCTTTAAGAAATCATTCCGTATAAATGTCAAGCCGGGCCCAGGAGGTTTTGCCCACTCAAAGTTGTTAGGCGGCCAGCATTAGCAAAGTATTATGACTTGATGGGGCCCAATCCTTTTGTAGCAAGTCATTTGTGCAGCTGAAGGGCTTTTTGGCCCTTCGCAAAATGCAGGCGTAACCCGGTTTCCAGCTGAACAAGCCGCCGAGGTCTAGGCCTATCATGTGTAAAATTAGCTTATTCCGTTGGATAACCATAACTATAACCGCCATAAACATAACCGCCAGCTACTTACCAAGGTTCCAGCGACTTACTTTGGTCCCAGCCGCTGGGCACTGAAATAGATTGCTCCTGCCTTGTGCTCCTCCTGTGTTGCATAATTCTCGGTGCGCTTAATGCAATTTTTATGTAGCCGGTGCATTAAGTCATAGTCAGGAGCCCGACGAGGAGGACACATTTCTTTTGCCTGTTGGCGCATTAAATTTATATGGGAATTGCTCCGCCTGCCATATGGGACGCCGGCAAAAAAATGTGGAAAAAAGGGGGTAAGCCCACAAACTTTAGCTCGACCACAGCGCCCACCCATTTTGACTTGCTGCCAAGCATAAATTTTACAAAACTCAACAAATAACCCAGGGGTGGCAGGGATGAGGGGAATGGCGACGGGGATGGAATATGGAAAGGAGCCGGTAGCGAAAATCCTGGACATTGCCAGGTTTTCCTTTTCGATGCTATAGCCATGGCTTTGCTAAATTTATTTTTGTGGGCGTGCAGTTTTCAATTTGGCAGCAGCCCGGAGCCGAAAGGATACGCAGAATGCCTGCCAAAGGCGTGTGTTCACCAAAATCAATAAAAACACATTTAAAACCGCACCACGACACTAACAGGACACTAAAAACCTGGGTCCTGCCCAACGCTTTTTGCGTCGAGTCAGCGGAAAAAGAAACCGCTGTCCGATTGAGTCCGGTACAATGCTAATTCGGAGCGCGCCAAATCAACACGATTTTCCCGAAAAAGGGAACGCAGCTGGGTGGTGTTGGGGAAGTCTCGGCTTTCCATTTCCCTCGAACAAACTACTGCCTGTGGGCGAATGTTGGTTCCATCGGCCTATTTCCACCACTCCACCACTCGCTGTGTTTGTCTAACACGATTGCATTGGGCCTTCCAGGGACTCCATGCCTTTCCGGCCGCCCAACGTGGCGTATACGCATTGTCGCTACTTGAGTGGGTGCATATGCACTTAACTTTGGCGCTAAGCCACCCACTTTCGATTTACGTGCCTCGCTTTAAAAGTTGTTTGACCCATTTGGGGACATGACATTTTAAATGCACTTACTCGCACGAGTTTAGAGAGACTCCCTGGCACACAAATAATAAAAGCATTCTGCATTCTGCACTCTACATTCTATATGCGTTGCAACGGGTGGGGGGGGGGGGCTTGCCAGGTATTTATGTTATGTTTGCAATTTAAATGTTTTTCCCCGCTCCCCCAGCTAGCCTTTCATTTGTGCTCATTGACATGCTGAAGTATCTGCAGGTGCGACGACTCATTCTTTATCTTCCTGAAAAACTCTCACTCTCTAGCATAAATACTTTCGTTTGTCTACGACGGATGCGGATGCGGATGCAGATCCAGATGCAGATGCAGATGCAGATGCGGATGTGTTGCATAGTTTGGAGTGCCATTCAATGGAGTATGCTGAACCACTTCACTTATTTATGCATTCGTGCGCACTTTTTCTCTGCCGCCTCTGACGTTGTAGTGCATTTTAATTTCGTTTGCATATGACAGGTAGTGCTCGGCCCATGCCATGCCATCCAAAGCCCACGGAATGCAGCGAGACTTTTATTCATTTGCCTGACGCTGCTTAAATATGCACGAATTCGAATGCTCAGGACTCACCTGGACCATCCCAACAGCCCCACCGCCCCACCTCCGAGCACCCACCTTTCCATGTTGGCTGCATGCGAAATTCATCGAATTCATAAAATGGATTTATGAAGAGCGCTCTCGATTCGCTTCGACTCCGTCTGGCGTGGCGAAAATTCAAGAGATGCCAAAAACAAACTCGAGTGGATACATTAAGGCCTTGCAGATTTTGTGTAAGCATTCGAGATGGTTTTCCCAGCTTTTCCACATTGCACACACTAAACGTCTGCCGGCGATGGAGAACTCAAATGCTGCCAGCTGCAAATATATATTCACGATTCATGAGGCCCTGTTTTGGACAATCGAATGTCGACTGGGTCAGTGAAGGTCATTCATCTTTTGATTTATTTTGCGCATGCACACACGGCAAACATATGAATTTCATACAAACATTTAAGAAGTGAAAGGGAAAGGGAAAGTTTGCTTACGTAATTGTGGGAGTATGAATTAATGCAGGTTAATGTAAAAACAGGTTACCTTTAGTACCATCGTTTGAGTGTATAGTTACATTTATTAATATTGATAGCAGGCCAAATTTTATGACTACTTTTATTTCACTCCCGAAGTTTAACATTCATCGTTACGATTCTTTAATATACATGGTAGATACAAAGGTTCAAAAGCATTGAAATGTAAGCACGCGGACGACCATGACTTTTATAACCTTTTTACAATCGAAGAACCCATCTGGTCAATTATCCATATCGTGGCCCCTTGTTAGTCCCAATAAAAATGATACAAATTAATGAAACATAAGTCAAAACCAGCGTCGCACAGACATAAAATGCCAATCAAAAGCCTATCTGCGAAACGGAACCAGACAGTCGGGCTGGCCCAAAAATATCTGTAGGTCCTGGCTGTTTGGTGGACCCCTAAAATGGCCAGGACACTGGCGAGGGGCACTCGAAAAGGCGTCGCAACGTTGCACAGTCAATTTGCGTTCGAGATTTATAACAGTCACAATGCGCCGTTCTATGGAAACAGTTGACTCGGCACCCGTCCGCCCCCATTTGGGCCGCCACCCATTTCCAGGACTCGACGTGTCCTTGAAGCGGGCGCCCATCGAATCATCAACTGGGCCGCTGGTCTCGCTTCGCCATAAATATTTTTTGCTCGATCAAGTGTACTAATTTAATGTGTTGCCATGGCTATACATGCTATATACCTAAATGCGTGTGTGTGTGTGTGTGTGTGTGTGTGTGTTTATGCAAGCGAATCGATGAGTCGACTGACTTGACTAAGGCCAAAACCCCACCAAGCCCCAGCGAACCCCAGCGAACCCCTCTCTCCATGGCGCTATCAACGCTGGCAGGACATTCAAAACAAGATTTATGACAGGCGTGCGCTTGCTGGAAGATGGCAAGTGGGTGGTCCAGTGGGCGAAGTTGGAGTGGCAGACGGGCAACAATAAAATGAAATCAACGTTACGAAACAAGAGAAATGACAACGTTGCTAAATGGGCTTATCTGAGCAGCAAGCGGGTTGGAACGGGATGGCTCCTCGGACCGTGCAAAGTTTTTCGATTGTCTGCCGAGCTGAACTTGGGGAATTTTTCGGTTGAAAATTTGATTAATGTTTTGCTCCTGTGAGTGACGGCTATTAACAAGGAAGGGATATTCAGCCCCAGCGGCTGCCACCAGAGTTCATGGCTCTTGGGTGGGTATGTGTGTGCAGCAGGTCATGATTTGCCGGCTGAGATTTATCATTTGGGATCCTATTAAAATTCGAGCAGAGCAACAAGCCATCGGGGTCACTTAAAAGTCGATGATGAGTGTTTGCGGATAAATGTATTTTGGATTACATTGGGGAAATCGCAAGTGCACATAAATATGTATGGCTTGTTTTCTTATCATTGAAGTCCGTGCAGATATTCAGGTTTCTTAATAAATATTTAGCAGCTTAAAATCAGATAGATACATGTAATGTCAGCCACTTCAGGCGGTAAAGTACGTGAACTTATTACCACTACGCCTGGTTCCGTATCCTTGCGATCCTTTGAGTGCGTTAAATTAAAGCTTCTTTGAACATCCTCCCTTTGTATTCCGCTCTTATGCAACATCCTTGTATGCAGGCGAGCGGGGGCAGGTGCAGGTGCAGTTCAAAGCAATTTCAGCGCTGAAACAAAAACCCGATTCTGCCAGAGCTCTTTTCCCGTGTTAATTATGTGTCCCGTGCAAGTTTCGCGGAGCATTTGTCTTTATTATGGGCTGAGCTACAGCCAGGGCGCCTGGGCCTCGGGAAAAGATGCCGGCTGACTACCTGGCAGCAAGGACATCTGTCGCAGCTCCTTGCCAGCCCGAGCCTGTCGCCTTTATTATCATTGTTATGCCCCGCTGCCGCTGCCGCTGCCGCTGCCGCTGCTGCCATTGTTTTTCTGCGCTGACATTCGGGGCGGTATCATATACAATGGCAAGGGGACTTGATGGCGGGAGTGACGGGAGTGACGGGCAGTGGAGCATAAGCTAGGTGAGCTCAGTGGAATGGAGAGCCAACAATACATCATGTATGCAAAATGATGTATGCATGTAAATGACGACGCCGACGACGACGACGACGACGACTACTGATACTACGACGCACAAGTGTTGCGAATTAGGCCAAGGAGAAGCATTAATAAACGCATTTAGTGGGCGCTGGCGTACGCGTCGTATGCGCAATGCCCAAGAAAAGGCAACATAGTCATGGGCCAGGCAATGGAGGAGTAGGAGTAAGAGAAGAGTAAGCTTAGATAATCGCAGGCGCACGAGAGGCAAGAACAAGAACAAGAACACGAACAAGGACCAGAACCAGAACCAGATGATGATGATGATATAGACGACACATGCAGGCTTATAATTTGCACGTGGCAGTTTCCTCATCCTTCTGCCTTTTTTTTCCCCCACACACACTGTGTGTGTGTGTGTGTGTGTGTGTGTGTGCTTATTGTGTCACTGAGCTTGACATACTTTCCACTCAGGCAGCCCCCACTTTTATTTTCCCCCTTGCAAGTTTATCATTTGCAGCCTTAGTTATGCATAGTGTTGCACACACACACACACACACACACACAGCACACACTATCCATGGCCAAGTCATCATTGTCGTCTCTCAAGTTGCTTGCTCAGTTTTCTCCAGCGACTTGAGCCCGGAATACTGCTGAGGCGACATTAGTCGTAATATGTCAGCCTGTTACTCTTAGCCGCCTAGTTTTAAGTCTGCTATCCCCTAAGGATAGTGCGAATGGGGCGGAGAAAGTACTGAGGAATGTAGTAGAAAGTACTCGGGCGATGCGGTCTCACACGCTGTGTTTGCCCACATTTCACTGCATATCTTAAGGCGCATTGCAAGCAGTTCATTGCTGCCAGGCGGCATCGTTTTTCAGGCTCATTCCGGATACTTTCCACTGCCGAAAGACCATTATAATTAACGCTATTCCCTCCGCCGCCTTATCCTCCCCCAAGAGTCCTGCGAGTCCCCTCCATTCAGCCACGCATAATTAACGTATAAATTACTTATAGTGTGACGTTAATAATACGGGCGTTAATAGATTTTTCCTCTGTTTTTCCGGCCCATTTCCATTTGTTTATTCTGGCTAACGCACACGCAGGCGGCCAGCTGTGGCTAAAACGGAACTTGCCAAGGCCTAAATTATCGATAATCAATGAATTTGGCCTTTTATTGTGTTTTCCCAGTGCCAGTCAGTGTGTGTGTGCGTGGTAAAATAATTGTTTATCGAAATAATGGAAGCATTAATTTCCGCTTTATTGCATTTGGCTTGCTGTTTATACTGGTACCTGGGCCTATATGTTATGTCGACCCAGCCCAGCACTACTTAAATGAAGGGATAATTAAATATTCAAGGACCTACAGTTCGGCACCCTTCCGAGTTCTTTATTAAGACCCAGATCCCACATACGCACACGCATGGGAACTCATTAAAAATCCTCGCTCAAAAGTCGTGTTGCTGCCCTGTCAAACATTTTGTAAACAATTTAAGTGCAAAATCATGCGACAAACTATAAACCAACAAGCCGCAGACCCTCCTCCTTCGCCCCAAAAACTCCACAGAGGGGGCGTGTCCAACGACTAATGAGACCCAGAATAGGGCAGCTCTGCCCCATCCTGCTCGCCCAGCCATTGTCGTTCAGCCGTAAGGCATTTGAAAAGCAAACAAATAGACATTAAAAAAGGCAAAACCAACAGCAATAATCAGCTGAAGGTCTGGCATTTGCCCACTTTTCCTGGCTTTTCCCACTATTTGTGAACAGAACAGAACTGAACTGAGCTGAGCTGAACTGAACTGAACTGAACCCCCCGACAAATGGCACAAAATTGTAGAGGTTGACGTTTAATTTGCCACTTTTATTAACAGCGCTCATATTAGGGACTCATTTATCAGGTCCGCTGTCGTGGTTGCTGTTGTTATTCTTGTTGGAGCAACAAAAAACAAAATGATGTAGGGTAGTGGGATGGGGATGCTGGGGATGCTGGGGATTATACCCTCCACCAACAGACATGACACAGTGTAACAGTTGTGGGAATTATTTAATTTAGACACTGCGCCCAGACCTTCTGCAATGCTCTTGGAAATGGGAGGTGGAACGGCACAGTGGAATGTTTTGGTGAAAATGTGGGGAAAATTTGATAAAATTTGCACTACTAACTACTTACAAACGGGTTCAGTTTAAAGTGTTTTTGTGTATTTCGAATTGTTAGCTGACTAACCACTTTTGGCAACGGTGTAGCTTACTTTTTCAAGCCAATCCTGAGCACTGACAACCCATCGAAATGCCAAGTGTTTGGCCAAGTTGTACCGCTGTTGCAGCCATTGTACAAAGAATCCCAGAACTGGGAGCTCCCATTTAACTGGCAAGTTGTTTTTGCACTCTCATGATGCCACTGCTGCAGACAAGGACTAGGATGCTGAGCTCCAACAGGAGGAACAGGCACAGGCTCGCTCCTGCACAGAACAACTCCTAAGCTATTGCTTTGAGCCCGGGCCGGGCACAAATTAATGACAATGACTCTGAGCGCTGGGGCAGTGGAATCATGGGATGTGGAATGTGATGTCGGCATCCATGTAGCCACTGATTGTTTGGAGGTTTCACCCACCACCCCACCACCCCACCCCAGTCCAACCCACCCAACTGCTGTTGCTTTTCTACTTTTTCAGTGTTTTGTCTGCATTTGCACTGACACATGACAGAGCGTTTCATTTGTTGTGCGAACAGTCGACCATGACACGGAGGAAGTGGGATTCGATGCCTGGCCAGGATTAACGGGCGAGGAGTGAGGGATGAGGGGTGAGGGGTGAGGGCTCGGCATTGCATGGCAGAAACCGAGGAGTTCAAGAGGCAGTTATGAAGTGTCGGCCCCACCTATTCCATAGTTAATTAAGATAGAAGTGGACTGGCCGTCCAGTCACTTAGCTACCTATTAGCCGCTGCAAACGTTTTGGCCAAGACACGCGCGCGGCTTAAACGTGGTTAACGCTTCATTTATGGGTATCGCAACCTAACCATGTAATTGGCCATCCGCTCACGTTTGGATCCGTTATCCACGAACACACATTCGTCATCGCTGAGCAGAGGATGGCTAATTTGCCGACTGGTGTGCATAAATGGTTAGTGGTTGCCGGTGGTGCAACGAGCCGCTAATGCCAATGTGCATGCCAATTGGCTGCGGCCGCTGCTAATCAGCATTAAGCTGCGGCACATGTCGCAAACACAACCGACAATGTGCACACGTGTGGACTGCGCTCCTTGTGCGAATTAAAAATTGAAATTAAAAAACTTCCCCCTGCAGACGCGAAATGAATCGGTTCAATGGCCAAATATTTGCTGCTCGCCAACACACGCATCATCAAAATGTTTTTCTTGCCATATTTATGGTTGTGCATTGTAACAAACACATCATAAATGGGGCACAACACATACTTAATGAAATATTTATGTGGCTGCCGTGCGCGTGTGTGTGTGTGTGTGTGTGTGTGTGTGTGTGTGTGTGCAGCAAGCACATATTTGCCATACATTACGCACACATTACGGTCTGCTGTATTTGTGTTTATTTTACTCAGAGGAATGGATATGAATTTTTTTGTCCCTGGTTGGGCGCCAAAAAAATGGAAACAAAAGATGTTGGTGAAAAAAAAAATGTACAGCACACTTTGCTGCGCACTTTGAGGCCAGAGGCTACTGCTCTCTACGGTTACATATTTTTTAATATATTAGCTAGGAAAATATTATATTATATAGAGGGGAAGATTCATGCGCAACGGCTGCCTTCGAATGGGCATGTAAATTTTATTTGTTTTTTACGAGCGCATAAATCAAAGAAAATTGTTTTTTACAAAAAATATATGTGCGTTGCCCCTTTCAATGGCCGGACATTTTATGTTTTATATTTTATGCGGTCGGCGACCCTTTTCTGCAGACACTTTGACAAAAAGGAAGAACTCAAATCCCGGAAAATCTGTCCTGAAGCTCCATCAATCCGCAGCCGACAAGCTTTGAATCCAGCATTGAATCCAGCTACGATCAACTGCAGTCGATGGATATCCAATCAATAGTCGAGTATAAAATAAACGCCCTCAGGCGATTCCCATTTGAGAACGTACACGCATCTGGCATTTTCATCTGTGTGGCCTCATTTTGATTTTTCCTTCTTGTTTTTCCAAAAATTGATTTCATTAATTTCTAATGCTATCTGAAAATATACAAGGCACAACACCCGCGGGTCGTTTGCACAATGGTAGAGGAAGAGCGCCAGGAAAACATCAATGGAGTGTAAAAAATACAAGGAGATGGCCATATATATATTTCTTCACAGAAAAGAGGGAGAAACGGAAAAAAACGCCGTACTCAACAAATTATGTGAAAACGAAATGAGCAAAAATCATATTAAGTATAAAAAGGAAAACTGAAAGATAAAGCATAATTTAGTGAGCAATACATCAGCAGTAACCTATATTTTTGTGAGATAATCAATAACGTACTTATTTTAATTGGACTTTAAAAGGATATAAAACCGGCAAGAAAAAAAAACAGCGTTGTATATTCGGTAGCATATTTGTTTTTCGACTCAAAAAACAAAATACACATACAATTAAGAAGTAAGGACGATTCAAAGAATTAAGTATAATAAGATAACCATGCTAAAGATTTCATTTGGAAATTCCGGGCGCAGCAATTACGGAAGAGCAAATTCATTTTGGGGTTTTCACTAATTTCTTTGTTTCATCCATTTTGCCTCTTCACAGAACCAAATTAATTTAATGCTGTAATTTGCTTGGCTTTTTCATAAAGATACTGCACATCCTTGAAGGCAATTTCCATTTGTTCTCTGCAACGTTTTCATTATATAATTATTTGCACACGCTCACGTCGGTACGTTGAATTACTTTTTTTTTATCAGATACACCTTTTCTTTTTTTTTGCTGGGAGCCAAGAAGGAAAACTAAAACTAAACCTTGGCTAAGCATTTGTCGAGTCAGCAACGCATTACCCGATCCCACTTTCAGATAAAAGTGAAACCAGCGACACGTAAACGGTCATGGCCTCATACACGCACACAAACGTAGAAACAGGACCGAAAAACTCACACACACTCACACTCACTCACACACACTCGCACACAATCACTCTAATACACGCAGAGCGTTGGCACCCCTTTCTTATGCAACAATTTTCGAACGTTAGCTAAAATCACAGACTCTCAGATTTTCCGACGGGCACAAAGAGCCGGCATAATGGCTCCGGCGGATTGGGATAGAATGGTGTCCGGGTAGGTGAACCTGAACCCCATGGACCCGCATAAAAGCCTCTCCAAATGCAGGCGGCCCTTTTAAGTATCTATAAAATGAAAATGTTTATAGAAAAAGTGCTCAAGTGACTTGATTTGTGCATTAAAGATATGTGTATAGGCTCCGCCACCTGACACGGAGTATTTCCTCGGTCATAAAATGCAAGAGATATCACTAAGCCCGGTGCCACGTGCTTGTATCTCGCAGATACTTATGCTCTGTGGCTGGGATAATGTGAATACGAAAAGGGTAGACCAGCACACACACACACACACACACACACACACACACAATGGCCACTAAAATTCGGCCGTTAAGTATCTTTTAAGGGGCATCGGGACAGGAAGTGAAAGTTTTCCGTAGTCAGTCAGTCTGTTACCCAGCCATTTACTGCATTTTTATGTGACCAGGGGCGGATTGGGACAGGCATATGTAGATTGGTCTGGTCATTGATGGGTTATGTAAAAGCCTGTTGTGCGGCCAGGATCCATTTAATGTACTTTATATATGGAATGTAAAATGAAGAGAACTCTTTTAAGTTGAATTGGTTCTTTGGCCAAGAAATAAAGTGAAAATCATTCGTTATATGCATTCATGCGAGTATGTATTGGCAATTTAAAAGTTCTGTTATTAACAAAATGTTTTTTTTTAAAGGATAATCCATTGAATCTCCAGCTTAATAAGTTTCCGATTTCAGCTGCAAAAAGGAGTGATGTAATTACAATTGTGTAAACAATTTCCTACATCAGGGAAATAAAAACCTAACGATCTTTGAACCGACTTACTTTCCTATTGAGGCGACAGTCCTTTCCGTAATGCCATGGCTTGCCACTTGTGTTAATGGGATAAAAATTAAATTTAATATAAAATTCATTTGCCGAAATCAAGGAGAACAGAAACGATTGCTTGTTACATTTCTCGGACTGGCCGAGCACTTTCAATAATTGCCACTTTGGCGCACATTAAAGTCAACTTATGGCGAGAATTGACTGCTGCAACAGCCGAGGCCTATACCCCCCCCCCCTGATGGGGTTTCCTGCCCCGATTTTGCCCCACCTAGAACGCATAATCATTATCGTTACAGTTTATTGCACATTAAAACTGCGCCGAGCCGCCTCCGCTGTCGCTCTCCGGCCTTTATGCCACTTTCTCTGGGCCAAACACTTGGCATTACATAAAGCAAATGGCCATAAAACGGAGCAGGGAACATGGTTAAAAGGACGAGAAGAACAAGTCGAAGGAGCGGACTGGAAAACACAGACTTGACCGACTCGTAATTGTCACCCTCAGCGCCTTTTGTTGAAATTTACACATGAATAGTTGCCGGACCTCCTGCCAGTTGGGAATTTAATTTAATTGTGACTGAAATTTGCTTCCATCCTGCGACACTTTTTCTCCTTCCCACTCGTTGTGCTTCAATTGTATCTGAAATTTTTATTTGATTTTTATTCCCGTTTTAAGTACTGCCCCCAATGGTGCAATTAACAAATGGGGCTTTAGAATGATTTGCAGTTGGCTAAGTTTACGAGTAACCGAAACCCTTTGGTTAAGTTCAAGTAAAATCCAAACGAAACCAAACCCCAAATCCAATAAAACGGGCTTAGAGCTGTCACGCTTATTTTATTTGATAGCCCCATGATTTTAGCAAATTATGCAAATGTTTGCACTTATTTGAAACAACATTTTTGTTACTCATATTGAGTCGCACTCGCACTCGCACTCGCACTCGTTCTCCTCTCTCGTGCTCTTGCAAATATTGACAAGAGTTTTTTATTTAAATTTGGCTGCCAATTTCTTGGCAGGAGTTTCCGGCAATGTCACAGCGCTGCCCCACCCCCGCCAAGCCCACTCGTCTGCCCCTCCAACTGCCACGTTCTGTGCATATTTTTGCCAAATCAGCAAATGTTGCCGTTGTCAACTGAGTTTTCCCCTGCCACGTCTCGATTCGCAGATTCCATTTTTTCCCAACTTTTTTTAGCCGTCTTCTCTTAGCCGTCCGTCGTCAGTGGAGCCGAGCGGAGCAAATGCCACTAATATGAAAGCAAATTTGCATAATAATTTTTGCCAGATTCTTTTGCTCGCTGGCTGCCGTCATATTTAAGTTGAAATTCCTCTAGTTTGACATTGGAAAATTCCCAGCGCTCCCCTCGCCGCTTTAATGTTGTTATTTCTGTTGCGGTCAAGCTACTTTGCCACTACTTATTAAATTAATTGAATTTAATGGCATTTAATAGGAAAATTAATTAAAATGCGTTATTTATTATGGCCTATTAAATGGATTTTTTGCCTATTCCTCGGCAAAAAGTAATTTCTTTTTTTTTCTCAAATTCTATCTGTGGCGGGCGTTTCAAATGTCATCTGTCGGCAAAAAGCAAACTTTTTCTTCGGTTCAACGTGCGTTTGTAATTTGAGAGCTTGTGAAACTGCACAAAATGCTTGCTTTAAAATGAAATACAATAATATTATTTGCGGAAAAAATGCGATGTAATTAAATCATTCAATACTTTGTTTAAATTAAACACTACCCTGCTGCAATCGTTATGTTTTTTTTTAATGAGAGGAAAAAGATAAATTCAGCTTGGAGTACTGAAAACAAGTGACACTCACATCGACCGATGTTAAAGTTCATTTATTTGCACACCTTACGCCTGTTTGCTCTTGTGGCCATAAAAATAATTGGCAATAAATGCGCTAAGAGGCAAAACAAAATGCCAATTGCCAGGGACCAAGAAGCCAGCCAGTTCCGGAGAAAAGGAGACCCGGAAAGGAATAAGAAATCAACACATTGCTTTTAATTAATGGAAGCCGCCGAGCACCCACATACGCAGCCAGTCACCGCTGGGTTTTTACGACTTTCCGTCTGGCATCTGGGGAAAGCATGAAAATGGGGCGGGAAAAATCGGGTGGTGGAAAAGTCACCGTGTCGCTTGTCAGTTTCAAGTGCGTTCAGTTATAATTTTATGTGCAATTAATTTGCCGCACTGTACATGCGTTTAATGCGATTGCTAGTGTGTACGTGAACCAACTAATGAGGCAACTTTTTGCCCTTGCTCAGTATTGGTGAGCTACTAAAAATTGTTTAGCTAAAACCAGTTTAATGGTCGCCGTGTTGCGGCCATTAATGTTGATGGCATTTTTATAGTTCCGGGCGTTGCGAGCGAGAAGTTTTACTAAGCGAAATCAAAGTAGAGCAATTTTCCTGCAACTGGGTTACAATTCATTCGAACACTTTGCATTATTCAAGCCCGGGGTCCGACACACAAATCGAAAACAAGTGGACAAACGTGGCCAAACGTGGCCAAAATGGCAAATTCCGACGCAGATTGCCACGCACAGTATTCTGGCCAATTTTACGATTGATTTTTGCTGTGATGCTGCGAAAGGGGGCCAAGTGGATGCTGCGTTTGGTTTTAGCGAAAATCTCTAATTAGCTAATTGCTATAATTAAATGTTTTGCCAATGTTCGCATTTCGTTTAACTCAGCACGAGGGCAATGCAAATTCTGGAATTCTGGGAGCTGCCACCACCGCATCGTTGAGGGTGTGCGTCTGTGTGTTTGGGCCACGTCATCATCGTTGCCATCATTGGCAGCATTGTTATTATTGCGGTTGCCCTCGTTCTTTGGCATTGGCTTGCACCCTCCTCACATTGGCTTGCTCCCTCCGTAATGGCAAATCGAACATATTTGCATATGAAATGGGCGAAAAATCGAAACATGGCGGCAGCCAGACCCGGACCATGTCGTATCCCTGCGGAAAGAACCGGGGAGCCCGGCGATTTCCGGCTTAGACGGCATCACATTTTAAACGACTCTGTGTGGAGGCGACCTCATGCCGCACAGCCCCAGCTGAATCGAAAGTCAGGCAGCTAAAACCATTTATAATCATTATAAATTATGCATTGCATTATCGCTGCCCGAACCGTCATGACTCGCTCAGCTCGGCCTTTCCCCAGCTGATTAGCAACTAATTTCGCAGCGACCACGCTGCGTATGAGCAATGTGCGCCGCCTGCAGTTGACTGAGTTTTGATTTGGGTTCACAATTAAATCATCTCTTGCGGTCAGTGCATGGGGAATATATATATATTTTGTTTTTTTTTTGTTTTCTCTCAACTGTTATAACTTTGTTTGGAGCACGCGAAATTGTTGAGCCTACGAAATGCAAATGAGTTAACAAGTGAATTTAAATGAGATACAAACAACGGCGGAATTCCGTGACGAGGGACCGCGTGGAATTGGTCGAAAAACTGGTAACTTGTGGGCAGACAAAAAGGGCTAACAAACTTTTCCGAAAGAAAATGCTTTAGAAATTTCATAGAACAGTGAAATTAGACTGGCTCTAGCCCAATCTTATAAAATTTAAATTAAAATCAGACCGAAAACGTTGGTAGAACGGAATCCGGTTGTTTTGGGCGGCCGGAACCGAAATAAGCCTGAGCCGAAATTAATGTCAACTTCAAACAGTAATCTCTCGCTTTCTCTTCCCGCGCTTTAAACAAAGGCGGCGAAATATGAGCGCACAAGGCAACTGAGAATAATGAAAAGGCAAACGAATCTTAAGTGCAGGCCAGAAATAACACAAATAAATGCCGAGCAAAAGGGAAATTGTTAAGAGCAAGGACTCGGAAAATAAGCCAAGCCAAAGGACATAACTCAAAAAATGGCTGCAAAAGTAACGCACACACACACACACACACACACACAAAAAAGGCAGCAAAATAATGGAAGGCGGCAAAATGAGGAAGAACAATCCCGTCTTGAAAGCCGAGCGAAATTAGCATAAAAAAAGGATTTGCTCGCTAATTTCACTTTAATGTGAGAAGACGAAGGAAGAAAAAGGCGCAGGACAGAGATGAAGACGTCGCGCCCATTACGTCACTTTTATCTCGCAAAATCCCCCCATTCCCTCATCCCCTCATTCCGCCCTTTTGGCCCATTCTCTTCGCTTTTATTTATAGCATTATTAGTTGGGCCAAGCGAAAGATCGCAGCGTGCTCCCCGCCACTTGGCTTTTTGGGGGGTCTGGTCCAATAACAAAGTGCTAATGCCCTCGGCTAATTATACATCATTTGTTAGACAGTTTTTTTTTACATTTTTGCCACCACTTCCCTGCAACTCGGGCTGATTCTTTCCGTTTCCGTCTGCTACACAGAAAAAACTGTCGTCATATGTTAAGGCAGTCTTACCAATCAGAAAATTTGCTCATATAATCACATATAATTGTTTAAAACATATACGAAGAATCAAAAAAGTACACGAAGGTTCTAGAATTAGGAAATACAATATATTTAGTTAAAGATAGCGTTTTATAGTTAGCATACTGTTAAACATATTATTAACTGTTATCAGCCTGCTAGGTCTGAATTTCTTGAGATAAAAATGTAAGGATAGATACACCATAAATACAGTAAATAAGTGGTAAACTCGTATGACCTTCTCCCAATGGCTCATGATTTTTTCCAGTACATCTCGAATGTGACACCAACTAATCGTTCAAATTTTTTGCAGGACCTCCCGTGCTATCTGAGTCCATAATGGGCACGGTCGGCCGACTGCCCTGCAACGTCACCCCGCCCATTTACGAGGATCGAGTGGCGCTGGTCATCTGGTACAAAGTTGGCCTAAAGACTCCCATTTACAGGTGAGTGCCGAGCGCTTTTCCATCAATTCTGCACCCGTATGCGGCTGGTAGGTGGCTCGGTGGTGGTAGGCCGAGAAGTTTGAGTGACACGGTTTTTTTTTTGTTTTTTAGAGGCGCTCTTAAATCTTTAAGCCGTCGTGTCAAATGCAGAGCCACATGATTTCAAACATTTCAACCACACACACTCAGACAGACACGTTGGCACGCACGGGTCCATAAATAAACAAAATTGATTACCGCAGACAACTTTTGACGCACTCAACCCGCTCGCCACTCAGCCAACAGAAGAGCCAGCAACAACGACAACGACAACAACAACAACAACAACAACATGGCAAACAAACACGGCCGACAGATGGGGCGGGAAATTGGATCGGAAAAGCGGGGGCGTGGCGGTCGGAAAACGGAGATCTGCACATGTCAGTTGCCGTATTTGCGGGCAATTTTCATTCTGATTTAATGGCGGCTAATTAGACATTTCTTTTTTTTCTTTTTCTGTCCTGTCTGTTTTTGGGGAGTTCGTCCATCAGGCTGCAGGCCTGAAATTACCATAACTAGTGAATTATACACAGAGGGCGGGTGGCATCCAGGCATTCAGGCTTCCAGGCACCCAGGATCCCGTCATCCAGGCATCCAAAAATCGAGGGAAACTTTCTCGACAATCCCAGCTCGCTGTGCTCCAAGGTTACATTCGGCAGCAAAACTTTTTCAATTATTCATGTCTGACATAATGTCGCAGTGGTTGGTCCCCAGCATTCTAGTTTCGAGTATCTAGTATCTTGTATCTCGCAGATATACACGACTACATCAAAGGAGTGAAACTTTAATTGGATTCATCCGAGTTCGCCGCATGTGAGACAGCCAGTGCGCCAGAGTCTTGGTGATTAGCTGATTGCCAGGCAGCCAGGCAGCCAGGCAGCCAGTTGGCCAGGCCATTGACATGCGGCCAAAACTAATTGAACTTCGGGCACTTCAAGGACTTGCAAATGACTCGAGCGAAAGTAGTAATTAGCGTTGCATAACGACCGCAGGAGAAAGGGCTCCGGCGAGCGGCGCTCAACTCTTGTTTGTAATTAAAAACCACTCAGCAAGTGAATTAATCATAAAAAGAAAGCGAGTAGCCAGTGCAAAAACCACGCCCAGTGCGAAAAATTAAATTTTCCTCCAGCTCTCCTCCAGCGACCGCTCAATTCCGGAATCCGTTGGTTGTTTTTCATTGCCCAGCTGACATGTGATGCCGCGGCGTCATGTTTTCCACCAGAACCTCATTATCCGGTTTCCCAGTCTCAGTTCGTTCAAGTGTGCCATCGAAGTGTGTGGCGAGCAAATCAAAATTTAAATGCAATAAAACACGGGCTAGCAGTCTGAGTAGAAGACATATGGACTTGCAGCTAAGATTGACTCATGCGCAAAACAAATTTATGGCGCACTCGTACTCGTAAAAGGGAAAAGCAGTACTTTTATGCGCAAACAAACGATGGTTGCAGATCTAATTTAGGTGCCATTGGCTGAGCTGGAACCTAATCGCCAACTCGGTTCCTTTTGGGCCGAGGCATAAATGTTTAATTCATAAGTTGTGGCATATCACTGGGCATATCACAAAAACACACAAATCGGGCTTCAAACTTGGCTCCCTCGGGCGAGGATTACTTGGGATCTCAATTAAAAGCGCCTTTCGTTCAGTTTGCGGGACGATAAAATAGAATATTACGCTGAAACGTGCATAATTAACTATGTGTTCCCAGCTCGCGGACCAAAAATGCCGAGAGGAAAGCTTTAAACCCAATTAACTTCGCCACTTGGCTAAATGTTGACCCAAATCAGGCGCCGCGCGCTTTCGAAACTTTTTAAACCCAACTGGGGCGAATTCTCGCGGCTGGGAAGGCAGAGCAGACACTTTAAGACCATTGATTGACCACCAAAATGAGCTCGTTACCCCCTCCCCACGCCGAGTATCCGCGGAAAGAAATAATCAATAATCGTAAATTTCAAGCGAAAACAATAAATTACAGCGAAGTGGGCGGGTGTGTATTATTAATTCATTGCAGAACCCAATTACGCTGTTGGCGATACAAAAAACAACTTTCATCATGGCGTGGGAACGTCGACTTTTGTTTTCCATTGGCTCGAGCTGATACACAGGAATTCTTTTAATTTTCCCACTCCCACACTGAGAGAATAATTGAGGCCAACCCAACTTAAAGGGGTCCTTTCCTTATGTAAGCTATGATAGCACAGCATACTTTTGACAGATCCTTACCATACTGCAGATTCATATCTTTTAGAGACCTCTTTCTATGTCTGCACTCTGAATTTGCGACTATAGATGTATTTTTCGCAGTGCACATCTTAATTTTTGTCTGTTTTCCCATTGCAGTGTGGACACACGCGACTCGAACTTCGCCCAGGGAACGCACTGGTCGGATGAGACCTATCGGGAGCGGCTCTCCTTCCACGTGGAAGGACGTGCCGGCACGCTGACCATCAAGTCAACCACGGAGGACGACACGGGCGAGTATCGCTGCCGCGTCGACTTCCAGAAGAGTCCGACTCGCAACTCCAAAGTGAATTTAACTGTCATAAGTAAGTATTGAGCCACTCGCCTTTCGCCTTCGCCTTCCGCCTTTCGCCTTACTCCTTTCTCTTTTCCGTGTCCTGTCTGTTTGCCCACACTGTGCGGGGTAGCATAATTGAGCAGCTAATTTGTGCAGCGACATATCCTTGGTCCGGGTCCCGTTACTGCCTCGACTCCCACTCCCCAGTCCTCTCCAGCTGCTCGGTTCTGGCCGGGCCAACCACGGCACTCAGCTCTTGGACAAACACATTAGTTACAGAATAAGACGCCAACTATATGTTCGGGCTGCCAAGTTTTCCCTTCTTTTTAGCTACTGCCTCCCCTTGTGGCACTCTGCACTTGGCAAACAGATTTTAAAGTGCCAACTTGGCGAGAAGCTTAAACGTGGCTGGTTAAAGCTGCTCAAGGAGCCAAAATGGAAGGCCAGCGAGTGCAGGGTGCAGTTTCAGAATTGAATTCCCTGCCTTTTAAATGGATTTCAGATGGGAATTAGGTATGCCAGGGTATGCGATGGCAATGCGGGCATTTCGAACCGATCTGCAGTACCTCGTAAAAGTAATAACTAAATATTATATTAACATAAAACTACTGAACTATTTCCAGTCAAACAAAAGTACATTTCAATTTGCTTCCATATTTTGAATGTAATAATGTATGGTAAAGCTTTAATGTAGTTATTGCAGCATAGTTCATCCCGAACCTAAAGTTTCAATTTGGAGCTTGTTTTTTGCTCAACTCCGAGTTCAATGGGATGTGGGATGTAGGGATGTAGGGATGTAGGGATACCTGTGCATTGAGGCGGGCGCAACTTGCAATTTACCATTAAAATTTATATGCGTTTCCAAAGGCGTTTAGCTGAAATATATGGCCGGCGGAGTTGGCCTGGCCGAATATTGTTGGTAAATAGTTGCTGCCGACGTCGCTGCTGTTAGATGAAGCGCAAAGGGCTGAAAGGGCTAGCGGGCGTTGGGGGCGTGGCCGTGTTTTACAAACTTCTTGAGCATGTTGAACATGCTCAGTCTGCTTGTGTGTGTGCGTGTGTTTGTCTGTGACATGTGAAGCGTAAAACCATGGCAGGATTTAGAACTTTGTACGTTGCTTGGGAAATTGCAAAAAAGGGTAAAAGGAACCGAGGATAAAACTTTAAAGAAGATATTAGATTAAAAGTTGCCCCAGTCCGGGGTGGACAGTTTGGACAACTTGCCGCTGCTCGTAATGCTCGGAGGGGGTAGGAAATTCCCAGGACTTGATCGGGCCAAGCAAATTTGCCAGCAAAGCGATGATAATGGGGCTGGTGCCCGGCTCAAAATAGTTGGCCAAGTTGGCTCACCCACATAGCCAAAAATAATAAGTGGACCGCTTGGCAGGCAAGAGCACTGTGGAGCAGTCAAAACAATGAAAACGGCAGAATGGGTAAGTCCCAAGAAAATGTGAAACAAAAATTACAGCTCCGCAGGGAAAAAAGTAGAAATTCCTCGCTTAACTTTGACTGCACCTGCTCGAAGTTCTTTCCTTTCATTTCTCACTCTGCAAAGTGGCAACAGCATAATTAGTATCTTAAAGCAGTGACAGTCCAGCCTCCATGATGAGTTGACAGCCCAAGGAGGCTTTCAGAGTCGATACGCATATCGACTATGGCTTTGTGTGAGGGTCCTTGGTAGTGTACAAGGTACAAGCCGCAATACTTAAGAGTCGTTATACTTTCTTCATTTCAGTTCCGCCCGAGTCGGTGATTATATTGGACAGCAAGGGTGTGACCATCGAGGATCACACGCTGGGTCCTTACAACGAGGGCTCTGGGATAAACATCACGTGCGTGGCCATCGGCGGTAAGTCCTTGCCAGTTTTTATACCATACATACATATCTGTATGTAAGATGTGTGTGTGTGTGTGTGGAAAAGTGTTGACGCTGCAACGCTTGTGTCTGACAATTAAAAGTGATGAGCGTGAAAATGCAGGCGAAAGATTTTCACATTTTATTTAATTTCCACCCGCCTGTCGACTGCACGGACACGAACTCGTACTCAAACAAGGGCTGGAGCTGGAAAACCAAAGTGCAGACAATCGAGCAGCTCGGGAGCTCGGGAGCTCACACAATGCCCACACAAATTGCATTGAGAGCACTTGAGAATTGCTAAAAGCCAAACAAGACAACAAATGAAACAGCGAAAGGCACTTGAATACACACCCACACACGCAGCCCACAAACACCGATTCATATAGACCACACAGCACATAGAAGTATACCCAGTGAAAGACACTCATCCACTCCTTGCACTTGTGAGCACATAAACAAACAGAAGACCGGCTAAAATGCTACCAGCTAAACGCAGAGACAACTCCAAGTCTAAGCCGTATGGCAAACATATCAGTTGCACACACACTCACAAGCACACGCAGACACACACGCACACACACAGACGCACACGCAGAAGGACACGTTTCCCACAAACCCGATAATTCTTTTCCTTGTCCGGGCATCTTGTAAAAACTCCACAATGCTCCTCCCCCTTCCACAGGTCGGCCGCAGCCGAGGGTCACCTGGCTGCACGGCAACACCGTCTACAAGAACGCCAGTGTGGGCCAACCCCTGTCCGAGCGACGGGTGGGCAATACCCTGTCCCTGCCGCGACTGGAGCGCCGGAATCTTCACATGCAGCTAACGTGCCGGGCGGAGAACAATAATTTGACAACGCCAATTATCAGCAGCGTCGTCCTAGACATGAACCGTGAGTACGCCCTGGCCCCGGGAGTCCTTGAACAGCCCAACCAAGTCCTTGCACCTCCCCCATGCCAGTTGCCCAGCCCAGTCCAGTTCGATTTCAGTCCGGGCCTAACTAATTAAATTCTATCGCCTTCAACAGTGCGTCCTTTGATTGTGAAGCTGCAGGGGGAGAACCGAGCTCTGTCGGCGGGGAATTCTTATCAGCTCAGCTGCGTTGTCATCGGAGCACGTCCAGCGCCGACGATTACCTGGTGGAAGGGCAGTACCCCCATGAAGAATACTCATGAGATTGTAAGTGGAAACGCAGGGCAGCCGGACCGAGTTCGACTAGCACGAGGTCCTGTAAATCTTTTCTTGGAAGGCACTTGGTTCATATATCTGTGACAGTTGTCGAGCGCGACTGATTGAATTAAATTGATAAAGCATAAATTGTTTAAAGCATTTGCAAGTGTTTCTAAAAGTATACAAGAATTTTTAATTTAAATTTATATAAAATATTGAATTGCTAGAAAAAGAGAGGTGTGACTACGAACGCGTATCTGTTGGCTTATATTGGTTTATTGTTTCAAGCTAGTCAGACTCATCCGGCTGCTACCCTGGGCAAAATGTTTATAAACATGCAAATTTGAAATGCCTGTCATCCTTGTTAATGGCTGCCCCAGAGTACACTTTCCTATCCCCACCGAGACAGCGCCGTACACATGCTTTGTGGTAATTGAAGTTGCTCGAACGGCAGTCACGTAGCAAGGACCTCAATTAAAAGTCACCCCCTATCCATATGGCAGGACGTGCCAACCCTTTCCGAGTCCTTTGTCTTGGCCAACTGCTCAGCCGTTAACTGATTGTACCAATCTCTCGCCCAACCCCTCTTCTTGCTTAGGCTACACCGGACGGAAATCTTACCACCTCGGTGCTGACATTCACGCCCACCATCGAGGACCGCGGCAAGTTCCTCTCGTGCCGCGCGGAGCAGAGCATGATACCCGAGTCCGGAATGGAGGATGGCTGGAAATTGGACATTTATCGTGAGTCTTGCTTAATATTAAAATTTAATTCGAAGGGCCAAAGTTTTTAATGAAACCGAAAGCATAAAGTCGGCGAGCAGCTTTAAATATGCATTATAAATACATATATATACATATATATGTATATATATATATATGTATGTATATGTAGTGGTCCATATTTTTCTTCGATTCTCCTCAGCTGCGCAAGTTTTGGCAAATTAATTTCCAGCGGCCGCCGGTGAAACTTTTCCACAAAAACTTGCGAAACTTTTTAACCCGCCACAAGCACCGCAACGCCGCCTGCAAAGTCATCTTTACGCTTTTACAGTTTTCGACCTGTTTGCACAAAATTTAAATGGCAAAGCCACCGCCGCTCGCTCCCCTCGTCGCTCCAATGAAGAAGGACGAGTTCCGCTTCCTGTTTGCCTTGGGAGTGCGGTTTTGTTGCTTACCTTTTAACTTTGCCACTTTTTTGCTGCACAGCCGCCCGCCCGAACTCGATTCGATTGAAATATCTGGTTGATAGTCCGCGAAGCGAGTTCTTCGGGGCGAAGGGTGCACTGTTTGCTCAATTTGATAGATTGCTTAATAAGCTTAATTGATTCGCATTCGCGAACCAATTTCGAATTAATCAAGTTAAAATTTTGCTCAGTTACCCAATGGCAAGGCAAGCCCACCCAATTTGAAGGCCTAATTGCCGAGTTGGCCAACAGAAAAAGTATAATCATAAACAAACAAGCTGCCGCGCAAAAAATAGGAGAGCGAGTTGAGTGAAAGTGGGGGATGCTGACCATTTGAGCAACTTAAATTGGCTAATTTGTGCGGCTTACACAGTAATTACATCTTTGGCCCGCCGCTTGCGGAATTCTATTTGCCTGCCAGGTTTATTACTCATCTGGCCAGGCGCTTTAAAGTAATTAGCCACCCCGATGTCATGGCAGCAAAGTCCGTTTTCGTTCGCAGCTAGACACAATGACTTCTATCCAATTTTCACGCTTTTCTCATTCGCAGACATACCGGTGGTGAGTCTGGAGCTGGGAACCAATTCGCTGAACTCGACGCTGCGCGAGGGAATCGATGTCTTCTTCGAGTGCAACATCAAATCGAATCCTTGGATATACGAAGTCAGCTGGCGGCACAATGTAAGTGACAGACAGATGCCATATTACACGCGATTCAACTCCTCTTCCGCAAGTTGCGAAAGTAAATTGCACACCCCACTGCTTTTGCCAACTCGCGGCTAATTTAATACGACTTGGGGGCACTTTCGAGGCCAAGGAAAGCCAAAACCTCTTACCAGCAACACGCATACATATACGTGTATATCAGCAGCGGCATTATTATTATCATTTTCATTATATGCCATACTCGTACATACATTAGCCTTTGGCGGCTGCTGATCGAAAGCCCCGAACTCCGGGCGCAATGGAACGCATAATTGTTGCATATTTTAGGGCTGCCAAGGGGCAAAAAATGGGAGTCTACTCTACGCCCGCCCACACATAGAAACGAGCACACGATTTATTATTGAATTACTGGGCTGTGGAGCACTTAACAATTTATGCAGACCGGGCCTAATTTATGCAGCAGCCAGCGGCTCTTCAATCAGCAGTCCCGCCCTCCGGCCTACGGGGCGTATGCGCAATGTAACGCAACATAAAAGTGTTATTAGCTTTGAGAAATTAAATTTATTTCAATTTAGCAGCTATCGGTAAATTGAATTCAATGCAATAAATTATTACGCCACACACGAAGGGGCGTGCCATTTGGTATTCGATATTTTCCATTTTCAATTTTCAATTTTCAATTTACCTTTCACTTTCACTTTTCCTTTTGCATTTTGCTTTCGATTTCAGGGCAAGATCCTAACCAACAATCCAGCCGAGGGCATCGCCGTCTCCAACCAGAGTCTGGTGCTCCAAAATGCCAGCCGGGCGAGAAGTGGCATCTACACCTGTGTGGGCAGCAATCGGGAGGGCGACGGCGAGAGCAATCCCGTCCAGCTGGACATACGATGTGAGTAGGGGGGAGCATGGTGCACTTGGAATGTCCTTCGTCCTTCGCAGCTCGTCCTTGGCCTTAGCTGCAGTGTGTTAATTTGCATAACAGCTTAATTAAAACGAAGTGGATCTTTTGATTGCAATTTGTAACTAACACGTTACACAATGCAATTACAGCAGGACGGACAAGTATCCGTCTGTCCGTCAGTGTCTGTTTGCGACTTATCCTGCCAGAGACAAATTGAGTTTTTCCCGTAAATCAGACAAATAAATCAATTAAGCAGCAACAATGCAGCCACAAACGAGGCGACAATGCTGGCACTTGCTTTAAATATTTAATTGTGGAAAATCCTGGAGAGCTCGTCGTCGATTGCAATGCTCCCATCGAGCGAATACCAAGCTCAAGTTGGGCCAATGTTTTTCTTTAATTATGCAGATAGCCGTGCAATTGAAAACGATGTCCTGCGCTTTGTCTCCTTGCAGTTGCTCCCGTTTGCCGACCTCGCCAACGAATCTCCTACAGCTCGGGCCGACATGAAACCGTCAAGGTGGCCTGCGAAATTGATGCCAATCCCGCGGAGGCCACCTACGTTTGGAAATTCAATGCAACTCAGGGCGAAACAGTTGACATACCGGCTTCGCAAGTGGCCGTGGATCGGGGCCGGAGTATTGCCCATTACACGCCCATGACGGAGAATGTAAGTTCACCACCATCACAGCCATTTTCCTGTCCCAGTCCCTGTCCCTGTCCATGTCCATGCCCAATACCATGCCCATGCCCATACCCATTCCGAATCCGAATCCGAATCTGAATCCGAATCCTGGTGCACTCCTGGAGGCCAAATAAATCAGTCCGTGGCACGCCCTTGAGGGCCAGCACATAATTTTCCAAACGAGTTGCGGTTTTGAATTTTCAATTAAGGTTGAAAAGGTGTGTTGCCAACGGCGTTGCCATCGCCGCAGTGCATGCATAAATTAAGCCAACGAAATGCATTGTCACTCAACCCAGCCCCTTATCCCTGCCCCACCTGCCCCACCTGCCCCAACTGGACCCCCATGCCGCCATATCCTTTCACCACCCACACTCGTACTGAAGCCTGTGTTTGCGATTCCTTCTTTGCATTGCCAGGACTACGGAACTCTGCTCTGCTGGGCCACCAACGAAATTGGCGATCAAAGTGAACCCTGCGTATACACAATATTCCCAGCAGGTGAGTAGCAAGCGGGGAGGGGGTGTGGCCGTGTGTGGAAATGGGTGATTCACCTGTATGCTGGGTTACGTGCCTTGGTGCCGACAGCTTTTGGGTCTGCCAGCGCTTAAAAGGTTTATTCGGCACTCAGGGACGTTTATTATGTATTGTTCCCCATTACTTAAATTGAATTTATTATCAAACATTGGCAAAAATCCTTAATTTCATTAATATTGAATAACACGAAGTACATTTTTCAGTTTAGTGTTCAGCCACACGGTATCTGTAGGTCCATCAGCAACATTTGTAGCCGTGGGATAGAGCTTTGCTCCCAGCGGTTTTTGTTTTTGTTTATGTTTTGTTTTGGGTCTTGCCAACTCCCGCTGTGCTGATTTGTCGATGACTTTGGCACTTTGGCGCTTCGCTTTTTCTGGCTGCTGGATTAGGCAAACTTGCGCTGCGAGTTAGCTTATTGATTTTGCAGAGTATGCGCATGCAAAAGCCGTAGACAAATGCTTGGGGTCCCGACAATTTGTTGCTTGATCTGCCACTAAGCCGGAATAATAAATACCTCTTTCTTCGTCCGCTCGCTTGCAGGCGAGCCGGATCCGTTGCTAAACTGCACGGTGCTCAACCAGACATCGACGGGATTCCAAATCGAATGCATTGAGGGCTTCAATGGCGGCCTGCAGCAGGACTTTATAATGGAGGTTTACATGAACGGAACGACACGACATCCCAAAATTTCAAAATCAAAGTGAGTACGCCTCGAATGCCGGAACTGTACAAAAAGAAACTGGGGAAAAGGAGGGGGGGCAAAACCCAGGAAAAGAGGCGGAATGGACACGGAGCATTCAGAATCACACGCAGTGTGACTTCTGCATTACAACAAGCCCAACGAGCCGTGGCATCGAACAGAACGCATGGCCATGGTTACGTTTGGATCCATGGTTATGGAACCATTGCGATGTGAGCATCCTGCAGCTGCTGCTCCTTCGTCGAAACCCATTTGTCCTGCTCTTTGCTCCGGCACTGGCACTGGCCTTTTTTGCGGTTTCCTCGTTCTTGATTTGGACATTCAAATATCGATTCAACTTCGTTGCAGGCGACCGTACTTTGAGGTAAGCGGCCTGGTGCCCGGCATGGGCTACAATGTCTTCCTCATCGCCAACAACAGCAAGGGCCGTAGCAACGCCACTATTTTGCAGGTCTACACGCTGAAGGATCCGGAGAAGCAGACGGGTGAGTTTAATCACACGGGACTCACAGACCCCCAGCGAATCTCCCAGTTTCGAGAAGCAAATCCCACCTATGTACATGTGGCCCGACTGATGCGGGCTGTCCTGCCATTCCCCTCTCTCTCTCTCTCTCTCTCTCTCTGTCTCTCTGTGCGTTTGCAATTTCATGCATGTCCTGGTCCGAGTCCTTGCGCACTGCCTATAAATTAATTGGCAAGGGCCTGCACTTACAGCTGCTTCATTTGTCTCCTAGTTGTGGGCCCAGTTTTGCTAACATGCTTTCTTACCCTTATGCCTTATTTCAAACTGCACGCTTTATTTTAGTTAAAATAACATTCACTAAGTCCTTCCAAGGACTTAGGCCTGCCTATCCCAAATCAAAAGCGACAGCGACCACGACCAGCGACTGCGTTTGCGACGAGGATGAGTTCCTAAATCTGGGCAAGGGAATTAGCCACGACGAGGGCACAGACGCTGACCAGCAAGAAGGTAGCGGTGGACTATCCTTTTCTATAATTTTCTATTAACTATACTTTTTACGCTTTAATTTGTACTACTGCCTTGTTTGTTTATTATTGTTTGATTTACTATTAATTCAATGTTATTATTTAAATAAGAATTTTCATTTGTGTTATGATTTGTTGTTTTACGTAGTTTTAGTTGTTATTCGTGTGTTTAATATTAAATATTTATTTGTGTTTGTTTCCCTTAGCCGTTTGAAATAATATGTTAGTTTTATATTTGCTGTAATTAATTTCCACTTACAAATTTTTCGGTTTATAGCACCATTAATTCACTTTAACAACTTCACCCCACCAAAAGAAAGCTGCAAAAAAAAGCTGCACAAATAAATCCGGATGCCAAATGGTTTTATTTTCCTGTTCCCTTTTTTATGTTGGGTCACTAAAAATTCTCGACATGCCGACACGGACTGAGACCGAAATTAGCAAGCCAGGGGTTGGCGGTGGAAAACGGGTTGGATTACAACTCACAGATATGCACAAATACACAAATACACAAATACACAAATCCACGCACACATGCACCCACACACATGCAGCTCATTAAGGCGGCACTAAATTCAAGGCACGTGCGACAGAAACTGCCACCGACAACAGCAACAACAGCAACAACAATAGGAACAAAAACAGCCAAAGGACGAAGACTGGACCAAGAACGGAACGTAGTTAGCAGCTCATAAAACAATGCAGTGTCGCTGTGAGGAAGAAGGAGAAAGGTGGTGCACAGAGAGAAAAATCCATAGCTGTCGCATGACATCACTTTGAAAGGTGTCAAAAAGTATGCAGCACAAAAGATTCGCTGTACTTAGAGGCACTTTCATTCGCGATTTCATGAAATCACCAAATTCCCATTAAGTACAACTCGTTGCAAAGGAGCTGTGGCTGCTCTCCGATTTTTGTCTGTGCACTTAGGGCAATATGTAAATGGAGAAGCACTTGCTTATCCGCCAATCTCTGGTCTCTTTCCGGTTTCCCCTTTTTTACTTACCCTCATTCTCTCGCAGACCTCTCGCTGGCCTATGCCCCCGTCATCGAGGACATCCGGCCATTCCTCGGCATTCTGGCCGGCATCGTGGGCAGCATTTTCCTGGTGGCCCTCATCATTGTGATTGTGGTGCGTGTGCGCGGCTCTTCGGGGCGCGATCGCAATAATTACTCGCATCCGGGAAGCGGCGTCGGCGGCGTGGGCGGCACCACCGGCAACGGCAGTGGGATTGGCGGCGGTGGCGGCGGAGTGGGCGGCACTACGGCCAACGGGAACGGCAGTCTGGGCCTGCTGGCGAGCAACAACAATGGCAGCCTCGTCATCGGCACGCTGGGCCACAATGGCGGGCAATCAGTGCAGGATATGCATCGCATCGGACGGGAGACGTGCCATGTGACGAGCAGTCTGGACAGCATCGACAAAATCCGGACATCATACCGCAAGGTGGGTTGGGTGAGTTTCCACAGGTGGCTCCGATTATAGCGGTCCCCGAGCTAATCCCTAATGCCCACGGGGCTGAATCCCATTATCCTTTCTTTTTTTTGTTTCTTGCAGACGGACACGACCTGGACGATGAGTGGACGACAAAGGGTCATGGTCGCACTTACGCCACGGCGGCGATGGCCGAGCAGAACGCCGTGATAACCTCCGGCACCTATGATCACCTGATGCCCACGTACGCGGTGGTCGACAAGAAGACAGCGCCGCCTCCCGGCCATGGCCAGTACATCCAGTATAATACACTCATTCCCGTTAGCAAAATGGGCGCTTATGCCAATCAACAGCAGCAGCTGCAGCAGCAGCCGCAACAGAAGGTTAGTTATGGACATGGACACCCGTGTCCGACACCCTAATCCACTTCCACTGGCGGGCACAAAACCTTTCACAATGCGCCGGAGATACCTCACCTCCATCGGAGCATTAATTTATGACCCATGACCCATGGACTGGTGGTGGCCAGGTGGTGGTCACCCCTTATTGTTTCACTTGGCCAACAGCCACCATCCACATATTTCTGGTTAAGTGGTTTTTATAGCCAGCAGCTTGTTCCTCTGTATTTTGGGGTAACGATGAAGTAGTTCCTGATAATCGCAGCGAAGTATCTTAAAGGAAGCTCTAACTTGAAAGTGCGGCAGTATATAAACAGTATATAACATTTTGGCATGAATTCGGTTAGAGTCAATTTAGCAGTATCTAACTAATCTTCAGTCTTCAGTCTTCAGTCTTCAGTATTAGAATTAGATCAATATTAAACATTGAGATACAAATAAGTTGAGCAAAAAGTTAATGGGGCTGAAAAGAAAACTACTTGAAACTAGCTCTCTGTCACTGGAGAGCTGCGAAAATATTGCCAACTGACAAAAAGGAAGAGTTCCTTGTGAAAAACTTCTGAAGGTCGCCAGCGGAAAAAGAAGCGAAACAACAATGGCTCTGATGGGAATAGAACAGCATCATCTGCAGTTGTGCGAGAAGCGAGGAAACCAACATAATTTGAAAATCATTTAAGTAGAAATTTCTCTGTGCCAGCCACGCCCCTATTCGTAGCCGTAAGAGGCAGTAAGCGATAGCCGAAGCTCCGAAGGCAGCCGCAGCAGCTGCAGCAATATAAATTTTCCATTTGCGAATTTAATAAAAATAAGTTGCAGGCGGACCCAGCGCCATTCGAGACTGCGGAGCAGCAACCGCTAAGGAGCCAAAGGATGTGCGCATCCTGTTTCCATTCCCCAGCGCTCCTTCGCCAGCAACCTCGAAATGCAATAAACGGCCAAGTGTGTGCAGTGCCTCGCTGCTGCTTCTGGCTGGAAAATGACTGCTGGGGGCAGGGCCAGCAAACGGCAGACACATTACAAACAGGCGCCGGATGTGGGCGGTGTCTGGCCTAAACAAACAGACGACCAGCAGCAGACATAAAGCAGTCAGAAGCGAGTCGTGAATTCTGGCTGATGTGTATTAGCTTTAACCTGCCGCAGGTTATTAATGGCATGTCACTTGGCATTTACAGCTTGGTATTCTGTGGGAAAAGATTTGGCAGAGTCGCGGATTTTTATATCACTGGGACAATCATTGAAATTTTCCAGCAGCTTAGTGGTTTGATTCGCTTAGAACGGCAGTTTCGCTTTTGACCACGATGAAGATAACTATAACTAATTTCGGACAAGTTAATAACTAAACCTTTTAACCTTAGTACGTCTTTGGTATTAAAAGATATACTTATATTGAATATCTATCTCTGTTTCCTTCAACTTTCTGCCCCCCAGACTGAGCTCAGCTATAGCGAACTAAGCGCTCCTCTGGTCAGCGGCCCGGTGGGCGTTCAGCGGATGGCGCCCTACTGCAGCGCGACCTTGGGACGGCCGGGCAGGCAGGCGGAACTTAAGCGGGCGGAGCCCAACATCTACTCGCAGGTAAATGTGATGATGGACGACGAGATTCTGGCCGACTTGCAGGCGGCCACAGCTTCCGGCAGAAGCTATGTGGCCGGAGCCGTGGTCGACAATGTGGGTGGAGCGCCCAATCTCTACGTGCAAGGCTATGCGACGCGTGTTTAGTTTGTTATAATTTCGTTATTTACTTAGTGATTGCTTGTTCAAAATAAACTTAATTTATTCCACTCATTATCTGTATGATTTGTGCAAAGCTCTAGTTTAATTACATGCAATATTTGTGGGCAGCCACAGAAATAAATTATCATCCTGCCCCGATAAAAAGCTGACCAAATCAATAAACCTACGTCCTACGTTGGAAAAAAGAAAATGTTTCGTACCGGCATGGAAAATATTTATCTTCCATCGAAAAGCAATTTTGGTTATTACACATACGCACCGTAGCACACACAAATGCAAAGATGCACAAAAAAAGAATACTAAAACCTGGCTTTAGAAGACACAGAAAATCTGACAGTTGTAGAGTAATGGCGAAGCAATACCCTCACTGAAAGCGCATAAAATGTTTGATGGAATTTGACCAGAAAATTGAGTACCTGGGATTCTGGGCCCAGATTTGCAAAGAACCTGCCTGTGAAAGGTAAACACATAAACTTGACAGATACGACAGAAGAGGAGAACATTTTTCGAATTTGTCTGGCCATGGCAGACAAGTTGTGTTCCGATTTTGTGGAACACTCCCATCGGGACTTTTGCTCTTTGTTTATCCGGCCAGCTTTCATTCCCCTCAATTATTGAAAAGACTTGAGTTACGAACAAGTGTATATACATATGCAGGCTGGACAGGTAGCAAATGCACTAGAACAGCCATTGTGTTCTAGTAAGAGAACTCGTTCGTTGGGAATACAAACCAAAACAACGATTAATGCAACCACATGAGCGCAGTTCTGGCATCCATTTCACAAAATGACATTGTTTGGGTTTATTGTCATTTATGGAAGAGTTTACACGACATGCTCTTGGCACTCGAGTGCTTTTCCATGCAATCTATGCAAATAAGGAGCAGCTAATAGTTTGGCTTTTCTTTTTTCGAACTATTTTTGGTTGGATTTCTTTCTGTCGCCTAAGTGAAAAGCCACAAAACCCTTCAACAAGCCGCGTTATTTTATATAACATAATCTTTTGTTACCGCACTTAATTGGATATTTTGAAGTCTGTGCCCCGTGCACTCCCATTTGAATGGAGCTAAAAATTAATTCACCAAAACCCTGTTGTGCCCATTAAGAGTGCAACGTCAGGCAAACACGTTAATTACGGAAATAAGCATATAAACATGCGTCGCATACTCGCTCGCGCCCACAAAGCCAGCTCGCAGAAACACGGACCACCGATGGGCCAATTATTGTAGTAGCTCACCACATAGCCAGCCTCTTGTATGCCACGGTATGCCATGTTGGCTAAATAAACGCCTGCCGCGATGTTAACTATCAGTAGCGGGGCGAGGAGTAAGTGGGGGCGGTGCAACCGCAGAGTAAGCGACGCCTGCAATATGCGTGGTAAACCACGTATACTCGTACATATTAACACACAGGCCACTGGCACACTTTTCACATTTACTACACCATGTCATTAAATGGCGGAAAATAATTAATATTATGTTTCAGTCCAATACAATCAGTTCGTTTCAGTTCGTGTGCGCTAGAAAAGGTTCATTTTCGTATTTTTCCCCTATGTAAATAGGGACTAGAAGTTTCAAATATTTTAGGAAGTTACGAAAGAGCTACTGCTAATTAGTTGGCGCCCCACCTGGGACCCCATACGTGGACCTGAAGTAACGTGGTTTATATATTAGCTATATTTAGCTATGCTGCACATTATCATTTACTCTCCCCATCGATCAATTACCTTTGTTTCAACCTTCAGGCTCGCAACTAACCGCAGCATATAAATCATCACATGACTAAAACCTCATTACCTACTCCTCTACCTAACCGCCACAGATCGATCTGGCACATCATCCCATGCCCATGTACTCAACGAGCCCGATGTTTGGCACGAACAGCACCATCACCGGAGTCACCATGTCGCATCCATCACAATTGGCCACCTTCTCGCCGACGCCGCCGCCGCCCATCTTCACCCACAGCATGGTGACCACTGGCGATGGGCTCCTGCAGCCGGTGACGTGCATGGGCCTGGTGGCAACATCTTCGGCAGGGGCACCGGTTCCTGGCCCGCTTCCACTACCCCCGCAACAGCAACAGCATCAGCATCAGCAGCAGCAGCAGCAGCAGCAGCTGACAGCGGCCAATGGCGGAAACGGAAGCATCGTCGGCATGGGCATGAGCCTTTATGGCAGCGATGTGGTAAGTGTCAGTTTGATGTACTTCCCCAATTCCTGGACGTTCCAGCTGCTCCTGCTTGATAGCGAACCGGTCGTCAAGGCAACTCTCTCGCCTAATGTCCAAAACGTTGAAAGCATCAATATGCAAAGTGGATTTTGGGGCAAGGATTTTTGGCAGTGCTTCTGGCCCCGAAAAAGATGGGGAAACGGTAGCAGGAAACATTTATCTTGGCCCCCCAAACCACCAGCACCTCGGGGCCATCTTTTGTGCCCAATTTTGCTTTCGTTTTTCCCTTATAAATGGCAGCCGCTGGGGCGGAAAATGGGTTTTTGCGGTTGGACCGATAACGACTGAAGTGATTGCAACCGCCGAAAGGGTATTCAAATGTAGAAAATTACGAGTGGAAACTGTTCCGCGTTCGGATATTTAACGCCTAAGTGGAACACGACTGAACAACTTAATTTTGGGTCCCAAGAGATCTACTTTTTTGGTTTGGTTCCCATCACAATATCCCATACATTGTGCTCCTTTCAATCGATTAGGCCACCCAGTGCGTCATCGATCAACAGATGACTCACAATCGCCTCATTCCAGTGACAGTGCAATTTTCTGGCAATCCATAACCTTTGGTCCCCCAACAGACAACTTTAAACTCAGCTGAAGTGAGAGAGGGAGACAGAACTTTGACGTCATTTTCAATGGGTTCAAGGCGGTAAATGACCCCTGAATGTGCTGCAGGATAATAAAAAGCAAAAAAATCTAGCCGCTTGCTGTCCCGCTCCAGCCGCCAGTGTCCGCCATTCATTGTCTCTGTCCGTCGCTTTATAAATACCCCATTATGTATACTCCCAACGCAGCAGCCCAGCAGCCCAGCAGCGCAGCAGCGCAGCAGTGCGTTCGTCCTGGCCCTGTGCTCCTCGATTTCCCTGCTAGTGGAGCAGGCCAACAGGCTTTGGCCATTGCATTGTCTCTGCCGATGTTCGTTCCAGCAAAAGAATTACGTTTTTACAACAATATCATGCCAAAAGGACACTGCGGTGTGGCAACTTTTGACTCTAATGATTGCAATTATTATGACCCAAATAAGAGGAAGAGCACCAGGACGAGCTGGAGAGAATGGCAAAAAAGCGGCAGCAAAACAACATCATCATCAAAGGCAGCAGCAGCAGCAGCAGCAGCAGCAGCAGCAGCAGCAGCAGCGACTGAATTCACAATGTTTTATTCCGCTGCTGCCATCTCGGGCATTTTTTGTGTTGCCTTTTCTTGAGCTGCTCCTTTCGTTTGTCACTGATGTGGCCCTTGTTTTTTCCCGGATTGGGCTCCCAAAGGCGGCCCAAACCAAAACACTTTGGGCCGTGTTGGCCCAGGGGAGTTGGACAAAACAGAGAAAATGGCTGCGAGACTTGTTGGTTTCGTCTTTTTGCGTTTCTCTTGGTTTTGGCAAAACCAAATATTACGCATACGCAGCGTTTTTGCCGGCACACTCTGCTGGGCTGGGTGGCGGGAAACTTGAATTTGTAATAGCTGTGAGTACTCAAATAATGTGCGGCTCATTAATTTTAAAGCAGCGCTCTTTAGGACTTCTTGCCCCCGAGCTGTCGCCTCTTATTTACTTGGCTAAATACGGTTTTTGTCTCTGTGGCAAAGTGTCTCATCTCGACCCCCATCTTCTCAATACCATTTCAGGGCAAGCCCCAGCTGCTGAAGACCGTGCCGGAGGAGGTGCACCATCAGCTGAACGGGGAGGACATCCTGATCGCCCAGGATCGCAGTCTCGGATCGGGCACTCGCTTCTGACGCTAAACTGTGGGTCCGGAGGAGCAACTAATCTGAAGTCAGAGCCAAACAGGGAATGCAAATCAAAAGCGAGAACTATGAGAAACTAGAGAAAATCGGGGAATAATTGGTAAACAAATTGACTATAAGTTGTATGTGATGAGCCAGAAAAAACGCAATTGAGTTGATTTTAAAGCAGAGGAGAGCTGCCTTAGCTAGCACTCTTTTAAGGAAGCAAATAACATTATACGATGATACCAAATGGATGGCAAACCCTGTAAAAAATAACAATAAACTGTGCGTGTAAATTGTTCGAGGCAAGCGTGAAGCTCAGCAAAAAATCCATTAAGCCTAAGAAGACGTGTAAATTACGGAATACAATTAACACTTATAGCTATAATTGGAACTAACATTAAATCGAAAAGAAACAAAAAAAAACACTGAATTGTTAATATATTTTTAAACAACAGCTTTAAGCGCCAAAAGAGAAACATACACGTACACTTTTAGCTAAGTAAACGAATTCATAATTGTTGTTGACCTTAGTTTGAGTAACCTAACTCCCATTAACATTTAGCTTGTAACTTGTGCGTAACTAAGGCATTTACAACATCTAAATCAAATTCATCTAGCTTTAAGCTTCAACTTAGCATAGTTCAAATTGTAATAAAAAGATCATAAAGAATTTAATGAAACACTAATCCTAAGGTAACCGAATAATGAACGATTCATAAACGACTTAAATTAGCAAATCCAGTTTGCATTTTATACGTAACAAACTACGAGAAAGAAAATCCAAACAGGTTTGCGAAGAAGCATACAAATCCCTGGGAAAGTAAAATTATAGTCTAAGGAGAAATGCATAAAATAATAAAATTAAAAGGCTAAGCAACTGCATGTAAAATATTTAATTGAGTATTAGGCTAAAGTTAATAAATTAAATTTAATAAAATGTACGAAAACAGAAATCACACCTGTACTGATGGCAATGGGAATCCCTTTTCAAACCAAGTCAATTGAACTTTCAATTGAACTTTGTATATCCAGAAAGAGAGGGTATCAATAACATTGGAAGGTAGGTGGTACCTAAATGCAGGTTAGCCAAGAGGATCGCGACCGCGTCTCCTCTCGATTTCACCTTTTTGGCCATTAACTGGAGCAGGCAGGATGCTGCAGCAAGCTGATGTTTTCAAACACGAGGGCGTGGCAGCGAGGGGCGGCGTGTCCTGTGTGCTCGGCACTGCCTTGTAGCCAACGGTAAATATTGACGGGCCGCGTGCGCAAACAAAGGGACAAGCGGAAGTCAAGCCGAGCGACACAACCGCAGAGGAACAATAACAAAAGCAGCCTACAATCTGCATTGAGTATAGTAGCAGCAGTAGCAGCAACAGCAGCAACAGCAGCAACAGCAGCAGCAGCAAAGGCAACAGCAACAGCAGCAGCCGCAGCAGCAACATCAACTAGTTGAAGCAGCAACATGGCCGATACTGCTCTCAAAAATTGTCAGGCCATGTAAATTTTGTATGCGAAAGCACTTAACACCGTTTTCGCTTAGGCAGCGCAAACAGCGAACAAGTTAGTGGCGTCCCAGGAAACTGAGTTAGATGATAGTCACCGGCATTTATGAGCCGGTAAGCAGGCCTACATGGAAAGCAAATTATGCAAATTTCGACCGCATCGCCGCCGCCGCCGTTGATGACTTGTAAATTTTGCGGTTGTTCCGGAATACCTGTTTAGATAGCGAGATATGCCATATATGCCAAAATCTGGGCATAGGCACACAAACACGGAACGCAACGCAACGCATACGTGGTGTATGTACAGATCAAATATTTGAACCTCAAGACGCCGGACCGAAATTGAAGTGGACCACATGTCAGGCCGCAAAGCCACATAAAGGGGTGACCAACATGGCCGTTAAGCCGCCAAATTGAAAACAATTAATCAAAACGCGGCACATAAATTATAAATTAAACGCCTGTTAATGCTCATTTCGGAGCTGAGGCAGGCCATTTCTATGATCTCTCAGCCGCTGAAGGCCATCAATCAGGCGATGGCAATAAAGCGGCAATCGAACGGCGGGAAATCATGCATCCGTTGGCAGAGTAAATGGCGCTCAATTGTTTCCTAAATCATAAATAAATATTAAAAATCAATTTGAATGCGATTCTCCTACCTCTGCGGCACAGAAAGATGAAATACAGCCGCAGTCATAAAATAAATAAATAGATTTGGAGGCAGACAACAATACGGGGAACACTCACACTCGTGTCGTGGAAATTGTTCGTAAGCAAAAACATGAAAGAAACTATTATCGATACGTAAAAACTCATTTGATATCATATTTTGCGAATATTTTGGCTAAATCCAGCCATTGTTCAATTCTTTCCTGCCAAAAAGTTCGGTAGTTTCCATACCCGTTGATTTTTATTACCTAAATTAAAAGTTTTGACACAAAGCGTTTTTTACTGCCCTTTTGCGACTCCGCGATGATAGATGATGAATCGCTTCGTCACAAAAGAATTCATGTATTTATGCGACATTTGCGTTTAATTGATTGTTCGAAATGACAAACGACCTTTCGTCTGCAACTCGCTTGATTTATGCCCCGCCGAGCTAATAAAACTTTACTGCGAGTTGTGCGAAATTAAACGAAAATGCCCCGCAATTAAGCGAGTTCCTTTTTTTTTACCCCCTCGACACACTTAAGCCGCCATTAATGCAGAGTTGCACTGTGTTGTCTGTCCGTCACTGCAGTGGCCTGATTTATAAGCCAACACTTACAACGCAGCAGACAAGGATCCAGATCCGGATGACGATGGGCACCAGGACGAGGACGAGGACGAGGACGAGGAGTGGACGCTTGCTGACCACAGAAACATTTTCTTACCACTGATTTATTTACATTTAAGCAATTTCGTCGCCATCGTTGTGAAGTTTCCAGACGGAAATTCGCAGCATTGCATCCGGAAATTGGCAACAAAATTGAAGGGGTGCATTGTCCTGTTCCCCCCCTTGCTCCTTCCCCCCTTGCCCACACGCGATCCTGGCCCCATTTACCATTTACCATACGCGAGAGGGCCAGAGAAGATTAATGCCGGCGCTTTTATTGTTCGGTCAGTCGCGTGGCCATTTCGTGCAATTTATATCGTAAATAAAAGTGACGAAGAAAATAAGGAAAATTTAAGCCGATGCTGCGGTGCAGATGTAAATAAACCGCATGAAGGGAATAGTGTGATGTGCCCACCTTTTACTGCGATTGCAAACGCCGTTAACGAATTGATGGCGGAAACTAAATCCGACACACGCATTGATTTGTTGGCCATACAAATTTCCAAGCCATACGCCACTCACGCTCAAAAAGAGCTGCCACTAAGCCTTGGCCTATAATGCATAACAAATGTAGGCAAATTTTTGAGGCCAACGAATGGCGACACCTTTGGCAGAAAAGGCCTAGGCCTAGGCATACATACATACGTATGTACATATGTGGGGCAAAGGAAGGAGAACATCGCATTTGAAGGTTAAATAAATTGCTGGATCCAAGCATATGCCCCAGGACCATAAATATTTGGGCTACGGAAGTGGGCAAACAAAGAAGGGTTTATGGCTGGCGATGCGGCAGTAACAAATGCGTGTATCCATTTACATAGAAAGTACCTGGCGTCGCACATTTCCTGCCTTACGCCGGATTCAGTCAGCCGGATTCCCGCCTCCGGTTAATATGGCGGCGTCAAAACAACATTAAACTCAAACCCGGGTAACCGTGAACCAGCCACCGGAAGTGTGTATATAACATAACCCACGCCCTCTCTCACACACACACACACACACACACACACACAGACAAACACACGAACACGGTGCGTATACGCAATAAACGTAAAATGTTTGAAATAGGGGAAGCCCCATTCCTATCCCGTAGCTGTGATTTCCCCTTTGGACGTTCACCTCTCAGAGGTAGCAAATTATTTTTTTAGTACTTTATTCAATGCGCATTAGGCGCGCACCCATTCATTTTTTTCTGCTCTTTTTTTGCCCCTGCAAATTTAGGTCGTAAAATGGGTGAAAAGGTGCGTGAGCTCTGGATTTTCCAGCGCTCCCCGCCAAACTACCAACTAATGTAGACAGGCACTTAATTTATGTTGAATTTTTTACAGCTCAGAGTGTCTGCAATGATTATGGAAGAAGTTTGCCTGCGATTTGTCAGGCGGCACGTGCCGAAAAAGCCATGGAAAATGAAATGCTTGACTTCGAAAGGCTAACTCTTTGCTGGCGATTTGGGTTCAGTTGTTGATTTGTAAATGGCTGGCTAAGTAAATGCAAAAGTATTACCCGAATGTATTGATATCATTTGAAATTTGGCGTCACACGGCGCATTCCATGACATAATTAGATCTGTCGAATAGATTGGCAATTAGTATTCATTAATGTTTATTTAAGTTTTTGAAACACTTTGTCAACTAATTAAAATATTGAATGCCCAAGCCCAAAACCCTTCATTTTCCGATGGTCCGAGTGATAAAATGACAAAGTTTTGACCACAAAGAGGTGGCTTTTTACGTGTGGGCCAATGGACAGCGCATCAAGTGACTAATTGGCAGAGTGGAAAATGATTTTTTTTGTTCATTTTCATTATGGTGATTGAATGTTTTGAACGGCGCCCAATCCGTTGATAGTCTATACTAAATGAAATGCAAATTGCTTCTTTTTTTTGCCAGTATGCAAACTAATAAACATAATATTTATGAATTTTATCGAATTTGCCGTTTGTGCACGCTTGAAATTCGGTTTATTAAAAAGGGCTTCATAGATAATTAATAAATTGCGCATCATTTGCAAATTGCAACTGGCAGGATCATGCATGGTCAGATAGAAAAGACATTTTATATTGCTGACCAGTTGGCAGACCGCTGTGGCTGAGTTGGTAATTCAAAATGATTTCATTGACATTCATATAATTGCATTTAAATTTTAGTCTTAATATATATTTAATTATGTTGCGTTGGCCTTTTAAAGGCAGCCAACCAGGCAAAAAGCAATGGTTAATTTATGCAAAACTTTCGTTGCTGGAGTCTCGAAATTACAGCGTGTTTTTATTGTCTATAATTACTCGATGTGAAAATGTTTTCGCAATTATGAGAGAAGAGAAACCTTGCGGATATTTTATCGCCCTTCTTAGTTCGAAAGCGAAATTCGTGCTTTTGGCCAAATTACAGACCCAAAAAGTTTCTCAGCTGGGCGTGGCGACCTCTAATTGGTTTTTGATTTCGTCTTGCGAGAATGCCGAACCGAAAAATGTTTGCGACATTTGCAGCACCGACAACTAAATTGCTTTTGAAGTCCTGCACATGCCTACAATTTGTGGCAAAGTTTTCTAGGCAAATAACAAAATTAACCAGAAAGTGGAGCCAGTGGAGCCAGTGGAGCCAGTGGAGCCATCGGAGGGTTAACTCCACTCGCTTCTTTGCAGCGTAAGTGTGCTTTGGAAACTTGACTACGCTAATATGTCACTTTGTCGTGGGCAAAAGTTAGCATCCCCCCTCGCACCTGCCCATGCACTTTGGTCCTTTTAGCTCAGTTTTTAGCCAGCCGCCTGGATAAGTGTGTGTGAAACCAGCATCCTTGCCGGGAAAGGATGAGGAAGGCAGACACGCTGCGGTTGTTGCCCTGCACCCCGCTTCACACACACGATTCCACATTAAACTTGCAGGAACACAAATTGTCGCTTACCCGAAAAGTCTGCATCCACAGGTAAAAAGTGGCACCTCTAAAAGCTTCAGCTCAAAGACAACAAATAAATTGAATTGAATCCAGACGAGACGCGACGACACGAACTCAAATGAAATTTCAAGAAATTACGAGGAATGAGGTATACTATAAGGGCGTGCTTCCTAATGGAAGAAAATGTTGACAAATTAAGGCAAACTCTATGGGAGAGTTGGCTAAAACCAGCTTGAATTTTGAGATCAGCAACCTTTGTCTTCAAGCTTACACATCTGCCACTATAAATGTATTTGTATACTTTTCAATTAAAAACCTAAAGCTACTATGTTATTCAAGTTAAGCTTTCAGTCACTGCATTACTAACGTGATCCACGAATCCTATTAAACGTATGCATTTTTCATTTTGTTTACTCTTACATCACAGCTAGAAAACAAGTCATGTTCAAACACTTTCGCTTTATAAAGCAATTAAATTGAGTTTATTAAACAATTCAGGAGCAATGATATTGTATATGCAATATGGAAAATCTTTATTACATCCTGCATCCTTGATTCTTTAAAATGCATTCAATTAAATTGCCAAGCAATCGCTTTTAGTGGCAGCCAGATAACGTCTAAAATCACAAACACTCGCACACATGGCCTAAATGAATTTGCAGGCAGCTCCCTTAGGTGTGCAATAGTTTTTGGCCAATCAAGTGCAGCTGGAAACTCAGGGCCTGGCTAAATCACTTTTCTAGCCTTTAAAATGCAAGCAGCGGTTTGTTTATTTATTTTACATGCTTTTCACACCCACATATGTACACACACACACACACACTCGCACACTCGCACACTCGCACACTCGCACACTTCTGGCACCTTTTTGATTATAATTTACGACTAAATGTTGTTGCCGGTGGGTGGCAGTGGGTGGCATTCTGTAAACTTTCCTCTGGAGAAAGCGACACAGAGAGATAGAGCGGGAGAAAGGGACGGGGGAAGTGGAATGGAAGTGGATGCGGAATAACTTCTTCATATTGCAAACACATTTACTCGGCAGTTCTTGCAACTGCCAAAAGGTGTGCCTGTGCCTGTGTCTGCGTGTGTGTGTGTGTGTGCGTGTGTGTGTGTGTGCCTGTGCGGTAAAAGTAACTTTTAAAAGGCAAGCAAAAAGTTGCCTTTCCTGGCTTTCGGCTGGCTTGCTTTTATTTTTCGGCAGCCAGACCGCACTACCATCCACAGCCACATCCACACCCACACCCACACCCACACCCACCCAATTCCCAACTTGGCTACATTTTATTAGAATTTAAAATACATGCAGACGCCATAAATTTTATGAGTTGATGCGACAAGCGAAAGTTGCAGCAAAGTTGCCACTGCTGCGCCGCTGCTGCTGCAGCCGTTTTCCGTGCTGTGCATAATTTATGCTCATTAAGCGCAAATGCAATGCTGACCCACATAGGCAATTGACTGCACTTACAGTAGCCCAGTGGCATTCGCATTCCCAGAAAGCCAAGGAAAAGCGGAGAAGAAGGATGCAGGAGCTGCCTGGTTGGGCAAACGGATTCACGCTGGAATAAATGCCTTTTACTGTTTCGGTATGCAAACTTTTTCGCACTCAAATTGCAGCAGCAGCAGCAGCAGCAGCAGCAGCAACGCAGCAGCAACAGCAGCAACAGCAGCAACTGCAGCAACTTTCACACATTTTCGTCTTCTGCCCTTTTGGCTGGTTGCACATTTGAATGCCTCAAATTGTTTGCTGTTTTGTTGCCGGCCTGGCATTGTTTGAGTGCCGAAGGACGAAAAAGAAAGCTGCAATTTTTTGTGGCTCTTTTCTGTGCCGCTTTTTCAACACCCAACCCCGATGCCAAAACTTCCCTTTGTTTTTTTCCCCAGCCTTCTTCTATTTTTGTTATATTTTGTCACAGGCAAAAGCGGAAGAGGAGCTGCGACCCCCGACTCGAATGAATTGCAATGAAATTTTGAGGCTCACTCCAGCCGCCATTGCAACGAATTGAATTTGCACAGAGATGGGGGTCAAAGGAAAAAGGGCTGAACGGGGTAAGACGGGGGTACACTTAAAAAAAAGGCAGTTCTACACTGAAGAAGTAAGAAACGTTCTCCAAAGTGAGCTCGTTTTCCTATGATAAATTATACTTAAATGCAGGAATTTGGTTTTTATAAATTTCATCAAACTTTTGTATATTTTAACTCTTTTTTTTCGAGTGCACTGGCTGTTATTTTGGCTGCCTACCAGCCTGCCAGGCAGTCGTCAGTCAGATGGGGGAACTTTTGTTGCGGCCTGGCGCCAAGCCAAAACGGAAGTTTGGTGTTAGAAATCGAGCTGCAGACGACTCCAGCGGCCACTCCCCCAGTTTTCCGCAGCGCCCGCATCTGTTTTTCCGAAATGCCTGCCATATGCATCGCAGAACGGCAGACGTAATGAATTTTCGGCACTTTCCTTGCTAATTTTCCAAGTAACAGCGGCAAGCAGCAGCCGAAAAATGGAAAATTCCTTCTATATTTTTTTTTTTTTTTTTTTTTTGAGCTCCCTCTCCTTCGGTTAAGTTATTAACATGACTATATTAACACTCAATTTGTGGTCATTGGTGAGTTGTGTGTGTGCTATTTTTTGGCAACAAGGGGTGCAGTTGCAGCGATTTCATTTTATTTGCACACACAACAGCCAAAAGCCATTCAAGGCACGCAAAGAGTAGAAAAGAAAGAGCCCGGAAAATGGGGTGAAGTGTTGAAAATTATAGACATGCTGGCATTTGTTTAAATAACGCTGCCACCTCCCCAGCCCGAACCAGCCCCTCATCAATTCCACAAGGCCGCAGAAAATTGGCCACCAAACACCGTTGCAAATTCAGACCTCAGACAGGCTGCGGACATACTATGGAAGCCCCATTTTGCCCCACTACCTCACCACCCCCTCACCAGCCCCCACCCCCTTTAGCGCCACCTCTGTGCCACTGAGCGGCATGCATTTGTTGCTGTTTTTGTTGGCGGTTTGGAGGTGCCACTGCTTCTGTTGGCGGTTTGCTCTTGCCGGTTTTGCATGGCGCTTTTTGCAGTTTTTAACGGCAGTCAGTTTGCGGCTGACGTTGTCGACGGTTAATCTCGCATGGAAAATGTGGCCATGGAGGTAACATCTGTTGTTTATATCGGTTGGGGCAATTCCGTCTCTTAAATGGGAAACATTACTCGTGAAAACAATGTTCAGCTGGGTAAATGTAATATGCTGCTGAATTGATCTGCTTAAAGTAAGGCAAGATATGCAATAAAATAATTATCTAGAAATAATGCTCAGACTCTCTGGTCGGCTTTTGTTCCCCAGGGGACAAGTTTTCTGCTTTGAATTTTCCCTTCCTTTGAGCACTCTCAATTCAATTTTCACGTTAATTACACAGAGTCAAGGCAGCCGCGTTGCTGCTGAGAAAAATAACACAAAAATGTTGCTTCAAGTTGCCACTTAAGTCAGCCAACAACAATCACCACGGCGCACCTGTCCACCACCCAAAAACCACCCAAAATCCACCCAAAACCACCCAAAACCACCCAAAAACCACCCAAAACCACCCAAGTCACCTACTGAGGGCAGCCGGCATCATTGCTTTGTCCATTCATTTCGGAGTTTTGAGTGCCTAAAAGGCATCAAAGCAGCGCTGAAAACTACGGAAAACTAATTGCAACTACACAAACAGAAGAATACACAACAAACCAGCAACAATTATATACAAAATTGAGGCTAAAAAACTTTATTAATTGCAAAAATTCCCCCCAGTTGTATAAAATAGTTGAAATTGAGACAGCGGGAAAAGGGTGAAGAATGCGAATGGGGGTAAGTTGGTGTTTGCTGGAGGTGGAAAAAGTTGACAACTTCATTTACAACGTTTGGGTCGCCTTGCCACGCCCCCGCACCACCGCACCCCCTCACCACCGCACCCCCTCCCGCATTCCAAGATCGTTCCGGCATTGTTGCTCGCACCTACTTAACTTTTAATTAAAGCAAACAAAAGACAAGGCGGTGAAAAACGGGGGTATGGAATGGAATTGGTTGGAGTTGGGGTTGGGGTTGGAGATGGAGTCGGAGTCGGAGAGAGAGACGTAGACGTGAAAATATCAAATGACGGCAAGTGACAAAAACCGTAAAACGAAACGTGCAAATAAAATGTTGACTGTTGTAACAAAAGCTGTCTAAATTAAATGAGGCCACCAAAAAAAAGGAAGAAAATGCAAAAACTCCACCAGAAATGGAGGAAGGAGGGGTTATAGTGTCCTGGGCTCGGTCATTGTCACTTGTAAGCTTTTGTCTTTGATGTCAGTTCCCATCGCCAAGACTCCCTGCTTCGACTTTTTGCTCGGCAATTTGCATATCATGATATCAGCTAAGACTTACACTTGGGAAAATTCAAATGACACCTCCTCACAGCAAACACGTCTGTGTGATAGGGGTTTTTCCTTAAATAGTGTACTAATTTTTCGCTGGGCTTAAACAGCAGACAGAACAGGAGGTGCAATTAAAGCTTATTAGCACAACAATGCGTCAGGGTAAACATTGGCTTAATAAATATTTCGTGCATTGTAATTATAATAACAAAAACATTAAATGATCCATTGTTTTGTGTTATGTGTAGAGTAGTCAAGCAATTAAGCTGGGCAAATAAATGCATTTATTAATTGATTAACGAATAAAAATGAAACAAAAACCAAACAGAGAGCCCCCTGAAATGGAATCCCATCAATTTCTGCAAATTACAAAACATTAAACATATAATAATGCATTCAATTAAGAACTAATAAGAGAAATTAATATTGCCTGGAGTGCTAATAAGTTAAGCGGTCAGCCGCAAAACGGGAAACAAAGACTGATAAATAATTGGAAAAGATTAATATTTAAATGCGTTTAATAAACAACTGCTGCTGGGCAAAAGCAATTATGAATTTCTATTTCAGCAAATACCAAACGATATAATATATCAACCATGTACGAGTATGTATGTGCTTAGCTGCATTTAACCCGTAAGATGAATGAATTGTTAAGCAACCAAACGAAAGTTGCCTGCCATTGATAACATCACTGTTATCAGCCAAAACCCAAAATCATATCGCTTATGAGCTAATTACCCATACGCCATGTAGCACATCACGCAATATTGTCCCCAAAATGTCGAACAAATAACGAAAATGAAAATGCTCAACAGTAGTGCGTTGGTGTGCGTGGGTAACGTGTTTTCTGCCACGAAAACAAAAATTTTGTTTGTCTGCCACATGAAAAGATACGTAGAGCACACAGACACGGAAAAGTTATGGGTGGTGGAAAATGGGGAAAGCGGGGAAAACGGGGAAAACGGAAGATGGAGAGTCACGGCCGCAGTGCATGGAAATTAAATGGCGTGCCATTTCCGTGTCGTGACTGTCATTTCCGCTTCCTGTATTTATACAAATCACAAAGTAAGCCAAAAATACACGCCGAGCACGAAGAGCGTTGTGTGTGCGGTGTAGTTGTTCTTGGTGCGCTCGCTTTTATGGCAGTCGAAAAGTTGAACAAAATAAATGAACTTTAAATGTCTTTATGGAAAGGACAACGAACGCGCGGGCATAAAACTTAAAACGGAATGGAAGTGAAATGGAATCAAATCAGCGACGAACGTGGCCCCAAAGGATACGCATTCGGCAGGACATAAACCAACTGTCAACGTCTTTGACGAACTGAAAATTCGGAGCAACAGTGAGTTGAACCTTACATATACATTTATATTTTATATGCGCATATACGTGTATAGAGGGCGAGGGGAACAACCGGGGAACGTGTCAAACAAAGCCAACGTGAATATAAAAAGCGAACCGCTTAATTAAATTGTTTGCGGGTATTAAAATGGCAAAAAAATAGAAGGGGAAGGGCGCACGGAATGAAAACTTGAGCTGGCAGGGCATGCGGGTCAAGAAGAGTGGCGAAAAGGGCGCGGAAAATCGCGCGGAGACACATAGGGATAGAGCAGAAATGGAAGGAAAATGAAAAAGGTCAAAGGCTGTGCGGAAATCTCCATTGTGATGCCTTGGGATTAGCTTGTGACTTTCGAGTGAATTGTAAGCGTGTCAAAGCGTGGCGAAAGGATTAAGCGAAAGGATTATAACATCTCAACTAAGGAGCTGCCGGGGGAGGGGGAGGGGGGAGGGGTTGGTGGGAAACCCCCCAAGTAAAGCCCAGAGGAAATTAGCGAGTGCACATCCAGACATATGTTCAAATTTGGCTTCTCTCCCCAATGAGTTAGGCAATAATATTTAATAAAAATTGCTTTCGCGAATGAAATTTAAATGGGATATGGCATAATTCAATTTATCAGGGAAAAAATGTAAATTAAAATCACGTTAAATTGAGTCATTTAATAATGAATCACATTTTTGTTTTTAATTAAATGTCTCACCTTAGACGCTTAAGCTTTTAACATTATGCATACAAATAAATAACTATATTCATCAATGTGATATTTTTCAACAACCACCAAAAAGGATAATGGGCTTTAAAAAAAACAATTAAAAACGGCAGGCTATGATGCAATGCAAAAAATTCAAAGAACTGCAGTATTTGCACAGTATTTGCATCAATTAAAGCCAGATAATTTAAGCCTTATTTCAGTGAATTGAGGTCAGCAAAGGTGCGCGTGTAAAGCGCAGCAATATTCAGCAATTAATTGCATTGACAGCATTATGAAACCTTTGCTCCCGATACAAGCTGACAGCTCCAGTAAATGCCCAAAGGCCCAGGGAACGCGAACGACCCCATATAGTGGGTAGTAGTAATGGCCATCACCGACGGCTCACCACCACCACCACCACCCCAACCAATCGTCCTTTGCAGATTGTCCTGTCACATGTTGCTGCGCGGCAATATTGCAATTAGGTTAGCATAAAGCCACAGCGTTCCACTCAAACAATTATGAGAGCTGTTGGATTTTTATTTTGGCCAGAGCCGACTACCAGCTGATATGCACTAATGCCTTTTTAAATGCGACAGTAATGGCTTTTAGCCAATAGTTCCGTCGGCCAGGTTAATGCCATTTCAGTAGTCCCAAGTAGAGTCTTTTAAAGAAAGTATATTTTACTAGTGCATACGTTTGCACGTATTTCTAATACAATGATATATAGCTTATGTTATAATTGGGTAACAAATAAGAGTAATTTTAATTACCAGCACATAATCGTTCACAATTCACATAGATAATAGCTAAAATGCTCCTTAAAATGCACTGAATAATTGCAGAATGCGATTGGCACTTGCCTTGGCATTTGATTGTCGCAGCTTTGTCTTTGATTAAATCAAATGGCTGCGCCTTGCGGTTGCCCCAGGACCTGCGGCTCTTATCCCTGTTAGCCATGTCCTGTCCGTGTATCCTGCTGCTGCATTCCGCGCCGCTGGCACCCCACTGCGTATGAGGAATGGCTGGCCACAAGTTATTGGCCCAGATAGCGGCAATGGACATGCGATGCTGGCGAAGTGTGGGCGTGGCCGGGCTTAAAACCGCAAAAAATAGTCTACAAAAAAGAAGGGGGTAAGGGATTAAAAAATAAAAAGAAGCAAGCAGTCTCGGGCCGCATAAAAATTGTTAAATGCCAAACGCATCAGTGGAAATCCCTCCAAAACCCCCTCCACTCGCACCTATCGAATGCGGCAGCAATTTGGCGCAGATATTGTTTAATTTATTGCATTTTACAGCGCTGGCTCCTTTTGCTTTTTCCGCTCGTTGTTGTTCTGCTCGGCAGCTGGGCATCAATGGCAAACAATAATGCAAGGAAATGGAGATGATGGGACCCAGGGCGAGGTCAAAGGGCTGCCCGCCTCGCGACTGGCAGTTTAAGCCTTTTGACAAAAGCATTTTCCGCCCAGTTGGGGGGCAGCCTGTCCCAAATGTCCTGGATGTCCTGCCTCTGCTCCTGCTCCTGCTGCCAATGCTGCCAATGCTGCCGATGCAGTTGAGCCGAGCTGGCCGAGCTGTTTGAATTTTTATGAAACTGACAATACGACATCGATCATTGGGGCTTCACAGCACCCAGAAACGACGAGCACTGCAACTGTAGGACTCGCGGAATGCGGGACGCAGGACGCAGACGCAGAACGCAGGACACTGTCAGCATTTACCGCAGCCGCCCCATGGAAGGACATTCGTTATTGTTTTTCATTTGGACTTTTTTGGTAGCCGTACGTCTGCGGTGCCCGGTTTTTTGCGGACTAGCCTGCCAATGCAGTTATATGGCCATAGTAATTATTCGCACTCGCCTCTCCGCAATTTTTGCTTTGTTTCACACTTTTTGCCAGTTTTTGTCTTGATTTTTTCAGCTTTCCAGGCGGACAACGCTTGCAACTGCATTTAATGTTAAGTTCGGCGGTTTTATTTTGCACTTTGTTGAATAAACTAGCCAAAAATGTGTGTTCAAAAATTCAAACACACATCATTTGGCGCGTTAACTCATGCATACATGTATGTGTGTGTGTGATTTATTGAGTGCTCTCTCTTAGCCAGTAGCTGACAGGATTTATGGCACTCTTAGCGAGGCCACTCTGTCATAATCCACACACACGAATGCCAGGCAAATGCTCAATGGAGCGGCTCATTAAGTTGATTGAACGCTCCAATGTGGCCCGTACTTATATGCTAATTTCAAGCTGACGCTCGAGCAGTGAAAACGAAAATACCGAAAAACAAACAACAGCTGCAAAAAAAAACAAGAAACAAGTTGCCGGCGAGGTCGAAGGGCAAGCCAGCCAACAAGCTCATGGTGAAAGTGCCAGGCCGAAAGGAAAGCTAAGGGAAAACACTCTCTCTCGGGGGCACACACACACACACACACCCATGCATATTCAATTGGACAAGTGCGTGTAATTGACCCAAATTGTGATGAAATTGCGCCAAAGGAGCACTTTCAGTGAGTGCGTTCAGCTCAAGAGCTTGGGCGATTCGATAGTCGAAGGCAGTCCAGGAGAAAGTTAAAACTTCCTCAACAAGCAGTTCCAGTTGGTTCTACATCAACTAGACTTGAGGATATTTGCCCAATTGATCAATGCATGTTATAAGTTGTAATAGTGCTTCTATGATATTTTGCTTACCGATAAAAAGGTTAACTATATTTCAAGCCAAACATGAAAATATGTGCTGGATAAAACCGTAGTACTAGTTCCCCTTTTACTCTACTAGTAACGGCTATAATGAATCTCAAATATAAAAAATACTTCGAGCTTTCTAGAATTTCTAAAATTTTAGAGATATTTTTTTAATTTACTTTTAGATTAGTGTGGCTAATGAGTCTAGTAACTGTTCAGTGTACAAATCAACAAGAGGATGAACGCAAACAAGTTCGTTTTTGGACTTATTGTTGGTATTTTTCCATTCTGAGCAGTTGACCAATAATGGCATTTGTTAATCTTTGACTGCCAGTTGGGAGGGAAAGCGTACATTGATAATATTACGAAAGTTTAAAGCGAGAAACTAAAGCTACTGCCGGGTGGAGGATGCGGCGAGAGGGTCGCCTATGAAATACCCTAACTGCTGATCGATTCAACTCGCGAACCTTATGATTTCGGAAATCTTTTCACTGGGCTGCACGACTTGCCGGACAGGGCATTTGAAACTTTTGCAAGTTATCAACAATTACGCAATAACAGAAAGTAAACTCAAAGTTGCTGCTGCAACAGAGCGAGACAGAAATACAGATAGAAATACAGAAATAAAATAAATAAGTGCTGGCAAAGCGAGCGCAAGGAGCAAAGACAAAGGAACTGACGGGCAAAAACTGCAATAAAAAGCAGCTGCAAGTCAGCGACAGAACATTCTGATGCTCACTGTCCGGACTCATTTGCACTCAACTGCAGCTGGCTGGTGGTGCTTTATTTGGGGGCTCGGATGCCCAGAATGGGTTAAATGGGGGGGTGCAGTTTTGGGGACAGCTTAAGCACTGTGACAACTTTTAAAGCAACTTAAGAGCAAAGTTTTTCCCAGCTTTTTCGGCCCGCTGCTCGCAATTCGGAGTTACCTGCACCAGCTGCGACTACCTGGCAGCTCCTTTTGTTTGAGTTGCTCCTCGGCGCTGAGGATCCAAATGAAAGTATCAAATTAAAATGCGCTCCGGCAGATGAGCAGGATAACAAAATAGAAGTCGAGGCACCGGCTCATGTCTGGGCCTTCTCGTTGTTTGAGCGTATATTGGTGACTGTTGCGCTCGAGCAAGCAGCACAAACTTTTCGCAGTTAAGCTGTTCCATTGTTTGAGACCAACTTAAACAACAAGATGCAAAATATATAGCTACAAATATTCGAATTTCTTGTTTTATGCACAATAAAAATTACTTCGCCTTCTATCTCGATTTTTCTGCCCCTTTTTATTCGAAAACAAATAGCCAGGCGCTATTTCGACGAGACTAACCATGTTGCATTAGCTGAAAGTGCTTTTCCAGCCAAACGGAGCTCCACAATGTGGGCTCAGTGCAGTGTGGGCTCAGGTTTCGGGGTGTCGCCACATGTGGCATCATTCAAGGCTAACGATCTGGGAAAATAGGGAAAATCCACGGAGTGGGCCAAAATTGTGTGACAGACTGTCCGGGAAAACGAGTGATGGTGCAAAAAAGGTGAAGCGCCAGCCGTCAACGAGTCAACAACTAAACGCATTCGGGCTAAAAAAAAGCGGCTACCGTTGTCCGTTCACCCAGCCCTTTCCCTTTCCTGCCCACTTCCGCCCACTTTTGGGGTCGCGGACTGTTGACACTTGAACGCTGCCCGCTGCAGTTGTCGCATAATCCACACAATGCCCAAATGCTTTTTTCCCAGTGTGCAATTGTGTGTGTGAGAGAGACTGTGAGTGAGTGTGAATGAGTGTGAGAGTGAGTGTGTGTGTGTGGGGAGCCATTTCCAGTGGCGCTGCAGTGGTATGCCCCCTGATATCAACACGGATCAAAGCGGCCATCTTTCTTCTGCTGCACACACACACACACAGACAGCGCCACACAAACACTCATGCAACAATGAAGCGGGCCACGCGTAAAGCTTATCATCAACGCAATGGCCAACTGGTGAGGAGAGAAGGAGAGAACAGGAGCAACAGCAGCAACAGCAGCAGGAACAACAATCAACAACAGCATTTTGTGCTGTTGACACTTTGGATTCGAGAATTTATGCAACTTAAAAGCGGTCAAGTTACGAATTTATGCATGCCATGCATTCACTCCACCAGACAGAGATGGCAGCACTGGGGCAGAGCGAGAGGGCTGGCTGCAAGGAGACAAGGACAGACAGAGGCTCGCCCAGCTGGAGGGCTGGCTCGCACACCATATAAATATGTGTTTGCATGCACTTTTTTCTTTGCCGCTGCTGCTGGTACTGCTGATGCATAAATTGAGCAACATCTTCTTGCCAGCCCCCGAAAACGCCCCCGAAAATCCACCGGAAAATGCCCCATCCAGACATATAGCCATGCAGTAATCGGGGGAATTGCCCAACTGACACTTGCTGCTTACAGCCGTTTAACCCGCCTTTCAATGGGTTAACGCTCTTTATGAGCGAAATAAAAATTTCGCTGAAATTATTTGCATTTTGTTGCCCTGCATAAATTGCACTTCATTTTTGGGAAAGAAAGCAGCAGAAAGCCAAACGGAAAGCGCCATTAAATGCGGAATTCAAAAAAAAAAAAGAAAAATCCCCGCAAAGTTGTAAATAGTTAAAGGTCCTCAAAAAAAGTTGCCGATGCTTAAAGCGTTGATCTTATTTATAGGGATAGCTTTCAGCGGATAGTGCACCGAAATTAGGCCAGGCTAAGAGCCAGCCAGTCCGCTCATCTGCGGTTACAGCCACTTGACCACTTGGTTGCTGGTCCAATCCTACTCCATGCCACACCCACTGAAGGAAATGCGCCCAAGTGCGGCCGGCGGTGCTCATCGCTGGCATTACATAATAAATTCCCAGCTTATTTGCATAGTTTTCGAGCGGCGGCGGCAAGGAACAATGCCCACAGCCCGCGTTAATGGAATTCCGTAATAAATTTCGCAACTAGCCGGCCAGTGCGGGCCAAAAACACTCGTTTTTTAGCTTGGCCATCCCAGTCGACAGGCTATTCAATGACTCGGCATCCTCATTTTCACCCTTTTGTCTTAGATGGGCTTACGCGAAAGCGCTGCAATTACAACAAGTGCCAAATGCACATCAACAACAGAACTAAAACCAGCCAGGGAATCCGACTCCGACTCCGAATCCGACCCGTAACCGTAACCGTATCCGAATCTGAATCTGAGTCCAAATACTAGAGTCCTGGCGAGCGGGGATGACGCCGCTGAGTTTTCAACAACTCAACGACTGGCGGCTGTCGCCGGAAGCGAAAAAGTTGAGAGCGGGGAAAAGTGCTGCTTCTGTTGGAAAAGCGGAAGCCGGCAGCGCAGTAAAAGTCGCACTACTTCTGCGGTTGTCAGTTGTTTTAACAGCTTTGCGGGGGGAGGAGCGGGAAGCTTAGATTGCCACGGAAATGTGCCGTCAATTTACGCCAAGGGCTTTCCGCGCTTTAAGCCCCCTCTACCCGCCGATCCCCCCGATATCCGCAACCCACAACTCCTTTGATTTGCACTTTAGGTTTACGGCGAACATTTTATAATTGCCAAAAGGTAAAGCTGCAAGTCAAGAGATGCTGCAGATTCGATGCTCACTTTTTCCCCAATTCCTTTAAGTCTTCAAGCAGCGAATCGAATGGAGAAAATTGAAAATTGAAAAATGGAAAATACTCGTCATCAACTGTCGAAAACTTATCTGATATCATATATACATTTTTTTTTATTTCCCGTTCTCCTTGCCGTCGCCAACAAGTTTTAAATTAACTTTTAGCCTGCTGGGGCACAAGTTTTACTTAAGTCATTCCAATTTGATGAGTGTATTGTGAGGATTCTTTGACAGTTCCGACTGCAATTTCAATTTTTGGCATTTCGTACACAGGAAGATATAATGTCAACTATTTGAGTGGGGCAGATAATTAATTTCAAATAACTAGATACTATGTTATCCTTGGCTTTGCTTTGAAATCAAAATAAATATTAAATGCGAATACAAAGATTATGTTAACTTTCGAGCTTTAGACCTTCTTTTTTTAGCCATTAATTGGAAATAAGTACGCGATGGCTTTATACTGTGTTCATATGTGCTTTAATAAATACCATATACGAAAATTGCATATTTGAATACAAACAGAGTTGGCCTTGTTAGTTATAGTGCACTTCGTTCATTGGTCATGCTCTCCTATGTTTAGTAAGGATAACAATATTTAAATCATTTAATTCCTTCAAAATTTGCATACTTAGTTGTATTATTTATGTGCTAGCAATGAAAATAAAGTGTAAATAATTTATACCAAGAAACTTTGCATTGCTGGTTGCAGTGGCCCTCAGGCGCATTTATGGGTTATCCTGCTGGCCGGTATATTCACATAAACACATCACCTACATGAGCACCTGAGATGATAAGGCCGCACTAAGTGCACTGACGGGCTTCAAGCACTCGGCTGCAGGATGACCCAGACTATGGATGCGAATTATTACAAGTGTCACAGGACGAGGCGACAAAAATTATATGCACACACGTGCGGCGCATAGAATGTGGACGACAGCCTGCCTATGCAAACAAAAAAGGGGAAAAATTGTTGAGATCCTGGGCGAATGGGAGGCGGGAGGCGGGTGAAGGAAGCACATCAATCACAAAAGAATTATGTTGGGGTAAACAAAAACATTTGTCATGAAGCGGCAGACAGAGTAGAAGTTGGGGATATGAAAAGCACAGACAAGGGCTTCAAATGCCAACGGATTGAGGACATTAGCTGGCATAGTAGTGGCTAGGGGAAAGGGGCCAGAGCTCCGGAGATCCCGAGATGCCAGTAGTGTCAACTGTGGCTGTTGCCTCCCTCCCGGAGGAGGGGCAAACAACAAAAAAATATCAACCGGCCACATAAATCTGGTCAGCTCAAAAAGGTGAATATGTGTGTGCCGGAGTTGCTGGGTGGGTGGGGCAAAACCTTTTGAGTAATTGCACACATTTAAAATTCTTTTCACACGTTTGATGCCAGAGGCAAGGAACTCGTTGGCCTCGAGCAAAAAGCAAAAAGCAAAAAGGTTGGGCTCAAGAGTTTTTCCCCAGCTCAGGGGTCAACACTCGCCCACCTATAGTAAATGCAGTATTTATGCATAATTTCACAAAGTGCATCGCCGAGTTCGTTTTGTTTGTGCTCGCTTATTGTGTTTTGCATTAGGGTGTGTGTGCTGCTACACCCATTCCGCAGGACAAAGGCTAAATACTTGCTGGCAGTTATTAAATTTTATGCATCTGCAGCAAGTAATTTGAGCTGGGGCAAAGGCAGCACCCGCCACGCCACGCCACGCCCCGCACGTTTTGGCCAAAAAATTTGCATTTAAATGAGTTTGGCCCAAAGGCAACGTATCGAAACTAAATATTTTCCATGTTTGCTTGCCAGCAAGTGTGGAGCAGGTTATTTTTACAACTTATGCAACAATGCACACATGTACACAAATATTTTGCCAGCCCCCAAGAAAGCGAAGCAGTTAAGGCGCATCCTGCAGCTGGGTGGTTATCGTAAGTCCTTTGATGCAACAGCACTTTCGGATGCATCACGCCTCGAACTTTTCCTCTTAAAGTATTAAAGTGCAATTGCCCCGCAGTCCTCTCTCCATCGTCAAGACGGCAAATAAAAGGACAAAAATACAATAAGAACATAAAGCATAAAACAAATGAATAAATGTTTACAAGCCAAAGGAGCACTAAGTGAAGACAAATTGTTTTTGGCAATTTGTAGCTCCTTGCTGGGATTTTTCTAATATTTCCACAAATTACGTACACAATTTCTCGGACTTGAGATCCCCAGATGTTGCCGAAATAACAAAATTATTAAGAATGCACACAAATGAGAGGCAGAGAAAGGGGTCCAAATTGCTTGCGGCTTGTCTGCACTCAAAATTGGCTCGAGTGTGGATTGCAAAAGTGACCAATTTTATTTGCAAGCATACCATACTATATTATGTGGCATGTTGCCGGCAGGAAGTGGGCTTGCAGTCCGTTTACTGTTCCAATGACCTTTCGACATGAGCCAGTCGAGCGGACAGAGGCAGCCAGCCGGAAAGCAGCGAAAAGTGGCACAGTACAAAAAACAATGCCAGCGCCGTGCGAGGCGTCTACGGACTTTCTAATACCTCGTAGAAGCTCTATTTACTCTTAAAATATACTTCCTCCTGCAGTGATTCTTGTATAAATATATTAATTAGTTATGCCAACACTTTTTGGGTTTTCTTTAGTTCTCTTTAGTTCTGCTTCCGCAAGTTATTTAGTTACTAATGCAGCGAGAGTTACATAACAAGGTCATCGAAAATGCGCTTTAATTATGTTTAGTTTTTGCATGACTTTTATATTTTAGTTTTTAGCCGTCTTATCCATGCTAACCGCAGTTCCAGGAGACCCACATCCTTGGGTCGACAACATAAACGGCGACCTTTGACTGCCACAGACGATGGTCGTGGGGAGTGGTGGGCGAATGGGTTGTGGGCTGTGGGCTGTGGGCTGTGGGCTGAGTGGGTGGAGCTTCTCTATTCATTTGGCCCGACGACTGGGCGCTCTGCGTTGATTTCCGTTTGCTGCATGTAAGAGTGCAACTTGAGCCGGCACTTGCACTCACTTGAGAGTGTGTGGGTGGCTGTGTGGTGAGCGTGTGTGTGGAAAACTAAACTGTTGCCATGTGACAAGTGGCAGCTTGACGACAACAACAACAACAACAGCTACAGCAGCAACAGCAAAAGCAGCAGCAACAGCAAAAGCAGCAGCAACATCAACGTCAGCATCAATGACGCTCGGTGCGCACTTTGCCGCAAACAAAACGGGGCAGCAACATGCACCTGCTGCAGCAGCAGTAGCGGCAGAGGCAGCAGCAGCAGCAGCATCAGCAGCAAGCAGCAGGGGCAGGAGCAGGAAGCGAGTGGAAGAAAAATGACGAGGACCATGAGAAGGACTTGACTCACTGTTGTTGTTTCAAGTTAAAAACTGTAGAAAGCGCACTCAAAAATTGCCACAAAAAGGCTGCAGCGGCAAGAGCAGCGGCAAGAGCAGCAGCAAAAGCAGTCACCCATTTTAGCACTCAAGTAATGAGTCGCCGTCTAGTGTTGTTTAACCCATGCCACCGAACTCGGCAGACAGTTGCAGTCAAGGGGGTTAAGTGTTGGAATTTAATACACAATGCAGGCAGTCACCTGTGCGAATGTTTATTGAACCCGTGCAGTCGAAGTTGAACCCAAAGGCTGCTCAAGGCGCATAAAAGCCAAGGAATAGAATCATTTAACACGAAAATCCGATTATGAAGCTCTCGTACGGACAAAGTCAATATCCTTGTATTTATTGAGTGGAGAGAAAAATATACCACTTCGATTTGGTGAATTGTCAATGCAGCAACAATTGAAAATCATTTGAAGCCTTTCAAACGACACACAAAAGAAATTGATTTCACTTCTTCATTTTCTCTTCATCTTTTTGCCGGCACTGCCTCTTGGTTGCCATGAGATTCGATTTAAATTTACACCAGGACTTGGCATTGACGTCATCACAATTGTGACATCTTGGTCAACGGCTGTGAATAAAATATGCATGGCGAAAAGGGACACCAGTATCGTGAAGATATTTATGTATCGTACAATTGAACATTCCACAAGGACATGGCTCAAAAGCTGAGGCGTCCGCCCATATAAGTAGGCAATAAAAAGCATGCATAAGTGTCCCAGGTTGTCAGTTCAAAGGGATATGGTAACCTGCACGAGAATAATGAGCTCTCCATCCCCTTAAAAAAGTCGCCGGTCCACCTTTGACCCCATTGGATACATGGGGGGTCACTTCCAGCACATTAACCCTCAAACTGGCTTAACTAATTCTCTTTCGACTCGGCAATTCAATTAGCAGTAAGTCCATGGACACACACGCTCACAAAAAAGGACGTTTTAATCGAATTTATGTGGCACAAAACGGAAAGGGGGACAGTTAATAGTTCTGCCTTTGGGCCAACAAAAGGCTTACCTCAAGCCAGCTAGATAGTCAACCAGCCAGCCGTGGGCGGATTTATCTATTCTATTTTGTAATTTTTAATTTCACAACTAATGCGATTATTCACGGCTGACGGACCAGGCTGGCAATAAAAATGGCCAGTGTGTAAGCCACGTTTAACACTCGGTTTATTTTTAGTTAGCCAAACGCTTTCTCCTCCATTCGCCCTTCACATCCTCTGAAAATACGCCAAAACTATTCGCACACGAGCTAGCTCTAAGCTCCAACTTTAAGCCCTGCGATTGCTGCCAAAAAAAAATGGACTAGCGATTTTTATACGAAGATTTGGCACCCTTTTGTAAACGAAAAAGGGAATTAGAAAAATAAAAGTTGTAAAAATACCTGCAGAGCAATAGCGTAAAAGCTTTTAGACTACGGAAAAAGGATTAATAATGAGTGTCAATACTCCAACTATTTTACTAAAGGTTCTGTACAAAATCGATAACTGTTTCTATATTAAAATACAAATTTCTATCCTAAGCAGAGGGTTCTTAGCAATACTTAACCAAGGGTGCTAGACGTTCTTAACTTATCTTGTGTAGATCTTCTGTAGGATCTTCGTGTAGGCTCATTTGCTTGGGTGCGAAAATGGCGACCAAGTGCAGCGAGGCGTGAAAATCTCACGGAAAACTATGATAAAATGGCGAAAGTCCAGCATAAACAGAACTCATCTGGCAGTCAAGCCGAATTCATTGTCGCCCAGACTGCGAATTAAAGCTGTGAGTCGTGCCCGATCTCGGTTATGAGCGCTTAAGGTCGTCCATCCCACGCTTAACATTTAATTAAAAATTTTGTAATTACCGCCGGGGAAGTGGGTTTGCCTTGCTCTGCTCCGCTTTTCATTTTGCTTTGCCGCTGGCCAAAGATGCAGCTGTCTCCAGCGAGTGAGTCCTTTGCTTCGTGGCCCTTGCATCTTCCAGGATGTGAGCCTCGACTTTGTTCCGCGACTTTGTTTGCCTGGGAGGAGCGATTCACAGCCCAGTGGCTTCGAGAACGGCTCCTAGCTGGCAGTGCCTGGAACTTGGCAGCTGACTCTGCTGCTCTCCATTTCGACCTAATTGATAAATGTAAACTACTTAGTGGCTCTGTATCCCGAAACGAACGTGGGAAGCGTGGGTCATTGTCGTTAGCCAGCTTCAGGATTTCGTTCACTAATTTGTTGCAATGTCTTGGCGAAGTCAAAGTCTCGGCTCAGTTGCAGAAGTTGCTTCGGTTATGCTATTGCTACCCCACAGCGTCTTCCCTTAGCATTTTACGCATTTTTCGAGGAATTCCATTGTGTTGCTGCACGTGGCAAAATGTATTTGGGCGGGCTTTTGTGGGTGGGCGTGGCGTGGCATCAAAGTGCATGCAAAATACGTGACATGCATATTGAAGTCACTTGCTATTTATTTTTATTACGCAAAGCAGCCAGAACTTTTTACACATATATTTTCACTAGTTTTCCTTTTGTTGTGGCAACTTTTCCGGAAAGGTATCAGCGGCAACAGCTGAAAAAAAGGGGGAAAAGAAACTTCACCAGCTCCCCCTGACATGCTTAATAAATGGCAGTAGCTGTCATAGGAAAGTCAGAGTTTCCCTTTTAACCTTCATTGAAACTTCACTTAAGTGATGGTTCAATACTGCTTTTTAAGCGGGCTCATTACACTTTAAAAAGTTAAATTTATGGAATCCATAGAATCTGATTTCTTTGCGACACATAGACCTTATTTCTCGTTCCCATGCTGCATGTCGACCTGTGAATTATGCAACTGCCCATTTCATATGACTAATTAGCGTTAAAGCCCGTCCAACGAAATCAAATTTCGGCCGAAAACAAACCCATGACAGCGAAAACACGTTTCATGAAAATGTGAAATTCACATTAAACCCCAAAAATTGATGGGCTGAGAACTAGGAAAATAGCATCGCAATTATGCAGCTGGACTTGACAGGAATAGAAGCGACAGGCCGGGTCAGCAGAGGACACAGTTTAGCACCTAGCTAGGACCATAAAAATTTGTAATTTTCCCCAACACATATTTCCTTTTTGGCAACCGTCCAAAGTATGCAGCGTGAAAGGCAAGAGGGCCAACAAAAAAATTGTTCAGGCCGTAAATAACCAAAGTAAACAACGCGACAAGCGGTTTGGCGGAGAAGGAGCTCGCTGGAAAAGAGCAGACAAAGTCCCGGCCGCAGAAGCCAAAACTCACTGCGAATGTGAATATTCTTGGAATTTTCATTTGTTGTCTACAGTTGCATGGGGTTGCATAGTTAGAAATGTCTTTTCGCCAAATAGAAAGCCAAAAAAAACCCAAAACTATACCCAAACCGAACCGAAGCGAACCGAACCGAACCAAACCAAACCAAACCAAGCCATTCCAAGCTAAAAACCCATTCCCTCCCACTGTCAACGCAATTTGTCGCTTTGTGTTGCTCCTGCCGCTGCAGTTGTCGCTTCATTTTTGCAACAAAAGTGTTGCAAAATATGTTGACAGGAAATGTTATGCGAATTTCACTGCGTACAAAATGAAATTTACGTGCAACTTTACGCTGTGTGCTTAGTTCTGCCGGAAATGCTTTGGTGCCTGGCCTTTAAAATTTGTAAAAGTAAATAATTGCCAGTTGAAATCAATCACTGGGCTCGAGCTCAATGCAACTCGATGCAGTTCCGAGTTTTGAGACTCAATTAAATGCACGACAGATCGTACACCGATCTGGTTCATATTGTATCCAGTAACCAGTTGGCCGCGATTAATTAGCTAACTACATACAGATAAGCTAGTTGCCATAAATTACCCGCCAGCCAGTCTGTATAAAATTCAGAACCGCTTTTCTGCGGGTTACAGTTTATCGTTAGGTGCTACGGTGCTAGGAAAACCCATGTCCATATTTATCTTGAAACAAATTCTGCGAATTGTGCGATGATGTTCAAGCTAGGATTAATATGTATCTTGGCTGTCGGCGTGGTCTCCATACAGGTAATCACTTCTGAGAACGTCTACACATGGCAGCTATTGGCAAAGTTTGGTTTTGATTATAGAGTCTCTCACTGCTGGAGGAAACCAGCTACGTGTCGGATTGTCTAGCCAGCAATAACATCAGCCAGGCTGAGTTCCAAGAACTCGTAGATCGCAACAGCTCCGAAGAGGAAGATCTCGAGAACACCGAGAGGAGATACAAGTGTTTCATCCATTGCCTAGGGCAAAAGGGAAATCTGCTGGACTCCAATGGCTTCTTGGATGTGTCTCGACTTGATGAAATCGAGCATGTTAGCGATGAACTGCGAGAGATTCTCTACGACTGCAAGAAGATCTACGACGAGGAGGAGGATCACTGCGAATATGCGTTTAGGATGGTGATTTGTGTTACGGATAGCTTCGAGCAGAGCGATGAGGTCACCGAAGTGGAAAATAATACAAACAAATTAAACGAGTAATCGAGCAAAAACTGGTCAAGCAACTTGAACGCAATTGTTTAAGGCCAGTGGGAAATTCACAATCAACTGTTTAGTTTCATTTCTACAATGCTCATCTACAGACTTGCATTTTTTGCGCCTCTGATATTAACGTTCAGCTTGGCTAAGGTGGGATTTCTGTTTTTATTTGCCTAAGCTTTACGTTTATTTGTGACACAACTTTATAGGCTCGCCACCCCTTTGATATATTTCATTGGAATTGGAAAGACTTTCAGGAGTGTCTACAAGTTAATAATATTACTATAAGCGAATATGAGAAATACGCGCGACTCGAGACTCTGGATTACCTGCTCAACGAAAAAGTCGACCTGAGGTACAAGTGCAATATTAAATGCCAGCTGGAAAGAGATTCGACGAAGTGGTTGAATGCCCAAGGTAAAATGGACTTGGATTTGATGAATACCACCAGGAAGGCATCAAAATCCATTACCAAGTGCATGGAGAAGGCGTCCGAAGAACCTTGTGCCTACAGTTTTAGGCTGGTGATGTGTGCATTTAAGGCCGGCCATCCCGTAATTGATTCGGAATAATTGTATTTTATTTGAATATGTGGAATACTACACCTTCCACTCATAACTCACAAAAAAGTGACTATTTGAAACGAATGATTTGTTGAGTTTTAGATTACCCAAATTTCAACTGGAATCATGCAAAAAGGCAGTCAGAAAGGCAGCCCACGTAGTTGTTATCAGTTAACTTATTTGAAACGAGTAAATCATTTCAAGTGAAACAAATAGTTTTCGCATAATTCAAATCTTAAGTTATGGGCACAAAAAGCTGTGGAAAAATATTGACGCATATTACCTAACTAATTATTGATTTATAATCCCACAAAATTGTATATACACATGTATGATTTCGAAAAACAGGTCTTTCAACTTATGGCAATAGCTTTAAATAAGTGGGAAACTTTATCTGAATCAGTTCAGTCTGAAGCTAACAATGTTCATCGCTAGACTTGTAATTTTTGTGCTTCTTATCGTTTCGATTAGCCAAGCTAAGGTTAGATACACAAACTAAACAGTACTTGATTTACAAATAAATACCTTTTAGGAAAGCCAACCCTTTGACTTCTTCAAAGGAAGCTATAACGATTTCACTGATTGTCTAAGAATAAATAATATTACCATTGCGGAGTATGAAAAGTTTGACGACACCAATAATTTGGATAATGTCCTCAAGGAAAATGTCGAACTGAAGTACAAGTGCAACATCAAGTGCCAACTGGAAAGGGAGCCAACGAAATGGCTAAATGCTCGAGGTGAAGTCGATCTGAAGGCAATGAAAGCAACCAGTAAGGCAGCGGTATCCATATCCAAGTGCATGGAAAAGGCTCCCAAAGAATCCTGTGCCTACGTCTATAAATTGGTAGTATGTGCATTTAAGGCTGGGCATCCGTCATCCGTCATCAAGTTCGAATCATACGAGCAAATAACAGAGGAAACCGCTGGACTAGCCGCAATCCAGCAGGACTATCTGGATGATAACGATACCCTCGATTTATAAAATCAAATCAGTGTCGCCATAGCCAATACAATATACAATAATTTTAATTTGCGGGCTTATTAGCATAATTAATTAAAATTGCACGAGGCCTGCCGCAGGGCGCTTAAATCAAATCAAACCGATCCGAATGGAATGCAATTAATTGCTTTGACCTGGAAACACGCAGCAGGTTAACACATAACAATATTAATTGATTCGTTGCAAATCAGGTAGATTTTCACCATCTGATACCGTGCGTAGAATCTTGCCATAGATAACTATTCTCAGGACCTGAATCCGATTCGTGTGTGTGATTTTGTTCCGTTCCCGAGCAGGAAAAAACATTTTTCCCCACACAATGCGATTCCGTTACAGTTTTCCACGGGGCGTATGAGTGTTTATTTGTGTGTGACTTTTTGTCGCTTTCCTTTGTGCCGGCAGGCGAATGCAACGGAAGTTGTCATGTTGCATTGTTGCAGCTGCTGTTGATGCCGCTGCCATTGTTATTTCGTGAGCATGGCGCTTCGGGAACCGGGGCTCGGGGATCGGGGCTCGGGGATCGGGGATCAGGGCTAGGCATCGCCTGAAAGAAAAGACGAGCGTGCAACGCCCACACACTTGACTGGTCCGCTCTGCCACCTCTCGGCTTTCGATTGTCAGCTCAACTTAACGCCCGTCGCCGAGGGGCGTGGCACATTAGTGGCAACAGCACGGCGATACCGGCGATACAAAAAAAAAGAGAAAATAAAGCGGAGAGCAGAAAAACCAGCGAATACATGATTGTCAACACGCACACTCCCAACGACCGGGGCAGCGACAACACGGCGTATGAGTAATATGTCTGGCTGCCTCGCTGGCGGTGCTGCCTGCACCATGTCAACATGCAAAACAACAATGGGGCGGAAGTGCATTGTAAACGTACCGAAAACTGCGCCCCAAAACTGCCCCCCGCATACCGCCAGGCATTCCCACCTCTCGATGGGTGAGTGCAATTATAATTTGGTAAATCGACGGAAGTTCGGATAAACATACGCAAAACGTTTGCCATCTCTGGCCGACAAGGATGAAAAAGACGAACATGGTTCAGCCCGCAGGCCAATGAGTTTTTCCGTTGATGATGGGAACACGTAAAAATATTTGATACACACTTGTATTTAAAATCATAGGAAAATACTTAAAATTAATTAAAAATTTATCAAAAATATATGGAACTTAACATGCCTGAGCTTGAGTATATAGATAATGGTGATAAAACGATTGGAAAACTTCGAATGAGATCAAAATTTATCTTTATCATTTACCATTTACAACATAAGTATTGTAAATTGATTTATAAAAACTTTTTTTCTAGATGCACAAAAATTTACAAAACAGTTTTCTTCTTTATTTATGTTGTCCTTCTTTAGTTTCCAAAAAGACACATTTCTTGCTCGTAGTTTTTTGATCCTATCAATAGCAGTTGCTGCTTAAAGTTGAACCCCCTATCCCCACATGCTCCCCGTGTAAAAGGCAATCTAATCATACCCACAACCCCCGGCACACATGCCAGAAATTAAATTCAACGGGCAAACTTACACTGTGCTGCATACTTCAGCAACTGCCAATAAAGTGCTTGGCGTGAAGCAGTCCACAGAAAAAAGCACTGGAAAAACAGCGAGGAAAACTTATACCACCTCTTCCCCGCCCTCAGCTTATGCCGCGCTACACTTTCTGTTGCTTCGAATGCGCTTATCAAAAGACACACACGGCACTGACATGCATCCAAAAAAAAATTGAAGGGGCCAGGGATTCGAATGGAGTGTGTGAGTGGAAAAGCAAGGAGTCGGAAAGGCGACGAGGCGGGCGCTTAAGTTTTCCACTTTTTTTTTTTAGCTGCGTCTTTACTTTGGGGGAAAGCGGGTAAGGACCCTTTGCCAGTTCTGCATATGACTGCAGACACGTCTTGAAGACCCCGCGACACTCATCCCCGCGCCCCCCTCCCACAAGTGAAGGGTGTAGGTGTGCGAGTGTAAGTTGATTTATGCCACTTTATATAGTCAGCATGCGTATGGGTATGCGTACACAAGGAAAAAATCTAACTTGATATTGCAAATAGATATTTGGTCGTAAAATACCACAAATGACATAGATTTTTCATTAAATATGTGAAATGAATTTGTATTACTTTTGAACATTTTATAAAAATGCCTTAAGAAGTGCAATAGTTATGAAGGCAGATATTGTTACTGCACACTTTGAGACAACGTTGTATAACATTTGAAAGTTGAGATCTCTTCAAATCCACATAACTTTTTTCTTCGAATCAGAACCATATATTTTTCTCAGTGTCGGTTTGCCGTGCAGTGTGTGCACACGCTGCATAAATGATTTATGGGCAACTCTCGCGACAGTTTCGTTTCGCTTTCGTTTGCAGAGTGCAACAAAGGAGCCGCGGAGACGCAGATAGCCCGAATGGAAACTGTCGCATAATAAATAATTATAATTGTATTTTTCTTTCCGTCTTCCCGGTTGGTTTTGCACGGCTCTTTGTCTTTTGGCTTTATCCTCGTAGGTGCCACACGCGCATTAATAAACTTTATAAATATTTAAGTTGAGTGGAGCGAGGTGACAGTGAGTGGAAGTGCGGGTAATTGAAACCGCCGCAGATGTGGCCCAGATGTCTTCCGAGGTCGGACAGCTGATAATGGGTCAATAGAGAAGGGCCAGCCTGGAGAGCCTGCCGCAGTATAAACTCCGTATATTTCGTGCGCCTTTGGCGGCCTTTGGCCGGGTAAATGCTTGGCAACTCGATAGTGGGTCAAAGAGACAACATCAGCCCAGCTTCCGGCAACTTCAAAGTTTGAGCTTCCTGCTTAGCCACCCAAAAATCTCTGCTTCCTCAGTTGGCCTTTTTCTGTATTGTCATGAAAGCGAAATGCGCGCTGACAGGAAACGGGAAGTGCGGCTCATGCAACATTTATGAAGGGTCCACACTCCACACTCCACACTCCAGGTTCCCTTAGAAGACGGACAAAAACTAACAATGGATCGCCCAGAAACAAAAAGATACAGCAGAGAAGTTGACGCGTAAAAATTGTCACAAAGTGTAAATAGAAAATGAAATTGAAATGCCTCGCCGAGATTTAATTAAATTTCTGGCCGGTCGAAGAGACAAACAACGAGTGGCCAAAAGCTGCCCACAAATACCCAACACATACTGGTATACTCGTAAATAAAAATAAAATTTGTGTATGCACTTGTGTTAGCCTGCTATAAATATTTGAAAAATCTTCGCACATAAATAATTTCATTTAAATTGCATACATAATTTGCAGGAGGCAATCGATAAATATTTCAATATCATCGGCTATGGAAAGGATTTCCTCCACACTGACTGTGCCAATCAACAAACAACTTTTGTTGGACGACTTTGAATGCATCCATCTCGGGCAACAATCGAATTTCTTGTGCCATTCGAAGTTTGTATTTTCTGTCATTGAATGCTGATATGAAATGAATTCGTTTATTTGTTAAATTTGATTTCTGGAGTATTAAATTCTGGCAAATCTGGTCGAACAAGAACGAAAGTTAGCAGTAAAAGTACGCGCAGTAAAATATAAAATAAATATGTGAAGAATGTGAAAGTAGAAAGCTACAGCCAGGATATTTAAATAGAATCTATATTTGCATTTATTATAATCAATTTGTAGTAACCATATGGCATACAAATTGAAGGAAACTGTTCTTCGATTGCTTTTTTAATCCTATACAGTGTTCGAAAACGAAAATTGAAGCAAACTATTGCCTGCGCTCGGCGTCTAACTAAAATATGCCTTTTGACTGAAGCTTGATAAATTGAGCAATCCGTTTCTATGCATTTAATATGCTTGCGGCCTCGCCACGGGTACGGAATATTAAATAAAAACCAATAAACGTTAAAAGCCTTTGCAGTGGGCCGTGGCCATAAGCCACCTGCCAAACCAGGTCGACCAAAACCACGATCCTCCACCGATGGGAATGGGAATGGGGATGGGGATGGGGATGGGGCCCAACCACTCCTCGATTCCTGAGGACCGATTCCCCTTCGAGGCTGGCCGTGCGCCCGATTAAATGCATTTAAATGTGTTTTCATCATAATTATGCATATGCAAACATGACTCGACCAGTGGCCACTCTATCGTTGAATATACTCGCACTCGCATACCCCCTGCTCGTTCGACTGCCTATAGCGACGGCCATTGGCATATGTCCTGGGTTTTCCGGCAGCTTAAGTGCTTTAATGGCTTTAATTATGTTGCATGCAATTATTGTCCATGTCCCGGCAAGAATGATCTTCATCATCGGCTTAATAATGATGCAGCCGATGCTGCTGTTCGGAAGCTCCTGGCCACGACCAAGTGCAGCAAAAATTATATAATTAATATATGAAAAGCGAAATGGATGAAGCTTCTCAATGCCACAACACCAACATCGCTTTCGCCTGCTGCCTGATGTACGTTTATGCTGGAAGTGGAAAGCAGATGCTGCGCGCTTTGCTTTTGAGCATAAAATTCAATCGCTAAATTATGCAAATATTCCGCAACTGCGACAATCGGCTGGCGCACGTTACGTATACGCAATGCCGGACGGTTGAGTGTGGTTGTTTGCATGCGTAAAGAGGTCGCCGAGTTCATCGATGACGATTTTACTGCAATTCCGCTTCCGCTAACCGATTTTTGGCGCAGATGCAAGAAGGCCACAAAAAACCAACGGGATGAGGTGTGCATATATAGAGGCGTACATTGCCAGAGGAGTTCAACTCAACAAAAAAAACAAAACAAAAATGGTTGATTTTTTCTTAGGAACTTTATACCCATTACTGCAAAAGTGAAGTTGTATATTCCAGTGCAGAATATAGTATTTAACCTCATCGCTAGTAGGGCTGCAAAAAGTTTAAATTAAGTTATACAAAAATGCTTTGCATTCTTTTCTCAATAACTTTAACTCAGCGCTGAGTAATGGGTATTGGTTCGTTGAAAGCTGTTGACTAAAGGAATTTTGTTTGCGATTTTTTCGGCACCTCTCCGTTTTGCGTAGCCGTCAGTTTTTGGGGTCGCACAGCAATTTTATTTCGGCGACGTGACAAACGCAATCAGCGTCAGTCATATGTGTAAAAATGTTTTCCGCTTTGCGCGTGTATCTGCGCTTTGCATGGAAATCGCCGAACCAAAATATGGCCTAAAGTACGAAGTTGTCAGCCAAGGGACATATGTAAGTTCAACTTTGGTGACCAAGAGGGTCTTTAACTGTTACCCACCTTGTCTAGCCCGTTTCGGTGCCCCTCATTAGGTTTGCCATTCATCCGAAACCTAATTTGCAGCACGCCAAACTAACAAAAAATCCATTTACTCTTTGGCTCCATTTGCTCCAGCTTTTGCCACGCAGAAACTATTTTCAAGTCCTGGCTTTTTGGACTGCCTGCCATTTGGCCGCAGGAGTCGCACATTGAGTTAATTAAAGTTGTACATGGTAGGCGCAATCAAGATGAGAACAAAAAACACATGTGGCCGTCTCAGTGTGTGAATGTGTGTGGGTGTGAATGTGAATGTGCATGTGGGTGTGTGTGGCTGTGTGTGTGTGGGCAAGGAAAAAGGCCAATACAAATTGCCAAAGTCAGAGAAGCAACGTAGAACTTTTTTTGAGGGCTGAGAGCAAATGGCAATTTATAAAATCCTTTGAAGTGTCGAAAATCAGTAATTGTAGTCAAAGTGCAAATTGATTGCCCGCCTCTCTCTCTCTATCCCACTCTCTTTCTCTCTCACTCCCTCACTCTCTCTCTCTTTCTCTTTCTATCCCTTCGACACACCCGCGTTCCCTCTCGCTCTTGTGCGCCCGATTCGTGCCGAAAAATCAGTGTGGCAGACATGTTTTATTGAGTGTAATTTGTAGTTGCAAATTAATGGCCGCACTTCACTTTTAATTAAAATGCATCAAGAAGAGAACTAGAACAAGGCAGCCACGGGACAGCATGAAAAAGTATGCGATTGTATGCCCCCAGAACAAAATTAGCTTTTAATAAAATTCCTTGGCTACATATGAAAGAAGAGGTTCGGTTTATTTCGTTATAAGCTCACGAAGAATATACAAAGTATTTTCGGATATTTTGCTCTCTTAATGGATTTCTTTGCATGATATCCTAGAATTTTAAGTAAGGCCACCTCACAGGAAGCGTTTAGTTTAAGAAGTTTATAAGAAGTTACTTACAAGAACTTACAAAATGATTTCAGCTTAATGCGACACACGGAGCTGTCGTGAGCCTCAGGAATGATAAGAAAACCCTTTTTCATTCCATTTAAAGGACCTCCGTTCAATATCTGAGTCGTTTCAACTTTTCCAAGATTCCCACCGAGAACGCCTGCACTTAATTCCGACCACGTCAATTTCCCTTCATCAACTCCTTTGACGCCTGTTGCACGAACGGGCCGTTAAAGGATGCAACTGCGTCGAAGTTTTGAATAAATTTTCGCCATTTGCCGCCGGCAACAGCGGGAACAACAAGGCAGCTCGACTGTGCTCTTTGCAACGCCGCAAGGACACGGATGCGGATGCGGATGCGGACGCGAATGCGGACGGGGACGGGGACAGCGAGGCATCATCAATTTTGGTTTTCGAGACTCATCAATAAAACATAACAGCAGCAAATGGAGACACATGCGACAATGCACATCCTAGAGTCCAAGGGATATGGATACCGATGCGTCAAGGACCCGGCTCTTGATTCCCTCTGCAGCTGCTGCAAGTGCTCAGATAAAAGCTTCGCCCATTGATTTGGTCAACAAGCTTTGCTTTCCTGCTAAGGGAAAAAGTTCCGTTGAAATTTTTACTTTTGCCGAATACATTTTGGAGAGAACATTGCTGAACAGGTGAGCATATCTTTAAGGAAACGTTCCTGGCCCTAACTGCCCAGGAATCATTTGACATCTTAGTCATTATCTCACGGATCTGACTTTGCGTATGACCTCTTACAGTTTGTTGAAGTATCTTTGTTGGCACCAAACACCTCAATTAAGTATGCCGACAAAAAGGAAATTAAATGCTGCAAAAATGTGTACTTCTAAACTCCAGAAATCCTATTTCATAGGAAGCAATTTAAATGAAATTACAAGGTCTATAAATGGAAAACGTGTAACCTGATTCCTGAAACGAATCTAAAGTGAAACATACTTCTTGGCACCACGAATGGTGGGTATTTAAGGAAAGGCCTGGCAAGCAAAAGGATGATCTCCTGCACATCCTTAGGTCAAACCAACCATCTTGTCTCGGTTCCAGAGACATTGGCCTCCGCCCAAAAAACTTTCTCGACTTTAAGCAGCGGAATTGAATCTTTATTCCCACTCGAGCTTTATCCCTCAGTCCATGATGATGTTGACTATGGGTATGTGCATCAGCTTAACGACGAATCCAATCAAGCCCATGATGAGGAATCCCACGCCAATGGCAATGCTAATACGCTGGAACTCCTGACGATCTGGTTTTGTGCAGCGCTTGTAGAACCGCAGCGAGTTCTTATAGATATCCGAGGACGGAAGCAACAAGGTCAGCAGATTCTTTATCTGGTGTCCAATGCCCTCCACAGACTTGCACTTCAAGTCGGGCAAGAATTTGCAGACACCCCTGGGGATTTACAAGTTGAGCTCGAAGCTGAGCGAGTATTTTATAGCATAGCTACCTCTTGGCACTTTTGATCTTGTATCTACGGCGACGGGCATACAGTTGCTCCATTTTTGGATTTCCTTGTTTTGCGCCTGACATTTTTTTGTGCGAGCCTTCGAACTATATCTGAAAGCCTGTTGAGATCGACTTGAAATTCGGTCCTAATAATTGGCAGCTGTTGTGCCGAACATAGCCGCCAGCATTGTTAGCACATGCAAAGTGTAGCAACTTGAAATGGAAAATACTGGCCGGTTTACACACATAATCAAACTTTACGCAAATTGTTTGCCAGCTCTGGCTGGACACACAAGTACGAACATTTTCGACTAGTTTTCCTACTCCGGCTGAACAGAGATTGTGGAGCAGCTAGGTGGGTTGGGTTGGGTTGGGTTGGCTGGCAACTTAAATGCTGCAATTTGTTTCACTGCCGAATCGTTGCTGTCTTCACTTGAAGCTTAACTAAATGCACAGGGAGCCAGTCGGAAAATGCTCCAGCTCCAGCTCCTGCTCCAGCTCCAGCTCCAACTCTAAGCCAAAAATTGCCCCCCCTTTTTGGTCTCCCGTCCCACTTCCTCCTGCATCTGTCTCTATCCATCTCGGTGCGTGGAGAGCTGGTGTGTTGCTACGGTTTGACAGCCTTGGCTTCACAGATCCCCAGGACAATTCACTGCAAAATTGGTAGACAAAACTGTGCCACAACGGGCTCCGGTCGGACTCCTCTTCGGCTCAACCAAATATAAAATTACACTGCCAAAAAATATCAATAAATTGATTAAATGTACTCCAAATTGGCTGTATAATGAATAACACAGCATAGTTTATTGAACTTGTAAGCTGATTGCCTCTCGAGTAAGAAAACACAATCAGCACTGAGAGCAAATATGTGTAGTAACATAAAAAAATAAAACAAATTTTTGAAAAATCCATTCAAATAAATATCTTGTTCGATATTAGTGACCCATTACCTTTCCCTGTGTAAGCATACGGATATGAATGTGGCAACGCCATCGCTTGTGCGCCTGTGTTTGTGGATATTTATGATGGTGTGCGTGCTTGCCGTTTCAGGCATTGCCATTGAGATTGAAAAATGTTAAAAATTGCTTTTAAATGCCGCAAAATACAATTTATTATTCAACAGAGGCAAACGCCAAACACTGAGCACAATGTGCGCCCAGGGAGTGGGCGTGCACAGCCGCCCCTTTTCGGGGATTGTTGTGTGCGGTGGGGAAGTGTGGCAGCGGGGGCAGCGGGGGCAGGGGGGTCAGGGCGGTCAGGGGGCGGGGCATGGCCAGTGTGCGTAGGAAAGCTCAACAGTGCCGACTGCTTGGCTGTAAATTTAAATAAAGCCCACTTACACACACATACACACGCACAAGGACGATTGTTACTGCAGTTGTTTTGTTTATTACGCATACGCACTGTGCGCCGTCCATTGAAGTTGGTCATGAAGCGCAACGAGGCTTGCGAACTTTCTGGATACCCCGATTACCCCGATTTTGGGATCAGCTGCAAGAGATTTTAAGGCCGCACTTTAAGAGTCAGCACTACAATGAAATCGAACCGTTCAATTTACGCCCACACTTCACAATCAAAACTATAAATTCCCACGCAAATTCGTCTCATTTCACTTGTAATCCAAGAGCAGTTAACACACTTTTGTGTAGGACTAATTGTGGATTAGAAATGGCATCTTGGTTGGTAACTTTTTTTTCGGTTTTTGCTTTTTCTGTTTGCGGTGGCACTTGAACAATTTTCCATGTGCTCCAAAAACTTTGGCAATAAAATTTGTTTCAAATTGCTTTCGAATAGGGACATCGAGGGGGGGAGCACGAGGAAGATGGCCAGCACATCCGGCGTATTCTCTCTCCATAGAGCACCAAAGTTGTCAGCGGGCAAATGACCAAAGTGCACCCAGAGGGCCAAAATAAATATCAAATATATTGAGAGGGCGAGGCAGTCGCGCAAAAGTTAATTACATTGTGTTAACCGGGTGGGCCTGGGTTGGGTTTTTGCGCTGTGCTGGGCTGGGCCAAGGCCTAATTTTGTAATTCTCTTTCTGAATCATTTAACCATGAAATTGCCTGCCCTGCCACGCCCACCGCCGGCCAGCCCATTCCTGGAAAGGACTAACCAAATGATAACCCACAACGCATTTGCTCCTCATGGATGTCAGTTCAAATGTGCAAAATTAGCCTTTCAACTGCCAGTGCCACGCCCCCTTATCATAGTCCTTCCATCAGGACGCCTTCAAACTCGCTTTCCCGCCCACAACTCCCCACCCACCCCTTCTCAAATCCATTTCAATTGGCCCTGGGGCAACACCGCCATGTTGACAGCTGGCACGCAATTTATAATGAAAAGTTTCCACTCGCACATTTTGGATTGCGGACCTCACCTATTCCGAGTCCAATACTTCCCCGATTCGTGTTCATTTTGTATTTAGAAAATCACGTTTTTAAACAAATTGATGCAATTATAAGAGGCAACGAACTACTTGTGGGAGTTAGGTTCGCATGCAGGTGAAGGAATTAAGAATGGGCCTGTCTCCCTGATTAATTTTCAGTGTCTTTTGATGTGCTTAAGCTGCTTTTGCCCGAGGCCCTTGTTGAAAATCTGTGGCCGAATGGCAAGAGTAAATAAATTAATTAAGTTTCAACAACTCTTAATCAAGCAGTGATGAAAGGAAGCTGTGCTTAAATTCTTACACTACGAAACGAACATGAAGCTTATGTTCTGAAACGCTCAGTATCACATTTGGGCCACATATCAAATCGATGACATTTTGCGGTTTTGGCCAAACCGAAAACGTATCGGGGATAGAAACCATCATAAAGATATAAAACCTGCGCAATGATTGCCAAAAACGGGACAGCCACAGCCATTACCAATTTTTGTGCTTAACGCTTCAGCGAGCAAATCACTGGCACAGACAGATAGACATGGCATAGAGATACGGCTTCGGTTAAAGGATGCAGATGCAGATACAGATACATTTACAGATTTGGATATATGGAGGCAGTGGCAGTGGCAGTGGCAGTGGCAGTGGCAGTCGCAGAGGCAGACTCATAGTTTTAGTCCCGTTTGCCGTCCCTCTACTTATTCCATCAGCATGTCATCATGGCAAATCAGAGGACATGCAACATTGCATAAAGATTTGTCACAGCTCAGGCTCACAGTTTTCCACCCGGGAAAAATGGCAGGCAGGCTGCTGGCAGCACAACAACCGATGGAAAACTTTTTCAGCCCGGGAAGTGAAAGGCGAACGGGTGGCTTGGGCGCCACGACTCAAATCGCATTTTCGCATGCTCAAATAGGACAAACTGTGCTGAGGACCCGGATGCGAATGTGGATGTGGATGCGGATGCGGATGCCGAATCCTGAGCAACTTGCTGCAAATTCAATTTCGTCTAGCTCGATTGCATTGCGGCACATTGCTCGAAATTCAACTGAAACTGGAACTCAAACTCAAACTCCATCGCTCTGGCTCGAAACACCACTGCTTTCAACTCCAGTCCCATCGATTCGCATTGCATTTCAATATATAAATATTTATACACAAGCGAATTTGTGCACAGCTGAGCTGCCAGGGCTGCCCCATCGCAATACACTGCAAGATCTGGTCGCGATAAAGGGCCCAATTCCCTGGGCATTGGTGGTCGATTTTTCACAGTGCAAGTGCTGCTATAATGAAGATATATGAAGCAGTTTCTATTCTCCTTTCACGAACCCCGGAAGAGAAATGGTCATATTGTCCCGCCGATGTAGCTGCATCTGCTGTTCGAGCTTCCCGGAATCGTTTAGTTTCACATTGGCCGTGGTATCTGGTATCTGGTAGCTGGTATATAGTATTTGGGAACCTCGTTCCCTGGGGCATTGCCTAATATCCTTTATTACAAGCTCTATCACGACAGTTGATGGCTGCCTTTCGCTGTATAAATCATGGCTAAGCCCTTATGACATATGCTAAAATTTAATTCCCCACCAGAAAAGCCCATCCGTTTTGTTTGGCCAACGTGTGACAAAATGATTAAATGGTTAGCCGGAATAAGGGCCTTTCAGCCCTATGCTTTGGGCCATTGTTGCGGCCATGACATGGCGAAATTGCTGATGATGTTAACGATGCGATTAGATGAGTGGGTATTTTCCCGTAGCAGCGTGTGTGCCCAAGACTCAACCTGTGGCAGTCCCTCAAAACTGGCAAAGTGCTTTGCCAAAGTTTAACGAAATTTGAATATTTAATGGGTGTAATTTGTGCCCGATTTTTAAGCCATTAGCGAGTTGTGTGCGCACTTTGGAAAGTTTCTATCGAAGATTAACCCACATCAAGTGGTCATTAAATCGACCACAGAACAGGCTCGAATTAAATTTAATATAAGCATGAGCCTGCTGCATTTCCGCTTCAGCCTCATGTGCACTACACTGAAGTGCAATTTGTGGTGCACTTAGCCAATTCATATGCTAATTATGGGCTATAAATTTGTTTCCTGGCCGTAAATCGTTCAGCTTGCCGCTACTTTATGTGCTCATAAAAAACACTAGACCATAGAACGCCTCTTACCTCCTTATTGTTAAAGTTTTTCCAGGTGCTGCTCCGGCCCAAACTATATAGACAGACAATTTCCTTATGAAATGAAAATAAACATGACATTTCTGGGTTTATGTACTTTTGCAGCTGTGTCTTCGACTTGCCTACGGCGGTAGGTTCCTGCTCCTGCTGCTGCTGCTCCTGCTGCTGATGCTGCCTGGTTTCTCCGGCATCTGGCGACTAGGCCAAAGGCCCAAAACCACCAAGAATCCGAGAGCATCCGTGCTACCCGCTCAGCAAGCATGGCTATGACTGCTATAAAATGTCATCTTTTATTATGGCAAAGGCTCAACTGGCGCAGACTGCGCCTAGACCAAGGCGGAATCAGAGATGTGCGTCCCTCTCCTTCGTTGTCCCGGAATAGTGGCAAACAATGCTGCCTTCTTCTTCGTCCTCCAGTCCTCCAATCCTTCGACCACGCCTCCAAGTGTCTCGAGCTTTATATCCAGTTTACACGCTTCGCTACACATTTTCCCGCAGACAGAGGCAGAGACAGAGACAGCTAGAGCGAGCTAGAGAGGGACAGGGATGGGGACGAGGCGATGTGGCAAGCCAAGTCTCATGCTGCGAGTTTCATTTCCGGTGCGACATTTTGTTACAAAACTTTATTTTCAATTTGTGCACATATTACACCCAGCATGCCACGCCCTCTCAACGCCCCCACCGATCCGCTGCTGGCCCACTTATCTGACTTTTGTTTTTATTTTTAGTGAAATTGTTCTATTTTGGCCATGGCAATTGCCTTGGCCAGCCGGAGATCCGCAAAGCTGCAAGTGTCCGTGTCCAGGTCCGTGTCTACTTATCATCTTCCGGGTGCACTGGGTTCCAGCTCGATTTTCACCCCGGCTTTGGGCTCTCGGCTCTGGTCTCTGGGCTCTGGCTGTTGATTATTATTACAAGCATTATGACCGGATTTCATTGGGATGGGAATGATTCGGGGAATGGGTATGGGGATGGGGACATAGACAATGTCCTGTCCATGTCGGTGCCAGCTGTTCGTAATGAAATTAGTTTGTCACTCGTCCACGAATGCCAAGGATTCTCGCTGCAAATCCCTGCTTCCTCACTCCCTTCGTGCAGTTTATGATTTAAGCTGGGGGCGGGAAGAGTGTCTTCATCAGCAGCTGAACGCTTTCTTTTTGTATTGCTTTTGCTTTGAGGTCAAGTGCAGTTATTCCATCATTGTGCTTATAAAATTTAATATTGCAAAAACAAAAGGAATACCCCACTTCGTAAGTTAAATACCAGGGTTTAATATATTTTCCTTTACTGTGGACTGACCAACATTTGGGCAACACAAAGCAGCTTATGAAACAAATAAGCAAAACACTCTTAGGACAAAAGGCCTTCTTGGAAATTGGCTAGTTACTAAGCGGATTTACCTGAGCAGAGGGAATTAATTAATATATTTTGGCACCCACATCAAAACAGAATGTCAAAACTAATTTGCGCCTGAAAAAAGATGATTAAAAATTAACGAGATTGGGTTTTTGGGGTTTGGGGCTGGGGTTGGGGTTGGAGTTGGAGTAAAAGAACAGTTCCCCAGCATGCCATCAACCCAGCCGGATGATGAGCTCACGTAATCAATCAACTTTGATTACGTTCAAGAGGCATAGGCATATGACCCTCATAAGAAGGCCAATCCGACCGCTTTTTCCCTTTGGATGGACAGTAGGTTCCTGCTGATTATCGACAGTTGGCTGGCAATGTTTTTCGCCATCTAAGGAAGACAAAAATCAATATGTCTTGATGTCTGATAAAAGTGAAATAAATGGTATGGCCCGCTAGGGAAAGTGTCAAATGACTAGGATGAAATGAGCAAATGAAAAGTGAAGATGTATGATGAGGCCAAAGTAGCGATCAATCGGCTAGCTGAGCCCAGTTTTCCCCATCTGACCAATCGGAATTTGCCGTATCGGCTTTTCTTTTTATATATATTATTCGTTCCAACCAAGCCCACCTTTAATGCGGGACAATAAATACGCTCTTAAAAGATAAATAAATCCGTAACACTGGCACCAATCACTGTCAAGGACCAAGACCAAGGACCAGCAGTCCTAACCGCATTTCACCCTAGGCAGGATAAGCAGCTTAGCCTCCAGCACGCACCTATGGCACAAGTTTAAAGTCAAAAACAACCAGAAGAGAAAACAGCGCCGGGAAAGCCGCAAGGGGAAAAAAGATACCAGAAAGGCGGCATTTTTCCGACTCTCGTTCAGGTGAAGTGAAAATTACCAATGATCGGGAAAGCCGCAATGGAATGGGACAAACGAGAGCAAAGACCACGGATAAGAAGGAAAGCCATGACTGCATTCACTTCGGCCGGGTGAAAAACCTCAAAGAGTTAAAGGACATCTGGATTGGGCAAGACCAAGTGGAACAATGCCATATGCCAACCTGTGCAACCAAAATTTAATTAACTGACCTGCCAAATGGCGTACAGCCAGCCCAGAAAAGTGTTCACCAACTTTAAAAGCTAACTGGAAGCTGCACTCTTCACCTCAAATGAAAAGTCTGACAGTTTCCAATGGCATTATCCCCTAACTGTGCATGCGCAGGAAATGTAACTAGTAATTAAAGCATTAAATGCAACAGCATAGAATAGTTAAAAAACGTGGCCATCTAATTTATTTACGCATTCCGCACACAACAAGCTAATGAATTTCCATAATATTTTAAAAAAACTGCTTTAAAAAAGGTTTTGAGCGTGGAATTGTTATTTCCTTTTATTTATAAGCATTAAAGCGTTATATTGTTCTATATGAACAAGATTAAATAATGTCAATAAATCGCTGTGAAGGAAGCCCATTTAGCTCATTTCCGCATTTCCTCATAAATTTCCCTACAGATACACCCACTTCACATACTCGTACCCTCACAGGCAGTACACTCAACTTGGCCGCTTTTCCATGTCGCGAACTTTTATTAACTTGGCCCGTTTGCAGTTGCCCTTTTCCAGCTTGTTTGCACTCAAGCTTTATTGGAAAACGGACAGCGACGGGCGTGTCTACTGGCGGCTCATTAACTCTGATTCGGTTCTGCTGGCGTCGCGGATACAATTGAAACCAAAAATCTCATTTTGAATGCAATCGAGTGATGGAATCGGCTTTTTCGAATTGCCCGGCTTATCAGCGATTGGCCAAATAAGAAGAGTGGCTTCATTAAAACGCAAATATCAAATTTGCAACAATCATTCCGCGTCTACACGCGAATTTCATGTGTACATTGTGCCCTCCAATCAAGAGTTGGGTTTCAATTGCAGCCGCAATTACGCTAAACAAAATTACGTATTTGTAAAATAACAAAATGAAGAGTCGAAGCATCATTCGCGTTGTGTGAATTTCCGCAGACCGCAGATATAAATTTGACTGATTTTCATCATCGAGGCCAAAAAAAAAAAAGGGGATAAAATTCAATTGATTGGCTGGGCAACAAAAACGACTGCGAAACTCCGTAATTCCAAATGCTTTTAATGGTTAAATGCTAGAGTCCTCGAAAATGATACAATCATTTTTGGCAAATATGCGGCAGCTCGCACAACAATTTTGTGAACCACAATGGGGTAATGGGGTAAATGGAGTTTACATAAATATTAAATTCGTCCTTCCGGATGAATCAATCCCGGTGAAAAGTGCCCACTTGTTTGGCAACATCTCCACATCGGCCATGCATGCTCAACAGTCCCCATTAGCAGCTTTCCAGGATAGCTACCAAAAAAAAAAAACAAAAGTGGGCGATGCACACTACACGGCTAAGCACTCGACATACCCACTGTTTTAAGCAGTCCAGCTGCATTCGTTTCCTGGCCAAGCCCTTCTTTTTTGACCAGAACAATGGCCTGGAATCCGGAGTGCCTCCTGCACCGGGTGGCACATGCATGGGGCGCCCAAAGGACTTCCCCACCAAGTACCAGCCACAGATTCCCCTCCCGTTGCCCGAGTTCACGTTCTATCTGCGCATAAAGCAACACTTTTCCAATTTCCGGCTATGCGAAACGACGGGAGTGCAGCCAAAATCGGAGCAGGGAACTGAAATAGCAGCGGCCAAGAAACAGAATGTATGGCCATTTAGCCAGCGGCATTGTAATAATTTCAGAGCTGACAGCGTGATCCAGATACGCGATGGAATCCGTTTCACAATTAAATCAATAAGTAAAGATAGTTCGGAATAACGTATTTCTCGATTTGTAACTTACCTATGGATATATTTTAACCTACAACTAATATACAATAACATATAAATAAAGGATATTCCCTAGATACATTGACTTCAATGTATATATTTTTCAGCATTCCATAGGCCGATGGTGTCATTCAACTCTCGATGAAAATCCGTGCCATCTCTGTAATAATGTCCATTTTGGCTCCTTTGTTGGCCAGTGGCCGGCGTGGGGCATAATTCACACAGCGCACCAATTCATGGCCAGGATCGCAGTAGAGCTCATTATTAATGAGCTCAGCAATCGAAAATGCGTGTGCACCCTTTTTGCACGTCCACATCCTGGGGATGGCGATGATGCTAAGGATGATGAGGATGCTGAGAATGGTGAGGGTGGTGGGGATGGTGGTGTTGGGATGGTGATAGTGATGGTGATGGTGATGGCTATGGCGACTTTCTAACAATATGCAGCACTCTAATGAGCAGCCGCTTGAGCATAAGGCAGCGACGATTCCGCGGAAGAGACGAGGCATTCCAGCACTTGCGGTAATGGTGCCTCCGCCACTGGAACGCTTGTAAAGTTGTCGAGTAATTAATTTGTTCAATGGCATGCTGGAGGTGTAAGCGAAACCATTTAAAGTTGACGACGCCAACGACGCCGACACTTGAGAATTCGAAGGCAACTACAAAGTGGCAAAGTCCTCAAGGGCTGGCAGCCAGGAACGCCAGAGGGATATGGGGAAACTAATACTAGTGTATGCCCAGCAGAGTATGTATCCGGCTACGTAGCGCCCCGAGGTTGGCTCGAGGAGTTTCCATTGTGGGTAATTCGTGGGGGAATAGGGGTTTTCCTCAGACATCGATTTTAAGTTGTTGGTATAATGGATTTCTGTTACCTTTCGATGTCATACTACCTACCAAATACATTTGTTTTAAGGAATAATTCACTAGGTCCAGGCGTTCCTTGTCCATCACTTAGTAGAATATTTTCAATGTATCTTACACTACGTATCTTACACCGTAACCAATCCTTTTACTTGTTGTATAACGTAGCTAGCACTTACGAGTAATTAAAGCGACTAATTGACGATCCACCCTCGTAGTATCTAGTGCTGATGCCCCCGCCCATGTGCGTGTGAAATCGGAAGTGGATGCCAGACCCACGCCCCAAGTAGGCAAGCCCCACCCGGCTATCCTGAGTGGAACATCTTCGAGTCGCAGTCACTGGGTTTCCTCGGCTGGGCGACAGGTGCTTCCGCATTTGAATGTCAACGGAAACCGCAACGGTACAACTTAGATAAACGTTTGCTCTTTAAATATGTGCGCAATGGCAAAAGGAGCCTTGGGTGGTGTTTGGAAATGGGGGCCAAGTGGGATTGGGGGCGTGGTGGAGCGGATGTCTGGGAGCGGGGAACTGTCCCCGTGTTTGAGCAACTGAACTTATGTGTAAAGCTGGAGCTACATGCGAAGTGCTTGTGGTCCATGAAATGGGCGCACACATATATTGGATGGGGCATCCGATGGGGAGCAAGTGTGAGCTATGACAGGTGTATGCTTGGATAGATCTTGGCTTGGCTTATTGCTTACTCTCCAGATATACACGAACATGAGCGAAGGAGTGCTAAGGTGTTTGCTCTGGCAGGAGCTCAGTAAAATTGATTATGGGAAATTGAGATGGATAAGCAATGACTGTGTCGAAGGCAACCAATGAGGACAACATAGGACAGCTATTGAGATAACCTCAGAAACATAATGTTTTACTTTGAGTGCACTTAAAGCCAATAATAGTAATGGAATCTGCTGTCATGAACACTTATAACTGCGAAATTCAAGTGACAAAACCGGAAATGTTAAGAAGAATTATCAACATCATTAGTAATCACCATGTCCATCCACCAATCCGAATATTAGTTCGGTGTACCTTAAAGTTTCGAAAGCAAACATGGGATAATAATTATAATGGCCTCTGGAAAACGTACAAATGTGAAATATGAAATATTCATTTGAAGCAACATTCACGTATGTACATACACGTATGTGTATGTGCTCTGCATGAAAAAGGCTTATTGGTAACTTTTACGAATATTAAATTCGGCATTTGCGACAAGTTGATCCATCAGAAAAAGCATTACATGCTCTCAGCAATGTACACCAAATTATTCAGAAAAATATTGTATCAACCCGCTGATTAAATTATGCCGAACTGATGAATGGAATTCCTGCAGCGACAATCCCTTTTTACGTTTTTGCTGTTGGCATCTGGCACGCAACATAGACAGTTTCAAAAAAAAAAATTGATTAAGTTTTAAATCAATTTTCATTCAATTTAGGCAAATACCAAATAAATTAAATCACGCCCGAATAAATAGCCAAGCACCTGACAGCCCGAAAAAAGCACTCCATGCTAAACTGCTAAAAATAAAATCAATTAACAATAAATGCAAGCAATTAAATTCAATGCAGTTTGGGGGAGGATTGACATCGTATGGTTTTTGGGTATGGTGGAGTAAAGAAATGTTTGCCACAGATAAAAGCAGGCCACTTAATTAAGCCCAAACGGGTGTGAGAGTGTGCTTTTGGCCCACATTTACACTGGCCGGCATGTTTTAAGTGCGAAACAATGTAATTTCATGGTAATCAGTCTGGGACCTGGGCCGGCATCTAACTGCCAACTGCTCGTACTAGACAACTACACAAATTTCCGGCTGTGTGCACAAAGCCATTGGGAAACCGATGGTAAAGATGGAAAAGGGCCAAAACCGAAGCTGAGCACTTGGGCCAGAAAAATGTCAGTTTGCAATTTTCTATGCCATTTAAAATAAATGAAAATTGCTCTTCATCCACTGCCACCCAACATCTACCTCTACCTCTACCTCTACCTCTACCTCTGCAGGCATTTGGTATTTTCGGTTGTTTGCCATGGTTTCGGCCATCTAGCGCGTGTTAACTAAATAAATTACACACACACACACATACGAACAGCGAGGACGAGATACAGATACGCAATCAAGTGGTCAGCGGCATGCAGCTTATAAATCAGCGCCAGCCGCTTGGGCGCAACATCAGCAAACATTTGGAGGATAGATGACCCCGGCATCGCGACCCGACCCGCATTGCGATGGACATGGACAGCTGAATGAATGAACGAATGACCGAGTGAGTGGACGCCCGAATGACTGAATGAATAGATTGAGCGGCCAGCTCCGGATAGATTGCTTGTATAAATGTTCGGCTATTTAGTTTCGGTTTGCTGTGGTTTGACTTTGCTTGTTTTCCCAACCCCCAACCCCCAACATCCAAGCCCCAATCCCCAACTCAATCCAACCCATTCGCATGGTGATGGTGATCCACATTTTTTTTGGCCACTGTTTTATGGGCGGCGGGGCGCAGAAGTTGATGTTGCGCTTTTGTGTTTTAATGTTGTTTCTGGGACAATTGTCAGTCCGGCGAGAGCAGTTGTCCGGGTTGGTTAGCTGAATCATTTGTTTGACATATCGCAGGGCAATTAGGAATTAACTACCATCTGGTTAGGCGTGGTCCTTGGATAGAAGCCGCTTTAAGTGCGTTCCGGGAAGCCAATTGCTGATGGACCGCATCAAAATTTCGAAAATTCCCATTGGCGCTTGGAGAAACTCTAAAAATCGCAAAATTATATCCAAATTGAGGTAGATCTAACTTATGACAATTATGATAAGCTCTTGCGTTAGGGCTACTGAAATAGGCACCAAAATTAGTTACCAAACTTTGACTAATAACGCAAACGTAGTTAGTAAATGTTCGTTGAGCACTGGAGTATATTTCTAGCCCAAAGCCAACATGGTTAACATTGCGTCCTGACTTTGGGACACTGACAGCAATTGACTGTCTAAGAATCTGCCACCAGAAGGACCGCCTCTGCCTTTGCCTGCAACGCAAATGCCAACGAAGGATGCCAAGCCTGTGCTTAGGTGAGCGGCAAGTACTTGCATACTTGCAACCGAAAGTAGAAGAGGACTGGCAACAATGCCGCAGGATTGCTGTGTGTGGCCAACAAGGCGGGCGGATCATCTGCATATATTTATGTACTCGCATATAGTCGCATCGCACAAAGGAGTCGTTGGCCCAAAGAAAACCGCACACATGTGGCGAGGTTGTAGATTAAAGCACTTCTTTATCAACCCGCTCCATTCTTGAGAAATATTGCTATGCAAATATTTGTATTGCATATTTTGGGGCACGCGGCCGAATTCGCGGATTGCAGGGTTGGATAACAAAGCGGTTTGAAAGGGCGTGGTTGCATGCTGAACATTCTTAAATTTCTTAAAATATATATTTTTATCAAATCCAGTTGTTATAAGTCAAACTAAGTCTTCCACAAAATTGACTTACAAATATTTAACGACCAGTTTGTTTTGAAAGAGTATCATCTCCTTGTTATAGCTGAGTGTAATTCGAATTCAAAATGTATAGTAATAAAACACATTTCATGGTTATACAAAGTTGAAAGCTCTTCACCCAACAAACGGTCTCGTTGTTTATAAATATTGTTGTGCAAATATTTTGATTGCTCACCTTCAGGCACGCATCAGAATTTTATTTTTTTCCTGTGGGGGATGCACTGGCGGGAAATTCACAAAATCAAAACAAGAAACAAGTCTCAGCCAGACAAAATAAGCTTTGGATGGTGGACTACAAAAGCCGTGTTGAAGCCTCAGTTCGCGGTTAATCCAGTTGCTATCGCCATGTCGCAAGTCTCAAAGTCAGCAGTCTATCTGCTTCTGGTCGCAGTTTTCGTGGGCGGCAGTCTATCCTTCGATGTGCCCATGGCCACCGTCAAGGTCAACTCACCGAAAGGCTTCGAGGTCTCCATTCCCGACGAGCCGGGCATCTCGCTATTCGCCTTTCACGGCAAGGTCAACGAGGAAATGGACGATCTGTCCGATCAGACCTGGGCCGCCGACGTAGTGAGTTCCCGAAATGGACGCTGGACATATCGCAACCGGAACCAGCGACTTCAGCCCGGAGATGTTCTGTACTACTGGACAACGGCGCGGTATCATGGAGTCGACTATCACAACTACAACCAGAGGCATGTGGTCGGGCAGGGGGATTCCCAGAAAATCGATGTGAACGGCTCAAGCGGCGGTCGCCAGCCGATTGTAGCCAACGGCCATAACACGATCAATATATTTGTACAATGAACCATGCTTGAATAAAAGTGTTTATTGTTCTAATACGCTCGCGCCCAGTCACTAGCATTCTGAAAAGTCAACAAAGTCAGGCTCTCAAGTCCAGTTTTTTTATAGTATTTTATTGAGACTTGAAGTCGGAGCTTAGCTCATGAATCTTTAATCTCAATATCTTATATCAAAACAGAGAAGTATCAGCTTTGCATTTAGGAATCTATTATATTCCAAGTAGAATAAAGTGATTGCAAAATTCGATTGAAATATGGGGCATATTAACAGCTTTGTTGGCAGAATTATTTTGTGCAGCAACAATGTATTTCCATTGCATTGCGTGTTTTTGTTTTTACCCATTAGGGCTATAAATCAAGGAAACACTTTGTCACAGATACGCAAGTAAGTATCCGGATCGTATAAATCATACTGAAAACTTCCCCTGTCCGTTCATCAAGCGTGTTTAAGGTGCGACACCCAAAAAAAATGTACCTATATATTGAAAAGATGCAACCGGGGATACCGCAAAAAATGCTACATGGATTCGGCCAGGTATGAAACCGAACCACCACCCACTTCACCCTCAAGTCCATGAGCAACTGCACAAAAGGTTGCACTTGGACCATTTAACTTTCCCTCGAGGCTAACAGCAAGCAGATAAAACTTTTTGCCATCTCAGTTCCAGTTGAGCTTATAGTTATTTGGAAGTTTTCGATTCTGCGTGTGCTGAAAGGTTTTTACTTCTAAGTAGAAGATAGGTGCGATTTAATCGACCTGAAATTGGCCAGAAGTAAGACCATAGTTCTCCTTCTATGAAGCTACTTTAAGAGAACCAATATTCCTCCTTAAAACTAAATGAATAAATATAGTGTATATGGACTATTTAATTATTATACCCGTTACTGGGGTAACACATTTAATTTTAATTTAATTTTTCTGATGTATGATGTGGTAGAAATTCAAAAAAATTAAAACATGCCCCAAGGCGGAAGTTCTATACTCCTTAACTCAACTTATCTTAATCGGATTTTGAAGTGGCATACCTCTAAATGTTTCTGGCGCAAATATCTAAAAATCTGCATTAAAATTTAGAAAGTTATTTTTTTAACATTTTTTTTTAATTTTTCTGATGTTGTGATGTTGTAGAAATTAAAAAAAATTAAGAGATGTCCCCAGGCTGAAGTTCTATACTCCACAACTCAACTTATTTTTATCGGATTTTGAAGTGGCACACCTCTAAATGTTTCTGGCGCAATTCTCTACAAATCTGCATTCGAATTTAAAAATATATTTTTTTTAATTTTTTTGTAATTTTTTCTGATGTAGAAATTCAAAAAATTAAAACATGCCCCAAGGATGAAGTTCTATACTCCTTAACTCAACTTATCTTAATCGGATTTTGAAGTGGCATACCTCTAAATGTTTCTATCGCAATTCCCTACAAATCTGCATTCAAATTTAGAACATTTTTTAAACGTTATTTATTGTATTTTTTCTTAAGCCAGTCATGTATTTCTTAAGGATGTTAACCATTTTCCTTATCCCACATAACCACTTCCTCGATCCGCTCTGTTTTGTGTTGGCTTAGCCTGCGTTGCGCTTGACCTGGCTAGCTGACCGCTTTCAGCCGAGAAAGTTGAGTGCTAACAGATATCTAGGAATTAGAAAATTATATAATATAGCCATTTAGGTGGGGTGCTTAGGTGCTGGCCAAAATACTCGTAAATGGTAAATGGAATGGTAAATATATCATTTTATGCCTGGTCAGGCCATTTGTCACAACTCATTTGCAGTGCATTAAGCATTTATGCGGCGAGGTGCTCGTAAAGCTATTCCACTTTTTTGCAATCACATACAGGTATGTACGGGTATATGCATGTAAATATGTATATATAGCGATGTATATATACAGATGGACTTGTGTGCATTTATGTGTGGCATGTAGGTAGCGAACTAAGTGACGCTGTCAGCAACATTTGCGGGCAGTTCTGCTCTCATTTTCTCATTTCGCTTGGCGCAAGCTGCCAGCTAGCGGCAAGATTGTGGCAGTTGCAGTTGCACATGCCCCATTCGTTGCACCACCCATTCGCAGCACCCCATCACACGGACAAGCTTTATTTAACGCCCATATACACGCCTACATTGGGCAACGTTTTTCACATGGAAGGCGCTAAAATGACTTGTGACGACAACTTAATGCGCCAAGTGGGGGGAAAAATATATACACGTGTACACATGTACTTTATATGCCGCTGCAAACTGACAGATACTTTTTTAAAAGACCCAGGTGGAGAGCACTTAATGTAGTACTTAAGCTGCTGATGCTTGTGGCATTTAAGCATTATTGAAATTTTATTGATAACAGACAAGTGGAAGACGTTATATTAAACGTGATGACTTGAGCGACTTATTAATTTTATTTTATTTTAGCTGCTTCTGTTTCTCCACTTTTAGCTTGTCTGATGCCTCCAGAAACTAATGCTCCTTGTTTTTGGGCCAGAGAAACACCTGTCTTACCTCCTTCGATTAGACCGCCTTCAGTGTGATTGTTTGTCAGTTCCTTGCTCCCAATGGGACCTCCAATGTTTCCTCCAGAAATCAGTCCTTCATGTTGATTTCTGATGGCAAATGGACAACCAGTATTACTGCCACTGACTAGACCACCACCAAATCTTCTTTGGTTGCTGATAAAAGGACCTCCGCTATTGGCACCAGAAATAAGTCCTCCACTGGTAAATGAGCTACCAGTTTGGCCAAAGGTTCCTCTACCGCTTCCGCCGGAAACTTGTCCTCCTCCTTGATTGGTAGCAAATGGTCCTCCATTTGCTGGCTTGTACTTTCCATAATTAGCCAAGGGACCTCCGGTATCCACTCCAGAAATTAATCCTTCTTGTTGACCAGTACTTTCGAATGAACCTCCTGCCCTTCCACTATTTATCAGTTTATTTTGTTCTCTTAGCCATTCACAGTATTCAGAGCTATAGTCCCTGTAAATAAGTTGTGCCCAACTTGTTTCAAACAACAGCATCATCACAAGCAAAAACGACCTCATTGTTAAGCAGTGAAACAGATGACTGATCTTCCAAAGCGATTTGGGCTTTTTCTACGATCAGTCGCGAAAAAAAAAACAAAAATAAAGCAAACTATACAAACAATCAGCAATCATCAATCAGCAAACGACTTCACAGAATACTTATCAGTTTTGAAGCTTTACTTGAGCTTTTGCTCTCGAACGCCATAATTCATCTTTAAGTGTCTCGTAAAGATGTTTGTAAGAGTAGAGCATTTTCAGAACAATTAAATAAACTTTCAAATTAATTTAAATTGGTGAAATCACCTTTCACCTTTCATAGGTGTGTCTACATGAACAAACCTTACCCGAAGACTTAAGCCATTTGGTGATTCTTCGCGAGTATACTTGTATTACATTTCAGGCGTCGACCACCATAAATCGCAATCAGGAAACTTAAAGACAGCGAACGTGTTCGCGTTGAAACTATTTCAGGAAAATGCGGGCGTCATCTAATGGGTAAAATATGAAGCCGCCGCCCAACTCTGGAAAATGGTTTTCCGGTGCTGGACGAGGAGCCTGCGAGTAAGAAAAAAAAAGCCGGCAGAGTGGCAAATTAATTATAAAAGATTCCGCTGCCACCAAGTTAAATATTTTTGCTCAACTTCGGTTCAAATTGTGGGCGGTCGCGGGGCGTGGCCGTGGAAAATAAGTTGCCAGTAACTTGACGCACATTTGTCAGGTTTTTCCCCGTGCAAAAGGGGTTAGTGGGCGGTGAATTGGGGAGCTGGAATGAGGGCTGCCAGTCTACAGGTGTCTTTTCACCAGCAGAGAGAGTGGAATTTTCCGTGAGGGTTTTTCAGTTTGAGTTGGGTCTGGGGGGAGCTGATATATGACTCTTTGAAATTAGTCCAAGTGCAAAATGTCCTGAAAGGAATAAAAAATTGAGCAAAATGGAGAAGAATTGCATAACTTTTTCAGGCTGTTGTCGATGATGTTTTACCTGCGGAAGGCAAATGTGTTCAATCCGGATGTTACCGAGAATCCCATTTTGCAGACATCTCTGTCGAGGAGAAACGAAATTCAAACAAAATACCAGCTTAAAATGGGAAATAAAATTTGTTTTATACTTGAGGTGATTATCATTTAGTGTGGTCTTTTTGAACGCTGTTTTTATGACCCAATTAAACTATATTGTACATGAATAAAAAGTTATATATTGCTTATATTGATGCCTAACAATCAATTCATTAATTCAATGCCTGCCGACGTATTCACTACCTAATCTAAGCGGCCTAAATCTCTGATAAACAGCAAACTATTATTAGCTTCCATCAAATTAGAAACTAATTTATTAGTTTATTGGTTCAAAATGATTGAGCAGATTGCCTCAAAGCTTCTCCTCTCCACACTCCAACATCATACAACCAAATTAGGTGGCGTGTAAATAAATTTGCATCTTCAGAATGTAATTTGATGGGTGCACAGTTGAAAACACTCGTGTTGTTGTCCTGGATCATAACAAATATATCTGTGTATAAGTACATATTCGTGGGCTGTGTACTCAATTAGCATTAATGAATGCTCCTCCACCCTTGCAGGTAATGCCTATAAAGCTCGCCAATAATTGAATTAATGTCGCTTCGCAGCGGCCCACTTTGGCCCAAGTTGTTGTTTACTTATTAGGCTAATTGTGTTCGTTAGGGCCACCTGCCTTGGTGCAAGTACTTTAAGCTGGAGATAGCTTCCATTTCTGATTGATCAAATGGACTTTCCGTGTCTCTAGCTCCCCTATCCCCCAGTTCATCTAACACCGTTCTAACAATGGCTCACGTCGCAAGTCATCTGCAGCAGCCCAACATCGTCGTCTGCATTTCAAAATCGCACACAAAACATTTGCCAAATGCGAAAATGCAGTCAAAGTCGTGCAAAATGCAGTGTCCTCTAACCTGACTCACCCACCACCACTCTCCTCCCACCAAACTGGCAAATGTACACTGCGAAAAATTTTGTAAGCTATAGATACGAACTGATATTTTACTGTACTCCTCAATTTTTGAAATCTCTAAAAAGTGTATCTGCAAGAACTAAACTAAATTTCATTTTACAGAAGGATCATTATAATATACATTCAATACATTCAATATACATTAATTTAGTTTCAATAGTTTTAATCGATTATATTATTAACATGCGGGAAATCATTAATTTCAGTGCAGTCGGGATCACCCAGTGAACACATTTTTTTGTGATTGTGCAGTCAGCCGTTGATAGAGACATTGAGGGGCGACAGAGAGCGAGCTAGAGGGTTAGAAAGAGAGGCAACTGAAGATAGAAAGAGAGGGGGCGACTAACAGAATGAGCGAACAAATACCTCTAGTGCTATTTTCTATTTGTGCTTTGTGGAAATGTTTGCTGTTGCTGGCGCTGCTAACGCTGTGCAATTGTTGTTATATTTAGCATCGCAGACGCAATTTATATAAAGTTTAATTGATTGGAAAATCAAATCGATTCGATTCGCACTGCAGCAGCAGAGCAACAGCATCCACAACGGACGCACATTTGCCTTTGACCAGGCGCAGATTGTTGGGGAAACCCCCGGGCGAATCCCCAAAATGGAAACCGACATCCATGGGCCAGCATACTTGTACAAGCCGTATTTCAGACTCAAAGTCGTTTATCTTGCCGCCGTTTGAGCACATTTCTGATCTCGGTTTTGCAGTTGGGCTAATGTAAGTCGCACATAAATTGAATAAAGAACTGGCGAGCTGCCGTAGGTGGCAATAAAAGCCAGAGCCACACATTTAGGTTAAATTAAGCTTCTTAACCTGCACTTGAGGGCCAGAACTCAATTACAGTGTCGTCGGGTTGGGAAATGCGACTGAGAAAAGGTACGACATATCGATATTACTTTAAAGTCCCGAATGGCTTAGGCGTATCTATGAACTTCTATCTATTTTTATAATAATTATTTGATAATTAGAATCGATATATTTTGACAGGACAATAATTAGTTAAGGGAGTGAAACAATTGGCTCTCCTGACTACTTCACTTGTTCCCAGTGATGGACGAACTTTTTGCAATGACATTTCATTTTCCGCTTTACAATTGCTTTATTTTAACAAAGCAACACTTTTCCAACTAATCCAAATCCATGGCCACTCAAACGAAGCAGCAACAACGAAACGCTTGTCATTAACAAACAACGCAGTACCTGTTTAATTTTTATTGTGAAACTTGGCTCGGCGAGAGCTTAACTTTTCCCGATGCACTGCAGCTTAGATAGCGATGCACATCTATACACCCACTCATCCACTTGACGCCGGGGGGGAGGGGGACATTGGATAATGTCAATGGCCGGGTATTCGAGGTGGGACCGAGCAGTTCCACGATATGTTTAATGGCAGTAGCAATGGAAAAAGTTTTACGTATAGCAAAGCAATTCAATTGAAAATAATTAGAAACGTAGCCACATGGCGAAACTTCTTAATTGCCCGACTATTGTGCGTCTACACTCAAATAAATACATACTTAATGACTTAATTATTTGCAGAACTTGAGTTAATGTAAGCTTTATGCAAAATGGGTTTGGACATTTAATAAATACCTTTTTTAGATTGCTTTTAAAAATGTTTGTAAACTATAATAAACATTTTTTACCACATATGCTTAAGATTTAAAAATCAACTGAGAAAGTAGCTTAAATTTTCCAGCTTAAATTTTCTACTAGCCTGCAGTATTTCACTATGAATTTCTTTGAGTGTATTTGACAGTGGTGGCTCGATGGTTTCAATGAGAATTAAAAGAGTGCAAAGAACAGAAAATTGCATTATGCATAAGCCGCTAGAGCTTAAGCCATTATCGAACCCCTCCACGTATCCAAACATGGACAAATAAAGATACGAAGAATGCCAAAGAGAGAGGGAGAGAGAGAAAGAGAGAGAGAGAGAGACTGAAGCAATCCAAGAGATACGATTCGAATAAGAGATAGAGCGCTACTTGGCTATAGGAGCCGTATAAAATAAGTGTGTCCATATAATGCCCCATCATTGGAACTCCTCGGCTTGACCATGTACCGCGGTCAACAACTCTGGGTGCTCTTGCTCTGGCTCTGCTTCGCCTTTCTCAGCGGTGAGTGGTGTTTCATATCTATATCTATATCTTTATCTATTTCTATAATCCCACATTTGTCATTTGTGAAGTTCATGGCGTGCCATGGAAATGGGGACCTTCCTCGAATTCTGGACCCCATGGCGGACCCGCCTGGAATGGCGGCGAAGACTCCACCGACAATATAGTCATCTATTCGAAAAAAAGCGACAGGTGGCGTTACTGATTTAAACCTAGTAGTAGGGGCGTGACCACAACCAAGTCAAGCTTCATTTCACAGTAAATCTATGAATAATTGTACACCTATTTTGTTTTGCAAACAATTTATCGTCGAACTGTACTCGACTTTTATGCAAATACTTCATTCATTGTCACACCCAATTAAATATAGTCATTTCAGTTGTATACCTATGTGTCTATGACATAAATAAACACCTTTACTTTACTAAATGGCCGAAACGGGCATATTGATATGAAATTTGTTTTTGGAGGAGTTAACTAAATTAGACCATAACAAACGAAATAATACAAGTATTATATAAAGATACATTATAAAAGTTCTAAAGCAATGTAATTGTTTTTTTAAATATAGTTTGTGTAATAGAGTTTACAAAAATGATAAGCCATACGCTTTGCTGATAGGTATGCAAGCCATTTATTTGGGAATTTTTCAATTCTGCGCCTGAACGTCATAACAAAGTCAGCACGTGCCTGATAATAATTTTTTGCAGTACAATGCAAATTGCATCGCGCCCAAATGTTCTGTTTAGATGGCGAGTACGCCTACTTCTGGCCTGGCCAAAACGACTTCTCGCTCTGACACACTTCTCACTCTCTCGATCCGTCTAAATCGGTCGTAAATTGGCAAGCCGGTGACGAGGTGACTAAGTCTCTTTGTCGTCCAACCGCAAGTAAACAAAACAAACTCGTCGGTGGCAATTCCCGGTAGACTGCACCGCTGACCTCCTACGTCTTATCTGTTATTGCGGGAGAGTACTGTCAGGGAGAACCGATCTAGTAGAATATATAGAACGACTAGGCGCGATGAGCCGATATTTGATGGGGTAGTATAAATAGCTGGCACTACACTTGGCATTGGCATAGTCATTGCAAAATGCCCTCGAACACTGGAGCTTGGATTCTACTGGGCCTGCTGGCCGGCATCGCCTCTCTGTCTAGCGGTAAATATATATAGATACTTTTTATGAGACCAGTTGAGATTAGTTAACTCAAAATGGCGTAAAGATAGCAAAATCCTAATTGTTTTGCTTTTATAGCTGCAAATGTACAGCGAAATGAGGACCAGACGATTCATCAAAACAATGGGAACACCATCCTGTCAAACGGAGCTGGGCAAATCATTCGGGGACGCGATGGCAGAACAGTTTTGATCGGATCCGATGGACGCAGGATCATCACCGACACCGACTACAGTGAATATGATATCTCGCAGGATTATGGCAACGGTGGAAACTTTAACAACGTTATCATCAACGGTGGCTCGGGATCCAGCGTATTTCAGAACAATGGACATAGCTACGCCTTTGGAGATTGGAATCAAGGAACTTACGTCAGCAGTAATGGACGCAGTATAAGGGTCATAAATGGTGCCATTGAACTGAATGATCACGGACAGGTGTACACATTCCAGCCAAAAGCAGCCGGTGTTAGCGAAAAGGAAACTGTCACCATCAACGGACAACCGGCTCAGGTGGACTACTCCAATGGAGATATTGTCGTCGAACTGGCTGATCATACGGTGATTGCCAAGACTGGTCAACGCATCTTTCTGGGCGATCGCGAGTCCTTCGACAACCGCGATAAATTAGAGGCGGAGGCAAAGAACTATGCCGATCGTATCAACCAGGAGGTGCGGGACAATATCCAGAAAACCATGGAAGACATTCAGAGAAACCTTCAGGATTCCCTGGGCCATGTTTTTTACTAGAATCCAAGTAATCCCACACGAGTCGCTCGTAATAAAGCGCATTTGCAGCAATTGTCTTGCTTTTAATTCAAATCTATGTTTACAAGCTAAGATGTTCTAGAAGCCACTGCTCTAGAGTGTAATCCAAGTGCAGGAGACCTCCCATTTAACCCACCCCAGGCCACAAACGCGTGGGTGGCTGGGTCAATTACCGGGAAATGCCGCTCCGCATCGGTTATGTGATTGATTAGCGGGAAAGTCAGCGTATCGACAGCTTGGGGGCTGCCAAATCCAGATGGCTTCTAAGGGCGTGTGGCAATTTGAATACAATTACCGTGCTTGCGGCGGTGTTTATGAACAGTTCTTGGTATTTAAATGAGGGAATTTCCCAAACGAACCTTGGTAAATACGACCCAGCGAATTCTCATACACTTTGTTGGTTTATCCCAAGCTAATTTAATAAATTCTTAATTAATGGCCTTGATCTTTTGTCCGCCGCAAATCGACTAATTGCATTGAAAAATGTTCTTAATTAAATTACGGCTGGCGCAATGAAATTTCCCCTCATTGTGTATTTTAAATGCTGATTTTAAATTCAATTTCAAGCCATAGAAGCCGTTTAGAGCCTTACAAGTCAAAAAATTGTATAATTAAATTGCAACTTTCTAGAACATAAAATGTGACGCATACGCCTTGAAAAACTTGTCATGTTTGTGGACAGAAAAGATATACATCTATAGGCTGGTCATACTAACAAAATCGTTTGACAATTGACTTTCTATTAAACTCATTGCGATAAATAGACAGAGGGAATTCGGACCAGAAGATAGGTCTAAATTTACAGTGTCTATTCCTGCGTTTTCTAATGCCAACCACTGGCGATATTCGGAACAAGATCGCACGTCAAGATACGAAAATGAGCTTTCCGCTGACCGAACCACAGTGGTCCGCCTGGTGCTCCGCCTTCTACAAGTCTTCGCTGAATCGTCTGGCCCAGAATGTGTGCACCGCTCGAGATCCCATCGCCGTGTGTCTGCGATCGGAGGCGGACTTGGTCGCCGAACCGTCGGGGGTGAAAGCCTGGCAAGAGATCGGACCACAGGGCAAGGCCACCACCGGTGGACCTGGATGGATTTGCACGGGCCTGGACGTGGTGCGGCAGGAGATGGACAGGAAGCTGCCGCTTCCACTGGACTTTGAACTCTCCGCAGCACATCTGTTTTTCTGGCACAAGTTGGAGCGATGCAACTACTTCCTGTGGACGGTTGCCGATCTTCTGATGCGATGCGAACCGCTGGATGGGCGCTGCTTTCGGAATTTCATGAAGAACCCAGTGCCAGATGGCGGCAACTGGCAGATGTTCGTTAATCTGGTCAGGAAATACGGCGTTATGCCCAAGAAGTGCTACCTCTCCACGCAGCGAACTCATAAAATGAACCTTATACTGAAGAGTAAGGTGGGTACTTTGGTTTGTACTGAGCATTATATATACACGTATTTGCCTCGCTTACAGCTCCGTGAATATGCTAGCCTGCTGCATGCCCAGTTCACCTTTAATGGAGATGGCGGCCATCTTCCCGATCTCATTCAAGCAATGATACCGCATCTCTTCAAAGTAATATGCATCTGCCTGGGTGAGCCTCCCGAGGTTTTCACCTGGTCCTTCTACGACCACAAGAAGCGCTACCAGTGCCTGAAGGACTTGACATCGGTACATTTTTTCGAGGTCATGGTGGCGTGCACGGTCAAACTGGACGCCTTTGTCTGTCTGGGTCACGATCCGCGAAACACATCAAGCTACCAGAGCAACTACCAGGTCACCCACAGCTCGAACATGATGGGCGGAGAACCGCATAGGTATAACAACCAATCCATGGACGTCATAATGCAGATCGTAGTGGATTCCCTGGAGGGCGATAAGCCCGTTTGGATGGCCTGCGACCTTCGCAGGGCAATCAGTTCAAAGTCCGCGGCATTCAGTCTGACATCCCATAAGTTCGATCTGATATTTGGCTTTCATGTGGGTGGGTCACTCACCAAAGCAGAGAGACTCAAGTACAAGGAATCCCGACGGGATGCAGCCCTGCTGCTCACATCTGTTGGATTGGACTCCACGAAACGGCCCCTACAGTTTCGCACCATTAATGCTTCTCTAGTGGGCGAGTCCGCATCCAGCGGGAGTCTTACTGAACAGGATAAGGACCTGAGGGATACGGAGGCACTAAAGAAGAAGTCGGCCAAGAGCAAGGGTAACAAATTGGACGCCGATTGGTTGAGGGAGTACGCTTTCGAGGTTGTGGTCCACGAGAAATTTGTCCCACCGGGTGTTTTACACGCCGCAAGGATACCCAAATGGAAGGAACTGCCCGCCTGGGATCCCATGGGCGCATTACTTAATTAAAACATTGTTCAAAACCAAAAACATATCTTTTATTAGAAGTGCGACACAAACTGCCCATTAGCTTATATTTAATGTACATGAACCACTTTTCTATTTCAATTTACATACAAAATATATTCGACTTAATCAAAACGGTCTACCTTATTATTATTTGGTAGTTATTTCAAAATGTTCTAATAAACCGGTGAAACTTCGAGCATTTTAAACATTCCAGCAAGAAATATAACCAGTCATGCACGCTTGCATTTTGTGTTATGTCAAAAATAGTTGTAGTACACGCTAAATTAACATAAGTAGTGAACAATTGACTACAAGCACTTTAAAAGTGCCCCATTTTTGAGTTTCCTGTGGCAGCCACCAATCGCTTGAATAAAATTATTTGAAAATGCCGCTACGTTGTGTGCTTTGTGGCAGTTGTTGTCATCGTCACCGAGGCGCGACCTTCACTAAGTTTTTCGGGAATGGCTCCTACGTGCCCGGCATGACTAATTAGGCATTAGGGATTTCCCGGGGAGAGCTGTTGGAGTGGCCAGCAAGTCGGCGACTGTTTTCAACTTAAGGGATTTGCTCTAAGGAATTTGCCTTCGCACAAAATAAAGAACAACAAAATTAATCTTTGACTTAAAGGCCAGGCGTCCTAATTTTATTAAATTCAGTTACAACTACATAGCTGCTTAAGATACGGTCTACCAGTAGCGTCCGCCCTGGTTGTAGTACGGATAGGGCTGAGCATATCCGGGGTACTGTCTTGGAGCCACCTGCTCCACAATCACTGGCCGCACCACCACAGTCTGCGGGTGGAACAGCTTGCTCAGGAGATGACGTGGCCCGCGTATGCTGTTAGAGACTTGGTCTGCCGATGCCGGTGGATCTGCTGCTGCGGCCAATGGAGCAACATGCTGCATATCAACTGGCACAGGAACACTTTGATCGTCGTTATCAGGAAATGCCACAACCATCGCAACGGTCAGGATGCACAGCAGAAAAATGGCCACGAACTTCATCGCAATGTGCGTGTTTGTGTTGTACGATCTGTAGACAAATGTAAACTGATTCCTGAAGAGCCTGGACTCGCCTTAAATAGGAGGAATTGATGGAACAGGTAGGTAGTACAGGTTTTCTTTTCTACCTGTCACAGGATTACGGCCCATCAACCCTAGAGCAGCTGCACTAGGTGATTAGCCTGTTGAAATTCCCAGTAAATTGCTACTTATGGTTTATGGTTATTGGCTTAAGGAAATACGGGTGTGCTACTTTTTGGAATGCTTTAAACTACTTTTATTAGCTTCGATGTGGTTCCCAAATACATGCACAAACGCCCAACTTAATGCTTTACACTCAAGTTACTTTAGAGGAGAAACTGTGGTGGTGGTGGGAGGCCATCCGGTGGTGGTGGCAATCCGGGTGGAGCCTGACGACGTTGCTGTCGGATTAGGAACAGTCATGGGTTAAAGATCGCTCCGCTTAGTTGGAATGGCGATCAGTACTTACCCTGAACTGCGAAGGTGGCTGATTATCATCAGTGGCCACGAGGTTGCCCGTCAATGTATCACGGCGGGCCTGAAAATATGTTGCAAGTTACAAATGGAAAACCAGATTGATAGAGGTGCCCTGAAGAAGTAAAGGGCAGGAAACTGATATCCAAGGGATTTATCCAAATGACTTTGTAAATCACTTTAGAGGTATCATACACGGGGTGGTCAAAAGCACATTCACAAAATTCCATCAAATTTTCCTCTACATAATCTATAGTTTTGATGTAAACTACTAGATTTTACTAAGTTCTTACTCGGAATTTCGGAGGTGGTGGCGGTTCGTTGCCATGAAGAAGGTCGGATGTCATTTCGAGGACATGGCGCCGTGCCTAGAAGTAGGCATTTAGCGAAATTTTGCATTAGGAGGGCTAAATTGTGAATGCGCCGCCAGTGGACTGCCTCCTTGGCATCTAGTTGCTTCATCTGTTCTGGGGTCTTTAGTTTGGTTTTGGGGCCAATAGTCTTAGCAATCACTAGCCTTCCGTTTGACCTTTTCTCTGTGTACTCACCCGCCGGAACAAACCGTCGAACTTTGGTCCCTGCAAGGAGAGACGATTAAGCCCGTTGATAGGTCACTAAACCACCGAATCCTACCTCTGCTCCGCTTGTGGCGACCCCATCACTTGCTTGGACTTGGAAGAGGACCAGTACCACAAAGCAAATAAATACAAAAACAAATTCCAATATCTTCATTTCCGAGCTGTCACGTTCTTACGGCTCACTAAAATGGTTAAGAATGACCCGTACTGCAGCTCGACTTCTTTATATACCCCATTAATCCACTAAGGGCTGAGTTTAATTGGCTTGTTAAAAACGCTATCCAGAATCTTGTAAAGTTGTGGACAGTACATGTCACGCGATAGAGAAAAACACGTTAATAGCGTATTGAATAATTATTGGCCAAGATGCATCTTGCACATATGTTGTATGTACATATGTACATCAAAACAGACAAAGGTGCCGCTTGAGCGGGTAACTTATATGAATCATGATCAAATAATTATATTTCACTAATTTCAAGCTCAATATTAAGTAACGCTTGTAGGTATCTTTAAATTAAGTAACTTTGATTTGAATTGAAAGCAATGTGTGCGTAGTAGATTTATCATCTGACATTGTTGCATGTTTTTCCCAGTGCAGCTTTTAGATTGCAACTAGTCAAGGTGTTACAGCGAATTCGGTTTACAGCTGCAATCTCCGTGTTCCGGCATTGTTGGCGTTACAGCATTATGCAAGAATCTGCTGCCGCTTCCGCTTGGCCACGCCCCCTCATCTCCGCCCACACGAAGGCGACAAATGACGAAGCGTCTCGCGCTATTTTTCATTATTTCCGCTTGTAAACGCCACAATGCGTCCACGTTTGCTAAGCTTTGCATAATTCGGAATTATAACGCGCTTTGATGTCGCCGCTGGGAGATCGCTGTCCTTGTCCCACGCCGCCTCCCTCTCGCTCGCTCCTTCGTCAAGTCAAACAGAAGTGCAGGCGACAACGCTAAAAAACGTCAACAGGAGGTGATGAATGGGGCGGGGCGGGGGGAAGTTGCTTGAAAAGAAAGTACAAAAATAAATAAGCGCACTTTTTTCTCATTTCCGTTGCTTACTTTGACGTGTTTAGTTTTTGATGTGAGCACTCGCACATCCTTCGAAGGAACAAAAAGGAGTGCACTCATAGAAAACAGGTGTGTTGCGCTATTACACAAGTTATACCACTTTTAATGTTTCTTTCAATCATAATTTTCAACAGCTAACCAGAATAATCCGCAATTAATAAAGGTGCTTAGAACAATTTCTTATGCACTTCGAAAGGAACATATATAATATAAGTGCCAATGTTTTTAAATATTATAATTTCCAGATCCAGAGTTGCAAGTTTTTTAAATTCAAAAATGTAGTAAAACATTTTTTGAGTGTGCGAAGGAGATAGAAACAGCAGCGACAAGGCGTCTGATTAAATACAGCAGGAACAAGGATATCGTTCCATCTCTGTTTGTCCTGCAGCACTTATTGTCGCCCTCTCTCTCCCACACGCCCGCCTGCCATCTCACTCCCGCAAGATATGGCCGTCTCTGTCGCCGGCGCTTCCTCTCTTTGTCTGTGAGGAAACTTTTCTCATTAGAAAACTTTTACTATTTCCGCTACTCAACGCCAAACGCAAACAACAAACGACAAAAATACGAAAAACATAAAAAGTGCCACGTTCGAAAGTCCAAAATGCGTAAATGTGCTGTAAATAAAATGTTTGATGCGCCGCCTAAAGCTCCCAAAACTCGCAAAATGCATATGAAAGCGATCAAAAGAAGTGAGGAGTATTTCCACTCTTGATACAATGTGAAATCGAAAATGCCCACCTTACACAATTTAAAATTAGCTGTGAGCCAATATGTTTATTAAAGCAGAACAAGCCAAGTAAATGCGATTCGTAGCACTCAAGTTACAAGTGTGTGTGTGACAGCCAGAGAAAACTATACTTGCACATATACATACATACACATGCATATAGAACAATATCGAGAGCGGAGAGAAATAGAGGCGCCTAAAATTTCACTTTATTCAATTTGCAAAGCCAAGCTGAAAATGCTGCTTGAAAATCAATAAATCAGTTCGCTCGGCAGCTTACCTCAGTTTCAATTGAATCAGGTTTTGTTATTTGATTTTACCTTTTGCCTCCGCCCTGTGGGTACCCCTCCCCAGTTCCAAGTCCCCTCCCTACGCCCACCTCTGCTGGCTCGATGCTCTTGTTCTTCCCTCTTCCGGTTTCCTGTGCTTGCAGCGCATTTCCTTCAAGTACTTCGCATTTGCTCTAATTTGATTTTGAGCAGCAGCTTCTTCGCCTCGCTGTCAGCTGTCATCGCGATTTGAAAAGCTCACCCGTTTTGAGTTGCGAATATTGATTTCGAACCGATGCTAAATGCTACACAGGAAGTGCCTCTGTTGCCCAATTTCAGTGCAGTAACTAATTTTCGATTTGCCAGTAATTGTCGGCTGTATGTAAGGGCTTAAATAATCGAGGGATCTCTAAAAACAATTCGACTTTTTTTTCTTGATGAATACTGATCAATGCATAGTAAACCATATCTTACAGATAAATAGGCGAATTGCATTCAATTTTCCGCACATGAATAAATACATAGAAAAGAAGTGCGGAAGCACTTTACTATTAGCAACATAAATGGCATGAAGGGAAATGAAAAATTCAATTACCACCCTGGCCATTAGTAGCCCATAGATCCGAATGCTGCCATTTAATGCGCTATAAGTAGCCAGTGAAATTAATGCCCCACTGCCCCAATTGACAAAGTGCCTGCCGCCAAGAGCTGGAGGAGGAGGAGGAGGAGGAGGAGGAGGAGGCATTGCGCTAATGCAAAACATAAACCAGCCGCGCTGGGAGTCCCGGTGAAATGTGTTTTAGTTGTCGATGCATATTCGCCAAATAACCAGATCCCGATGCCCTATTGCAGCAAACCGACTGGGTAATAACTTCAATAGGGCCAGTTCAACTACGGAAAGCTGCATCACGTCGCAGGCAAACGAGGGCATCACGAACCGGATAATGATCAACGAACTGTATACGTTTCCGCAATCGTAGTCAAATCGACAAACATGCACTATGGGAGCGAGTGCAGCTCCTTCAGCTCCTTCAGCTCCTCCAGCTCCTCCAGCTTCCTCCTCACTGGTCCCGTTTGGCTCCCACTGCTCCTCCAGCTCCTCCAGCTGCTCCAGCTCCTCCAGCTCCTCCAGCTCTCTATTGCCGCTGTCACTGGGGACTACTCTGCATCGGAATGGCATCGAAGGCCGAGGAGCTTTAGGGATGTTGCCCAAGCGGCTTATGCCGCTTCGCTGGGCAATCGCAGTGCCAACAACACTACACTGGATGAGAAATTGTCCGCGAGTAGACAACATAATATCGATATATATTAGCTCTAATAAAGTAATAAATCATAAACTTTAAAAATAGCGTACATGTAGCAATCGCAACAGTATTTTACTCTCAGATTGACACTCCTTCTTTTCTGTTTCCAATCAAATACAATTTGCATTTTTGAACTCGCAAAGAAAACCGTTTGTATTTCAAAGAATTTTTTTTTAATTTTGAAATAAGCTCTCGTTTTTGCCCAGTGAACGGTAACCGAATGGGGACCCAGAAGGTGGCCACCGATTCACCCACAACCCCTTCCCAGCTGGGATGTTTTGCATTATTGATAAACTGCTTTCTCGTAGTCCTCATCGTTGTCGTTGTCCTTGTCGGGGCAAGAAATAAAGCAGCGGCAAAGAATATTTATGACACTGCCATGCCCCAGCAAACACTGCGAGAAATACATGCATACTCGTATGTACGCGGGCGACTATTGGCAGCCAGCGGAGCGGACAAACAGCTTAGCACGCCCCAAAGCGCGAAACGTGTGGGGCATTAAGCGTTGGAACGTGTGTAACATGGTTCCCTGGGAGCACCTTGCGATGATAATGGATCGCAAGCTCCCCATTTCCACCTCTTTCGGTGCGAAAACAAATGGCGATGGCAGTCATAACTGATGGATTGATTAAAGCATTTATTAGGTATTAGGTATCAACACATTTTGGTCCACTGCGCATCAAAATCGGATCAAGATCCCTATGATGCTAAAATCACTTCCTCTAAGCCTCAACCATACCCCAAATGTAATCCTAATGTTTACCCAATCATTAATCTATCTCTCCAAAGGATCTGCGCCTTTTTTTAAACTCACTTTGTGGGAAATTCTCTGATCCCGTGACTTAAAGCTTCATAATCCGGATTTTACAACCAAAAAATGCACAATTTTGGTCAAAACAAGCGATTTTATGGTCCAAATGTAGAATGTTATACCTCGTTGAACTCGCAATCACTTTCCTAATCAATTGGCGTTCAAATTTGAACATTTGAATTTTTGCCAATTTTTGGCCAATTTTGATGATGTTACCCCTTATAAAAAATGCAAAAAAATGCCAAAAAATTTATTGTTGGATTTCGTACAGATTGTGATATGGGTCGTTAGTTTGGATCATTAGCTGTAAAAAAAACAAATTTTTTTTAGTTTGTGACAGTTTTTGGCCAAGTTATGAATATCTGCCATGGTCATAGCCCCGATTTTTCGGTATTTTTGGCCAAAACAAGCGATTTTAAGGTCCAAATCTTAAATGTTGTACCTCGTTGAACTCGCAATTAGCTTTCTATTCCATTGGCATACAAATTTGAACATATTAAATTTATCCAATTTTTATGATGTAAAAATATTAAAAAAATGCGAATCAAATTTTCAAAAATATTTTTTTTAATTTTGATCATATTGTGATATGGATCGTTAGTTTGACTGCACCAAAGGCAACGAATTGCCATTAACTTAATTCTTATAATATTAAAATATTTTCAATAAGTACAATTTGAACCCTTTTGAACACCTTTCAATTAGGTCTGTTGAAAACTTTGTACTGCCGTAAAGTACCAGTTCAAAATTCGATTTTTTTGTTTTTGCCATTTGCAGCTACCAAAAAAGGTGAGCAGCAAGCCAAAGAACAAGGCGCCAATAGAGCGTTTAACGGCTGCTACGCAATGTTGAGGAAGACAGAAAATTATAAAAGTACCGGGTGCCGGGGTTGCAGAAAAAAGGGGCGATGGGCGTGGCCGGGGTTGTTCAAAAAGCATTTGCCAGACCAATTTAGCGTGGCTCCAAACTCTCAACTCGGCGCACAGTGAGTGCAAAAAATGTGTGCTCGTTGCGTTGTAATTGCATTTGCTATTGCTTTGTTGTTGCTTGCAAAAAAGCCACCGCAACGAGGCGAGCGGGATCTAGAAAAAGTTAACGAACGGGCACAAAAGACCCCCATACCATACCATACCATACCATACCATACCATACCATACCAAACCATACCATGCCATGCCATAGTATGCCATACCGTACGACATCGGGGAGACACCGTAGGAATACGGGGTGAGGACCCAAAAAAAGGGGCGTAGCGCGAGGGGGCGTGGTCCGTGGACAGTGCGTCTCTGTCTGGTAACGCACACATCACGTAGCGAAGTTGCCGCAACTAAAACTTCATCAATTTGCCTTGCGAATCCTTCGAAACTTTTTGGCCCCATGTCTGCCGTGCGTGAGTGCAAGTATGTGTTTGGGTGGCTATAAGTACGAGTACGTACGGTTGCACTTACAGCTGCTCTTGAAATAATAGTGGAGCACTCCAAGTGATATTGAAGCTAGCAGAAATTAAGAGTCTACTATTGTGTACGCTGTGAGCAAGAATTGTAAAGATATGTAAGTTAATAACTTTAAGCTGCGCGAGAAGGGCATTAATAAAATCAATTCTTCGATTAGAACAGTTCCTTAGATATATTAGGCGAAATATGCCATTTACAAAACTTAATTTGCAATTACAACAAGGTGGCTTAATATATCATTCTGATTGTACCTATTATTGTGAGCACCAACGTATGGCAGGACGTGAATGGCGGCCAGAGCATAAAGCAAATTATATCGGTTGGTTTGAGAGCGAGCTTCATTTTACGCAATTTTCAGACCATCGCATTGCTGTGCCCAGCGTTCCATTTGGCCATTAAGGCCTCGCATTTTATTTATGATTAATTACAGCGTTTAAAAGTGCATAAATTTGCATTGGATAAAAGTGTTTTTACTAACGAAAATAATTAAACACGTCACAGCCACAATGAAAAGCGCTGAGTGGATAAAATATGAATTTACATTCCTTTGATTTTAATATCAATTGACTTGATTCCTCTTTACATCATCGTTAAAATGCCTGCTAAAGCGATAAATATTATCTTAAAGTTGTTGATTAATGAACATATCAACTTCGTATTTAACACTTGTTTGTGTACGTTTATATAATTGATTAGTTGTGAACTAAAAGATTAGCTGGGAAGCAAAAGATCAGTTTATAATAAAAAGTCCATAAACAATGTTTCAAGTAAAAGCTTTAAGCTTGGCTCCAAACATATCATGGTTCAAGGGGTGAACCTATTTATTGTCGTAACTGTTTACCACATGAACTCCGTCATCCTGTCGATAGCCCAGCCCGTTGTAGACCACGTAGGTCCAGAAGTACAGGGTATCGCCATGGTTGAGCTGTGTCTCTCGATCTCGGAACGTCCAGCGTCCCCGCTTGGCTTTCGGAATATCCCTTGCCCATCGCCCAGCCTCCAGGCCGTCGAACTCCTCGTTCACTTTGCCATGGAAGGCAAACAGGGAAATACCCTCCGCATCCGGAATGGAGACCTCGAATCCCCTGGGATAGAACACGCGCACCTGAGCCTCAGGTGCCTCGTAGGCGTGGCCAAAACCAGTCGCCACCACCAGGAGCAGAAGACACAGCGGAAGTGGTGCCATCACGAATCAGAATGGAACGTGTTGGGGCTTCGGACCTCCAAACAGAACTAAGCTCGCTGAGCGGACCTGCCTTCAATCTTGCTTATCAAACAATCCAGCAACCGAAAGCTCAAAGTAATCGGAAGTTTTCTTACTCGCACCAGTCGTATAATCACCAATCATCATCGACTGCTTAATGTAAAATAAATATAGTGTATAGCACGCATATAGTGAAATATATTTCATTTTATTGTACCTAGTTTGTATTACTAAGTGATGAATTCGATTCGGCCGCCAGCTTCACCGCCCTGAAGCAGTTGAAGAGTCCATATGACAGCTCGCACAGATCCCTTTCGTCACCGAATTCTATGCGACAATTTATCAACTCGAATGCCACATATCGCCAGTCCACAACTCCGGATTTCAAGTACTTGTCGAGCTGCACATTCCCGTGCTGATCCATCAGTCCCAAATCCAAAAGGACGCACGTTAGATAGCACTTGTGAGCCCGATCGATTGGGCGATCTGGCCAGCTTTCCATCACTTTGTGGGCTTCAGTCTCCGATAACGCAGCTTGTGAAGCACACGGATTAAATACTGCACTATTAGCCTTTGCAAATAAATAAGCTCAAACATGTCTGAAGATACATCTTTCAAAGTATAAACTTACAAGAACTTTCCCGCACAGAGAGAGTAGCAATAAATACAGTGTTCGTCGGTCCAGCATACTTGTTATATTCCCAGAGAATCCCTTAAATCGAGTACTTATAACAAGCCCAATTGAAGCAATTAAATTGCTATATAATGGATAATAACATGTGTAATTGCGCACACATACGGCGATTTAAATTACCATTATTTAAACTGATAAGTAACTTATTGATAAACAATACAACAAATGTAATACAAAGAGAGAACTGTGTGGCAATTGCACATATAGTAATTCCATAGATTCTTTTGACAATGTATTCCGAACTCTGGACTTCACACTCCGCATCCCGGAAAGTAAATAACATGCATTCATTTTGTAAGCCAGAATAAAGTAACAAACTTATGATTTATAGCAATTTTTATAAGCTCATTAATAGTTCGTGTCTTAAACAATTGAATACAGCGAACAATCGCTCACAAAAATCTCCTTCTTTTCTAAACTCGTATCGGCATCGATTTATTTTGGGTGCCACCGCAAACTCATCAATAACCCCAGAATCGTAGTACTTGTCCAAAGTTATTTCGCCAGAGGTGGATACAATACTGTAATATTGAAAAATGCAGATAACATAGCACTTGTGGGTCCTATTTACGCTGGCCAATTTGAGATTTGCAGGCCAGTCCCTGAAAACTGCTTCAGCCTCATCTTCGTCTATTCCATTAGTATGGGTGCACGGATCGTAAAACTCTGATTTACTCTAGGAAGGGGAGTCTTGTATACAGATTTTCTGAGCAGCACTTATACTTACAAAATGATATCTCAACATAAAAGCTATACAAAGTAGGAGTCTCAAAGACATTTTGCCTGACATCAAACTAGTTGAAGTTATCATAGGAAACTAAGTTCTAAACTAAAATCACGTTATACTGTCATGATGGCCTACTAATCAACTTGAATGAATCGCAAAACATTTTACCACAAAGTAAAAGTAATTCAATTAAATAATTAAAGGTATAGAATGCTATCTGATCGTACGGAAATCGTGCACTTAACAAAACGCAGTTTATAAAAATCGGATGTTGCAGAATACAAAATATTATACAATTATTAACTTATTTTTCCATACTGTCTATTTCCCCGTTTCACTTTAGAAGGAGCACATGATAAACTGATAATGTTGATGTCTCTGGAAACTAGCCGTTTATTTTCATATCATTCAGCAGACTGGTTCAGCGCAGCACCTCTTAGGGATGGTACTGACCATCCTCGATCTCTCCATGCTCGGACTGGGCGGCCAGTGCCAGACGCTGTGCCTCCTGTTGGCGTCCAATGGCCGCGTGCTCGGCGGCGATCCGCTCGAAGGCGCTCAGGTGCTTCTGGGTGGCATGTGCAACGGCGGCGCTGGCATGCGGAGAATTATCTAGTGCCTACAGAGGTGTGGAAGACAATGCATCATTACAAACGATTTGGGCCACACCTGTGCACGGAACACTCACAACTTGGCCTGGTGTGTGGTTGGCATGCTCTTGCGCAATTCTATTATACGCTGCGAAATGCCTTTGCTTGGCTGCCTGGACGGCGGCACTGTCCTCCAGTTTGTGGCTCAGCTGAGGATGGAAACCGTGCTCATCCGCCACATACTGCACGGTGCGCACCTGGTTCCTTGGGTCCACATAGGAGAAGGCGCCGCGAATTACACCCGATCCATCAGACACCTCAGTATGCTGGCGGTCCACATGGCCGGGAGCCCGACCAGCCTGGTAGCTGAACACATACGGACTTGCTGGAACCTTCGGCTCCGGGGTGACCAGATGGGACACATCGGCCATAGCGGCTCCCAACAAGCAAACGACCTTGACATGCAAGCAGGAAGAGTTGTAGTTGAGTAATATCTGATGCAGTCGCACACTTACCAAAACTATAAACTGCTTCATGGCTGGGTTGTGTTGCCTCTCTACTCAAGCTGCGATTGGTAACTGGCGGTGACTTGGACAACACTTCGGTATTCGCAGCTCGTAAGAGCCAAAAACTGGTATTCGAACTGCCGAGATGCGCATTTTATATGCCAGTACGATCGGCTAATCCACGAATCCGAAACTTGTTTTTACATTTTGCATTCATAAACAAGGTAATTTGACATTAAAGTTGAATTAACAAATTATTTTTCGATAAGTAACATTTTATGTTTTTGGTTAGTCATCTGAACTTGAGAATTAGCAAGCTATTGGCGTTTAATAAAGCTAATTTACAGAGGTGAAAAATCTTATACATTAGATTTGTTACTAGTATTAGTATATATGGGATACGTCATAACTTAAAAGTAGCAGTGGTTTTGACTATTATTTCTATGTAGTAATACAGTTACTAATTAGGCTAGACCAGCTCAATTGTCTGCGCTATCCAGTCGTCATAGGCGGAAACTTTAGTGTAAATGCCAGGAAACATGGCGTTTGCGCATCCGAATCCCCAGGACACAATGCCGTAGAGTTTCAGCTGGCCATCTAAATATGTGACAAGTGGACCTCCCGAGTCTCCCTGGCAGCTATCCCTTCCTCCCATCTGAGTTCCCGCACAGAACATGGTGTTGGTTACGCTGCCAGCTCCAAAATAGTTTTTGGCACACTGATTCTGATCACTTAGATGGACAACTGTGTAGCGAAGACGATTTTCCGGCTGCATTTGGGAGATGGACTTACTGCCCCACCCGCTTACAAAAAGCTGGGCAGTCGGCATTACGATGTCCTGATTGGTGGCCAAGCTAATGGGACGTATATCCTGGCTGTAGACAAGGGGTTGCTGCAGTTGAACAATGGCAATATCATTGTTCATCCTCGTGGGCTCATGGAACTTGGGATGCGGTATGATCTGTTGGACGCGAATATAGCTGCCACCCTTGGTCCAATCGCTGGATCCGGCTCGAATCGCGTAATATTGCGGTTTGCTGTACTCCAGCACACAGTGAGCAGCAGTCAAGATGATGGTGGGTGACATGATGGTCCCACCGCATGCGTGGCGGGTGCCCAGCTGCAGGGATACTTGGTGCGGAAAGAAGGTGATGTGCGTCTCCCAGCCGCCGACAATGCGGCCATCCTGACCGCCGTCCGTGGAGTTTTGGGCAGCCGTCGTCCAGATTAGACAGAGAGCAACTGCCAGTCTCAAATCCAAGCTCATCATTATTTCTTTGATTGCCAACTGCGATGGAAATCAGTGTAGTTCAGGTCTTTTATAAGGGAACTCCAAGTCACACGGCTTATCTTATCGGCAGACCCAACTCTTTTGGTGGCCCCTGACCTTCTGGGACTATCTTTCGGGATTTATAGATATTTATGGATAGATGGCTTTGGACAAACTAAACTGACGGCGGAGGTCAAGGGGGCTGCTAGTGTCTAGGCTTTTGCTCTTCCAATCATCTTTCCATGGCCGTCACCTGCTCCTTGAGGTAATCCAAGTGGTTGACACTATCCTGCATCACATCGTACTGGTAGCCCACGTGCTGCAGGATCAGCGTCATCTTCTGCAGATTCTGGTGGCTATAATCCGAGACCACGTCAACTTGGGTGAAGTTCTTCAGGGTTTGGTGCATTATCTGTGGGTGGAACTGGTTTATTAGTTTTCCATATCCAAGGAATATAAGTCGTAGCTCACCTCATTGCTCTTAGAACCTCGGACTACTTGGCGGGCCACAGAACCTATTGATCATCCAAAACATAGACTTCATATCGATTTTACTGAGATAGCAACATTGCAGCTTACCCAAATTATTCACATTCACACCCACGCGGGCACACAATCGCTTCTTGGACTCGTCGAATAAATGCCGAGCACTTGAACTGGTCGCTGAGGCCATTTTATTTATGGTTAAGCTTTGTTTAAATGTTAATAAACTCGAAAAATGCAAACAAAGTCAAGGTAAAACAGCTGAGATAGATTACACCAATAAGAGCAGAGTGACCAGGTGGACCGTAAGGTATTAAAGTACAACATTGCGCTAGCCATCGGGTGGGATCTTTGCTAAACTGTTAGCGGAGACCGAAACCCTAAAGTTGGGAGACAATTCACATGGAGAAAAAGTTGTAGAGTTTACAAAAATAAGTTGTAGACTTCTAATGCTTTTTTTCGGAGTAAAGTACTTAAATCCAATTCATTTCCAATCCAATTTATTTTCATTGCTTTTTTAAAGTAATATGAAACGAAAAACAAAGGGATTTTTTTTCTTAAAAATAGGCTTTTGATTCATGTTCAATAAATTTACTACAAAATCATTAAACTATTAATGTTAATGTTTTAGTTACATTTGTTTACCGCTGACACTTTTTACTACCTTACCAGTGTCAGAAAATATTGCTGTCTGATTTTATTTCTCGATTTATATTTATTTTACGGAATTTTATTCGGAGTTAAAATAATTTCCTTACTTTCAAGTTTTAAATTTGTGTTTAAATCGAATCTTACTCAATTGAAGGCATTTTAAGTACATTTGCCAATTGAAAAGGCAAAGTATTTCCTGTGATTTTTAATTCTATGAGGAAATACCTTGGAAGGATCCTTCCGCCACTTGCTGCGTGATCCTTGGAGCCTCTCTGCATTCCAGGATCGCGTCGGCAGGATGCTGAAGTCGCGACACTCTGACGACAGAGTGGAATGCACTGAACCTGACCCCCCAGTTTATCCTGGTTCTCATTCGGATTACATGCACTCATATAGTATGTAGATATCCCCCCCAAAAAAAAAAAACTATCCAGAATTCCATGCTGGCTGGCGCCAAAAGGCGTGTCGCTAATTGTCCCTAAACGTCGGCATTAGGCGCCAACTTTCAAAACAGGAAGTAAGTGGTAGGAGTTGGTAGGAGTTGTTAGGAGTTGGGGCTCCAACTGCTCCCACATTTGGGCTCCCACACTTGGCCACTTAGTTGCCACATCGTAGCTAATAATAAAAGCTAATTAAGCGATTCTGTGCCAACACCTGTAGTTCATTTCGAGCCACCACCTCCATCCCCATCTGCCCTAATGACAATAAATTGCCGCTAAATGTCAGCAATAGGCATGCGCATCTGCATCAGCAAGCGATAGTGATTTCACTCCAGCCTGGACTAGACCGCTTCTAATTAATTTATGATTTTCCTCACCGCATTAATCTCCCTCGGATGGCGGCGTCTCGAGTAAATGTCGCGAGCCCCAAACAAGACAACAGCAAAAAATGTCATGCAGATGTGGCCACAAGAAGTCGCAGGAGGGGCATCGGCATCCCCACCATATAGAATGTTTGGTTTGGGTTATTATGTGGCATTAGGAGGGCTCATGTTCGGGTTAGACATTTGTCATAATTACCTCAAATATAACCATATATCTTAGGTACATACACGTATGTAGATACCATTTCATTTACCTGGCTATAGAAGCTCTAGCTATAGATCTTAGATTTTAGCAAGCATTTACTCGAAATTAATTTCTGGGAAATTAATTAAAACACATGCTCATCAGTGGGGCCCATAAATCTGCCCGCCACAATTATCAGTTTCAATTTGTGCGTAAAACTGTTTGATATCACAGGCCAGACTGCCGATGTCAATTAGTAGAGTCACTAGAGTATCTGCACCCCTTTCTCATTGGATGGGGTGATGGGGGGATGGGGGCAATTTTCCGCCACTCGAGGGGAGGATGCCATCCCATTTGGCTCGTTAAAATGCCGCCGCAATTGTTGGAGATCGAGGAGAATCCCATCGATGCGTTGAGGTGGCAACACAGCGCACTCCGCACACTCGAGATACAAATAAAGGCAGCAGATACAGATGCATCCAGTCTCCAGATCTGTCACTCAGTCCTGAGTAATTACACCAAATTAATTGCCCGTGGTTGTCAGGGCTCACATTGTCTGCTAATTTTTCCAATTGCACTGCTATTCCTTTAATTGCCGCCATCAGCAGCCCATGAATCCGAATTGATTCACCATTTGATTCGAAAATGAAAAGAAAACCGAAACACAAATAAATCGCTATAAAGGCACGGAAATCCGAGAAGAGCCACCGGAATCTGGTTGATAGTGTCGTAAAAAAGCGAAACACTGCTGTATGATTTAAGCTGCATGTTTTGTAAAAATCTAATTTGATAATTGGTTGTAATTTATGAGTCTTGTCTGCTCGCCTGAAACATAAACACACCACGGAATGACGGAATGACGCCTTTTACTCCTCGAGCTCCTCCCCAAGCATGTTTCTCAGAAAAGTGCACCCAGAACTGGGAACTCACTCACTTCCCATCCCCAAAACTCCGAATTCGAGACGAGCGCACATTAAATTAATAATATGCAGTTCATTCTCTCTCGTTTTTTCTTAATTATTATTTATATCTGTCAGTTTATAAGGCGTAGGCTGGTCTTCTGCTTTGCCCGAGCAAGTTTTATGAATGAATTTAACAGCATAAGATGGGCGGAGGGGCTAAAATTCATCACTGATATTTATGGCCATCTTTTGGCAGGATAATGCAATCTGCAGTTCATTTCCGCACTAACGGATACTCACGAAAATGTTGTGTTTCATTTTATAATTGTATAATTTAGGACTTCAAATATCAATTGGCATATTGCACCGTATTCATAAATTATATGGTTTTATGCCACCTGTATTGAATGGAATTTAAGATTTGCTTTGAAATCTCTTTTTCAACGAAGCCCTTCACTGAAAGGACTTATATTTCGACTCAATCGAGGTTTTATATTTCTACAACTAGCTCTAATAGGTCCTCACACAAATTAGCCTCGAGGCAAACAAATAGACAGCCCAACGAATTAATCAGGATACGATGTCCCAAGGAGTTCAATGCTCGCCCGCAAAAGGAGTCCCAGCTTCACCTTTGGCGTAATCCGAAACCACAGGAATATCCGAGAGTCAATGGCGTGGGAGTGTCGCCGATCGCCGATCGCCGATCCAGATACAGATACATCTACAGCTACAGCTAGAGATACAGATACAGATGTTAGTCCAGAGCAGCCCGATGATCGATGGGCCAGCGAGGCCGCAGTTAGATGTAGCTAACACCGCGCAGGACTTGATGCATCATTAGCGGGGCGCGATGACAAAAAGAGGGCACAAAAAATACATCGAGATTCCGGCCGGAGGACGGAGGACGGAGGACGGACTGTTCCACGCGACTGGCAGTGCAACTCCGGCCGTGATTTATGCTGCGTGCGCCTGACAAACACTCGAGAAGTGATGATTTATAATGAAGATGCATGCTCGGTTATTAATTAAATTCTGACGCTACTGCGCTCCATTTAACGTTAAATGCGATCCGCGATCCCCAAGCGAACTGATCTGGTTAGGCTAAGGTTACGGTTGGCGTCTTATCCAATAGCCGATCCAAGGGCCAAAAGATCCTTAATTGACTCGAAATGCCAAAGGTTAGGGGAATGCAAAATATGTTATGCAGAGAAACCTAATGCTTATAAATATCTTTAATTTCCTTGAGTGAAATGTGATTATATTCATCAATATAGTAGCTAAACCCAAAGAGCCTTTTTACCCAAGGTAGAATATAATGCTGTATCATTTGCCTTCTTTTATTTCCTTAATGAGACCTAATAAGACTCCATAAATACCCTATGAAGTTGGCAAATAAGGTAGCCAACAAATTGGTGAATGCCTAATAATGACGAAGTCGAAACAAAGTCTGCATTCTGTCTGGCAGTGGAATTTGAAATATGGCAAGCAATAGTCGAATATTCATTAAGCGCAATTATGAAAATTAAGTTGTCATTTTGATTTGAGTGCCCGCGACACTCGGGCATGCGGCCTCATAAGCATATCTAGATCCCCCCGCATCCGCATCCGCATCCGCAACCGCAACCGAATCCAAACCCGAATCCGAATCCGAATCCGAATCCCCGCCAGAATTCTCATTAAATTAAATCAAACTGACAGCTCTCGGCCGGCTAAATGGCTGCCCTTTTCCCCCATTGCTCTCGCATCGCAGCGACTAATTAACGTGTTTTCAGATATTTTGTTCGAATCGCGCCTGAATAATGAAGACGTTATCACGGGGCATCCGCGTCCAGGAACGACACCCTGTAGCCCAGCAGATGACGTGGAGTTGGCTGCTGGCCAATTGGAAACTAGTGTCAGCCAGGCCGCCGGCTAATTTCTCAGATCCTCCCCTCCATTCGGATCCGCAGTGCCCCTTTCCACATTTCCACATTTCCACATTTCCCATACCCCGAGCATCTGAATTATGTGTTCATAATTTCGAATTAATGAAACTTTTACAGGGGGCTTGGGATTGGATTGGCATTCATACAAATAAGTTTTAATCTCACAAATATGCAGTGATACTATGAAATATCTGCAGGGAAAACAAATTTCGCAAATCCATTGAATATATTAACTAATATATTGAGTATAAGGGTAAAGGGTTTTTGAAATAAGTATTTTTTAAATTTAGATATCACACCTGATACACTTTCAGAAAGTTTCTCAGGAAAATAGAAACAAATTGCTTACTTACTCCTGTTGACAAATGAAGTTTACTTTATTATTTTCTTGATAATCTTAAATATTTTTATTTTCCTATTAATTCCCGGATTCTGGGTACATTTGTGCTTAAAGTGCCGCCTTGTTTAAAGCATTGTTAAAATGATTTATCCCCAAAGAGGACACGTGCCCGCACACCAAAGCACTAAATCCAAATCCAGTCATTAATCAAGTGAATGAAAAATATGTTGGCAAACGTATTAAATATATTTAGCAGGCCATCGAAATATTAAATAGCGCTACTTGTAGACAATTAGCCAAAAATTATGACTTTTAATCACGGGCAAGGCGACAAACACAATTTCGAAAACCAAAAAGACGGCGAGGAACGTGAGCCACGCCCACCTCGCCAACACTTCACACATGTTTTAAAAATAAACGAACTTGTGTGCCGTCTTCTGTGAAAATCGTGCAAGATGTATCTGTTCCATTCTGTCCTTCTGCTTGGCCGTACAATGTGAGCGGTTGAGAGATAGATGATTTTAGGCTCCGCCCCGCCAGGCGATCATCTTGAAAAATCGGCCAGTGAGCAGGATGCTCGGAATATTGAAATTAGTTATCCGTAAGATCTCGACGCGCGCTGTTGCCTCCGGGACTTCATTGCGAAAGTATCTTTAACATATAGATCGCTCAAATCGGCGGAAACATGAATTCGCAATCGGCAGTGCGTCGGTATCCACACAGTTTTTCCATCGAACAAATCCTGGCCAAGCCGGAAATGCGTAGCTCCACTTCCTTCGAAGACTCGGTGCAGGATGAAAGTGGTCGCGCTGGTCATTGTGTTGGTGTTTCCCGGGTGTCCAGTCCAGCCACATCGAGTTGCCTGGAGGATAACATGGACGACGGCAAAAGTGATATCGATTTGGCCTCAGACGATGGAAACGGTGCGTATGATCGATATGCTACAACAGAGAAAAGCAATGAAAATAGACGAGAGTTCTAGTTTAAGGGAATTGGATTTGGTATCTTAAAACTTAAGCACTAAAAATACATGCCTTATAATTGTCAAAACAAGAAGTATACGCTGAAAGATACACTAAAAGATTCATACTAAACTACTTCATTGCACTTCATCATCACCTTATCATCAGGCTATTGTGGTTTTAAATGCAGAATTATCAAGTATTTCTTACAACATCTCTTTATTTAAGTAAATTGTGAAAGTTTCAAACAAGACAGTACTATATAAAAAATCCAAATTTAGAAAATTTACTCTAAACCGCCGTTCATTACAAGATATAAATATGCAATGAGTTTCCCACCTGAACGGATGAGTGCTTATGGCTGAATGATCTCATCTGTCATCCGTGCGATCAAGAAACAAATGATCAGAAATTAGCTTTTGGGTGACAGAGAATGTGCCATCCATAACCATATCCATATCCACATCCTCGTCCACCGCCACCGCCATCGCCACCAACGCAGTCGACTAATGATGCAAGTGTCACAAGCAGACAAAGAACGGTGGCGATCTCAAAGGAGATATGCTTCCACCCGTAGAGAAGGAATTTATATGGCTATTTGTTCGCGGTCGGCCAAGGGAATGAGAATGTATGCCAAAATGGCCAATTAGACGCCTTGGCTAAGTGAAATGCAACAGTCGTATTCGCGATTCAGGGGGTTTGCGGTGCGATGGGGTATCGTGTGTGTGTATACACCGTTGTGTGTGCCAACGGATCGACAAATTACAATTAGGCGAAAATAGTTGGCCCCGCGTGCGCAGGAATGGCCGCTGTCGGTAGCAATAAATGTTTATTTCGGCTTTCGATTTCACACTTTCATTCCATTGCAGGTCTGGGGGATGACCGCAAGAAGCGGCCGAGAACCGCCTTCTCGGCGGCCCAAATCAAGGCGCTGGAAACCGAGTTCGAAAGGGGAAAGTATCTTTCGGTGGCCAAGCGCACTGCACTGGCCAAGCAGCTGCAGCTCACAGAAACGCAGGTGAGCAGTGGAATCCCTTAAAAATGCATCAACACGATGGCAACTACAATTCAAAGCTGCATTTAAGGATACAAGTTACATCCGACAGAGTTTGATAGCATCTTAAATCGATCGTATCCTATGGATACATTCTGCTTGCATCTTGAATAAGAAACCATCGTTTGTTGTACTTCGATTTCAGATCAAGATCTGGTTCCAGAACCGCCGCACCAAGTGGAAGCGCAAGTACACCTCGGACGTGGAGACGTTGGCCTCGCATTATTACGCCCAGCTGGGCATCGGGGGATTGGCCAGGCCCATGGTGGTTGGCGATCGCCTTTGGCTCTTCAGCCAAACGCCCTCGGGTCCCACGCCCATTCAGTCCATCATGCTGAATGGCAGTGGCTCCGCTGCTCCCATGGCATCGGCAACGGCCGCGGTGGCCACCGGCTCACCCATGCGTCCGTATCCGACGAGCGGCGCAATGCCGCCCTTGCCGGGTCCCAGTGTGATGGAGAGTGCCCGTAACGCGATTCTGGCACGTGGACAACCCTTGAACTTCGCCCTGCCCTTTGGCGTGGCCAAGTCACCGGCGGGCGGTGTGCCCGCAGCCAGCTACATCCCTCGCTGCAAGCCGTATGCGGCAGGCTATGTGGACTACGCGGGGTCAGTGGCGTCAAACGAAAGCTATCTGCAGATGAAGTACGCGACACTGCCGCCGGAAACGGAAACCGGCACCTCCAATGGGCTGGCCGAACTGGAACGCGTCTTTGGGGATGCCAATGCAAACTTTCTGCAGCAACGCAGCACAGCCCCAGCCGCTGGAGCAGCCACATCCTATGGCCACGAGGGTTTAAGCCAAGCGCAAAGAAGCCGCAGGCCCACGCAATCGGAGTCCGAGTGCAGCGACATTGACTGCGAGCATCTGGACGAGGATGAGGAGCCACCTGCTGCGGAGTGAAACAGCGATTTGTTATCTTTAGAATTTATGTTCCGTACGTCTTTCATACACAAAAATATGCTCATACAAAGGGTAGTCATAGGGGGTAGTGTAGGTTGGGTTGTCTGTGTAGATTCCATTACAACTAGCTGAGAGTGGCACACTTTCAGACCTGGCCGGGATTACTGGCGCACCCCTTGTGGCTCAGCGCTGGTCTAGTTTCTGTTCCGCTTCTAGTACTAGCGCTAGTTATTGCTATTCTATGTTACATTGTGGGTAGGGTATTAATGGGTATCTACTGACTGGCTCTCAACAATTAATAAATGTTAATTAAATAATCAAAAATCACAAATATTACACGTCCGTTGCCGTTAGAACTCTAGTTGGATCAACTTAACTGCTAGAAATTACACGCTGCGTACTATAACTTAACCATTGCTATAACTATTTGCAATTTAACACGATCAATTGAGAGAGAGAGAAAGAGAGCTGTAACAAAAGCGAACGACACTGACTTATTTACAATTCATTGCGTTGCTTGTGTGGCTTGTGTGCTAGAATGGAACACTTTGGCTCATGCCACACACAGTTCGGTTAACTACTATACATAGTGGAGACTCATTTGATTTGATTTTGTTACGCCAACCGTAGGTCCGCAGGCTGGGAAATCAGGACTATCTCCCAGTACTCCTGCCTACGCGATGGCTTTGAACAGCGTCTACTGCTCGGGGAGATTCCGTAGTTACAACTTAGCTAAGTGGTCAAATAAAGATTAAATTGCATAGGGCTATTTTTTGGTATTACAAGCACACGGAGCTAACTGCGTGGTAATGTGGAGGTGGAGTTGGCGGTATTCCGTCCTTAGCGTCGTTAGCTCCAAGAGAGCTCGTAGCCCTTCCAGTTGGCGTTGGGTGCCAAGTGCACGCGCCGTTTGTTGTAATAGAAGGAGACGATGCCATGGTAGGCAGTCCGGGGGACACCACTCTGTTGGCATTAGGAAGCATACAGTATTAAACATGGTTTCTAGCTAAGAGATTAATTGATCTACCTTGAAATCATCCATGAGCCCCAGCATCTTGGTTGTCCGCTTGTACTGCTCCCTTGTAGTATATTGAATGCGAACTGGACCTTCAATTCTGTAACATCATTGGAATTATATTAATATGATAGTGCGTTTTCTTTATATAAACTCACCTGATCAGGTTTCGTCGCAGCTCATCGTACGTAACAATGGGATACGTATAAACGCGCCGCAGAAACGTGTTATCGTAATTGTCCTGAACATGAAAGGGTTGTTAGTGCGATGAAGCAACAATGCACTAGTTTACCTACCTTCAGCAAGTAGCTCATATTCATTTTAGTAAACCGCACAAAGTCCTCGCTCAGTTTAATGTGCTTCAGATACTTATCGAAGAACAAGCCGCTGTTGAAAAACCAAATCATTATTAGCTTGCACGTTTCAATTAGTGCTCTCTATCTCTTACTTGGATACGCCTATTTTCCCAAACGTGCGAGTGCGCGATATTTCGGGCCTGATGCACACGCGATCTTTGCGCTGGGCGGGATGACGTATCCAATCATCCCAGAAGCTAGAACAGTTAATGGGCAATTAGCGATCGGCTGGCAAACGGCATTATTGCCCCACTCACGATTTGGGCCATTTGACCGAGAGTTCGGCCCACAGATCTTTGGTGAGCATCCAGCCGAGACCGGGGAAGAAGTCGGTGCGGTAGAGCAGCTCCGGCTGTGCAGCGTCCACAACAGCAGCCTTGCCATTGTCATTCCACGCGGACACGCACCACAGGCTGGGGTCCTGCTTGAGCAGCTTGTGCGTGCCCAGGAAGTACTCGAAGAAGTCGGGCGCCACGTTCAGATCGTCCTCGACGATTATCACGAACTCGAAGCCCACAGCGAAGGTGGTGTTCAAGGCCCATCCATAGTGTCTGGCTATCTTGTAGTAGCCCTTGAACTTCTTCTCCTTCGGCAGCACGGTGATGTCGCTGAGATCAGGCTGCTCGATGAGGGTGACCTGCTTGCCATACGAGAGGATTGTCTCCTTGGTGGGCTCATCGCCGCAGTCCTGGTGTAGAACATTAGCATAAGAGGGATTTAAATGCGGGAATTATAATGAAGACCCACCTGGGACACGATAATGGGGAACTGCTCAACGCTGGGCCTGTACTGAACCAAGTTGTCGATGCACTTCTTCACCGACACCCGATTGCAGGCGAAGACCAGGACTGGAAAGACGGGCTCGCCATTGGCCAGATATGTTTTCGTTGGAATGCGCGCCGTGGCCACCTTGGCCACATGCTGTTCGGGCAGCTCCGCCGATATTTCGGCGGCAACGATGCTAATCTGCGGCGTGGATGCCACTGGCGGCGGTTGCTTCGCCAAGTACTTTAGCTTGACGAACTCAAACACGTTCTTCGCCAGATGATGGCTCTGCAGACTGGCCTCGCGTGCCTGTGAGTTCAGCTTGTAGGCCTGAAGCGCCTGATGCCGGCTCGTGTGGATGCCCGTTTGGCGCAACAGCAGGTAGTAGGTGGCATAGGTCCACGTAACCAGAAACCCAATTACCAACAGCACCTTGCGCGTTCGCATCTTCTTGGGGGGGAATTGGTGGGTGTATGTGGCTTAGGTGGTGCTGGTGGTGGGCGTCTGCTGCGGTGCGTCCCTACCGCTGCAGCCGCATTGGCGATCGGATTTGGATACGGATTCGGTGGGATTGGAAGCCCTCGGCTGGCCCTTCCTCTACAGCCGAGCACCCGTGTCGAGCAGCCGTGTCCAACAAGCGTGTCCAGCATCGGGCACGGGCACGGGCCCAGCTGGATACCTCGGCATCTACTGAATATGTATGACTAACTGTCGCTGGTCACACGTCACACTCCAGCGACCGCCAAGCTGGCAGATTTCGCCAATTCTCGGATATTCGGATTCTGATTTGGATTTTGGATACGGATCGAATCTGTGTGTGCAAATCGAATTGTGGATGTGTTACACGCTCAACGGATACGATGGACTTCGATGGGCTTGTTTGCCGGTTAGGGTGCAGAGGTCGATTGTCTGGCTGCCGGGTCCAGCTTCCACTGACCACCACTGGTTACGTGTTTGGCCGTAATTTGCTTAAATTCAAAATGTAAACCATTTCGTGAAACGCCAGCGTTTTAGAGATGGCAGAAGTGTGGCCCTCTGGCCGATACTATCGGTGTGGCGTGAAATAACGCACTAGCGCGTTACAAAGTAAATCTTAGTAGGGGGACTCCCAATTACTTTGGCGGTCATTTTGAATTTTATATCATATAATATTATCATTACTTTTTAATTGCATTGATTGCTGCATATTTAGGCCTATTTTAGGTTGGAACATTGGGATACTTGGGAATGTGCAACTCCAGTCGCATATGCCTGCGCACTTGGCACTCGAGAAATTCCTGAACATTCCGCATTTCCGGTTGATGGCATTTCTCGACATCCGCTTTTTTATACATATCATTACGCAGATCCTTTAAAAACCGACGGGGTTCTTCAACCAGACGCTTTCGGCTCTTAACAGGCACCCAAGCAAATTCCTTTTGGTAGCCCGTTGAGCGGCACTCCGGCTTCAAGGGCTTTTTCGAGTCCACGGTGTAGCCTTTGATATAAGAACTCCTTTTAGGACTATCACAACGAAATATTTACCTACCCCAATCGGCATACGACTGCAGACCAGTCTTATTTGCATTGCTTTGTAATGCCTTTGAGACTGGACCATTTTTTAATTGCGCCCCAATAGCTTCCATTGCCAATCTTTGATTTGCATGCACGATCTGCATGCAGATGTGGGGCAGTACACATATCCACCAGATCATTCCAACACATTTCAGCTTATGCTATGAATTGAACGTACTTGGCAAAGGTGCATCGATCAGAGTTTCGTTTAATCAATTAATTCGTTTAGTTTAGTCGTTAATTAAATTAGCTTAACAGTTACACTTAGGAGACTAGTAGGTGCTTATGAGTTAGACCGAGCTCTTCAAGTTCTCCAATATATATGCATATTTATATATTTATATGTAAGTGTTTTATGTGTATTTTTTTAAGAATCACTGTTGTCTGTCTGTTTCTGTTTCGGTTTCTGTTTCTGTCGTAATGTCGCAATGTCGGCTGCCATAAGTCGTTGAAAACCTACGCTACGCATACATTTAAAGTTAATTACGTTCGGTAAATGGCAGTTACATCAAGTATAGGTATATTTTAGTAGTTAGGTAGTACATTAATATTCCCTCCTTCGTTCATTGCCACTGCACGCAATTCCGCCCTGATTAGCATTCCTCGCACTCGCACGTCGTTCACGCCTTAAGAGATTTACAACTTCTACATCAGCCGCCAACTCAATGCCCCCAGAATCGTCCACAGAGCCAGCGACAGGCCGTTCGATGCGACTCCCGATCCGGAACTGAGGTGTCCCAGCTCCCGCTCGTCCACCACAAAGGCGGGCTGAGCACTGGCGGGCGTCTGCTCCATGGCAAAGTTGCCGCGGCTATTCCTGGCCAGACGTTGGTTGGCCAGCTTCAGCTCCCTGAGCTTCTCCTCCAGCTGCAGGACCTCATCTGGCAATGGAAAGCATTCAATGAATTTATAGGTCTTATCTAGGTAAGTCGCAGAAACCTGAGACATCAGCACATTACTCACTCTTGTTGACACCTTCGATATCCTGAACCTGCAGGAACATGGCCAACGAGATCTCGTAGACCTTGTTCGCCGAGCTGATCTCCCGCTTGCGCCGACCGAAGCCCACCTGGTTGTTGGAGCACTGGGTACCGAGGCACTTGTCCAGACACACGTTGACCGTGGCACGGAATTGCACGTACGACGAGTCGGGGAACTTGAAGGCCTTGAACTTGGCGCTTAAAATGTCGCCGTCAATGGTGTTGAAGTTCTCGAAGAGATACGGATCCACTGTGCAGCTGAAATGGGCAAAAGGAACCTTATTGAAGGCATTTAGTTCAATGTATTGTTTTGTGCAACACACCCCTTGAAGATCAGCGTTTCCGAAGAGGTATGCGTGTCCGTCACATCCAAGTAGTTCACACCCAGACCATAAACAGGCGCAGAGTCCTCATCCAGATTGATTTCCATTGTCAAAGGTGTGCCCTGTTATGGCGAAAGGTTATCAAATCGGATATAAGATTAAAGATATAAAGATTAGGTTAAGTGGTATTAGAACACAAGACAATAAGCATGTTCCCTGTTTGTTTTACCCACCGACTTTACTGTCAAATCCCTGGTGAACTTCTGACCCTCCTGGCTAACGCCAATTGAGAGTCGTGGCTCTGGTGCCCGCTTGGTCAGCGACGTGGTGATCTCCAGATCCCTGCAAGCAAATCGATTCAGTGTGTTCAGTGTGTTCAAGATTCGAGGTCTTAATGAACGGCGGGGAAGGACCCCGCCAATAAGGTAGTAAATCAATGTCGGGCAACGAAAAACAAACATTGTATTCGATCTGGGGATCAGGGAATCAGGGAGTCAGGAAATCAGGGGATCGGCGGAAGGCAAGTGCTGGCAAAAACCGCAGATCCAAGACTTTGGAGAGGAGCCCCGACACGCCCCGCAATTAAATTGACTGTGGGGTATTAACGCATGTGAAGCCGCCGGCGTCGATTTGGCGGCTAATTACCTCCTGGTAATGGCAACTCTCGGAAAAGTCCAAGAATGGAGAGAAAGGGAGAAAGGAACGAGAGTGGGAGGAACGGGAGTGGGATAGCTTTGATTTATGGCCCTCGGTTGGGCCGGACTGGGCATTTAATATGCCATAAGCTTTTGCATAGATTGCCCATAAAAATGTGCATAGATGTATTTTGCATTTATGGGCAATTAAAATTAGGGGAGAGAGAGGACGCACTCAAATCCGGAGCGTGCCTGCCGAGGGACTTACTCGGGTTCCTGGAATCCCGCCGGCAGCACATCCCGCTTGACCAGGTCGTGGATGCCGCCGCCGCCGCCACTGGACGTGGAACTGGACCCGGTGGTGGCATTCATCATCACATTATAGGCGGGACTGGCGGTGGTGATGCACTTAACGCTGACGATCTCCTTGCTGCTGGCTGACTCGATGATGATTTTATGGTAATACACCTTTTTGCCCTGGAATGGAATCGAAGACCAAGAAGCACAGCTAGGGGATTGCGTCTCAGCAGGAGTGAGTGGCGTTTCCTTACCGTTAGCTGGTTGACCATCCTCGTTACTCCGCACTCGTAAAAGTCACTGAGGGAAAGTCGAAAAACTGCCAGCGATCCATCGATTTGCGGCTGGCATCGCTCATCCGGATAACCCTTCAATCCCTCCAAATAGATCTGAGGAGCACTCTGATCCTTCGATTCCGCGTCCGGTAGCCCGATGTCTACCCTCATCTGATCCTCCGAACAGTGCACCTTGTGGGAACCTGAAAAACGAATATGAAACAGAATTGGTTACTTTATGTATATCTATGCTGCCGACATTCCACATTCTGTGTATGAGAGTATATTCTAAAAAGTGGGCTAGCATGTCGTCCAGTAATCGGAGCTGGACTGGATTCTGGATTCTGGACTGGCTAGCCGGACCACGCCCCCTATCATCATCATCGTCGTCGTCGTCGGACGTTGACGAGATGGACCCGGCTAGCAAACACTAAACAATTGCCAAACGTAATTGCCATGCTGTGAGGATCAAGTTTGTGGCTTAAGTCTTTTGTTTTTCCTGCACTACTACACGTGGATAAAATAATAATCCAATTAACCAAATATTCTCTATAATTGGTCTAAACAAACGTTATGATAAAATCATTCGTTTCCGTTCCAAGATTTTTTCTTTAGCAATAATAATGACGACAAGACTTTATGTCTTTAAGTCTTTGGGAGCAATGAAGAATCTGTAGATTATATTCACACTTTTTGTTCGTATTTATCTGAGTGTACCGCTCTGCGTTGCCCATTATCGAGGTGGCTTAATAAACCCGCAGGGCTACTTTCTGGGGCCGGTAGGAAAGCAAAAACTTGGCATTAGCCCCAGACACACTCACACACTGCTTTGGTTTAGTTTGGTGGTGGGCTTTGGCTCCGGCTCTCGCTTTGGCATAATTTTCGTCCGGGACGGGCAATCAAATTCTTATTACCTTCGAACATGTGTAGTATGCCACGGAATTATCGGCTTAAATGCTTTGCCGACGAAGCCATTTGTTGTGCAGGATTTGGAGCGGCCGGTGGGGCTGCAGCATTGGCATTTGTAGATGGCAAAACTAATTTAAATAATTGACTCTAACTACTTAATCTCATACTAATGGCCGCGGCAAATTCGCCATTTCTTGGCGGAATCTCATTGGTAATACGAGCCGCGGACATGCGATAATTTGGCTTAATTAGCCATTGCGAGAGTGAAATCTTCACTCCAAACAATGAGACCGGGCAGTAAATGCGGAACAGCGCTAGCCGAGGCAATTAAAAAGGGCAATGGAACTGCAACGGCCCTCGTTCTCCCAGTCAGCCAATCACTTCGCCCCTTTCTCCTCTTTATCTTGGAGAAGAGAAGACGCCTTATATTACTCCACAGTCTGCGACTGTGTAATCTGAGCAACTGCCTCAAGGTGGGCGTAATGCAAGCGGCGCCCAAAGAAATTAAAATAAGAGTCAGCCTGCCCAGAAACGGCAGCTTGACTTCCGCCAAGAAACGAGGTCTGTCTCTAGAGGATACGAAAAAATAAAAAAGAGAGTGAATGGGCTGAAAGACAGGAGGAAAGCCGCCAATAAAACAAAACAAACGGCAAGGGCATAAATTGAGTATTAAGGACGCCGGAGATGAGGCGTTGAAATGGTCTCATGGACTCTAAATTACACACAGACATGGCAGCAAGCCATTCAATTCCTCCGAGCGGATGGGATAAGATGCCGAGTGTGACTGGGAATGGTAATGGGAATGGGGATAACTACGGAGCAATTTAGTAGTGGCGAACAGGTTGCTATGTTTCAAGTCGAGTAATCTGTGGCTCTATTCATATTAATTATTTCATATACATATATACCTAAATTCAAATACGCTTTTGTTCAGTTTCCTTAATATGAACATTTTTATAGATTGCTGCTACCAACTGCGGGCTTCAGCTTTGAAAAGAGTGAGAGACCTCCGCGAGAGGATGACCAGTCTGGAAAGGTGGAAAGATCCAGGGATAGAGCCAAAGTCATGTCCAATAAAGTTGTTTCCTCTTAAAATTGGCCAGTGGGCAATGGGGCAGACTTTGGACTGCAGTCGGAATAATTGAATTTCAGAGTATATTGGCCCTTGCCTGGCTTTTCCGCAAATTCTTTTATTGAATTTTTATTGCTGGCCGCTGATTACAATTTATTTGACACCGTTTTTATGGGGCAAGCCAACTCGTGAGAACCCTAAACCGCTCCAAGGCACAGCCAAGACCTAACCCACATTCGGAAGGAATCGCCGTGGAGCGCTTTTTTTAGGGGGCATCGGCAGTACTTGAAATCAGATTGAGTGCCAGCCGAGTGGAAGTCCGGATCGAAGGCTGGGCTGAGTGAGCGAAGGCATTAGCATTTAACCTGCGAACATGACAAATCAGCAAAACGTGCCACATGGGCCACATGCCCCGCCGCCCAATCATGTAAGCAGCTTGTCGTTGCCGCAACCGTTGAGCGTAGCATAAATTTCCATTAACAATAAATTTAAAAGAAATAACATTACAGCCGAAAATGACCCGTAGCGAAGTTCCCTGGAAAACTGGCATTGAGTATGGGGAGCATGAAATATCACGGCGGAGCAGCGGCAGCAATTCGGGGAGTCATCAACAGGCGAACATGCCTCGAAGGCTCGAAGCCAGATAGACAGGACAGCCAAGTCAGCACCACTCTGCCAAGTGGCTAGCCATCCCATCCCATCCCATCCCATCGCAAGGTATATACGTATATACTCCTATCGCAATCAGCAGCCACGACAATGTTTTTGGCCCCAGCTCTCGGCTCTCCTTCAAACAATTTGGCAACAAATGCGCGCGCACAATCAAATGAATGCACAAATCAATAAGACAACAACTGCTGCAACAGCAACAACAACAGCAACAGCAACAGCAAAAGCAAAAGCAACAACTACCGACAATTGCAACGTGCAAAATCGTTTACAAGCCACGCCAAGTCAACTCGAGCCGATGATTCCAAACGCCGGCGAATAGAACGAAGTTTGGGCCAAAATAACCAAATCATTGCCATGCAAATGGCATCGTTTTGTGGCCAGCCTCACCGACTTTTCCACTTTTTCCGGCGACGAAGAGTAGTCGTGAAAGGTGGGAAAGACATCTCCTCCTGCCACTGCCTCGAGTGCACTTTGTCCCCACTCAGCTGGTCTACACTGGCAGAAAAATACACAGCAAACCTTCTGGGCGCAATGATTGCCTTTAACGTAGTAAAGAAGAGAATGAGTTTCTTCAATGAGTGCATAATTCCTGTTTGAGAAGAGAATACCTTTATTCCTAATTGGCGGTATCTTATTTGTTTCGCTCAGTGTAGCCTTTTGGGGCAGGGGCAATGTTGCAACAATTGTTGCCCGGTCCAATGTGTGCATGTGTGTGTGTGTGTGTGTGTGTGTGTGTGTTTCGTCTGGAATTGCAAGTGCAACTGCAATTGCAATCGCAATTGCCATGACCATGGCCACGGCTAGATTATGCAATTGTCTGACTCGGCGTCTTCTCACCCGCACCCTGGTAATCTTCCTCCGCCGCCTGTGTCACTATGGCAGCCCCTGTGTGGGATTCCAGTCACGTTTCTGGCTGCTGGTGGCGGATGAGGATCCGCGGATGAGGATCGGATCGGATCTGGGCTGGATCGGAAACTCGCAAAACCGTTTTCGGCGCTCCTCCTCGCGAAGAAGTGTTAGGCCCGGAGGCGTCTCTGGCCACTCAGCGGGTAACGCGGGCGGAGGGAGCCGAAAGGAAGGCGGATGGCCCATTCAATGGGAGGAATTAAACAAGCGATTTGTCAGGTGGGCTGGAAGGGGCTGGTCCTGGATGGAGTAAAGTGAAAGAGGTGGAGGTGCCATTTGTGACTTTCACATTTATGACAAGACTTCTTCAGTTGATAGCGCATTCGGGCCCCACATATGTATGTATGTATGTACATACACCCGCGTGGTATCTCGTGGAATTACTTGGCCTGAGCCATGCCACTAACTTGACACACACGACGCACGATTATCATCAATCTTGAGTTGGAGCCACAGGAAATACTGGTAATTTTCCCGATGCCCCTGCTCCATGCCATTTCCCCCACCAAGAACTTGGCTTGCAGTTAGCCTCATCATCCTTTTCAGTGACCAATTACACTTAACGGCCATGCATACAAAATAAATTAGAAAACCCCAACTGCAGCTGGGTAATGGCATGGGTAAATGCCACAGAGTTGTTAGAGTTCTCCACCAGGTCAGCGCCAGCCGCCTTCCTGGTGGGAGTTGTCCGCTCCTAATGGCTCCCCCAATATGCTAAGCAGTGTCAATGTGTCAATGTTGCCGCGTAAATCCATCAAAATGCGACGGGAACTCAATAAAAAAACGGGTTTAGCCGTTGCTCATCCACAGCAGGAGGTGTGGTGCTTATGTGGGGGGGGTATGCTTCCCTCGAGTGGACACAGACGACAACCTACTGCAAATGTGATAATTGCAAACCATTTAGTTGCAGTATTGGAGATACTCTAGCAGGAAATTCGCCCTCTCTACCAGGAAATCCATTTCAAAAGCCCACTCGTGCACTTAGAAAATGTCTTTGGACATTGGCGTAACTCGTAGTTAGATTCTAGTTCTTAAATTATAATAGTAAAGCTAACAGCTGGCACGCATTGCAATAAGATTATTAAAACCACTTAGACTAATCAGTTTGGAATATTATTATTACTTTTTAACGCCTCCTCTTTCTCTCTTAGTAGTCAAGCAATCAACTTGGCTTTTCCTATGTCAAATGTGGAGGGGAGGTTTCAACTGTGAAAAGGGTTTTCCCTGTGTAGTTTCCCGATCTTGTCGTGGCCACTTCGTGTAACTCCTGTGTGTGGAGTGAATACAGTGGCAGTCAGTTGTATGCGACCGGCGCAAATTGCCATTGGTTCCATCTCTCGAACTCTCTGTCAATGGCGTCGTCTTCGTCATTATCGGCCAGCAACTTTTTGTCTGTTAATTGTTTCCAATGACGCAATTGCTGGCTGCCATTTATAGAACTGCGATTCCGTCAGCTGATTGCGTCAGTCGTGGTCGTCGTAGTGGTCGTCGTCGTGGTCGTCGTCTTGGTCGTCGTCGCCAGCGTTCCACAAGTGCCAGCATCCACACATCTTGCCACTTCTGCGCCTCATCATGCGAAGCCAAGAGTCCGGAAACTGTGGGCTCCTCCACACATTCAGGCCAAAGACTGAGCCAATGAGTTGCGCTTCGCGGGCTCCTGTCTCATTTGACCGCTTAAATTAGAGGCCAATCGATCACTGGGCGGACGGAGGTGGGCGCAATAAACATGCCTGACAACTGGCCGCACATTTGGCCATATTTAAAAGATGAGATGCAAAGCGCTACTCCTCCGTCTGCTGGTTGCCAACTTGTTGCTTTTAGCCGATTTGCGGGAACGGTAAATCTGCAGCTACCACAAACTTTGCCTTGCACTTGGCGTGAACATTATGCGCAGCTGGCTAATTAAATTACACAACAGTTTGGACATGACTGCCGAAGCAGCCAGCGGATGAACAGTAAGCAAACCTGGCCATGACTTTGAGTTTGTGCCCAAGGTGGCTAGTGGCTAGTGGCTAGTGGATAGTCGATGTGGATAAGCCTAATGCTCAGGCGGCGTCAACAGATGTAAATGTAAATGTTGCATGCAAAAAGCTGCGCCATGCTGCCACCTCATGTGGCATTGTGCAGACACACGGAACATGAGGCATGACTGCGCTGCTAGGCCGGATGGATGGGCCAGCTCGCCGGATCTCATCTCGGTTTTGGCCAGCATCATCCACCGGCTCCCCCATTTCCTTGAGCTTTTGGTTTTTGCTAAACTTATTAATTGCCAAGGTGAGAGGCAGACGGAAAATCAAGTTGGCTGCATCTGCATCATCTTGTTACGCGATGCGGCTTCATGGCCTGGCTCGAATTAATTTGGCCTTGTTAGCCCGGCTTGATGACAAATGCGTGACGTAACTGTAAACACGGTGGGGCCTTGGCATCGGCTCCCTTTTTTATGTTAAGCTCCCTTGACAATTTGTCGCTGTTTCCCCGTCACGATCGGTGTTCACCTGTGCCTGGGCGCAACCAACCCAGCACAGTGGAGCCTCCTTTGACGGATGTGCAAAAACTTGTTGCAGAAAGAAATATTGTTTGCATAGCTTGAATTTCATGAAATTGGCCTGTCTTAGTACAATTTCAGCTGATAATATTACAAATTATCATCACTTTTAAGTTCTCGCAATTTGTAACCCCGGTAGCAGCATTGCCAAGATCCACTGTACTTCAACCTCCAACCCATTCAGTCATTCTTTCGCTTATTTACACATTTTTCAGTTGGCGGCGCTTCAGCACTTGCTAAATTGTTGGTTTCCGCCTTGGCCGGCACTGTTGGCCAACTCCGCGCCCGCTCCCTCAGCTGCGGTGGTTTAAGCCAAATTGCTGCTGCCAACAACAAGATCAGAATCAGCTTGGAACTAGAGACGCGGGAAGAACAAGCTGCATTTACCGCTAAGAAGTTTTGAATGAAAGCGAGTGGCATTGTTTCTACCCTATTGAGTCATTTTGCTCAGAGATGCAGAATGCGTTTAAGGTCGTGTAAGGGGAATGGAACAGGGGGAAAGAGTGGGAAAATTCTGGTTAATGGGCCTTTACGTGCAACCGCTACTAACTATGGTAACTGTATAGCGAAGACAAATTAATAAGAAAATACTTAGAAGAGACTCTAATCATACGAATTAATTCAATTGCCAGCACGAGAAAGTGTTGTTCTTGTTGCCGTTGTGATGTTGCTTTTGCTGTTTTTACCATATTAATCGCATGAGATGGTCGAGAGCAACGAGCCGGGAGAAGTTTTCTTTCTTTCAGTGCCCGATGCGGCATTTAATTGCATTTCTTTTTACGTAATCGCCCGATGCCCGATGCCTTTTTACGCTTAATTGCCCATAAAAGTTGTTGCCGCTGCCACAAACGAGAGTTTCATTGCCGCAACGCTCAGACTGCAAATCTCATTTATCAAATGAAATTCCATGCGATTCCAATCTGACACATTTCTGTGGGCGATGACACACAAAAATATTTGTTAGTTTTATTCCAGCCGCTCGGCCATTAATCAAACGATCATGGGCCCAATTGAGGATCGAACAGAGACGATCGACAGACATCTTTTGAACCCTCAACCCAATTGCTAATTGTGGACGCGGCCGACAGCTCTCACAATTATCGATGGGGTCAAAACATAAATCTCCTCGGGGGTTAGGCTAATCAACCCGTGCGGCGAAGGTGTCCGTGGCAGCAACGAAATAGAAATACCTTGTAGCTACACTGCGCGAAATGCCATAGCCTGGTTGGCTGCCAAAGAAATGCGGAATTCCAAGATACAATTTTGGACTGAGCTTGCAATTCCGCATTTATCAGTGTTATATTCCTTCTTTTTTTTTGTACTATGGAATCCAATGAAGAAAAAATTGAAATTACATCAGAATTTTTATGAACATGAATTTACGAGTATAATCTGCGGTACTCTAAAAAATGATATACTTTTAAGTGCGGGTTGTAAAAGTTTTCCGATATAAAAATGCAGTAAAACAGAATTATCTTTTTTAGCACGCATTCTTTGATTATCGGTCATAAAGCCTCTTCCGTTGAGCCCGCTTTATTGGTACACCTTTTTTACAAGTGTTCCGGCACACTCACAGATACTCCCATACACATATATATGAGACAACCGACTGACCAAGTGACCGCCAACCAAAATAACAACAACTTGGAAATTTATTGCTGCTACAGACTGGCAAAGCTGGAGGATAGGAAGTGCACATACACACGAGTATTGCAGATGCAGGATGGGCTATTTGAAAGCGGTAATATTTTACTTAGCATGGCAGAGCCTTAATGCCCAAAATCGTTACCCGTGGGCGTTGTCTTGGTCACATTTGGGCATTGGCCACATATACCAACTGCGCCGGCTGCTGGAGAGGATCGGGCGACACGACGGTGTCGTGTTTTGGCCCACACCTGCAATTGACATTATTATTTGGTTGCGTGTGCCGACGACAACTGGATGCATCCAAAGAGCACACACAACACAACAAAGGAAACAGAATGCCGAAAAGGGTAGAGTGGGCCAGGCTTGATTTATAATTGTCCAACTGGGTTTTTGGGTAGACATTCCAATCTACGCATCTTGATAAGTGCGTAGTTTATGACCGGACTTGCGGGTTAACTTGCATCTGGCCACGGTCATCGCTTGCTACAAACTTGTTGAAAGGCACTTGGCCATGCAGCATGGTGCATGGTGCATGGTGCATAGAGCATGGAGCATGGAGCATGGAGCATGGAGCATGGAGCATGGAGCTTGGAGTACTCCTTACCGGCGAAGATCGCATGCCTGGCCATCTGGCCACGTTAATAACCGTTTTTGACATGCCAAGCGGCATTATTAACAGCATTTTCTTCTCCTTTTATTTATATCTCTCGGCCTATTCGCCTCTTCTTCGCTTATTTTGTTTGGATTTGAGCTGGTGTGTTTGTCTGCGGCGCTTTTTAATTGCGGGAACGAGAGGGAGGGAGGAGCGGTCTGGGCGACATTTTAATTGAAATTCTACGGAAATACCATGAATGAGTGCTGTGGCAGCTAAGGGTATGAAGGTAGAAGATCTGCGGAGAAATCTCCGAAGCTCGTTATCTCCTCGGTTTGGAACCGCAGATGTTATTATGCGTCATCTAGGAGTATCTTCAATCTATGTACAATTTGCCCTTGAAAAAAAGCGAAACCGTTTCGGGAATGGAATGCAAAATCGCCTGCTTCCTGGATGCTCGAGCATTTGGCAGTTGGGGGGCGAGGCAAATTGCTTGATTTGACCGCCGGCTAACTGTCTTCGCCCGCTGCAGCTTCCTGGTGGTTTTATTTCTAATGTGCTGGGTACTTTCATTTGCAAAGGGTATATTGCAATCGTGCAATTAAATGCTGCAGCGCACATAGTACTTATCCATGTTTGCATGGATTTACGGCACATTAAGTAAACATTTTTGTGCCGTGCAACCTTCCCACACCAGCACATTTAAATAGAGGTTTTATGGCACTAACAACTTTAACAACCACCGATTAGCCACTTATTAAATTTGAATGCTGCATCCTCGGATAATATTTTTAAGAATACATTTTTGCTTATTTTCAATTAGCTATGTACTATACTTACTAGTTACTAGTTAAGCTAATAGTTACTTTGTAGTGGGCTTACTATTTTCACTATTTACTATTCAGTTTGCCTTAAACGTGGGATGAGACAGAAAATTGTGCAAACACCGGGTATCAACAAGTCGAAAAAGGCCGTCCTTGACGACCCAACTTGTTCATTTTTGGGATATGCATCTTGGGCATTTCTTTTCAATTACCAACCCACCAGCCCATGCGGTAACCGCCCCTCCAACCTCCCCCCTCCCCCCTCCCCCCACCACCGGCCCCTTTGGCTGTGGTTGCGGTTAACGTCCCGCTTTGCCATGTAATTTGGACTTCAAACGCATTCACGTGTTGCAGTTGATGCTGCTGTTGATCTTTCCTCCTTCTTTTGTGGGCAGCTGCAGGCGCATATCAAAAGACTCGGAACACGAACTTGATTCTCGTTAGCTCAGTGGCCGAGAAGCCGGGAAGCGCTGTTTGATCCAGTTCATTTGGCAGTGCGCATTTTTACAGTTGCCCGCCGCATTCGTAAATTGTGTGTGTGGCTCAGATTCGACGGAATGGAATTCAATAAATTAATTAACAACATATTTTGCTGATTTTATCACACCGACACTGTTTTCCATGCACTGATGAGCACAGGCATTAAAAGCAGAAACGCGGATAATTAAATGGCAACTTTTATAATCAGGTTAGCCGAAAGAATCTCAAAGGCGGGCGAGATAAGAAAATAGAAACTACATAATGACATTAAAAAGTCGCCTTATTCTAGTCTTCGCTTTTTAATGCTGTTGTTATTCTTATTGTTGTCATTAAAAGACAGCCATAACAACAAATACAGCACTAACTCTCTCTCAGTTAACATTTTCTGTTTCTGTTTTTTCCTTGCAATGTCATTGACTTTGGTGCGTGCGTGTGCAAATTGTGTTGTGAATTCTGGCGGAGCCACATGCGATGAAAGAGGCACAGGTACAGTGGCTACTGGTGAAAAGGAACCTTTCAAGTAAGCCGAAAAATTCATTCAAGTCAATTAGATAAGCTTCATTAAATATGAACACGTATGTAAATTTATATTATATTTATATTATTTTATATTATAATATCTTTATTATTATATGTATAAGAACTTGCCTTTTATTATATAATAAGATACAAATATAAGCAGAATAACTGAATCCGTCTGATGTTCAATCACTTAATAGCAGCTTAATAAGTCAATTTTTATAATAAACAATATTTGGCTTGAGGCCTTTACCCCTTTCGCAGTAATAATGCCGCCTTTGAAAGTGCCTGCTTTGCATTTAGAAGAAAGACAGTCGGTCAGTGACTCACTCCCTCACAAAGAGCGACAGCCAAAGCTCCAGGAAAAGAATTCGATTGAAAACATGTAACAAAGAAGTATATAATTTTTTTGGGCCAACGTTTTGATTGCGCAACGGAATTGATTGTGTTATAATGCGAATCTAACCCAAGAACTTCGGGTGATCAATCTTAAAATGCCCGCACTGCAACAGGGTATTAACAAAGAAATGCAGCAACGCGGAGTTGGACAACAAATAAATATGATAAATTTGCCACATGCAGTTAGACATGCAATTTATCATGCGGCGCGAATGGGCGAGCGAGAGGGGAGAACGCTCCCCGTTGTTGCGGGTCAGAGCGTCTAATAGATTAAATAAATTTCGCATAAATTATGCAATTGTGGCAAGCCATAACTCTTGTTGCCCGCCCGCCTGAGGGGCGGCCAGCCAACTTACGCACTCGGACTCGGTCTATTCCACCATTCTGTTCATACTTGTATGCTTTTCTTTTCTTTCCTTTTCGCCTTATTAATTTCCATGTGGAGCTGATCCTGTTCTGGCGCTTCTCAAGATGCGGCTCCGTTAGCCCGGCCTGTCGGCTGCGTTTGAAACGCTCGCTACGCAGCTTGCATTTTGCATTTTGCATTTTGCATTGCGCATTTCGCATTCGGTAATTAAAAACCCAACGAGCCGCTTGGTGACTCCAACTTGGCTCTAACGGTAAGCGGGCTGCCCACCAGGATTAGCTACAGGTTTTCTTTCTTTCATTGCAGTCGCACTCGCCAAAGCGCCTACTACTACCACAACTACTACCACTGGCCATCTTTGCGCTGCTCCGGATTTTGCCCCCGGGCAGCTGAAAATTTACATAATATTTGCTCTAGATTCCATCTTGTCCCCCCGGGCGGCTTTCACACGCATAAACCACAAGTCAGGCCGAGATCGGAGGCATCTGCTCCATCTGCTGGCGGCTTATCAGGCCTCATAAATATGTTTGGCCATGCCTTTGGGCCTGAGACGCTTGACAATTTCTGCAAAGCGTCTCTGTCTTCGTTTTATTTTTGTATTATTTTTTGTATTTTTTTGCGCACTTTTGGTGAGAAATGGGAGCGGAAATTAATGACCGGAGTGCTGGAATCTTTGGCATGCCACTGGCATCAGGTGGTTTTGCTCTGCAGCGTTTTGCGAAAGTGGTTCGCAGATTGAAGAGTGGCCAAAAGATAAGTAGTTGATCAGAGATCTTATGTCGAAAGTGGCTATTTTTATATTTTTCAAGACCTGTTTTAGAGAAGTCATACCGCACGGTATACGAGTGTCAATTAATAACCATTTTATATCAATTTCAACTTAATGAGCGGATAAACCGATAAAAACTTGTTGCTAATACAAAGATAGTCGTCCATTAAAATAATAATAAACGTATCAGTATATAAAGTAATAAACTTTAAGTGCAAAGCTGGTGCCAACTTTGTAGTTATTGTTAGACAAGATTACAATCAAATTTTATAGGAAAAAAAATGAAAAAATAAGAGAAGACCATTGGAATTGAAAATGCCATGCACATCAAAAACATCTTAAAATAAACAATTGGATAAATATTTGAGAATTTCATGTAGGAAATATTAAATGCTATACCTTAAGTGATAGTAAAATTCCTCAGTTAAACTAAGCACTAAGATTTGGTGCCTTCATATAATTTTAGTAAGCGAATCGCACGCCAAGAGCCCAAACTGCCAGAAAGTGTGTTTGGCACTGTGAATCGTCGATATAGTTCTCGTATCGTATTGAACCTCGCTTGGAGTCTTGATTTCAGTCACATGCCGCAGGCCTTTGTCTGGAGTTCCCATAAAATTATTCAGTTTCGCCTTCTTAGCAGTCATGTCCACATGCAAAACATGCAAATTTGCAGCAGTTGCAGTTGTTTCGCTCGGTTTTATGTGGCCTTAGTCACTTTTTGTTTTGTTTTTGCTGTTGCAGTTGCTGCATCTTGGCCTAATACAATTAGTCTTGTGTAATACGCATGCCTTATGCGCTGCGAGCGGTTTGCCGGAGGAGTGCCGAACCCGTTAGTGGTCGAGTACATATACAGTTATCGGTTGCACCACCAATGCCGCCTCCCTTTCTCCACTCTACGCAATTCGCGCCACACGCCACACATGTGTTTCGGAGTCGCCACCGATTGGAAATTGCCTTTGGGGAGCGTTGCGCGAATTGATTGTGGCCAAAACGGTGGTCGAAACGGCAGCAAAAGTTGAAAGCCTTTTAGGCCGACTCTTTCTCTCTGTATCGCTGCTGTTGGATTTTGTCAGATTTTGCGTTACTGCTGCAACATGTTGCCAAAATGGTCAGTGGATAACGGTACACTGCAACAACCAACTAAGCTAATTAATGCCAAAAAAAACAACAGAAACAGAAAAAGCCTCAATTCTGAAATCCCCAAACCCCCAGCCAATGCAAGTGAAGTTGTCTTTGTCTCGTCGCCCCGACAATCCGATTATTATTCAATAAAATGCGCCGGCGAACAAAGAGATGGCCAGCACTTGATGACAAATGCCTGGGCGGCCTGTGTTGGTAACCAAAAGCAGCAACAATGTAAAGAATAAAGGGCGCTCCGCGTACTTGCTGGCCAGGCCAACTAACCAACTTCAATGGGCTGCTCCCAGTTTGATCCTGGATTCTTGGTGGAGCCCTTAAAGCAAGCCGCCTCTATTCGATTTGCTCGTTTTGTTATCGCCAGCTTTTAATCTGCCCATTGCCGCGAAGGTCTTATCCCCAGATCCCCTGCTTCATCTTGGCCACGTTTGCCCCAGAGTTTAGGCCGGGTTCCTCTTTTCCTTTATTCCACCTAAGCCGAAACGGGCAAATGCATTGTAGGGGGTAGGGGCCAGTGCACAAGGCATTGTTACAAAGCCGACGACCTTAACCCCACGTAACCTTGATGGAATTTGCTATTAAGTAAGGGGATTACTCATAAGTGTTGTAATTGAATTGGTCAAAAGTGCAACATGAATTCACTAATGTGGTAGGAAGAAGACAGGAGTGGAGTTTAAATATAAGTATTTTTCAGAAGTTTCATTGCTCCTTCCTTTATTTTACTTAGATCGCTCATTCCGACCCTTGCCCCTTTAAAATTCCCCCTTGGTCAGGTTCTCTTCTCTATTTGATCGACATAGATCATTAATCTCTATTTAGAGCTTCCCATTTAAAGCCACCTCGATTAGATAAACTTGTGGTCGAAATTTCTCTGGGTCAACGGGAACACCGAGTGCCATTAATGGGTTAAGAGTTCGGTGTGGCTGAGGGACAGGACAGGTTGGTGGGACTCAGACTTAGACTCAGATTGTGGTTCAGGTTCAGGAGCATCAATGCGGCAGACACGAGTCTGCAGCCGAGGCATCGAGGCTCGATTTTATTAGCTTAGCAAAAGGCTTTGATTGTTCTTGTTCTTTCCAATGCTCTGCTGCTGTTATGGCCTGTTGCGCTTGTCTAGACGGGCAATTTTTCACACACACAGTTGTTGTTGGCCGGGCCAAGACACAAGCACAAGACACAAGACGCAAGAGCACAAGACACAGACATTGGGGAGCTGGACTTGCTCTAAAATTGGCATTTTTCGCACACATAAGGCAAAAATGTAAAGCGAAGTCAAGTCAAGAGAAGACCGGGCCAAAGCCACATCTTCGGCCAAAGTCGAAGACCAAGTCGAAGCGGTTTATTTGCCTTGTGTGGCATCAGCTTCATCATCATCATCAACGTGGTCGGCGTGGTCATCCCATGGACTCCAGACTCCAGCCTTAACTCTCCAAGCCCGAGCGCCCGCTGGCATAATGTGGCGCAGCCTGGACATGGTCATCCATGGAGTCCCGACTCTTTGGTCTTTGGCAATTTCTTTATTATTACGAGCGTTTCTGTGGTTGTCCTTTTAGGCCGCCTGTCACAGATCCGCTGATCATTATTGTTGCTCCGTCCGCACAGTACATATTCTGGCCTCCTCCGCCTGCCCACAATGCAATGTCAATGTTTTGTCTTAATGCGACAATGCTCGATCGCTGCCTGGCTGGCTGGCTAAATGTCTGACTGCCTGACTGTCTGTCCTCCTGTCTCGCATGTTATTTAAATGCTGAAGGAGGAGGGTTGGGGATTGGCAGCCTCCCGGGTAAACAATTTATTATATTTATATGGGCAGTTCATACGTTCGTTCTGGCCATAATTAAGCGATCTTCGACTTAATGTGGCGGCAGCACAAGGTCGCGTGTGCTTCTTTTTATTCGCAATCCAGTCAGTCAGCAATTAAGCGAGTTAATCGCAGTTCGATGATTTGTCAGCTGCCCCATAGAGGGTGGTATACGATTGGAGGATGACTGCCCGCTTGGCTAATCGCCGGGAAGGTCAGTCCCTCGGTTTCATCAGTATGTGCACTCGAGTGCGAAGTTCTCCACTTCAGCGCTGACATCATCCAGTGGCAGTTCCTCGGAATGCTGAGGCCAAGAAAATCATGAGATCAAGCAAATATGTGTAATCACTTCTGAATCTATCTATATATTCTTAATATGCATTTTTAATTTTAAATAAACGACATTGAATGAATATTACTAATTGCTTATTATTGTTTTAAACTATTAAAATCTCAGCTCAACAAGACAATGAACTCACTATTTATTGAACGGTTTGGTTGGTTTTTTCTTTTTTTGGGGCCTGAGTCAGACTTTTACTTTCCCTAATGCAGACAAACAAAAGTTTCGCTTTAGTTAAGCCAGCCACGCCCCCTCAGCAGCCCCCCAAAGCCCCTTATCATCCACCGCAACTGGCAACTGCAAGTTGGCAAGTTATAATTTAGCTTTCAGCTTTGGCTGCCGAAGAACGTTGAGGAGCTGAAACTCGGACTCTCGGTCTCGCTTGGTTCGCCCGTAAATTACAGCCTCGTCTGCACCGTTTCTATATGTATATTTATATATATGCATATATATTTATTTGTTTGTTTGTAGTGCAAGAGAGAGAGATGTATTCGAATCGGCTTCATGTATTTTTAGGCTGCATCTTAATTCCCAGGACCAGTTCGCCTACACAAGTCGGCGATTGTCGCCCGTTTTGGCTGTATTTCGCCTTTAATTCTTCATTTTTCTCGCGTAATATTTTTTTGCAGTTAATTCTCCTTTCTGATTGCCTTTTAATAAGACAACCCCAGCCGATTCTTGACCAGTTGAGTGTGGGCTTTATGAGTGCTGCCCCTTTTTTGCGCTTTGTTTAAGTATTTTTCTCGTCGATATTATCTACTTGGCTAGGCCGTGCTTTGTTTTTTATTTCTTTGTATTATCTTATTTTTTTTTATTTTGGCGTGTCATAATGCCTTCCCAGCACTTGTGTTTGTGTAGGTGTCTTGTTGGGTCTTTTGTTTTTTCGCCGCGCTCGCTTGATAGTTTGTTTAGTCGTTTGTTGTCTTGGCTGTGTAAGGCAACTTGCAGGGGCAGGCAAGTTAATGAGTAATGGGTTAGGGCTTTCGAGGAATATATCGAGGAATATATGCCTTATACCATTTAGCATTAATATATGGCAGGAAGCGTAAGAACGAGTGAGTGAATCATGACAGGGCCGCGCTGCCAAACATAATTAAGTCGGCGAGTTCGTTGCCTCAGTCTTTCGTTTTTTTTTTTGACAAAAAAAGCTCCAGCACGCCCCCGACAAAACTGAAGATCGTTTTATTCGGCCATCACTCCAAATGGCCACAAATTGTGTGTGTATGTGCACTTCACGACCGAAAACGAGGTCACTTTGTCGGGTTTTTAGCAAAATAGGGGAAAAAATAAATACTTTTTGTGTTTCATTGCGCGAATGACATCATGCTGTGTTGTGGGAGCTTCTCAAGCTTTAAAGCCTTGCAATCCCCGACCTTAACTCTGGTATTTATACTTAAATTTTTGCATATAGAAATGAAGCAGTGCTTACCTTTGGCCTGGGCTAATCCGCAGAAAAGGGCCGCCAGCCACAGAGAGCGCCACATTTGCATTGAGAGCAGCATTTTCCAAAATTTCCGGATCTAATTGGTCGGGGGGTAGAAACGGAAAGACAAACGGCATATTATTACAAGCATTTCGAACGAACTGAAGCAACGGCACATGCTCCACAAGCTGGCCAGCATTTTATTTGTTATTTGTATTCTCGGCCTGGCCTTTTTGACGTTTTCACAGACACAATTCATATAGGTACATATATATACATATGTACCGCAAACACACACAGCGAGTTATTATGAAACAAAGCCAGAAGAGAATGCCCGTCAAGTGGCTTGCGGCGACCGCTCAACAAATCAAAAACCAATGACAACGGCAAATAAAAAACGAAACGACCCGCGAACCACACACATATCACACAAATTCACACAAAACTCGGAGCGGGTCTTACTTGACGGCTGCAATATAGGGAAACTCGGAAATCGAGACTCGAAACCACACCGAAGAGCACACCACACGTCCAAGCTGTTCGCTAGTCGCCAGGCAACTGAGGCTCAGCTCGGCTGCAACTTCATTAGCTCGGAATTGGGAATGGAATGGCGAATCGAGAGAGCCAGCGTACAGAGATGCTGACTCATTTTCAGGAGAAGTCGGACTTAAATGGCGAAACCTGCAAGACAGAGGGAAGCAACTTATATGAACCAAATTGTGATAATATAATTACTCAAAAGAAATAAGAAAGAAAAGTATGTATATAACATGAATAAAAGCTAAAAATATATTAATAATTTGATTAGGATGATAATGGTGAATAATTATTTGACACAGTTTAAAAATTGTAGCTATAAACTAGCTAGGGAACCAACTCTCTTAGGCATCAGAGCGTGGACAGTGGGAGAGATGCTAAGGCGCCAGCTAGCCCCTGGCTGTTCACAGTGCATAAATAAAGGCGGCAATTACGAAAGTGCTACATTACAATTTATGGTTATATTTGAGTACGTTTAAATAAGCGGCGCAAAAATAAACAAAGTGCCCACTGTAAGTCGTTCCTCGCTGTGAGCATCTCTGGCGCACGGCGAAAAAGAGAGCGGCCTTTGCAGGAGAGAAAGCTCAAAGCCGAGAGGCTGTAAGATACGGTAAAAGGATCGCTCTCACTTCCTCTCTTTTCCGCTCTCTAGCGGAGATAACAATCAGCCGGTAAGTTATTTTTTTTTGTTCCATGACAAAAACTGAGAAATTGTGGGAGCAAAATCTTACAAGCAATTATGCAATCTCGTCTCCGGCTTTTTTGTTGCTGTTGCTATTGTTTTTGTTGCACTCGCTATTGTTGTCAAAACAAACATTTATGTAATTGCGCTCGCCGTCAGCACGAACTGCCGGTTCTCAACAGCCACAGATGAGAACTGGGAAGTAATAGTTTAAACCTAGTTAAATGCAACAGATGTTATGGATATTATCGCTATATATAGCTATACCTATTTACTAACGGTACTTACACTTCCGCCAAATACAAAACCGTTCTTCTGCTGGTCATCTACTGCATTTTCCAGAGCCCAAGATGCAGCCCGTGAACCCAATTTCACACCTCTTGGTTTCGCGCGTGCTTGGGCATTATTCATGATGCTCCCACTTGTTAGTTTTCCAAACCAATGGACATCCCATCATTAAGCGGATAAGAAACATTTATTTGTACATATATGCTGCTGGCCATGGGACCTCTTGAAAAACGGTAAATGACGTGCAAAATAAAGCAACCAGCCGAGCGCACTAATTTAATTTGCTAAATTCACCTAAAAATGCCTTATTATTACTTAGTTGCACCACTTGTAGGGGAATATTCAGCTCTAGCCTCATATAAGTTACTTTATATAAAGCACAAATCGTTATAATTGAACACTTGGCACTTGCAAAAAAAAAATTATTCTCCGTTTCTCTTTGCGCTCAATGCACCGATCTGGCAACTCTGTGACCGAGCCAAAAGAGGAATGGGGAAGAACCGTATCAGCTGTCATCTCGCTCGCACATAACGGAATGTGCATTTCGAAGAAAAGCCGAAATTGGATTATATAATTTTATGATTTCACAGATATCAAGTTGAAACACTGGACATTTAAGGGGCGGAAAGTGTGCAATATAGATAAGATATCAATATACTGACACACGACCCGTCCTGCAAATGTTTGTGTAATTTGCAAGCACTTTTCGATGTAAGTCCTCGATATTTTCAGGCCGGTGAATGTGCAATATATTTTAACAAGGAAATATTGACGCAGATACCGTCCGAAAAACTATCTAGAAATTAGGGTGTTCAACTATTTTTACCGCCTATTGCAGGCTTATAAATTCAATTTGTATTACTTTTTACTAGAATGTTTTATATTTGAAAGTAATTCGGCCGTCTCAAGTGCAATTCTAGCTCTAAAAATCAGAATTGCTCCTGGGACGAACCGAAGCGCTTCAAACTTAATTCACATTATCAATTATATAAATATGGCAATTTTTAATATCTGGCAGTTGCCAACTCTTTCAGGCTGTGGAAAGTGCAATACTCCATGTTAAAATCATAGTACTAGCACAATCCACAGCCGAAAATTGTTGGCTACATCGACTTTGACCAATAGCTTTGGACGACCACTCGCGACGACTTTTGGAATTTGAATGCCGGGGGCAAAGAACGCGAAGATCCCGAAAAATAAAATCACAAAACGGGACAAAGTGGAATGCAGAAGTTTAGAGCGGGATGGCAATAGGTAATAGGGTGGAGAGTAGATGAACCTCAAATTGTCAATACATTCAAAGTTCAGCTGCTGCTCTGCTCTACTACTTTCAAGAGAGAGAATATTCAAAATGGCTTCCACGCGGGATATCGAAGGAATTCACAAGATACACATTTTTTTGGCACACTTCCATTTTAAAATTTTGATGAATGCGCTTTAACTTTATCTTCCAAACAATACTACATCAGCGATAGAAACGCCTAGATCGCAATGTTATTGTATAAGTTATATAGTAAAAGAACAGAAAACAGCGTTTTTAGATCATCGGTTAAGTATTTGGAGGTTATGGCAGATTTGATAAAATATCACAATTTGTACAATTTTTTCATTCTTTACACTTAAGATGTTCGTTTTCTAAGAATACAGTAAACCGGTTATGCAGATTTTGTCAAACTCACAAAAATATGTATAACAGACTCAAATATTTCTGGAAAATGCATAGTTGGGTGGCGATTTGAAATGCAGAATCAAATCTTTCCGAACTCAGGCTTTAATACGAAATAAAAATAAGTACTAAAGCATGGAGTGTGGAATAGCTTGAAGCTGCAGTGCTAGTTCGGTATCCTCCGTAAATACGTTTCTCAAAGTACCTAGTACCAGTAACGTGTACTTTAACCAAATAATAATTACACCTTGCACTTGGGAAAATCAGTCAAAAATTAAGTTACTTACCGGGAGAACTGAGCTCCTTCGTCGTCGACGGTCAAAAGCGAAAGAATCTTCTGTCGAACTCCAATGAACTCGAAACTTTTGCGAGAGTGTTGCAAAATGACCTTTGAAATATATGGAAATGGGCCGAACTCAAACAAACATAGCGAATAAGTGTGTTACTGCGTGTGTGTGAAAGCGCTCATTTTGATGAAACATACATAACATAACCTCACTTTGACGAATAAATTTGTCCTTTTTTCATTAAAATGTTACAGCAAACCTCTAGAATTTGTGCGGTTTGTCAATAAAAATAAAAACAAAAATAATGTAAATGAAAAAAATGTATAACAATTACATTCTAAGGTAGCATTTAAAAGAATTTGGTTTATTCTTTGACACTAATACCATTCCGATGATTTGTACTTCTTATTTTTGTATGGGTGTGTGTAAGCACTTGTAAGAAATCACTCAAAAATATGCATTTGTATTGAATCAAAACTTTATTATTACTTGTATGTATGTATGTACATGTATGCGTTTTATGAAATAACTTGGAATGCACACAAAATCTTAATGGATTTATTGTCGACAATACCAACACCCATTACCTAACAATCTAGTATAGCCTGAACTACATATATTTATTTAAACACTTGCTCTTTTGTTGAATTATCAGTATAATCTAAAATACATATAAATGTCCTCTTTTTTATTTACAATTTCAATAATACGAATTTAATGATTTATAAATGTACATAAATAAGCACCTACAAAAATTTGACCCATGACACACATGCATAAATTTTGTAAGTATTTATGTACACATTTGCATATCAAACCTTCATTAAGATGTTAAACTCAGCGTGGTATTTTGTTTGTTTATTGCAATTAAGTTTGTCAAAAGTTATTCATTGTGCTTAATTAGATCCGGCTTAACCTTATCGTACTGAGACAATTGCTGCTCCATTTGAGCTCTCAATTTCAGTCGCTCGTCATGGATATTTTGCAGGCGCTCACGATGGGCATCGCTCTTGGGCATAGCAATCTGTAATCGAAATATTTACAAATGTTAGTTTTACTAATAAGATAACAATTGTTGGACGAGCCTCCACAGGCCTGTACTAAAGGTAACAGCATGGAAAATACACGTATACTCGTATGTATAATAATGATAAACTATAGAACTGAACAGGTCTTTCTATTAAGGCCGTCAAAATATTGCAGCACTAGTGCAGATTGCTACCCTTTTTGGCTTTACAGACTAACTGATATTAAAGTCGCACCTCAAGCTCTTTTGCCTGAAGAGCCAGCTGCTGCTCCATGAATTCCAGGCTGAAGTCCAAATATCGCATGCGCAACGGACGAGTGACTTCAGCGGGGGCCGCCGTGTAAAAGTTCCTGTGGAATGCAATATGGTGTGTGAAAAGTGAAAATGAATTATATTTGTAAGCTGCGCATGTACCATTCCTTGCCCTCGTAGGCATCAAAATGCTCCTTGAGCATTTCCAAAGTTTGCAGCTTATTTGCCACATCGTTGCTGTCGAAGAAGCATCGGTTCATTTCGACCACAACCTTGGTCATAAGGGTGCGAGTGCGATCTACGATACTTTCGGTGTCCAGAGCAGAGTTTTCGTGCTCCTGGTAAATGGCATCCCACGCTTGCAGATCTGAGCCGCTAAATATAGAGCATTCTTAATATTTCGTTATCAGTGCAACTATGTGTGCCGCTTACCTCAAGTCGGCGAAGATTTTGTTAATGGCTTCCTCGTAGGCCAGTTTCACCTGGGCTCCAACACTCTCGTGTCGCTTAAATGCGGCTTCTGAGTCCTCCATCAAAATACTTTGTAAGAAATTTCAAATTGTAAACAAAACAAAAACAATGCCACATGGATGTGACCAGTTGCAAGTTTCTGCAGAACACCAAGCCGATAACAACTTAAGTTTATGGTGACAACCCTGCTATCGAATTATTCGGTATTCGCTGTTATAGCTGTTATGGTGTGCTTGAAATATACTTGAATATTTATAGACAACTAAAATAAGTAATTTTAAATATATTAATGTCAATGCTAATTCTTTATGTAGTGCGCGAGTATTGTGCTTTGTACATTCAAATATAAAATGCTAAAATACTAAGCAACAGTACATCCTAGACGATTGCATCCTCCTCCAAACATCCAGCAACCGGAATTTAAGCCTTACAGATATTTTAAAAATCCCCACACCCGAAAATCTCTAACATTTATTTAAATTTCTGAAAAAAAGCAAATATAATCCATCTACTGAAAACTTTCTTTCGTAGTACAAATAGAAATTCTCCGTAGGCCCCCAATTATTAATCACAGTATATATATTGTAAATAATTGTAAATATTGTTGTAACTAAATACTGTAAGTAAATACTGTTGAAGTCCCACTGACAGCCCCAGCAGCTTTAGCCGATATCTATTAAAGCATAAGTTTAAAACTTATGTCTACAACGAAAAAATAAAAAAAAATAGTGAGCAACAGTACAGTAAAGTTAGTGTGAAACCTCCGTCCTCGGCCTGCACATATCGATAGTTAGGTATCGATCACAGGGTGATACGCCATTTTCCAATTCCTCTCTAAATTTTGTGCATTTTAACTCAGCTCTCGTGTGTTTGTGCTATACATATTTTGAATAATATTTTACCAGCTAGCGTTTAGTGGCGAACAAAAGCGTGTTGAATAACATTTCGACGGTTAAGTGATTAAGTTTCGCGGCATCAGCGTATTTACAGCTGAAGAAAAACAAAGGCATCTCGATAGGTGAGTTTTTCTTGTACATTCTTTTTATTTTGTCTTTTGCCTGGGGGACGCAAATGAAAAGCGAATTTGCGAGACAAATAAACCAGGCTAAAAGCAGTGTGTGTGTATGCGTGTGTGCGGTCTTGTGTTTTCCTGAATACATATCTGCGAAAAAGATTCGCCAATACATGGCAATTTTTCATAGCATTTTAGTGAGACTTTTAACTACACCCCCAAATTCGTTCTTTTGGCTTCGGCGCTTCACTTTTACAATTTTTTTTCCCTTTCTTTTTATTACAACCACCGGGGCACACAGAAATATTCCTAGCTCTCTCTCGCTCTGCCGCCCCGTCCTCTCATTCTTTCTCGCTTGCTCGCACGCATGCCGGCTTTTACTTAAAGTACAGAGTCGCATAGTTGTTGTTTTTATCATTGGCCCATCCGCTTTGGTCGCTTGTTTTGTTTTTTACATTTGCTGCCTTTTCTTTTTCCTTTCTTCCCTTTTTCTTATACATCCACGCGGTTACACCGGTGCATAAATTTCATTATAATTTGCCGAGATAAAATCAAAACAAAATAGTTTCGTTGCTCCGAAAGTAAAACTCCCACGCTACGAGACGAGTTCAACGCTCGTTGGCTTTTTACAAATAAGGAAAAGGCCTAACCTATATTTTATTCATAGTTTTTAGCATCAATCGATGAGGTACGTAGAAAACGGAGAAGCAGAGGAAATGGCAAAGAGCGGCTAATGAGAGAGACAAATACAACAGCGAGTTCAATGGGAGCTAACTGTTGTCGTTGTTGTTTTGCTTGTCGGCTGGGTGCAGCTTATTACCACCTACTTGCCTCCCCATCTTCCCCGCACTTCCGTCTCATCCCAGCCGCTCTTCTCCTTGCCCCCCACTCTCCCCTCTTTAACTGATTGGTTTTTGCAGCTTTTTAACAACAGTTTTTTTCTTCCGTCTGCAATTCTTCCCAGCAATTTTGCAGGTCGTAAAGACTCGACTTTTGCTTTTCGTTCTTTGGCGATTGTGACGAATCTCCTTTGTCTCTGTTTAGATTTCCAGTTTTGCGCAAAAAATTCGCTTTTATTTGCCATTTTTGGTCGAGGTATTTTTGTGTTTCTAGCGTTTATTCCGAGTGAAGCAATTCCAAAGATATTTCGTGGCTATTTGCACGCGTTCGTTGACATTGAACTGAATTCTCACGTAAATGGTGCTGCCTTCAAAATTGGTCAGCAAACAAATACTAAATAGTCTTGTTTAATATGGGATGAAAATAAGTAAATAAGTAGTTGCTAGGTTTTAAAATCACTTCAAAATTTCTATGACACCAATATGTGACTTGCTATTGGAAGAAATTTCTGTGACACACCTAAAAAGTTTGTTTTGTTTATTCTCTTGGTCTCTCTGTACTTTTTTACCAGCAGATTTCTGGCCTTTTAAAATCTGGTCAACAGCCATGAAAATTTCACTCATTTCAGCATCATGTTAATTTTGTTTGTTTTTAGTTTTTACTCACAGTAAAACAAGAAAATAATTTCTTGCACAAAATAAGTGGTCTCTTCAATTTATTACGTCAAATCATATTTATGAAAACGAATTAATTTATGTTAATTTTCCATGCTTCAGTTCGGTGGTAACCTTTTCAGTCTTTAACTTCTATAGTTTTTTTTTTTCCAACTATTATTTAGGTTTCTCCATTACGTTTAGCTATAATTTAACAAGTACGCAACTATACAAATTTAAATTTAAATTTCGTATTGCTTCACCATTTAAAAATAGTTTTACGCATGCGAAAATCGTTGTAATTTTCATTATATTTCATTTGCAGCTTATTTATCGAGGTTTTCAATTTGTCATCGTTAAATAAAGAACATGACAAGTAAGTATCGCTATATTATTGTTTAATTCAAGATGACAAATAGCGAGAAATCAAATATTTAAATGTAATACATGTTATACATGTGTGTTGGCCTATATTCTCTACTTCGCATTTCATATTGTCATTGGTAGCTGTGCGTTCGAAATCGCTATTGGAGAATAAAAAATGTATGTCGCCGCTTGCCATATTTTCAATGCAATCAGCCCAGCATGGGCAAACGAAATAAATAAAAAAAAAATATTATTGTGAAGTTGCAATTGTACAGTAATTGGTTGTCGGATGTAGGTCGCTTTGATGTTGATGATTTCCCACATGAATCTGTTTCTTGGTACAAATAAGTGCCACAAACATCTCGGTTATGTTGCCCGCATATACATAGGTGAATTCCTAGAATTTATCATCTGTTTATATGGGTTAACTATGCTGGTTGGTCGCCCAGAGAAATGCTTATTTTTGAGCTCACAAGTGCCATTCTTTGGTAAAAACCCTCTCCCACCTCAATCGCATTCGCAAAACATGTTCCACTCAATGATTTTCGATGGCTTTTGTCTCAAATGACAGGCGAAAAATGCTGTAGAGAGAGAAGAAGCACAAATATTTTTATGCAAATCGCAGAAAAAAGAAGAACAAAAATTGCCTTAAACACGTTTTGTGTTCAAGCGAGTTTTATAGATTTTCAAACCTTGACGTGAATTTCTATAGCTGCAAGGCAATTCTTATATTTCCAATTAATTAGCCAAGAATGGATTGTCGAGAGATGCAGTTGACGAACGCAGCAATAGATAAAGCCAAAGCAATAAGGGAAATAATGAAGAATGGAGCTGGGACTACAATTGGAGTGGGAAGACAGAAAAGTACTTTTCAATCGAAGGCTTTTAATAATGCAACAACTTCAGGGGTTGACCGATTGAGAAGAGGGTGGGGAGGGGAGGAGTGCACTGAAAAATATTTCCCAATTTCTCTCATTTCTCGCACTAGTTAGAAAATGTGAAAATTGTGCTATATACATAGATAATCTTTTACTAGTGATTTGCTGATAAATATGGCTTTTCATTTATGGATTCGGCTATCTTGATTACCAAACGTAAGTCACACACTTTTTCTTGTCGTGCACCACCCAAAGACAAGTCGAACTATAGTAATCGGACTGTGGAAGTTGGACGAGAACATAAATGAACGACTAAAGGGAAGCCAGCAGAGCAGGACAGAGCAGACTAGAATAGAATAGACCATGGTATAGACTGGCGGAGCAGCAACCACTACATGGCACACGCCATAAGCACATTAGTTATTAGCGCAGGGACCAGCTGAACTGAACGCCCCACTATGCCACCGCCTGAGTCCGATTTGTGGGGGCACACGCGATGGGGGAAGTTCAGTCGGGCTGCTCGCTAAGCACGCTGACATGTCCATAAAAGCCTTGAAGTGGACAGGCCACAAAGCACAAACAGGACACACACACACGCACGCACACATACATACACATACACATACAAATGAACTCGCAGCGCGGGGGCGATGAGAATTGTCAATTGTATGCATTTCCGTCCGTGGTGCCCAGCTTTCGTGGCCATATCCTCAACCTGATTCCTTCCTCTGGTTCCGGACTCTGCTTTTCCCTTTTTCCCTATGTTTTCATTTTTTTTTTTTTTGGTTAGACATGACGTCCATTAGCTGTTTTTCCGCTAAATTATAGAGTTGAAACGCATACACCCAACGCCCAATTACGCTGGCAAAATGCACGGCAGGATGGGGCAGGAGAAAGTACGACTTTAGGCGTGAACACAGAGACACGTGTGTGGATACAAACGATACAAACGTGACAAGAATTCCTTCAAATTAATATTACCTATCATATACTGCTATATACTTGTTCGAATCTTTTCTAAAATATATAGTTACTCATCTGTAAACACAACTGTAGAAAATTACTTAAAAGGGCTTAAAACATTGTAAAATTGCTTGGTTACACTATCGAAATTTGTTACACATTTCATTTAATAATGTTCACATATGCCGGTTGGCGAAAAAGGGCTCATACTTAAATGTTATGGATTTCTCGGGATCTGATCATTTTAAAACATTCTCCTATATGTTTTATTTTGATAATTTTTGATAATTTGATAAATCCACCTATATGTTTTATTTTGATAATTTTTGATAATTTGATAAATCCAGCTTAGAGAACAACTATTTTTGGGGCTTTAAAAAATTACACGTAACGCTTTTTTGGGTTACATTGATCAATTGAGCTTATGGATCAGGGTATACACTTCTCACTTAGCTGAAATTAACCTTTCTGAGCTTATGTTTCTTGCATTTTGGTGGGTAGCCACAAACCGCGTTTTCGTGTGGCCTGCCACGTCTCGCTGGACATAAACTCTCCAGCGGTTCCCCCTGTGCCTTTATCTTCCTGCCATTGTAGTTGCTGTGTTTGCGTTTTTGTGGTCAGCCAGCCCACCTGCGTATTAGTGTATTGGCCTGGGGGGAAATATGCACAAAAAAAAGGGGGAAAAAAGTTCCAAGCACTCACCTGGCCGAGCAACTTAAATTATTGTCGCTTATTGTGGCTGGTGGGTGGCATTTTGGGTGGTGGCTGGCGAAGAAGGGTGACTTGTGGGTGTGGGTTGGTTGGCTGGACGCGTGTGCGCTGTCAAAAGCTATTTGAACAGGATGTAGACAGCAATCAAATGATTTTCACATAATTGTGTACCTGTCATTTATGTCACTTTCAGGAATGCGAGCAGCTTGCTAACTTTCACCGTCCAGCTCTTTTTGTTCCCTTGGTCCCATGCTCCCATGCCTCCATTGCAATGTCTGCTCCTGGGAGGCTGCTGGGTTCCCAATTTCTGGCTGGAAAAGTTCTATCGCTCGTCTAACCACACCACACACACACACACTCGCGCAAACTGCAATCAAAAGGTGCTGATAAGAACGGAAGCAATCTTCGGTTCTTTTCCATTTTGAAATTGCTCTTCCGGTCTTAGGGCTGCCAATTGTAAATGGTGCGGTCCAAGTGCTCTGTCACTGAAATTACCCTATAATTAGATTGCCAACCCATTGGGAACGGCTGTTAATACTCCCAGTGCTTCATTGGTTATTACTTCGGGTGGCCCCATTCTTTGTGTGGCACATGAGTCGGTGGGGAGGGAAGTAGTTCATCTTGCAAGGACTGGAGTTCTGAAATTATTGCAATTTACCTGAATAATCCATGTCTATCAGATGCACATGCAAAGTGCAATGAAGGCCCCGTCTAATGCCACGTCATCGTGGGCCGCCCACTTAATGATATTTGTCCAGGTCAGCGCAATTTGTTGCATTTCACAGGCATTTAGTCGAGGGACTGGACCCTACATGGCGATTGCTCTATCAATAGTTAAACGATTTGCTATCTTAGACAAACGGGTTCCGCCTCTTATTGCCTCAACTTCGCCAGCTCACTCCACTGATGATCCGTTTATTTAGCCCTTAAAATATGCATAATGTGAAAACATCAGCTGAAGTTCCCTCGAAAAGGCACATATAGCTGCAAGAAAACTGCAGTCCTCTTGCGCCATTCAAACCCCTGGTTATTAGACTAATGTCGAACTTAAAATCCAATACCCAGTCCTCCAACATACATGCATAGAAAATTACTATACAATTTGTGGCTCTATATGATATATAAATACCTTGCGGTAGGGGTAGGAAAGCAACCAAATTTATATAATGAATCCATATCTCACATATGTAAAGTTCCAATAGAGAATTGCACTTTCCTCCCATGATACCAATATTTTGTATCCGTATATAGGGTATTCGCCCCCATTTCGTACATAGGAGCTTATCTATTCTATGGTCCGTATAGAGTTTCTGTTATGGTCAGTCCAGTACAATTATCCTGGTTGCCTAGCATCCGGTGTCCAAAAGCAGTAACTTCCCCCGTTTTCGGTATTGTCACTTGATTTGTACGATTTCTATTGGCCGACGATTTCCGCTGTCTATATACGGATCCTATAGCTTCCGATTGGCCAGCCCTTGGGCATTATATGGATGGGTTTTCCGGTATAAATAGCCCCAGTTCTGGTAAATTGAGTTCATTAGTTTTCGTACAGGACTCTCGGGCGGTGCTTTGTGCACTGGCTCTAGTCATTTGGTTGGATCCTCAGATCCACGGTGTTATAGCACTAAACAACCAAGTCTGTGAATGTGAGAAGCAAATCTATAAGATCTCCGCCAACAATAATAATATTAGTGAAACATTGTGATATTTTTGAAAACAAAAGAAGGTAACTTGGTGTCAAAAACCACTATCATACTTAAGTAGTGCATGGGTTTTCTCATTTGAATACTGATTGGCACTTGTAACCCTATATTCCTGGTGAAAATCTGTCAAATTCAATGACCAAATTCTACCAATTACGATTGCATCACCGTCTAAAGGCCCGATCAACTCCGATTTGAAGGTGGCTACCATTTCTTTAAGCTCTGCCCACACACACTCCAAATAATTTACTACACCACCTGTACTTCAAGTCGAGTCAAATTTTGAGCCGCCGCTTTAGCCCTCGAAAAATTCATTTAATCTTCCGAAGCTGCTGTTTGCTCATTGTTATATCGAAAAGATTTTTGACAACTTAACAGCAGCTTGGACAATTGGCGTTTTGACATATGAAACCACAATAAAACCAACAGATGTTGAACTGATTTCGACTCATCGAAGTGAGAATACTCTGCGATCAGACTACAGGTTTAAGATATTTATTTCGACACTCTATATGATAAATATATGATCCATTAATGCTTGCGTACAAGCTGAGATACTCAGTTTTAGGGAATGGAAACAAAAACCTGAGGTCCCTGGAAATAATGAGGGATTTCAACTTATTGCCGTGGGCGGTCCACACAAAGGCGAACAATTGTTGAATCCAACTCTCATCCACTGCCCCCAGCTCCCTTTCTATAAATTTATAATTTTTCGTTACAATTCGTATTGTTGTTGCGCATGTTGGTTTGCTCAATATATGCCAGCATCATATATAAATCATACATGCAGTGCTACACAAGAATATTTTTATAGAAATACTATATATAGGGGTTTCGTTGGAGCGTTGGTTGTCTGGCATTTCCGTTTACTGGGCTTTTAGGGGGCTGAAGTGCGGCACAGGGCGTATACTTGATGATTGATGCCTCCCAAATTGGAAGTGCAACGCGCGGGCCACCGAGATGAATCGCAGCCAAGTGCAGCTGCGGCACGAACCAGATCGGATCGGCACAGAGCTTAGCTCTGAAATGGAAACTGAATTAAATTGTTATTCAATTGCGGTGGGCAAGAAACGACAACAAACCTGCGACTCACCTCATGCCTTCTCTGAATGTGTTCATCAGTGATGCCAGGTCTTCAAAAGGCCATTATTAATTCGCTAATTTGGTAGATATAGCAGTTGTATCATAGATATTTCACAGATTGGTCGTAAGCGATGTACTGTTGACCTGCTGACTTTGGGATAAAACAATGGGTTTTTTAGTTTCTCAACTTAGCTTGAATATCTAGCTAAATCAACTGGTAGCTAGGCTGACAACTCTGTTCGGCCCACAACGATTTACAGATGCCGAGAGTAGTTGACTCGAGGCAGTGGCAGTTCGATTTTATGTGCCAGTTGAACCGAAACTGGCCAAAGATCAACATAGTTGGCTAAACAATTGCGAGATTAATCGAATTCCGAATTCCGCCTTTCCGATTCCAGAGAGACTGAGAATGAAGCGTGAAATGAACGATGCAGGGGAGGGACCACAGGACCAGAAGCGCAATCGCCGCAACGAGGAGACCGTTCGCATACTGATTCCGAGCAGTGTAAGTTAATTGCTGCTAAATTAATTTAAGTAGAATACCTAATGCATAAAGCCCATCATTAACGAACTATTTTATCGAAACTATTTTCTATCTTTTTTAATTTAACAGATTGCTGGAGCTGTGATTGGCAAAGGAGGACAGCACATTCAGAAGATGAGGACTCAGGTACTATAATAAACACATGAATCCCATAGTCAGCTCAAAACAAGAAACAAAAAAAAAGACAAAAAAACAGCATAATTCACTATTGAAGCGTCTAGTATTATTTACAATTATGTCTTATTTGTTGCACCACAAAATAGAAACGTACAAGCGAAAATAACCAAATCGAATCCATGTCCCCAGTGAATCCCGAAAGCCGCTGCCTCTGTCATTGTGTGTCTCTCTAGCGAACTCTGTCTCCCTCTCTCTGTCCAACTCTTTCTCAATTCTCTCGACTTTGCCTCTGTTAGCCGTCCAATTCTCCAGCTCGAAGTGAAGCTGGAGAATTCCCGAAAACCGAACACAAAACCAACACCGAATCCCAAGAGTAGAACCCTGTCTTTTGCCTCGGTATGGTCTCCAAATTTCCCCTTCTCTACTTCTCTCTCTTTCTCTCTCTCACTTCCCCACTATCTTCGTCTCACGCTCCCTCGATCGATCTCTATGTAGACGGAGGTCCTGGAGAAACCCAAATCCTAGTCGAATACCAACACGCTTCTCACTAACTCGGGACCCTGCACTCGACTAACGCTCTTTCTCTAATGCTATCTCTTACTTTCTCTGTTTGGCTACCGTGTTTCGAATCTCTGTTTCTCTTTATTTATCGTTTCGTTACTGAAAAAAAGGAACATTTGAAGTACAATCTTAGGGGAATCTTATCCATGAAGCTTTAATGCAATATGTGTAATATATACTAAAGGCGCTTTATTTAATCAAAATCTGGACAAAAATTCAGTTTTTTATATAACTCAATAAGAAAAGAATATGAAAATAAAACGATAAATTTACACCGCTAATTAACTTTTTAACTAAATGAACAATTTTCTCTCTCTCTCTTCTCTCTCTCTCTATTCTTGCGTACACCCCATATGTAACCAACAAATCGATTCTAAATTCGATTTCGATTTGAACAAAACCAATATATACCAAACTGTCGTCGGTTCGCACGTCCAACAAAAATCTTCAAACGCTCATCTGAATCGAACCGAACTTTATCGATCGAATCGAACCTCAAACCAACCAATCAAACGCCCGCCCGCCCGCACCATCACTCTGCACCGCTGGTCCATGGTCTCTGGTCCATATGTCCCACCCGGGTACTGGGTAACCTCGGATCTATATCTGTATCCGTATCTGAATTCGTATATGAATCCGAATCTGAATCTGAAACTGGCCTGGCCCGATGTCGAAACCCGAACTTGAACTCGAACTCGAACCCGAATCGAATTGCACCCCCTGTTGCCGTGCACTATGCTACAAAATCTGGCTATAATATACGCCTATATCTATATATATTCTAATATCTGTATATATACGCGTGCGAATCCCCATTTCCATGTGCCATGTGGGTTTGTATCTGTGTGGGTGACCTCCCCCCCTCCCTGTGTGAAATGCCTTTCTATATATGAAAATGAAAACGGCGAATCAATCAACCGATATACAATTACTTATACTAAATCGCCCGTCTATCGACCAACCAATCGCCCGCCCGCCCGCCTATCTGATTGCCCGCCCGCCCGTCCATCGACCGAAACTGATACCGATACCGATACCGAACGCCCGCCCGCCCATCAACCGCCCGCCTGCCTGCCCGCCCGCCCGTGTCTCCAAATATGTGTGAATAATGTGGGGCACAGTATAAAGCCACTGTGTCTGTCGACGATTCCCAAGGCCCCGAACGGTAAACCACAAAAAACTTTAACCTTTTACCAAATATTAGATTATAATCGCATCTCTTCAATGCATACCCTATACTCGTATATTGTGTGGACCCACAAGCACCGAGCCGAGTGGTACTCGTGTTTCGTGTTTAAACATAGCCTTAGCCCATCTAGATCTCTATGTATGTCCTGTATGCGCTAGCTGTACCCATCTATAAATAAGAACATGAACATTGTGATGTGTCCTACCCCCACCCTCCAAAAAAACAAAAAACAAAAAAAAAACGAAAAATATCAGGCACTAGGTGTCTCAATCCGTATTTGCAGTAGTATTGCAACCAAGCTTGCCACAGTCTAACTAGCTCCGTATCTTGATCTCGCTCTCCGGCTTATCCTAATCCTAATCGCATACTAATCCGCAATGCACCTCAACTACCCCGATTAACCCATACCAAAATGCACGGCCTATGGTTAGATTCACCGAAATCGGAAATCAGCCCAGAGCCAAGGGCCAATCCGGTGGCCTGAGATCATCCATTTGTCCATATCGAAATCCCAGCAAGCGTCTTGTGTGTCCTTGTGTGGTATTTATGTTTTGATACATGGCAACAGGGACATAATCTCACTTGCTCGCCCTCTTGTTCTCTCTATCTTACCGAATCTCTCTGCCAAAGTTTGTTTAATGGACCCCGAAGTAAAACAGAAAGAAAGAAAAAGAACACAATGTCTAGACCTTAAATAATGTTCACTTAATGTTCTACTCTAATATGCGTTTCCCCTCACTTCTTTCTCTTTTTTCGCCAACACTCACTATAAAAAATAAAAAAAAAAATCCAAACCAATTTCTATGCACGTTTAATCGCTCGAACAGAACCATCCAAATATCGGCGGATATAGAGTCCACATTGGAGATTATCACCGAAATGCTGAAATACTTTGAGGAGGTAAGCGAAGTTTTGCCATTGCATTTGTGCTCCAGATTGATAACCCCCTTATTTGTTCTTCAAACAGCGGGACGAGGACTTTGATGTGCGCCTACTTATCCATCAGAGCTTGGCCGGCTGTGTCATTGGCAAAGGTGGACAGAAGATCAAGGAGATCCGCGATGTGAGTAACCTAATGCAATATCCTTGATCCCATAAAGTCTAGTAGATTACTAAGAACTGGGCTTAATGGCCTGCAACATGGTAATAAGTTTAGGAGAACTAGCAATATAAAAGAGTATGATTCTATATTAGTAATTAGTATTAGATGTACGTGTATGCTTAGCTACAGTGGCCAATACAATGGTTTTTTAATAGGTATTTTCACCCAAAAAGGCTGTATAATTATAATGTTACAATTTTCATCGATCGTATAATTTTCATACGAGCCAACTATTACATTGCGGTCGGTCTGAGTGAGCAGAACTTTGTTGTGGGAAAACGACAGCCAATGGACAATGGACTGGGGACGTCTATTACAAGACCTGTCACATATTGAGGTCCCCGATCCCAAGGCTCTTGCTGATTACATATTAAGCTCAAGTATTTCCGCTATTTCTGATGTAATTCCCAGTTGTGCCTTCGCATGTGCGGCGTTCACACGACTCTCCATGCCATATAATGCCAGTGTCCTGCGGTCAACTGACATCGCCAGCCAGCCATGACAAATGAAGGCTAACTTAATTGGGCCTATTATGAGCGAATAGTGGGAACGAGGGAGGAAGGACATAAGTGCAGAAGGAGATGCAGGTCAGGACGTGAGGAAGCCCGCATTGTTAGTGGGAATTTGTGACATGTTTTTGACGATCCCGAACGTTTGCGGCAGTCACGTGAAGCCGAAACCCGTCAACATAACTTTGCGCTTGGTTAAATCGAAAACTTTATACGAGTTATGCTGCTGCGTCAAGGCATCCAGTTTCGCCGGGATCCGTCCGCACAGGTCCTTGCTCCGTGGCAACGACAGCAGAATGCATTTCCATCAATGAGTGTACGGTTTGGAATGACGTTCAGTTGGGGAATCTGTTGCTGACGTTTGTGCCAAGGCTTTCATAACGCACTTGTCACTTTGGCAGCCTCTTCACTGGCAAATACCAAAACGGCAGGTGCGAAGGGCAGGTGGGTTGAAAATGGTTCCCGGACACGCCAAACGCTTTTCAATTGCGCAATTCGCAATGTGAGACTCGCTGTGCAGGATTATTGGGGTCGTTTGCGAAGTGTGGGCTGCTACGGAGTGTGAATCAATTGGCGAACTCTTGGGTTTCCTCGCACCTACACCTGCACCTGCCCTTTTTTCCATCCGCCAATTTGGCTTGGCTCATTAATTAGCGACGACAGGAGGGGCTGCAGTTTAATTGGAACACTATCCTGCCCAAGCCGCCTTGGATTAAAAGTGCCTCCTACTTTCTGTTCTGCTCTTGCATATTCATATTTTTGCGCTGCTGCGCTGTTTTTTATGGAGGTCAACAAGTCCGCGGCGGCAAACAAAAAGCTTACGTCTGTATGTTCCACAGCACAGCATCGTGCCCTTTTTTCGTTCTGTTGCCTAAGTTGCTGTATTGTTATTATGAATTTCTTAGACGAGACGAGACTCGCCGCAGCTCCTTCGCAGCAGCATCCTTGCAGCTGCCGTCCGCCGCTTTGATGGTCACAGCAGATGATCAGAATGGGCAGAATACTAAGTTTGTGCCTCACCGACTAGCATTTGTTTGCCTGTCTTCTTTGAATTTGTACCTTCTTATTTTTTTTTGTATTGGGTCCCCTTTCGGTTGCGTCTTGGCTGAAAAAAGGAAGTCGTCCTCGTTACTTTACTGTCTTCTTCGTTGCGGCAAGAACAACATGGGCAATGAATGGCCACAACTGGCCCTGCAAGCAGCTGTTTCCTTTCCATTTGGCTTTATCCTTCTGCCGTTTCCCGCTCTGAGTTTCTGGCGCAGCCGGTTTTCCGCTGCTCATCTCCTCGCCTGGGGTTATCATAATTACTTCCTCAGGCTAAGCTCGTTCTATCTATCTATCTATCTATCTATACATATATTTAGTTCGTTTCTCCGCTTAGCTGCGCCTTAGATTAGATTATTTTTAAAACATTTTCCCCCAATCTGGATCCAAAATTGTCGCATTCCTTGGACATGTGTTGCCGATATAGGCTCACGGTTCATAGACAACTGTTTCGTGTTTCATGTTGCTGCCCATTAAAATGTTGTCCTGTGCCAAGGAGGCAGGAGAGGCATCTGTCAGGGTCTCACAATAATGAGCGACAGCTGCTTCTACTTTGACTCCACCAGGCAGGCTGATCCTGCAGCCGTCGTCATCCATTGTGTGTGTGAGTGTGCGTGTGCGTGTGCGTAAATCCGAAATGCCCTAAAATGCATTTGAGGACTGAGCGTGCCATTGGCTTTTGTTTCAGCCCGCTTGCCTGCTTTGCCGTCTGGCTGCCTGCGGCTTACATTTGTTGCTTGCTGTTCGTCTTAATGAATGCCAAACAGGTGCTACCTACACACGGATACCATGCCACTCGGCACTGGGATATAGGGTGCTTCCTTACATTCGATTTGAATGCAGAACCATATATGGCTTCATATATAATAATGTTTCGATCTCACTGCTAGTGCATACAGTATTCGATTCTTTGTTGGCGCCTTTTATGCTACTAAATTGGAGCTGTAGTCTCGAGCGCCGTTTCTCTACAATTTAATTTAAAAGATAATGACTTAAAATGCGAGTGCGTAGCACAACCTTGAATACCTATCGGAAAATGGTAAGAAAGGGCACCCTTTTCGTAGGCATTCCTTGAATTGCGGCAGCTGAAGCGAACAACGAGTCCTGGCAGCGACATCTGGTTTCCTGATAGTTTCTTATTTTTTTTATTTTGGCAGCCAGCGCGATTTGTCGTTTGGGTTTGAGTTGGCACTGGGCTCCCTTTGATCATTTCATTAATAAGTTCCTAGAGGGAACTTTTGTGGGGCAAACGGAGAGCGGCGGCCGTGGAATTTCGTCAATATCCGGTTCCTTTTTTAGCTGCTGTGCTCGGCATCAAATTAGTAGTTTGATGCTTCCTTCCGACTTGTTTGCCGCATCCGTGACATCGCTCCTACATAGAATGCTCAACATTCTCCCGATGGTTTTTTTCCCTTGACACCAACAGAAATGTGCAGTAGCTATGTAGGTGTTGTGTCAGCTTTTACATATATGTATATGCATAAATAAAAAAAAGTACAAGTAGAAGATCTAGACTTTGCCTTAAATTTAAACTTATAACTGATATGTAACTGAAATGTAACTGATAACCTCACGGTGAGTGTGGTGCTTCAATTACGTTCACTTCCTCCTTTGGTTTGCTGGTGCTTCCGTGTGTGCATAAGAACGTAAAAGTTTTTTAATTGCAGTTGTCGTAAGTGAATTTTGATTGCCATTTGCAGTTCTTCTTTCCGAAAGACGCTCTCTATCTTCATCCTCTTGTGCTGGCAGCTCTTAAGCGCTTTACTAAGCTCGCTAGAATCCTTTAATGGAAGACAATCCTGCTTATAGTGGATGCTGCATATATGATCGATCCCATTTCTTTCATTTCTGTTCTTCCTTATCAATCGTAGGCGATTTGTTGTTTAATGGGTTGCCCTTATTTCCACTCGAAAACTGCCAATATACACATATGTACGTAGTACGTACATAGTTATGGCGTGTTGTTGGATTATGCTCATAACATTTGCTTTAGTTTTTTTTATTTTTTTCCCATCTGCGCATGCGTTTTGAAAAAAGGATATAACTTGCCTCAGAGGGTTCTATAGTTTTTATGACCTGTTTGTACATCAATAAAGTTGAGAATTAAGTTGAGCGGGAAGTTTGACATGTATTTCATGTCGATAGTCTATTATTTCTATACACTTTCCTAAGAAACAATACTCAAGATTGGTATATTATTTATTTATCTTCCAATTATTTATCTTGCATTGGGACTTTTCGATTTAAGAAAGAAAATCTACTTGAAAACAAGATTTAGCTCTGATAGCAAGAGTATGCAGACTTCGAGTTTTTGAAGATGGTATCCTTTCCATTTTTATTCCTTTTTGTATATATATTTTTTGGAATTGAAGAGAGCTGAATACACCGGTTCCGTTTCGCTGCCAGCGGGAGCTGAGCAGCAGCTGTCCCAGCAGCCTGCGTTTCCTTTTTGGCCTGCCGTGACACACACACACACACACACAACAACAACAAACGCCGCAGGACGAAGGGAAGAAGCAGAGCGGACTCTGCCGCAGTTGCTGCTCTTGCTCTCTGTGTGTGTGTGTATGTGTGTGTGTGTTTGTATTTGTATTCCCGTGTTCATATTCCTTTCTGCCTTTCATGGAACTGTGGACTCTGTGCCTGTGTGCGAGTGTTTTCATTTTTTCTCTCTGCCTGCGTCTTCTTCTCCTTACATGGCAACTGGCAATCGTTGAACCCAATTAGTTCGACATTGGCGCTGGTCGGGAACGGTCCTCGTGCTCCTGCTTCTGCTCCTGTGCCAGCTCTCGCATCCAGAGTCCTTAAACTCGCGAAATATATATACTCGTAAGTTCCCGGACTGACATATACACGTAGATGTATAAAATTTCGCGAAATGAATTCAAAGAGCGCTTGGATGCTGTGTACGGTGACTCCTATCCTTCCAAGGCGACCATCGAAAATTGGTTTAACGAGTTTCAACGTGGTCGCACTTCGGGTTTTGATGAGCCACGTCCGGGTGCACGAAAACGGTTAACAAGGAGGATAACGTAACAAAAATCCACGATCTCATATTGGCAGAATTCTCCAAAATGTAGGTCTATTTTGAAGCAAAGGAGAGATCGTACTACAAAAATGGTATCGGAAAGTTGGAGGGTCGCTATGTTATTTAAAGGAAAACTAACTCGAAGTAAATTAAATATGTGCGCGCTAAAAGTGGATGGTTAAAGAGGTATAAAAGGAAGTGATATTTAAATATAAGTAACAACAACTGGTGAAATTAAAGTAACACATAGTGCCACCATTCAATGACAGTCCTATACTCCTATAATCTACTATTTAGCTTAGTGGCGCCACCAAACGACAGTTTGTCGAAATTCTAGTTGCCCCCCGTTGGGCGCCAAAAATATTAAAAATATTGGATGTTTATGTGTTGGGGTGAGCTTGCCTTTTCTTATAGCTGTGAGCCATTAGTTTAGCTTTTTACATTATATTAGCATTTTAGGCGAAGTCCAAAAGTATGCTATATTTCGTGATCCACACGCACACATCTATAAAGATAAAACGAGGAGCAGATACAGTCCGTTGTCATGTATAAATTTAATAATTTTTGATTCACTGAATGACCACTGACATGGAACATGGTCGTCCTGTGTGTTTATACACTACGCTGTGTGACTCAACGCAATTCCCCTGGCCATTGAACAGGCCCCAATTGTGGGGCAAAAGGCTGCCGCAGGGAGCGGGGGGTATACTTCAGAATTTTGATGTCGCCATTGTTGTCTGGAGCACACGCAACGAGTTTTGTCGCCAGGGAGAGGGGGGCAACATGACGCAGCCTTTGGTCATTGCCACACCACACTCACACAGCACGCAATGGGCTTAGGAATGATGCAATCATCAGACGACCAGGCGCAAATAAAAATGGGAAACGCGTCCAGGCGACCGGGGACAATGACTAGCTGGAAAGGGTCCAGAGGAAACGGGGGATTCGAAACGGAAGCGGGCCTCCAAACACATGCGCTCACACACTCGGAAATCAGTGCGAGCCTCTTGTTCGTCCCCTCTTAAGTGGCTATCAAATTTCTCATTTACACTTCCGCCGCAGACAGGGAAAAGAAAGGCAAGACGAGGAGCTGGAGATGGAGAGATATCGGAGAGGATATCAAATATGTAGGGGGGCAAGCACTTCCTGCCACTTTACATGCAGAGCAGGGCAAACAGCTGCCCCGAATCCTGAATCGCTATGCCAGTGCAGGTAGAAACTATGTATGTCCAACATCTGCCGCGTCGTTGCTTCATGCTGATTAGGAGCCATTGCCCGCTGTGCAAGGATGCAGGACACAGAACACACACACACACACTTGTGCAGAGTTTCGGGTCAGGACCCAGGGGCAATGTCATGGCCAAATTGATTTAGGCTCGGTCTTTACTGGACCTTGACCAGTATTTGCAACGCTCGGTGTGTGTCCTTTTGTTCTGAATTCTGGGAAAATAAAATACTTAGCCATGGAATACACAGTTTTCAAAATGGCAACAATAATACATTTTTGTTTCGTCCGTAAAACTAGTTTTTGTTGGGATATATAGCTGGTACTAAACACTGCCAAAAAAAAAAAAGTGTTAGGCACCCGATATTAATTATTTTAAATTTTTAAAACGTTAGAAATATCCTCTATATACTCATAAGAGCACAACTTACATAGAGTTTTAATTAGTGTACTAATTTATTTCCTTTCATTGAATTTTACAGCGCATTGGCTGCCGGTTTCTGAAAGTCTTCTCGAATGTGGCACCCCAGAGCACGGACCGTGTGGTGCAGACCGTGGGCAAGCAGAGCCAGGTCATCGATGCGGTGCGGGAGGTGATCACACTCACCCGGGACACTCCCATCAAGGGAGCAATACATAACTATGATCCCATGAATTTCGACCGCGTATATGCGGACGAGTATGGTGGCTACGGCACTGGAAGTGGCAGTACCCGGCCCAGCCAGCGGGGAAACAATCGTAACGGCGGAGGAGGAGCTGGAGGTGCTGCCGGCGGAGCAGCAGGAGGCAATGGTGGTGGATTCAATGCTGGCGGAGCACGCGGCAATGCTGGCGGACGTGGCGGAGCTGATCGCTTTGGCGGCGCCGCTGGTGGAGCTGTGACAGGTGCTGGTATGGGACAACGCGACAATCCGTTCATCAACCCGTGGGCCAATGGCGGTGGCGGTGATGTTGATGGTTTCGGCAATAGCGCTGGTGGTGCTGGTGGATTTGCCGGAAACAGCTTTGGGGGCGGCGCCGGTGGACCGTTCGGTGGCGGTAGCTTTGGCAACAACGGCTTTGGAGGCGGACCCAGCGATTTTGGCGGAAATTCCGGCAACTTTGGACAGACCCAGGGCACTAACAGTCTGCCAAGCCTTGGTAATTTCAGCCAGAACCAGGGTGGTACCAGCAGTCTGCCCAGTTTGGGCAGCTTTGGTCAGAATCCTGGCGGACCCGGTGGATTGGGCAATGGACTGAGTGGTGGTGCTAACAACGGCGGTGTTGGAGCCTTGGGTGGAGCTAATGGAGCTGGTGGCTTCAATGCTGGCGGTGGAACTAACGGTGGGCCGAATGGCAGCCCAAATACCGCGACAAATGTGCCACAGGGTCATGATCCCAACAACACCACACAGGTCACCATTCCAAAAGAGGTGGGTGTACATATTTTTGAATTTATCGAATTGAACTGAAGTGTTCTTTGCGTTTCAGCTGGCTGGTGCCATTATTGGCAAGGGAGGTGGCCGCATCCGTCGCATCCGCAACGAGTCCAGTGCATACATCACCATCGACGAGCCCCTGCCAAACTCGAACGATCGTATCATCACCATCTCGGGCACGCCCAAGCAAATACAAATGGCCCAGTATCTGCTGCAACAGAGGTTGGTGTCGCAATCAGACTAAGAAGTATGCACTTCCTATCATTTGTCTAACCACCCCCACAATAACCTCCACTCTAACACCAACAAAACCTGGCCCCAAACCAATTGCAACGCGTGATTAATTTGGAAAGTGGTGTCTGCATTGTGTCCCAAGTGTTAAATTAAGTGCTTGATCGTAACTCCATCCAAACTCGTTATTAACTAACCGATTGGTTCTCCTGGGAGTGTATTCCGTATGGAAGACTAGTGATTTTGTTGTTTGGTCTTTGGTAATAACAATAAATCCCTTGTCTTCTTACGGCGTGCATTTGTGCTCTTCATTCTATCGATGGTTAACCAATAAAACTAAACACGGCATTGGAAACTCCTTAACTAAATGCGTTCCGTCACAAAGAAAAAGCATCCATCGCGTATAACTATTTCACCCAAAATCGAAATACCCACTATCATTCCATCCCAAGCCCACCACTGACATCCGCATCACCACCCACACCCACACCCACACCCACATTCATTTAGCTGTATCTGCTGTTCATTAAAAAGTTCATTAATTATGTTTTCCTTTGGCTTGCTGCCATCCTGCCGCCGACTCTTCTCATTGCAGCGTACACGAGAATGGCAGGCGAAACATTTAAGTGGGCAACGACTTGAACAGCCAGCTACAACAGCAAAAGCCACACCATCGGCAACAACAAATTCAACAAGAACTACAATAACCATCGAGAAGTGCTGCGTTTCACGTTTAAATTTAAATTTACTAAAAGGAAGAACTGGCGAAAGCCCAGGGCGAGAGAGCATCCTCCAAATACGAAAGAAATTTATGTATTTCTTCTCTAACGTTAAGTGAATATGCCCCAAATGAATAAGAAACTGGAATCGAGTTGCCCCAACCATCAGCGCCTGCATGCATCCCCCCATCCATGCATTCATCCTCGTCGTCACCAGTTTGCTATTTGGGGGAAAGTCAACCTTAAAACTCTGTATGATAAGAAGAATGAACAAATAAAGTAAAGAAAAACTTGATCCAGTCGATGTTTGCACATTGTACGTTGTGGGGACCGTTTGTATAATAGGGTTTTATTCACATTATAAACGCTTAAACAAAAACATTAAACATTTTAATTCAAGGTCGTATGTAAAATATAAAGTTCATGCATAAGGGGCAACGTTGCGTTTATGTAATAAATTATTAAGCATTATTCGGTAGATGTACAAATTAATTATGAGCTGATTTTAGGGTTGGTATTACTAGGCATTTTTTAGGACTAATGATTAGAGTCTAGAGTATTTACAAGTTCCGAGTGCCGCCTTGACAAATGATTGAGCAGAATTATAGTTCATCATCATTAAGCTTCGCCATGATCAGATTACATATGTCGTGAATGGCCAGATTGCTGGATCGCCTGGTTTTCTATTAGCACCTGTATTATGGATTTTGTGATGTGGTAAACGTTTGTTAGGTTTCCACTTAAGTGTAGACTATAATTAATATTGCATTTCGTTTGTGTTTGTTTGCGTAGAGTGCCTCCTGCCACACGCTCAGAAAACCATGCCAGCGTCCGGTCTAGCGACTCAATTCCGCTTGGACGAGTTGATTAAATATTTACAGCAGTGCGTCAACAAATGTTTCTCGCCGGACGAGGATGAGGAGTTGTTATTGTTGTGGTGGTGATGGTGCTGCGGTCCGCCCAATTCACGCGTGTATATGTCCAGACCATACTGACCCTCCTCGGGGAAACTGCGGTAATGGTACAAGGGAAAGAACGGAGTTGATTGGAATGAGGAGCTATTAAATTTTCCATTTCCCTGTGCACTCACTTAATGATGAACGTGACAATGTCGTCCAGCGTGCTGTGAGTCACATACTTGGCCAGCTTCTTCTCCTCGATGCCATTCTTATGCAGCGTGGCCATAAAATCTGTCAGCGGACGCGACATGCGAAATTGCAGGTCCAGGCTGCGTCCGGCGAAGATAAGGGGATCCTGCAAGCAAACAAGGCACTCGAATCAAATCACCCGGCGCAATAACCAATCACACCCACCTGATGTGTGATGGGTATGAGTCCAAATAGGCGGGTGGCCTTCGTCGGACCCCACTCGCCACTGGCGCAATCCGGCAGTGGCACCATCACCGTTTGCAGCTCCTCGCAGCATATCTGAAAGTAATGGAGCACGTTGATAACTTTATGACTAATCGGAAGTTTACTAGAAATTTATATTTAGGTGATTCCATTCCTTTTATATAGTTTAAAGATGACTTAAAGATATTCTTGGAATAGTTACTAATACGCACCTTAAACTTGCACACCGACTTGAACTTCATTGGCTCGCCGGTTAGGTACTCCTGCGGCGTGACCGCATTGGCAAAGATGTCCAGCAGGAAGGCGCCGGAGCATGGGGCATGCACCCGGAAGGCAACGATGTTTCCAATCACCGACTGCATCACGAATCGCTTCAAGGAGACACCATCATAGGAGAGTTCCTCGTCGCTATCATAGAACTTCAGATTGTAGTGGAAGATAAGGCAGCTCTGCATATCCGTGGGCATGGCGATGCGCACGGTGGCTGCTCCAGTATCATCAGTGAACACCACAGCACCATAACCTTCGTCCGCGAAGTGAAGACCGTACCGGAAGAAGAGTGAGCGGACGAAGGGCAGGTTCTCGAACTCTCGGAGGGTAATGGGGCGTTTCAGCAGCTGCCATTCCTCCTGCAGCGGATAAAACTCGTAGATGAACTCTCGAGGATCCGTAAGAAAATAGTGATCGTCATATTCGTAACTGCAAATAAATTCATACTTAATATTCGATTGAAAATAGAAAATTATGTATTTTGCATTTACCGCAGACTGTCGTTTTTGCCGCGACCCTGTTTGGGCGCCTCCTTGGCGTTGACCAGGTGACGTGCGCCCCAGTTGCACTGAACGAAGCGCCAGGCGCCAGCCACGTAGACCGCATTCCAGGAGTTGCGGAATCGGGAGTCCTGGAACTTGACGCCGGGCTGGTAGCCGGCGCTCTTTGAATATCCCTTGATGACGACGCAGTGGAGACCAGCGTAGCTGCACAGTCGCTTGAACAGCACGTGATAGCTCTCTGTGCCGTACTTGATGCCACGGAGCAGACCCATGGGAGTGTCGCCACGCAAATCGTCATCGAAGTGCATGGCGTTGAGGTTCTTCACGGTGATCCAGCGGAAAATCGTGCGGGCCTTTTCAATATCCGTGGTGCAGCGTCCAACCAGCTGGCGTACCAGGTCTGTGAAAGTCTTTTGGTCCTCCTGGGCCACCGAGATGGCGATGCGATCGACGTCCTCAAACTCAATTGGATCGGTGTAGATCTGGAATTTGCTGACCGCCGGCGGTGCTGGAATCGGAGCATTTAGCGGATACTCGACGGGCACGGCTCCCTCGCTGAACTCATCGTCCAAGAAGATGCTCTCGCTTTGCATGTACTCTGATCGGCGGGCGCTGATCAGCTCCAGCATCTCGCTGGACTGGCGATCCACCAGTGCGGCGGTCTCGTACCGCTCATGCTCCAGCATCTTGCGGGTGATGCTCTCCTTCTTCTTGCTGCGTCGCAGGGTCATGTTCTTCTCGAGGTCCTCCTTTTGCTGCTCGTGGCGCAACGTCAGGATGTTGGCCTCATCCCGGCTGCGACGTGAGGTGGCCAGCTCCTTTTCGAACTTGTGGGTTAGGCGCTGCAACTCACGCTCCCACTCATCTTGGAACTCGTCCTGGATCTTGCGATCCTCCTCAGCGCGCTTGCTGGCGAACTTGCGGTAAAGGTCGTCCTCCTCCTTGCGATGCTTCATCTCCAGATGAGCCTGCTCCTCGCGAGCCTGTTAGATCGTAGAAAACATGGAGAGTTAAGAGATGTGTTTCAGAGAAAGCTGCAGTCGATTGCATTCGTTGCTAGCGATTCGTTGTTTTTGCAATGCTTGGCTTGTTAACTTGGCTAATTATAATGCCACGCTTGAGCTGCCACAAGCCCGGCTCAATGTCCGACATTAGGCCCCCAACTCCGACTGCAGTTGCATCTTTTACGGCCCAGCCACCTCCCCATTTACCCTCCCACACACTCGTTGCACTACGCATTGCGTGCACCTATTGATAATTGCAGCTCTTTGCATCGATAATTGCATATTGGGGTTCGACCAGCCCGCAGTTTACCCAAGCATCAAATCACTGGCGAATCGAAGCTGGGTTCTGTGACCAGATAAAAAAATAGGTCATAGCCTGTATCATTTCTTAAATATATTTCTGTATATTTCTTGAATTCTAGGTACTTCACAACGCGTTTAGCAAAAGTCCATAAAAGTTACAAGCGAAGATGCAAATCTAAAAAGATTTTTATGAGCTGAGAATTAAAACATTTTAGTGATTTAGCCTCTACTATTGTAGCCAAAGCTGTCTAATTAGCTGCATTATTTTAGATAGTTCAACTACTGCTCTAGCTATTTGTGGTACTAGAAGGCTACCATCAGTGGGTAGATTTACCAAAGCCAAAGCCTTCTAGTATCATCTACTATCATCTGAGTCATCTGATTTTATGTACAATCCATTCACAATGCTAGCACTTTAAATCACCGATCTGCAAGCTGCACTTGTATTAATTTCCCTTGCTTTTGACCCATTCTTTCTGTTGCCTTCTGTTCGAGGCACTTTCAAAATTATGATTTCCGCATAGGAATATGTATCACTCGAAAAGCATTTAGCACCATGCAATCCAACAACAATGTGTAATTAAATACGAAATTTCAATGTCAAGTTCAAACAATAACTAGTAAACAAAGGCTTAAATAGAAGTAATAATAAAGTAAAACAAAACCAAAAAAAAAATAAAAAAAAATGAAACACCTGAGACTATACGGTTCAAAGGCCCGGTGACAATGGTCAAATGCGATGTAGCCGGAATTGCGTGAGCGGTTTTGAGCGGATTTTAAATATGACCATAAAAGAAAAGCCAACAGTTATGCGACGCCCACGGTGACAATGGCAACAAAACAGAGCGAAATATAAACAGACAAGAAATCAAATCGGAGCCAAACGAAAACGAAAGTCCAAAATTGTGGAAATTAATTATTGCGCAAGCGCGGCCACCGACCAAAAATCCCATATACTCGTACATACATACATATATGAAAAGAAATAGCAAAGTAACCAAAACAGAAACCAAAACAGTGGCATAAATTGTAAATTGACAAAAAGCTATCTCTAAGCTATGAGGAAGTGTCTGCGTTTGCGGCTGCGTGAGAGTTTTTATATGGAATTGCGGCGCCAAATTACACGGCGATTACATGGCGTTTAAAAACGCGTGCATTGCATAAGGGCGGCTAAAGAGGAGAGTACGGTGGCAGTACCAACGATAGATACCAACACCACAACTAAAACCACCACCACCATCACCATCAGAGATTGGTGGAGCTATAGCTATAGCTTCAGCTCCGCTCCACTCTCCACTAATCAAACAAAAAGCTGCTGCCGCTACTTTCACTGTGCTGCGCATAATTTAGATTTAGCAAACGGCAGCAGCAGAGCAGCCGGAAAAACAAGTGACGCCGCCGGCAATTGTGACGCTGGTGGATCCATTGTCTTGGCCGCGTCTGTGCCGCTGCACTGGCCATGACACAGTCGCGTTCAGCGTAGCAGCACCAACAAGAAAAATAACCTAACCATTTGATTTAAGAGTTACAACCTAAATGCAAGCTACCAGGATCGTAGTTTTCGAAATTTAGCGTGATAGTTTCTTTTAAAACTTACTGAAGTGCATTTGAACTCTCAGCGATGGATATGAAATCTGGATGTGGTTGTCAGAAGTATCCATCGCTATGGATTTATTTGGATTTTTTCCAAATCATAAGTCATTAATTAATGGATATACAATCTTTAAAGAATCTATGAGTTACAGCTCTTACTAAGATCGCGAATAAAAACTATTTCCAAATATGATGCTTCAAAAGTGTCATAAGTCGCTTAACTATTTTAATCGCACCTGTTTTGGGAGTCAAAATCGCCAATTTTGCGAGGGTGTCGTTTTTAGTTTGTGTGCGAGCGAGTGTGAAACATGTACATACGATTTTTAATGATCGCATGCAAGCAGTTTTTCAAATATTATATCTTTCGTGTACGCTGTCTTGCGGCGTCTGTTACTGCGGTGCGGGCCATCAGACACCTGTTCAGCTGTTCGAAATTTGTTAAATTGAGCGTTGCAATAAAAATAAAAATATTTGCTGTTGTCTCTGCCCGCGGTGGTGCTACTAGGTAGATTGGTGGGTTGCTGGTGCTGGTGTGCTGGTCAGTCGCGTGTGGCATTCTCGAAAGTGAAAGAAAAGTCCGTTTTCGGCATTTGCAATGGCAGGCAGGCAGGCAGTGCGGCGAGTGTGAGTCCAAGAAAAGCAAAACGTGTGCGATTTGAATTTCGTTTTTACGTAAAATGCGATTATAATGCTTTCACCCGAGCATCAGGCGGATAGGAGATTACCATTCCAGTCGAGGCAAGTGCCAAGTCATGGATAAAGACGCGAGCACCGATTGGCCAACCAGTCGGCGGGCTTATAAATAATAATCTGACCGAGAGATCATCCCATCACATGGCGCACCACCACTAACTAGATCAATTTCGGTATCACATTTATCCGTCTTAAATTTTCAACTTTGCATGCCAATTACGAATTTCCCAACCATTCAAAAAAAAGCACTACAGCTTTTGTTGCGGATGTTCAATAATTCATTTGAATGACAAAATAAAGCATATATATCTTTTCAACTTGCCTTGACATAATTATAGATCTGATTTTCTATCGCAAACAAGTAAGGTTTCAAGTAAACTATTCATATTTATATTTGTCATGGAGGTGAATTTTGTGTAATAGTATAGGCAAAACTGTATCTCCAGACTCGGCCACTTGAGCAATCCCACAGCAGAGACTTACACACAGCCAAGTGTAAATAGCACACTAGCCTACATAACCACGGCGGGCAGTGCATTAATTATGCCCAGGAACATTGCACAACCGCTGAAGCTTGGAGAGAATGGGAGATACACACTTGACCAGCTGGCCCCGCTAGCCACTTAAAATTTCATTAGATGTTCTGCACTAAATATGCTCTTAATTTGCGGCCACTTGGCTCCGCATCTCGGGAGTTGGCTCACTTCTAATGATTGTTGTAAGTTGTAATCTAAAGGATATTGCTTACCAGATAGAAATCAATCGGCTTCTCGCGCGCCTTGTTGTACGCCTTTTGTATCTCCGTTTGTTTGAGGGCATGGGCAATGTGGAGGGCACTGGCATCGAATCTTCCGTATTTGTAGTCGGAGTCGTTCTGCGACGGAGAGCTGATCTCCCTGCCGCCATAGCCATTCGGCGTGGACTGCCGGGAGCCACCCAGTGGGCCACCTGCCGATTTGCCACAAAGCCGCAACAGTTAGCCATGTTGTGAGTCCATAACAGCCCCATACCCATACACTCACCATCCACCTCGCTCCGTGTGCCCCGGATCTGCTCGTTCACGAACTTGTTGGTGCGCGGCGCATTCAGGGCCTGACGAATGCCCACAGAGGTCTGATCGAGATGGCCGGGTCCGCTCTTTGGTACATGTGAACTGCAATATACCTAAAGCGGAGGTGGTTTCGAAGATTATTATTGGTTGCACATACGTGTATCGGTGGGATATTTATATAGTCCAATACCTATTTAAAACAATAGTCTTATAATTTAAGAACTTCAAAAAGTGCATTCATTAAAAAAGGTGAAAAGATTTATACCTCACGTTTTTTTCCATTAAACATCGAGAAAGAAGGAATTGCCCTTTTTAAATCTTGATTTTTAAATGCTTTTTGGAAGTAATGGGTCTTCTTAATAGGCACAGATAATTATCATCAATTAATGTTTCCTTACACAAAAAGGAATTTTCAGCTGAATCATTTTAGGAGTGCATATATCTAGTGTCCAAATCGAAACACCCCATTAGCCTTATTGGGTTTCGCTTTGAGTGCGTGAGCAGACCCCAAAAGTCAGTCGCTTGCAAATGCAATTTTAACCACTACACCTACACACAGCAGGTGGCAATAGAATATGGAATAACGAACGCGGACCTGAATACAGTGCGTTTGGTGGTTTTAAGGCAGGTCAAGGAAGTAAATGCATAAATTATATAAGCATTGATTGACTAGCTAGTTGGAATATACGACATCTGTTCAACTTTGTGATTTAATATCACGACACATATGACACAATACTTGTACTTTCTGGTTTTTAGATATATACATATCATTTAAATAATTTATATAACCTATGTTAGCTGTATGATTTCCACGACTCACTGGCTGACCGCATAGCTGCGAAACGCACTGTACACGAATATACATACTACATACGTGTAAGTGAGTTTATAGGTAAATATTTCATATGAATGACAGACCGCAGTGACACACATTTGCGCCTCGGCAAGGTGCAATAACAAAGTTATTTATTATTATGCATAGGCACACAAAAAGTGTCGTTCGAATTGCAGTTTTGCATCTTGCAGCTGTGCAAATATTTAGACTGACGCGTTTGACGCTTAAGTCTTTCGTTTTTGTCGGTCCGTCTACGTCACTCTCGTTTGCCGCCGCTTGTGGCGATGCTTGTGCTGGCACTTACCTCTTTGTCATCCTGCTTGTGCTGATTATTGAAATACGTCTTGAGCGTCAGCTTTGTGCCGCAGTGTACGCATTTGAAGCAACCGGAATGAAAGAATGTGAAATCCTTGAGCGGCCCCACACGATCCACCTGATAGACGGTCTCGCTGCAGCGCAGGCAAGTCGACTCGTAGAAATTTGGCCGATACATAATGTTTTCGCGTCTATGTATTCCTCCTGGATATTTCTTCTTTTTTGTGGCAGCTTCCGACTGGTTTTCGGTGGACCTGTACCTGTTGAGTTTGTCACTTTTCTTTTCGTCTTTCAATTTCACTTGGCGCGGAATTTACGAGTATATTCTGCTAGTTTTTCGAGTTTGCAGTTGCTGATTCTGGGGGCGACATCATCCGCTCATCCTCGTCATCCGTCCGCAGCTGGCAGAAGCTGTCCAACGAAAATGACCGAAAATGATTACTAGCTGAGTGGGAGATAGAAATTTCCTATTTGGGCTGCGATAAGATTTTTCGGCCACCACCATATCAGGTTTAAAAAACAAAAATTTTGATTCTGCGCAGGCGTTTGTCATCATGCGAGCCAAAACTTTCATTTATTTTGGCCATGGGCAGATTATTAATGAATTTTAATTAACTGGACACGGTGGACAAGAGTTTTTGGCGTTTTTCACCGGCAAAGGGTTAAAGCCGTTTCGCCTTGCCATTGACCTGGCTTGGGAATCCGAGCTTGAGCTTGAGCCCCAAACGTGCCACAATTGAACTTGAGTTGCTGCATTTGCTGTGCAACTCGCTCGTGCAGCTTGCAACTGCCGCCTGGCAGCGGCACAAAAGTTGCATTTTCCATTTGATTAATTGACGCGATTGTTACTGGCAGGTTTCCTTTCGGTTTTTGTCTAGCTACAACAATTAAATTGAAGTGGAAAAGCAGACTGTGTGAAGGTAAGTGTGTGCGAGCAAGTGCATGTTACTTTAATTGAAATCATTGTTGTTGCAGCGTCTGTTGCTCTGACCAAAATTAAAACAAATGCGGCTCAGTTGCGCAGACAAAGCCAAAAGCCGCAGTCGAACTCAAAGTCATCGTTTTGCTTTCTTTTCAAGTTTAATGAACGTTGAGTCCGGGCGATGAATGGTGGGTGTGCTGGGGATGAGGGGTGGCAAGGCCTTATGATTAGCACCAGTTGCGGCATCGAAGGTTGGTGATCTGTGGATTGCATGCTCCATCGCAGCTGCAGCACTAATGGAAAATGGTAAGAAATTGAAATGGAAAAGGGGAAAATGCCAATGCAAATGCGGCGAAGGCCGCCAAGAGATTTTGTAACACCAAATTATTTTGATTGGCTGTGAATTAAATTTTGTTCCGCTTTTGAGGTCTCCCATTGATCGACCACAGCGAATGTGAGGCAACAAATTGATGTGTGAATCGAGAAGGAGATTTGTGCCCTTAAATACCATAAACTCCACCGATGAGTAACCTGTCGAAAATCTCGTCTACCTCTTTGGACACAGCCCCCGCATCATTTCGAATATCAATCAACAACGCCCACATCGAATGCGACAAAAATAGCAGTTTGATCTCTTGATGCGATCATAATCGGTGTGATTGAATGGTCCAATTACGCTTAGCGTCTGACATAATTAGCGTGTAATGATAATTATAATGGACAGGGTTACATGGATAGCCGCGAAGACCCTGCAAATTGGATGGGGCGGCTTTGACAAAACGCCTCGTGCGACTTAGATCACCATATCGCAACATCACAATATCGTTCCATCGTCCCATCATGCCACCATGACCACTTGGGTGTGACTAAGAAGCTATGGAGTGCAGGTAACCCGAGAAGCCGCATAGAATTTCGCACACATGCCTGTGCTCCGTGCCAGTTTTGGGTTTCTTTTCCACCTCAATGCGGACGAAATGCCATGCGAATAGATTATACACATAAAAAATGAAATGACAGATGACAAAGCAGTCACAAAAACGAAAGTTGCTCTGCATGGGCAATTGTTTGGAATAGAAACATTTAAATAAATTGATAAGCAGTCGGAAGCATTTGCATCGGGCGAACAAGTTCGTTGCCTAAGTCTTTCGTTTTGATGTTGTATCTCTGTTGTTGTTTCTTCTATCGCTGGTATTGCTCAACGAAACGCTAACAATGACAATTAAATAAATACCAATAATAACAGTAAACTGCTTTAGCAACAACACAACTATAATGAACTTGAATTGGCATAATTGCCACCGCTAATCACATTAAAGCCAGATACAAAGATTTGATAAATGCAAAGAAACAACAGCCAAGCAGCAAGCAACACGACAAACAGCAACTGGTTATTCAGCCTGGCAGTGAAACAATCATAGGAATTAAAATAAAATGCAAATGATTGCGTCACTTTGGTTCACTGCAGAGCAGCGATATGAGGAGAAATATCAACGTAAGATGTGACATTGAAGATAATGTGAATAACTAACAAGTCGAACTGACGAATGGTTCCCTTTTTTAGATTATTGAAATAAAAATAGAAAACTGAATTAACCAAGTATTATAATCATTTGAAATAACGAAAAATTGAAGGATTGTCGCTGTACTTTCATGCGAATTATTGGAACTACACAAAAGTACTTGTCAGATACGTTGGACTGTTTTCGAAAATGGTGAGAATTGCTTGGGCAAATTTGAGATAAATCAAGTACTTGCTTTTCTGTGCCAATTTCAAAGTCGCTAATTGAATGGAACAATGAATTGCTTTTAGAAATCGCCCATTTCGCTGGCAATAAATTAGAAGCACAAACACCAAAAATAATTTATGAGCCAGTCACAATAATTGGAAGCCACATACGAAACTCGTGTAGTTAAAAGGGATGGAGGGAGGGTGCAACCAGCGTCCATGACAGGTGGTGTCGCCTCACCTCACCCCACCCCCGCCTTTGAGCCACCCACCCCGCCTATTTGCGTTTGTGTTGGCCCATGTGTGTGTTTATGCCGTGACGCAGGCGCAGCTTGGGATTCAAACGTCAGACTGCAATCTTTCACTTTTTTTTCGTGTCTGCAGCCGCGGCGTCGGATGTTCCAGTTTTTCCGTAGATTGTTTCCCCAGCATCGCTATTATTTTTGTTATTTTCGCCTAGATTATACACACGCGATGCATGGAGTGCTTATTCTGGGCCCTTTTTGGCACACTTCTTTGCCGTTTATGTGTATTTCTATTACTTTTACGCATATATGCTAAACAACTTTCTTCTTCTGGTTGCAAAGGGGCGCGCTTTGTGCAAAAGTATTTATCATAAATTTTATACACACGCAGGCGCACACCAACACACAGAGAGCGATAGCCCCAACGAGATCCAAGCACACACATTGCATACACACACACGCATACAAAGCCGTACAAGAAGGGGAGAGCAGATTGTTCAGTTTGCAAGGTCCGGGAATCCGGAATTCCAATTCTGCGCTTTATCACATTTTCGGCATTTCTTGTTGTGCCTCCAAAAGTCTCTTCTCCAAACAGCAGGTTTCGAAAATTGGGAATGTAACGAAATTCATTACCAAACACACACACACATGCACGACGACACACACGTACGCGTTCACTCACACTAGCACAGGTTTCGAGCCGCTTTTCTGTTCTTCCGTTTCTTTTCCGTTCAGTTCGAGCGCGATCACGATCGATTTGAGACTAGTCGCTTTGCTATTCGCGGAATGGAATCCGCTCTGAGCCGAGCTTTGCTGGGGAAAGCTTTTGCATAGCTCGAAAAAGCTCGCATCGCAAAGACAACTGTGCATGCCCACCACTGCTATCGATAGCTGACTAGGGATCAGCTTTTGTATGACCGTAATCGAACTATTGAACTATTCGTTGAAAATATTTTACACTGAACACCGTTGGAAAATCGATCATTTCGTTTGAGCTAAAATAGTTTTGTATTATGTATTGACTAAACTTTCTATCATTTCCGCCTAGCTTTTTATCTGTTTTTTTCCAATTTTTTGTACAAATTTTATATCTGCAACGATAGATCGATAGTTCCTAAATGTTTTAACTTAATGTGACTGCAGCCAATATCGTGGTATTTCTATCATCTTCACCTGCGGTCTTACTGACTGCAACAACTATCGGAAAACGATAAGCCCCGATAGGTTGCAATTAATAACAAAAGGGAAAACGCAAAAAGTTATGGGGAACCAATTGACAATACAAATGAATAGCGATGAAGACATCGAGTATGTCTCTTCGGACGACGAGCAGGACTTTAACGTGATCAACTTTAGGGCCGACATGGAATGGCGCACCGAGTATTGCAGCAACGCCATGCCAGTAATTAGAACCAAGCCCGATCTAGTTAAATTTCAGGTAAGCATGAAATACCCCAGACCGCCAGATAACAATTGAAAGTAATTGGTGGCCCGCAACTTTCCAGAAAACTGATATGTACAAGGAGATCCGGTCATCGAGTGGATTAGTGAGCAATCCGGATGATCGCTGGAACCTGGTGCACGCCCTTCAGCAGCGTGAAAATGGGATGGCATCGCCACACAGCGCCTCGTTCTCCAAGAACCAGCAGCGCTACATTTCCAATCTATACATACCAAACAAGAAGGCCACGCGCCTGATGTCGCTGGAATCAAAAATCTTTGTGACTAAGTTCAATCGCACGGGCAGCAAGTTGCTGACCGCTTGTCAAGGTCAGCATTCATGGTTAACGTTTTGGGTGGCATCAAAACACGATTTTAATAACTTCCAGATGGCTTTGTGCGCATCTATGATGGCGCTAAGGGCACATACCACCTGCTGAATCGCATCCGAGCTCGCGATGTCGAGTGGAGCATCATCGATGCGGATTTTAGTCCGAATGGCGAGCACTTTGCCTACAGCACCTGGTCCCGCTCCTGTAGGTAATCCACCAAATCTGGTTATCCACACTAAGTTGTTTTCCTCTTCAGTTTTCATCATGCCCGTTAATGGGGGGGAAGACGACTGCCAGTGGATCGATGTCAATGGACTGCCAAACCATCGGTTGGCTATCTTCTCGCTGCGATACTCGCCAACGGGCGACAAAATCATAGGGGGCAGCAATAATGCCGCGGTCATCGTGACCGACATTCGCACAAGAACCACGCAGATCCTGCGTACCCACCGCATGCCCGGCAACGATGTTAATTCGGTGTGCTTCCTACACGATAAGGATCCAAATGTGATTATCGCCGGTTGCGACGACGGGCTCCTAAAGGTCTACGACCTGCGCATGTCCTTCCGTTCACGGGACCTGTCCAAGTCTGTAGCCTCTTTTATCGGTCACTACGATGGCATCACCTACATCGATTCGCGAAATGACGGCTACCATGTGCTGTCCAACTCCAAAGACCAAAGCATCAAGATCTGGGACATGAGGCAGCCCAGTAATCTGCGTAATCGCAACCGCGCCAGGCACCAGCAGCTCGATCGCGCCATGTGGGATTATCGATGGAACCGCATTCCGCGGGAGTGTAAGCCCTGGCCTTTTTGTTCTTGATAAATTCTTCTCACGTATCTTGCTTGCAGTTTACAATCCCTATAAAGCACTTGATGGGGACACCAGCATAATGACCTATCGCGGTCATCGAGTTACCAAAACCCTGTTGCGGGCGAAGTTTTCGCCCATGGAGCAGACAGGCCAACGTTACATTTACACAGGCTGTGCCACAGGACGTATTATAAGTGAGTTGATACCTTTGACATGCAATGCTTCTCTGATTTTCTTTTACAAGGCTAACTAAAACACATTTTCTAGCTAGTAAATTCATTATGTATTTTTAGAAACGTTCTATCTATGAAAAATTTGGCGATAAACATAAACCATATAATTCCATTTTCTTGCAGTTTACGATGTACTTACTGGTAAGATTAAAGAGGCTATTGAAGGACATAGGACTGTGATAAGAGATCTGGACTGGCATCCAGATCGCTCAGAAATCGTGTCTGGTTCGGTAAGCTGCTAGTGAAATATATTTCCTTAGAATGCCCAATAATGCATAACGAATTCCCTGCGCAGTGGGATACCCATGTTAACCTGAACAACTTCAGTCGCAGCAACGCGAATCGGGCGGTGAAGCGATCCCATAGCTCGGATCAGGACGATCACGCCGCTTGGCGAATCGCAATATGACACCAGACTAGTTGTATTGTTACATTATAAGCTAGTAAGATCCCCATTGATATTACTTTTCGTTACATTCACTCATAGTGGCGACAGAAAAGAATATTCACCACAGTCGGGCCGGATATTGGTTCTATTAATAAGACTGAAGAATATGTCACTCACTTGAAATGTATAGTTCAGTTTAATTAGTTAAAATGTTATACATTACTTTAAAATGTAAACCATGAAGCTTACCAACTACCTACTTAAGTTGTTTATGTACAAAACAATCATAATAAGATAACGTTAAAATATATTTCGTTTGCTACAACTAAATTGCTTGAAATGCTGTTCTCTTCTTTACCGCTCGAATGCTAGTTCTTTGCACTCTGACCGGATATTTTTTATGCTTTTCACTTTTATAATTCTCAACGGCTTTATTTTTCCAAAGGTTACGGATGCGCGTTTCATCGCTAAGAGAATCCACCACTCTCAGCTCGACGTTTTCGCTGATTCCGTAGCCCGCGATCTCGCCAAGCGTCGACTGGTTAAATGCGCTCATGTCAAATAAGTAGAATTGGTCTGCACAGAATTTAGAGATATTAAAAATATTGAATGATTTTAGTTCTGCTTGGATCTCTTCCAGGGATAAGAGGTTATTAGGCAGGACTTCATCGGCTGACTGAACGCTTTTATCGCCGGATATATTATTCTCAGCACTTACGTCGTTCTCATCTTCTCCTCCTGAGTCCTTGGAATTTCCGACAGCCGCCTGCACGGCGAGCGCAAGTGAGCTAATCTCCAGCTTAGGCTCCATGGAGGTGTTTGATTTTCTGTTCTTTTTGAATTTTGTTTCAGTGCCTTTCGAGGCGGTTGGAGGTGTTTCTACTGAATCTTTCTCATCGGTTTCCTTGTTTCTCTTCTCCTCCTTGGACTTTTTTTTCTTTTTAGTAGGAGCTTCGTCTGTTAAATCTATAGTAATTTCTTCCCGAGTTTGGCTGGCTTCCTCACTGTTATTAGATTTACTTCTCTTTTTGCTAGCATTTTCATTCGCAGCTTCCGATTCATTATTTCCGTGTAAGTCATCATCAATTATAACTACTCCTTCGGTTTTCTTTGACTTTTTCTTTTTTTTCGCAGCTTGTTCTTCTGACAAATCTTCTGCGATTTCTTTGTTTTTATCTGTCTTCGTTTTCTTTTTTTGGTCACTGCCTTCGGATTGTTCATTAAGTTGTACTTCTTCTGCTGCTTTCTCCTTTTTTTTAGTCTTCTTCCTTTTTGAGGAAGTGATTTCAGTTTCTTCAGTGATTTCCACCAACTCAACACAGATATTGTCAGATTTCTCAGTTTCATCTAGGGACACTTTCTTTGATTTCTTCTTTTTCTTAAGTTTCGGAGCGTACTGCTCCAGTTTTTCCTCTGCACTTGGTGATTCACCAGTCCCTTCTTCGCTCTTAACTAGTTTCTCCCCAACGAAGTTGTTCTTCGGTTGCTCCGTTTCATCCTGAGATGGTTGCTTTGATTTCTTCTTTTTCTTAAGCTTGGGAGCGTCCTGCTCTGTTTCTTCTACCGCAGTTGGTGGCTCGTCAGTTGTTTCTTCGCTTTCAACTACCTTTTTCTCAACGCAAGGATTATTCGATTGTTTAGTTTCGTCCGGAAACGAGTGCTTTGATTTCTTCTTTTTCTTAGGCTTGGGAGCAACTTGCTCTAGTTCTTCTTCTGCAGTTGGTGACTCTTCTGTCCTTTCCTTGTCCTTCTTTTTTTTCTTTTTCTTGATATGCATTTCATCGTTCTCTGCTAAAGTCCGTTCGAGCTTCTCATCATGGCCATTGGTCTGTGACTCATTATTGTCTTCAACTTGAGAGCCAGCCCCTTTCTTTAGTCTGTTTTTCTTGGCCTCCATTTTCTGCTTAAAATAATCGGTAGTCGACAGGCCAGTGATAATTGTTTGCACGCCAGCGAAGTTGGGATTTTCCTCTTTTGGCTCCTCGGGTTGCACAACCTGTACGGGTTCTGGATATTTCTCGACGTCCTCCGTTGGCTTCTTGCCGAATATATTGGCTAGATCTTTTTCGCTGTACTGGGCCAGGTCTTTGCCTCGAGTAAACTTTTTGTAGTGGACTCGAGCCCTGCTCTGTTTTGAGCGTTCCTCCAGCGACATTCCACTGGTGTTCTCCTTGAGTTTCTTTTTAGGGGGCTCCTCCGATTCCACGTCTTTAAAGCCAAAACCCATGGGTCTGGATTCCTCTTCGGATTCCGGGTCTTTGTCATTAGCACCGCTTTCATCTCCGTTTAGGGCCTTTAGCAGTCCATTGAATCCATCCTCGTGAACAGTCCACTGGTCATCTCGCTGCTCAAAACCCAATCCTTCTGCGTCGTTCTTGAAGCGAATGCGCACAAAATCCTTTTCGCCGCTCAGATTCGCGCCCAAGCCACTGCCCTTCGTCCAGCCCATCTTCTCCAGCATTTTGGTACCGAAACGATTTTCATCTGGAAAGTTAAAGAATTTTGGAATCACCATCCTCATTTGAATTTGAAATGCTTACCTTCATAGAGAGCCTTGCCACGCGGACACAAATTGTACTTTTTGCGCCGTCGTGGTTCAGCCAGCATAGCCATTTTTATTTAAATTTGCTTTTATTCCACGTTGTTTCAAATTTAGGCTTGGGAAATTAATAAACATCCAAATCGTAAAATGCGAACAGCCAACACGTGCTATCAAATATCGATACCAAATCCAAGCAAGATATATCGATAGCGATTGTCCAAGCAGCTGCTCGGCAGGGCTAGGGATGAGAGTTGGCTATACGCAAGTAACAGGTGATTAACTATCGCTCATCGCTATTCGGGTGTCATTTATAAATTTATTATTGTTGCTCTTGTTTAATTGTTAGTATTTGATTATCGCGAGTTTGCAGTCGACTGATAATGGATATAAGTGCAGATGTGGATGAGATAATAGCCCAGGCTCCGGACTGGACCTTTGCAGGCGACTGTGCTCTCCTGGCGCTGATGAAGCGCATTTCCCAGGTCAGTTTTACATGCATACATAGATAACAATCCAATTTGATAAAAATGTTGCAACAGAATCTGGAAGAAAGGGGCGAGAGGACCAGCCGCAATCTAAAGGACTTTGAGACGAGTGTGAAGCAAGTGGATATCTCGCTGAACAATGCCACCAACAGCCTGCGATCCCTGCAATTTGGAAATCAGTTCGTGGAGTATAGGGTGGAGGAGGTGGATGACGCTGATTTGGCCATGCCGGAAGAGAAGAAAAAGAAGGTGCAAAAGGCGATGGGATTTACCAGACTGCTGTGTTTACAGATCTTAATATGCTTGCAGCCAGAGCTGCCGCCCAAGAGTTCCGAAGAAATGGCCAAGGAGTTTCTGGAAAACAACCTGCGCATGTTTCGCAAAAACTACGAGCCGGTAACCATAGAAGTGCCCGATTCAGATGATGAGGATGGCCCCGTCCACTCAACGTAAGTAACTCACGTCAGATGTTCCCCATACTAAAACCACTTTTCACAGAACCGTATTCCGGGCTAGGAATCCCTATGATGCGATACCCCTGCCCTATATAATCGGCACAAAAGAGTGGCAGGAACACAAATATGCCGGACTGTATGACAGTAAAGAGAATAGTGAAGATGACAGGTCCGAGGAATTCTCGTCTAGCTCATCGGACGAGAGAGAACCCGAGTCCAAAAAAATAACAATACCATCGAAGAAATTAGAGGAACATCATCTATCGGACTCCTCTTCCCTAGCCTCGTTTGCCAGGGAGCCGGCAATTGTGTCGCCAGTCATTAAGCCTGCTGTTCAGGTAGCGGAGCCTGCCATTAGAACACAACCGCGTCCTATTATAAATAGTCAAAGGAACACACAAGAAAGGGACATGTTTGCTGCACTCCGGCAATCGCCGCCAAGCGATGATCCACCATCCACATCATCTTCGCCTACATCTTCACCAGCCTTTAGGAATCCATCGAGTCGCCTACCAATCGCGTCTACTGCATCGCTTAGTTCCAGTAGCAGTAGTCCTGCCCAACAGCCTCCAAGGCTTTTCGACGAAGCTGTTTCAAGCCAAGCTCCAAAAGAAACTGAGCTCAAGCCAAGCCAAACGAAGCGCATGCCAGTTAATCTTTTTAATGACGACGAGTTTAAATCATTTATGTCCGAGATCGTAGACAAAGTCCAATCAAAAACAACTAGCAGCTCCGTCTCCCCAGCAACGACAGTTTCAACAAAAGAGCCACCCAAAACTATAAAACCAAAGGAACAATATTCAAAACCAGCGGCGCCAAAGCAGATTGTTGAGCAATCAGTTCCGAAACGGGTTAACCTTTTTGACGACAGTCCCCCATTGAGTCCAACTCCAAGGTCAGAGCCGGTCCCTAATAAAACTGGAGCAACTGGTGCCATCCCAAAACAGAGTTCAGTCGATGAAGATAACTCGCTTTTTGGCAGTTCTCCGCCCATGCCGAAGGAAAATCCATTTAAGAAGCCAACGAAACCGGTAACTAAATCGCTATTTGATGATGACTTGGAGGACGACGACTTCTTGAGCTCCTTTACGCCCAAAGCAAAGCCACCAGAACAAAATCTGCTCTCTAAACCAAAGCACTCCTTATTTGATGATGACGATTTGGATATCGATGATATATTTACGAAACCATCTGCTCACCCGAAAATGCTCTCTGAAAAAGTAGCTGGAAAGACCAGTTTGTTTGAAGACGATGATCAAGACGATGTCACTGATTTGTTTGGCTCAAAAAAGACAAAACAAATTCAAAAGGATTCGTCTTCAGGAGTTTCGACCGTCAAAAAGGTTGAAACACCGTAGCTTCAAAGAAAAGTCTATTTGATGATATTGAAGATGAGGATTTGTTTGGAACCCCAAAGGCTAAGAATTTAATTAGAAGTGAACAATGTAACGATTCGGAGAGTATTGAACGCAGCGGAGGTACAATTGGAAACGATAAGACACAAAATGAGATCGTACAACAGAAATCCAATGTGGAAACTAAAGAAAAGCAGCTTCCACTAATAGCAGATTCATCTGTGCCTATTCTAAGAGATACACCTCCTCCCATGGAAGTTATGGAACAAAAGGCTGCTGGGAAAGAATGGAGGCTGGTTAAAGGTGCTACATCAGCTCCAAATAGTCATATAACTAAAGATTTGTTTAGTGAAGATTTAACCGACGATGAGTCATTCCCTAGTCCTTCAAATAATATGGTTGAGCCCAAAAGTGCTAGTGAATCTAAAGAGTTTAACAAGCCAATTGAAAAAAATACGTCGGAAAATAAGGAATATGTATCCCCAGCGAATCCTCCTACAACATTATCCACCACACCAACTGATTTGTTTAACGAAGATTTTAGCGATGATGATAAATTTTTGAGTGCATCCATGTCTAAGAATAAGCCAGTAGGTGCTACAGCAACCGATGAAATTAAAAAGCCATCTGCGGACCAGTTGGTGAATGAGATTAAGCCAGAAGAATTAGCACAGCAACTGCCAGAGAACAAAATAGATGATACAATTGTCGTCGATGGAAATGATGAACTTATGCCTGCAGTGTTAAGCAAGTATGAATTAGATGAGCAAGTTTTGGAAAGTCCTCCACCAGACGATTATCAAAGCAACGAAGATCCCATTATATCAATGGTTGCCGACGTCACTAACAAAACATCAGCTGATACATTTACTCCGAGAAAGCCAGCGGATTTGGCTGCCGCGCAGCAAATCATGCAGACTTATTCAAATCTCTTTTCCGACGAGCCGCCGGATGACAGCGAATTCTTCCAATCGCTCGGCAGCAGCGGCCTCAGCAGCTTAAGTGCCTCCAAAACCTTTGACAGCGAGCACGACTTCTTCGAACCCGCTCTTCCAAGCATTCCTAGTGCGACAAAGCCATCTCCAGTGACGCCTGGAGATCAACCATCTTCGTCATCCGACTACGGTGCCATGTGCTTATTTAGTGATGTGCCACCCGAAGATAACGATCATGATGGCGAAGAAGCGCAGAATCAAGCTGAATCTCAGAAAGACGAATTCGCGTCCACCACCCGAATACACACAATCTTCTACGATGATTTTAGTGAGACTGCAAGGGCAGGAGCAGTGCAGCCAGCTCCAAAACGGTTCACTTTTGATGATGAGCCACCGCAAGCGGATGAACCTGATCGTAGTAAAGTTAAGGAGAGTCCTGAGTTGCGAAATCCCACTTCTCCCGTTAAGAAGCTTAAAATGCCTAACATTAACATCAATGTTCATGCCTTACTTCCCGGATCTGGAGGCGCGTCAAAGCTGCTCAGGAAAACAGAATCATCGAGTTCCGAAAGAGACGAACCTCAAGTCCCAGTACAGATTGAGGTTTCGCCACCAAGTTCTGGACAAACCACTGTGCCTTCTCTAGACGGTGCCCTGCAGCATGTTAACAAATCTCGCGCTCGTGGACCTGCTAAAAGGCGACCTTCTACCAGGAAGGGAAGAAAGGAAAACTATGCCAAAAGCTTATTGGATGCTGGACACGATGAAAGGAGGACCTCTAAAGACAGCCCAGAAGTGGAACACTCTGAGCCCAGTTCCATTAAGGCACCCCTTCCTCAGCCTGTTAAGCCTGAAGCGTTGTTTTCAACTCCAGCACAGCAGATTCAGCCACAGCTCCAAAGACCGCCGCCATCTAATGTAGGCGGCTCATTTTTGGACAGCCCTGATGAAGATGATTCCTTCTTTAATTCCGTTCCGACAAAGACGGTTGAGGGAAAGCAGGGTTCTGACCCGCCTAAGTCATATCGATCGTTTTTGGACAGCCCTGATGCAGATGATCATCTTTTTAATGATTTTGAAAATAACATTGCTGAAGAGCGGCCGGCGGCGTCCCAAACAGTTTCTAATGAGCCACAAGTAGATAGGCGGAAGTTGGAGAAGGCCTTGCCGCCGCCAAAGATGGCAAACTCTTTTTTGGACAGTCCAGATGAAGATGATTTCCTATTTAATTCAGTCAAAACAAAGGCAACTCCAATAGCCCAAAAATCACTTGCCCCTGTAACAGAAATCGTGAATGCTTCTCAAAAAGTCACAACTGCTCCTTCAAAGCCATCGAATGCCAAGTTGGCTGCAAAAGAACAAATTAAACCCAAGTCACAGGCTGCGCCTAAATTGTTTGATGATAGCGATGATGATGATGATTTGTTTGCCAATGCTGCTGCGTTAGCTCCTATTACCCAACCCGCCAGCAAGCCAACCCAAACTAAGCAGCAACCCAAACCAGCGGCGACTTCCCTTTTCAGCAGTGATGATGAAGCCGAAGTGCCTGCGAAGAAGTTGCCTGCTAAGAAGTTGCCAGTTAAAGCAAGCAAAAGCCTCTTTAGCGACGACGACGACGATGATGACCTGTTCGGAGGAAGCTCCACGTCAAAGGAAGGTGCTACCAAAAAGTCCAAACCCGTGGCCAGGACAGCAACTAAACCACCTGCCAGTAAAACCGCCACGTCTACTGCTACCATTCCCTCAAACTCCGGTGATAATCCATTGGCCGATCTGCTTGATTTCAAGTAAAAACAGTTACGCCTTTTATTACAAGTATGTACAGTTTTTGATCTGTGGATGGTTAGACTGTCGATCAGAGTATTGTTATCCGTATTCCTATTAACTATGTATAATAAACAATGAATGTCAAAGTCCATTTGTGGTCGATTCTTAGAACTAGACTTGGGGATTCGTTGTAACCAAGACGCGAACATTTAAGAAGTGCCTCTCTTACTTTATACGCCTGCTCTTTGCTTTTTGATATTTGTTTGCTTTAGAAATATCTACTCTACATTTGAGAAGTTCTATACTATTACAGTTTTATTCATTTTCTGTTTTTATTTGCAAATCAAATTATATACCCATAGAGTCTCCAATTTAGTAAATTTTTATTGCAAATAGGTCGTGTTATTATTCAGTAAGCAAATAACAACAGAATGCAGACCCATATTAGCTACATATTGACTTGCGTATAAACGTGCTATACGATTCTCCCAGTGTAACGTTAGTCTACGAACTGAAACTGAGTTAGTTTGTGGCTCTTTGGTCGTTATTCCGAGGAATCTCATTCTAGATCGAGCATGTCCTACAACTAGTGAGCTTAACCTAAGCGCTGACTGATGATCGATTGGGATCCGGAACCGAATCGGACTCAAAGAGCCACATCGCGGTACTTCCGGTAGTCGTCGGATTCGTTGCCCAGCGATAACTTGCTGTTGGCCGTGATGTACGGATTGGCGTAGTTGGCATAGCCAAAGCCCCCATAATACTGCATCTGCTGGCTGTGCGTGGAGCCACGTCTCTGTATTGGTTGGGCCAGCACGGTGCCTGCGAATCCGCCAGTGGAACTGCAATTGGATGGCCTGCGGTAGATGCCGCCTGGCTGTTGGTGGTGCAACTGCTGCTGCTGCTGCTGGTGCAGCAGCATGGCCAGGTAGTACTGCTGCTGCTGCGTGTAGTTCTGGAGGAGATTGTTCCCGTAGGCGGTCAGATCGTTCTGCACCTTGCTGATCCCATCGAGGTTTTCCAGGGAGACGCAATTCCGGGACAGTTTACCCGGTGGTGGCTGTTTGTGTGTGCCGCGTGGACGATGATGCCTCCCTTGCTGCGCTGGTGGCGGTGTCAACTGCTTGGGTTCGATGGAGCAATATATAGGATCGTTGCTGGTGGAACCAATCAGGGAAGGCGGCGATGGTCGGTGCGAGTCCTGGAGATTGTTCTTCAAATCGTCGATGGTGATGTTGAAGTACTTGGCGTTTTTGTCCTCCGTATCGAGCACATGTCGTGGATTGTACATTCCAGGTAGAGTGCAGCGCAGATCCATCAGGGACTGGGCGCGATGACCACCACTTGCTCCACCTGATCCGCCGCGCTGCATCAGTGTGGCATTGTTGAACTGCTGCGCCAAAGCGGGTGCAAACATGCTGGCATTGAATTCGTTCTGCGAGCCAAATGCCTGACTGCCCCCACACTGGTTGTTCATACCCAAGCCGATTCCTGGTCCCAGTGGCAACTTGGAAGCTGTTTCATCGCACAGCTGGTAGCCGGCATTCTCGAATCCACTCAGTCGCTGGCTGGAACGTCGGGAGTCCGCCTTGGTTATGGGTACACTGGGCGCTGGTGTTTGCAGGGAAAGCCTGGTTGCCAATCCCTGTAGCTGACTCAACACCTGAGTCTCCCGTCGCCACCTAATGCCCGTGGGAATCACACAGATAAGAGCGAAGCAGTTGATGATGAGGCGAATCAGATAAGAGGTAAGCTCCGTCAGTCCGTGCACAGATTGCAGTCCCTGGTGATTGAAATATTATAACTTTAATTTTAGGATTTATAAACTAATGTCTTATAAACTTCGCAATAAAATGGGTTGTTTCATGTTCTTTCAGAATTCGTTATGCTTAACAGCCATAAATTCCACTTACCCAGTGCTGTGTGGTCATGATCATGACAAAGACCAGCTCGGGAATCGAGAGGAGACCGATGATGCCCGACCACGCGAACAACGGCCAGCAGAGTCCGCTGACCAGGCCGTGGATGAGGATCGTGGTGGCCACGAACATGACGAAGTAGAGCGAGCAGAGCGTGTAGGCGGCGAAGGGCAGTTCGCCGTGGGCCTCCAGTATCCAAGAGACCTCACACGAGAAGGCCCCCAGATAGACGATCTGTGGGTAAGCGAGATCGCAATGGGAAGAGAAATGGAAATTAGCCGAGATTCGCAAAAGAAAAGCGAAAACATAAATCAGGCGATGGCAGCCCGAGATGTAGATGCACAAAAAACATAAACATAAAAAACCGGAGACAACTTTGCTCCGCAACCATCCATCAATCAATTAATGAGCTCCCACCTCTTCTCCCTCAACGAATTGGCCGGCTGTCTGGCCTGTCAACTTGGTCAGCAACAAAAAGAGATGAAATTTGTACATTTGCGCAAAAGACGATTTCATTTCATTTTCACTTAATGGAGCAGCAAAGTTTTCACGCTGATAACGGTAACGGACAGTCGGTCGGACGGACGGACGATGATATACACGTATGTACTTGTAGTTGGTTGGAGAGATGGAGACGATATGGTGATATCACCTGGAGATATACTTACCAGCAATAGAACCGCCACCACGCAGCAGATAATGAATAGATTCGCCTTTATGAAGCGCTCCATAATGCGATCGTTCCAAAAGTTTTGTATGCTATTGCCGCTGCCCGGCGGCCGCTTCTTCAATGAGGACGGCGACTGCTTTTCACTGGCCTTCTGATAATTCATTATACGTGTTATTCGGTTGCGGTTGTGGCGGAGGAAATGTGTGAATGCGGTTTTTGAGAGAAATTATGCTGCAAGCGGAAGGGGTGGCCTTGGTTCCCCTTTTGAAAGGAGGAGGAGGCCAGTGGTGCGATACGATGCGATGCGATGCGATGCGATGTGTTCTAGTTCTTGGTTTATGTTCGAATGGGTTTCGAGTCCAGACCTCTTGTGGGTTGAATGAAAGCGTTAAGCGGCTCAATTGAGCGGTGTCATGCTAGGTTGGTGCTGAAATGAGAATTCCGAGATGAAATGCGATGAGATGCGTCCAGTTCGATAGAGCTCGGAACAAAAGACATAGGCAACGAACTTGTTTTGGCTGCTACACATATGTACGCTCATACAAACCAAGACACTAACAAGCAAACAAACCACCGCAGTGTAGCACTCTCAGTCAGTCGGTTAACGGACTGTGCTATATAATTTAGAAGATTTTCACTTTTCTACACGGCCAGTTCGTGGTCCAACTCTTTTGTTTGCTCGGCCGAGCAAATATCTGACCCTAAACAAATGGTGTCGCGTGCTAAGGAGGAAGCTTCTGGTTATGTGCTGACTGAAACGGTTTAACCTGTTGCCAGTTACCAGTCGCCTTATGTCATGACAACTGAATTCACAAGCTCGGCATTAGCAAACCTATTAATCAATTACACTGTGCTGCTAAATTTATGTTTATGACCTAGTCGTTAAATTTAGCCAACTAAACTTACATTGAAACTTTAAGCCACTTAGCAAGGATCTTAAAAGCAAATGAAAAATTGAAAGTGAAATGTATGAAATAAAACGTAATGGGAAATGTGAGACAATTAGCAAATGGAAGGTATTCGAGTGATTTATTTCAACTCATTAAGAAAGCCGATTCAGTGGGCACTTGTAATAAAAAAAACCAGACCAATTATTCCATTGCCTGGCCCACGAAGTCGTGTTGTGGAGTGTAATCAATTGAGATGCCTCGCCAACACATCACCCAGAGACGCGGAGCTCAGTTATCCGCTTATTCGGATACGGTAATCCGCCCATAATAGACATCGTCATCAAAATAGAGGCGACGAACTTGTCGGCTCAATGTCGTCAGCACGCAGGTGCGCCGAGCTCATTGTGCTCATCGTGCTCATCATGGTATGCGATTATGATGATGATGAGGATCACAGTCATCGAAGGCGTATCCATGGGTTTGGCTGCGTGCTCTTGGTCTTGCGTCCCAAAAAAGGAGCGACGCACCGGATATGCGCACCTTAAAGTGTTGGGGCCGCAACTTGCCCCATTGACATTCCGCCGACGTTGCATGCCAAGAGCCCGATCACCAGCTTTTTCCTAAGCCACTGTGGATGTGGGTATGGCTCTAGCTGTGGCTGTGGCTGTGACTTTCTTCAATGGCCGGAAAGAATTGCAAGCCAAGTTTGTTTTATTGCTAATTAGCTGGACACACTGATTCTCGCTGGGCTGTCCGGTTTTTCGGGGGCATTGCTGTAGGAATTTTTTAAAACGGGTTTTCGGCGCCGTTCGACCACCATTTATTAGCACTCAGCGCCGGGAAAAGGTGGCAAGCGATTTCGCAGCGCCCTTGACTGAGTGCCACACCCATGCGGCGAGGATTACGAAATTATGCAGATACAACATGCATAATTTCAGTGAACCCGCTGGGACCGAAAAAATGCGAGCAACATTTCAACATATTTTGCATTGTTTAATTTCATTTCATTTCGTTATTGTTAACCAGGCGAGTTCAATAGCATAAGTGCAACAATGAACAACCGTGGATGCGAATGCATGAATAGGCAACAATGCAGCGGTAAAGTTATGCAAATTGTTATTATGAAGTCGCAGCAAAATCGAAATGGAATCGAAATGAAAAGGCCAATCCAATGCGTTGCCGTTATGCAGTGCGTTTCAAAATGCAACCATCTATTATGTGTTTATAATATGGATATGGATATGGATTTGGACATGGATATCCAGCATATGTATCGAAGCGCTGTAAAATGTACCTTTCACTTCGCATTTTGATTATTATTGCAAGCGATCCATCTACCCATCCCTCCATCCATCCCAAGCAGTTACAACAGGCACAAGAAATACCAAAAACTAAATGAACAATAAGCGCGGCTCGTAGAAATTATCAGTCAAGCAAGAAAAGTTTTCTCAGCGACGCACTCACACACGCGGCCAACGAAATCGTTCAGCGTTGAGTCACCACAGCGTAGTATAAATTTTGTAAGAGATTCGAAGCTGTCGCTCATGCAAATTGCGTCGCCCGACCGACGACGACTTTAATGGGGCACGTAAAGCCACACACAACAAAATCACCGCCACCACCAACCAACCAGCTAGTGATTCTTGGCACTTTTACTGCGCGCACAAATTAATTAAAGAGCGCAGAACTCGTTTGTCGTTTGTCAGCGTTTGTCTCATCGCAAAAGCGAAATGTGCTCGCATGCAATTATATTTTGATTGTTATTTAATTGTACAACGGTTAGGCCACCAGCACCAGGTCAAGTCAGAGTTGAGGGACGTGAGAATGGTCGATATCTGTGGGTCACTCACTCCGTAACGTGCCGCGCTAACGGTACGGGTCGGGTACACTTTAAGTTGGCGCGCTTGCAAACGGTTAAAAGTGAAATTCAAAAGACTGAGGAAACGAACTTCGCTCGCCGAACGACTCTGCGAGCACTGCGTCGGCTACGGCGGCTGTTTGGCAACTGAAGAGCACAACAGCGCTTCCAGCACAGAGCTGTGGAGTTTTGCTCTGGCCCGTCGTTTGTTGATTTACATTTTTCTGTTGGTTTCGTTTGTTTTCGCTGCCGCGGCTGTTATTGCTGCTGTGCAGCAAGCTTAGTCGCCCCAACTCTTGTTCCAACAATTAAAACTTAATTCCAAACTGGCAATGATGCTGTCGGCGGGCTGGGGAACCCGGCCATTTGCATAATTTGATGCCGAAGCCCAGACGAGAATGAGGCCTAACGGTCATACTTTTGTTTGGGCCAGCTTTTACGCCTGATAACTGATGGTTACTGGCCGCCGGAACAGCTGCTTGTTCTAATTATAGCCCGCTGGGGTTTCTTTTTCTCTCGTTTTCGTTTATTCGAAATTCAATTTGTGTGTGTTTTTATTACTAGCTATTGTGCCGTTGATATATGTATCTTGTATTCTTCCCTTCTCGAGGATAAATAAATTATAATAAAAGTATTCCAAAGGCAACTAAAATTAGTTTCAATTCCACTCAGTCTCTGGCTATCTAGCTATGAAAACTAATAACATTCATGGAAAACATTATTAAATGCCTAGCTAATAGATAATAGCTTCATGATTGTTTCGGGGTATTTCAAATGAGTTACACTAGTACAGCCTGTTTCAGCTAAAACTATGCTTACAAAGTAGTGTTGATCTAAGGCTTAATGCTCGGCAGTGGATCCATTGTGGATCGGCTCATTGGGAGCACATCCATCAAGAACGCCGCTCAGCTGGCCAATCCGTTTGATTTGGTCCATTAGCTCTGCAATTTCCGGAGTGCAGTTGCGGAATTTCCTTAAATATGAGTAGCCGCGCAGCATCTCATTGTCCAAAACGCATCTGTAAAGTATTTTAGAAAATATGCTCAAAAATGTATTTGAAGTTTACCTTTAGTCACTTACATCAGAGCTGCCGCCGCAAAGTTGCCTGTCCCCTCCAGATGCTCGAGCCACTTGTTAATTATGGTTTTGATCAGGGGATCCGTTGCCGGCAAGCAGATGCGCGCATGCACAAGGGCCTCTTTATAGTACTCGTTGGCCAGAAACAGATTGATGGCTTCTGACTGCATACCCAGGCTAAAAAGATACGTAGCTGCGTGCATGATGAAGCCCTTTTCCTCCATCTGCTTGGCATAGGCGCGACAGCAGTCCTGCCAAAGTCTGCAAAAATAACTACTAGAGCGAAACAGATTTTTAATAATAGCGCAAAAACTTACGTAAACGACACAGAGGGAGCCACCGAGAGATGCCATTCGGTGAGCGTCTTGTCGGCCATATGTTGCTCAAGCTCCTCGCGCAATTTGAACGTGGACATGGCCAGGCAGAGTGGAGCTATATCTTTGGTATTTGAATGCTTCAGATTGGTCACTAAAATAATTTATATAAATGTCGTTAGAACTTTAATTGCTACAAGTTAGTAAGCTAACTCACACTCGGTTGCAATGAGCTCCTTGGCCATCACCTTGGTGCTAAACAGCTTCGACATGAGCACCGACTTGTCAATCTTGGCAGCGTCTTCCGTAAGAACAACGGCGAGCTTCTCAAGGGCGCTTTTGTTGAGCTCCTTCTGGGTAAGGTAAAGACAGGTGCGGCTATGCTGTGGGTAAAAACGTTATTGGGTTTCAGTCACTTCAGGACCTTATTGATAACTTACTGTGAGGAAACTGTCAGGTGTCTGTTCGGTCTCCAGCTTTGGGCACCCCTTGGTATTTCTATTCTTTTGTTCTTTGTCCAAGCTGAGTGCTTCTAGCATCTCTTCTACGGGAGTTTCTTTCAGGCATTTATCTTTGGGGGGATTATCAATAGCTGCAGTTACTGACTCCAGGATTTTCTTCTGATCCTTAATAGCTCCGTCAGCTTGGAGTTTCATCGCTGCTTTGCGCTGATCCCGCCTTTGTCGTTTCTTTTCAGCCGCTGTGAGAACTGGAGCGTAAGGCTGAGTTAGCGATTTGCTGGCCCACTTAACGTTTAACAGAGCATCCACCTTGGGGCAGATGCTTTTCTCATCGCCTTCCAAGGCGTCCTTGATGTCAATTAGCTCCACGGAGAGCGCTTTTCCCGAGCACATAATGATGTTCTCGTTGGTGGGCAAAAGCATTCCACACCACATGGGGCAGTGGTAGGTGATGGTTAGCGGTGGCTTATCCGTCGCGTTGCAGTTCCACAGGCACACCTTTCCCTCGATGTGGAAGCTAAGCAGCAAGTGCTTCTGAGTATAGCTCCACTTGAGCGAGGTAATCGACGCCTTCTCCGTGTTTGCCGTAAATGTGTGAAGCATTTTCCAGTTGCGCTCCGTGGGCTGGAACTCCATCACGAAGACGGATTTATCATTGCCTGACACTGCAAACTTATTGCTGTCCAGCGGGCACCAGGCTATATCCGTTACATACCGAGGAAGCAAAGCGGATTGGCGGATAAATGGTGTCCACGACTTCTCCATTCCCGAATCTCGCTCATGGAGCTGCAGTAGGCCATCATCGGTGCCAACAAAAAGGAACGAACCACGAACGCTGAGGTAACTTGGTCGAGCAATGCAATTTACAACTGTGGCCTCTGTAAGAAAATAAGAGTGGTATATTTACAAAAAAAATTAAATTAAAAAAATTGAATGCAGATTTGTAGAGAATTGCGCCAGAAACAGAGGTATGTCATTTAAAAATCCGATTAAGATAAGTTTCTGCATCACATAAGAAAAATAAAAAATAAAATAGATTTCTAAATTTGAATGCAGATTTGTAGAGAATGCGCCATAAACAGTTAGAGGTATGCAACTTAAAAACCCGATTAAGATCACTTGAGTTATGGAGTATTTAAAATTAAATTAAAATTAAAAAAAAAATATATAATTCTGTAACCGAGTTTCCGGACTATAATATACCCGTAACTCCGCTAGTGGAAGTGCGAAAGAGAAATTTCATAATTTTCTGGAATATCCGTACAAATTGCGAATAAAATTAAGAAATTAAAAAAAAATTGTTCAAGTGTGGGCGTGACAGTTTCGGACAGTTTGTGGACGTGTCAAAACTATTTATGGCAAATCGATAGAAATTTACAAGAATAAAAAAATATCCAAACATTTTTCAAAAATGTGGGCGTGGAAGTTTTGAGCGGTTTGTGGGTTTTACTCTACGAGTAACGGGTATAACAAGCTTAATGGTCTCCGAAATTAAAAGCTCGATGGGACGTGTAATTTGCGCTACTTTAAGAAAAAGAAATCGATTAAGCTGTAGCCAAGGGCAACAAATATAACAAGTATCAAAAACTTAGCAAGCAATCACGTTACACACTTCCTTTCATCGAAATAAATTAAATTGTTCTGTTTTTTGAAAATGCCGCGGCACAAAACTCTAGTGAGCATTGGTCATCGCATTATGAAGCGCTTCTATCAGTTGGATCTGAGGGTCGACAAGGAGTTCATCATCTACATGGTTCATCTGCTGGCGAGAGATCGGCGCAAAGGTCTCCTTAAGTGCGACCTCAATAAGCCCACCGCCTGTGCCATTGAGTCTTTCGTAAATACAATTGTAGATAGCTATGTGAATTCGAAAGATTGTACTATGGCCAACATGAAGATGGCTTGGGTGATGAAGAAGGGAGTGACCATAGACCTTGAATACGTCAAGAAGCAGTATGAGGAAAAGTTCCAAACGGAGCTGCAGCTGCTCATCAAGGATATCCTTCAGTATCCAGAGACTTGCAGTAAATTGCAGTTGGACCAGCTCTTCGCAAAGATGCAGGTCTTCATAGTGGTCTGCTACAATCTGGGCTCACCCAAGAACCATGTTCTGCTTAAACTTACTGCCCAGGCTCTCAACAGCGTCATCGGTCGAAGCGACCTGCAGAATTATGTGCTGAAGAAGAAGTACCATCGGCTGGAGTATCTTCAACGCTTGTCGGCCACCGTGGGCGGCATTGTAATCTATAACAACGATGGCCCAGATGGAGATCGGGAGAATGTAAGAAGTGGTACGTGCATATAGGGGAAACCAATTCAGATAGCAGTCTTTAAATCCTAATTCTGTACACTTCATAGTGGTTGATGACCTGGAAATGGCCCAAAAAAACACGGAAGCCGCCTTTACGGCCAGTATGGGGAAGGCGGTGAAGATGCAGTCTACTTGCCAGGCGGCCCTTGATGAACTCATACATATAGATCACAAGGACGAGACCTTTACCTACCGAGTGCCCCTCGAGCACCTGGATCGGCTTAACCAGTTTTCGGTGACCTACTTTATGCTACACCGCTGTCTGACGACTTTGAACGAACATTACCAGAAGACAGTCTACCTAATTGAAGTGGAGCAAAAGCGATATCAATGTGTGATCTGCAAGATTGACGATACCCTATCCATGCGCACCGCCATTGATTCGGAACTCATATTTGTAAGTGATGTATTCATTTCTATAAGAATAGCTCTAATTTCTTTACGCTTTCAGCCGCACTTTGTGTATCTCTCTCAGGTGTGGGGCAATCTGAACAATTTCCTGAACCACATTGTTGAACTAAACAAGCTTAGAGAGCAGGTGGAGGCATTGGTGGTCGACGACTTGATGACCTTGGCCAAGGCAACAATTGCCGAGCTGCAGGCGCTTAATAAGCGAATAAAGAAGCCTAAGGTCTGCACCTTTGAGGAGCGCATGGATGCCGTGAAGGAGCTGCAGACCGATGGAAACTTCTGCAAGCTCAATAAGGCAGATATAAAAGAGTTCTGCTCTCTAGCCATGTGCATTACCAACGGCCTGCTTATGCCGGCCCAGGTGACCAGAAAACTCTGCTCCAACGTGGACATTACTTTTGGTTTTCGGGACCCAAGATACGCTCGATTCGCGGAGCTACGATTTGAGCCTTTCATAGCCTCCTTCAGAAAAGTGGTTTTCAACAATGCCAACCTAGTCCTGCTGTTCAAACTAGACGATGCGTTGATAGAGCAGGAACTGCAGGATGTGATTATAGAGCCACCAAAGCAGTCAGATTTTGAGTGTCAAACAGAAATGGTCGTCACCAACGACTTATCGCCAGCCAACTGGATAAACGTAACATGGAATGCGTGGGATTATCACCGGGAGACAATCCACTTGGCCAATATACGTAAGCAGCAGACCAACGACTCGCAGACCAATATTAGTTACGGAAGGCGCAACGCACAGAATCAAACCTACAATTGTCGGCAACATAAGTAATTGGGCACAAAACATATACTCACCGGTTTTGGATTTGCTCAAGTCGAAAAACCCTAAAACACGATTCACGATAAAGTATATAAAGTGGTCCTGCCACACCAGGGAGTAGACTTCTTTCTTGTGCGGCGTCCGTAGGTGGGTCTTCACTTTCATGCGCTCCACATCAAGGATGCCCACCTGTTGTTGAGTTAGGTATTTAGTTTCCTAATAAAACAGATATACTCAAAGCCATACCGTTCCATCGAATGTGCCAAAGGCCAGTTCTAAGCAGTTTGGACTCCAAGCCAGGCAGTAGACGTTGCTGGACACATAAACGCTGTCGATGGGCAGGCAGCTGGTGGAGAGCTTCGATATATCAAAGAAAGCCACGCGGCGATCCGAACAACCCAAAGCAATTCTAATCGAGATGCAGTTCAATAACATCTGATCTGAGATAATAATCACATTAGCTTACTTGTTCATATCATCTGGGCACTCAGCCATCGCACGTACTCCAAATGCCACTGTCCCGTAAAAGGCAGCTACGCAGCCAGTTTGAGGATTCATCATTCCAATCTGGCGGTTGTTTCTACACAGCCATATCATCTCTTTTCTAGAGTCACAGGCAAAGGATACAATGTCTTGCAAATGGCAGCTGTGGCATTTGTCCTTGCTGATCTTGTACCGAAGCATCTTGCGGTCGAACTCCACTGACCAAAAGAATAACTGATGGCGGCTCAGGGAAACAATTACCTGGTCGTTCAGCCAATAGACGTTGTTAAGCTTGCCTGAAAAGATCACAGTCAAATTATGGCTTTTAATGGTTCTTCCCTTTCATTTACCTGCCGCCTTGCTTTTGCTGTAGTTCTTGCCAGCATGCGCTCCCGTATTGGCATTCCAGATCATCATGACCTCATCTCCATCAATGGACACGAGCAGCGTTTCCAGGCGAGCGCTGTTTACGGAAGCCGAGCTTATGGTCTCCGTGCTGATGGCCGGCACCACATGCAGATTACTCTGGGGCTCAGACTTGGTCTGCGGTGTTTCTGATGCATGCACCTCAGCCTGGTGGTAGATGTGATGCAGCACTTCTCTTTTGGGCTTTGCTGCCTCGCCATCGACGATCACGGCATCATCACTGGACGAGCTATACTGAATGACTTCGAGGCTGCCCTCGGTTGAGTCGCTGGCATCGTTCTTGTTACTAATGGTGCTAGCATCGCTTAATGGACCCGTGGGCTTTGTGGGCTCGCAGTCCTTCAGCGTGACCTCCACGTGCTGCGTTTTTTCTTCCTGGCGACTGGCCAAGAGATCCGCTTTTACACTCTCGCAGGCTTCAACGAAATCCAAGACAGCGGCACCGGCTGGCTTCTCCAGGCCCACAAATCCGCCGCCGGAATCTTCAGAGGACTTTCGGCGGTCAGCTATAGGTGCTCCGAACTCACAATCTAAATGATCAAAGTTGTATATATCGAAAGGGTCGTCGGATTCGGCTGCCTTGGATTTCGTCAGTGGTGGTGGCTTTGACTTGGGTTTCTCCTTCTGTGCCCCATTGCGGCTTCGCCACTCTTCGGCTCTGGATGCCAGATCGTTGATGTGCTCGTCCTGGGGAGCAGGCACCTCCCGCCAGGTCAAGCCACAGATGGGCGCTTTGTGGCCGTGAAACTTGTAGACGATGTTCATCTTGCGCAGATCGCAGACCAGCACATTTCCCAGTGCCGTTCCCACGGCAAACAAATTGTCGTTGTAGGGGGAACAGCGCACCATTGTGAGCTGATGATTTCGGGGCGAGATGAAAGTGGGACGACGGCAGTAGGTGTTGGATGCCACACAATAGATGACCAGGTCGCTGGCGTCCATGGACAGAATGTTACCATTGGCCAGGTAGCTCATCAGCACGGAGTTAGTAGTGTGGTGCACGCCGCGCACATCCCGCGCCTCGTGCTGGTGCTGATGAGCCTTGTGCCCGATGACGGCTTCGCCCAATCCGCAGTCCCACACCTGAACACTTAAATCGTCGCCCACCATGGCGAATGGCTTGGCCGGACCGCCGTTGCCCACGCCCCACATGGGACTTACGTCCAGGGCCAGGATGTTGATCCGCGTCGACATGGTCACCACTTGGGGCTGCTCTCCGTTTGCCGGAGGAGCGGATATGTAGTTGATGCAGCGAATGCCGGCGTACAGCAAGCCGCCGTCGGGAGCGGCGGCCGCCAAAGATACGTTGCCCGGCGGCGTGGGCACATTGTGGTACATCACCTGTGAGTTCATGGCGAGGGATCAGGACTTGGCATCGGCAGGATGAAGGAATATTTCCCGCTAACAGTTGGCGTCGTTCGGGGAAAAAAATTCGCCCAAATTGCTAGTGTTATAAAAGCTTCGATAGCTTTGCCAGTGCTGCCACCTTTTTGAAGAGGAGCATGCACGGAAGTGATGTAAATTTGTATCACAAATGTAGATCTGATTTATAAAGATAATTAATTACCATAAATAATTACTTAATGCTAACCTAAAAACTTTAGCTTTAGTATATTTAAATTACCCGCTTAAATTATGCCTTCTGTCTATCTGGCAACTCTAATAACTCTATTCCCTGTGAATGGCCACCAGCAGGTAGAGAAGAAGAAGACACACAATAACAACGCAAAAAAAAAGGTAGACAAATCTAGCAAATTGTAAAAGTAGCCGTGAAAAAAAATATAGCCAGCAACAATGGAAGCAAAGCGCGAGAGAAAGTCATCCCTGGTAGGTACATTGAAAATATAATCAAAGAAGAAAGAAATCCCTGATAGGAGTGCGATTTTCAGGCCCCACTTTCGCCGTGTCCCATTCCGGATATAACCGATGACGATTTGGTGAGCATTTCGGTGAGGGATCTCAATCGGACCCTCAAGATGCGTGGTCTGAATCGCGAGGAGATCGTCCGGATGAAGCAGCGCCGGAGAACTTTAAAGAATCGCGGATACGCCGCCAGTTGCCGCATCAAGAGAATAGAGCAAAAGGATGAACTGGAGACAAAGAAGTCCTACGAGTGGACGGAACTGGAGCAGATGCACGAGGACAACGAGCAGGTGCGCCGTGAGGTCTCCAACTGGAAGAACAAGTACAAGGCGCTGCTGCAGTTCGCCATCCAAAACGAGATTCCCATTCCAAGCGAGCTGGAGGGCTGCTGAACGGAACGATTGCCCAGTCACATTCCTGTTTCTGTCAAAATTTCAATAAACCCTAAATGAAAACACCTGTAACTAAAGTACAATAGCTGGCAAATACCCTTTTGTAATAAAAGCAATCTGCTTAAGAAGCCCTGTATCTTGTTCGTTGAAGCACCCTGTATTTAGCATAAACAAAACTCGTGTCGGCGCTCGCTGCGAATGCCAAAAGATCCGGAACGCACAAGGAACTCGGCAAAAGGCTGGTTATGTATTCATCTTGATAGCTCCACGCTCCAACCAGTTCATCCATGGCATTTCGCTTCTTTGGCAAGTCCTTGCTGTACGCCCTGCCCCTGGGCGTCACTTTCCTGGACTGCGTTGGCTATGTGGCCAGGGTGGATGGTGAGTCGTCCGGAGTTCACCCGATCAAGTGTCGATAACCCATCCCGACTTTCCACAGGCATCTCCATGCAGCCCGCTCTCAATCCCGTGCCGGATGAAAAGGACTATGTGTTCCTGCTCCGCAATAGTCAGGTGGAGCGCGGCGACATAATATCGCTCATTTCACCCAAGGATCCCGCCCAGAAGATTATCAAGCGCGTGGTAGGGCTGCAGGGCGACGTGGTTTCCACGCTTGGCTACAAGCACGAGATCGTCCGCGTTCCCGAAGGTCATTGTTGGGTGGAGGGCGACCACACGGGTCACTCCATGGACAGCAATACCTTTGGGCCCGTCGCCCTCGGCCTGATGTCCGCGCGGGCAGTGGCCATTGTGTGGCCACCGGAACGCTGGCGAGTGCTGGAGAACGAGCTGCCACGGCGCAGGAGGCCCATACAGGCCTCCAAGAACACCAGCAACTACTACAACTAGACTGACCACCAGGCGGAGAGCCTGCGCCGAAGATAGTTCCAAGTGTGTACATACAGAAATAACCATATATTTTATAATCAATTGTTGTGTTCCCGCATGCAAAGCAAAGTAGGATGTTCCAAAGTAAAAATTAAAGTTAAAAGCCAAAGAAACTGAATAACTTTTTAAACGAAACAATTATAATTTATTTGGATAGCTCCTATACTAAAGTATCTTTCGCGCCCGGATGCCGAACTCCTCCATTAGGCTGAGCGTCGGCTTTAGAGCGACTCCGGCCCGCACAATTTCAAAGCAGCCAGGAGTGGCCAGATCAATGACCGTGGAGGCCAGTCGCCGCTCCTCGGTCAGTCCGATCTGACCGGCATCAAAGACGGCGCCCAATTGGGGCCAAAGTGAGCGGAACTCGGACACCTGCAGACTGCTGGGTGCGCTGGAGCGATTGGCGCTGGTGAGGGCTAGGGGCTGTTCGTGCCACACGGCGCACAGGTCGCGCATGAAATTGAAGTCCGGAATGCGTATGCCGATCTTGGAGGTGCTGGGATTAAGGAACCTGTTGCTCAGCTGGGCCGTTCGCTCGATCACGATGGTCAGGGGGCCCGGGAGCAAACGAGTTAGCAGCTCGTCGCTGAGATGGGCTGCCTGACCAAAGCGTCGCAACGCCCCGATGTTGTGAACGCAGATGGCAACGGGCTTGTGTTCATCCCGGCCTTTAATCTCGTAGAGCCGCTGGATGGCTGTCTCGTTATTGGCATCGCAGGCCAGGCCATACACGGTATCGGTGGGCAGGGCAATCACCTGTCCACTTAGCAGGCACTGACGGGCCAACTGAAGAGCAGTCTCGTCTCCCACCGGGCACACTGAAGTCCTCAGCTCGCTTGCTTGGTGCTGCATCCTGCTGGATGTGTGGTAATGTCTGGAGGCCTGGACAAGACGAAGGAGGTGCGTTTGAAGGCGGCGCATTAGTCTCGCCAGGTGTGGTTGCACTCGTGGTTGCAGCACTTGTAGAACGTGGTCATGGGCTCATCCGCCGACCGCGTCTGGATTTGCATAAAGTACGCCCGCTTATGGCTGCACGTTGGACACTCTGCGTCTGTGGAGTCAACGTTTTCCCAAGCCGCCTTACCGCCCAGAACGTGATCCACCTCCTGCAAACACAACACAACCCAGATATCAGAAATACATTGCAAATTGCATCATCCATGGGAAACCGCTCTTACCTTAAGGCGGGGAAAGGTTTTCGCGGAGATTTTCCGCCTGATCTTTGATATGTACGGACACGTGTTGCACGTGAAGCGGTGGCAATTGGTGTCCTCCTCAATAATCAAAATATTTCCGCACGATGGGCAAAAAAACAACATAGTTTCGGAGAATCCGAATCCGAGTTGTTTAGTTTTATTTGATTTGAACACGTTGAGTTCTCAGTGTGGCCGTAAAGAAGTTCAAATATACCAAAGCAAATACAGCAAATATACTGCAACATTTTAAGCGGTATTAGCTAATAAAAATTGGTTTTTTTTAAGACAAGGGAAAAGTAATACAAGCTTATAATCATTTATAAATCATTTGAAAACACTGTTCACATTACTGGCAGTTTTCATTTTATACATTTATTGTGTTGCTAGCGCCTATTACGTAGCCCTGGAATATACGAAATGCCGGCGTTTAAGCTATGGTATTTTTAATGTTGAAATGTACGTATTTTCCAGCTTCCTGTTTACGGTCATACTAATAGCATCTTTTAAGAAATTTTGTCGGTTTTTCAACAAACTGTTAGAAAAAACAATTTTTGCAAGACATTTGAGCAGAAGTTTGTTATTAATTAAGATAATACATCATGTCGGCCGATGTGCGTGATATTCTGGACATGGAGCGTGCCAACACGCCCGAGGTGACGAGGGATTCCTTTCTGGCCACCAAGAAGCGCAACTTTGAGCGGTAAACAAATGCAATCACATGAGTGCGATTTCTTTATCAACCAGGTTTTTAATCATGTCAGGACCAAGACTGCATCCCGTCGTCCGGAGGGAATGCATAGGGAGGTGTTCGCCCTGCTCTACACAGACAAGAAAGACGCTCCGCCTCTCCTGCCCACGGATACCGCTCTGGGGATCGGAGCAGGCTATAAGCAGACGAAGGCCCGCCTGGGAATGAAGAAGGTGCGCAAGTGGGAGTGGGCGCCGTTCTCGAATCCAGCGCGCAACGATTCAGCGGTTTTTCACCACTGGAAACGAGTCACGGACAATTCCAGCGACTATCCGTTCGCCAAGTTCAACAAGCAGCTGGAGGTGCCCTCGTACACGATAACGGAGTACAATGCCCACTTGCGGAACAATATCAACAACTGGAACAAGGTGCAGACAGATCACCTGTTCGACCTGGCCAGACGGTAGACTCCTCAACCCATATTTGCTAGCAAAAATTGTAAGCCATTTGATTTGTAGGTTCGATCTTCGCTTTATTGTGATGGCAGATCGCTGGAATCGTCAGCAACATGGAGCCAAAACGGTAGAGGAGCTCAAAGAACGATACTATGAGGTGATAGGCCTGCTCGCCAAAGCCAAGAATCAGACGAGTGAGAAGAAAGTATTTGTTTATGACGCCGAACACGAACGGCGCCGCAAGGAGCAACTGGAGAAGCTGTTCAAACGTACGACACAACAGGTAGAGGAGGAGCAAATGCTGATCAACGAGATGAAGAAGATCGAGGCTCGTAAAAAGGAACGCGAGCGCAAGACACAGGACCTGCAAAAGCTCATTTCGCAAGCGGATCAACAGAATGAACACGCATCGAATACGCCAAGCACTCGAAAATACGAGAAGAAGCTGCACAAAAAGAAGGTTCACCAGCAGCCGCGTCCCTCCAAGGTAGACTCGGTGGTGAACGCCATAGAGATCGGTAGCAGCGGCATCAAGTTCGCCGACCTGCGTGGTTCCGGCGTTTCTCTGCGCTCGCAAAAGATGAAGCTGCCGGCAAATATCGGCCAGCGCAAGGTGAAAGCCCTCGAACAGGCCATTCAGGAGTTTAAAGTTGGTGAGTCAAAGCGTTATAAGACTCGCTGGCTGGCGCTAATTGGCTTTATCTTTGTAGATCCCGCTCCGCCGCCCACGGAGGACATTTGTACCTCCTTCAACGAGCTTCGTTCCGATATGGTATTGCTCTGCGAGCTTCGCACCGCCCTGTCCACCTGCGTCTACGAAATGGAGAGCCTCAAGCACCAATACGAAGCCGCCTGCCCGGGCAAGGTAAGTCTCCCGACTGCAGCAATGGCACCTGAACCAAGGTGGCTAATTGGTTTTCCCTTAATCAATGCAGACACTGAACATCCCGCCCTCACTGGTGCCCATCAAGACCGAAGCCCTGGACAATAGCACAAATTAATTAAGTTAACGCGGCCCGTTTCCACTCAGATTCCCCAGACGCCGAAGTGTGTGCGGCGTGCTAATCATTGTAACCCGTTTTCCACTGTCCATATTTGTGCATTTGCGCTACTCCCAGTCCGCATGGGGAAATAAATGGATAAACAAGAAAATTGTTTTGCGGCACACTCAATGTGAAAATCAAATAGCCCACGGCCAACGATGGCCAAGCAGATGCCATGTCGAGTGTGAGAACTTTTTCCCCAGTGCTTGATTTATTTTCCAGCCAAGAAATGCTCGCTTAGTGGCTCTTATTTGGGTTAGGCCAGCAACAGCACGGTATGCGATCTTTGGCGAGCCTAAAAAGAGAACCGAGCCATGTTCAATTCGACAATGCCCGATGCACGAGGCCTCATGCCCGATGCTCGATTCCTGATGACTGCCCACACAATTCGGATGTAGATGCAGAGGCGGAGGCGGCAGTCCATTCATCGGACCAGTATTTGTGAATGAACCGACTGCGAAGGCAAACACAACACCCAGACGAACCAAAAAACGAGAAGCGGAGAGGAAAACGCATATGAAATCATTCTGTTGGCGGCTCGACCTGCCTTACCTGAGCGTAGGCCGCTCAGTCGAGTTTCAGACGTCGTCGGGACCAGTTCGTGGCTGTTGATTGCTCCTACCGTTTTTGTGCTTGCCGCATGCAACTCGAAGAGTACGATTCTGTGAAAATGCTAATTTAACCAAATACTCAAGTGGTCGTTGGTGACGTCGGTCGGTGCAATCGGAATTGTCCGCCAAGCGCTACCTGTTCGTCTTCATCATCATCGTCCCTAGCCCAGTCGCCTAAAACTCTGGGAATCCTGCCGGGGGGCAAGACAAATAACGCATCCGTTTCCGGTTCTTTCTGTTGATTGTTACCTATATATACATACGTACATACCTGCCTGCAGTCCCTGTCGTTTTTCATGAATGAAATTTTAATTTCGTGTGTGCGCGAGTGTGTCTGTGTGAGCGGCAAGTCCAGCTTGAGCCCGAACTCCAGCGGTGTCAACTGACGGCCCACCGATCGCATTGTCATCAGTGCACCGTAAAGATCTTTATCGCATTTTGAGTTGAGTACAAACGTTCTGGAGCACAGGGCGAGACCCGTCTGTCGGTTATCAGGTAGAAAACGGAAACGTTGCCCCGGCCAGGTTAATGCGGCTTATTGTTCTATGAACGCTGCCGGCACCATCGCTCTGTTTAAGTTTCGCACGCTGATAAAGAGGACCTCGCCCATAATGCGGCCAAAGCTCAGGTGAGTCGTGTCGCTGGTCTCTGCGTTAATTTGATGGCAAATAAACATTTATGTCGCTCCGAATAGACAGACGCCCACAACGATTTATGCGATGGAAATCAAAGTGGTCTGAATACCATATTACTTTTTGACGAATTTTAAAACTCTCTCTCACAGAAATTAGCACCTTTTAATCTAATAATAGCCGCGGACTCGAACGCAGGCTAATCGCGAACTTGATTCCGCTGCGGGCTCATAATGAACTCGTATTAAAATTCAGAGATATACTGATTTCGATCAGCTCAAAAGTCATTTAACGCCGCCCAACGCATGGCACTTCCGTTGTGTGCGTTTGTCTCAAATTTCGTATAACTTCACGGGCTAATGTTTTCTCAATTCACCTGAGAAGCCCACGCACTTCGAGAGCTCAAGGGGAAAGAGACAATCGAGGAAACCCACACACGGAGGCTCCACTGTTTTCCCCGCTCAGTTTACGCGCAATTAGCGCTTTGTTGTTGCTTCTCCAACCTCTTCTAATTTTATATAACTCATCATTTTCACAGCGGGCAGCTCTGGATGCTCGCGTTCAACTTACGGCGACAATGAAATAGGCAAAGGAAAAGACTTTTTTTATTTACATTTCATTTTTGAACGCCCACAATAATAACGAAACCTCCGAAGACAAAAAAAAAAAGATTGCTCATAATTAATGTTTATATAATTTTTTTACTGCTTTACATGCGGCTCATTAGCCGCCTGGCTTAGGCTTTGGAATCCACACACTCGGTGTCTGTTCTTCTTGGCTTGACATGGCAAGTTCGTTGCCTAAGTCTTTTGTTTCGCCAACCGTGGGCGACCGCTTGATGCGGGACAAAAAATGTATATACCTCTATGTTTGTATATATATATAAAAAGCCAAGGAAAAGAGATAAAATAAGAGACATTTGTGCTACTTACTTGCTGGTGCTGCTGCTGCTGCTGCTGTTGCTGTTGCTCCACAACCAGTTGCCAAATTTGGCAATGGGAGCGCAACGACAGCTGCCTACTGCCCACTTACTTTTTGTGCTCAAAGTGTGTCGCTGTCATCTGACGATCCAATGAGCTAATGTTTTTGGGCCCCCACATCTCCACCAGCAGACAAGGGAAAGAGCTGATGATGCTCTGCTGACTAAGAATGTATGTTAGGATCTTAGGGCTTCGCTGCTTTTTCTAGCAGTGCATGCATAACTTATACAGCCATTCACTTAGCATACTCCTCCGCAGCATCCGAGCAATTTCTTGCCATACAACTTTGGTCTGTCTGGCATTTGCATTCGTGTGTGGGCAGCTAGCTGTTGGTGTGGGCTAGACCAACATCTCCGGCGGTATCTATCAGCCAACTGATGTCGCATAATATATTTAATTTAGTTTATTTCGAGCTCATTTTCCTGCCATGTCGACTTTCTTCTCCTTCAATATTTCCCCCAACATTTTTATTGAGTTTTGATATCGCGCCAGCAGCGATTTCCATTTTATTGGCTTGCTGCCTCTAAAGACTGTGTGTTTTGGCTCGACTTGTCACGGCTTTCGAAATGTCGCAATTAACAGTCGATTTAGCATTATGCACATGCGTTGGCGGCCTCCTCGTGGCTCAACTGGCTTTCTGAGGCTTGCGTGGGCTGTGAACTTGGTTTCTTAGGTACGTTGTTGTCTCGGATGTGAAGTTTTTCGGGGGAATGCCGCGGAAAGTTACAAAAGAGGCCCAGCTTTTGGGTGGCACGTTTCTCTATGGACACGGTATTTACACCTATTCATATTTTTTGTTGAATTAAGTTTAGCTTGCACTCAATTACAAAGCCGCAGGCTTGTCTGCTATAATTAAATCAATGACTTCAATTGGCTGCTCAATTCTTGGTGCTTTCCTTTGAACGAATATGAATTTTAGCTTAATGAATTATTCCCCTCCTTTCTGATAATATGATGTTTGAGTTTATTATATGGCATGGCGAACGTTAAGAATATAAAAATGCTCTTATAAGCAAGCATTAAGTAAATGAAGCACAGGCAAGTGAAATGAGCTGCAGGAGCGAACGGACCAGAGCCCAAACAATGTCCATAAATTTTGAGCTCAAATTGCTTTTAGTTGTTCGCAGCGGCTGCCGTCGGCCATATTCATATGCAAATGGCATACAAAACAAAAAAAAAAAGAGAAAAAACAGGCACACTCGGATTTAAAGACATTTTGGACCAGAACGGGGCAGCGAAAAATCCAATTTAATTTAAATTAAACACAGCCTGCTCCAAGTTCATTCATGTTCATGTTCAGACGGAGGCTGCGAGCCATAAAGTGCAAGATTTGGTAAATAAAATAAAAATGCAAGCGGACAAAACCCGGCTTAAGCCATTCCGAATGGTTTGTTTACCTTGCCCCAGGGGAAATCGCTTCGCTTCGCTTCGCTTCGTATAGGATCGGATCGGATGGGATCGGATTAGCCAACTGTTCTTCCCCCGACGGATTACCCATATTATTTTATTGTCTAGCATTTTGTTTTATTTCCCATATTGGCCTCATCTGGCTGAACAAAAGAATCAACTTGCAGCGACTGCTGTCACTTATTGGTTACTTTGTCCGCGATTTGGTTAATTGTTCGAGTCTCGGCACTTTGCCGACCAGCTGCCCACGTGTATGTGTTCAATTAAAAAGTAATTTGCCCAGCGCAGGCAGCTCGACAAACAAAGGCTAAAACGGCAAAAACAGCCAAAACCAGAGACGACAGCCAACCAGCCAACCGCCAACCAAACAGCCAGCCACCCACACGTTTCCGTTGACTTGTCGTCGGCCCACTCTTAAAAAATAATACTCACTAATTTTATTTCTCGGATTTGTTGCTTTTGTTAGCCCCCCTCCATTTTTTTGTCGCTTACAACTGAAACAAGTTTGTCAGACCTGTGATTTGCAGTTCGCTTTGACAATATTACCAGCTATTTGAAAATACCAGCGAGCTAACATTAAGACAGATGTTGCTGGAAGAGAACATTTGTTTAGGCGCTTAGGTGCTTAAACTATTTTCAAATGCGGTTCAGTGGGAAAAGTGTAGTTTAGTTAATGAATTTAGTTTTCATATACACAGAAATTTAGCTTATACTGAGCAAATAACTCACTTTATAATTATCTAAAGCAGATTAAAAGCCGACAGCTTTCGCCACCGCATGAAACGAATGTCAAATAAACTGAAATAAAAAGGCTGATAAAGCTTTGAGTGCAATTATTCGAGTATTGACTCATAAATACGAATGGAAATTTGATATTTGATATCCTCGTTCGAATGCCAACAGCATCCGTTTCCGTCTTAATAGAGAGACGCTGGACTCTTTAGTCATTTAGGGACTGGTTTTTGGGTCCTTGAAAGGGGAATGGGATTTGGGACCAGGATACCAGGACACCAGGGCACCAGGATAGGCATCACAATTAAATCCCTTTTGCGACCTTCTTCACACAACTTGAGTTTTCTGTTTCCTGTCCTTTTGTGTCTACTCATTTTCCCCTTTTTTGGCATGCTAAATACCAGGCAGACCACAATTGTTGATGCTGGTGTGGCTACTTCAGTTTCGAAAGCAGCTGTTTTGGTTTTCCAATTGTATTTCTTTCATTTTTCAGACCTCACGTCTGTGGCTGCCACTTTTGCGTGACATTTTGACCTTTGGCTGGCTTTGCAGCAACTTTTACTATTTTCATGCTAGGCATAAATTTCATTTGCCACACACACACACATACACACTCATTCAGTGTGTGCCTCATTTCGATGCGCTTTCAACACTCGAACAATGCCCCAGCAGATTGATATTCAATATGCCCCAAACCAAGCCGAAATAAAATAGGAAAGAAATGAAAATAAAATAATATAAAATAGCAAATTACTAATTTCGCCTTTGGCGTAAGCAACATGCTGCAGTCATTATGATTAGCTACATGTTGCCCAATTTGCTGGCAGCAACAGTTGCTGCTGTTTTTTTGCTCGCTCGTTTGCGGTTAAGGAGTCTTAAAAAATAAAATATATTACGAATAAATAATTAGGCAACACAATTGCAGCTGTCGCCAAATTGCGCTCAACACTTTGCTACACAGGAAAAAATATATGTAGGTTGCTCTACGATGCATTTTCCATAGACCAAGTTAACAAAAGCTAAATTGATTACTATTCTCTTGTTGTACTAACATTTAGCTGTATAATTAACTTCGAAGCTCAAAGAGCAACTACCATTCGTTATCTACCTACCTGCAATTACTTTTAATCTTTTTTTTTGAGTTTTTTTTTCCCATCTATGGCCAAAGAAGGCGAGTTAACGAAAAACGCGTTTTTAATTGTTCAGTGGCTTATCGCTTGTTTTGGCCATTTTGGGAGCTGAAAAATGTTTGGCAATGGTGAGAGGAATAAATACAAGAAACAAAATAATAACATTGGTGGTGTGGTGTGCCAGTTAAGCCTCAAATTATGTGCAAAATAAATAAGAATCGTTTTTTGTTACGATCCGCGGCCGGCCAGCAAATGACTGAGATTTCCAATCAGTTTCGAAGTTTGCGGCAAGTTTTCAGCGTCAGCTGCACTCACACCCATTTCGCGGCATCATTACCATATGGCTGTATCTCTCGATCTTCATGCAGCATCATCAGGCAGCACAGGCGCTCCGTTCCAATGCCGTTACCAACGCAATCCATTTCCAACCATTTGGCCGTGCTTTCACCAATATACCAGGCCATATAGCACACACATTTTGCCATCTTATGTGTATACCAGAGAGTTTATTTCCGTTGACGTGCCTTAATTTCAGTCAGTTTGGGTCTGGCTCTTGCCGCATTCCAGTTGTTCCTGGTGCTCGGCTCTCTGTTTTGGGCTCCGATGATGATAATGGCCATGTTGATGACGATGGCGCTATGAACCGAGCGCCTACACAGCAAACAGCGCTGATTTCGAGCTCGCAGTCGAGCGGGTTTCTCAGCTAGGATGGCGGCTAGGCGTAATGTTGCTAACCAAAAACTGGATTCTCTCTAATATGCTGATGTTTATTCTGCTTGGCCCAATCAAAAGCAAATACAAATTAAATCAGTCGCAAACTAGACCGATTGATTCCTAGAGTGCATTTCAAATTCGCCTACAGCCCGCAGGCGATGCGGATGTGTGGGAGCTGACAGCTCTGGGTCCAAATGAACAATCAGCCCGAACTGGCGTCTCCAGTCTGCACACATGGAGGTGATGGCGCCGGAGGAGCTCAACTGGTTGTGGCGGCTTGATTAGCGAGTCCGTGCTAAGTCTGAAGCTAAACAGACCGCAAGTTGGCCCGTGGATCTCGCCAGACGGATATGGGATGTGTTTTGATTCGAGGCAGTGTCCAATGTCCAATGCTCCTGCTGAGTCACTGGCGACAGGTCAGCGATGGGATCTCCGGTTTCCACGATCATCGGCGGGAGGTGGGCGGCATGGGGCGTGGGGCGTGGGGCGTGGCATTTTATGCATAATTAGCCACACTGAGGACGGGTAGGAAGCCCACAGAATCTGGCTGGGGGGACAGCGGAAATTAAAGGCACTCAAACGTTTCGAATCGTTGACCAGTTAGCGTGACAGAGGTGGAGTTGTGCTGAGCTGCATTTTAAAATATTTTTATTGTTGAGGATGTTGCCGGTGTATACGCAATGGTCAACACAACACTTGACTTGTTGTCGCTGCACAGAAAGAAATACTTATATACTATACTACTATTTATTTATTACAAACAAAGAAGTTAGGTTTAAAAAACAACCACGATAATAAATATTCAATTATATCACCCTTTATCACCCATTTGGGGACAAGTATCGCGATTATTGTTTTCGGTGTGTAATTGAAACAGCAAAACTCGGATTTATGTTGACCACGTACATATGCAAAGCGCATTCTAATGGAACCGGCGAGCCAGGGTTTCCTCTGGTTATGTTTGGCCATTGTGGTACAAAGTTACGCTCTGATTTTTGAGCCTCCACCTGTTATTGTTTGCCCTGGGCTTTGCACGGTTCCCTGATGATCCAATGGAGATGCCCTGCGGTGCGTTGGCAATTGTTGGCCAGAAACGGAAACGCCGCCTTTTGTCGAGCGGAAATGCAAAATGATATTGTTCGCCGGGCAGCGGCGAGAACCCTACTTGATATGATTGACTTTGAATGGTATGGTATGGTATCGGGTTGCAGTCTGTTGCACTGCAGCTCTAGACTATCAATTACCACCCAGTTGCAGTCGCAGATGTCATTGGAAAGTGCCATCAAGATCCCAACGCCCAAACAAAACGCCAGGTCGCCCACTTGGCAGCCCTCAGTCTCCGATTTGCGCTGTGCGATGCCCTGTGTGTGTGGGCACCAGCCAAGAAATGCAACTCCGACCAAGGAATTATGCAAAGCATTTATGTACATGTACACATTTCGTTTAAGTTAGGTGTTCAAGTTGCACATAGGAATAGGGGTTCAGCCCATGATGAATCCACGAACTGATCGCAGCGGAGACAGGCTGCGCAGGTTGCAAGCCACGCGGAGATTGGGCAGATTCTGAGGATTGCGGCAGAAGCGATCCCAGCCCTTCCAGTACTTGAAGCCTTCCCGTTCCTGAATCATTCTGGCGCAGGCGATGTCGTCGCTTATGTCATCATTGGAGAAGTCTGCCAAAAAGGGGGGTTTATTGAACTTGTTATAGGAGCCAGAACCAATTTTCCGAAATATAATGAAATTTATGATATAAATAGGGTAACTAAATGGAAATTGATTTATTGAAAATTTGCAATTGCTTCCATCTGTGCTGGAATTATTATTGTCTTACCTTCACATTTCTTGTTGCACTGCCCTCCTTTTCGTCCTTCGGTGCAATAATCCTTGTTGTTAATCTGGAAGAGGCCATAGTTCTTGCTGTCGTTTCCCTTATTCGTTACTTTTGTGGTGTCCAGGTAACTTTCGTGCTCTACCAGGCAGATCCCTGACAATGCAATTCGTCCTTAATTCAATGGGTTTCTTGACAATTGGAAATCACTTACAGTTCGAAATGAAAGTCTTGTCGAAGTTGTAGTTCTCCACCAGAACTCTTGTTAGCTCGCAGCGCTGATATTTTTTGGATTCCACGTGCTCTATTCCCAGCTGCAGTAGGATCAGCACTGGTACTATCCATAAGATAGAAGTTTTCATGTTTAACAGATCTACAAGGAGAAGGCAACATCGATTTCATTGTAGGGTAGTTGGCTGCGTTTTACGTATGATCCTCATTATTTATGGACATACTTAATTCCTCACCCAAGCAGTTCAAAGAGTTCTGCTGTTCGTATAAACTGATTGTTTTTATATATGCACTTGCGCATTCGGTTTTCGATTACTTAACAATCTTTGAAAGTGTTGAAAAATCAATGCCCAGTTGGCATTCTTAGTGCAGATGTTTTGGCATGTCCTTTCTTCTATTTAACACCAATCAGTATTATGTGTAATAAAAAGCGCTCACAAATTATCATTATATACGCTTTTGTTTACTCCCACGCGATTTCAAAGCCTTGCATGTTTTTGTATCTTTATAATTTTTATCGGTGTATACACAAATATTTCAGCCATTCTATCTGAAGATATGTCTATTACGTTTGTTTACGTAAAAGAGATTTATAAAGTTAATTCGTATTCAGTTATCAAGCGATTTACATCATTTGTTGTTAAAATCATATTTATATTATCATTTGTGGTTTAGTATATGAATATTACCTGTTTTCTTTTTAATTATCAACAATTTTTCCATAAATTAGTATTTTTTAATGGGCTTTTTTGTTTCAGTAGAATTGCCATGCTGATTACGTGTAAGTCAAGTAATTAAAATAAGGGAAATTATGACATTTGTATGTAAATAATAAAAAGTATGATTTATTCACAACAGTTAAACTTGTCAAGGTTACAGAGAATCCGAAAAAACACGAAATAAATTCAAAGATTTTTTCAGGCCTCCTTCATATAGGAAAACCACTGTACACGTTTCACTTTTTATTGCGATTTCCATGCCTGCATATGTAATAATGAGTTTGAGTTACTTCCTCTGGCAAAACACTTTTACTTCAGCAAACAGTTTGTTTACTTTGTCTACCTAATTAACGCAGAACAACACTGTTCTGGGCAGCAGGAAACGAGTTTGTGAGGGGAGCGCGAGTATCTGTATCTGTATCTGAGTCGTCTTACCGCGTTTCGTTTTGGGATGGCGTGCTTTCAAACGCATGTGTCTGTATGATTTGCACACCCGATCGGATCCGATGAGAAGCTAGCCCGCCGGTGTGACGCTGCTGACCCGAGAATAAGTACTGAACGCCCAAGTATTTCTCAGATACAATTGCGGCTCAGTTCGCTTTCGAGTCGCGGTAGCTCTCTCCCAAAAACGCCGATCGCAGAGCCCCAACCAGCGAAATGAATTTGCTCGGCAGTCTGATACTGCTGATAAGGTGCTCGCTTGTCACGGTTGATATGCCTCAAGTGATTTCGAAAGCATCGGAGAGGGTTTTGGGCAGGTCCGTATGTCCCAAACCCATCGTAATAATTATGAATGACAGAGTTCATCAATCGAAGAAGCCTGAGTTCAATGATCCATACTTATGAACTTATACCTAAGCGCAATTTCCGCTTAAAAGATACTACAGCGTTTTATGAACTTGGTCTAGCTAGCTACTATGTTTATTTTACGATTTTGAGGAGATTAAAAGGCAAGCGAAATGTATTAACAATAATCGTGAGGAACTTTTAAGGGTTATCAAAAGGGATATCCACAGTTGATATGTCTTTCATCAGTAAAAAAAATAGTATAACATTTCCTTATTCCCTTAATACGCAATATTCTATTATTATATTTGAATATTGACAAAGGGTATTGATTATAACACGGGAAACAAACACAATTTTGCGATTGCATCCGTGATGCAGATTGACTGATAGCGGGAATTCCTGGAAATGCTTTAATCATGCGATTCGGAAAATAAATACACCTTATTAAATGTGATTGACTTAGGCTTTATGTGAAACTTTAGCAGCTATGAGTAGAGTTAGTTAAGGCTAAGAGCGAGTCGAAGTGCAGTCCTAGCATCGCGAGACATCGGGCAGCGTGCGCCCACGACATTTGCTCATCCATCCGGGCCAGGCCTGAAATCCATGGCGGTTGAAGATCTGCATGGCACATCGTGAGTCATCCGAGATCTCATCATTGAGGAACTCTGCAGCGGACGGGAGGGGTGACCATAGTTATCCGCACACTATATATGTGGGTGTTTTGGGGAATGCGGACTCACCTTCGCATTTGATGTTGCAGATTCCTCCACGACGACCTTTGCGACACCAGTTTTTGCTGTTAATCTGCGAAATTGCGGATTAGCTGTGAGCGCTCTAAAACATGTATATTCGATAAGGAACTTGAGTTGACCCACCTGGAATAGTCCATAGCTGACACTCTGGTTGGGCAGCTGCATGGATTTGGATGTACTGCGTCCACTCTCCGCTTCCACCAGGCAAACCCCTTTTGGGGAAATTCAAATGGTTATTTATATGCCCCCTCATTCACTTAATTGAGATACATTTACTTACAGTTTGATAGATAACTGCGGGGAAAGTCATGACGCAACAGCTCCTTGGCCAATTGACAACGTGTCAGCAGCTTGGACTCGGTCTCCCACTGCGAAAGCAGAAGCAGATTGAGCACCAGGACGAGCGCACCACCTTTGGGCAAGTGACTGGCCATGCTGGGTTATGGGGGGCTTGGACTGATGGGGACCACTGCTAATCCTTTTGGGCTCGTGAGATTCCAGAGCGCTTCCCTCCGCGGCAACTGCGAGCACTGGGCACTTTGCTGCGGAATTATTTCTACGGCACTGGATGCGTAGCGCCCGAAATCTGGGTTTTTAAAGCCTCGCACGCAGTTTTTGTTTTCTTCTGGAAGTGGGAGGCGACATTCGGGAGCGGTCTGGTGACATGGAAAAAAATGTGCGGGCTACTCATCAGTAGGGATACTCGCCAGTTTCAATATAAACCATGTTTGTACAAATTCGGCTTGGCTGTCTCGAAAGTATCTCCATGTTTGGGTGCTTAAAATATATGAGCTTATATTTTTTAAGCATGTAAGATTAGTAAAAAGCGGCCTAGTTTAGCTCTCAGTGCATTCAATAAATCGCTTTGATTGCGTTAAGCTGTAAATTGGCAAATTGTCTTGCAGAGATAACAATGGGAATCTTTAGCCCGAAACGCATCCACTGGATAGTGGACACAGATGCACTGTGTGGGTGTTTGTGTGTCAGAGTGTCAGTGACAACTGCGGCTTGACCTAAAAACGCATGATCTGTTCATGTGCGAGGAGAGCAAGTGCATCCCGCCCAGCATCCAAGCATCCAAGTGTTTTCGTTTTTCAATGCTCGTCCGACTAATTTCCATGAACATTTTTCCACTTACAGTCCCATTCTCATGCTCTTGCTGCTGGGCACTTTGGTAGCGGCCAATGACCTCAAGGATCTGCTAGAGGACAGCACCACCAGTTCCAGCACCTCCACCACCACCACCACCACCACCACCACCACCACCACCACCCCCCCCTCTCCCCTTTCCTCGCCCACCACGCCCACCGCCTATGTAGTTTCAGCGGCGGTGGTTCCCGCCCTTGTTTCCGTCAGAGGCAAGTCCAAGTCCACATCCGGAAAGTATGTGAACAAGAGCTCGCCGAGGAAGCGTAAGGCGGAGCAGGTGTCCTCGCTGCCGCTGCCCGTGGACGATGCCCTCATGGAGTGGAAGTGCCCCAACATCACGGGCACCCGGAACGCGGAACTCGAGTGCGGATGCGACCTGCCCCACACACTTCGGTGCAACATTGATCTGCACGGATTGATGGTGAGAGATACTTTGCAATTTTCTATTTCTACAGTTAAATTGTATATGCTTATCGCCGTAACACTAATAGCCATGAAACCTTTTAAAAAGTAGACTAAGCTTTGATTGATAAATTTCTGTTCTTATTGTAAATTGTATTAGTAGCACAACAGGATTTCTTCTACGGTTCGTATTGGACTTAGTTAGCGTGCTATCTTGAAATTCTTAGTTGTATATTTACCTGTGATTTCAAATTCGAATGCACCTATCTTATCAGTATTTCTAATAATATTTTTGATCTCTACTTGGATTTGAGTAATTTAAAATCACATATGGGCAGTGGCGTCTTCAATTGACTCCGTGGCGCAACGGTAGCGCGTCTGACTCCAGATCAGAAGGTTGCGTGTTCAAATCACGTCGGGGTCAAAAAAGTTGATCAATAGGATATATTTTTTGTAGAAACACATAGCAAATTATTGAAAAGGCGGATATATATATAAAACATATAAAACATGTAGAAAACCTACATAAAGTCTCTTTAAATATAATATTATCGGAATGCATGTGAAATATATCACCTCTGATCTAGAGTCAGACGCGCTCCCGTTGCTCCACGGAGTCTAGTTAGGCTTAATTTCTAAATATCTCTTAATAAATAACGAATCTTCTAAAATAAGTAATATACTAGTATTAATAGTGTACTTTTTTAACCGTCTTTCTAACATCATCTCACCTTTTACAGCTGCTGGCGGACCGGCTACGTACCTCTCCCTACTCCATATCATTGCTGGACTGTTCCCTGCGCAACGTAACCTTCCTGAGCGACGCGAAAATCTTCGACAACGTGTCGCTTCACGGACTAGTAATCTCGTCCGGAGAGATCAAGCGGGTTCACAAGTCCGCCTTCCTGGGCATTCGAGGACCTCTGCAGGCACTCGGTCTGCCCGGAAATGCTTTGATGAGCGTGCCTGGAACGCCTTGTCCACGCTGAGCGCCTTAGAGCGTTTGGATCTGGCCAATAACAAGATCAAGGCCCTGGGAACGGCGGACTTTGTGGGATTGACCAGCTTGGTGTATCTGGAGCTGAGCAACAACCAAGTCTCAAGCATATCCCAACGAACGTTTGTAAATCTTCGAAAGCTGGAAGTGCTGAAGCTGGGCGGGAATCGATTGGGTGACTATGCCCAGAGCTTGAGGTCCCTGAGTCAGTGCTTCAGTCTGCGACAACTGGACTTGCAGGCCAATAACCTGAATGGACCATTAAGTGAGCAAACGCTACCCGGAATGAGGAACCTGGAGACCTTGAATCTTAATCGGAATCTGATCAAGAGCATCCAGAACAAGGCTTTGGCCAATTTCTCGAGACTGGTGAGCCTCTCGCTGCGTCACAACCAGATCGATGTGCTGCAGGATCACGCCTTCTTCGGGCTGGGTGCACTGGACAGTTTGGATCTCAGCTACAACGGCATCGTGGCCATCTCCAGTGCCTCGCTGCAACATCTGTCCCGTTTGACCGTACTGGACCTTACCCATAACTTCCTGCGAGCACTGACCTCGGATTTGATAGCACCGCTACCATCTCTTAGGGAGTTGCGATTGGCGGGCAATGACATATCGATTGTGGCGAGAAACGCCATGGACGGTGCCAGGGAACTGGAGAGCCTACTGATGCAGGAGAATCCCCTGTCCTGTGACTGCAGCATTCGTCCCTTCGCCGAGTGGCTGCAGGAGTCGCAGCTCCATTCCAGTCTGAGTGCCTCCTGTGTGACGCCGCCGAGACTGGAGGGAGCTCCTCTTCTCCAGGTGCCCGTGGAGACGCTGAGCTGTGACATGGACAACGTGGAAAAGGATAACGCCAACATCATGCAGCACCTGGAAACGTTGGCTAAGCCGAATCAGACATCGCCCATCAAAGATTTGTCTGAAGAGGTCAGTATTATTATTTTGTACTCTTTACTTCATTGACTAACAAAATCACCTAATTGTTACCCTTACCACAGATTATTCTACATGAGCTGCACTTCTCGACGGACTATGGACTGATCCTTACATGGCTACTCAATCTGAGCAAAAAGGACTATATGTGCGATGCAATCTTTGTTTATAAGGAGGAGCACATTAACGAAATTCTAATAGACAACTCACCGGTAATTAGTGTGGATGAACCAAACACCAAGTGTCTTTTCTGATTCCATAATGTGATTCCTTGCAGATCCATTGCGAGAGTAAAGTGGTCAATGGCCAGAACACAGTCAGCGTCATAGTGCCGGACAGTTCCTCCCTGGAAATAGGCGAGAGGTGAGTTGTTCGCCGACTAATAACCATATAAAATCACTAATGCTGTGCTTTTTCCGTGTAGCTATCGCTTTTGTCTGGTCATGATTCAGGAGAAGAAGCCCGAGGCGGAACTAAACATCGGCTGCTCCAACATCACCCAGCTTGAGAGGAGCAGTCCAGGCGCCGTTCCCGTATCCCGACAGTACCAGCGACGTCCCTACTACACCTCCAATGAGCTTAAGCCCGAGGTGGTGCACGAAGCTGGTGAGGATTACCAGGTGAATCAACGCCGCTTCAATTCGGTGTTAGGAAGTCAACCGCAACAAACGCAGCAATCGAATTTGCTGCACAGCTACACAGTCATTGATTCCCTGAATAAGAGCTTCTTGCCCGGATTGGGTCTTGGCGTGCTGGTCACCTCCGTGCTGGTCCTGATCTGGGGAGCCACGCGAATCCGGCAGAATGGCGGAAGCAATGGAAGCAATGGCAGGAACAGCGATAGCATCGACAGCAACAGCAGCAGCATGCACAACAATAACAATAACAGCAGACCGGGAACTCCGACGGCCACCACCTGTTACGCCGCCTCCGATCACATAGCCCGCCTGGCGGATGCGGAAAATGGGACGCGCTACCTCAAGCTCCAGGCCACGACGAGCCTGTGAGGCGGCACAAATCCAGATGCAGCAGGATGTTGCTTCTGCCCACTCAATAAACCATGTGATAGTACAGTACCGACTGTACCGACTCTTGAGTAGTTGTAAACGATATATGTTATAATTACGTAGACCTAAGCTACACTGCACTAATCCTAATAGTTGGCCCACACTAACCCACTTGTGCCATAAGCTAATCGATACGCATCCCTAAATTCCCATATATCTATGGAATAGTTACAGTTGCGACCAAATGAATAGCTAAAGTAAAGTGAAATCCCTATTGAAATATATTTAAAAGATGCTAAATTAGGTCAATCTAGAATTTTAATAAATATATTGATTCATATTGTGAATCGGTTATCTATGCTTTTGACCTCTACTGTAACTAACTCCGCAATCGACGACCCTTTACGTCTCATCCAGAACTAGTGTTAACTTAGTGTTACGCCTCCTTTATGTTAGCAATGAAACTCGTAAGTCATGGCCCTTTACAATTAGGGCTTTAATAATTTATTAACAAATTCAAAGCACACAGTAGTAGGAAAGAAAAACATAACATCAAGTAAATAAACGTGAAATAAGAAATGAAAGCCAATTGCAATGTAATTGGATTGGGGTTTCTAAGGTCAGTTGGGCAATTTTTGAGGCTTCTATTTTTGGGCAGGTTACAGCCAAAAGGCCGCATAATGCTAAGTGGGCTATTAACCCCACAACCGTGACGTCATGTATGGCACGAACATCCATATGCGTAGTGGAGAGAACCGTCGTCAGCGGAATTAGTTAATTCCCATTCAAATGAGCTCATAGCTGGCCACATCCCACATCCCACACCCATGGCCATGGTTCTTGGGGGAGTACAACTCCACCGGGCGCATGCATACAGGGTTCTCTGCGTGGCTCCTTATCAATCATTGCTGAATTTATCGATACGGAATGTATACGGAATTTTTAATGCTTATCCAGAAATCAAAGTTGACAGGGAAAAGCTGGACTGTGAATGCCCCCATCCTCCATTCTCCATCGCACTGTTTCTGTTGTGGCCATCCGCTGATATGGCGACGGTCCCTCGGCAGCGTCGCTCCGACTTTCAGGCTGGCTGGCTAGTTGGGTCAGTTGTTCCGCGCCAGCCGTCGGGCGACAACAATGACCACTCGACGACGACGCCAACGTGAAAGCATTTATCGATTTTCGACAGCCCCTGTGGAGCAGCGCTAGGAGCAGTAGTCAAGAAAAAGTCCAGCCTCGCAGACCCACTGGGTCGGATTAACGGCCTTCACATGAGCATGCTAGGATTTGTCTACCTGGTTCTCATCCTGGGCTGGATACTGATCGTCTTGTTCCTCAAGTGCAAAAAGTCCTTGGCCGCTCCATTTCGGTTTGGCGAAAACTATACCGATGCCATCGCCGATACGGGTAGGGTGCTTCATTTAATAGACGGTTAATACTATATGGCAATAGCAATTGATAGACAGTAGATCATTAGTGGCATCAGATTAGCCGAAATATTTGAGACTACTAATTCATTACGTTATCAGCCAGCTAAAGTTAGTATCGAATAGGTCAAATGACTGATATATTGTTTGTTTGTTAGAACGTCGACCATCGGTCCACGTTATCCAGTTGCAGCACGATGATGTAGAACGCGAGGATCACTATATGAACAATTTTCATCAAAATACGGAGAATCTGCAGCGGTACTCGCATCGCTCGCAACGGTCTACGTTGGAGGAGCGCACGATCGAGAGGACATATCCCACGGATGCGGTAATAAATCCTGCCTATATGCACGACGAGGACTACGTGATCAATGGTGAGCTTATATCCTTCTCCGCTTTTCCCGCCAGTAAGTTACCATATGTTATGAATTTAAAGCACCTCCGCCGTCCTACGAGGAAGTAATGCGCCAGCCGCAGGTGTATCCACAGGTGCGCCACAACAACCACAAGATCAGCGATGCTGACATATAGCCTAGTTAACCCGATTATCAAATTGTAAATATGCGTACTTTGTCTTGGTCAGCTGTGATTTACATATTTGGTTTTTTATTTCATTTGCACCTAAAAAACATAATCAATTCGATTGATTCAACATAGGTGGCCTGCGCCCTCTTGCACTGCGAATAATAGTAGTTTTACATAAAAAATGTACAAAATGATTTTACATAAGTATGATTAATAGTTATGATTATGATTAATGATTACAAACAGTCAGTCCACGTGTGCAGTTGTTACAGATTGTAATTGTAAATAAATTAAGAGTGAAATATACTTAATAAAATGTGTACAAAAAATAAAACATTCTCTTTTGCATTCTTGTTGCTAAGTTAAGTCGCTAAATTCGAAATATAACGTACATACACAGACACCAAAGCTTGTACATATGTTTATATAAATGTGTTCCAACGTGGCTTATTGTATTCACAGTTATAATTACTTCAGTTACGGCCCATGCCTTTGACTATCTACGGCAGCACCCTGTGCACGCTGTGCATCTGTATGAAGGCCTCCAGCTGGGTGGGTATCAGACCCTTGAAGTTTAGCATGTTGGTGGCAATGGAGCGTGCGGACAGGCACTTGAGACTAGTGTGGGCATTCTGATTGGCGTGCAGTCGATTGGCCAAGATAGCTGCAAGTCAAACATTTTCAGTAATGGGGTCAAGTGAAATCCAATTGTTATACTTACGCAGCTTGCAGGCCGTGGCCGCTGTCTGCCCCGCCGCATTCACTGCATCCAAATGGGCTCCTGCCTCGACGAACAATTGGAGAATGCGTGCCATCTCCGCCTGGCGATCCTGAGAGGTGTTTACCTTGGTCACTAGGATGTGTAGAGGGGTGTTTCGAGCCGAATCTACTGCGACCACGGAGGCGCCGCAGTGTACTAGAACCAGAGCAGTGGCATAGCAGGGAAACCTGTGGTGACAACGAGTAGTATAGTCATACATTTTAAGGAAGACCCTTTGTGAATCTGAACCCTACCTGCACAGTTCATTCGTGTAGAACTCGTCTACGGGCATCACTCCATTGACCGCGATGTGCAGCAATGTCTGTCCATCCTGCAGGCGAGTGTCGTTCTGTATGAACTTGCGTACGACCAGGAATAGTTGCTGGATGTGCTCCTCGTCAATGTTTTGATCCTTCTTGCGTCGCGCCAAATGGGTAACGATCTTGATTAGATAGAGCGCAGTAATGCAGTTCTGATTGTTCTGATCCTGCCATAGACTGGGGCAAGTGTTGGGCTTGGCTTCCTTAATTTTAAACTTATTGTTCTCGATCTCCTGCTGGCACTTGGCCAAAACTGGCAGAACGTGATCCAACGTAAGATTGTGGTTCTCCACGCGCAAAATCTGAGCAAAAAGCTGGGCGAACCGTAAGAGGTCCCGATCTACCGATACCTAGAAAAGAGAAAACAAAGATCAATCGTATATACAAAGACCGGAGTTCGTTGAGGTCAAACTTACATTATTGCGCATTCGCAGATCAATGGCGTAGTTCCAAAGCACCTGGCACTGGTAAAATCTGCCCTGATCCGCCATCACAGCTCCTCGATAGATAATTGCCTGAGGCAACTCCGGATTATTGCCGCCCAGTATGCGTTCCCTTATGGCCAACGACTCCATGTGAATGGAGTGGTGATTAAGTTTGATGGCATACAATTCGGGCAGGTTTTCAGTCTCAAGCCAATTGTCGTACGCGGGCACTGTGGGCAGTACTTTTTTGCGGATAACACCGCGTGGATTGCTGTACCGCAGCTGCATAGCTCTCAGTAGATAGCAATAGGCCTTATTCACGTCGTACTTGGTTTTGTCATTCGCATAGGTGGCTCCTAGAAGCTCCAATGCTGTAATCTGCTCCTCTAGGCTCATCAGTCCTGGGCGTTCGGTGAACGCTTCCAGGACATCCTCATGGAGACGTTCGGCAGCCTGCAAGGCGGGTGTGATACCCAGCTCATTCTTCTTAAGTGTTGCTCCATGGTCCAGCAGGGCTACCACCACGTCCAGGTGACCGCTTTCCGCCGCATAGTGCAAGGCAGTGGCACCACACAGCGCCTGATCATTGGCCCTCGATCCATTCTGAAGTAGAGTCTTTACCACCAAGTGGTGACCCTTGTAGGCGGCAATCATTAGCGTGTTGTTGTTAAACAAGTTCGTGGCATTCACGTCAGCGCCATTATCAATTAGGAATTCAACTATGTCCAATCGACCTGTGGAAATATTCCAATTAGTATCACTTCCATATTAATGTATGAAATATACGGAATAAATTCATAAGTCTTAGCACATCCGTATTGTGAGATTTTTTATGCTAACCCTCATAACAGGCCGCTCTCAGCGGCGACGACTGCGCCTTGGTATTGTGATTGATGGCCGCTCCCGCTTGGACGAGCATTTTGACTATCTGCAGATGCCCCATTCCGGCAGCCACCCACAAAGCGGTGGCTCCGTAGACCACCATTCCGTCGTAGATGACATTGCACTCCCGATCCAAGTCCACGTCGTAGTGCGACACCAGCGTCTTGATGAATTTCACATTGCCCATCATCGCGGCCATGGTCAGCGGGGTTAGCGACTGTCCATCCGGCTGATCGAAATTCTGGCGAGGAAAATATAGAAAATAGAATATTGGAGGGGCCAAGGAAAACTTTTGATGTGCGTGCGCAGCCGTTTCACAGTCAAGGTTGGACGAAAATAGTGCGTCGCAAGTGATAAACGTGAGGAATAAGATCTCTGGGTAGACCATGCACGCTTTCATTGTTCTTTGTGCTTTACATGGGCGAAATTCGACTAGGGAAAATCCGCAATGCAGGCCAAAGTCCATATACTTGGCTACTGCGTTGCGACACGGAAACAGCAACATCTGGATGTGGGTCAAGAAACTGCTGGCCCGGGACACTCACCGCCGGATACGTGATGTAGTTCGTCACGGGCAGCGTGTCGTTGGCTCCTCGCCAGAATCCTGCTCCTGGCCAAGCGGATTCATACCAGCGCTTGCGAGTGCTGCAATTAGTTTGTGAAAACCCATTTGATTCGGAATCAATTCCAGCTAGAGCTTGGGCATAAGACCCATCTATTACCGATACAGCTCCGCGTGCATGGCCTGGAATGTCAATTTTAACTGGCAGCTGCCTGGGCAGTGGAGTTCCGAGCACCGAAAAACTCGATAAACTCGATAACTCCAGGCTCACGATTCCATTCCCAACCCTAAGTTTGCATACGATTCCCGCATTTTGGGGGTTGAATCGCAGTGAGAGGCAGCATAGATCCTGCGCAGGGCCAAGGAGAGAGGTCCTTGAGGGTTTGTTTACCGCCCGCGGCTGTTTGCCTGCATTCCTGCAATCCATTGCAGCTCGAGGGAGAGAGAGAGAAGATAGGACCATAAAAGAGGGGGTGGAAGCATAGTCAACCGCAGTGCTACACTGGACAAAAAAACTGGCAAAAAAATTGGTCCATGGGCAGAAGAGTGCTTTTATAGTTTCTGAGATCTCGACGTTTATACGGACGGACATGGGCAAATAGACTCGGCAAGTGAATAAGATTATGTAAATATAATATTTATAGTAGTATATATAATCAATTTAGGTATTCTACACAATTCTTTTTCAAAAGATCTACTAACCTATCTACTGACCTACTAAATCTCTAGTAGTTGAAAAAAGTGGATGGTAAATCAATTTCTTTCCAATTACTTCTCTTTTCTTGTACTTAACATATATGTACTTATCAAAAACAATGTGCAATAAAAGTGTACTCGATTGAACTATTTATTGGATCTATGGCTTTCCCACAAAGTTCGATTAGATTACAACGCAACAGCAAAGGTGTTGAAAATATTTTGTTAATGAACAAATTAATAAACGCACATTTCAAACAGATGATTTCAGGAAACTGCAAAGCATTTGGACTGGCACTAGGCCAATTCCGTGTCCAGATAGCCACGCCATTCCTGAGTAATTGGGTAAAGATGGACCGAGTGTCATCCAATGATATCCAATTAATTGCGACAGTGACTTTCGGTGCCTTAAATAGGATTTTGATCTGTATTGTTCGGTCATTAATTGAAACCCTTGCTGATTTCGCTTGTGATTTGTTTGTCTTTTTGGCAGCCAGTAAAGTTATAAACACAACAGTGGACACTCGCATACAATACAGGCCCAGAAGTTTTTTGAATTTTAACAATTTACACATGAGTATATGAAAATAAAAGTGGATTGATTAATTCCTTTATTGCGTTATATTCAACAATGTTTATTTATTGAAGTTTTGTAGGAATTACCGAATATTGGTTTCGAAAGTTAGAATTAGTTAGTCTCGAGTTTAAGGGCCTTGTGGCTAAAAGATCCTAATATAAAGTTCTGCGTGTTAGCGGGTGTTGCCTGTGGCTACCTTTCTCTCGCTCTCTCCCTTGTTCTCTCTCATAAACAATGACAAACCAAGTAAATACCGAAAGCAAAAAACCAGCAATGGAGCGTATAGATTCGCTCTATGCGGCAGCAGATTTGTTTTTACATATAAACCGAATAATGCATACATATACGTGCGGCGGCAATTTTCATTAATGACGCAGTAGTAAACTCTGGCAATTACGCAAAAAGCCGTTCCATCCATCGAGTACTCACTGTATTCACCAGGTGGGTCTGCACCGCCCTGCAGCTAACAGAATTCAAGATCTCGACGAAGCTCAACATCTGGCCACTGCGGGCCGCCAGGTGAAGGTTGTTCAGCTGGGAGAACCGTAGACGCGGCTCTTGGGGGAACTTGGCCCGGATCTCCTCGGAGATCTCCACCAGCATTCCGTGGGCCATGTTAAAGTATCCAAAATCGGGCGGATAACCGTCGTATATGGACGTGTGCTCCTCGTCAAGAGGCGCCTCTTCTGCGGGATCGACCTCCATTCTGGCCGAGAAGTAGGAGATGTTGCACTGATCGGTGATCACTGATCACCAGGTATAGAAGCAATCCACTAGCCCACTCTTTCCAGGCCAGGCGGCAATACGGTCACACATAGCGATGCACCTGCGAAATGGAAAACGGTGACTATGCGATAGGCCGACCATTATGTGCTATCGTTCGTTTATTCGCGCTTTTTTTAAAATATTACATTTGTTTGTTGACTGTAAATATGAAACATATATGAAATACAGCTTGAAATAGTATGTTAGATCAACCACCCCTTATTTACGTTTTGTGATTTTGAATGTGCGAATAAGGTATTAAATATGTTTTGTGTGTACGTGTGGGTGCGTTCAGTTCCCTGTTTATATTGGTGTGTTTTGTATATTCGTGCATTTTTCTTAGCTTCAATGTGAAAGTTTTCTACATTGGACACGGCCTGGATTTTTGTTTAGTGTTAAATTTATAGTGTGGTTCGACAGGCCTGTCCAATGGAAAATTTTCATCGATGCGTTTTTTGGATCATATTTTTCCAATCGCCCATTCCGGTTCGACTTTGTGCATCGGTTCGCATGGAAAACTATGCCTAAACGCAGCAGCCTGTTCTTGTGTACATAAGTTTCTTCTTCTCCATCATTATTTCTTGCATATACTGCTTCAATGTGTACATATATGGTCTCGCAGCATCCTCCTTATGCTGCACAATGTAGTTTTCAAACGTCTCGATTAACAATTCACTCGTTTCAAAAATGCCAATTAAAGCTGTGTCATCACTATTCTAACAGTCACTGTTTACGTCACAGTGACGGTTCACTAACGTGCTCGTGAGTTGTGTGTGCGTGTGGTGCTCAATGCATAAATTCCGCGTTGTGTTCACTGGAAATTTGCTTCCACTGGAATTTTGAGCTTGTCTGCACTAGATTTTCAAAAAGGAAAAAAGTTCGTTTGTTGTTTTTTATATCTCCGTTCCTCCCCCTTCTCTTCTTGTGTTTTGATCATCTTTTTTTTCGATATACTGAAAAGACAAAATGTTAGTTAGGAAACTCAATCCCGAAATACCTAAGGCGTGTAGAAAAGCCCCGATTTTAATGATTAGTTTAAGCGTTGAAAATGTATAATTCATTTTGAAAATATGCATGTAAAAAATTCATTAAAAATACAAGCAAGTGTATGCAATTCATAAAATTAATCAACAATCTACTGAGAGCTTGGCCCTCGTTTAACTACAAAGCAAATAGCAGAGGTTTCTCTACCAGGTATTTACTTTACGGATCCACCAGAGCTGGATTTTAGTTGGAGGCCGTGATGGCCACCGGTGTTGGTGAGGGTGGTGCCACGACCGGGGTTACGGTTATGGCAGGTGGAGCGGTATTGTTGAGCTCAGACTTGCTGGAGGAGGATATATCAGCCGCCACCTTGAGCCCATTAGGGGTCGCCCCCAAGCTTCGACGCGAGTTGCGCTTACGCTGCGTACGAGACTTGTTTGGCGATGGAGTCTTGGTTGTGGAGTCTGGCACCGAGGAAACGCTACGCGACTTGTCGCCTCCTGCTCCAAACTCTGCACTAGCCGATCGGGAGCTGGATGGCATAGCGTTCTTGACCGACTGGCCGGCGATGCGTCGATTGCGGCGACGATTGCTGGTGCTGTTAGCCTTGACAACCGGCTTTAAGGTGGTCTTCTTGGGATCAAAATAGCTGTCCAGAAGCTCGAGCAGCTCGGCCTTGTCCTCGCTCTTCAGCCTGCCAATCGACTGCAGGGCTATGTCCAGTCCCTCGGTGCCTTTGTTTTCCCAGATGGCACTTAGTGTGTTCAAATCGAAGTCATTCTCGGCCAGCACAATGCGGAACTTCACAGCACGCACTCGATGGTACAGAGTGGTCTTAAAGTAGTTTAGGAATACCGGACGGAAGGAGTTTTGGCGCTCCAAATTCTCGTTCTGTTTATCCAGCTCCTGGACATCGGAGACTACCAACTTGGCAAATGGTCGTATGGCATTAAACATATTCTCCAACGACTCGGAGCATTTCGGTTCCGGCTCCGGTTCGCGGTCCGAGTTGCTCAGCTGAAGGGCCACATCGAAGGCCAATTTGGCACGAACACTCGCATTGCCATCAAACAGATCTCGTTCGGCCTGTACGCCGTTCTTGCCAGATTGCTTGCTGCTACCAGCAATCACAGTGCTGTCCCTGGGGGATATCGATGCCGAATCAGACACCGTACTAGATCCAGATCCCGATCCCGATCCAGATGTGGACGCAGAGCAAGCATCCTTGACCTTGGACAAGGAATTGCAAAGCTTGCGCAGACTGTAGTGCTTGATGTTGGCATCGCCTAAAGAAGCCTTGGCCAGGTTGATGCCATTTGCAAAGGCCTTGACCGACTTAGTGAAGCGCTCCAGTAGGCCGTACTTCTTCAACGACTCCAGGATCATGTAGGGAATGAACTTGCGCTCTTCGTGATAGATAAGCACAATCCCGTCCGAGCTGGGACCCGCCTTGGTCTTCAGTTGCTCAAGCCAGTTGAGGAAGTCCTTGAGGGCAGCGATCTCAGACTTGGATTTGATGATCTGTAAGGATATTGTAAGTGTTTTGTTTAGTACTGATTTCCTTTTACTGCTACTAGGCATGTCATTATTTAATGGACTTTATTCACCTTGTAAGTCTGCATCGACTTCAGCATACGATAAAAGCCAATCGAAATAACACGAACTTGATGGCGCTGACGCGCAGCTGGATTCAGATTCATATATGGCATGATGTACTGCTCGAAGTGGTCGGTGGGTGTATAGGCGGCCAGCTGGACAATCTGTGAGGTTTAACGCAAGTGGGGTTAGGACCGAACGACGGGTTGCACGGCAGGCGGAGGCACGCAATTTACATACCTCATCCATTAGACGACGTCCAGTGGTGTCTATGTCCACGCCCACCAGGATGTAATTGCCGGCCGGCAGTTCTTCCTTGACGCCCACGGGCGATGAGGATTGATCGGCGACGGCAATGGCCACTTCGGCATCGATATTATCGGCAACCATTTTCATATATGATCTGCGGAAAGCAATTTTGAAATATCGGAAAATAAAATTAGCTGAGTCACTTAAAAATGTTCAAGGAATTGATTTCCTTTGCAAATCGCGAACCGCTTTCACTAGATTTTTGCTACGAAGTGAACGGCAATGCATTTTCGCGAGTCTATTAAACCCGAGCTTCTGGACGAACTAACGGTCTTCTTCCAGAAGCGCCATCTTTTGCACACACGTGTATGTATGCATGCATATATATATATATGTATATATATATATATATGTATGCATACTTTTAACCAAACTTTTTCACTTTTTCTTTTGCACTCACCTTTATTGAACTCCTTCTTCGTGCTGGTTTCGATGGGCTCTTTCGCTTTTTACGAACTTTTTCCTTTATTTTTCAAAAGGTTAAAGCGAAATTTGCTTCTGTTCGACGAGCTTTCACAAATAAGAAACAATTCGTACGACTAACTAAAACGTAATGAATTATTTGCTGATGCACCCGACCGGCTAGAAAAATTGCGCAAATTTGACATATGCACAGCCTGCTAATCGAAATTTTTGACTTAAGTACGATGGGTTAAGTAGTTGCAACTTGTGGACACCTTGCCACAGTGCCCACTGTGCAGGCTTTATTTTTCTCCAAAATTTTTGTACCCTTTCTATTATGAAAAATTGTATTTCAGCAAGTTGATATGGTTTAATAATTAAGCCGGCGAAATTAGTGCACAAACAACAAATATTTGGACTAAAGCGCAGACAAGAACTGATAAGATGCTCAGGGCTGACAAATTTTAAATGTTTGCGGCAGATAAGCCATCGATATCACTATCGATATATCGATGCCTGCAAAGCAGTGGCAGCCCTGCAGCCCTGGTCGGCACACAAACAATAATCAGCTGATGCCATTTCTTATTTCCAACAATTTGCACAGAGAAAGTGAACAATTTCCAAGAAAACAACGCACACGGTGACCGAATTATGCTGCTGTAATCACCCACGGAAGGAGAAACACAGCGCTCAAGATAAAACCAGGCGAGATAACACCACGCACAGGTGCCAAACATGCTGTCCTACATAAAGCGCAAGCTCTCCGAATCCGACGGCGGCGCCAGCTCGGTCGCAACAGTGACGTCGTCGTGCGGCGGCGATAGTGGGAGTGCGGGCGGAACAGGCGGAAGTGGAAGCGGTACGGGCAGCAGCAGCAGCAGCGCCAGTATCAGAAGCAGCGGGCGCAGCCTGAACGCCGACGAGTTAGTGCGCAAAACAAGCCAGATGTCGATGGATGATGAGGCTATTGCCTTCGGGGAGGACGCGCTGCTCCATGAACTGGGCTACAAGAATTCGACGGAGCTGCAGGAAACCATCTATGGTTCGATATTTAATAGTACTTTTATTCAGACAGAGTTATGTAATTCCCCATGTCGTTACACAGATCTGTTGCGCGGCATTCGTGATCCCGAGAAACCGTGCAGTTTGGAGGACCTGAACGTTGTCTATGAGGATGGAATCTTTGTGATGCCTCCCACGCTCGAATGTCTCAGTTGTACGTTATTCGATGTCTTTTGTAGTCTTCAACTTAAGCCATAATCTTATAATTATTATTTATAATATATTAACAATTATTTATTATTATTTTATCATATTTGTTCTGGTGAATTAGAACTCTGTTTAATTTTTTTGAAAGCATAACGATTTAGCTTCAAACTGCCCCTAAAATTAATCGCATAGCTAAAAATCTAATAGTCTTATAAGTCTCAGCTAAATCTTATGAGTCTAATGAATTATATATTTCTTTTAAATTATTCAGGTGCGCATCGAGTTTAACCCCACAGTGCCACATTGCTCGTTGGCCACTCTGATTGGACTCTGTATACGCGTGAAAGTGGAACGTGGACTTCCGCACAACATAAAACTAGACATATACATCAAAAAGGGTGCCCATCAAACCGAGGAAGAGAGTAAGTTAGACAAGCTAGATACTATCATCTTATATGTTTTAATTAAACTTTTTACGTTTCCCTAGTTAACAAGCAAATCAATGACAAGGAGCGCATCGCTGCGGCCATGGAGAACCCCAATCTGCGGGCTTTGGTCGAGAACTGCATCAAGGATGAGGAGTAGCTCTCTTTGCCATAACTTTCTGTACATTAGGAATTTTTTGAGGAATGTGTAGGATTAAGAATACCATTAAGTTGCATCCGGGACTGTGTGCTTAGCATTAAAGCCCTTTAAATCTGTTAATCGCTGGTGCGTTGTGATTCCACCATCGATTGCTCAACGTCCTATCTATTTTCCCGCGTATGTTTACTGATAAGGTTCCCGGGGCCCAACAACTCTCATTGTTTACATTCGGCCGGAACGATATGGCCGTCGGACGTTCGGCCAAAAGAAAACCGTGTGCACAACGGTGTCATGGCGGGTGAATGAATCGAAATCGGATCGATGGACCGGCCATGTTGGGTACAAGCAAGCGTGCACGTCACACGGATTTATCAGCTCCAGAAGAGTAGAAAATGTTTGGGGCGTAACGCAGGGCAATCACCTGTCGTTGCCGCTGTTCAGTTGAGTGCATGACACACATTCGACTCGGCTAATTTCTTTGCAACTCTCCGGTTTCAGTGAGCACTTTGTTGCCATGACTGCCGCTGTTTCTGCTCCAATTTGCATTTCCGGGGTTTTCCATTTGTTAAATTGCACTGCACTTCCGCTCACACCGCTTCACCCCGCTCCCCCCAAAACGGAGAGCCATAAATATTAAGCAATATCAATTAGTTGCTTGCCCTCGCGCTCAGATGCTTTAAACTAATTTCCAAAGACTTAGGCAAAAAAACATCCCCACCAGCAATTAAAACCATCTGGCGCAGCGAACTTTTTGCCATGACACCGCTGGCCAATATTCACGGAGTGGAAGCTGGGCGAGACCCTTCGTGTCCCTTAGGCGTGCTGCTGTCTCAGATAGCGAGGGAAATATAATAAAAATGAATGCGCAGACAAAAGCATATTGCGAATATTACGCTAATTGGCGACTGCAATCAAAGCGGGCCTCGGCCCGGACACGTTGGCCGGAGAAATAGGAGTGTCAGCCACTGGCAGATGGCTCCTTCGAGCCTCCCCGCTCCGTGTCGGCAGCGTGACCATGACCGAAGCCATCGGAGCACGCTCTGCCCCCAGCTCAGAGATTTCAGGTGAGCAGTAATTGGAAGCAGACTGGTCTGCTATTTATTTTATAACTATTATGTTGTCTTATAGGATTTTGCTCCGATCGAAGGATATCCGCTTAAAATAAATACAAATGATCGATTTGAAATAACTAATAATTAGAGAATGGTTTATTTATGCACATTTTAATTGCCCTTATCTTATTCTATTTAAAATCATAGTCCAAGGAATATTCGTATATAATAACTAAAAGCCATGTGATATGGACTAGAGAAGTAAGACATTTAATAACCACAAGGTGCGCGTGAGCAGGAACTTGGGACAGAGTCATAATGACTCAGTGCGAGTGTCAACTGGGCAATGTCCCAGGAAGGAAAGTCATGGGAATGCCGACTGCGACAGAATTTTATGTGCGAAAAATGCATAATTTATTTTGTTAATGCATATGCATTTAAGCCAAGCCAACAACTGCAGCAATTCCCCAGGATTTGCTGACCGGCAATTGTCATTTGTGCAGCGGTCAAAGTGACCCATTTAATCCGGTCTGCAGTGCCGCACCGCCCACCGCCCACTGCCCACCGCTCCCGGGTCGAGTACATAAGTAGGCAAATGCAATGAGTCCGACTCCAAGTCACAGTGGCCCGAAGACGAGAGGCACAGATTGCGGCCACCGAGATTTCCTTCCGATACGCAATGCTGTTAAATTGTGTGCCATTATTATGATTGCCATCGTGACGGCGGGCATCCGGACGGAGTGCACAGGATGAGGATGCCGGAGCCACGACCGGCTGTGGAGTTGCATTCACACATTGTTCGCCCGATCCGGGTCTCCGCATATGCCATGTATTTCATTATGGCTCCCACAAGCCCAGTTCATGCCCCCCGGCTCCTTGGATTGCAGCAGGTTGCCGCCTGTGCGGGTATGCCGCTCCTCAGTCCAGAGCTGAACTCGAAATCGTAATCAGATCAAGTGACTTAAGACTATTTTAAATCATAGTGCAGCTTGTGTGTATCGCAAATCATATTACGGAAATATTATCCTCCTTAATATAAAATCGCCACTCAAATCCATTTACTGAGTAATACGTGGTCGGTTCTCCTCACATCGCAGTTCCTGTTTTTATTTTTCAGGTGGCTTGCAGCTCGCGTTGTTACATCCAATTGTTGTAATGGTTCTGGCCAAAGCAGTTGGGGCGCAGCTCCTTGAAACCGGAAGTAACACTCAATGGCGAACAACCGCCTGCGGGCTTACGGGGCGTATGCGCATTATGCAAAGTCCTGGTCAGTGGTGAAGGCCCTGCCACAGCCAGAAGCAGCCGCAAATGTCTGCGGGTGGGTGGGTGGTGGCAAGTTGGCCATTCAGCAGCTGACAACTTACGCATCAGCAGAGACAGCCATGAGCTGAGAGCATGAGGATGGGGGCGGCATGACTCCTGCTTTCGGCCATCCAGGCACCGGGTGAGCTCCGGGTGTGAGCTCCGTCTGAGCCGGAGAAGGTGGCGCAGAAGGGGATTTTGTTGTTTGCACTGCTATTAATTTCTGCTGCACTCGACTCGCCATTTATTTTGGGCGCACAATGTGCCAGCCCTATGAGTTGTCCTCCTGCTGCCTTCCGAGTGAGGTTTGCTTAACCCACTGGTTCTTCGTGTGGCAATAGTGGCTTTTAAAAAGTGTTTCGTTTCTATTGCGGCGAAACTAAATGCACTTGGAAAGCAGTTTTGAAACCATTACTGCACCTTGTGAATTATATATAAATGCTTCGATTTCTAATATAAATTGCTTGACTTGAACCTAGTTGGTGCTACGTGGGTTAAGGAACGAGGGCCGGAAGGGCCATCGAGGATGAAGCGCCTGCCAAGCGGAAGTGGTCGCGTGCGTTGCATCCTGTCGGCAATTATGCCGCAGCAGCAGCAGCAGCAGCAGCAGCAGCAGCAACAATTACAGTTACAGCTGTTACCGCTGCCCGACTGCCCTGCCACACCCGCCACACCCGCCAAGCCAAAACCCCTTGTTCGCCCGGTTGTAAGCCATTTTAATTGCTTGTCTCTTTTTAATTTTCAGCTCTTTTGTTGTACTTCACCCTTTGGCCGCACATCCCACCTGGCATGCATTTATCCCCATTCCAGACTATATATACAGATATATATATGTATATATATATATATATATATATGTGTGTGTGTGTGTGTGTGTGTGTGTGTGTGTGTGCATAAAGCCTTTGTCTGAGTCCCTTCTTGGCCTCAAGTTGACATTTTTGCTGGCCGTGCTGACTTCTGGCCAAGAGGTCGCCGCTCTTTGGATCCCAGCTGCCGAGGGCTTTTTGCTGTTGACCATTTGCCATTTGCCGGAGCTAACGAACTAATGTTAAATGCACGGCAAGTGCCATTTGAGCTTCCGCCAGCTCATTGGCCTGAAGACGCCTGCAACAGCAATTAACAAAGGTGCAGGACCTCCACCTGCTCCACCTGCTCCTCCTGCTGCCCCTGCTTATGCTGCTCTCCCTTCTCCCCTTGCGGCGGACAATTGTTCCGGATCCGGATTCGGAATGGTGTCCGATGGCAACTAAAACGTGTGTAATCAGAGCATAATTGTCTAAAATAGCTCCACATTGGCCGGCTCCCATGGAATGCAGCATTTGCTTGCCTGCTCGAACACATCGAAAATCGATTAGGTTCCTGGGCGAAATGGAGCTCAAGTCGTTCCGAATAATTATTCATTGATGGGTTTGCGTTGAACAAACTGCCATTTAATGTTCAAACTTGCAAGATGCATTTAAGTGTATATAGATTTTTTTCATATTTACATATTTGTTCAATTGTTCTATTGACCATTTTAAAAAGGGAATTTTTAAATTCTTGATATTAAATTGAAAATTTAATTAAACCATAAATCAGGCAAGTAAATTCTTTAATTACGTTTTTACTCTGGTTACTCAGCTAATTAAGGGCTTTATGGTTTCAATTTCATTGTGGTTTTATATAACGAGCTTTTTAAAGCACGTAGAAATTGTTTAATTCAACGAAAGCTAAGCGTGTAACAAAAATATTTAACCTGCCATATTTTGTCGAAAATGTTTATAGAACTAAAAAACCGTTTATATGCGCTTTTCCGCTGGGTATATTTAAATTTTGGTACGCAATATGTGAGTAATTGTAGTTTGAAAACCTTTAAACTGATTTCTATTCCCATTGGTACTATCGCACAACCAATGCGACGGCCAAATTGCTTAATCTAAATTCATAACGTGACACAAACAGGGAACACAAAACAACAGAGCACAGATTTGGCTGACATTTTGCCTAAATAATTGATTTCGAACCGAAAGCAGAAAGAATTGCAGCCGGTTTTCGCTGCCATGGACGATGAAAGCTGCTCGCTAAGTGGCGTGGCAAATAAAATGATTTAAATATTCAAAACAGCACTCCGCAGCACCGCAAGCCCGTCCCCCCCCAGTTCGCCCACAAACTGTCATTCGACATGCAACAATTTTTTGTACGCATCGTAAAAAAAAGCAGAGCGAAAATTTGAAATTTCTTTTATGGCCCAAAACCGACTCTAATCCACTTTGGCCAACAATTTTCGGCCGACCGCAGGCGAAAAATAAATGAAATCATGAAATAATAAACTAAATTAGGTGCGAATTGTGTTTGGCCAGTCTGACCTGTATTGCCCCCATATATATGTACAAGTATACATATATACACACGTATATATATAAATTCAAATTAACATATTTTTCTACACTTCCTACTTCACTTGCATGCCACTAAAACAATTTCGCAGTGAAAGATGCGAGAAAAATGAATTTCAAATGCAAATTCAAGAGTGAAAAACATGTAAGTGTTGCGGGCTGCGAGACGCACTGATATTCCTGCAATTATAATTAAATAATTAAAATATTAAATAATTAATTGCCAGCCTGGGCGACTGGAACTGTAACAAGTTCTTCAGCAAAAAGGCAGCAGTCAAACCGAAACAACAACGAAACTAGGCTACTCCTCCTGCAATTGACTCCTGGATTTCATAGCTGCTCCCTTTTGGGGGGCGGGCTTGAAAATTATTATTGTGGCATTTGTATGCCAACCTCAGGCTCGTATATAACTTTCAGTATGTTGTTCTGCTCACACACAAACTTTTATAATAATTTGCGCAACAAATTTGAAATTGTAATGCCGACTCATTAGAAACTTTTTCATTCGAATTTGTTGCCTTTGCGGCGACTGCCATCGTCTCCCCTTCCCTTCCCTTCGCCTTCCTTTCTTTCTTCCTTTTTTTTTCATTGCTGTCCTGTTGTTTTTCCATATTATTTCTGTATAATTTTTTACTCTAACACACTCTATAAAATTGGTTACACCATGGCAAAGGCAAAGGAACCCGAATCTGTGCCAGGATGCGCTACAGCAATCCGGCTTATCAGTTTCATATGCTTACTAAATTCCTATCACCAAAACAGCTATGTATATTTGCATTTCAATTCAAATAATATTTAGGGTTTAGCTGCTGCTATCCCACTAAAATCATAAAATATTAAGAAAAACCAGCAATGTTTCGAAATGTAATACTTAAATTCCATTACTTGGATTCTCCGTTAAGAAGAGTGCTGTATATAAAATTATAAACTTTTATTAAAATTTTTAATATAGTTCCAAAGTCCCCAACAAAATGTAGGGCACTCTTCTCATTGTTTTCTCTGCCTGGGGATTAGTGTCAAGTTATGCGATGCAACTTTTCGATATTTGGGCAAATGCATACGTATTCGATTGGCCTTGGCCTTGAAAATGGGTTTTCAGTTCTGCATTTGTTATGCAGATTGGAAGCGAACTGTTTTTAGAATGGCCAACATTCGACCAACTATTTGCCTGGCAATCGAGTCGTTTCCTGAATGAGCGGGCATTCGCTTTCGGGGATTGACACTAGTCAGTTGTCAGTTGTCAGTTCGTTTTCTAGTTAATAAAATTGTAATTAGTTGAAACTGCATCTACGACGGCGAGGATGCCGCATTTGCACACCTGTTTGTAACATACATATGTACACGTATGTGCATTTGTAGGCAAATATGGGTGTGTGATTTTAATTACGGGAGGCTCATTAGCATTTTTCACTTGTTTACTTGTTTGTTTTCGTGGCTGCCGACGAGACAAACTTCCTCTGACGCTATGTGAAATCCTACTCATTGCATTGACATTGCCGAAATGCAGCGTAAAACGAGGAGGAATGGCGTAGTCGGGAGCCTATAAAATATGAGATATATCAGTTTCTCAGTAAGAGAATATATTTATATAGTGAGTTTACAATGAGAAAATCCCTCAGAGAAATCCCAGTTATGAATTTTCAAGCTTTTAATTTGGAAAATGCAATCATTGAGCCCTTTGCGTAAGTAGTCCATTTATGGCTAATTGAACTCATCGAACTCCTCCATTTCGAGTTAATCTCTGCGGAATACCGTGTAAAAATCGCTGTGCCACCATCGCCATCAGCGGAAAAGTTCAAATAAACAAAATGTTATTGCAAGGAGGAGCAATGCGCAATGCAGTGGCTGAGCCAAAGAGGCGCGGTGCAAAAGGGGTCGAGAGGGGCTCAAAGTACTCTTACAGTTGGCATACAAAATTAGCAACTTTTTTCAGCAGCGCCAGTTGCGCGAAGACGAAGCGGAAGATGGAGCAAGGGCATAGTTTTAATATGAATTTGCATGTAAGATTAACGATGGCAGTAGCGCAGGATGCTCGGGGGAATCCCCCAGCTCCTGGTGGCTCCTTGGCTTCAGCCTCCACTCATCTCGTCTTGTGTGTTTTTGTTCCTGGGCTAATTGAGTTCTTGAACTTGGCGGCTGTTGTTGCCATGCTGGCTGTTGTTTACGCCATTACAGACCCACTTATTATGAAATTGAGTTGCTCGAAATGGCAGCCGCACATGCGACAGCCCATGAATAATGCAATTATTGTTGCAGATGCCGGGATGTTGCAGCACCACCAACACCTGCTTAATTAACTATTAATGTGGGCGTCTGCACCTGTGATGCCCGAGCCTGGCTTTGACAAATGGTCATGTCACGCGTCTCAGCCTGCAATCTCTGGCCAGCTCCAGGATCCAGCGCCATTAGCCATGAGTAGCCATGAGTTGCCATGAGTTGCCATGAGTTGCCATGAGAAATGGCAAATTCATTTACGCGACGCTGCATTTCCCACGCTGCTAAACGGAAAATGCAAAATGAACGGGTGCCAGGCACCCGGAGTTTCTGGGTAGGATTGCTGGAGGCAGAACAAAAAAAAGAAATAACCGCCGGCATGTACGTGAGGCAACATCAGCTCTAACAAGTGACAACACCCAACTCATTGCGCCAGGACCGCCGAAAAGGAGAGGAAATGCCTGGAAAATTGCATTTTGAGTGCAAATATTAATTTCAGCTGCCGCCACAGCAACATACAAAGGCTGAGGCAACATCAGCAGCAGCAAAGCAACATCGCCACCAGCAACATCACACTGACAGAATTCAATAACAAAAATCATTATTTTAGCAAATAAAATAAAATAATAAATAGTTTGCTGTGAACTCTAGATGACTTCATTGAATTCTAACATCAAATTATTCAACTATATTTATAAAGTGAATTTCCATTAGTTTAATCTTTTTTTGAAAGTGCTTATCGACTTGATCGTGCATTTTCCTATGTGTAGCTGCAAAAATTGTTGCACCATCAGCAGTTTTGGTGAGAAGTTGGTGGCGCCTTCAAAGCAATGTCCGGGCAGCAGTTCCATCTCCATCTCCATCTCCATCTCCATCTCCATCTCCATCTCCATCTCCATCTCCATCTCCGTCTCCTGGTATTTGTGTTATGTAATTTTGAAAGCGTGGCCAACATTTGCTAAAACGCATTCCGCAATGACAAATGCATTGCATATCCTGCAGCGAGCACAGGATCCTTCTTCCTCGCACGGCACTTAGCTTAATGGAGCAGAGCTGCTCGGACATGTGGCACTGTGGGGCGAGTGCGGCATCCTTTTTCACATTTCCTCCGGGTGCGGCACGCATCTCCAGCTTAAACGAATTAAAATGAAAGGCGCCACAAGCATAAGTCACATGCAAAGCTTGACCAAGTGTGTCGGCATCTGGTGGGGGAAAATGGCTCAAGGACAGCTGTGACCCACTTGCGACCCACATCTAATGGCTGAACTAGTCCTTAGGCAAATGCTGGCTTCAATTTCCCGCCAGATTTCGTTTTCGTTAAAATTGGTGGGTCTCCCAAAGCTAAACTCACACACATACTTTCAATATTTTCTACTGCATTAAATGCGGCATGTTATAAACATTAATTAAATGCAATTGTATCAATTGTATCAAATCCGAAATCAGGCCACAATCTTTAACAAATGCTGGTGTTAATGGTGTTGACTGTGATTTAGTAATGTTATTCAGCACAACTGAATTGCCTTGAATACAACTGCGCAAAGCTATCTGCCATCTAGATTTCATTAGTTGAACTGCTGCTGCACACATTTGGTCCAACTGGCGTCATCTTGGCTGGGATTCAATTAAAGACGACTTAAACCACACGCACCCGCAGTGGCATCCACTTGGGGTCCCTTTGGAGGACATGGCCAGGCGTGTTGCAAATTGCGTGTTGGCTTGCTCTGCAACAGATTTGCGCGGTGCAGCGCACATTTTCGCTTCCAGCGTGCTCAATGTTGCGCATACGCAGCGTATGCCAGATGTTGCAGCCAAAGTTTAGGACTGCCGCCAAAGGCGCAAGGTGGGGAGTGGCAGTCGTTGAGAGCTACTCGTTAGACGTTGACACAAAATGTTATTTCACTTCAATTAAATGGGGGCGAGTGCGCGAGCACCCAAAGGATGGCGTCTAAGCCATTATGCGAACTTTGTGTCGGTGAATGTGCTCCCAAATGCGCTTGTGCATTGTCTGTCAATTTGGCAAGTGGCAGAACCGCGAAACTTTCTTAACGCAGCTCTGCAGCTTGTTGCGAATGTATACAAACACTTTTGTTGTCTGCAAGAGCATGTTATTCTATCTGGTGCCACCCGCTTGCGTAATTGCGTGCGGAAGCCGGAAAGTTTTGAGCGCAGCATGCGCTTTCAATTTCCGCATTCCGAAATGGTTTGCCAAAATCAAATTCAAATTACAAAACGATTTTCGCTTCTGCTGCTGGCACTTTGCTCTGTTTCTATTTTGCGGGGCCCACTGCCACACCTGACTTCTCTATTGATTTCGGCGCAGACATCCGGCGGATGTGTTAATCTCAGATTTTCCCCATCTCCGGTTAGTAGCTCCGGGCTTGGCGCTCAAAAATTATTCCTAAACAGCTCAACGGCATTTTAAAGCTGCGCCTGCAGCGGCGACCAAATGCGGTCTTCTCGACGGATTGAAATCGAATTAGCCACGCCGACTTGTCGCTTTGTCGACTCTGATCGCATTTTGTGCGAAACACGCATGGCAAACTGCAGCGCCAGTTGGCATCCTTTGGGGATACACTGGGAGAAATCATAGAGCGCACTTCAACTAACAATAATGTATCTACTTCTTATCTTTTTTAATATCTATCTAAATATTGAAAGTCGAAGAGCAAGCTCTAACTTCTAACTTATCTAACTTCTTAGCCTATTGAATGCAAAACGAACTCATTTGGAAATTGCATTTATCCCACTTTTTTTTTAGCGTGCAGTGGGCGGGTAGTGCCGCGATTTGCCCGCCTATATGCGATATATATAGTATGCATTCTGACATCTGGCCAATTACTCTGAATTTTTGGGCGAAGGCTTTGTTTGGTTCACGGTCTGGGTTAAGCGGGTTTGATTTGGTTTGGCCGCTACTAAGCCAACTGATTGCCATGGTCCGCATGTGTGGAGCTTGTATGCGTTTGGCTTGCAAGGAAACCAATTGCCAAATCAAAATATGGGCATTTAAATTACAGCGGCACTTTCAACCAAATGCATTCAACCAAAGCTTTATTGATTGCTGATTGGGTGTATAGTTTTTCGCACTCCGCCGGAAAATGGTGAGTTTCATATTCGAATATATGTACTCAAATAAGCTAAAGGTCTCATGAATTGGACACATGGAAACACAATCTATTTTGCCAAGAAGCATTGAAATCAGCGTTGAAACTGCCAAACAATATTTTGTATATTATATATCTATATTAAATGCTTGTTATACTAGTCATCTGAAAAATGAATCTGTACTTGAGCAGTGTTTCAAGAAAACTGGCACAAAGTGGCGCAATTAGAGTACAACTTTGGAGGTAATTTGCCGCAGGGAACACATTAAAGGCCTGGTTTTAAATTGCTTGACAAAATGGCTGGCCAAAAGTGGCCTTAACCCCTAACCTTTTCATGCATTTTTCCGCCAAGCAGCCGGCGCAAAATGCTCATAATTTGCTTGTTCCTTTGCACTTGAATTAGACGTGCATGTGTGTTATTTTCGAGCCATGTCCTTGCAGCTGCGCGGCTTGAAAAGTCGTTTGCTTGGACTGTGCAAACAAAATGAGCGAGCAGCGGAGACTAGTAAATGCATTAATGGATGGAAAAATGTCCCACCTGGACCGGCTCCTTTGCCGCTTTATCTCCTTGCCACGTGTGAGTGGGCCAGGTGCTCTTGACATTGCCCCGAGTGAAAGGAGGAGGCTTCAGTGTTTACGCTGCCACATGGCGAATGCTTCAGCCTGGAGAGTTCTCCTGCTCGTGCTCGTCGTCTTTGATTGCGTGCTCGTCTCGCTGGGATCAAGTATATACATATATACATATATACATATACATATACATATACATACGTGTATGTATGTATATAAAGCATATATAGTGTGCGACTCGTCTTGGGCTCGTTAAGTGTCGCCTCCTTATGGCATTTCATGCTATTTTAAATGCATTTGAATAAATAAACACCAGCACGCTCGTAAAATGTTTATTACGTGGGCAAATGTTTGTGTCTGGCCTCATTAGGAATGGAAGCCCAGCGGTGTGGGCACAATGCGAATGCAGCAGCTACAGTTCGCACTTAATGCATTTTTAATTTAAAGCCCCGACACCGTAACGCACATCCCTGAGACGTTACAATTGCATCGGAATTGCTTTAATTGAGTGGATTTGCATGCAAGATTCGAGAGGCAAACACGAAACCGATTCAATGCGTCCCCAAAGGCAATTCCATATGGCCCCGAAGTGATTTCACCTCAAGTTGTGGCCAGAACAAGTTGCGGCAGCACAACACTTTTTACGGGAGTGCGAGAGTGAGCTTTAATTGATTACCCATCAATTATGCACATTTCGCGGCGAACGTGTCGTATACGTGATATTTTAGTTGCTCGTTGATTAACTCGCCGTTGCACATATTCGGCGGCAATTCTGTTCAATTGTTTGACTCCCATTCCCATTCCCATTCCCCCAAAACTGCCAACGAAGATACTAAATTTGCATAAGAATCCTTTGTCTCTTTCCTCCTATGGCCCTGTCAAATGCTGAGCAAACAACATGGCCAAGATTCATGTATCTCAACTGCTGCTTGACACTTTAAGTGGAAGTTATGCAAATAAATAAATACGGATTGACAGGGAGATAAATGTAATGTATGGAGATAGCATGACACATGACGTTTTCGATGGAGTGTGAGCAAACAGACAAAGGCAATTAAAGAGTGTTCAAACACACAAAGCTATTGACAAAACGCCTCGAGAAACCCGATTCCCTTTATAAAGTCACAGTGTGTGTGTGTGTGTGTGTCAGCTCGCTGGGTCGCATAATTATAATGAATCCTTTTGTCAGCCAACTTAACCCTAATTTGTGCCAGCTCACACTATCCATTATCACTGGCTGTAAACACATTGCGTTCGCCATTTATGCCATTGTAATCCGCATGCAGGTGCGAAAACAGCTAGGAGTGGCTCATACAAAAAAGTCGGCGCCAACTACGTCTGCTAATTAAGCTCCAAAATGCACAAGCTCAGAATGCCGAGGAGCCGAGGTGAAAAACTCAACTCGACTATTTCTGCATTGTTGCAGCGACTTTTGTGCGCAAAAGCCGAAGCAGATGCTGCCCGAGCTTCAGATTCATCCTCATCCTCATCCGCATCCACAACCACATCGCCATCCTCATTTTGGGTTTTTTTTTTGGTTTTTTTTTAAATTTTTTCTAGCTGATGCGGGCTGCTCGCGAGTTGTGAAAGCTTCAGCCCTGACCACATTTTAATTGGGCTAAGCACACGCCATGTGCTGCATGTGTGACGTGCTATTAGTGAAACTTTTAAATGAGTTAGTTAAGTAAAGCGGGTTACGTTATTATGAGTTTTTGGTTCGGACATTACAAAAGCTTGTCAGCTCTGCCAGCTCTGCTAGCTCTGCTAGCTCTGCTCTGCTGGTGCTTCTACCACCACTCCTGCCATTCTTCGGCTGCAACAATATGCACGGGGGGCGGTATCCTTGTCGTGGGGCAGAAGGCAACTTGCAGCATGTACTGTAGTTGGGTTGTGGGATTATGCACACCTCGAAGTTGTATGGCTTCTTGTAAAACCGAGGCAAGTTGCTATGCGATGCAAAACAAGTTGGTGCATCATCCGGCTTACACATTTTTGCTAATGAAATTGTTTTTCTCCAGCCTTTTTTATTGTCTAATTTTTCGTAAATTTAATGCACTACGTAATAAGGGTACTTAAACCCAATTACGTGGCGACGAAACTACTAAAACGTAAAACTCTAAGAGGAGTTTCTTAAGCGGTTGTAAGCCTTTTAAAAGTACAGCAAATTATCATATTACATAGATTGTCCCAGACTTTTGCGCCAAAAAATCGTTTTCTAATTATGCTAATGCTAAATATCTTTTGCATGCCTTTTTTTTTCTTGCTAAATGTATGATTACTATTTACAATACAATGCTAAATGTTCAGTGGCACAGCGCATTCGATGTTTTTATTGGTGAAATCGTTCTGGTAATTGGTAATTATATGTCCAAAGTGGGTGCAATCAATTTTCAATTAGTCGCATGCAATAATTCCGCCAACATTTCTTGAAAGGCAAAAACGTTCCGGATGGCCATTGGTAATTATTGGAAATTATATGGTGCTCCGGACATTTGTGTACAAATGCGCATGTACGTGTACTTATACAGGAAGGATCGCAGTCATGCCAATCGAAAATACTTGAATACGGCAAAGGAATGCGGCGGATGGAGAGCGAAAAAATATTATTCAATTACGCACCATATCCGGGACAATGGTTACGACGAGCATAAAAGCAGCCTTCCCATAAATACACAAAGTCTCCCTTTTCAGCCGGCCGCCAATGTGCTGGCCATAAATCGACGAGGTAATAACATTCGAGAATACTCATAATAGTTTCGTTCCCAAGCGCGTGAGTGTTTCAACTATGATTTTCGAAATGAAATCAATGTACAAGTCCGTCTCACCGAATGAAACAGTGAGCCTGGAAATGATTTCCGCCTTGGCAGAATCGATACGAGCCGTATGCCTCCCCCAATTAGCTGGGCGACTCCCCAAGGAGACTGGGCTTTCACCTGGGCTTGGACTGCAGTGATAAAACAGACGACGCCCCCCCCCTGAAGGAAATTTACATAAAATTCAAATAAAATAAAACGACAAACGTAATAATCATTAGTCGGCTCTCCTGGGTGCAGTCGACACAGGACTCTGGTCACTGGGCACTGGGCACTGGACACAAGATGGCTGCATCTGGGGGCTTGGGGGAGGAGATGCTGACTTATTTATGGAGTTTCCATGTTAACGAGCCACTCGCAGTAAATTAATTTAGTTCCTGATAAATATTACCTATGGGTCGTCCGTAAATTGGGGACACTTTAAGATATCTAAGGTTCCACAACAGCTATACCGAAATTTGATGTTTATTGGTTTATTACAAATATTTTGTTGGTGTTTTGGGCCTGGGAGAAAATGGGTTTCACATCGTAAAAGCTAGTATATATATTAGAGATGTCCCAAGTACCTTAAAGCAGTAAGCTCTGACTGTAGCATATTCAGAATCCAATCCATTCCTGCAGTGCAATCTTCTGCTGTTCGATTTGCTCGCCCATCTTTTGGGTCATGGCGAATTGGATGAGGATAAGCAGGTAATTGACCAGAATCGATGTAAACTATTTAAATACATGTAATTAAGTTTTCGATTAACAAATTCTGCATGCCACCCACCAAACCGATAACTTTGCGGTCGAGGACAACATCTAGGCCACTGGTGAATCGAATCTTGGCCTGGATCCGCCACGACATTAGGGACTCGACCAAGGGTCGCAGCGAGGACATTTGGGGGTACCAGTCATCCAGCTTCTCGACGAGGCGCAGACATCTCCTTGCCTCGTAAATGGTACGATCGCAATAGAATGGAGCTATCAGGAGCTTGTAGAGCGGTGGGATCATGCACAGGGCCACATATCCGAGCATTCGATAGCTACTGCTGTTCTCCTCCTCATCCTGCTGGCCAATGCCCACGGACTGACCAAACAGGATGTACAACTCACTGGTACTGATGGCCAGGTCGTGGGCCATGGCTGCCCATAGACTGAGGGCGTAAACCCTGTTGATCTCCTGGACGAGATAGTGCAGCTCCTGGATCATGGACACCACCTGGCGTATACGTAACTCCTGTACGTGCATCTGCGGAAATCGCCAGCTGAGAAATTCCGGTTGGAGCAGTTGCTGGAGCAACCGCAAGCGTATGCCCAGCATTTCGGCCAGGGTCATGTGCACATAGCCCGTAAAGTGGGGTCCTCCGGTGACTATAGTATAGCAGAAGGCGAAAAGCAGGAAGAGAGCTCGATGACCGCTGGCCACTTGGAAGGCGGCGCTGTTGATGGATATCAAATAAATAATAGTCACAATGCCCAGCATCGCTATGTTCTTTCTTAGCATTTTTCTATAGTTCAGATTAGCTCCAAAGTCGCTCATAAGCCTGGCATCCAGGGCAGCCAATCTCTGATAGATTCCCAAATGTCGGCGTGCAAACACTTGCAGGGATATCACAGTGACCACAAAGACCAAGGTGGACATTACCAACTCCATGGCTGAAATGCTCAGCACCAGATTGTCGGCCTTTGCCAGACGTTCTCGTACATCTTCGGCTGCCAAAAGGACACTCAGGGACCCAAAGAGACAGACTAACGCTACCATGGCCACCGACATGGAATACATCCTGCTTGCCCGACTAATCCTAAAGTTTGATCCGCGTATGCCGAACCCATTGCATCCCATAAGGAACTGCAGCACGCAAATAAATCCGGCACAATCGAAAACCGTTTCCGGTTCGCGGAAGAAGTACAACACGGCCATCGCATTCAGTTTTTGAAGCAGAACTAATGACAATTCCATTCCGAAGAAGCCCAGATATTATCCACAAGATAACGTACTTCAAAAAATCCGAGCAGCGCAAGCTATGCGGTACAAAAGTGCACTTAAAGAAAATCTTTTACCAACTTTATTTAGGAAGAAGAAACCGAGTATAATAATTTAGTTTTATTTATTTAGTTTATTGCACATAAACAAGTTTTACCATTCAAATATAATTAGTTTTATGTCAAATTTCCCAACATTTTTATACCCTAAATACAATAAGCCAATGACGAACACTTAACATTAGCTATTTTCATAAATGAGTGGCAGCCATTAAAGCCATTCAGTAATTAACTTGATTACTTTTGTGATAGCTTTTGACAAGTGCTTTCCCAATTTACAAATAAAATTGAGTTGTTTTTTGGTAGACGCGGTAAACAAAATAAATGTGCTTTAGCAGGGAACTTAATATTTTTGTTTTGCACTGTTTGAAAATGAGTAGACCCTTGAGTTGAATCCATTTCCAACCATTTGATGCCACAGGAGTTCCCACAATTAGTTACCACATGGCAAGGAAAAATCATTTCAAAGATTTCTCAATTGAAGAATAACATTTATATGTTGCATTTGATTTGAGGTTGCGGCCAGTTGGTAGTTTTATAAATATGTTAAAATTATACGAGCTGCTAGGGTACGAGTAATTTAATTTCTGCAACATTCGAGAAACGGGTGGAAGAGCTGTCAGATTAAATGCCATAATCCCATGGATTATGGCCAAGCTGGTAGAAGTTGTTAATACCCGGTGACAGAGCTCAACCCTTCGAACTGGGCCAGTTCGGTGATGTATACGTGTATGTATACGAGTATGGCATGATTTACAGCTTTCGGAGGAAGGTGAAATTAAGCGAGATGTGGGCCAGAAGATGCAGGTGGGCATTTTGTTGCCTTTAATTAATAAAACTTGATTAACGGAAATTTTATGATTGTCCAAACGGTAGCAGGTGGCAATCAATCATCGCCTTCGCGCCCGTTCACTCTCACTTCTCTTAATTATTTTGCATTAAATATTTATGAAATTCCCGAAAGAAAGTCACACCAAGGGACAATTCGGTGGGGCAGAAGTGTAAAATTAATTAGTCAGTGGCCGGTTGGAAAAACGCCAAATGCTTTGCGAATGACAACCAAACGGCATGGAGTCAGTTAATAAATTGTTTGCTGCACATTTGTGGTTCAGCGCACAAGGACACATATGTACATAAATGAATTCGAACACAGAATTATTTATGCGCAACTGTTGATTTTCTGGCTGATTAACCTCTGGGCGGCTTAACTAGGAAATAAATCGTACAAATGAAATGCACCATCAAGGGCAAAATGATGCTCGAATGCTCTGCATTGAATGTGATCAAAATCTATACTATAAACGATATCCACCAGTCGGGGAGTCCTTGCACTGCTGGCTAGAGTATTTCCCAGTAATTAGTTCTGTTTTTTTGCCATTTATATTTATTATTTATCAACTTTCGGCTCAGTGCTCCGCCAGTAACATATGCAGCCACATTTGCATTGAGAACAGCAATTACCAAATCCAATCGCATCCAATTGAATTAAATTGACTTGGCTCGAGGGCCGTGGTCCAGTAACTTTTAGGCTTTCCCCCCACACTTTTCTTCCCATTTGTCCTTGTCAGGACTTCCACACACTCGTATCCTGACAGCTGGTTGCCTGAGTGATGGAGCTCCGGATCGACTCACCGAAATGTCTAAAAGTAAAACAACACCAGCACCAGTCACAAAAAGGGAAATCAAATCTCCGCCCATATGGATTCAATTAACGCTAATTTAAAATGCCAACATATCTGGAGAGGTTTTCACAGAGGAGAAAAAATAGAAAATTCCCCGTCAGTTTTCCACATGACCCCCGTCAAAATTTCGGGTTTGACACTCCAAAGGGCAAAATCGACAACAACAGAAAGGACAACCTTTCCCTTGATCGAGGGCAATAAATGAGTCAAATCAAATTTAGATTTTAGGATGTGTTAAAAATGTATACGATAAGGTGTTGCGAAAAATTCAGTTGTGCCCAACACCAGTTAAATATGTGTTCGTTTCATGTTTAGAATGGGTATAGGTACAGATTTATTATACCCGTTACTCGTAGAGTAAAAGGCTATACTAGATTCTTTGAAAAGTATCTAACAGGCACAAGGATCAGAATCAATAGCCGAGTCGAACTGGCCATGTCCGTCTGTCCGTCCGTCCGTCCGTCCGTCCGTCTGTCCGTCTGTCCGTCCGTCCGTCCGTCCGTCCGTCCGTCTGTCCGTATGAACGCCTCGATCTCAGGAACTACAAAAGCTAGAATGTTGAGATTAAGCATGCAGCTTTCAGAGACATAGCCGCAGCGCATATATCTTTTTCTTCTATCTTTTTTTAACTTTTTTGTAATTTTTCTGATGTATGATGTAGAAATTCGAAAAAATTAAAAAATGTCCTAAGGCAGAAGTTCTAAACTCCATAACTCAACTTATCTTAATCGGATTTTGAAGTGGCATGCCTCTAAATGTTTCTGGCGCAATTCTCTAAAAATCTGCATTTAAATTTAGAAATTTATTTTTGTTTAATTTTTTTTTGTAATTTTTCTGATGTATGATGTTATAGAAATCCAAAAAGAATAAGAGAGAAATGTTTCCGACCATATAAAGTATATGTATTTTTGATCAGTCTGTCCGTCTCAGGAACTACAAAAGCGAGAATGTTGAGATTAAGCATGCAGCTTTTAATTTTATTTTAATAACACGTTTTGGATCACTTTGAAAGTTGTAGTGATTCCCAGAATTTAATTTCTCGGACTGATTCTGAGTTGGCTATCAGTTTAAAAGGTGGCAGGCGAGTTGGCATGACGACGTAGCGATTTGTAGGCACTTGCTCGACTGAGTGGGTCCTAATGCCGTTCACAATTAAATTAAATAACACCATAATTAATTACTACCCACGCACACACACCCGCACTCGAAGGACTTGATTTGCTGGCCAAGAAGGTGCTAATGTCCTGGCCCATTCATTGTGGACTGGATGGTGTGATGGTGTGCGTGAGTGAAATAAAGAATGATTTATGGCGGTAAGCTAACTAACGTTCAGCACCACGCATGATGTTCTTGTTCTCACAATTAGACGCTGACCCCCCCCCCGAATTGAGAAAAGTGGGCGGGGCCCGGCGGTTGGGGGCTTGCCCCTTTGAGAAGGGGCCATAAATCGCATCGTAAATAAAGCAGCAGCATCACAATGGAGCCATCAACTTTTGATGCAACTTATAACCGTATTTGGCCATAACGGCGCCAATGGGCCTGCATTGATTGGATAAATCGAGCATCCTTAAGCGGCGCCCCATCAGCCATCGCTCGAATGTCCGCCCATCAAGGAGCAGTGATAACGTGTAAGTTCCTGGTCGCCCTTGGTCCTCCTTGGCCATCTTGGTCCTCCTTGGTCCTTCAGCACAGCGACGTTTAATGTTAACGAGCGAATGGCCGTGGAATAAGTGCACTCCTTTCCTGACGCCTTTATAAATTGTGTTATGCATAAAGTTTATGCGAACATAATACGTTGGAATATAAGTATATATACATAATATATATTTTTATAGTCAAGGGTTATCATCGCGGCTGCTTTATCTCGCGCAGCTGCTGAAATATGCGCCTCATCCTTTCGCCCGCAATCTGTGGCACATCTTTTCCATCTTTTTCAGGCTGCATGTTCATTTGAGGCGGTCGAACTCCTGCTGCACAGCATAAAATCCACTCAGCCATGCCACATAAAACCAGCGAAAAGCGTTGAAATTATGGTGCCCACTCATTGTGTTGCAGCTTCTCACCTCTCCGAGCGAATGAGTGAATCTGCAACGCCGCAAAGTTGCACAGATGCCCCGCATTCCATTCCATTTTTTTCCATTCCATTCCAGAGGGGCTGCTCCGCCATCGGTTTATTAGTACGCGATATCAAAAACCACGCCTTCGACTAAGCCTGTATGACTAAAAAAAGTACAGAGATAAAACTAATAATGATTTAATTGAAAAAATTGTTGCCTACAATATGTTATTTATATATGGTAGGAATAAATAAATTATAATAAATTAAAGTTTTCCAAAAATCTGTGAGTAACACTAATATAGATGAATTGCTGATGGTAATTAAACATATTTGACATTTTTGACTATAAACTTTCTAGTCATAAAATCGACTATTTCAGTACTATTCTTAGAAAAAAAAATAGTTTTGCAGCTCTGAAAAACACATAAATAGTATTGCAAAATATTCCTATATATGTGTATATAACATGACACCGTCTTTTTTTCAACATTAATTATTTATTTAAGCCTTTATCAACTAATCCGCATTACAAAATAATTGGAACCATTGTATAAAAATGCTGTAATTATATGAAATTAGAAAATCGCCACTTGCAACGCGGGTACCAAATTATGGTACCAATCCCGCGGACGGCGCTCCGTTCCCGAAGAGATGCCTCCGGGGCAGGCAATCCGATTATGTTGCACGTTTCAGGGCGACCGGGTGGAACTTACTTGCCACATGACGACTTTGCAGCCGGAGCCCGACGTGCGTCAGAACTGATTAATGAGCTGCAAATGATGTTATGCGCAACGGCCGCTCTGCCAGGGCGTAAATCAGGAATAATCGGGCGTGCCCCAACAGGAGTGGACTCCGTGTGGCACTGCCACTATACCACTGCGTACTACACGTATGTATATGGGGTGGCGGCCCTCAAAATGATGCTAATGATGGTGGTGATGCGGCATTGTTCGCGTGCGCAGACAGCTTGACATTCATCGCTTGCATCTCCATCTCACTTGTTGCAATGCCACAGCTGCTTCAGCTGCTCGGTGAAGAGTGAATAGTGAAGAGTGAATAGTGAAGAGTGAAGGAGGGGAGCTCCATTACATCTTCGGAAGCTAAACTCGCAGCCACCAAAGGGACAGAGCCACAAACTCGTCCGACAATTGGCAGATGTCAGCTTTAAGCCATTTTAAAAAGAAAATGTCTGACAAAGCTGCAACTAAAACTTTTTATGCCCCACTTTGCTCGGCCATTCACAACTTGTACGTGGCAAATAAAAGTGCACCCGGGGACCGGCTGCGTATCGCTTGCCAAATGGGATAGACAACACTCCCTTCCCGGTTCCGAAATCCGAAATCCGAAATCCGATTCTGGCTTGGCCTGGAAACAGATTTAAGTATGCAGTTGTAAGCCATAAAATCAGCTTAATACTTCCGTTGAGCCACCAAATCTGAATTTATGGTCGACACAAGAAAAGCACCCAAAATGGAAGTTCAGTGGTGGAAGTCGATTCGTGAGATACCTTATCTAAAAATAATAGTTTAAGGCAGATATTTAATATAATATGTAGATGATAAATTCTGAAAAGTCTATATATATATTTTGAGCTACAGCAAATACTTTCTTATAAATAGGGTATTTTCTCAGCTCAGCTTAAACTAAAATGCCCCGTGATACCGTATCGAGGGTGAAAGGCTTAAACACCAATCTGAGTTCTAATGGGAGACAAACTCATCTACTGGGTTACATAAGATATTTTCTGGGTTCGTATGGTAGAGAGCACCTTGTGACACGGTTCGATTAGCAGGTCAGATGGTCACGAGAACCTCTGTTGTTGTTTCACCTTTGCGGAGCTCAAATCACGGCGACCTGCCATCCAGCTGGCTTTCTTTGCCTCTTCGTCGCTCGCTTGCCAAGTTTCCACATTCATATTCATATCAACCAAAGTGAAAGTGCTTGATTAGCAGCAGAAATAAAGAAATCACCCTGCTGATGGGTGTATCGAGGCATGGGCATGTGGGTACATCTGAAATGACTGATTGCCTTGCCTGTTGTCAGTGATTAGTGCTTATGCTTATGCAAATGAGTTCTAAAGACCTGGCCCGGGCATAAATACGTGTATAAATCAATGCTGAGGTCAGACCAGCTCGAGTTAGCTGCAGCAAGATGAGCAGCAGCCACAAGTGGACGAGGTTGCTCCTAATGGGCGTGATTGTACTCTTGAGTCACAGTGCCAGCGCCTTGGGTATCTATGCTGAGCTACACAAACATACCTAATGAATCCATTACCTAATGACGTTTTATGCAGCCAAACAGGTGACATGGAGACCCCGGGAATCCGCAGAGGTTCGAGCACTGGAGAACCCGATGGCCAAGGGGCGATCGGTGGTCAGTGGCTTGGCTGGCCTCACTGGTTTCGTCCTGGGCTTGGGAAAGGCCCTCACTGGGGTCTTCATCTACGATGTCATTACGGCCAATATCACCGAATCAGATGACACCAATGCTTCACCGAACAGTGGTTCCTTTAGGGAAGTCTGCTTCAGCACTGGCACCTCTAATTCGGATATGACCTGTCTAGTTTACTACACAACTAACGGAAACTTATAAATAATTACTAGTTTGGATAATCAAAAATGGTCTGAACTTATTATTATTTCATTGTGCCCTTTCATATCTTAAAACTCATTTTCGATCACAACGTTGTCTGCGATATTAAGTCGTAGTGGACACGAGCCCTTTTCAAACTGATTCTGTTTAATGGATCTTTTAAAACCTGTTTGGGGTCGCGGCTCTGCCAAGGGTCAAATGGCTTTATTTTCTGCGGAATTTGGGGGAATTTGCATATGCGAAGCTCGCAGAAACTTTCTTTGGCTTCTCGTCACAGATAAAAGTGAAGCAGAACCCGTCGGCTGTTTCAGTTGGGTTTCTACGCGATTACGCGAAAGATCTTCGAGAAGATGAAGTCGTTTGGGAACTTGACCTTTGGCCTACTCGTCATCCTTATCGCATTCTTTACTGTCCGCTCAGAGGGTGAGTTGTGTGTTATTAACTCCGGAATTCATAGAATCGAATTAATCGAAAATAAACCTGACTTTTAGCTCGTCGCCTGGCGCTGCGTCCACTGACAGGAAGGGAACTGAGAAGGGCTCTTCGAGAATCCGGATTCGATGAGGATTCTGCAGCTGGTAGATCAGTGGCATCGGCGTTGACCGGGCTCAGTGGATTCGCCCTGGGCATCACAAAGGGCATAGGTGGCTCGATTCTGTTCGATGTGGTCACCTCGAACGTGACCATTGATTACATCACCAGTCTGCTGAACTCCACTGCCGCTTCATCGACCTCAAGCAGCAGTGGAACCGCCCAGGAGATCTGTTTCAATAGTCGCAGTGTCGACGGAGAGGTCATTAACGGCAGGAGTAATGGCTATGATGACATGGATGATGACGCGGAACCTAATGGCGAGTGGAGACAGACCGATGGCTCTGTCACTGGCACTGGCACTGCCACTGCCACTGGAACAAACACAGTAACTACGCCAACCACCAGCTCCACGCCTTCCAATGGCCTCACCTGCATTGTCCTGAACAAGGAGGGTTCCCGTCGCCGGCGTCAGTTGCGGATTCGTCCAGGAACCTTGAGATCTGTGTACCCGGAACGCCATCGGCAGACACTGAAAAAGTACCGCAGGCATCGGGTTTAGGGCATAGGCCTACACCTTACTTTAAGCTAACTTATTTATTGATTTCGATTAGTATATTAAATTTTAATTGCTCCGCATTCCATGGGCCTGGGTGAGCTGGCTTCATTAATGGCCGAATGACTTGGGGAAATCTTGGATTGACACGTTCATGATTTGCTGACATGCACTCCGGGTTTTCGTCCGAAAAGATTTTAAAGGGAAAGTGGACTCGCCGACGAGAAGCGAACATTCATGTGTGACACACACGCGGGCGCACTGAACGAAAATGGGGCTTACTTGGTTGAGACGAGAGTTATTGGTTTCAGTTTCATCTTAAGCTTATCACCATCTTAAAGTAACTAACTCTTTTGCATATTCTGAGGTGTTATAGCGTTTCCTTATCTCTAATAAGGTATTTCTCTGCTGTTATATAAACATAAAAAAAGGTATGTATTTTTCCTGGTGCAGCCATTTGCTGCGTCACGCATATCGCGGTGGCAGAATGGTTATTAATACAAGCTGAAAGGCACGCAGCCTGCCACACCCACTCCGAGTCCACCCCCCCCCCCTTCCCGTCCTTTTACCACCTTCCCAACGCCTTTGGTCCCCTTATGTAAACATTGAAATGTCATTGACGTCGAGGGCAGCCGCCCGGCCACATAAATCCTCCTTGGCCACAATTTATTAACTTTAACACTGGCCAATGTCAACGGCCTCCCCTGTGCCCCTGTCCCCCGCCTACGCCTATTGATTTGGATGCGGAATTTATGTGGATAAAGGACCTCAACCGCCGCACCTCCTCCAGCGAACTATTAACTTTGAATCTTCTTTCACGTCGAGTAAATTGCAGTGTTTATGTTATTGTCTGATCCTTGGTCCTGGCGAAGTGTCTGTCACTGCCTGGGCAGGAGTTGCATTAGGGACCATTTATTATTTATGTAAATGCGTAGAACTTCTGTCGTGGCCTGGAAAAAGTGCCCTTAGTGATTAAAGTGCGGCGAGTGTCTGGCAGCAGCAAACTATTGCTCGAAGAAAATCAAACTCAAATTACCATATCTCTGCCCCTTTTAAAAGACCATTCAGACTATCTCTGTGCGTACATATGCCATGCACAGTGGAACGTCTGTAAGGTGAACTCAAGACTAAGGGAAATGAAGAGAGTCGAACTTCCTTTCAGATGTGCTTTATGGCGAATGCAAACCATATAAGTGTGCCTAAACCTTAAAATTGGAAAGAAATATACATACTTGTGTATGTAAATTCAACGCTTGGAAGGACGACTGTGGGTTTGTATATTCATGAACGAATCAGCAGCAAACTACAATTATTGTGCACTTTAGGATCGCAGAGAAAGCCAGCCTAATGACCGAGGCCGTGACCCCAGAAGGGCAGTTGCTCCCCTCGAATCCCCGGCTGGAATTGCGTACTAAATGCGCTAAATTACTAACTAAATGCCGCAAGTGCCGCCCCTGGGCATGGCTAGAGTTTCACAAATGAACGCCCTTTTTGGGTGTTGGCCGCGGGGGGTGGGAAAATTGCCGGAGGGGTGCTTTCCCAAAGCCGAAAAACTGAAGTCAAAGCAAAAGCAAAAGCAAAGGCAAAAGCAATAGCGAAAGCCGGCAGTCGATGACATTTGAGCGATAAGGGAAACTGTTGTGTGGCTTACTTGGTGGCACCCCCAGTGATTTTCTATGCCATCTAATGGGGAGTTGGGCGTTGGGGCGTGTGAGGGGGGAGGGGTGGGTTCAGAGGTCGAGGGCAAATGTGCTGCTCCTTGTGGTTGTTGCTGGCATTAAGTATGCAGGCGTGTGAATCGTGAAGGCGGCTATACAAATAGTAAATGCTAGCCGTCCCTTGAAGGCATCCACAGTGCTACACTTGCTTTTTACAACATTGAAAATTGTTTTAAATGTTAATGCCCAATGCTGTTGGGCTGATAATAAAACCGGGAGGTGTGGGCGCGGTGTGCCAGAGTCAACAAATAATTGAGATGCCTTCCTGAGTGTCATCACACACGCACGCTTTTTTTGTCCACCACCACGCCCCCAAACGGGCGCCCAAAGTGGGTGGTGCTCCCCGGTGGTCGAGAGTCAGCTGTTCTGAGTGCGCGCACTTGTGTTAAATTATGCGGGTTTGATTTTTATTGCACAGCCGCTCATTTCATTCTTTTCCCTTTTGTTTTCTCCCATTTGTTTTCCTTGCTTTGGTTTCCTTTGCTTTATAGGTTTTCCCCCGAGGAGAGCGATGCCCACACCCACTGCCAAAATCAAAACCATCTCGAAAGTATAAACAAGTTGGTGGAGCCCAGCGGAGTGACGAGCACGCGTGTGTGTGCGGCTGTAATTTGGTCATGCCTCGTTGCCCCAACGAGCTGTTGCTTGGCATTTCAATTAATGGCACTTGCCACCCTTGTATCTCCCATCCCAGCCCTCCCAGTCCTGCCCTCCAAGGGGTCAGCTCTTCCGCCGCTGCACTCCTAATGAAGCCGTCTGAAGCCAGCGCCAGCTCCAGCTCCAGCTCCAGATCCAGTTTCAACAGGAAACCAGCCGCAACCCCATATCTGCCACGAAGTTGAAGGTCTCGCCTCTTATGGGTTGTTGTCAATGGGCGTCGAGATATATCTAGGCACTGCAAGAAAACGATACCGTGTATCGTATGATTAAAGATTACAATAATACTTCAGGTGCCATGACTACATAAATATATGTATTACTTACTCTTACTGTGATCTATACGCTTTGGAAATCTGGAGAGCAGTGTTACAGATCTATTTTATGTTTTGGATAGCAAGTACATTAATTTTTTTGCGTGTACAGTTGCAACTCCGCGGCGACACGTGACCGCAAGGACATTTGTTGAGCCTGAATGTGCCGCATCGCACGTCTTAATAGATTTTTGATTTGTTTGCTCACCCTCAGCTGGCAACTTAGCCTCCCCCATTCCGAACCCGAACCCGGGGATCCATATCCGAACCCGAATCCGAATCCAAATCCAATTGTGAGGCGGGCGTGCGTCTCTGATTGGAATAATGATTTCGCAGGCGTAGATAGAACATAAAGCGAGCCAGATTTGTCGAGTTTTTGGGGAGTTACTTGTTTTTGTCAATATAGAAAATCAATAACGAGTGCTTACCCATTGTTCTTGCAGCTACCGTTCGGTTAAATCGGACGAGGGTAATTCAATAAAGAAATCACGCAGGATGGCAGGAATTAGGTAAAATGGAACGCTCATACCCAAAAAAAAAACAAAGGGAAGATTAAAAGCGAGACCTGAAAGTTTGTCTATTCTTTATTTCTGGCCAAGAACATGGGATGCTATTGGGCAACATTTTACAAATTGTTTCAATTAAAAAGTTTACTGATTTTGCTTTTTCGCCTTTTACTTTATCTTTAAGCGGCTTGCGATTGACACGTGCCTCCGCCGCCACGCCCCCACGCCCCCACGCCTCTTTCGGTTATCGAATGGAAGTAATCGCTTTTTGGGGCGCTAATTGCGGCGACCTTGCTTGTGGGGTATTTATAAGTCCGCAAGCTGATTGCATAATACTCGCAATATCTGTCCGATTCGCCCGACTTTGGGCAGCGGGCCAGTGGTAAGCTGGGAAAGCCAAAAGCTGGGCCAATCAATTAAAAATAATCAGGCGGAAAAAGTTGTGGCCAATCTGCACAAATACATATTTCACAGTCGTTAATTAATTTAATTGATTTAAACGCTTCGGCTTGACCAATCGCAGGGGCAGTTGGTGGGGTTGGGCCTGCTATCGAGTGCATTTGATCTGTTTGTTTGCACAAAATTAAATTGACTTGTAATTAAAAGTTTCGCAATTGATTGAAATTCTCGTGTGTGCTTTTCCTTTGTGTTCGCTGGGTGGCTGTGACTAAAACCGCTTGAGGGAACTCGCAGGAAATAAACAAACAAACAAAAACACTGAAAAGTGCTAATTAGGAGCATTAATTAAAAATGCATTTTTTGCTGCTCAATTGAACTGCAGAGAACGTGGAAATGAAACTGTGTTCACACACAGGACATTTTCTCTTAATCCTTGCGGTGTATAAGAGCGCATGTATAAGAGTACTCTTCACTGACCTATGACAGGATATTTTTACGCGGTTTCCTTATTGTTTAGCAACTTAAATGGGAGTGGGTTTGAATTAATATGCCATTAAAAACAAAAACCAAGTTTAATTTAAAAGAAAGTAGGCAAACATAACCTTTTTATTTCTGTTTAGGGTATCCCAATTTTTAAAAAGAAACAGAATTTTTAAACAAATTCCCCAGAAAGTGTGATATTATATTTGAAATGTTACCCATTTAATGATCATTTAGCAAGAAAACCTTTCATTTACATATACGTGTATACAGCATCAGAAAGCTGCTCAAGTAGAAATGTCTGTTAAATGTCTAATTTGATTAATGTTAATCTGCTAAGGCGCAATTAGCTTACATAGTAAAACAATTGTTTACAAGTATTTCAATGCAGTGGCAATAGTGCTTTACTACCTGCCGTAAACAAACAAAGCATCTTAATGGCTGCAATCCAAAGTTTCTTGGTAATTGCCCTGCGACGGCAGCTCTCTTTGCTCTTAGGCCCCCCCCCCACAAAGAAGAAAAGGGCAACTCTCTGTGAAAACGGCCCGAGTGCCGAAGTGAGCCGAAGGCAAGGCGTTCGTTATGTGGCCATAGGCGCCCGACCACCGATTACCAGTCAGTTCCATCCTGCGACTCGAAGGCGAAGCACGCGTTGCTTGATTGATGTGCGCGGGTTGCAGTCCCAGTTAATTCCTGTTCAGATATAGTCCTGTGTGGAGGGTTCCGAAAAAGTGGGCCTAATGAGTCCGGACTTTCGTGTTAATGGCGAATTAATGACGGGCGATTAAAATGCAATAGCCACATGCATGGGGCGCCGTAATGAGCTGAACCGAGCGACTGAGTACAGTGAAGCAGTGCCATAAATTAGAGGCCCCCCCAGAAAGTGTAGCCTACTTAGCGGCTTTTGGGCTTACGATCTGTTTGAAGTGTTCGTAGACCGTTAAAACCTTATACCCGCCAAACACACACACACACACACCGCCCACCAAAAAAGTTGTTGTGCAAAGCTCATTTCGCAGCAGATTAAAAAAGAAAACAAAACCAAAAAAAAAAGGGCAACTCTCAATGAAAACGAACCAAAAATAGGGCCAAGCGGAGAAAGTACTTTCATTGCTCCCCAGGCAGAGCTTAGCCGAGAGTTTTGCCGGGCTCTAATTTGACGGAATCGTTAGTTGACCAGTGACGTTCAACCCCCAGCACCTCCCCACCCCCGGAATCCGTTTGGCCGGATCCGGATCGCGTGCCGACTACAAGCGTAATAACAATAAACTTGCGGATAACAACCACAGATACAGATACAGCAGCAAAATGTCCCTGCCATCCAGAGCCAATTTCGGATTACTCAACTGGCTCATCGGCTGGCTGCTGCTGCTGTCGATGGTTTTGTTCAGAGGTGAGTTGTGCGCCGGGCTTTTTAATTAAATAATCCAATTTATTTTCATTTAATTTCTAATTAAATTTAATTTGTTTGCGCCGCGCTCTGGCCGCCCATCCAATTGCCCCCACGCCCGGCTGTAACCCGAAGATTTTCCCTTGTCGCCTAGGATTTCCCGTCTAATTTCCGGAAAACGAGCGAGTTTCGGTGGCCGGGGAAGCGCGAGAACGCGAATTGAAAATTCTTTAATTTTTGTGCTAAGAATTTTAATTTCGCCACAGCGTCGGCAAAAGTTTTCCCCTTTGTCTCTGCCGCAAGTCGAAAGGTGAAGCATTTAATGCCCATCTGTGTGTGACCCCCAAAGGTGGGGAGCCAACAAAATGAAACATTCTACAGAGAGAAAAACCACTTTTCTCCGCTTTTCTTTTTACTTCACATATAATATATAATTTGTTGCTATTGAATAAGATGTTGTACTTCTTAAAGCATTTTTATTTGAGTCTTAAGTCTTTTTCTCTTTTATTCATTGATGATTAAATATTATAAAATGGTTTTTTATATTGCAACTTTTTAAGTTTTTAACCAAACTTTGAAAATATTTTATACTTCGGATAATGCAGTTAGTTTTACAGAAACAATCACATACTAGAGCAGTTAGAAAATGCAGAGAAGACTAGTCTACTATTGTCTGCATTTCAAATTATTATTTACAGTACAAGAGATATATGCACTTAAGTACTCCGGCTATTTGATTTTCGGTGCAATAGTGACCCACTCCTGGCCAGAGTCGCAGTGTTGTCCATAGTGTGGGTCCTAGTCCTAGTTTCGCAGCCATCAAGGTTGGTCCAGACACCATCTGAAGGGCAGGAGGATGAATGGCGAATGGCGAATGGCGAATGGCCGCAGAGTGCGAATGCCACATGCAACGTGTGGGATGGGCAAACGGTTTTATATAATAGTTTGCAACAGTGGGGCAGAAGTCTCACTTTCAATGCATCAAATGAGAAGCACGCGCATGGGATGCCCAGCGCCACACAGATAGAAATGTGGGAAAATAAAAAGTAAATATGAAAAATAACACATACTAACGAGCGGCAGACACTTGGAAAATGCTGTTGAAGCTTGGTCATGGCCGAAATGCTTCTGGCTGCAGTTGCTGTTGCAGTTGGTGTTGCTGTTGCTGTTGATGTTGTTGCTGCTTGTGCAGCAGCAGCAGCAGCAGCAGCAGCTGCGTTGCATGTGGCATGTTGCAGTTGACACTCGAAACTATTGCCATTGGGCTTGGCTCTCTGGATTTTAGTTTTTGGTTTTAGACGACTCATTGCTGGTTTTAAGCTTGCACTTTTTAGCTTTCAGCTAGCAATTTTCTAGTTTCCGTTTTCCGCTCGCCGTTTGTCATCTCTGAAAACAGTAAATTGCATTTTTATACAATTTTCCATCATTTGACTTGGCAGTTGTTCGTCTGGGCTTTGTAATTTTCAAATGAAATACTTTCCGAGTGCAATTCACTTTTGAGCAAATTGTTTCCTTCGCTCTGCTTTCCTTTGACTTGGCTGCTCCTTCTTGTTTGCCCATTGGCATCTGTCTGGCTATTTCATTTGGCTAAAAGCTACTTGACGTTGGTTAAGCGCGGACAAACAGACCAAATATCTCATCTTGGCAATTGCGGAACCTGCAAAAAGGCGAGCAATCAAAAAAGATTCCTATCGAATTACTGGGCAGCATTCTTTTTCAAAAGATTTTTATTGGTCTTGCTCTTTTTTAATTTCTAACAAAGGTGGTGATTATTACCTGACAAGACTCTTATTTTAAATGCAATAATTAAATTATAATTAAAATTACTTAACATTAATGTGGTTTAATAAGAGCATAAAGAGCTGGCTAACAAGTCAAAAGCTAAAATGTGATTTACCTCGATTTTAGCATGGAAAACTTGGACAATTGGGCAAATTCGTTTTTTTAAGTAGCAATATTTTAAAAGTGAATTTGCATATCGCTGATTATTTTTATTGAAAAAAATATATTTGTTATGCATATTGGAATTTATTGAAGCAAGTTTTGCGGAACGTTGGATGGCCGTTTGATTCGTTTTTCTTAATTTAATTGACAGGGAAAAACGCGATAAATGCATGCGCATATTTTCATAATGAATTCATAAAACTTTCGATCGTGTCCTTTCGCTGGCTCGTGTTATTTGGTTTGCTGGTTTATTAATAAATAAATTTTGTCCTTGCGGTTTGGCTGTTTGTGTGTGCGTGTCATCCTGTATGCAAAATTGCAGTTATTTGCACAGCTGTTTTGCCATTTAAGCCAAACAAACGATTTTGCCCTTTTTCACCAACATTTCACTCGCTCGCATGTGCCGTGTTTTTTCCCCAGCCACTATTAAGTATTTTTGTAAATATTTTCCATGTCGCCAAAAAGGAAAAACCAAATGAATCAATGGCAAAAAAATGATAATAGTCGACGTGATTTTCCGTTGAGTACAGTTAATACAGAAGCAATGCCGATTTCCCAAAACGAAATATATATAATATAATTGCTTGGCTTGCGGAGTTATTCGACGTTGGCACATCATTCAGCGGTGTCAGACTGATGAATGAACCGACGCATTGGCCCAGACAAACACCTAGGAACACGCAATGCCCATCCATCCCACTGCCATCCAAAACCATCCATTTCAGTCGCTATTATCCGATGAAAAGCTCAGGAGGCGGCGCCTCCAAGTATGCAAAGCACATACTCAAGGGTTCGCAGGATCTGTTTGCCGGCGGGTACAGGTTATTCACACAGGCATTGGCGTGAAAACCCGCCGGATTTTTCGAGGCCAACCAACCAGATTTTTCTCTTTATCTTTTTTATCTTTTTTTATGCGTATGAATATAAACATACTTGTTTTTCTTTGGCCCGAAAGCAGCTTGAAGAAACAAACTTTGCCTGTTGTTGATTTTAATGGCATATGGCTTTAGAGGAATTTGTGATGAATGCGTGGTTAAAAGTTCCACCGGAAGGGCTCTAGACCATGTTTTGCAGAAGATGCTCAGAGGAAAACTCAAAGGGCGTCATTAATCATTTAATAGACCAAGGAGTTCACTTGAGGATGGTCAGGGATTGCAGAAATCTGTAAGTCATTTATTAAAGTAATTTATTTACGCCACAAAGTAAAATGTAATTTAAAGCCTGGCTCAACATAAGAAACTTTGATAAGACCATAATCATATGCTAACTAGAGCATGAACAATATATGCGAACAGTCTCATAAGTGCTTTAAATAATTATTATTCGAATGTCGGTAGCATGACATTTACGAATAAATATACGTACTCGTTGTCAAGCGAGTTTCAGTAGTTAAGCAATTAGGCTAAGTATTGTCAAATAGTTTCTTCATTAAGCTGCTGCCTCAAAAACTTTTTTCGGGCCAAAAGATGAAAAGTTGCGCAAGTCGTTGACAAGGAGGGTATATATTTTTTTTAGCCAAATCCACAGCTCTTTCTATTATGATTCCGCTTCTAGGCAGGTCAAACCGACATTATTTTTTTACCGCTGCCTTCGTAACACTTATGGATTTGACATTTATATGACAGCCAAGGTTTTCCTGTGTGCAAGATTGTTGTTTCTGCTGCTCAAGCCCCTTGAGTGTGTGTGCTTTGTTTTTTTTTTTTTTTTCGTATTCGTCAGGAAAATATATAAATGAAAATTGTTTTTATTTCTCCTCAATGGGAGCGGGCGTTTCACGGTGGGTGGGCATCCATGTGCGTAGATACATATGGAGCATGGAGCATGGAGCATGGAGCATTATTTTTTGATTCACTTGGCACACTTGGCGCTTTCTTGCAAACTCAACTATTTCGGTCACGTAACTTTGGAGCACAGTGGAGAAAACTGAATCAGCCAAGAAGGAGCAAAATTTATGCATTTGATTTCAGCTAATTTTCAGAGTCCGAGCATGGCTGCGAATGGTTCTGTTTTGTTTATCGTTGGCCAAATTATATGCTGACATAAATTAGCCAAAACTAGAGTGCTCTGCCTCCCTCCCACCAAGCAATTTCTTTCTGGGCCTGGTTTTGCGAAACAGCCAAAACAGCCTTGAGCCAGAAGGCGTGGCTATTAAAAAGCACTCCACAATCGAAAACTCTTTAGCAGCTGTGCTGTCTCCCAGCTCTCGACTGGATTTTAAAGCCTTTTGGCCAAAGTGCCAACCCAAATTGCACAGCAACACTCGCAGACAGACAGACAAGTGTCGTAAAAAGGATATACACGCTATAAGTTTCAAGAGCGAGGGCTCTGCGGCACCGAAGTTGTCGATAAATCCACAGGAGCGCAGTAAACCAGTTGCGCGGCTCTAAAAATCGTGTAGGCCTCAATGGTTTTCCGAGGAAAATTCGTTTTATTAACGCCGGGACACGTCACACGTGCTGGGGACAAAGTTTTCACCACTGCTGTTTTGGTGCTGTTGCTGTTTTTCCCGGGGCGTGCCAGTAACCTACATGGGATGTTGCCTTACTCTGAGCCGCCTTAGCTTGAGCCTCGGTCCCGTCTTAGCCGCTTTTATTAAAAATTCCTCACACAATCGAGCCGGGGGATTGGGGATACAGGGCTATGGGTGTATGGGTGTATGGGTGTATGGGTGTATGGGTGTATGGGTGTATGGGTGTATGGGTGTATGGGTGTAAGTGTGTATGGGTGTATGGGTGTAATGGTGGGCACTGCTGGGTGAGAGATGCCGAAATAAGCATGTTTAAGGCAACCAACTAGCAGGAAACAACCAACAATTGTCTATGCTGCCGCTGGTGTTGCTTCTGGTGTTGCTTCTGGTGTTGCTGCCACTTCGTGCTTCCTCCGATGTAGCAGTTTTATTGCTTTGTCATTCCAACATATTTCACACAGACACATCAGCAGCGGCAAAAGACGTTGGCGGCATCGTCGACATTTCGCAGAACTGAGCCGCATTGGTTGCTTATCCTTTCGCCGCTGTATTTTCGGTGATACCCTGCAGCCAGACGATGGGTTAGCTGTGGGTATATACAATAGTTGGGCGTTGTACTTACTACTATCAGAGTGTTTTAGCAATGCAATCGCATTTCTGTAAGCTTAACTTCCACTTAAAATAAGTAAATTTATCTCGTATCTGTAGACACTTTAACTTTTTTTTTTTTTTTCGCTGTAAACTGCAATAAACTGCTGGTAATAAATTTCCAGTGGAGTTTACAGAGTAGTAAGTTAGCTTTTCAATAAATTGCGCTGGCACAATTTATGTTCTTAAAAGTTTTTTCGATTATGACTTACCAACATAATAGTTATGAATTTGCAAAGCACAAATATGACTTAATTGCGTTAAATTTATATTTGACAAATAATATGTTCACAAGCTCATAGTTGAACATTTGTTATATTTAAGTTATATGTTATATGTCATTTGTTATATTTATTAAGTGAATTGAGACATAGCTTTCTACAGTAGCAGGCAGTTACCTAGGTGGTCTTGCAACTTTAAGGGGTATCAAATAGGCAACGTTCGTGGGCGGGTCCGCTCTACTTGTCCCTTATTTATTTGCTGTACATGTCTGCCTCAGTGGATTGTTATTGTTGCTGCAGCCTTAGTAATGTTGCTATTGTCAACAGCCTTTGGCGCCCGAGGAGGGACTGACGCATTTCTCATGCGCTCGCGCGTGTCATATTTATTTATTTCGCCTCGAATCGTCCCTTTGGTTATTTTTTTTTTTTTGTGCCGCACATACGAACCGTTTGCAATTGTGTTGATGTGTCATTTCCTTTTTTGAACTCTTATATAGTCAAAGCGTTTTTCATTTCCCGTTTCCTTAGCCATTGTTGGCCAAAAGTTTAGCACGCCTCTCCAGTTGATTTCGAGTCCTTTGATATCCAGGGAGTGGGTGAGTGGGGCATCCGCCTCGCATTGATTTGCTCCACTCGAGGAGCTGGTGGGGAAGTAGGGCGGTGGGAAAATACGGCCCACTTAATTAAACCAGCCGAAAAGCGGGCCAAAAACTTCACCCGTTTATCCAGCTGCGAACACGAATTGACAGCCAACTAACATTTATGGGCGCTTGTCATGTTCTACATTTTTATGGCTCGGTCTCGACAATTATGCGCATTTGCTTTTCCTGAAAAGCGGAACTCACTTACACACACACACACACACGTTCGTTCCAAAAAATAAAAAATATAAAAAAGGAATTAATGAAAATACAAGCAAGCAGCCAACCAACAACTGTTCCATATTTGGTTCACTGAACTCAAGCATTTGCCTTAATTTTGTGGTGTCCTTTGGCGAAAAATGAGAGCCCGAGTGGTAGGCTAACTGGGATACCTCAAGACGACTCTTTGCTTACTCTTTAAAACGCAACTTTGGGCTAAATTTAAGTGGTTGACAATAATACTAAATCTTAAAAGATTAGTGAATTAATAAGAGTTATAATAGCAGTTATTTATATTTAAGGATATGATTACAGAAGACTTTTTTTTGGGTAAGCCTCCTGCAGCTTAATACACCTTTTCCGAGGGTATCGACCTGCAGTGCTTGTGAATATGCAACATCGGCTGCACTGCAACTGCACTGCAACTGCGTGCAGCTGTGTGTGCTGTGTTACTGTGTGTGCTGTGTGTATTCGAGTGCATTGGCAAGTGGCCAACAGTGGCAAAAACAACAAGAGCAACAACATAGTAACAATTGGGTGGGCTGTTAAAAACAGCAGAAAGCAATTAAACTTGGTCACGAAAAAAAAGCGAGCGAGCGAAAGACGCTGCGTATACGTAATAAATGATGCTTAAAAGTAGGCAAAGGTTGCCACTGCACCAACATTTGGCTCTCCAAATGCCGAGAGTTACAACTCGAGGGTACGAGGCAGTCTGTAGCAATTACAACTTTGGTGCTGCAACAAGGGATTGAGGGTCCAACTTTCTGCACTGCCAGCTCGATGACCCCGAAAATTTGCTCAATACTTTGCCAGCCCATAAACATTTGAATTTCATATCGTGTTACCCCGGACTATATAGGCTATATGGCAGCGTTCCTTCTCATTGACATTCATGGCCGCCCATCTATTGAACTTTTAAGGCTCGCTGGCAAAATGGCCTTTTATGTGCGTTTGCTTGCTGTCGCCCGGCATTTTGTGCACTTGGCCAACTTGTTTGCCGGGTGTTTTGGGCCATCACGCTGCCTGGTCGCAGTAATTAAGCCGCCTCGATGGCTGATCAAAATGGCATCGCTCGCAGACATTTTCAGTCCCGCCTGAACGCGACAATTTGTTGGTCTCTTTTTTTTGCATACCTTTTTTGTTTTGTGGCATTTTGGGGCAATGTTTGCCTTGGGCTGAATTCCCATAACGGCCGGCCATTTTTGGGTTTCCTCTCTCGTTTGCGGTTTTCGTGAATATTAAGCTACAATACGTGGCAGTTTTGGCGGCTTTGTTATCTGAAACTGCTGTGCTTTGACAGCTCTCTGAATAATTCCGAAAAAATGTAGCTAACCATTTTAAAAATGTACAACTCTGCCAGCTGTGCGTGTAATTAAAGCATGCCCGAAAAGGAAATGGCCTTTATCATTGGCCTACGTCCAATGGGTGCGGCAGAACCTGCAAATTATTAGAGTAAATATTGGCAGGACTGAGCAAATATGGAATGCTGCCGCCTGACTTTTGATATTAATTGCACAAACAACTAATGACCTAGGCGAACGATTGGCCGTAGGCGTCTTGCTTTTGCCAGGACCTCAATTTGGTTTCAATTTGTTGCCACGCATTCCGGCCGCAGTCCCGACTCAGTCAGGCCACAATAAATTACGGCATTAAATAAAGTTTGTCAAAAGGAATACATACTTGGGAAGAATGCTTTAGTCCGCATGGAGCAGCTCCTCCGCCCTCCAGCTGCTCTCAATCTGATTATCCCTTGGGCCCGATGGGCGTCGCTGGATGTGCGAGTGTGCGAGTGTGCGTGCGACCTGAAAAATTGCACAATTTCCAAATACACAGGACACACACTTACAAATTGGGGCACATATGTTAAATTTCACAGGGCCCAGCGGAAGGCAGGGCGCCCGGCTACGTGCGGACATTAGATGGCTCTCCCAGGACGACCTCTGGGCGATCCCCCAAGTCCAGGACAGTGCGTAGGATGGATTTGATAATTTGCTGGCCGGGCCATAAGCAAAGCTTAGCTAAAAGCCAAGCGAATGGCCCCTGGAACGGCCTATGATGTACAGCCCGAGCTGTACACGTATGTATGTGTGCCAGCCCTTCTGTCCAAACTTAGAGCGACAATCTAAAATAATTTCAGCTTCAGCAGGCCAAGGGGATGGCAGAAGCTGCCCCTTTTGCTAAATGGTTGTGTCCTTGTCCATGTAGCACTTAAGCCGCATTCCATTATCAGAGCCCAGAATTGTCTACACGTGTTGCAGGCTCAAGCCGCACGCAGGAATTGGGGACTGGTTCCCAGAGGAACTGGTTTTAATTATATTTTGCTTTGATTCCGGAATGTGTGATTAAGAGTGCCACGAGTTCTTCAAATAAAGCAAAAGTCATTCACTGCATTTTGGATTGGTGTGAAATTCGAAAATCTAAACGAATACTCAACACATCGTAACATGCTCATAATTTTCTTAGGTACCACATGGCGTATGCGTAATGATTGCCCGCAATACTGTGCCACACAGGAGAAAGAGAAGAAGTCGCAAGCAATTGCTATTATTACGCAGTTGCAGGAGTCCTGGATGCAATACGTGCCATACACTGAGGAAAACCACGCTTCTTATTAATTTATTTGTCGGAAATTCGTTGGGAACCTATAAAATATATATACAAATAATAACAAAAATAATTAGTTGGAGTCATGTCAGCAACAATCATGTTTTCCATTACGTACTTTCGTGCATATTCTTAAGTAATTGTAATGTTTCGTAGGACATACACAATAAGTGTCATACCTCCTTTTAAAGTTCTTACAAAAGTGTCAACATAAGACTTTTAAATCATATTCAAGATGTGTACATCGTGAGCCAAGGCTGGATCAGCCCAGAACTTAATACTGCAGCTTGGCCAGCGCCTTTTGCTCTGTGCAAACGCCGCAGTGGCTGCTGAGGAGAAATCTGCAAAGAAATGACAGGAATGTGCAGCAGGAGCTGTCAGCTCCTTTTTGGCTCGTATGTGCAGTTATTAATTTTACTGCAACGACTGCCATTGGGCATCTGGGAGAAGGTGGGACTTTAGACGCAGTTACAGTTTCATATACCCAGCAGGTCCTTGCATTCGGTAGTTCTTGCTGCTGCTTGCCGCCATGGTCGCAATTATTTTTAATTATTTCTGCTGGCAACCACAAGCTTGTTGCAGGTGCAGCTGCAGCTGTAGCTGTAGCTGTAGCTGGAGCTGGAGCTGGAGCTGGATCAGCTCTGATGTATGCTGCAAAAGTTGTCAGGCAGTTAATAAGCTGACTCTTTTGTGGTGGCTGGTTGTAGCTCAGTAGCTGTTGCAGCCGAGAGGCAATTTGCAGTTGGCTTAACATGCCTCGATGGCTGTTGGCTTTATGTTCTTCTGGCTGCAGTTGATTCTGGCCTTAAAGTTAATTTGTGTGTGCGAAAGCTTGCTAAGCAAATGTTGACAGTCTCTTTATTTCGCATTCGTTCGTCCCCTTTCTCTATGTAGTTTATTTTTCTTTTTGCCAGCCAGGCACAGACAGTCACAGTTATGGGTGGATCATTTAATAACCTTCTGAAATAAAAATCCAATATGGGACCGCAGACTAATCCCACTTTGGCTTTTAGCTGCCACAAAAGTCGCTTAATGCGCGGGCAGGGAATCGCGCTGAGTCTGCTGACAGCTTTTGCAGCAGCAAAAGTTTTGCATACTTTTTGGCGCATTATGTATTAATGATACATTTGCCAACTGTCTGGGTCCGCGGGGGGCTGCCATAACTGGAAGAATGACAAAAAACTGCGACCATCGCTGCTGACTTGTCTCTTTTGGCCGGCTCATTTCGCAGTCGTGCATCAGTCAGTCAGTGGCACATTTTATAATCCACAATGATTGATATCACAGTGTGTTTGTGCTTCTGCGGGGCTGAAGGATATGGGAGGCTCGCATTATGTGCACTCACTTGACGGAAGCAGCGAGACAAACGAGAAAACAAAGAGCCAGCGCCTAAAAGCCAGAAGCACGAAAAATATCGCCACAGTTAAAATGTCACAGTAAATTCATATTCATTCATTATGTTAAAATCCCCCACGGGACAAGCACAAAAGGTCCACGGAAAGTGCACAAAAACACAGGCACAGGACGAGTAGAACCCGAACACCCACACACCGACACACACACACACCAGCACACCCCAGCACACACCAACACACATCCACATCCACATACACCCATGTGCATAACATAGATTGTATATGACAAAAGTGTTGAGCCAGAGTAGGAAGAGTGCTGCGAGTGTCGCATTCATTTTCATTAACCCGTTTTTAGGCCTGGCCCAGGCCACTCCCCTTGCGGGCTCATCCCTTCCCCCTTCCCCCTTCTCCCCCTCCTGCCACCCACCTCCACCAGCTGATGAATCACTTGCCTAAGTCTCCAGCATTCCTGGCAGCAGCATTTTGTTGCTGCTTTTGTCATGTAGTTGCATACTTATACACTCATTGAAAGCAAAATCCCCACCTAAATTTGGCACAATTTAAATGTGTGCTCCTAAAAATGGTAGTCCTTGCGCATTATCCATCATTCCGTTGAATTACTATACATTTGTGGCAACAAAAAACAGATCAATCCTGTAATAAGGTGACTAAAGTTTGTTACAAAATTTGTTTAATCTAGGCGTGTTCAATTGAAAACTGCTGTTGGGCACCATCAAAACAGTATTTTAAACAGATGGGGGAAGTGGGGAAAATCTTGATCCTTGAGTACATTAGGTGGAGGGAAACAGGTCGGCTGGCCAGTGACTTTCGACATGAGAGTGTGACAAGTGTGCCATGTTTTCAGATAATTGCTGGCTGTGTGTGCGTGTGACACGATTTCGTTAATTCCATATTCGAGTAGTGAAGGAATCGATGGGTTGGGCATCGATTTATTGATCCCTCTTAAGGCAACAGTCAATTGCTATCCCCAAGGCTGGAAGCCCGAATAATTGAAATGCAGTGAAGCAGCGAAACGTCGAGTTGTGTGAGTGTTTGCTTAGCCTAATCATCTGGCGGGCATCTCTATGTGTGTGTACTCCGCATTTGTGTGTACTTTTGACTTGGGCACACACCTAATTGCTAAGCAGATACTCAGATACACACAGACTCAGGCACGGGTGGAGAAAGTCGCAGCTGCCATTAACCAATCAAGCGCAAATTTGCCAAGGCACTCGGGCATTGAGATCCTTATTGAGCTGTGTGCGGATGTCAGGTGGTTGCCGTTGCCGTTGCCGTTGCCGTTAATTAAATCGCTCAGATAGAAAATTAAAGCAACAGATGGTGGTCTTTATGCCGGCGAACAAATCGAAATTGTATGCGACATTGCAGCTAATTAACATTTTATACTGCAAATAAGAAACAAATGAATCTCTGTTGATTTGCGGCTCCCATTGAAGTCGAGTATACGCGGCGTATACGTGATGTGGCCACAGTCGCCCCCAACTGTCAGCGTAAATATTTAATATGCTAATAAACAACCATATGGCATTTCATTAAATACATTATCATAAAAAAATTCCACACGCACTCTCATAATTTCATTAGCACTCCGTAAGAGTTTTTGCTCCAGAAATTCTGTTTAAAAACAGAAGCAGAAACAGAAACAGAAAAACAGAAAAACAGAAAAAGCTGGGGCGAAGAAAGCTGCGAAAGCTGTGCAAACAGAACCGTCAGAAGATGGCTGCCGTATAAAAGATGGAGGTGGCATAATAAAAGAAAGAGGACCCCCTTTTAGCCACATCAGAAGCGTGTTGGAATTTAATTCCACTTAATGTTGTTGAGCGAGTCAGATTTAGGAGTTCGCAAAGGGGCTGCCATTGAATGTGGTGAAGTATATTTCATTTTTTGGGTTAGCCTTTGCATTGAATTAGCATAGATTGTTCATTCCGGTATACAGGAAGTGACCCAACTGTAGTGGATTCAAAGGAATCCGCCACTCACACGCGCCGATGGAAGAGTATCCCATCTTTTGTTCCCCCCCGCTCCCCCACAAGTATGCAAATAATAAGCTGGATTGGGGGGATTGGGAGGAGGGCGGGGGCAGTGGAAAAGAGAAAAGCCTCTCAGTGGCAGCTTTAAACAGCATTTTCAAATAATTTTCCAGGAATGGGGCGCACAGCAACCAGCGACAAAGAAAGATCCGTTTTACACATCCTACACTTGTAATCATTTTTTTGTGTTTTTTTTTTCTTTTATTATAACTCGCCCTTCCGCGCTCAAAAAGGATTTATTCTCGTGCTTAACTTGGCTTAGCTGACGGTTTTAAATGTAATTAGTATGCATGTTTGCATTTCGTTAGCGCCACCGACCGACGACTGTGAACTTTTCATTATAAATCACGCTCGCATAGCCACGAGCAAAGGATACTTGAGTGTATCCTTGTATCTTCGCATCCTTGCAGGCATAATGATTGCCAACAAAAAAAATGTATTTAAATAAATTTTAATTAAAGCCGGTACGCAATCTAGAATAAATAAAAGTAAAGCGAAATAAAGCGAAAGTGAAAGTGAAAGTAAAAGTAAGACTTTGGATCTCAGAGCGAGGCGAATTTTCTGCCTTGCTCAGAGGCGTACGATCTGGGGCAGGAGCAGGGGGCGTGGCAGTGCCAATGGTTGCTCTGTTGTTCTACTTACTTTGACTGATGAAGATTTATGCGGCAAAGTCGAGGTTATTGCTGTGGTTGCCAAGGTGCACAAACCCCAGACGAGTCAAGACGAGACATACAGGATGTGGCAATTTGTTTCGAGTGCCTCTCCCTGTCTCATTGGCAACCAGGTGGGCTGGGCTGGGCAGGTGCAGTTGGCTGGCTTGGGAGCAGCTGTCAGCCACTTACTGCCAACAAACCGCGACAGTGACAAATTCAAAATAATTTCATTTTCTCTTTATTTGCACTCGATTATTCATGGGCCCGACCGAAAGTGGCGTTTAATTAAACTTGACAGCATCTACTAATTTCCATTTGCCAGTTATGAGTTCACACAGCCAGCTTGCCTATGCTCACATCCTTGAGTCCTTCCAGTTTATCGTTTCACAAGCTTCACAACCTCGATCAAGTGCACTTACGAATTGTGTCCAGGCATTTTGGGCACATATTATTAAATATTGTTTAAGTGGCGTTAATTGTAATAACCAAGTTAATGCTGCTTTTAATTATCATTCCCTATATAGCAGTTAAGTGGTCATGGTTCTGCATGGTATGAGGCTGAAAGTAATCAAATGCATTTTGTCTGAAAAAAATTGAATTGAATTGGATAAAAATATGATTTTTTTACATTTTTTTATAATTTACTCATGTTCACACATGCGAATACCTGGCATTATTTGCCTACTTGTGCAGCTACTGTTAAGAAATAAATACAACATTCATATTTGTTTGATATAAAACGTTTCTTACCTGTAGTACATTTGAATGGTATCTCTAAATATAATTTTTATATTCCCATTGGGAAATTGTTGGATGTCAAGTATTACACTGCTTAACCCGTTGTAATGTAACATAAGCGAAAAGCGCACTCAATACCGGAAAAGTGTTGGCCAAGCAATTTGCCATTTGGCATCGGCTGTTTCCACCCTTTTTTTGTTGCTCCTTTTGCGCCTTTTGGCGTTTTTCTCTTTTCTCGATTTTTGCTTGCCCGCTGCAATTTGCAATTTGTTTGTTTTGCCTGTTTTGGTATAACCGGCAGTTCTCTAGGGCTTCGCCCTAATGAATCCAGATTATTAATGTGCTCTCGTATTTCTTCACTTGATTATACATGTAATTTGCGCCCAGCTTTCGCTTCGTCCATTTGGGTCCTTTTGGTGGCTCTCCTTGCTGTTTACTTATGTTTTCCTTTGGTTTACATTTCATGATTTCCCATTGTCAGTATCCGCATCCTGTCGCCCCTCCTACCCAATGCCCTGCTTCATCCTGTCGTGTCCTGTTTGCCAGAATGTAAACAAAAACTCGGCATCAGAAACAAAGTAGACACCGACAGCAGCTTATAAATTAGTGACTGACTCAATTAATGAATGGGCCAAATGAATGGAACTTCTGCTCCACTGGTGCGGTCCAAAATCCTGAAATGGCAAAAAAAAAAATAATAATATATAGGGAAACAGACTCATTTAAAGACGTTCCAGTTTTACAAATTAAAACGCTTCCGAGAACCATTTAATTGACTTTGGAGGGGCCAGTATTTCTACGCAGTCCCAATGAAATTTCATGAAAATTTTAAATCGCTTCTCGCTTAGCCTTCCGGCAGAAGTCTGTTGCAAGTTCTTGTACAGAAAAAAAAAATACTTAATCATTTAAATTGCATCAAGAGCCAGCCAGCCGGGCAATCCAAATGTATTTAGCCACAGAAAGTATGCCACAGCGAATTCCGACCGTTGGCCATAAAAAACACAGTGCAATTCAAATAGCCGCAAGGATGAAGGAACCAAAGCCAAGGAAGCCAAGGAACCGGAGTCAGAGAGATAAGTAAATCATGCAACCAGAGGCAACTAAGGAGAGAAAACAAGGATAAAGGCAAAAATGTATATAAATAAGTTTTCTATTAATCATAGAAATAGCCGGCAACAATGTGCCTGCTAATGGCGAAAATTTTATGGCTGCCCTCCTGAAAGTATGCAACATTTGCGGGCGAAGGGTTGCTAAAAAGGACTCCAAAAGGTGTTTTAAGTGCAATGCGCTGCTGGCGAAAAGTGTTATTACATTTTCTGCTCAAAAAGCCAAGTAATTAGTTTGGATATTCAACCCTGGGGCAGTGACTCGAGTTTCCTGGACGTTATCCTTGCACGTTATCCTTTCGAAAGAGTGGAGTCCGTAGTATCCTTTTAATGCTTCGACCAGGCTAATGAATAAGAATGTGTCTGTCTGGCCCTGTGAAGGCGATAAACGTTTGCTGTGATTATTTGATTGGAAAGACATAAAAACCCGGTACCAGGCTGCGAGGATACGTCTGCATGTGAACACATCCATTACACACACACACACACACTGGCATCCTGCGACAGGCATTTAATGGTCACTTTTATGGATACGCACTGCATCGCATACTGCCTGTCATTGATCGCCCTTTTCGTCAGTCATTAAAATGTTTACGCTCCTGTCCGTCGTGGCCTAATTGAAGAACCCTCGAGTTGGCCTTCAGTTCGGTTCGCTGGCCTTAATTAGGTTGTAAAACTTTAATTACGACTCGGCGCAATCAGCGCAAATCATTTGGAATTTATACCTATGGCCCAGCTCCCAAATCTAATTTGAATGGCCATGGACTGAGTGACAATCATCAGTCCCTGTCGGCGGATTAATGAAATATTCAATTCCATGGTCAGTTGCAACGGGCCTGTGAATGATGAGCAGTGCTTAAAGTTGCCCAATGTGTTACTCTTAAAGCCCGGTGCTCCATCAGGGCGTAAAATCGATTTCGTGATATATTAGACACACACATCAACGTTGTAGACACTGGATCATGTGGAGTTTCGATAGTCGTAGTCAGACGGAAAAAGCCGTGGGCATAAATTGGATGTGTGCCCAATGCTCGGCGAAACTCATCAAAATGCAAAACAAAATACGCAAAAGTAATTCCCATCTACATGTAGTTATTTATTTTCTCATATTGCCACAAGATGTTTCATCCTAGCATCATTTACTTTAATTGCGGTGAAGGCAGAGGGGGCGGGCAACTTGAATAAGTTTGATGGACCAAGTTTACTGGTCCCATATCGCGGGTATTAGGTAATTTTGGTGGGACTTTGATTGCTTGGGAAACTGCGATTGAAATGAGGTCCCGGAATTTTCAAATTTTCCAACACGCGCATGGCTTTCATGTGGCTGCTGGCAATCGAGTGCTTGACAACGGGGTCGGAAGTGTAGTGACAGTAGTCACCGTGGCACTGTCCACCGCAGAGCGTTTTTGGATTACATATAATTAAGTAAACTATTCAAATATGACGCATACGCCGTGTGGTTATGCATCAATTAGCGGCGCCGACTGCAGTTAAGCATACATAAATCAGGCATCGCGTATACGCCACGTTGTCACGACTGATTTAAGTTCCCTGTCATGACGCTTAACCACCGAACAATAAAAGCGGGTGAGTTGGCATCACGAAATCGCAAATCGAAACTTTCCCACTTTCATTTGGCCCACTTTGCATTGCAGTTTCGGCCAAGGACGGTGTTCGCGTAAATTGACTGGGCTTGACTTTAATCCCTCGTTTGCGCTCAATTACTTTGGCCAAGTTAAATTGGTTTTGTGTCAGACAGCCAACTAAGTAAGGCTCAGAGCGGCTTTGTTTCTGCGGCTTCTTTAAATTTGGTTTTTTGCAGTTTGGATAGCAAAAATTAGCTATTTAGCATGCAAGGCACCCATTTAATCAATTATTAAATGTGTTGATATTCATAATTCGCGGATGCCTGCAAACTTAAATTAATTATCTCAAAATTAGTGCACTTCGCCTGAGTTTGATGAACATTAAAATAAACAGCGCACCCGATTAAGCTCACAATTTATAAATTTATAAATTATTGGACTAATTGATGGAGTGTGCTCAGCCATAATAAGTTTGTGCCGCATTTTGGCAACAAACTGTAAGCAAAAATGATGAAATGTGTTCAGTAGAAAAGCAAAATTGCTCCGACGAGGATGATTACAAGTTTCTAGTTCAGTGAAACCATAAAGATACAACCACGACAATAGCTGTAAGTACAAAATCCGGTTTGGGTCATACGCTTTCTTGGGTTAAATGAGGCTTTTCTCCTTAACTAACAGATCTGGTAAGGAACTTCAATTAGTGGCCAAAACAAATGAGTTGCACTCGCCCATGGTTGTTGCTCCTGCCGTAGTAGTTTTCGTGGTTTTGGGGTTATACAATATACAATACATAAGTTTTCTGTAGATGAAGGACGAACGCGGGCGGCACAGGGTGCTAATTTCCAACTCCCGGGGCATATTAGTTGCTGCCCCATCGCCGTTGTTGCCAGGGAAATGATGTGGAAAATTATGCGGAGCATGCCTCATGCAAATTATGATTGTGTTGATTATGACGCATTAAAGCTAAACGAAGCAGGGACTTTGTTTTGCAGCCCGGCAGCAGGAATTAGCATACAGATTTTCATTGGCGACACGTAGCCCCATTTGAAGACTTAAAGTTTTCCATGCCACTCCGCTTTCCTTTGTCCTGTGCTTTGGTGTTGATGTCGCAGGCCAGGCATAAAATTACAAAGGCCTCCTGGAATGGCACACTTTCAGGCGCTTTTATGGTTGCTAACAAGCTCATCGAGCTCATAGAGCAGACCATTCCATTCCCACTCCCATTCCCGGCCAGACGGACCAACCAACGCCAAAGTGAAGACATTAGCAGTGAGCCGGGCAAAGTAACCCAAAAATGAAGTAGATCCCGGGTACAAAGGAATCCACGAGCGAACTCTGAACTGAAACTAGGAAAAAAGAAACAGCTGTGCAGAGCAACAAAAAAATACACTTAAAACTGTTCGAACCTAATTTCTAAGTATAAGTAGGCAGAAATATATGTCTATGATGCTAATTATGTTTTAAGAAATATTTTGTACTTTTGTACTTCACACTAGCATTTTATAGATATGCTTTTAGAGTTTGTTTAAATTTGCTTGTAACTATCAAATTTCGTTGTATTTTTCTCTGTGCAAAAAGCTAAAACACACCACTCACTCCATTTCCAGGATGGAGAAAAAATGCCGTCATTTGCATGCATTGTCAGGCGCAGGTTTTTGGGGCTGGTGGGATCGGAGGAAAAAAAAAGGTCAACTTGGGTCCCCAAATTGGCACAATAGTTGCGTAGGTGTTGAATTTGTGACCGGACTATGAATAAGCTCCTTGGCCGACAGTGTTTCCTGTTTTTTTCCTGTTTTTTCCTGGCTCTCCTCCAGCAAACATATTTATTTCCACACTTTCATTCGTTCGAGGCGCAATGCGTTCATTGTGTAGTACGAGTATATAGTGTATAGTGTGTGACCCAGGGACGAGGCGAAAACAACAATGACACTCAATGCAAATTGAATAGAAGACAGGAGCAAGGACGCAGCACCAAGGACTTAGGATCAGACCAGACCCTTCGGACGTGGCGGGATGAACGGTGGCCAACTTGTTGACTTTTAAGCCCAACAGAGTCGACCATTAACTTGAGAGTTTTGTAAGTAGATATATTTACGTGGCATTTCGCCTCTCTTGGCCTTAAAGTGCCGCCTCATTGTGGCGGAATATTTAAGCGGAGATTTCCACCGAATGACGAAGCAGTCAGTTCCGACCAGCACGAACAGCTTCCGGCCATTAAAAAACACACACGAATATGTAAAGTAGCCTTGGCGATAGACGAAGTACAAATCAATTTGCATTTACATTCGTCTGATTCCCTTGAAAGGCCTAGCATCGCGAATATTTTCCGAGAATCATTGCCAGAATATTTCTATAGAAATGAAAGAGGAACTTCTGCGTGAGCTAACCATTAATAATTTCCAACGAATTACAAGGAGTAAAATCAGGCTTAAAAAAACCTTGCAGATATTACTTACAGGTGTATCTTAAATTTTGCGTGAAATTTCCGCCTTTAATTTCCAAGCTCAAAATATCTTCAAATATGCCTACTAATTACAATATATATATATGTATATATTTTTAACTTTACCTAGCAATTAAATTACATTGCTTGGCGTTAAGCCATAAACTCCAAAATTATGGCTGCCATTTACAAGCACTTTTCTCCGCATCGCGACAATTTTTCTGTAATCCCGCTTTCCTTAGAAATTTATTTCGCTTTCACTCTGGCCAAACGGCGGTAAAAATTTCAATAAACGCTTGTGCCATTCATTACAATTTATTCGCGGGATTTTGTTAATATTTTTGCAGGCAAAGGAATTTCAGGAGCACCGACCAACATTTCTTTTACATTTGAGCTGTAGGATCCGCCTTGTTCAGTCAGCTGACAGACATTCAGCGTGTGCAAATTCAAGCCGCACACTAAACGAATCAGCGACGTGGCCGCAGGAATCCTTCGTGGAATCCTTCGGGGAATCCTTCAAGCTGTCTTAAGTCGGGCTGAGTCTATTGTTTCGCAAAGAGGATGTCACCGACAGAGCCATGCGAACTGCAAGCGCAGTAAATCCATTTTCAGTCGTATGTAAGACGGGAAAAGAGTGCGCAAAAACCAAAAGAAGTACAGCAAATCAAGTTGAGATGGGTGGATGGGTGATGGGTACCCAAGGAAAACCTACCGATTTCCCCCATCGTTGCCAGTTGCAGCTGAATATTTTACGCACTGATTAAAGCAAACGAAAGTTTGGCATTGCCATTTGCATTCCCCCCATTCGCGACTCGCAGGGGACTTTTCCCTTCGCGTGCATACTAAATGAGATTTTCGCCGCTTTTCTTTCGCTGATGCAGCATCTCGTTGTAAGTTGTTTACTTTGTCGGCGAAAACTTTTCCAGTGTTAATGTGCCTAACAGTTTCGGGCGACAAAGGGTTCATAAACATTGCGTGCTAATGAGCAGCACTCGTGGCATCCCACAGATGCACGAGAAAGTCTAGACGAGGTTTAGTGGGTGGATATATGCTCGTATATTGGAATTAGACTAGTATTGAGGCGCAGTCCCACGGACCAAATAAAAATGCCATAAAAATCACTCATACGCTGTGATGTAGCCCAATATTATGTGGGCACAAACGACGCACACGACCTACGTCAGATGTCCTGGCAGTGGGCAAGGATAAAACACAGCGAGAAATTCGTGAAAGAACGCTTAAATTAGGGCCATAATGTGTCCTAGACCTAATGTTTCCTACTATAAAGTTAGTACTATAAACTGAAATTAAATTTACAGTAAAACTGCAATTTATTTCCATGATATTTCAATTCATACCTTGATTACCATTGATTCGATTTCAACGTAAATGCATTGTTTAAGCTCCCAAAACGCTTGCCAAACAAATTCGTACAATATTGTGCTCGATCAGTGCCACAACTCATTGTGACCAATTTAAAGCACAAATTAGAGGAATAACCAATCACTACTACAGTGTTCGTGTCCACGACTGACTGGTCTTATCGACCAGGCGAAAGCGGCTAATAAAATGTGTTAAATTATGACAGGACACTGCCGCAGCGAGTGAGATAGAGCGAAAGCGCGGCGCACAGAGATACAGCACTCGCATAGGAATTGACCAAATGGCAGGGGCCCAGAGGGCCAAAGATCCTTGCTGGCGGCATTTTGTTAAATTAAATCAGAGCGGCTAGCAAAAACGCCCGCCCTATATAGTGTGTGGTGTTGTCCCCCCTCCCTCCGCCCCCTCCGCAATGAGGCAAATAATCATGAAAAAGTCAGCCATGGCAAGGACAACAGGGACAAGAAGGACAACAACAACGGCAGCGAGCAGAGATAACCATAAAAGCGTCGCCCTAAAGTCTGCAGTACTTTTTGTGTGCGACTAAATGTGTGTGTTTTGTTTTCTGTGTCCTGCCGCCTGCCCTAACTTTTGGCCTCCAACTAACACACACACACACACACGCACACACACACACTCACACACACACACTCACACACAGAGAGTCCTGTAATAGTGGCCCGCATTGTATTGTTTCCTCGTTGGCAGTTTCACTTGGGGAAAACTCGGCAAAGTTCAATGCCTCCATACAATACGATTCGGTATTGGCCCTCCTCCACTAGAAACTAGAAACCACCTTCCGACCACCAACCATTGCTATACTTGAGTGGGCCACTAGTTGTGAATGTCATTTTTGCATTTCTGCTTTGAAGTTAAGCGGAAAATTTTCAAGGCAAGCTCGTACTGATTTTGGCCAACTTAAAGGCAATTGAAAAATACGGAGAGGGATCGCAGTGCCATGGAAATGGAAAGTCTGCCAAGATAGAAATCAATGCCAGGACTTGTTTATTGTTCAGTCGGAACACTTTGTTCGGCTGACTTGGTTTTGCAATGGCACTTGGATTTGGCCTGGCAAAACTGGGGAACCAGAAACTATGTCATTGCCGGGTTATGATAAAGTTGCTTCAGCTCCTACCATTGACACTGTGTGGTAATTCATATTGGGTCCACTTGGGGCTGATTGCTTTGAGCTCGATTTGCGGGTTCAATCAGTACGCAATTAGCTCCATTAGACTAAACCTGTCTATGTGTATTGACTTATCGGCGGGTAACTAATCAACACGATATCCAAGAGGGTCGTTCTATAGGTTTTGGACTTACGACTTTGTGTCTTTCTCGAATTTCCAGTCAAAAAAAAACGTTCCTAGGAGCACATCTTAAATTCAGGACATGTAAGCGATGAAAAGAAAAAAAACTTTTCTTGTGTATTCTCTGACATTTATTATTCAGTTAGATATGACCAGTTTATATGTCCTTCAAAGCATTATTGTGCATGGTCCATGAATGTAGAAAAGAATTGATTGAATTTATATGGCAGCTTCCTCTGTATTCTGCTGTCGAATTTATTTGTATTAAATTCAGGAGAATATATAATTTTAAATGTATGGAGCAAAAATAGCAGTGCTTAAAGTGAAATACCATGGCATAATATTACATAGTTTGCACATCAATTTTCTGTATGATTGCATAAGATTCCTGTGTATCTACTCTCGTTACTCATACGCCACGTTGTTCAATTATGGCCACCATCCGCCATCTCTGCACTCCCCGACTCCAGTCTCTTTCTGCCCTTCTCATTGGCATTCGGAAGCATAATTTATGGGTTGGCAAAGCGTCTAGGCCATAAATTAATTGTCGCGCCTAAGTGCGCACAATGTCGTCTGAGCACTCGGATCGACAGAATGGAGGCAAACTAAATAGAAAATTGCCAGCAGTGGAGGACGGACGTTGCCAGTAGGAGAACGGGAATGGGAGCCAGGAGGTTTCGTTGCAGGGACAAGGTGAAATATGACCCCGACCAAATGGTTGCGATTGCCAGCTATGTATATGGCAAACTGCAATATGCCAATGATAATTGCTTGAACATTACGCATACGCCGTGTGGTCAGGCTTTATGGTTTTATCTTCGCCATTAAGTGTAATCAATTTTTCGAAAGGCGTTGGCCAGCGGGGCAGCAACAACAGCTCGCATTCCTTGTCGGTTAACCAATATAGGATTCCATTCGCAGACAATAAAGCAGCTGAAATTGTTTTTACAATTTCCTTTCCTTTGCGATTGCATTTGCGAATGCGAATGCGAATGCGAAACGGAAAACGGAGTCAAATCGATTCCGATCATAAAGTGTGTGCCCTGGAGTGTGGCATGTAAACAGACCAATCCCAACAAGCAGATTCTCAGCTCCGATTAATGTCTGCATTTAAGCGAAGCACACTTTGAGGCGAATCTTGCTGAGCTCAGCTGCGGAGCTCCGACGTGGGAACTTGCCAACGCCAGAAGTTGTGGCCCTAGAAAATGATTATGTGTGCTGGTGGCGTTGTCAACACTCTCGCTCAAGGGTGCAGCATGTGGTCTCCAGAAGGAGCTATCCAGCCATCCCATCCGCATGTCCGCATGCTCGCATCTGCTCACCTTTGGATTGTGCGAGTGCGGAGCCTTAAACCAATTTCAGATAATTTCTGACTTTTATTTTTCATTTGCTCAACGATATCGCCCCTTGACGAAGCATTTACGACGACACATCCGTCACTTGTCGTCGCCGCATTCAGCGGGCGTTATCTGATTTCGTTTCCGATTTTTTCCGCAATCTTCTTTATTTTTTGTTGCAAATTTTTCGGCTTTTTCTGCGTGACATGTGATGCGCATGCAAATGCGAAAACGGGCGGTTTTTAAATGAGGCACGCAGTCGGTTTTCTGGTGGCCTGGTGGGTGGGTGGTGGCGCGGCGGTTCATCATTGCAACATTTTCATGGGATTTTGTGCTCATTGAAATGCGACAATGTCGACATCGCTGTCTAACGAAATTCTTTCCGTTTTCCACGAGCTGCCAAGAGTCACAGCTTTCCACACACACTTTGGCCCAAAATGTCGCCGCGCTCACTTATCGTGCCTCATTGTGAGTCATGACCGCCTGTTTTTATAGTTTGCCCCGATTTGTATGCGTATTTGTATTTAAGCATTCATATGACCACATTAGCCGGCCGGCAGAATGGGGGGAATGGGAACCGAAAGCGAAAGAAATATAATCATAAATTCCAAATGCGGCACTTATAATGCCAACTGAGTGATGAAATGGCTGGGCGGAGCTAAGAAAAGTGGGCTAAAGCAGACATTGCTGGCCATAAAAATGGCGACATGCGCGAAAAAACGTTGTCGGCCAAGACTAACAAGCTTCAAATTTATATAAAAAAAAGAAATGCCCCCACAAAAAAACGCTCTGCTGAAATAATATGCCCAAATGAACTCGTTGCCTTTGACTTTTGGTTACTTTGTGCATATGCAAACATAGTTTCCCCCTCTCTCACTCTGATTTTATAACCAATATTTTTCTGTCGAATTGCATTTGGATTTAATTTGTGCTGGCAAATAGAGTGGCAAAGTGTCAGGAGCAATTTGCTGCACAAATATTTTGCCATATCCACTCGCTCGAAGCAAAGCGGAAACACTTTGCCAGCATAATCGATAGTTGAGCATATTTAAAGGAGCTCAACCTGCATCCTCGCCGCTCCACACATTGGTGGGCCAACTGGCGGATGAGGAGCAGCTCCGTCGAGTGTATCGACTGCCACTCAATGCTTCAATGCGATGTCAGTGCAACTTAACCTTAAGTGCTCGGGATCATGGACACTCCAAGGCTGCCTCGCTACTCCACGAGGAGTCCTGACTTTCGTCTCCTATCCGCTCCAGCACACATGATTGGGATTAACTAGGCCAAAGATATTGTCTTGTCAGCTGAGGAGAAGTCAATAAGTTGCTGTCATTTCAATACAAACATTTGGAGTTTCTTAATTACATCAAGTAGCGTTTTTCAGCGGGACATTGCAATAATATTACAGCAAAAGCGTTTAATTAGTATATAATGTAGATGTAGGTAAATTGATAATGATTTCAGCTTATATGCTGAAATAGCTTATTTTCTTTTGATGCCTTCCAGTAATCTCACGCTAAATTAGGCCGGGTTACATTTAATAGTTGGCCAATCGATATTCGGTAATTTTGATTTATCCTCAAGTAAAATAGCCCCCATAAATATGCATATGTCGTGCTACGCAGCCCCACACAACCGCAAATATTTTCCACCACATTTGCTAATTTTCGGGTTGAAAAGTCGGCAAATATTTTTGGTCCTTTAACCGCAGCTCAGGGACTTTTGGGTTGACGGTGTTGAGGGAGCCGAGTGCCCAACCCCATGCATCATGTTAATTTGCTGCACGCTTTAAGGCTAAAACCAAAATCTGACAGCCGCCAGCTGCCGTTCGGTTCCGCTGTTATCGATGGCCAAAGTGGGCCAAAGTGGGCCAAAGCGACGGGACAAACAAACAGGCTAACAACAAATTGGAGGCATCGACAAGTTGGGCCCGGCATTTCCTGGCGGCCGCATCGTCAATTTTCACAGCGTGAGCAAATTTTCCATGCATAAACTTAAAATTAGCACAAGGTTCCCTATCGCACGCAAAAATGAGTGGTGGAAATGCTGTGTGGTTGGGGGCCAAAAATTGTGTGAAAATCTTCTCGCAGCTGCCCATAAATTGCATGCTCGCTGATAAACAATAAATTAAGTTCTGTTTCAGAGCCCCCCCCCCCCCCCCCCCCTCTCTCTCTCTCTCTCTTTCCACCAGCGCATTTTCCGCTTTCCGAATTTCCCACGCTTTTCCACGCCATTTATGCGCCACGCACGCATACGTGCAACATTTCTAAGCTAATTTTCGCCAGCTCTTGATACCCTGTTACCTATCTGTGTGGATTGCGGGAGGGGGTGCCGTGCTTTAGGGTATTACTGGGTAATTAGCCTGTGTAACCTATTTGAATTTTGTATCTATTTCGTTTATTATTTAACTAATGTTTTGCATTTCTTTCTGTTTTTACATATTATTATTAATATTTATGGGTCTGATAGGATGACATTTTTTAGAAAGGAATATTTGTTTGTTAGAACATTACTTAGTTTGGTCTAAGATATAATTAGTAACGCTGCATTCGTGGAAAACGAGGAAAACCGACATAATCGTAATAAAAAGCTGCTGCCTTTAATCTTCTTATGTTTATTAACTTTTCCTGCATCAAATTATCTGCTTGTTTTTTAAGAGCAACTCCGCTTCGATTAACGAACGAAACTTTTCGCCAACGTTGCTCTTACATTATTATCTATCCTGAAATGTTTTGCATATTGCCCGAAGATGGAAAGCCGCACGTACGCAAATGTTGCGGGTGCGCATTAAATTTAACTTTGTGTTCGAAATTTTTCAAAAAGTAAATCGTAAAATTTGTCATGTCCCGGCAGCCACCAAAACCATCCAGGCCACCCAAACCACTAGAACCACCCAAACCACCCAAGCCACCCAAACCACCCAAGCCACCCAAACCACCCAAACCACCCAAACCACCGTCAATGCGGTGGAGTCGATTCATGTTTTCACGTTGCTACGCATGTGAAAAGTTTGCGTAGGTCTTTTAGCTGCCTTTGGTGAAAGAGTGTGCGTGCCCCGGCGAAAGTTTTCACTTGATTTTCTTCTTTTCCTCTTTTTTTTTGGCGCGTGCGGAAACGAAAATGTGCAACAGCAGTTTTCCTCCGACTTTGGGCGATGGATGGAGGTATTTGATTCCTGGCTGCCAGTTAGAGTTCAGCTTGGAGTTCGATAAACTGGCGCCAGCAGGAGCTCGCCTCGTATCGCCTCATTCAATTATTCGTATTCCAGTTGGCTGCATGCGATCTGCGCCGATTTGTACCGGGCTTTGATGTGCAAAAAGTTAGTGCCAGCTTTTCTTCCTTTGATTCCTTTAAGAGCCATCTGCCTCCGCGTTGCGTATTGATGAACTTAGTTCAACCGCTCCCGGTCTCCCCAACGACGTTATCTAACTTGGCTCCTACTGCTCGCTGGACACAACTTTTGCCCAGCTTTGACATATTTAGTGGGCCAACTTTTCCCTGACCATAAACTTGTCAAAGTGTGCTGATGACCGGAAAACATTTTTACCATCATAATTAGCATCTTTTCGCTTGGCGGAGAACAAATGGGCACCTAATTGCTCATATACTTTGTGCGACTGATATTTTGAGACCAGAAAAGGAGTCTTCTAAACGAATTGGTATTAATTTTCTTCTCCAATTACCCCTATAAAACTAAGTAAAGGTAGAAAACTGCTATAAATATGTATAAAATGATTAAATTAGGAAGCCGATCGAAGCTTAGCTTCAGCTGAAATTCCCAAAGGACTTTTCCCGCCCTATGACATACTTCATTTTCCATCCAATACATGCCGAAAGAAATAAAAAAGTGAATGTACAAGTATAATTGTTTGTTGGGAAGTTTTTTGGTGCCATACACACATGTAGGCTTGTATCCCTCACAGGCAGCGTTCATTTATTTGTTTTTCCGCTTCGTTTTTGAGCACACTTTTTATGCGAATTTTATTACTTTTCAGTTTCAGTTAGGGCTTTGCCAGCCACCAAAAGTTGCGGCTATGCCGGCAGCTCGGGGCATTTGAATGCCGCGCTAAAACCAACAATACGTCGCTACGTACGACGTATGTGCAAATGAAAATGAAAATAAATTTCCATTTGGCACAAGTTTTTACGCCGCCGCGTGGTTCGCACCATTCCACTGACCTCCATACCGTTTCTCCACTTTTCCCCCCCTCTTTCTAGGCTACAGCGCCGCGCTGGCCCCCACGCCGCCCACCACGTCGACAACAACCATCTCGCCCTCCAATCTGCTGCCCTACTTCGACTTTGATGTGCCGCGCAACTTGACCGTAACCGTTGGCCAGACCGGCTTCCTCCACTGCCGCGTGGAGCGGCTCGGCGATAAGGACGTAAGTAGAAAGTGAAAAGTTTGCTGAAATCGGAGATGCCGATGCCCATTTTGAATGCTCTTTCCGGACTTGGGCCTCATTTTCCGAGATATCTCGCTGAAATTGGTGCACCCATTAAGGATACACAGCAATTACACTGACCATTATAATATTCAAATATTGCAAAATTAATTGCAGCACAGTAATAATAATGGGAGCTATAAAAATAAGTTCTATCTTAAACAAATATTTCCGGCATTACATCATTGCAATGGGTAATTAAAAAGTATGCGTGCGTATTTTTCGATAATCCTTAGGCATTTTAAATGTTTATTGCGCTAATTGCAGCAAGCAGCTAAGTAAATTAAGCTGCATATTTAGCATGCCTAAATATACAGTTTGTAATTAAACAAAAACCGTGGCAACTAAAAAAAGAATATTTATCAAAAACCCAACAACTCGAATTAATTAGCTTTTAGTGCACGTGCATTTGTGGGCCAATGGCATATCAGATAAAAAGAAAAACAGGCGAAAGGCAGGGTACCAAAGTCAATGGCTTAACATATGGAAATTGTGCAAAATAAATGAAAATTCCGTTTGGGATTTGCAGGCACTCAATCATTCCGCTTCGTGATTGCCAAACCATTGGGGTCCGGTTCCGTTTCGTTTCGTTTCATTTTGTTTCGACCTAGTCCATAGCCAAATAATGATTGAAGGTCGCAGTGGGTTGTTAACCCGTTGCCAAAAATGGCCCATACGCAAACGAGCCGGAGGTTGGAGTGCCTGGCCTAATATGTCAACTTCAATGGCACATTACGTGGGCGGCCAGCTCGCATCTCTTAGCCAGGATTAGCCCTTTTTTGGCCAGTCGCAGAGCCTTACTACACACAGTGACCCCGCCGAGTGGTGACAGATAGTCCAATCACTCAAAATTTAGGCACTACGCCGGGTCCTCGAACCAGTGTGCATTAGGCAGCAGGACTCGGCCTGCTATTAAATGGTGTGCCTTGGCAAGGGAAGACCAAATTACCGGGTGATTTTGAGGCTGCACTCGAGACTGGGAGAAAAATGGCCAAACAAGACAGGCGACAACCGAGCAACGTCCTGTGGGAGTTGCCTTCCTTAACGAGTGCTGCATTTCCCCCTGCTTCGCCCTGCTTTGCCCTGGAAAATACACGCCCACACGCTGCCAAATAGGCTGGGTTGCTCGCTCTAGCAAAATGACTAATTTATGAGCCATCAATCACGTGACTGGCTCAGCCATCATCCTTGTGCGTCCGTGTTATCAGCTTTAATATACCCGCTTTAAGGTGGCCGAGGTGGGAGAGCAGTGAGCCCAAGCCGGAAACCGGAAGTTGTGCGCCTTGGAGGAAGCAGCCAAAGTGCTGGCACGAACCGGGGAACAGGAAAGCAAGAACACAAGTTCCTCCAACGGTTCCACCTAGGGAGAAAATTATCATCATCATCATCATCATCGTCATCGCGATGGGGCCGCTCACTCAAGTTTACCCATTTATTTCGAGCGCTCATCGAGAGAGTTAATTTGTGGCATTGAAACTACATTAAACAAATGACACGCAAACAACGTAAGGCCAGCTAAATCCTTGCCCTTGAGTCTTAATTACTTGCCCAGCACTTTCTCCATGCCATCCATCCTGATCCCCTCGAGACCCAGTCCAGTGCTCGTCATTCAGTTGCCGCCATCCGGTTGCCGTTGTTGCTGCTGCAACTGATTCTGCTGCTGCTCCTCATCCGGCTTGTCACTCTCCCGGGCACTTGCGTCAGCAATCGACTCCACGGTGGCCACCACCACTGCGGCCAGGACCTCGCTGTCCAGCCGCGTGCCGCATTTGTGGGCCAACTTATCCTCCGCCTCCTCCTCGCTGGAGGTGATCACGATGGCCAGCGAGGAGCTGGCCAGTGGTACTTCCTGCTGATCGAGGTGGGTAACCATGGAGGCTGTCGTCGAGGCCGTCTCCAAGTGAAATGGCCGCAGGAAGCGGCTTGGGTTGGGAAACGGTCGTCGGTTCTCCAGGATAAGTTTTATGTCCCGCGCAGACTGCCACCAGCTAAATGGGTTAAGTAAACACATAACACATGGGCACATGTTCATGAAAATAAAATAGGGATCTTACCGATACCAAGGAGTCAGCTGGGACTTGATCAGCATGTAAATGTTGGCGAAGTAAACGGTGATCTGGGGGCGATCACATTAGATACGAAAAAGCGGAGGAACTGGCTGCCTAACTACTACCGTCATGAACAGGAAGAATAGCATCCAGGACTTGGTCCACAGCTTACTCAGTCCCCAGGAGTGGGTGTGCAGGGCGTAGTACTGTATGCCCACCAGCAGGGTCCCAATAATTCCAAAGGCCACCAGCGTCAGCAGCGAGAACATCTGGCAGTCCTCCTGCAGCGCCCTGCGACTCATGGCCCTCGAGTACCACAGGCGCAGCGACTGCAGACAGGTGTACCTGCAACGAAATCTAGAAAGGTGCACAGTCCGCCGAGCAACACAAAGCCGCTAACAAAGCTGTACTGGCAATTAGGAGGAGTCGCTGCCACGGCAGGAGCACAGAGCACTGCCACATTCAGCCACTAAGCCAACTCAGCTGATCAAAAAGATGAGAGCCACAGGCGTCTTTTATCTGCTGCCGCTTCGAGTGGCAGCTACCAAACAGCTATCTGCTTAGTACACTCGCGAAAAATACCTCATCAAATCGAAAGTTATTTTGGCATCCGCTGCATGAGCTGATAATGTAATGATATTATGTATTCACTTTGTGGCCCGGAAGCCCAATGAATTATTTAAGCCAATTCGGAAGGGATTTTGCTGGCACTATGTGGGGACTATGTGAGGATTTCTGCGAGTGTGCTACTTGACTTACCGCAGAGTCTGCTCCGTATTGTACTGGAACTGGCACAACTCGCAGGTGGTGCAGCGCGATGTGCTAATCCAACGCTCCAGGCAGTGCACATGGACATATGTCAGCGAGCCCTTGCACAAACACGGCGACACGAGTCTGCAAACAAATCGGGGGCGGAAAAGTCGGAAGTTTCAGTGGGCGGGAGTGGCAGGGTGGGTGGCAAACAGTGGCAACAATGAAAAATCAGGGGATTAAAGTGACAGCCAACCAGATAATCAGGGATAAAGTGCTCGATGGGGTGAGACTGGGGGGTGGGGGGAAAAATGGGTGGGAAATGGAAAATGGAAAACTGGGGCGAGCTGGTGACGCCGTCTGCAGTGTTAATTTTAATTATTAATATAAATAAATGCATTCGCTCGCGGGATCTCTACTAAATGCATTAAATGTCGTGCAATTAATTTCCTGCACAATTTGCGGCTGCACGTGCGTAATTAAATGGAAGTTACAGCACCCTGAAAAACGATATTCAAATGGGGCTACAGTATTCAGTGCCAATTGGGGATTATTTTAATTTTCTCATTTATGAAAAACTTCATTGGCGACGTATCTTTGATACAAGTTTACTTTTTGTTGAAACCCATAATAGCAAGCCATAAATTGTGCATTCAGTTAATCTGACAGTAGGGTTTGGTTATAAAAGGAATATCGTTCTGCGGAGTAGACTGACTTCTTTATCCCCTCACTTATCCTGGCATCTGAAATGTTACTTACTGCTCGGGATTATCGGCATTGTGACAAATGCGGCACACCAGCGATCCCACCGAGGGCATCGACTCGTTGGATGCGGACTCGTAGTTCAGGTTATTGCACTGGGTGGTTCCATCGACGCAGTGGCGCAACGTGGCAATGGAGTCCGTGGCCACGGGCTTGGTTACGGATGTGGAATAGGCGGAGCAGGAGGCGGCGGCCAGGGCGGCCTCGGTGCTGGCCAGAGGATGATTTGGGTGTGACAGCTTCTGGAACTGGACATTTGGCTTTAGGCCCAGGGAGCAGGCCGGCAGCTGAGGATCCTCCGCATCCGTCGTTGTGCCATCCTTGCACTCAAAGCACTGCACCTTTGGCCAGGAACTGATGCGGGTCTCTACCACGATCATACCCGGTGGAGTGTCATCGGCACTACTGGAGGACAGTGCCTCCTCAATCTCCATCTCCAGGGTGGTTTCTGGCTTCAGGTCCGCAAGACTCCTTGTCGGATTAAGCCTATGGGCACCAGCATTGCCGGTGATATCTGGTGGAGATAATTGAAATGGATGCACTTGACATCTGCACTTGGGATCCCACAAACTAACCACATATTTCGCACTCCATTCTTTGATCGGTTCGACGATTTTTAAACGTTGGGGTACCGAAATTAACCAAAAATTTTAATACATCTTTCGTATAATATTGGAGTCGCTTTTGCTTTTCTTTTGTTTTGTTTTGGATGGAATAGGTAATGCGGCGACTCAGGTTGTCAAGTGTTTCAAGGAGTACTTGCTTGTATTATCAAATATTGTGTTACAGATTATTTAAAGCACTTTATATTATTTCAATACAATATTACGCCGTTCAGCTTGCCATTGAGCTTAATCGATTTTCAGTTCGATGTAATTTGTAGACTATTTTTTTAATGAAAGATGCATGCCGTAATGGAGGCAGTTAAGCATGCGCTGGCTGGAAAACAAACTTGTCCCGCAGCCAAGTTGCCCACATTAATTGTAATTGACAGACTGGAACCGCGCTGTCAGTGCCCACACAAAAACTGGCTTCCACGGGCAGCCCGCACCAAGTGGTGCTCCTCCGCCGTAACCTCCTGCGCCTCCTGCGTCTCCGGCGCCTCCAGTGCACCCATAAACTCAAAATTGAAAGTGTAACAGTTACGGCAAATAACTTTGCCAGCGCTTGGCTTCCATTATGCGCCACTCCACGCGGAGGAGCAGGAATCCTCGGGTAATTTATGCCCCTGCCGTTAGTTCGTTAACCGTGAGTTTTCCGGGCAGGATGGGTGCCATTTCCATATCAGCTGACACTGCCGTCGCCTCTCGCCTCTCGCTTTTCGCTTTTTGTGTGCCATGTTCCTGCAAACTTAAGGATACACTTTTTGAGTCCTGTAAAATGAATTAAGTATTTAACAGCGAAAAATAGTTAATATCTACAAGTTTGCGCTGCTTTAAAAGATAAACTCTGGAGTAACAAGAGAGAGATTCCTTTTGTCGAAATGTAATGGCTCAAAAAAATCAGTAATTGGCTGAAGATATAAAGCGTTCTTTTGAGATCTGCAGGGTATTGAACGTTGCTTTCAGCACTAATTGAGCGAGCCATAAATGCCAGGGTATTTAAGTCGTCGGTCCACAATGGCAGCATGCTGTACTTGATTTTCGACTGCCCCCGCCGGAAGCTGCCGTGGAATCCGCTTGTTCAACTTGACTTCACAGGATTGTCCGTTCACTGTTGATTTATTACGCGCCGAGTGCCGGCAACGTTTTCATAAACGCTTCTCCACGGCTACATCAGCGAACATGAGCACAAGCAATTTACTCGTGTAATACCAGCGGCATCGAGCTGTCTGAACAAAAAAAAAGTATATTACGCAAAGTTTTAGGCTTTGTGAAAAGGCAGCGAACCCTTTTTAATGGCGACCTTCGTTCGCAGAATTTGGAGGCGGAAAAAAAATGGAGACGAATCAAAATCTGTTTACAACTTTGTTTACAAAATGCTGCCATTGAAGTCTTCATTTGTTTATTGTCATGGTCGCAAGAAAAACAATTTAATTTGGCTCAACTTCATTAAGTGCAGACCCAGTAATTTGCGAATTTAGGAATTGGATCCCGCTTTCCGCTGGGCTTAATGTAACTTTTCACGCCATTTCCTAAGCTCGGACAAAGCCAGTGTGGCAACAAACTTACAGCTGCAACGGCAGAAGCTATAGCCCTTGCAAGTGCAACTATTTTTGGCTCCGTCGAGTTTGGCCAAGTCTAAAGTCTCTCTTGGTTAGAGACGCAGAAAATGCGTCAGCAAAGTTTTTAATGTATTTTCGCCAAGTTTTCCACACGCTCGCACATACACACACAACACATACACACACACTCAAACACTCACACACACTTAGACTGTGGCAACCTCAGCTGAAACTTCTTTCATTTGGCATTTTCCTGTGAGATGACAGAAAAACAAAAAGGGAAAGTAATGGTTGAGGAGGAGGTGAGTAGTGGTGCACGTAGAGTGAAAGTTTCCGGCCGCAGCGAACGCAAAGTGTTAAATAATATAAAACTATGCTTGTGGTATTTATTTAAACCTAAAGACATTACGAAAATTATACCCCCAGCAAAGTTTCAGCACTCACGGGACTGCTCTGCAGCAACCTGTCGTCCCTCGGTGGAGATTTCCTGGGATTGGGACAACTTCTTGACAGGGGATATGGCTGAGAATCGGGTCGAGAGCCGTCTTGGCTGGAGCTGCACAACTTTTCACTTTTGACTTTCGCCGCCTTCAGCTTTGGAATTAAATATTAAAGCGCTGCCCTGGAATATCTAATTGAGCAACTCCGAATCGGGCGCTATAAAGCTACCATTCGGATAGTTATTTTACTTTTGCCGCCTGCCGCGTTTACAGTTCCATTTGATTTCGCTTTACGGCGTGCAGAATCGCCATTGCCTTGCTCTACGGCATTACTCATACGCACTGTGTGCCGGCGACAATAACGAACGGGTAAATCGCTCTCAATGTTGCCGAGATTTGACCTTTTCCCCTCCCGCTGCCATCGAACGGTTTAATTTACATTTACCCAAGACAATTCGCCAATGAAAATGGGGGGCGTAAAAGCGGCAGTAGCTCATAAAAGTTTTACAAGCGAATGATTTTTATTTTTACGTACTACGTGACCGCTTCCAATAGGCTGGGCCCCGATTTAAGTCCCGAATCGAATGAATTTATTAGATGGCCGCTAGTTTGTTACTATAAACACCCATTACTGTTTTGCAAATCAAAAGCCCAGGGGCTGAGCAATTAAATTTATTAACGAGGTAGCATATTTTGTACTTTAATGTTGACAGTCGGGCAACATTTAAAGTTTCCGTGCGATGGAGTGGGGCCGAAAACTTTTTCCATGTAATTAAAATTGAGTATCACAATAGCCGGGAACAACCAGAGAAACTAAGGTCGTCAAATAAATTGGAAACAATGTGCCAAAAAGGGCACAAAGTGTGTGGGCGGTGGGCTGTTAGGAAATCACAGGGCGCTTTATTTGGGACAGAAGCAGAGACACAAAATCATGGTTAATGACTTTCCCCAAAAGATTTTCCAGCCAAGGACGAAGGCCAATGCGAAGGCAAAGGCGCTAGGCAATCAAATGAAAATGTAATTCAAGCAATAATAAAAATGCTACCAAATAAAGGCTGAAAATGGCGTCAAAGCTGTCTCATTGACCGTTCGAAAAGGATTGAAGGCTATTTGAAACAATTGGAAATCGCGCTGAGCAAGCAGCTTTCACGAAATTGGACCGACCTACTGACCTTGCGACCCGACTGGCTTAAAGAGTTTCGCAATTGTCAAGGGCCATTTGTATGAGAATCTTTCATTTCCTAGCAACGGGGCGTATACGTAACATTGGCCATTTCACGCTCAAATGTATACGGCTTAAGCGGGCGAACTTTTTCGTGTACTTCACCACCACGACTGCGCTTTGTTTGTTTGCTGATTAAATGGCAGTAACAAAAAGCAAAATGTTAAAGATTAACCAGCGCCGGAACAGCAACAAAAAAAAAAGTAAGGAAAGGAAAGTATACTTTGCGCTTTGTTTTTCATTGTGCCACCTCATCCCCCAAGCTCCTGGGAGTGTTTGGGGATAACAGCAGACAAAACACGTTTAACTCACTTGCGAGAAAAAAAACTTTTAAGTGCGGAATTTGTAATGCTCCCGAAACTTTTGCCACGCGGCAAGCGGTCCAACTGAGAAAAACACTTCATTCCGATCCCCTTTCCGTATTTTCTTGTAGGTCTCCTGGATACGCAAACGTGATCTGCATATACTCACCGCCGGTGGCACAACCTACACATCCGATCAGCGTTTTCAGGTAAGACAGAATCCCCACCGGTAGCCTCCATCCGGATGGAAACTTAAAGTTTTCCGTGTCCTCGCCGCAGGTTCTGCGACCCGATGGCTCCGCCAATTGGACCCTGCAAATCAAGTATCCGCAGCCACGTGACTCCGGCGTCTACGAGTGCCAAATCAACACGGAGCCCAAGATGTCCCTGTCGTACACCTTCAACGTTGTGGGTGAGTTATGGCCACGTTTCTCTAGCTTTCCTTGGACGGGGTAAACAACTTCATTTTCATTTTCCTCGGACCGTTTCACAATGTTTTTACAACAAATAGTTTTCCTTGTCTACGGGAAACAGCACTTTTATTTTAACCTAATGTAATTGGTCTCCCAGATGTAATATTTACATGTATATGCTCACTCTGTGGCTTCATTTCTAGCTCTCAAGCTGGGTCGACTGAAGCATAGTTTGAGTAATAAAAGTTCAACTCTAGTTGTAAATAACATTTAATCCCCAGAACTTGTGCTCATCTAGCTTAGAGATGTGCAACAGCTTGTGTTATCTCATAACCATTACCAATGATTCACCTCCGGAGCCTGATAATCAAAATTTCGACCATTATCCGGCACTGCAAAGTAGGCCAATCGAAACGGAAGGAGATGGGAAAAGAAGGCTGGCCTGAAATTGGTCACAAACCACCGAAGTGATTACTTTTATGGGCTAAGCTATTGAAGCTCTCCAGCAGTTTTGGGCAAGCTATGCAGGTTTCCAGGAGCTTAAGCAGGCCATACAATATGCATGTTATTTTCCCAGGACCTGCCCCGGAACGTGTGAGCGCAGCTTGGAGCCATTTTGGCCACCCGTCGAGCGACTCAGCCAGCTTCCTTCCAGCATAAGAACGCTGCTCGTGATTATACAATTTTCAATTCGATTATGTGCAAATTGGCTTGCTGAGCAGAACAATTTGATGGTTAAGCGTGAGCGGGTGCTCACTGCTTACCTCTTTTCCTTGCCAATTGGTCGGGTAATTAGTGTGCACTGGGGCCCTTGGGTCAGAGGGTTCAGGTCAGAAGGAACGAACCCTTGTCACACATCAGAAACTGGGTTGTGAAAGACGTTATCCTTGGCAGCACACTCGCCCAGCCGAAATACACGTATGTGTAAGCCTTGTTTGTGGGTTTTCGGTTTCGTTCCTGTTCGGTGCATTTTTATCGCATTTAATATTAGCAAAATGCATTTGGCTAAAAGCTTCTGGTGCGGAAGAATGCTCTCAATGAGCTTATTTGATCTTTGATTTGCACGCCCTCCCCCTGCTCACCGCACTGCGCACTCCGCACTCCGAAACGCTCGCCCTTGTTGTTTTAGCCACAGCACATGGCCAAGCGACTTTTGGCCAGTTTAAAATGCTTTGGTCAGGCCCCGACTCGGTTATGAATCTTTTAGTGAGTCCGGGAATATGAACGAGAGCTTTGAATATATGCTTACACGCATGCCGGAGCAGGCACACCACTACTATCTATGTGAGCAAACTTGACAGGCTGACAAGTCAGCTTCAAACACTCACAGAGTCACATAGACAGACACATAGAGTCATAAATATTACATTTGCGGAAATGCAAATGACTGCGAGGCGGCTGCATGCAACCGGCCACGCCCACACAACGCCCAGCAGCCTGGGATCCTGGGATCCTGGGATACTGGAACTCATTTGAATGCCCAAAAAGAAATGTGCATATAAAATATTCGACATGCCACTCACGCGGAAACAGCAAACAGCAAACAGCAGGCCAGTGCGCACAGTGAAGTGAAAAGCATTAAGGCCACAAAATATCTATTGCCTACATGGTAGCGTGCCTACTCCGGTTGCATGAGCAAAAGTGGTGGTATGAAATTATCACTTAGGTGTAATAAAATATGCCAAGTAATTTAAAAGTAAGCGCTTACTCATTTTTCATACTTAAGCCATTTACGTTCGCGTTATTGTGTCTCCACTGTGCTGGGCTATGCCGTCATTGTCGCTGCAAACAAGTTTGTTGTTATGCCAGAATTTTTATGCGCTTATGCAAATAAAAAATTGTGCACTAAAAATTCCATAAATTTATGTTTTTTCTCCCACGGCTGCTGTTTCTTTTCGAAGCCAGTGAAAATTCTATTACACGCCATCCCGGCGAAAATAAAAGAGAAATGAAAGAGGAGAGCGCGGCGAATGATAAACAAAACAGCGCCAAGTTGACCAGAGGCATCATAAACATAAATCGCCTTCAGTCTGGGCCATTCCTTCCGCCACCTCCGCCCACTTAAAACCACCCACATGGCAACACCCCCACCCCCAACCCCACCCCAACCCGCAGACTTCCGCCTTGGCCGCAATATTTTTGACATTTTAATGCTGCAGCAGCCGCTCCAATTGCTTAAATTACCAACTTTATGTACTCGACTCCAGAAAAATGTAGCTTGGCCACCACCTCAGAACGCTCCCCCGCCCTCCCCCTCTCCCCCTCTCCTTCAGCCGCAGCAGTAGGTGTCAAAAGTGGGAGCATGCTTATATGCACATAGATAGCTCCAGACCCGACTCGATTTAATTTTGAATTTAAGGCAAATTACCAAACACGCTGATAAAGCGAGCAAATTGTAAATTAAATTATGTGTCCCTGTCCCACTCAAGCTGAGCGACAACAAGAGAACAGGACCCAACTGACAGCCCAAGGACGACGAGCAGCAGGATAAGTGCTGCTGGGGCGAACAAAATAAATCGAGAGAGCCCAAGAACCGCAGAAGACCGACTTTGCTACACTCTTGCCCATCATAATAGCTATACATAGGATATATCTTAACCTGGTCTTCTAACATCAATTGTTCCATTTCACTATTGAAATCTTAAATTAAATTAGAGAGATTTTAAAAGAATTGAAGCATTTGCTGAAAATATTCGAATATTCCCTTGCCTATTGCCATTGTAATGATTGCGTGAAGCCCAAGTACCCCCTGGGAAGTGTGTTATAAGAAAGGTGTTGTTGATGCTTCTGGAAGAATTTGTTTACCAGCGTGAATGTAATCAAGCGTAAACGCTACCTTTCTTAGTCGAGGAGCTGGAAGAAGGGGGGGCGAAGAACAAATTGCACAGCCAGCGGAAGAGCTGCAGCCAGCCGAAGGATCTAAGGATGGAAGATCTGGGGAGCAGGAATTGAAGGTAATTTGAATGCGTAGCTGACAAGATGGAGATGCCAAGTAGATGGCTCATTTTGGGCACCATAAACCAACACTTTGCCTCGCTGATGCTGTTGACATTAGCAGCCAGCAAATTGCATGCAATCAAGCGCAAATAATAATCCATCCAAAGCATAAGCAACAGCAACTCAAGAGCAGTAAACAAGTTCTGGCTGCAGGACTTCAGACTTCATCCTTTTCAGGACGACGTTTAAAACTCACATTTGCCCTAGGGGAAGATACAAATTAACTTTAATTGCCAAAGGAATAAGCCAGATTATTAATAGGTTTTAAGTTCTATTCAGTTAGGAAACATATTAAAATCTTAGCTGTAATCCATTTATTTGATTGAAAATCACTGCTCTTAAAGTATTTAATTCAAGTAACTTTTAATAAATAGTTCAAAGGCAAAACCCTGAAAATTCACAAACTCTTGACACTGAAACGTTGAACAACTAAACCGATAATAACTTCCACTGGGACACTTTCTTGGGAAGTGGCCTTTATTATTTCGTTTTTCCCTCAAGCGGCACTAAATTAGTTTCAGCTCGGGAAGTTTTCTTTGGCAGCTTCAATGGAAAAATAATTGTGCGCCCCAAAAATCCATTAACGTGGCCTTGCCAAAAACAAAGAAATCGTTATAAGCCAGAATTTGCAGTAATACTCCAGAGCAGTTGTGCGAAGTTCGGCTCTGCCACCCAATTGTTTTCTGGGGTTAATAGACGAAAGCCAAGAAAATGTTGGCAATTATGATGCACATTGATTGCTCAAGAAGCGAACACTTGAGCCGGCTTAAAAGTTAAGCGATTCCCATTGTCTTTCCAACAGCCAAATTGTGAACCAAATCGCATGCAAATTGTACGTGAGCGAAAACATTTAACATTTGCTTAGGGTACACAACAAATGGCCAGGTGGAGTGGAGAGAATAAGTTTTTATAAGTAAATTGCAAGGACGAGATAGCAAGGACTCGGCCCAATTTGCCCGGCAATCAAATGTTTTACTTCCCATTTCGTTCATTTGCTGCTCAAATTACATTCTACAGCGCGAATGCCTAGACGAAAAAATGCCCTAATGATAAATTACTCAGATATTGCCGAGAAATAGGATAAACGAGCTGTGGGGGTGGGGGAAATGATTAATGTCTCTGCAGCAATGTCGAATTATTAATAATAATAATAATCACAACAATGGAGACTACTGAAAAGGCCGAAATTTGGGACTTCGTGGGCCATGATGATGTTTTGGCATTTTCATTTCGCCGTTTTTTTTTTTGTGGTATGAGGGCTCTTGAATAGCAAGGGGATTTTGACAGGCAAATGGAAATGGAACTGACGGGGGGCGGAATACTTCATCAATTGTGCTGGCAATGCGGCTGACTTTTACAAATTGAATTTGTTTATTTGATTTGACAATTAATTCCGAGCAATTGCACGTCCACGTCCGATTAATTGTCGGCCCAAAAACTTAAAGAGCAGGCCCGTTGCCCGCCATCACGGGCACGGCCCACTTTGATATTGTTTTTCGTGCAATAAATACCGAGCGGTTGTTACATGTGTGCAAACATGCATCAACACAGGCGAAGGGTAATAAATTTTTACAGCTCTGCTCCGCAAACGAGAGAGCAGAAGGATTCCCGCAGCAGGCTGATCCGATGCACCGGCCCCAAAAAGTATGCCATGTTTTGTGCCGAGCCCACAGCAAAGTTCATCGCTCCAAATGTTTATGGCCATATAGGCTTATGCGCATTTTATGCACGAAATCAAGAAAAATGAAAATGCATTTCCCAGACCTCAGACCTCAGACAGACCCTGGACCCCAATCCCCACGTCCAATCCCTTCCTCCTCCGGCTTCTTGCCTCGCTTGGAACTTTCTGCTGCGGCTGCACAAAAATTCTCCACTGTCTGAGCCCGAGCTGGCTGTGTGTAAACAAGGCTCGGCAAGGACTTTGTTTGCCAGGATAGTACTGGATGGGACGGGTGGGGAAAGGACGACGCGGGCGTTGTGACTTTGGCTTGTGGCCAGGAGTAGACTTTGCAACTTTTCGGGCTGGGTCAACAGCGACCAGGTCTAATGAAAACTTCAAATAGCCGTGTGGGCTATGTGACTGACTGCCTCCCATCTCGTCTCCCATCTCATCCAAATGCAGCTTGCCAATTGCCCGGCCCACTTAATCTAATTATAGTTAAATAACCAATTTTCCAGAGGACCTCCTCTCGAAGCGATTCCCATATATTCCGACTGTCATGCGGGTTCGCACCTGGGCGAAACTCCATCCCCTACCTAAGATCCTTTGGAAACCCCCATCCTGTGGGAACCACAGGCGCTTTGTCAGCTGCATGTGTCTGTGTCTGTGTGTGAGCGTGTGTGTGTGTGTGTGTGTGAGTCTGGGAGGCAATAATTTTCGCAGCCACGGCTCCTTGCACTGCGAGGTTGGCAAAAGTCATAGACGGTTAGCTTTCGCTGCCACAATTGTTTTGCCAGGTACACACATACATACATACCCGTACATATGTATGCACATGCTATAGAGTACAACAACGGCCATCAGCGGCAACAACATGCCGCACTCGGCACTTTTGCCACCTTTTCCCACTTTTCTCGCTTTCCTCGGAACCCTGGGACCTAGATATATATGTGCGGGTCTATAAAACACCCAGATAATCGCCCAGCATGTTCGAATTCCATTTGGGGTTGGCACTGCTCCCTCTTTGTTTTGTGGATGTATATTACTTTTTCTACTTGGCATTTCATTTAGATTAACATTTTTGGAACGCACACCTCTGCAACTGATTTAAGGACCGACTTAAAGGTTGGCCGCCGAAGGAGTTATGGAAAAATCATCAGGCTCACACTTTTTACCACTGCTATTTGGAGCATTCAAATTTCGTTTTGTTCGTTTTGCTTTTGGCCACACGATTGAATGGCAGGCAGCTCGCTGCAAAAGCTTAGCCACATCAATGGGAATAAGAGTGTGTGTTTCAGCTCGATACAGATGTTCCAGTTGCAATCCGCCCCCTCTCCCCCCCTCCATCCCTCCACCCGCCTGTTTTGGCTGCAATTTATTTCACTGGCTCTGCGGTTGTTTAGGGCCTGAAAAGTTCTCCTTTCCAGTTCCAGCAGTTTACGACAGTGAAAGTGGAGCAGCAGCGAAAGAGTTGCTGCTGTCGCATTTGGCGCTCACTTTGGGGAAAAACTGGATTTTGAGTTTGGGGGAAGAGCGATTGGGGACGCGATCCATTAAGGCGACTGTCAGCCATCATAAGCTTTAAGTACAAATCACATTTAGCGGCTGCCCATGATGATGTTACTCAATTGAAATCATTGACGCTGCGACAACAAAAGGCACTTCAATGGTTGACATTTTGATTTCGCGGTCCAAATGGAAGGCAGAAAATTCTTTCCAATCTGCCAGGCTATTGTCTTTTTTTTTTGCCAATTCCGCTGAGAGTGGTGCCCGGAAAATCAGCCAGCTAGCTGCAGGTATCAGCGCAATGCCCGACTGCCTTTTATATGGCATAACAAAAGCTTATCGCCAGCATAATAGAGACACGCGTCTGTGTAATAAAGTAGGGACCAGGCTCGGCAGTACCCCCACTTGTACACTGGCAGACAAACGTGCACTTGGACGTTATCATTAACATTATTATTATTATCATTGTTACGGAAAGGAGGGAAAAGACTGGGCTTTGTGTGCTGGCAGCCTAAGTGACTTTTTCTTTTCTCTTTCATTTTGTTTCTTTTTTTTTTTGTTTACTTTTGCAGAACTCAAAGCGGAAATCTTCGGGCCCAGCGATCTGATGGTTAAGACCGGCAGTGACATAAACCTAACATGTAAAATTATGCAAGGACCGCACGAGCTGGGCAACATATTCTGGTACAAAGGTGCGTATGCGTAATGAACTTCGCCCGCCCTGCACCTTGCCCCATTTTGGCGCACCTCCACCTCATTTACGCAATTCAATTTGCTACTCTTCACATTACAGGCAGCGAAATGCTCGATGGCAAGAGTGAGAATGAAATCGACAGCTCCATGGCCCGGATTCGCGTCGAGGATGATTGGACTGACGGCCTCACTTCCAGGTATGTAACGACTCGGCATTCCACCATTCCACCATTCCACCATTCAGCCATTCAGCCATTACGCTATTCCGGCATTCCGCTTGGCAAACGTGCAAATGTGTGCCGAGCATTTCAGTTATTTCGCATTAAAATACCGCCTCACTTAATTAAGGACAGGTACCCACCACACCACTCGCCATAGGGATTTAAACTTCCCTTCCCAGTCGAGCCGGTCTGTTATAGGCTGCAGTCCTGCAGCCATGTCCTCACCAGCCGACTGGGGAAACACGGACCACGACTTTGAATGACATTTTGAGGCCAAAGCGAAGGACGAGTCTCGGCCAGAGGACCAAACGGCAGTCTAGCTCTGAAGAGCATCGAGCAGAATCTGTGCAGGGATATTCTTACTTCCCTTTAGAGAGATATTGTACTTCTTAGAGAGTACCTTTCTTATAAATAATAAATGGGTAACCATTTGACTGGCGGCATACACATAAAAAACATAGCTTTATAGTTGACCTCTTGCAGTATGGTATCATGTGGTGCTATCACTCCACTCCTTAAGCTCATCACTTCACTGTGTGCCTGAGTTGCCCGTGTGTGACTTTTAATTTGCTTTAGTTAAAGTCACAGCTAAGTCAAAGCCGGATTTGAGCCCGGAGTCTGTGGCCGATGTAGCTATTTGCCCAGTTTTAGTTGCCGCCACGCGATCATTGCCCATTTATGCTGTTAACTAACGACGCAGACGACCATAAAATGCAGGTGCCGTCGACGGAGATGAAAAGGGATTAGAAAACGTTCTTGAAAAGAACTGCACTGACAACAATTCCCTAACCTCTTATTCAAATGTTTAATGTAGTGGTCTGGCTAGGAAATTGATTAAAAAATCTGGCTAGCTATAAAAAGCTTTCAAAAATCCAATATCTATAATATCCATGTTAAAAAATTTGTAATGTTCAATAAGATTTTGAGTTGTCAGAAAACAGAAAACAAATGTGCGAAAAGTGCTCTTACCTGTGACGAACTCAATGAAGTGACAGCAACTAATTAGGCTAATGCATGATAGCTTTTAAACATTAAATTTTTCAACAAAATATTTTCCCCCAATGCAAAGTAACTTTGAAATAGAGTCAGTGGCGGAGGCAGCTCGGTACACATTATGCTATCGCATAAAGTAGCAAAAGTTTTGCGCTTTTTGTTGATGTTTTTTTTTGGCTCTGGCCGTTTGGCTGTGCTCCCCACCTTCCGGGCACTGCCATTTCCATTTCAGCCACTGCATTTCACTTTCTCTATGCTTTCTCTTCCCGGTTCTCCACGGTGCTCCACGGTGCTCCACCCTGCTCCACACTGCTCCACACTGCTGCACCCTGCTCCATGGCACAGATTAAAAATCAAGCGCGCCATGCCCGGCGATACCGGCAACTACACCTGTGTGCCGACGGTGGCTAAAACCTCGAGCGTCTATGTGCACGTAATTATTGGTAAGTAAGGACTGGCACTGCAACAACGGGCTTAGTCCTGCCGGTGCTTGTGTGCTGTCAGGGAGTTTTGCATGTTTATGACGGGAAGTGGAAGTTGCCTGTTAGCAGCGGCACATTCGCAATTTGTAATGCCAAGTGCAACGGGGGGAGTGGCCGCGCAGTAATTGCATTGCACGAGACTCGGCGAGAAATTGCAGTTTGCTTTTTATTTTGTAGGATTTTTTTTTTGTTTTCTTTTTTTTTTGCCCTTTCCACATGTTTGTATTTGTGCAGCAGTACGGAAATTATTTCTAGTTGCCGCTGCAGCAAGGAAGTTCTGCTGCAGGCCAATAACACGGGCCATGTGTGCAAAGTCGGCTGAAAAGGGGGGTTCGGGGATTTATGGCAGCAGCTTGTGTGCTCGAGAGATCATCAAGGACTTTAACAACTTTGGCTGCCAATGTTTTTCTTTGGCTCAAACGCAAAGTGCATGCATGCCAACTAAGTGCTATTATTATTATATAACTGACGAAGAAAAGCCCAAACAAAGCCAATCAGTGATTGTTTCGAACCAATTAATAGATGAACACATAGACACGTCGAGTTGAGCATTCTGTCAAGTGAAAGCTAAAAGCAATCAATATCGATTGTCAACAGAATTTGTGCTCGAGCAGCCAGTAGAGTTGCATTCTTTTGCTTTAAGCTTCAGTGACTCGTATAATGTACTGCAATATTCCAAGAACGTGTGATGTACGAAATATTCCGCCATCCCTAATTGCCTTTTTGATTCTGCTCTTCAACAGGCGAACATCCTGCGGCCATGCAACACAATTCGAGTAGCAATAGCAACAGCTTCTACTGCGGCATCTGCTGCATGCTGCTGAGCATTGTGTCCTGCTGCCTGCAGCACTTTTACGAAACGGGGTGTGGATATCTTCATGCCACGGCAGCGGTGGCAAAATCCGCGGGAATGGGGCCCCCGAAGCGAGGAACGCTAACGACCAGCGAAATAGGAGTAAATGCAGCAAAAGCTGCAACAGCAGCATCAGCAGCAGCAGCAGCCGCAGCAGCCGCATCTGCAGCAGCAGCAGCATCCACATTAGCAACGTGCAACATGTTGCGAGAACGCCCAGCGGCAATTCGGTGTCTGAGATGAAGGAATATCAACACGCAGCGAAACACTAAAAAGGCAAAAACACAATTACTCACACACACAACATTGACACACATATTCAAGGTGATTTAAGTTTTCTATGTATCGCATGGGGGGCTCAAACATAAGTATTATATTTACGTACTTGTAAGGATTGCACTTAGTGGAAAAGCAAACATATTATCTGATAAGCGAACAAGCATATAACAACGTTAAGAGTGACAGCTAATCCCTGGAAAACTGAGCAAAACCTATGCATTTTCGTGGGGAACCATAATCTACGTGATCTCCGACCTGGAGGAACAAAGGCTACTTAATTTACATTGTTTTGATTTGGTCCATTAACCAATCGAGTAAAAGGACGCCCCAAAATCACATATTATTACCATACTTGAGTTGTTTGACTCCTGGGCTGCCTTACAATGTCTAGAGAGATATGGGTGAAAAACGATTGATCAAAACCAAACAAACATCCGTCTTCTATCCATATTCAACTGTAAGTTATCTGTAAATCTCATTCCTGCTACCGAATATTGACTGCACACCCATAGCGAAACCTTACACACCTCTTCATTATGAAATAAGACTTACTAGCTATAAATACCCCCCGAACAGTCGGATCAGTCGGATCTGGCCAGAGAGCCAGTACTTTGGAATCACAATAGCCCCACTTCTATGCAATCTTTTACTGCCAACTAACTCGCACTCCACAGTAGCCCATTGCATCAAGTTGTTCGATGGAAATTTGCTGTAAATAATTGCCATTCAGGAGAAATTTACTCAAGAGTACTTGGAACCATGTGTAAGCCCAGCCAATTGAGAACCAAAGATCATTCTGTGTTCGATTGCTTTGCACATTTATCAGTTTTAGTTATTAGCTATGTTTAAGTGCGATAATGGATGTATGTATAGCCGATAAGCGGATAAATTACGGGAGCGGATGCTGAATTGCATCCATCAGTGCTCAAAAGTTTGGGGATTAACCTATTTGTGTCTGACCCGATTGTGGGTGAAGCTCGTTTAATTGTACATAATTAGTTTTGGCTAGAAACAAACAAACGCAAGAAACAAACGTAAATGAGGGGAAAATTTAATATTAAATGCAATTTATAATTGTGCTTATCGATATAATTGATATGAATGCATTGCGAATGTGCAGGCACTGTAAATAAATTCATTAGTAGACGAAATTGTAATTTTAATTAACTCTTAAACGATATAAACAGATAAAACCGATAAATGCGATTCGCTGGCTGGGAACCGCCCTAGTTGGTAAGCCGCACACTGAGCAAAATTGGCAGAACTCACACGCAAACCAAATTAACTAAGCCACACTAAGCATAACACGATTCAAATAATAGTAAAAGCTAGTTAAATTTAACACGGAGCCCAGGACTCAGAGCCCGCATATTGTAAATAGAGTGAATGGATAGTGAATTAATCGGAGCAGGCGATTAACTAAGCTAAATCCGTTGAGTGTCAAGTATTACTGTCGGCTCCAGTTGATGGAAAATGAAAAAAAAGAAGTCATAAAAACAATAACGAAACCCTAGCAAATACGTTATGTACAATTGTATGTCACAGCAGTGCAGCTAACAAATATACATACATATATAAGCCAGGTACTCTCAAATCATTTATATGTGTGCGTATCCATAGGTACCCTACTTATGCATATACAGATAGGATTGTTTAAACGCCACATCAAAAACACGGACACTGCAGGCGAGAGTTTTGTGAAATGAAACCGAATCGATTCAATAAAATTATAATTTAGAAAATTAAAAATCCCTCGTTATCCTTTGTGGGCCGGGCATGGTGCTATCATTTCGTCAAACATGGAATTAAATACATCAAAAGTATCACTATCATTATTTAAACACTTTCCTAATTTCATCTGACAGCTTGTTTTTGTGCGCACATTGTGAGATTAGAATGAATTATATTTATTTCATTTGCATTCCCATGCTCCCTTTTGAGAACCATACACATATTAAGAATCTTGAACCAGATCGCTTTTGACAGCTGATTTCGCCAGAAAAACCAGTTTGTCATAGTTTTGGGGGGAATGCTGGTAATGCGTTCATTGACTCTCGGCATAATGTATTCAAATGGAATCATTGGTTGGATGTCGTCGAACACGCTGATGTTGATGTGATGTGTGCCGTCCAATATTGATTTAATTGCAATCCGTCTCCAAATGTGGCGGGACTGATGAACCGTTCGTTTCTTATTCGCCGTGATATTAATATTAGCGAAAAGTATAAATAAAACCAGAACTGGGTAGACGCATTTCAGTCCGTTATTGTCCAGGTCTAAGAACATGCTGCAGATGTCACTATCGCTGCTGCTGTTTCTGGCTCTTTTTGCCAGCTTGGAAACAGGTGGGTTCTTTACTCAGCACAAAAGCTTATTCTAAACAATGCGAGTGTATATCACAGCACCATCTTCATCTGGAGTTCAGCAGGAGAAATATGTGCGGGTATATGAAATCAATGAAGACCAGTATCAGCGGGTCTTGCAGCTGACCAACGGCAAGAATGTTATATCAGAGGCCCGGCTGATCAGCGGAGGCTTTGCCACCGTGAGTGATACCTTGAGTTCCGGCTGGAACTCTCTTCTGCGGATCGTGGGCCTCAGCACCCTCAGCAAGCCCGATGAGGCCGAGAAAGTGGAGTTCGATGGTCAGCCCCTGTGTGTGATCAAGTCCCGAGAGGGAGCGGGCAGGGACGAGGATGTGACCTCCGCTAGAAGCTCGGCCAGGGACATCGAAGACGACGAAGAAGATTCTGCAATCCACTGCATAGTGGTGCTCAAGAAGGATGGCGAGATTGAGCTTCCCACCCAGGATCCTTACCCAAATTACCCCCAGTATTGGAACAGAGCTGAGACGTCTCACCCTGTAGAGGAATCCCCTGTTCTCAAGCAGTCTTTGGAAGTTACTCAGGAGAAAGAGCCAGTGGAGGACAGGACACCAGCTCCGTTAAAAAAGAAAAAGGTTAACAAGAGCACTTATCCAAGGGCAGGCACTTTGTGGGACGACTCTGATGATTTCCGGCAATATGGCTACCCTCCACTGCCGCCCCAATATGGAGCTCCCTATCCGCCACCTCCCTCCTATGGCGGCTTTCCTTACAGTCCCTATCCAAGTCCTCTGCCTTACCCAAGCCCTCAGCCATATGGACCCCAATTTCCGTATGGACCATCGCCATATGGACAATCTCCTTATGGACCCCAACAACCCTATGGACCTCAGCCCCCCATTGGTCCTTACAGTCCGCAGCCCTATGGACCCTATGGATATCCCTACTTGGATCCGAACCAGTTGGCTCAAGTCAATGCCAATAAGGAATTAGAGAAGCTCGAGGCCGACGATGACCAAGAGGAAGATGAAGGCTCCTACGAGACTGAAGATGAAGATGACTATCGCTATAAGAACCGTTTATACTCCTACAATCCTGTGTACCTCCAAAAATCGTATCATAACTAATAAACAAGACAAAGTAAATACACATTTTGGCTTTATTATCTAAGTAAAGTGACAAGTCTGGGAGTCACTTTAGTTAGGAATTTCTTAGAATATATCTTCTTGTGACTATGCTAATTCAACTCGAGAACTATGAGTAATTTCTTTGAAGTATCGGTCTCCTTTGCAAGCTCAGAAAAAAAGAAATTATGCTATCATTCAATCAGCTAAACTAGCTTAGCTTGTCGTGTTTGGGTAGAAAACTCATTAATTAAACGAGTTTTGGGCAGGGCGAGATCATGATGAAGAACTGGGTCAACGCGTAAATTATGGAGATTGGAGTCGATTAGTGCTAAGCTCTAACTGTATATGGGCAGTTTGGGTTGATCCATTTAAATGACAATGCCGAAAGGGAATTTCGGTTCGTCAAGTCATCAACTTGTTGGCAGAGAAAGACTTTTGAAATATATAAGCAAGGTAACAGAGCAAAATAAGCTTATTCGCAATCGCCATGAAGTTCTTAACAGTTCTTGCGGGGATCGTTCTCTGCGCAGCTGCGGCCCAAGCTGGTGAGGTATTCTGATATTTAATCCTGGCAAAAAGGATGCTAATGATCTCTAATGATCCACATGACAGGCTCGAGTCGTCCGCAGCTGGTGCGTCTGCATCAGGTGACTCGGCGGGAGTACAAAGAGCTGCTCCGGCTCGCCCAGGGCAAGGAGGAGGTATCGGAGGCCCGTTTGCTCAGCAGTTCGATTGCTGGCATCAAGGGATTGGCGTCTGGCCTCGCCGCTGGCAACTTCATTCCAGCTATCTTCAGTTCCGGTTTCAGGGAACAGCCCAAGAAGGGACGTCCACTCTGCGTGATCTCCACCAATGACCTGGACCAGGATCAGGAGAGGCGCTTGGGTCGAGTGGTGAGCATTGAGTATGAGCCCAATACCGACTCCGGCTCCGGATCGGGCTCGAACGGTGGAAGTGGTAGTGGTAGTGGAAGTGGACATGGAAGCGGACACGGTAGTGGTCACGGCAGTGGTCATGGAAGCGGACACGGCAGTGGTAATGGAAGTGGTAATGGAAATGGTAATGGAAGTGGTAATGGAAGTGGTAATGGAGGTGACAGCGATGACGACGACGATGATGTGACCACTGTCAACTGTATTCTTGTGGTCAATGGCACCGACTTCACTACTACCACCACAACTACGCGAAAACCAGCTCATGGACATGGACAAGGGAACGGACATGGTAGCGGATATGGTAGCGGACCCAGGCCAGGTGGGTATTACCCACCACCTCCTTCGTTCTATCCTCCCTTCTACGGCTACCCACCGTACTATCCACCCTACCCCTATCCACCACCACCTCCAGGATCCCAGAAGCCACCGCAATCCGGCGGAAACATGCGATCGTTGGATGACGATGAGGAAGCGGGTCGTCTTATCGATGCCTACAACGGATTCTACTACCAGCCTACTACGGCGGGCTTCAGTCCGAGGAGTGGAAAGTACTCGAAGGTCAGCCAGGATACCTCGGCCTATCAGCCAGCCAGCTATCCCCAGCAGGAGTATGCCAACACCTATCCCAAAGTGGTACGCAACTACGGACTGACCCATCCTTCTCCTGTCTACGTGCGATCGCCACAATACGAACAGCAGCATTAGAACAAGTTGTCTTTAGAGCAATGCACTTTTGAATAAAATTAACTAAATTATTAATTACGAAAGTCTTTACATAGATAGCTGGGCTCATACTTACACGCATATATCCTTTTATGTAGAGTGTACAGAGTGGCCCTCAGCTATAGTGATACTTGACGATTAAAAGATGCTTTAATTGAATTTAGTAGGCTTGCGAATCGAGTCAAACGTACACATGTGTATCTTTTGAACACATTGCAATGCATTGCTGGTGGGGAGCGAGCCATCAATAGCAGACGCAGGTGCCTTCATAATTGGACTCCGAATTGAGTGGCAGTATCGCTCATTTGTTGCATGTTTGTGAGAGACGTCCTGCACACACAGTACGTTGTGGCAGTGTGTGTGTGTGCTCGCGTGCGTGTTTGATCAAAAGTGTTACAAGGTCCTGCCACTAACAACGCCAGAAAGAAACGTTGATCTAGGCAACACAACAGAGCCACCGTGTAAACAAGCAGCATTACACTTTCCTCTGCCAAACAAACACACGCACATAGGAGTATTGAGGCACAACGACAATTGAAAGTGTAGCACATCGTTGCCTTTTGTAGAGCTGCTGCTGCTGCTGTGCTGCTGCTGCCTCTTTACTGCAGTTGCACGGGAAAAAATACAAAAATATTGTCTTGGCAAATTGAAACAGAAGTCCATAAAAAACAGATAAGTTCGACAGCTTTAAGCACATTGAAAAGTATTAAGTTGTTATGTTATTTAAGTTTGAAGAGATTTTTTTCAGTGCACAAACTGATAGTCGGATAGTGAGTGACACACAGTCATGCGCTGGCGAAGGACAACTAACGCACAGGCATAAAAGAGAATAAATTAAAGAACAACTCAAAATAACCGCGGGGCAATTGGCAGTGGTGCATCGCATGTGGGCGGTGCAGCCGGCATGGGCGGAATGGGCGTGGCGATTTGAACGCCCGTTCGTAAGTGCATCGATGGCAGTGGGAGGTGAAGTGTGGGGATAGTGGCTGGTGGAATAGGGGGTGATACGGTCGCCTTTGGCTTCATTGCGATTTTAGCCTGAGCCTGTCACGCCGCAACGATGTCACGCCACGCCCACTGTGCCGCCTACGCGCCCACCCACACAGTGTTGTGTCTATGCACTGCAAAATAATTACTTTCATACCCTGCGGCAATTAAATTCATTTAGTTTGCCACCAATCTCCCCAGCACTCTGATTAAGACATTCATCCCGCTCCGCATTCAACGGCTTACGCTTGTGGCTTTTGAACCCAACTCATAGTCGCAACCGACCAGCCGTTGGCCACCCGTTTTGGCCACCGCTCCTCCATTTCGGCCTTCGTCTGACCAAGCAACTCTAAACTATGTCAACTGTTAACTTTTCCTTTCTATTTTTGCTATTTGTTGCGCGCTCGCTGCTTGTTGTTTTTGCAGCCGCTGGCATTCCGCTCCTTTGGCCTGCATGTTTTTCAAGGACTCTACATAGTTTATCCAGCAACATCAAGCACACCCACGCACAACCAGCCAGCACACTCACACACACCAGAAACACACACACATAAAGGACGAAAATGCTTGTAGCTGCCATTTTGGACATGGCTGAGTTGAATGTAAGCAAATTGCCAAGAGCACTGCAAGTGTGCTGCTCAGACAGTTACAAAAACCAGAACGGAATGTCCCTAAAATTGCTGTCCTTAAAAATGCAGTAAAGTGTTGCCAAAGAAGTTGTTAACGCCAATGGAAAATCGAGGGGTGCGTGTAACCGATTAGATGTGGCCTAAAGTAAGGGGTAATATTGTGGAATAAAGAGCAAAATATAAATGGCCTTGATTCAGTATAAAGAAAATCATCTGCGACTAGTGATATCAATAGTTTATATTATATTTATATCTTCTCATTGCACATAATCTATAGTCAAACAATTTGGTGTTGTGCTAGTTATATTTATACAATTTAAATTTCAATATTTATTATCTCTCATTTATGTTCAAAGGGTCTTCTAATCCAAAGTTTGCATAATGCACGGCTGTATTTATATTTGTATTTGGTTTTGAACTTCCACAAGTGTTTATTGCATTGATGAAGATGAATTAGGTCTTGAATAATTTCTGGTGGCAAAAGTCAGGCGGCATCCTCAGCGCCTCGTAATCAACTTCATCGTGTAAATGTCAATTTAACGGAATATTAATGCAAGTACGCCATTGCAAAGAAACACCCACACCCGCTCACACACACACACACCCACCCACAATCACCCACAATCATACCCACACATGGACAAGCATACGTCTTCGATGGCAACGGAAGTGCGCACACAAATACACGCTCGAGTGCCATTTTGTTAAGGCGCAAAAATTGATAAGTGCCTTGTGGTTACTGCGGTCTTTGGTGGCCATTAACATGACGCGAGGGGGTGGGGGGGGGGGGGGGATGAGGTGAGTACACTGTGCACCCAACACGGCACCCACACAAGGATAATAAAATGTGTTCCATAAGAGGCTGCATGAGCAGAAGGGCGTTATTTGCACGTCAATCAAACATGGCGTCAAATAATCATTAACAAACTCACGCACACACGCACACACTTACAAACAATGGTGTGATTTAAGGATTTTTAAGGAGTGGCTTGCATGTGATAAGTGTGTTTGTGTGTGTGTGTGTGTGTGTGTGTGTGTGTGCGTGTGTTTGTGTTTGCTGTCATGTAGTTGTCCCTGACATTGGTTTTGCTTGCTGTTGATTTGGTGGCTTAACTGATTTGTGGTTGCCGAAGCTTCGGGGGAAGCCGCCGCATCTGGATTTGCAGATAAATGCCACATTGGTTGGCATTCAACAGCGGAAAAGGACCATAACCGCTTGAATGAGGCCTTGAAATTGCGTTAGTACTGCGTTACTACTGCAATTAAGAACGAGAGATACGAAATGTTAGCTGTCAGAGTGATTTTAGAAAATTTTATTACTTTTGAAAAGAAGTACTTCTGCATACCTTTTAGCACTTTTTCAAGTTTGTCGAACAAAAGGCCTACCATAAACACCAAACTGAAACACAATTTGAAGTTTTTTGAAGACACACTGGTTTTTTGTGGCTGCACGCCTGCCGTTGGCATTTAATAATCACTTGTCAACTTGTGCAAGCTGAAAGCCCCGATTGGCAATTTGGCATCGATTCCCCATGCCTTCCGCTCCCCTACTTTTGGAACACTAACCAGTTCACCTGGCCCACCTCGAGCTCGAGATGGAGCTGAAAACCTGAAACGTATGTTCGCAGCACTAACGAGCTGTGATTTTTCTTGCCATCAGCAGGGCCTGAATGGAGTGGCTGCAAGTCAATGCGATTGGCGTCAATTAAGTGCCATAAGCGACACAATAAGCCGTCAGTCAGTATGTCGGTCCTTTGGTCCTTTGGTCCTTCAGTCCGCCATCCGGCCGGAGTTTAACGCTCTTCAGCTCACTCCGGCTTAGTTGGGCCTCGGCTTTTGACACACTTTCGAGCGGCAGCAGTGGCAGAAGCAGTAGATTGATTGGCGCCACTCAATTGGCAACCTTTTTGGCCTGCTCTCTTATAGAGTGGTATGGTATACTCGTAGTATGGTATGGTATGGTATGGTGTGGTATGGTGTGGTATGGTGTGGTATGGTGTGGTATGGCATGGTGTGGTATGGTGTGGTATAGTATGATTGGGTATGGTATGGTGTACCGGGCTTGGTTTACCGATGACTTCATGTGCAGCATCGTTACACGCATCGCTTACCATCATCCATCGGCTTGCTTTTTCCTCCGACAAGCGATTAGAATAAATTGCAACAAGCTGGCAAAACGACAGGCCTCCAGATTGGGTGTTCGATGGTTTCTGGTCCTGATTCCAGTACCGATTCGGATTCCGATTCCGAATCCGATTCGAACTCAACGGTATGCATTTGACACGAGTGCCGATTTCTGCCTCAATAATTTACCCAATATCTCAATGTGTATCTCAAAAGTTCTCGAAACTCGAGTGCGTCAGTATGGGCGGGTGAGTGTAATCAATTTTAGTGGCAACGCAAAGTTTTTCAATGCGCTGCCATTCAATTAAAAATTTGTGCAGAACTTTATTTTGCTGTTAAGTGGCAATCTACATGCATTCCCTCACTCTTCATCATACCCACTATACATACATACATATATAAATGGGTGTGTACTACTGGGCGTTTACTATACGAATATGTATATTCGTTTGCTGGTTTTCTGCATCGCACATCGCGCACATCTGTAAATACAACTATAAATGGCTTTGAAGAGTTTCTCTTTTCGGCTTTCTTTTTTATGGTTTTATTTGGGTTGATTTATGTGTACATGCCAGTCACATTGATGAATTGCCTTTGAAAGACGATCAAATAAAATCAGAAGCGGAGCGAAAGGGGCAAAGGACCCAGTCTAATAAGTTGTGCGATCAATTTCAGTTTCAAAATTTAAGCAATTAATTCCATTGCAGCATTGCAAGTTCTATCAAGATTGCCTAGTTTTATATTTATTGGTTGGATTTAAGTAATAGCTTTTCACCCTGCTGACATGAAAAAAGTTCAATTTCGTTTGTGGAAATGAGGCATAGCTGGCTGGTGTCTGTTGTTTTGAAGACAACAAATGTGATATTCTATGCATAAGTTAATCAAAATTTGTTTAGCAATGCACAAGACCAGCCCGCACACACATAAGCCTCTTGAAAAATGACATCAAACCTGGATAAGAAGCAATAGCAGCAGATGACGACGAAATTGAAAAATAATAACAAAAAGTTACCCTGGCAGCCGTCGTTGTATCTCGGTATCTCGGTATCTCAGTGTCTTGGCATCTCGGCTCTAATTTAATGCGATGAGTTCTCGTTGTACTTTTTGTTTTTAATTTATCCTGCAGCCCGCAGCACTTTCCCCACCTACCATTGACTTTCCCCATTTTCCTGGAGCACCTGTCTCCATTCGAGCTGCTGCCATTATTCAATCTGTTGGCCGTCATAGTTGCTGATTCTACTGCTGCTGCTGTTGGTGCTGTTGGTGCTGTTGGTGTTTTTGCTGTCGGGATCTTGTTTGTGTTTATGTTTTAATAAAACAGTGCCATCCCCCTGGCCATCCTCACAACACCCATGGCCCAATCCCCTCCCGCCCCCTCCCTCACCACCCGCTCACAGATGCTGGCAAAGTCAAGAGTAAGTCATGAGTAAATCTTATTATTTTATCCTTTGTTATTGCATTCTCGATGGCTTTTCCCGTGCAGGCTTAGGATTTGGTCCTTGGTTCTTGGTAGTTGGTACTTGGTACTTGGTGCTTGGTACGACCCCCTTATCCTTATCCTTTTCCACCCCCAGCCCCCAGCCCCCCCCTGCCGCTGTTATCATAAATCTGCATGCTGGCGAGGCATGTTTCGACTGCTCCGAGTTCGGCTCTCAATCCGATCCCGATGCAAACAACGTCATATGTCAACTGCATCAATATTTGCATTTTGATTGAAACTTACAAGGAGGCAAAAGTCTGTCCCAATTTGCATATCCTTCCCTGCCAATCTGGCTCCAGCTCGAGTGCTCTCTGCCAACATTTCGTCCCTAATCCCCGGCCAACAAGCAGCTTAAATGGCTTTAAGATACGACTGCTGGTCGAAAGGGCGACTAGTCGTTGGCTATTTATGTCTAAATTGGCAAATAGCAAATGGTGATGGCCGAAATGCAGTTTTGCTGTTAATTTCACTTACAACGCACATTAAATGCAGACACTGCAGCCGAAGCAGCAGCAGGAACATGCTGCATCCTCAATCCTGCAGCAAAACCACCCACAGGAGCCAACAAAAAGCTGTTTGTCCATAATCAGTGCAAAGTGCAGTTGCAGTCGAAATCGCATGGTGTGCGAATGGGGGAGTCCCCAACTTTTGGCCATTTCGGTTTTGCCTGCCAGTCGTCGCCATCGCCATCGCAATTGCCATCGCCATCGCCATCGCCATCGTAGTTGTAGATGTCGTTGTCGCTCCCATTGCCGTTGTTGTACCAAATTAGGTCAAAATGCGTTCAATTCCGCACGAAATGTCAAAATAAACAAGTTAGCCAACGGCTAAATAGCCTGGTTCCCATGCGGAGATGAGTGTCTGGCTGCACTACAACCGACCAAGAACCCCATCGGCTATTCGCTTTTCCGGAAAAATCTGCAATCCGATTGCAGCATAGTGCATAGGCATAGGAAGATAACGGAACTGATAACTGAAATTAAGGATGGTTGAGTATTCATAGTTTCATAACAACTACATTGTACATTGTACAACTACAGATAGAACTTAGAACTCATACTTAACTTAAACTTGAATCATTACCAATTAGCCGCGCTCTCCACTCAATCGAACCCAGCCTCTCTCGATCACCAAAGTGGCTTGCTTAATGGCCAGATCGGATTACGCAGCTGCAGTGAAACTGTATGCAGGGTTCTTGGCCAATGGGCAGGTATTGCAATTAATTGGCACTTGCATTTGGCAGGCATTCAAATGCCAAGTCGCACAGCCTGGAGGAGAATTGTGCAAAGTGGGCACATTTTCGAGGATGAGGCAGACACATGGCCAACAATAGTGCTATAATTTCGTTTAATTAAGCCTGGGTCAAGTCCCAGTGCCCCCAGTGCCTGTGTGTGTTTAAGTGCGTGTGTGTGTGAGTGCGTATTGCATAATCCCAGTGCAAGGGGAGGCAAAGTGGAGGAGGTTTAGTTTGAGAAGGCAAATGCCGGCACAACAACAGCAACTGCTGCATTTCATTACAATTTTTCAATTACTATTAACTTGATGCGGCCTCATTACAGGACTCTGCGTCGCGTCCTTTCCCTTTGGCTGGTTTATCGTAATTAATTTTGCGGCTTCTGCTTGTCTCCTGTTTCCCTGCACTTCTTCATTCCCTACCCTCCACCCTAGTGCTCCTTGGCCTTGGGCAGACATTTCATTAGGAAAATTGTTTATTAAAAAATAAATAGAATTAAACAATAAGCAAGAAGCAAATGGCCAGGACGACGCTGTCGTCGCTCCAACTTTTGCCTTGCATGCAAAGCCACGCCCCCTCCGCCGCCGCACGCCCCCTTTTCAGCCTCTAAGTTGCGCTTATCACGGAGCATAATCATAAAAAGTTATGCGCTCGCTAATTTGATTAATGGCATTTCCTTGGCCGCAATCCAAATTCATAATGACTGTGCTCGGGCTAGGAAATTATTATTACTTCTAATTACAACGAGACAACTTCATTAGGGCAGTGCTGCTGCCACGCCCCCAGGAAATTCAGGAACAAAAAAACCAACGAGTATCCGGCTGGACATTAAACCAATCGCATCTGGAAATCAACGGACGTAAATCATGAAATACAATTACCGTCACAAGCCGCTGTTCACTAGCTGCCAAAATCAAATCCAACTTTCGCGGCTTTAATTGTTTCATCGCCCGCCATCGCGGATAGGTAACTCAATTAAACTCAAACAATCACTACCGTGGAAAGCCCGTGGCCATCGTAAATTCAAACAAATAGGCACACAATCGAGTTAAATTTCGTTTCGAACTCCGTTCAAACATTATATTGGATTGCATCGAACAATTCCAAAAAATATACGCACAAACTGTACTTTTCATAAGTTTGTGCAAACACTGTGCACAATAATCACCAACAGCTAATTTTCAATATTTTTGAACAATCGAATTAAAATATATCAATTTTATTTCATGCGATTTTTATTTCCGGTTTATTTCAGTTTGTAAAAAAATAATTACAATTATTTTTAGCTGTGGAGAATATGAATCGTTTTTTTTATCAAAAGTTAAAAAAAGTTAATTCACAGTTTAATTAAAACAACTTTATTGTTGATTTGTTAGTAGCAACCAAGCGGCTGAACATTAAATATAATAAACATCCTTTGTAAATATTAGGAAATAATATTGGGCTTGCTTATCGCGTGCTTATCGAAATCACTATTTAGAAAGTCAATTTCGTAATTGGGCAGGAAAAACCTTTTAGCTGATACTACGTATAGTATATATGTGCCCAATTGGAGCCACGCAATACCACAAATGTCTAATAGCATTTGAATTCCCGCTAAGAGCTCAAGCGGAACAAAGTGTTGCAGCAAACAATTGCTAAGTTTTGTGTCATTTCCGGCGATTGGATCAGCAAATATTTGCATGCAACGCTACATGTCCACACAGCTACTGCTTGTCCCACAATCCCTTGGCCATATATTAAACATGAGGGTGGGTCGCCTAAAATAGCCTCAAATTGTTTTTAATTTCACATATTTGGTCTTTGGGATATAGCCAAAATATTGATCTTGCTGTGGAAGGCGGTCTAAAGTCGCTTCATGTTCGTAGTATACATCCTTGGAGGATGAAAGTTTGAAATTATTCAGCTGTGCGAGTACAGTGAAGCACCCTACCCAACCGAATGTGCGTTACTTCAGGAGCAGACGGCGAGCGCTGACAAAAGCTGATTATTATGGCAATGACAAGCATATTGGTCACGTTAGCACGAATGGCCAGTGTACGGAATGGCTGGAATGGACGGTGGCATGCACTTTACAGGCTGCCCGGTCCCGTTAATAACTGAAACGTGCCTCAAAAAGACCGTGCGGCATTACGGCCTCGATACTCCCGGCTCGCCTCTATTTGCCAGCCGACTGCGATTGTCACTGACCATCATTGTGACTCTATTTGGATGGGCTGGTGTGGTCATTGGTCAGTGGGGGCGGTTAAACAGGAAACTTCAGTTTTTTGTTTCCTTTTTTGCTCCTTGCGATTTGCGTGCGAATTCCTAGTCCCCAGTCTTGGGCTCCTCTCACGTTTCCCCACTTACGCGCCTTCGGCCGAACAGCCGTGATTATAAGTATATAAGTATTACGCATACGCCCTGTGTACTACACAACGTACACTTAATTGAATTCCGCCCTCAAGTTCCATTTCATACCGCCCTTCCTCGCCCGCTAATTGCATGCATGACTATTGAATAAGTGTTCCGATGGCGTTACGCTTCGCCGGCCAAGTCGGGATCTAGATGCTGATTGATGCGCTGTAGCAGCCCAGCAGCCCAGCAGCCCAGCAGCCCAGCGGGGCACATAATAGCATCAGCCATAAACCCCAAAGCCAGCTGGGGGACAAGCAGCACGGAACCGATGGCAAAATTGCATAATTAATCATGCGCGCATAAAAATGTCCTCTGCTAAGGGCAGGGGGAAAGCGTGAAAAGCGGCAACATGTTGCTGCTGTCCACCCACTAAGCGCCCACCAAACACTCACCAAACACCCACCGCCACTGATTTCCCCCATTTCCCAGGCGATCAGGCGAAAGGGGCGAAAAGGGCGGGGGAAAAAGTGCAAGTTTGGCTTGGCTGGGGTAGCATTGCAACGTCGAACATTTACAAACAAATCAAATTTGCATCAGAATTTCATTTATCTTGTTTTGCTACTATTGTGTGGATTTTGTGCTCACAGTCACTGGAGGATCAGGATGCGGGGCAATCGGGATCAAAGGAATGGCTGGGAACTCCAAGGACTAGAGGCGAGCAACAGCATAAAAGTGAAATTGCATTTGGCCAGTTGCAAAATCAGGAATAACAAGTGGAATTGCTGTAGCCAAAGCAAGTCGGACACTTGCAATGACCTGTAAAATGGTTTCATATATATTGAATATCAGTTGAATATCAGTTGAATATCAGTTGAATATCAAAAAAGTGCATAGTTCGCTAATATACCCCGTTTTCTGAGGTATCAAGAATATCTCTGCTGTACTCGCAACTTGCCGAACCTTAACGATTTCTTCCTAGTTCCCAAACTTTAAGGCCAACCCCATGTACTCGCCCACTGTCCGGCCATTTATTAATGTCAAATGTTGTTTCTTTGCATAGGGAACAATGGGAAAGCGGCATCCCACTGCCACTGCAAAAAACTCACATAATAAATTGAGCCAGTGTCCAGAAATGACTTTAATGAAATAAAACAGTGTGCGCCGCATCCGGACTGGTTTTTCTATTCTATTTGTGTGCAACAAAGTTAATAACCGTTTTATGAGTCTATTAAAAAGGGATAATCGCTGGGTTCAGACGGATGTCTGGGCCCTGTGCATGGCACTTATGTAAATGGTTCCACAAACACAGAGAAGTGAAAACAGAAACTGAGAACCCCCCCCCCCCACCCCCTTTCCACATACAAACATCATCAAGTGGAGCTACGGACTCTAATCGCTTACCCTACCCATATGAGATCCTCTTATTACCAGACCGAAGTAACCTTTCCTCCCTTGAACCCTGGGCCCGAAGAACCAGCTAAAATAAATAAACAAGTTAAGCGGTCAAACCCTTCAGGGAGGGCAACTAAAAAATTGTTTTTTATCCGCCGTCCGAGCCTTTTTAATGATTATACACTGTGTAAATCAAACCGCTTGTGAAAGGGACCGAAAATTATGTAGATTAAGCAGCTACATAAAAAAGGGTTCCACTACATAGTATAGTATGTGGTTGCATACATATCCGTGCCGGTGTGTACGGGATAGATATTATTTATGGTGATATGCGCCCGACCAACTGGCAGCATAATAAATTATGAAAATGCCACAAAATCTACATCGAACTTTTATTTTATTATTTTTACTTTTTGGCCAGTTACAGGTGGAGCTTGTTGTGGTCTAGGTAAATGGCCTTTGTTAATCCCCCCTTCCCGCTTCCCGGCAGAGGAGAAATCAATAATCGTGCGGACAGCAAACAAGGGAGCATTTAATTAATTGTGTGCCTTATAAATGGCCCTCGAAAACGGATGCATGTGCAGCAGCATGCGGCAAGTGCCAAAAACATCCGCTTCCCCAATCCCGTTCCGCTGGTTGCGGCGGAAAAGTTCTTAAATCTAACGGCTACGAAGCCAACATCCCCTTCCGCTGGGCATAAATAACAGCAAAAGTCGTTGCCCGTTCTGCCAGCGGCAATTGAGCAACACGCATACGCCGCGTACGCCCAAAACTTTGCACCAGCTGCCACTAAATACTATATATAAATATGTATGTATATATGTATGTATGTATGCACGTATGTATGTGTGCAGAGCGCTATATCTTTGCGGCCATACATCTGCATATGCATGGTGTAATCGGAGAGGAGCGCCCAGGACACAAACAGGACCCTCAGACACTTCCGCCAGCAGCAGAAGCGGCAAACTCCGGACTAAGTTGGTAACCACTTGGCTCCTGCCTAGCGAGGGTAGCCACAAGGCAAGCCAATATCGCTACACATGAACAAACTGGCTGCTCTAATCGCTTAAAGATTGGATAGAAAAGCAATATTCATAACTTTATTAATTAAAGAAAAAAAAGGTGCTTTGCAGATCATTTTCGTGTCATGCCATAAACGAGAATCACTACATTTAAACATCACCAATCAATTATTAAATGTTTTTTAATTTACTTGAAGTTTAGTGTAGAAAGAAGCATACATGAGACGTATCTTGGAATTTCGGCCCAATTAAGTTTGTACCATTTTTCGAGTGCAGATTTCATAACTCCAAACCGCCCTGTGTGCATATGTTTATGTTTATCTGTTCTGGGGCCTGGACCGCAACGTATGCTGATGTGAAAAATATTACTTCCGCCACTGGGTTTTGGCATTTTTCATGCCTCAGCCACTGGGGTCAACACGAACCCGGCGAACACGAGCGACCAGGATCTTCATTTGATTTCCGGAAATGAGGACTGCAGACGGGCTGATGCCTGATTCCATTAAAATGCCGCAGCTCAAGGATTCAAGCATTCGTAGAATTGGGGGACTTGGGGCTTTAGCCCTCGCTTGCGGAGGCCTGTTCCGAATTACCTGCTCTGCGTAATTAAGAACGGTTCGACAGTGTCCATTTGCTGTGAGCATGGGGTTACATGTCCATATGTCGGCAGCTGCAAGTGCTCCGAATGCGGCTAGACAACATAAATCTGGCCAATTGCAGGGGCAGCAGCTGCAACTGCAGCTCCTCTACTGACTTTGCTCCGCTTGGCCCGTTTGCACATGCCAAATGGTTGTGTTTGGTGGGATATGTGTGCTAGTCCTGCCAGAAGGCGAAATGGGTCTGCCTCAGCTGGGCCATGTTGGAAAACAAATATTGCAGTTGGCAGCGGAGAACAGGGGAAACAAGCGAGTTGCGTTCCCAGTTCCCAGCAAGTGGCTGGAAGTTGAGTTGAGTTGCGTTGCGTTGGGTTCTACCAACCAAAAGTGACTGGCGTCACACATCCAATCAACCAATTAGATCGAAATGCCCCCGGACTGATGTGGCAATTTCCTCGTTTAATGCTCTGATTAATTTGGAAGTGGAAATCGTTTTGCCCATTCGATTGAATCAAATGTTTGTGGATTATCTATTTGGATTTGCAAATTCATCAAATTGGCAGCCATTCGCCGGCCGTCCGTTTCATTTGCGGCCCACTCTGTGGTCAGTCGGGCATGTCCGAAATGCATGACGTCCACTTTGCGGCAGCCAATTAAATATGCAACTTTTTGCTGCCACCTAGACGCCAAAATGCACACGCACACAGCGATAGCTCGATACATTCACGCTGACAATGTGGCACGCACTAAATTGCTAATTGACATGTAAACGCATCGATTGCACATCAGCTGTGGCAGCAAATTGATAAAAACACAGGCTGCGGCAGTTGTAGTTGCAGTTGCAACTGCAGCAGCAGCAGCAGCAGCAGCAGCAGCAGCAGCATTATCAACCATAACGACAACGGCGACCAAACAATAACAATGGAAAGTGGATGTAGAAAATTTAAAATTCAATTGTTGTGCAAATTGATTTCAAATGTCACATAAACGTCAAACTTTTGCGCATCTATGATGCTATTTTTTATCCTCCATCCCTTTATCTGTGTGTGTGTGTTTTGCAGCTCCCATCCGACCGACCGACCACCCAAATTCCTTCCCTGGCCATTTGACCGGTGGCCACTCACTAACAAGCTCCTGACCTACGGTTATAGTTGGATAAATGGTTCGAACGGGAGCTAGTGTAGCCATGAATTTGGCCGAGCACCAATCAATAATCACGTTTGCTCCGGGTCTCCGGGTCTCCGGGTCTCCGCATCCAGCTTCCAGCATGGCAACATGAAAAATGACGAATGCCCATCGAAGGTGGCAGGAAACTCCCGCAGGAGAGGATGGGCCAGCCGCCAATGGCCAGATGACTTTGATTTACTTGCTCGGCATCGACAGTTTGACACAAATCCCATAGGATGGGCTTTTTGTAAAATCCATCCCATTGCAAAGGTGCAATTTTTCGAGTTTAGGCCCGTTTCAGCTTTACTTGTTTAGGTTGGCTATAGAGCAATAGCAAAAAGCATGCAACTTATTTTAAACTTCCATTTCTAATTGTTTAGCCTCACTTGCTCAGGGCTGAAAAAAAAGTACATGGCTTACTGCATAAATGAGGCGGAATGTCATAGAATACCTTTTTTATTTGGGGAAACTTGGGGCGGCCCTAGATGGCCAGTGTTTGCAATCATAACAAAGTGGGCTGGATGCCTGGATGCCGCCTGATGCCGCGTCTACCTGTCGGGAATAACAAAAATCTGGCAAACTTTCGTTTTGCGAGCGGAGTCAATGTCGCATGGCGCACTTAATCGTTATTAACGCCAACATTTTGGGCACACGTGTGTGAAAAAAATCATCATAAATCTGGGTGTACACATACATACACGTATGCCTCGAAAGGGCAGCCAAAAATTGAAACTGAATGGTGGCGAAGTGAAGTGGGGCAGCATTGCAGATGAGCGGAATCACGTGCCGCAGATTTTCCGTCGCACGCTGACAGTATCCGGAGTTTGAGGGACTCGGATCTTTTGTCTTCACCGCGGGGACTGCTAAGCAGCAATTGGCTTTCATTAGAGCTACTAGACGCTGACGGGATTTGTCAGACATTTGTCAAATTCGGGGCATATCAAAGTTCTGGCAGCACATCAGATTTCCCTGCTCCTGGCAACGAACTTTCCTTTTGTCTGCCTTTCAACTGCTCGCCATAGGAAAGTGAAATTCGCGATAAATCTGCGGTCCACATACGCACACGTGGGCAGGTGAAATTCAGGGGTGTGGTTGCGCCCAAATTGTCCCGCCATGGTTACTTTTTCGGCAGCCGGACCAACCAAAGAACAGTGGTTCGAAATCAGATTCTGATGACCTTACCATTTTGCCAAAATCGTTCTTCATAGGTTTGATAAACGTAAAATAAAATAAATGATATAAGTATAAAAAAAACATTGTTTTTAATTCGATTAGTTTGGATAACAGCAAAAAGAATAAGTGTAAATAAACGTACTTTTTGTTTTGTACTTATAACTTGTTTATTCTAATCATCGCAGTACATACACATTAGCTCCTGGCGCGCTTCGTTACTACGCAAGACACGCCGTTTTCAATGACTTAAAATTTTTAAAATTTTTTTCAGATTTGTAGAACTAAAAAACGTAACATAAAATATACAACTAATTAAAAAAAGGTGATTAGAGAAAAACTTATAATGTGCGATAAAAATTATAGTTTTAACAACGCAATCCATTACAAAAGTAGATTGCAAGGGACATTAATTCCTAATTATGGAAATGATTTCAGCTCGAGTGTCTCTAAAGCCACGGTTCCGGGATTTGTGGTTGACTTTAGTTGGCTTTCGTGTCATTGGGCGAGTGTGAGCCAGTGTGAGCCGTTGTGATTGTGATTGTGATTGTGTTTGCGAATGTGGGTGTGAGCCGCGGCGACAACTTCATCACTCAGTGGACGCGGTCGCAGCTTGCGATGACAGTTACAAATTATGATTGATTGGGGACCAATTCACCCGTTCCTCCACCGATCGGACCTCCTTCGGTCGATTTCCCTTTTGGTCAGGCGCTGTTCCCCCGTTGCCGCCATAAATACGCATTAGAATTGGGTTGCATAAATTTCCGTATGGAAATCTGTTGGAATTTATTGCAAGCGTTTTAAATAAATTTAGAGCATCACTTCATAAATAACACAGCTCGACATTATTTTGCTCCGAGACGAGACTATTAAAATGTAATGCCCAAACGGGGCATTTATTAAAACGAGTACTCCTGCTCCACCTCCAATAAGCCAGACGGGGCTGGGCAATCATAAATCATCTGACCAGCTTCTTCAATACAGCGCAAGACAGTGGACCAAAAGGTAAAGGAAAAAATATGGCAACAAAACACGAGGAAGGAAGCTACAGACTAAAAGATACCGGGTAAAATAAAGTCCCACAAATCTTTTGTCTAGAATTGGTAATTTGATCCAAGTACAATATAAATTTCTCTCTCTTTAAAGCCATTTTAAAGTTGGTGGAAGTGCTATCATTAGAAATATTATTTAAATTGTTTGACCCCCTGCACACAATATAATACAATATAATCAAAGACACTAGAATAATATTCTAATAATAATAATATTCTAGGATCTTTGGTATAATATAGTATACCCGGTCATTTTTCTATTTCCGAGAATGAAAAAAAGTCAGCCCATTACACGCTCGCTTGCTTAGATAATTGACAACGGCGATACAAGGGCGTCAAATTTGGCTGGATGGTGTATCTTATCCTGCCGCTGGTTTAATCACCCCGAAAAAGGAATTTGCAGCGCAATAAATCAAGCTGAAATAGTTCTCAGTCGGGAAAGACGGATGTTTCAGGGAGCGCCCAACTGCTTGGCCAAATCCCCAATAGGGGCAAATCGCATTACAGAGCTCAACGCTGCTGATAATTCTCAATAATTAAAATCATTTAAGTTTAAGAAATCCTTTTAGCTGACTTAACGGACTCCGGCACGGGGCACAAATTGAGTTTCGCACGTTGTTAATAAATCATAAATTGCCCCGGCAGACAATGCTCTTGCCTGCTGCTCCAGCTGATTGCGAAAGTTAAATGAACTTAAAGTTTCTACCCGTTTTTGTGTTCTTTGTGTTTTTTAAGCCGCTTAGTGGGGCGTTCGACTTGGCCCAAAACTTGGGCTTTGCATATTGATGCCGCATTAGGCGGCAAAAGTTGTGGTTGTGCTGTAGCAACAAGTTCTGCGGATATACATAACTATAGAATGCTGCGGCAAGACGATAAACTGTAACGCGCATACGCACTGTGTGCCGCCTTGGGGCAGGCTGCACATTGGCATTCAGAAGGCGTCTCTCGCAGATACAGATACAGATACAGATAATGATTTAGATACAGATACTGGAGGGGGGTTGGCAGAATAGATAAATACTGGAACGGCAAGGGGGGAAACTTTTATGCCGGGCATAAAATTGCCGCCTGCATTTCGGCTTCGATATGTTTGGCCATTAGCTTTGTGTTGTTTTATTAGCCATCGAGTCCGTGCCACTGTGACTACTGCCATTCCTGACATGGTTCTGTTTGCTACCAATTGTTCTTTCACTAAATCAAAGTGTCGTTTGTTTGCAGCATGCAAAGGCCACGCTGCAAACCAAACACAATTTATTCGCCACGGAGGGGGAAAGTTTATCGGCACTTTGATTCAGATTCCGGCTTGGAATCGGATTTTTATGGCTTCATTTTGGCTTTTGCATAACAATTAGCTGGATGCCTCTGCTCAAAGTGCGGAAAGTGGAAAAGGAAAATGATCAGAGGCGAATAAAAGGCATGTTTATCCTTTAATAAAAATCATTCATGGATGAACACTGGAATCAAATGCGTGCTATTTTTTTTGGTAATTATGATCGCGGATGTTAGGTGACGCAAACGAATATTTATGAGCATATTTATTTAGCGCATAAACAAATTCAGTTCAGGCTTGATAATATAAAGGATATTTATAAAAATTGTATCTAAACATGCATGATAATGTTTTCATTGTTTGCCAGTGCTAACAAAAACATACTTTACAAATTTAAGTATACTCGAATTATTGTTGGCTGTGTACTATTTTAAATATATATCTAGCAATAGAAGAGAAACAAATAACAAAAGGAAAAAGATTTTTTATCAATCATAAATATTTTTTTATGGTACCACAACAATGGTGTGTTTTATTATCAATGAAATCACCATATTTGCCAATACCCAAACGAATCGAAAAAACGATTGCAGCCAAAAATATTCGGATTCACTTCAAAGGGGATTCGCCCACCGAAAAGTCCTGTTAGACGGTTGGAGTACCTTATCGAGGGATATATTCAGGGAGGAATACAAATATCAAATAAACGACAGCGCAGTGAACCGCGAATGCTGCAAAATGTGCAAAAGCACACAAAGAAAATTGCAATAACAATTTGGCGCAGACGAAAGCTGGTAAGAGAAAAAAAAAATAATGCACAATAAAATAGAATTATTTAACGAAAAACAGTTGAATTTCGGGCGCTTTTTTCTGCTTTGCTCCGTTCTCGCTGCATGGCATTTGCATAGAAAAATTCAAATTAAGCGAAAATGTGCAAAATACTGTGAATGTATCTCAGTGCGTCTCCCTCCCCCGCCCATATTACTGTCCCTTTCGCTCCCACTCCCCCAATTATTTGGTCAGGCAAATGCAACAAATGAATGGTCAAATAGGAGCTGCACAAAGAAATGGCCAGCTGGAAATGAGCAGCCAAAGCAAAGCAGCTGACAGAGAAGGAGATAACATGGTGCGAGCGGGACGGGGCATGGACTAGAGTGAGATGGCCTGAGATAAATAGCACAGTCGAGTGCCTAAAGTGTTCGTCTAATGACAAAGCAAATTGTGTGCATTTGCCGGCACAACAGCAATGACAACAGTAAAAAGTGCAAGCGAACACAATGTAGCAACTTGAATTCGAATTGGGAAAGTTTAAAGTTTGCTGTAATTATCAAACTGCAATTTCGATTGAATAAGCCTCATCCGTAAGCCAGCCACAAGTGCAAGTGCTGTATTCTCTCCCTCTCGCATGCTCTGTCCCCTTCCCTCTCGTCCTCTCACTCAGGACACGGCAAAAATAACAATCAACATCGCTTGAGTTGCATCTCGGCTAATTGTTGTTGCCGTTTGAGCTGCTTAATTAAGACGTCGACGACAGTAGCTCCACTTCTGACCTTCTCTCTCCCACTGCACTGGAAAATAAATCACTGCAATTGCGCATATCTCAAAGTATGTAAAGTAAAGTAATTTGGCAATTTAACAACACATTTCTGATCTTGCGCCTCTTCACAGGGCTTTAAAATTAAGATCGCTTGACTATCGACTAGGTTTTCCTACTTTTCCATAAACGAAGTGCTGAAATATATTTTCGGTGCCCTGTGCCTTTTTTATTCTGGCTATCCGCTTAACGTGCCCGGCCTTTCATTGTTTTTATTTGCGTAGGCCAGCTCCGCAGCCCATCCACATCCGCATCCGCATCTGCATCCGCATCTTCATTCGCAAGGCAAGTGTCTGGTGCAAGGCATTTCAACGTTAACGGATATGTCATCGCTTTCTTTGGCTCTCGACCCGATTGAAGACTCAAAAGTGCCACTCAGCTCCTGTGGGAGTGGTATTGTAACTGCATCCGTCTGACACATTTCGAATTCAACCGTCGATGCAATTTCTTTTCGAGTTTATTCTTTTACAAGGTCCATCCGCAGTTCAATCGCATTATCGCCACGGTTTCCCTTGTTATATCACTCATTTACATAAAATCCAATGCAGCTCGAATTGCATTTAGATCGAAATTCGGGCCAAAAGCTATTGTGGCTTACACTGGTACTCATTTAAACGGGCTATTATCTATTTAGTATATGTTATGAAAGTAACTTATGAAATGATCAAATAATTTTTGATTTGGATAAGAACGATCTACAAAAGTGGGCCAACACCTGCATTTTCCAACTAGTTTTTCGCAGCGCATTTAGGCTGAAGGAGCCAAGCTGTATCATCAGTTTTCCCCAGTTCGTTCGGTCTCTTACCGACCTTCCTTCACATGCCAGCACAATTGCCTTTGTCCATCTTGGCCGGTTGTCATCTGGCTTTTTTCGCATTTCCCTGTCTGCTGGCCGTTTTTGCTCAGCTCTCGATTCCGTTTGCATTACGTACCGGGCACTTCGTGCTCCGTTTTTCTGCGGCCTGCATTGTTCGAATGTAAATTCCGCTGGCTTGAGTCCGCTCGAGTCCGAGTTTACGGTTCGAAGAACTAAATGTCAACAGTTTTCATAAATCTGCCACTGGTGGCGGACATCGTCAGCTCAGCTCGGGCTCCGCCAGCCACGCCCCCCGTTACCCATTCCCATATCCATTTCCACTGCCGTCGTCCGGAGTTCGGACTTGGTCTACTCAAAGTTATCTTAAGTGCTCCGAGTGGAAACTGTCAGCCGTTCTGTTCTGCGCTTGTTTGTTCGCTGTTTGTTTACTGCTAGCTGACTCTTGGTCAACTGTTTTTGACAAGCTCTTTAATATAAATCACTTTGCCGAATGGTTTTTCGAATTAAATTTTCAATTTTACCCGGAGCGATTCCAATGTTTTTCCTAAGCAGATAAATGCTTTAGCCATGCATAAATCTGTGTGTCTTGGTGCTTAATGTCCTTTGCCGGCAAGTCACTCTTATTATAACTTTGCTTTGAAGTTTTTATTTAGTTTTTATAAAGGTGTCCTGGACGTACTAAATAGATAAGAAATAATTGTATCCTGCCAAACAGTTTAGTATTAAAAAGGTTGAATAGCCTCATGAGAATGAGCAAATACACAATTTTTTGTTATATTTTCTTATCGAAAATTAGCATTTTTAATTAATTGTTTTAGCCAAACCTTGTGAACTTAAGAATATTTCAAAATCAATGAGGGCTTGTTTTGCATACCCCGGAATTTCTTGGCAATTACTTTCCATTAGCTGGGCATTGTAATGCTAACCACAACTTTCAACTTTCGCTACTTTTGGCCCAGCCACCGAAAACACAATTTGGCCAAGGCTCGACCGAGGTGGCAATACAATGATATTTTATGGCAGAGCATTAACTTGGCCATTGACAGGTCCGAGTCTACACCATTGTGTCTTGGCCAAAGCCAAAAGTGCCGTTGCTCGGAATTCGATTCAGGGAAACCAGTTCTCAGCGACAGTAAAACATCAGCTCGCCGAGATTCCATGTCCATAAGATGTTTGATTTTTATCGCGTCGAGCATCGATGGGGTTCACTGTGTTTTCACATTCCTAGAACATTGCCAAACATGAATCGTCAATGCAAATTAGTTGCGGAGTGACCCAAATCGGATGGCCATAAAATTGGTCGAGAGGTCCAAAATCGGTTTAGTCGTAGCCAACGCCTAAAATATGTATTAGCTAGAATGAAGCTGCCACTGCTGCTGTTGCTAATCCAGTCTTGTGCCCTTGTGGCCAGAGGTAAGCCCCGGAATCTAGGAATGTGTTTAAGTGAAAGTACAGTGCACACTCACCCGTAACGAACCCATTTCCGCAGCCACTCCTGCCAGGCACTGGCGTCGTGCACCCGCCCATGGAGTTTTCAATGTGGATGTCTATGCCTACAACAAGCCTCGGATGAACTTGGTCCGTCGCCAGGCCAGCAAAAGTCGATCCACTCAGGATGCTCCTCCACTGGCTCACATGCTGCAGCAGATCTCCCACCACAGCAGACGATCCTCCGAGCCGAGGTCCCACTACAGGAACCTTGACGAGGACACGGAGGTCCTGCCGATGCCAATTGCTGTGCAGGAACAGGCCAGCGAGCTGAACAAAACAATTGAGAGCCCGGCCATAAACATGCAATTAATGCCTCTGCAAATGAACTCTGCATTGCACGCACGGGAGAATTTATACTCGAACGAGTTCCATGTGCAAAGTGTAGGGACCAAGAAGATAGTGCAATTGAATACCCTGACCAGCGACCATGAGCGTAAACCAGTCGTCGAAGAAGTTATGGCCCAGAAGCAGCAGGAACTGGAGCAGGAGCAGCAGGAGCCGCTGAAGGTGAAGCTGACACTGCCAGAGCTTCCCGAGAACAATGCAGCAGAAATCGAAGTCCTTCCTGGCAGGAACAAAGTTGGAGAAGTAAACGCCGCGGGGACAGCTCCTGCGGGGGAAACGCTGACAAGTGTGAAGAAACCCATGGCCCCGAGTGAGACAATTATCGATAAGCCATCGACAGGAATGCAGCAGGTTGTCAGTCCGACGACAGAGGAGAATGCCGGTGACACTGGCACAATGGCTCAGTCCGGCAAGATAAAGAAGGACGAAGCGAAAGCCAGGCCGCCTCGTCCTAGGAGCAGGCGGAAGCAAAAGCCAACAGGAGCAGCAACGCCTAATGAAACTGAAATAAAGATGACAGCGAACCGAGTTGTCACTGCACCAGTTCCTGGTGCTGTTCGTCCTGCAACTAACCCCATCATGGGACCAGGCTCTGGCCCTTTAAGTGCGGGGCAGCCGGCGAAGGAATTGGAAACACAATCACTAGCGCCGGAAATCAGCACGCATCGTCCTTTGACAACGAAGAGTAGGGGCAAAGGCAAAGGCAAAGGCAAAGGCAATGGGAAGGGTAAGGGCAAGGATAAGCGTCGCCAGGGCTCCCAGAGACATCCTGCAATCGCTGGCGTAATGGAGGAGGAAATTGAAACTACGACAAATTGGTGGCAGATTCTCCCATATGCGGAAATTAGAAAATTTTTGAATACAATTTACGATACCATCGCCGATGATGGCGACGACGAACGTGCCACGGTTGATGTGTGACACCAGAGTATTCGTTTCCACTCCTGTTGGACTTGGGGTTTCCCCTTTTAGTGTTTATAGAGGGTTCCGACCAAGTGACGAATTGAATTTCCACTGAGACTAAACGGAAGTACTGATCAAATAGCAAGTAAGTCCAGGCTGTAACCTGATTAGATTCGATTGGAGCTTTATGCTTACAATAACTAGAAAGTAAAGAGAAAATAGAAAATAAAGATTTTTGAATCCATTGGAGATGCGGTACAAAAACTATCCAGCCACTTCATTGATTTCCCCACCTTTTACCAGCTTTCCCTTTTAATGCAAATCTCTGCCTCCATTAATCATCATAACCATCATTTCACAGTCATCAAAGCCACCATTTAATGCGGAATGCTGGGTCAACAAAGATGACTTAATTAAAAGTCCCCCGATCAGAAACAATAACTCGGCTGGGCACTTAAAAACCCATCCATTCATATCTGAATAAACAAATAGAGAACGCCAGAGCCCAGTCGGTATACTTCTAGCCAAACAACGCGCAGACAGCTTAATGGGCATTAGACCCCAGACCTGTGGCATCGCGGGTTAAAGTTGAAAGTGGTCGAACGGCTTCCATTCCCAGGCCAAAAAGTTCACGGCAGGTAAAGCGTGAATCGAGTCGACATTAATGAGCTGCGAATTTTTTTTATGTTTGCGAAATGAATTTCACAGTCTGGCTGCCTGCGTCCAGTGAGTCAGCCTCAATAAATCTTGGCCGCTGATTGATTGAGCCTAATGAGAGATGATTATATAAGTGATTAAAGCACATTTATTCATTTCGGATATTTATTGAACGACCAGCAAGATAAATTTCTGTTTACTCGAGTGATTAAATGTGGCTCGTCGCCAAAGTTTTCCTTTGCTCCTCAATCTCCGTCTCGACTTGGGCTCAATCTCTGCCAGAATAAACAGCTGTGCTCCACTAACTTTGTGGTTCAATTCAAAAATTTCCTGACCAGCCGTTGGAGCTGGTGGTGGTGCTTGGGTGGTGGTACTTTCCATTGTCTGTACAAGCGGCACACTGAATGCGTGGCCTTCGTAGAGATGCAGTTGCCAGTCGCACAGATTCGGAGTCAGGCTGCACTTCGCGGTGGAGTTGGACGCAATGAGATTCGCCTGGGTCACATTCAACGCCCTGAGTTGCTGCAGTGCCTCATTTCGATGCACTGGAGCACCTTCGCACCACCGCAAGAAGACGCATAATTGGAGTAAAATAATCCCGGGCTTGATCGAAAGAACTGGACGGAGCTCATTTCAATTTCACCTACCACTTGTTCAGGAAGCCAAACTTGGACTGGTGGTCTTACAAGAATTGATCAGGTGGAGTGGAGCAACTGAAACCAGTTTGCTTGAATAGGTCCGCTTGGAATGTTGTCATCTTTGTCATGTCAAATGATTTATCAATAAAGTTTATCTTTGAGTAATTTTTGACCTCAGGCAAATGAATGATGTGAATTTTTGCTACTACATTTGACTGTGAATATATACTCGTACAAAAACAGCTTGTTTTTCTTTCACAAATTACAAAGAAGAGTAAAATTGTTACCATCTTTTATTGAGGTTTCTTTTAAAGAATTTAATTTAGGGTCACAAACATTATTGATGGTTTCTTCGTTTATTTTTTGGTGGTTTTTCTTCTACGGCACTTATTAAGAGCAAAGGCCTTCCATTTTCATCCGACAATCTTACGAATTGAGCTTCTTCGGGCTTCATGCACAGGCGCGGATAATAGAAGCAAAGAGAGGTGACCGAGTGGGGCACAGTTTCAATCGATAGCTTCTTCTCCGGATATAAGACTGATTTGCTAACTTGGCATATTGGAAGTTGAGGGAACGTTGAGCATATAGTAGGCTCTGTTGTTGGGTCCGTTGTTGTATCTGTTGTAGAATCTATTGTTTCAGCCGTTGTGGTCTCAGTTGTTGCCACCGTGGTTCCATTGGTTGGTGAACTCACTGTAGTTGTGTCGGTTGGTGATTCTGTTGTTTCTTCAGTTGTTGCTTCAATTGTTGTTTCTTCCGGCGGTATTGTAGTCGTTGGTTTCGTTGGTGGATTTGTTGTCGGCTTCGTTGGTGGGTTTGTTGGTGGCTTTGTTGGCGGATTTGTTGGAGGATGGGTTGGTCGATGTGTTGGTGGATGGGTTGGTCGATGTGTTGGTGGATGTGTTGGTGGATGTGTTGGTGGCACATAAGGTGGGTATGGGTAATAAGGTGGCGGTGGGTAAGCCCACGGATCATGGTATCCATGTAACGGCGGCCAAAAGTCTTCAGGAACAGGTCGTTCTTTCTTTTTTTGATAACTGACATGGCCCGTGGTGGAGCTGGTAACTCTTTTTATAAGTCCTGCAACATCCCATATTGGAATCCGCACTTGAACCTGAATGCCGGTGGCGAACGTGGATGGCCAATTAGGTCCTGGTGCGGCCAGGCAGACCCAGATTATTAAACCTCCAATCAGCTTCATGATTGCAGAATACTGAGGTGGAGCGTTGTAGGTATAGAGTCTTTATATATTCCATGATGTTCCATAGAAGTTGTGGATTAATAATTACTGACCGCTTTCAAATACGAGTATAAGTTAAACAAATCGAGCTCTGTTTTTTATTGTACTTTTGGTAGTGATAAGCTCGAGATGTATCAGATGGCTCCACTAACGACATTAATTATTTGCTACATGCTTGTCTTGGAAATAATCTTCGATCTATCTAGTAATTGATTTTTTCTCAGTCGGATTTGGTTTTGCTGCATGGCTGTCTTCAACGATTTGAATCTGGAACGGATTCTTCTAGGTATGGTGGTATTGATAAAATAAACTAAAGCGTGTTAATAGCTATTTTTTTAATAACCTAATTTCAAAGAAAAGTTTAATATTATTTTATGGTTTCACATTATGTTCTGTAATTTTAGCCCAATATTAAACATCGGAAAACCCAAATGAAAATCTATTTAAGCGTTTTGAGCTCTAGTTAATTTAATTCAAATTCAATTTTGAATTTTAATTTAACAGAACATTTAAAGTCCTTGATTATTTCGTTTTTTAATCAACTTGTAAATATATTTACTTCTGGAAGGATTCTTTGGTCGTGGTGGCACTGATTTCCAGGGTATTGCCTTTGACCTAAAGGGATTTTGTGTATCTTTCATAAAAAGAGGGGGATATGCAACGCCGCCAGGCGATATAAGAAGCATGGGCTTGCCGAATCCATCGGCTAAGCGAACATATTGGGCTTCTTCTGGGTGAGCACATAGGCGAGGATAGCTATGGCACAACGTCGTCATAGACTGGGGCGCCGATTGCACTCTAAGTTGCAGATCAGGACGAAGGAAGCTAGAAGACGATGGCATACCCTCTACACTCAGCACCGTCGGAATTGAAATGGGGCTACTCTGAATCTGACTGTGATGGAAATGTATCGGAGAGGCTGTTGTAAAGCGCGGGCTTTCTTTTTTACCACTGATTCGGTAAGACACAATCGATGTTCCAGTTGTAAATGAGCCCGTTGTGGAAGAGCTTCCCGAACTAAAAGACACTCCTGTTGTAGAAGATCCACCAGTGGTCGATGAGGCTCCTGTTGTGGAGGATGCACCTGTTGTTGAATGAGGCCCTGTTGTCGATGATTGTTCAGTTGTTGAATTGGTTGTAGGTGCGATTGTACTAGAAGTACTCGAGGTAGTTTCTGGCGATTCCGTTGTTGTGGGCAAAGACGTAGAAGTTTTCTGGGTGGTTGTTGTTTGCCTGGTAGTGGTGCTAGTGGTAGTTGTGCTAGTGGTGCTTCTCCTTGGTTTTCGCGTTGGCCTGGGTCTGGGTCTATTTGGAAGCGGTGGTCTGAGAGGCCGCAGGGGCCTCTGTGGTCGCAGTGGCCGTGGATGAGGGATTGGAACCGGCACAGGAACGGGCAAAGGATCTACGGCTATCAGCTCGCTTCCTGGATACATTCCATGTTTTCTTTTGAAAAAGTCCTGCATGATCGCGCTGTAATAGGCGTCCCAAGAAGCGGCTGTGATTGGTTTTTCAGGCACCACCTGTGGTGGCTTTGTAGTACTTGTAGTACCAAATACATTAGATATGCGTGAGTAAAGATCATTCATATCCCAAAGTGGCACGTTCAATCTAAATGCTCCCTCTGGACTGTCACTCCATACTATGGCTGTGCCCAATAATATGAAAAAGGAGTGCAACGAAAACATTGTCGCGAATCGAGTAGTTCACGCTAATGCCTAGATCAAACTAAACCTGCAACCAAGTTGTAAATTCGTTTTTATAGACACATAGATAATAAACCACTGATTATGCCCTTGAGCTATAGACGACCCAAGAGCTTTAAAAGTTAAAACAATTGAAAAACCTGTAAGTTGTCTGTGTGTCAGTGATGAGAGCCACAAAAATCTGCGTTCTTTCTTAGTCATGATGCCTTTCATGTCACTTTCTATTTAGGAGCTCCTTTTTTTCGATTTTCCAAAATAATCTTAAATACAGTTTCACACCACAAACTGTCAGAGTAATTATTGTAGAAGTAAATAATAAAAAACTATATTAATAATATTTATTAATGGAGATCGCGCTTTCATAATAAGCTCGACTCGATCTCAATTAGTAAAATCGAATTAGAATTACATTTCTTCTGTATATGTATAATTAATATTCCCTGATATTGAAATTGTCAATGTACATACTTACATATATGGCTGCCATACAATAAATAATAAGAACTTCCATTCTTACACTTTCCGTTTAATACGAATTTTTGTTCGTGTTTTGTAAAATTCAGTCACTTTCATCCGCATTTACTTAAAAATGTTACTTATTCTTATGGCTTCTACTTGTAGCACGCCACAAAACAGGCAGCCTTTGAGAGTAAGCGGCTCGTCCCTCAAATGACGAAATCAACAATAAGGGTTTTCCATATTCATCGGCCAGACGCACGAATTGGGCCTCCTCCGGTTTCAAGCATAGGCGTGGATAAAAGTGGCACAGCGAAGTAACGGACTGGGGCATTGATGTAATCTGCAGCTTCTGCCACAGTTTCTGCGATTCTGTGGCTGGTGGAATAGCTGTGGATGTCGTTATACTGATTGTTGTGGACGTCGGAATTGCTGTGGAGGTTGTCGCAGCGGACGTAGTCGTATAGTCCGAAGAGGAGGATATTGGGATCGCGGTAGATGTTGTAGTACTTTCGGTTGTTGTTGTGGATGTTGAAGTTTTTTCGGTTGTGTGGATGTTGGAATTGCCGTAGATGTTGTAGTTGACGCAGTAGATGAACTTGTGGTGTACGACGTCGTAGAGTCTGGTGTTGAGGATGTTGGGATAGCGGTGGATGTTGAAGTATTTTCGGTTGTTGTTGTGGTTGTTGAAGTACTTTCGGTTGATGTGGACGTCGGAATTGCTGTGGAAGTTGTCGTTGAATCTAATGGACTTGCAGTGGTCGTAGCCGTAGGGTTGGATGTTGGGAAGGCGGTGGATGTTGTAGTAGTTGATGTTTGACAGGATGGGAGATTAGGGAAGAATACACAAAGTGATGTGGATGTTGTGGCACTTTCGGTTGTTGTTGTGGACGTGGGATTCGGTTTAGATGTTGTCGTCGACTCCGTTGCCGAACTTGTAATGGGCGTTGTCGTAGAGTCCGATGTTGGCATCGTGGATGAAGTTGATGTAGTACCAGTTGTTGTGGACGTCGGAATTGCTGTGGAAGTTGTCGTTGAATTTAATGGACTTGCAGTGGACGAAGTCGTAGGGTTCGATGTTGAGGATGTTGGGATAGCGGTGGATGTTGAAGTACTTTCGGTTGTTGTTGTGGTTGTTGAAGTACTTTCGGTTGATGTGGACGTCGGAATCGCTGTAGAGGTTGTCGATGAATCTGATGTACTTGCAGTGGATGTAGTCGTAGAGTCCGATGTGGAAGATGTTGGGATCGCGGTAGATGTTGTAGTACTTTCTTCTGTTGTTGTGGATGTTGAAGTACTTTCGGTTGTAGTGGATGTTGGAATTACCGTAGATGTTGTAGTTGACGCAGTAGATGAACTTGTGGTGTACGAAGTCGTAGAGTCCGATGTTGAGGATGTTGGGATAGCGGTGGATGTTGAAGTATTTTCGGTTGTTGTTGTGGTTGTTGAAGTACTTTCGGTTGATGTGGACGTCGGAATTGCTGTGGAAGTTGTCGTTGAATCTAATGGACTTGCAGTGGTCGTAGCCGTAGGGTTGGATGTTGGGAAGGCGGTGGATGTTGTAGTAGTTGATGTTTGACAGGATGGGAGATTAGGGAAGAATACACAAAGTGATGTGGATGTTGTGGCACTTTCGGTTGTTGTTGTGGACGTGGGATTCGGTTTAGATGTTGTCGTCGACTCCGTTGCCGAACTTGTAATGGGCGTTGTCGTAGAGTCCGATGTTGGCATCGCGGTGGAAGTTGATGTAGTACCGGTTGTTGTGGACGTCGGAATTGCTGTGGAAGTTGTCGTTGAATTTAATGGACTTGCAGTGGACGAAGTCGTAGGGTTCGATGTTGAGGATGTTGGGATAGCGGTGGATGTTGAAGTACTTTCGGTTGTTGTTGTGGTTGTTGAAGTACTTTCGGTTGAAGTGGACGTCGGAATCGCTGTAGAGGTTGTCGATGAATCTGATGTACTTGCAGTGGATGTAGTCGTAGAGTCCGATGTGGAAGATGTTGGGATCGCGGTAGATGTTGTAGTACTTTCTCCTGTTGTGGATGTTGAAGTACGTTCGGTTGTAGTGGATGTTGGAATTACCGTAGATGTCGTAGTTGACGCAGTAGATGAACTTGTGGTGTACGACGTCGAAGAGTCCGATGTTGAGGATGTTGGGATAGCGGCGGATGTTGAAGTATTTTCGGTTGTTGTTGTGGTTGTTGAAGTACTTTCGGTTGATGTGGACGTCGGAATTGCTGTGGAAGTTGTCGTTGAATTTAATGGACTTGCAGTGGACGAAGTCGTAGGGTTCGATGTTGAGGATGTTGGGATAGCGGTGGATGTTGAAGTACTTTCGGTTGTTGTTGTGGTTGCTGAAGAACTTTCGGTTGATGTGGACGTCGGAATCGCTGTAGAGGTTGTCGTTGAATCTGAAGTACTTGCAGTGGGTGTAGTCGTAGAGTCCGATGTGGAAGATGTTGGGATCGCGGTAGATGTTGTAGTACTTTCTTCTGTTGAGGATGTTGAAGTACTTTCGGTTGTAGTGGATGTTGGAATTACCGTAGATGTCGTAGTTGACGCAGTAGATGAACTTGTGGTGTACGACGTCGAAGAGTCCGATGTTGAGGATGTTGGGATAGCGGTGGATGTTGAAGTATTTTCGGTTGTTGTTGTGGTTGTTGAAGTACTTTCGGTTGATGTGGACGTCGGAATTGCTGTGGAAGTTGTCGTTGAATTTAATGGACTTGCAGTGGACGAAGTCGTAGGGTTCGATGTTGAGGATGTTGGGATAGCGGTGGATGTTGAAGTACTTTCGGTTGTTGTTGTGGTTGTTGAAGTACTTTCGGTTGATGTGGACGTCGGAATCGCTGTAGAGATTGTCGATGAATCTGATGTACTTGCAGTGGATGTAGTCGTAGAGTCCGATGTGGAAGATGTTGGGATCGCGGTAGATGTTGTAGTACTTTCTTCTGTTGTTGTGGATGTTGAAGTACTTTCGGTTGTAGTGGATGTTGGAATTACCGTAGATGTTGTAGTTGACGCAGTAGATGAACTTGTGGTGTAAGACATCGAAGAGTCCGATGTTGAGGATGTTGGGATAGCGGTGGATGTTGAAGTATTTTCGGTTGTTGTTGTGGTTGTTGAAGTACTTTCTGTTGATGTGGACGTCGGAATTGCTGTGGAAGTTGTCGTTGAATCTAATGGACTTGCAGTGGACGAAGTCGTAGGGTTCGATGTTGAGGATGTTGGGATAGCGGTGGATGTTGAAGTACTTTCGGTTGTTGTTGTGGTTGTTGAAGTACTTTCGGTTGATGTGGACGTCGGAATCGCTGTAGAGGTTGTCGATGAATCTGATGTACTTGCAGTGGATGTAGTCGTAGAGTCCGATGTGGAAGATGTTGGGATCGCGGTAGATGTTGTAGTACTTTCTTCTGTTGTTGTGGATGTTGAAGTACTTTCGGTTGTAGTGGATGTTGGAATTACCGTAGATGTTGTAGTTGACGCAGTAGATGAACTTGTGGTGTACGAAGTCGTAGAGTCCGATGTTGAGGATGTTGGGATAGCGGTGGATGTTGAAGTATTTTCGGTTGTTTTTGTGGTTGTTGAAGTACTTTCGGTTGATGTGGACGTCGGAATTGCTGTGGAAGTTGTCGTTGAATCTAATGGACTTGCAGTGGTCGTAGCCGTAGGGTTGGATGTTGGGAAGGCGGTGGATGTTGTAGTAGTTGATGTTTGACAGGATGGGAGATTAGGGAAGAATACACAAAGTGATGTGGATGTTGTGGCACTTTCGGTTGTTGTTGTGGACGTGGGATTCGGTTTAGATGTTGTCGTCGACTCCGTTGCCGAACTTGTAATGGGCGTTATCGTAGAGTCCGATGTTGGGATCGCGGGGGATGTTGAAATAGATCCGGTTGTTGTGGATGTCGGAATTGCTGTGGAAGTTGTCGATGAATCTAATGGACTTGCAGTGGACGTAGTCGTAGGATTGGATGTTGGGATTGCGGTGGATGTTGTAGTTGTTGATGTTTGACACGCTGGGAGTTGAGGAAATACTGCACAAATCGGCGTTTCAGTTGTCGTCGAAATAACAGATGTCGTAGGAGGTTCTGTTGTTGTTGGAGCAATTGAAGTTGATGTTTGTGTGACTGACGGTGTTGTTGGAGTTTGGAATGGACCTGGATCATAAGACCCGAAAGGTCCGTACGGGCTATAATATCCATATGCATACCGGTCATAATTAGCTAAGTTTTGGAATGCACTCGCCCAATAGTTATTATAATAGTTATTCAGATAATCGTTGTATTCGAGATTCTGTTGATTGTTAGTCTGTTGCTGAGATGGGCTTTGACTATTGGTATTTTCTGAATTGGTTCCGATTCCAGTGAGCCTTGAAAATATTGTGGAAGCATCCCACACTGGTATCTTTATCCTTATTGATTGGCCCCATGCCTGACTGACTAGAATTAGTAAAAAGCTGGTGGTATTTAATATCATTCCGAACTGGATTTAGCGGGCACTCTGGCTAGCCTAGTACTGAAATGATAGCGACTAAGCACCTGGCGTTTTATACAGAAGACTGATGTCGTAAAATTTAATTAACATCATATGCAAACAAAAGAATAGATAAAACTAATTTTATAAATTTAATTTTTTTTAGAATTCGTAAGATCATGCCTATGCTTAATCAAACTTCTAAGCTGACGGTCGATGCTTTCGGTGGTGCAAATGCTAATTAGTTCTTAAGTACCTTTTACCGCATTCATTATGTGGCTCTCATTTGTGTTGTGGTTTTAGTAGCTGAAAAATCCATTCGCGGATTCTTGAATCAATTATATAGCAAAAGAAAGTCCATTAGTAGTGCGGTTAAATTTGTTTTGATTTTATTCAATAAATTAAATGTTGTTTGTGTGAAATACCACAAAAGTTCTTTATCTATTTATTTTCCTCGTAGCCGAAGTAAGGAGATGGAGGAGTCCTGCGGTAAATGTTGGGATATGGAATATATATAGGCTCAGACTGCGCCTCAGATGATGCCACTGCGGAGCCACGGACGTAGATCGGATTGGAACTGATGCGGTGCAGATCGTAGGGGCTGACCAGGGAGCTGTGCACAAGGCGGAAGGGCAGAGGAGTGGTTTGAACCCGCCTATACTGCACCGGCGTTGAAGTGGATTCCGTGTTTGGGGGTGGCACAGCAGTGGAAGTGGATATGGTTGGTTGGGTGACCACGGCGGTCGAGGTGCTATCGGATCCTGGAGAAGTACCACTGCTGTGGAGGTGGATGGAGAAGCAGTAGATGTAGGAATGGCGGTCGATGTGGATGGAGCTCCCGTAGAGGTAGGAATGGCGGTCGATGTGGATGGAGTTCCCGTAGAGGTAGGAATGGCGGTGGAGGTCGCTGGCGTGGGCAACGTAGTGACGGGAGCGGCAGTGGTCGAAGTCACTTGATTGTTGTTTAGGCTGGCTAAGTAAAGGCTATATAAATACGCGTTGTAAGCCGTCTGAGCTTCGTAGTACTGCTGCCATTGGGTGCTGTAATACTGATTCAGGTAAGCTTGGTATTCCGCTTGAGCATTGCTGTTGCCACCTCCTCCGCCTCCTCCACCTCCTCCACCTCCTCCACCTCCTCCAGCTCCTCCACCACCACCGCCTCCTGTTAGGGCCGACACTATGCTTCCCACGGTGTATACAGGAAAACTGAAGGACTGACCCCAGGCTTGGCCAGTCAGCAGCAAAACCAATCCTATGGCTTTAAAGAACATTATGAACAGAGTTCCTACGGTGCTCCGGTTAGTTCAGAACTAAAGTGAAGGCTCCATGATGCGCACAGTTTTATACAGTCTGTCGGCGGCTGTCATAAATTGGACGGCGACAGAGACCTACATAGGATTGGCCTGAAACACGATCTACAGATCAAAATTCGATATGGGCTTGGTGAAGACCCAAAGCAGTCATTTGAATTTTTATGGTTTTGGCTAGCGAATTCACAGAAGTTAACTGAAAGCGTATCTCACATAACTTAGTAGACCAATGGGCTATCATAATCAGCGAAGTTCTACATAATTGACCTACTACAAGACAAAGTAATCTTACAAGCCATCTATACCTATGATTTTCTTTATTGAAAATCACCGATTAATCTATACAACTCGATAATAATATGGCGTAGTGCCATATATAGGTCTATAGTAAACGTATCTAGGTGGAGGTCTATAATAAAGGGCCGTGCTATGCGGCGGATTCGGAGCCGGACGGTTGGTAGTCCGCTGCAGAATTTTATTAACCGGCTGATCGACATCATCCAAATCGTACTTGATGCGCGATCCATTCTTGAAGTCTATATAGTCAACGTCCTCATCGGTATCAACTCCATCGGCATCTTTTTCAACGACAGGCTCTCGAGTGGCTGACAGAACAGCGGGCGAAGGTGTGGCGGATCCTGGCTGCTGTAAGCCCAGAAGAATTCCTTGTAGGAACTGCTCCGTACCTCGTCGTTGGATTGCTCAGCGTTCAGTATCTCATCGGACTGGGGCTGTGTTATGATCGCACTGTTCGCGATGGTCGGTATCTCATCTTGGGTTTTAGGATGGGTATCTGCGGTCGGCCTGGCGATAGCCCCAGAAGATATAGCCAGGGTAGTACTGTTCGAATCTGCTCCTGCTCTGGATTCACAGCACTTGCATTTGCCAGAATGCTGGCCGCGGCCATTGAACACAGTAGAAATCCGATATGTTGCATATCGAAACACGGTTGGGTTCAAACTAAGTTGGTCTGCGCATTGGGCTTACATATTTAGCAAATGTCTGTACCGCAAGGTATAGAAATGCTAATTTGGGTTCATTAATAAGTTGGCGATCAGAGAAATCGAACGCGTATCTCTTAGTTTTCTTTATTTTCGTTGCTCTGTTTATCTTTTTTATTTATTTACTATCGGTCAATTTGAGCTGAATTAACAGAAAATATATATTTCTTCTTTTAAATGGGCCTCTTTCGTTATCAAATCTGATTTTGTGTTTGGCTTTTGCACTGATGAGTATAAAATCTTAAATCTAAATAAATGTACATGAAATCACAATGCGTTTGGTAAAATCACTTAACAGCTTTTATATAGAATTAAATGATATTATTGCACGTTATTTTTTAGCCATCTTAGGGCCAGAACGTGAGTTGAGGGAACGATTTAAATTTTTATAGACTTGGCCAATGGAAAGCATAACTTAAAAACAGGCTAAGCTGCCAAAAAGCGAGAGCCTAACTCCTACCCCACATCATCTTGGATCAAAAGTATAAAATCAAGGAAAGGAATTAATTTAACTAAATTATATTCTGCCAAAATATTTTTGTCACATTCAAAACAAATCAAAATGAAACGGGAATATTCCTTTTATTTATATTTTTGTTTAATAAATTCGAAGAATCGCAAGACTTTTCGGGTCCGAAGTCAGCTCAATATTTTGCATATGCCGGGTTATACTAAAATAAAATAAAATGTAGAACCCATCAATTGAACTGTTATAGAACCCGCTTACCAGCAAGTCATTCTCAAAGACCGGGATCCTGTAAGACTGCAAATTGGTCGTCTGGGATTGGGTGGTCAGCAGATTCCGTACCAAAATCCGGCGTGGAACACCCTGTCGCATAGCCTAACTCGTGTCCGGGTCAAAACCACTGGAGTCGCAAAGGACCGATAGGCACTTCGGTATTGGGGCTCCTGGGAGACGTCGTTAAAGGCTCTGGAATTCAGGTTCACAAACTGGACATTTGTCTGGCGGCCAAACAGTGACTTTAAGAAATTCCGAAGAGGAGTGTTGCCTGAATTTCCATTGCTCAAGTTACTGAAAAGTTGAAAATTCTGGCTGGTTGCGTTCGCACTGATCGTGAAATTCCTTTGTAATCCGTTGCGAAAGAAATGTTTTCCGTCCAGTACTTGAACCTGCGACGTGGACGGGTATATTACTTGTAAGCCCGGGGCTCCATAAACTTGGTAATCTTGTCCTGCAATCGTATTAGCTTGGAGCAGCAGAGTAAGACCAATCAAAGTGGCTAACATGACGGAGAGTTGCGATACACCTTCTTAGCTCTAGAGTTGAGTTTTAGATTCTGCCAGGCAATGTTGGTTGCCAGCTCTTATATAATCAAAGGCAAACACTTATCTAAATTGTAATTAATGGATCGATATTTGGGGTCGAACGCTTATAAATTTAAGTCGATTTGGCTGCCCGAGAAACATATCCAGGTGTCAACTTGTATCTAGAAGACATATATTCTGACCACGAAAACCTTCAAGATAAAGTTTTTGCGGCAAACTATTTGTAAGTGACCCCTCATGAAGAGAACGTTTACCTGTCCGCTTGGTAACCAAATGATTTATAAGCTAACATTTTTTCTCTTTAAAGAATCGCCCTTTATAGTTGTAAACAACTTTCTTTGGATCATTTATGTTTGACATGTTTTTATTGAGCGTATTTCTTCGGCACCAGTGAAGTTTATTCAAACATCTGCCACAAAGTAATAAAATAGACTTAATCACTTTTGAGATGGTCAGTTGGCTTTAAGCCAACAAAAATGCTGAGCCGTTAGCTAGCTAACCTATAACGCCGATCTAAAAAAAAAAAGATAGCAACTTGTTGGGCGTGTTCTGAGCTGATTTAAATAGCTAAACTAATTTACATGCTAACTTGGCAGAAGCGGTGAGTAGACGTTTTTTGCAAAAGATTGGACTTTTTACCAAAAAATCATTTGAAAACGTTTGAGAACTGGGTTAATGTTAATTGGATGCCTTTCTCATTTCTTAGAAGAAGGTGACAAGTATAAAAGCTCAGCTGATGGCATCTGTCAATCAGTTCAAAGTGAACACCCTCTTCACCATGAGCACCAATCTGGTACTCTTCCTGTGCGTGGCGCTCTGCGGAGCCATGGCAATGGCCGTTCCCATGAGGAGGAATCATCAGGTGGAGGACAGCCAGGAGCTAGCCAGCGTCGAGGAGAACTACGCCGAGACGTATCCATCGACGTGGGGCAAGATCTTTGACGGCGAAGGCAGCGCGGGAAACCTGATCATCTCGTTCCCCCACACCACCAGTACCACCACCAAGAGGCCTAAGACGACCAAGCGTCCGCACTCCTCGTATCCACCCAATTACCCGTCCTACTCGCCTTATCCACAATACTCACCGTACCCATACTCCGGCTTCTATCCATTTCCCCCACCACCGTATCCGTATCCGTATCCGTATCCCGGACAAGGCGGTACAGGCGGTACAGGTGGAACAGGTACAGGTGGAACAGGTACAGGTGGAACAGGCGGTACTGGTGGAACAGGCGGTACAGGTGGAACAGGTACAGGCGGTACAGGCAGTACAGGCGGTACAGGTGGAACAGGTACAGGCGGTACAGGCGGTACAGGCGGTACAGGCAGTACAGGCGGTACAGGCGGTACAGGTGGAACAGGCGGTACAGGCGGTGGAACAGGAGGTACAGGCGGTGGAACAGGAGGTACAGGCGGTGGAACAGGAGGTACAGGCGGTGGAACAGGTGGAACAGGTACAGGTGGAACAGGCGGTACAGGTGGAACAGGCGGTACAGGTGGAACAGGCGGTACAGGCGGTACAGGAGGTCAAGGCGGCCAAGGCGGTCAAAACGGTGGAAAGCCCCCGACCCCATACTACCCACCCTACTACCCACCCTACTACCCGCCCTTCCCATACTACCCACCCCCACCACCACCACCACCTTCGAGCGATGACTCCGGTGAATCCAGCGGGACTCCCACCAAGACCTGCACGAAGTTCCTCGGCATTGGACTCGTCTGCACGTAGTCGATAGGTCTTTAAGCCGACATTTAAAACCAGCTCAATATTTATTTATTTATATTTTATTAACCGAATAAACAATTGGCAAACACTCAACTTGTTTTAGTGGAATTCAAATTTGCTTAGAAATCAAATCCTATAAAGGGTAAAAGGAGCTTAAGAGCTTTGTGAAATATTAAAAGAATATACGCTTAATAAAACAACATTCTCAAATGCATTATCAAAGTTGATTGCAACTAAATGTTGAACATCAATGTAACGTGCCCCGCGATATTTCACGCTTGCCACGGGATTCATTCGAATTGATACAAAATCTGCATAAATATGGATGGGCTGTCAGTGGGTTCAACGTTTGGTGTCGCCACAGGTGCCGTCGAGATTGGTTCCTAATTGACAGCGACAGCCTCATTAACATGATTGTCGGCAAACGATGTATCTGAGTTTTAGCTTTTATTTGGCTGGCGATGAGCATTTTCCATTCCCCCGAGACATTCTTTACACATTCAAATTTCAATTCCATTCAGTGGGCCAGCAAAGTGAGATGAAGTGGTAAGCAGCCGGCTGATGACTTCATTGCCAGTTAAAGGTGGTCGCGCTCATTATAAAGATAAAGATAAGTTTCGAACCTATTGTTCGTTGACGTCTGTCATCTAATAGTCGGCTTATTTATCGGGATCCTGTGCGCCGACTTTCTGGCGACACTAATTAAATGTCCGCCAGCCATTACCAAACCAAAACAGATCCCAGGCAGGACAAACAAAACATCCAGAAGATGGCGATGGAAAGGCCAGACTAGTTAACCATTTCCACAGCTCCTCATCTCTCAGTGTTGCGTGTTCCGAAAATCGTAAATTTCGGATGTTGTTAAAAAAGTTTTGGCAGCGGCATAAATCTGCGGCCGACAGGACAACAGGACAACAGCTTCCACGGCGAAGTCGGCTCACTAACGAGCCAAAATCGTTGACTGGAAATCCTTGAGTACAGAAATAATGCCTATAAATATGCTGAAGCAGTTGTTGTCTGTGCCCGTGCCCTTTTGTGAGATTCAATTGAGTCAAAGGCAAAACTTTTGCACAGCCATCCAACCAGCCAGCCATCGGAAGGTCAACAGGGCAATTTGTTTTCCCGAACATGTTGTGGATGGAGTTCCGATGGAGGAGCAGTCCAGGCACCGAGGTGCCCCACAATTATGAGTGTTTGCGATGACTCGGGGCCATCCATCCATCCTTGCCAATCGAAGAATTATAGTTATGAAGTGCCCAGCACAGCCGGGCACAGCCTGATTCTTTAAACAATGTGCGTAATTACGAATTTCTATTGGCGAGCAGTAGGTATGGCAATTACAAGCAGATTACCACGTAATTTATGAAATATGCAGGGACAAATAAAATACTATGAAACACGTACCCCGGACCCCATAAATAAGCCAACCAGCCAGCCAGGCTTAGCCAGCTGCCCATAAACTATACGTTTTCCGGGGTCGTTTCGCCTTTCAAATGTAAATATGTATATTGTATGTGTATGTGTATGGCACCCTGGTGGCCATAGTATCTTGGCCAAGTGGCAGTTCCATCTTGACTGCGAGCCACTCGCTTGAGCTTGGCAACCGACGGAAGTACTTGGAGCGGCGGAAATACAAATGAAGTTAGCCATATCAGTGGAGCTTACTTAGCCAGCATTTTTATGGCGTTTGGCATTGCTAGGACAACTTTGCGGCTCAAAAGGAAAACTCAGGACTGGCGCATTTTATGCTCTTACAGGCAGTTATTAAAAATGTGCCTATTTCTAGAAGCCCCGAAACGTTCCGCAATGAAATGCCCTCCAAACCGGACATGGTAATTTCGCTCACAAGAAAATAAATTATACACATTTTATAAAAGAAATTAAGAGTGCCAGCGAATTGAAACAAATTCCGTCTGTTTCATTTCTGTAAACGTTCGGCTGCAGCAGTTTGCTCGGCTTATATATCCCTATGTATGAATGTACATTTGTATTTCAAATATAATTTGCACTCAACAAATAAATCGACCGACCGACTCTCCTTCAGCCAACCCTCATCTCATCTTGGCCATTGTTCCCCACAATAGACGTCTGCGTATGGCTTTTCTCTTAAATTGTGTGAAATTATTTTGAAAAAGTGTTTCGCATTTCATTTTGTCCTCACCCGCCGTTTTTGTTTTTTTTTGTATGCTTTTTATGCTTTTTTGCTTCCAGTTTTTGTTAACGATTCGTTTAGCACAAGGCCATATTTATTTGAACGGCAGCCTTTTAATGTCGATTTTTATTGTGCCTAGCCAAATGAGACAGAGAAAAACCATTTATGGATACATATATTTCATTCCTAGATATATGCCCGACATATCATCATGAAGATTGATCGAAAATCTCATTAAGTACAATTCAATTTTTTTGCCCAGTGCTCTAAAAGGCAATTTAAGCTTTAATTACGCCCCAACACCGAATGGTGAATAGGTGAACGTTAATTAATTTTGCCACCCCGAACCAATCATCTTGTTATGCTCCTGCCCAAGGCGGTGTTTTATTTTATATACGTTGGCCATCCTTGTGGACCATTAGGTCTATTTTCGGTGGCCAAATTTGAGTCAAAAGTGATTGTAATGAGTTTTTGATATTCCCTCGTTGGCGTAAATTCCCTTCGTACCAACCGCCATTCTGCCCTTTTCTTGTCAATTTGAAAATAGCCTCCGTGCTTTCCTGCGTCTGAATGTCCAACATTCTGTCGAAATGTCAGGCTCGGCCACAGTTGGCTGTCAAATGGCAACAAGAATATACAGTTCTGCCAGTTGCTGTCGATGTAATCAAAATGTGGCCGAGAAATCAAAGTCATCTCGGATAAATACTGAATTAAGCATCGGCTGAATATCCTGGCGATGGGGTGGCAAATTAAAGGGCCAATGGGCTTGGCTTGAGAGCTCCACACCAAATGGTTTCTTACGCGAGACAAGCGAGTATTTTAGAAAACACGTCGCTTTGGGGTTTTGTTTTTGCTCAGGACTCGTGGCACCGAAAACAAAAACCAAAGTGCGGCAAAGGCGCCAAAGCGAAAGGCACACACACACACATGCACTTGCGCACATCTAGCAGCACGCACACAAAGACACACTCAAGGTCCTGAATGCCGCGTGGTTTTCCTCTTCTTCACTTTCACTAGGGCCCTGCTGCTTCTTTTTTTAATTTCTTTAAGAGCTAAACAGAAATGGCGAAATAAGCATAATTTCAAGCGCCATAAAAACAAAGGCAGGAAAAAAATAAATTCACACAATTTGAAAAACGCAAACACTCAACACGCCAGCCAGGCCAGACTTCAGCTGCTCAGCTCCATAGCTCCAGCTCCATCGGCTGCTCCTTTTGTAACGTACACGTAAAGAAACAATGTTACAAAAATGCTCTCCAATTTGGTGTACGATTTACACTATATTAATATGCATCTCGCACCTTTTCTATGTAGCTTCATAAATATGCTTTCATATATATCCTCTTATAATATCTAAAATTTGCATAAAAATGTATCTTTTTTCTGAGTGCAGACAGTGCTCCTGCAGCTGCTTAATGGCTTTCGCCCTCTGAGTGTAGGTGTAGGTGTAAGAGCGATGGTGTGTGCTTGTGTGTGGTTGATGGCCAACATTCTTGGTTTCCCTCCAAGTTTTGGATGAGAATGAATTAAAAAATGTTTACGACTCGACCGCTTGATTTTCAGCACATTGGTAAAATGGCTGGTCAAGAGAAAAGTGAAAAAACTGAAAAACTGGATAACTGGGTAACTGAAAAACAAAAAACACAGCAACAACGCAGGGCGTACCATAACCAAAAGAATGCGCAAGGGCACACCTCTCCATTAAAGCCCAATCTGCTGCGAGAAAACCAAACCGACCGACCGACCGACCGACCGACCGAAACCCAAACCATTGCAAGTGTGTGAGTGTTTGTGGCGACGGTTTGTGGGGCTACGCTCAAATTTCCCCATCAACTGGACAGCAGGGGTTCGGTAGCGGAAATTAATTGAATTGGCCGCGGTTCGCTCTCAATTACAAGTGTCTAAAAATATTTGAAGCCACTAAAAGACAACTCGAACAACTCGCATGAAATGGAAGAAATGCGAGATAAATGTACCAATTTTAATTATTATTTTTGAAGAAACCTTAAGTGCGCCCGAAAACCTCTCAAACGAATCAACTGCTCTTCAGTTTCGATCCAAATACTCAACAGTTTTTATTGTTTCGTGCTCATCGCTCAGCTTGCGACTTTCTTTTTACTTTCTAGCCGCCGTAAAGTTTTAATTATTTCATGACACACTTGAGGGCACCGGCTGAATGGCCAGCATGTGCGGTAAATGAGGCTAGAATTTGCAGATAGGAAAACAATTCAATAATTGGCAATCGGAGGGGGAGATAAATGGGATAAGCCTGAAAATTAATATTGAGTAACTTCGATGGCTGCCACACGAACTCGATAAACAAGCTAATTAGTTTCTGCTCTTTGCCAATGAGATTGTAATTAGCGGTCTGCGCAACTGCTACTCTATGGGCTCCAAGTGAATAAATGGATGCAGTGCTGCTGGCAGTACTCTGAGGCAAGGATGCCTAACAAAAGTACCCGCAACCAATAAACGGTCGCATAGACCACCATCCGTCCTATTGGACGCCGCCCACTTTGCCCACAGGATGGTGAATCGTGTTGCAAGTGCAACTTAATTGAGCGAATTGGGCTGTTGGGGAATCGGGATAATCGCGCTGGCTTAAAGGGTTGGCGCTTCCAGGACCGCCAAGCAAAACGATACAAAATGCACCTCTATAAATTGCGATGGCCCGCCCGCCCACACGCCGCCCCCTGCGGCAGTTGACAAATTATTAGCGAGTTTTACGAGCAATGCGTGCGGCTTTGGCTTAAATTTATGCGGCATTCGGCGTTACAGGTAACTGCTCTTCAGTCTATTAAATCAGTGGCAGAAAAGAAGTGAACGAATTATTTATGGCGCGCATTTAGGCAGTGATAAAATATGATAAATGCCAAGATCCTAGTGCCACTGCAGCGTCTCACCGCCATTATCTGCGCCCCTCAGCTGCCTGCCACATGCATAATTTAAGACAAATTGACTATAAATCAGGCCGCCGAACATTTTCGGTTCGCTTTGCCACCTCAAACGAATAATACGCAAAAAATGTGGCAGCCGGAATATAGAAATCGACATCGGCCTGAAAGCCAGCGGCATCTGGACACAGGTGGCACAACAACAGCGACATTTGGGCCGGGAGGATGCGGCACCAGGAGGTGGCAGGATGCGGCATCAGGAGGTGGCAGGATGCGGCATGGCCATTGTGATGCCGCAAAACAAGCGCAGACGGTCAGACAATTCATTCGAAAATGTTTTTATAAACACAATGCTCTAAGCTAAACGCAGGGTTCGTCGGTTTCCGCAAATGAAAATAATTAAATACTTGTGTAATTGAAAACGTAATTGTCTTTTGAGCGGAAAAGACCGGCAATGAATCTGATAATAGTTCATCCTTAACCGCTTTAATAACATTATGTTTTAGAAACGTATTTATCCAATCATAAAAAGTCACTTTAACCACATTTAATATAACTTTTAAGTGTGCAGAAAAAATGCTGCATTTTATAGTATCTTTTTTATGGGGATTCATCTATTTATGAACCCTTAAAACAATAAAAGTGAAGTCCTACTTCGTTGCAGGTTAGCTGAGTGCCATAGTGACACTGCTGGAGTGAAACCATTTAGAGCAATTCCTTTATTGATATAACGAATACATACGAGTATTTATATTGATTTCGCGATGTGAAATTTAGATTTATTTTAAGGCAATTTGGTGGCCTATGAAGATTTGATAGTTCTGTGCGCTGCACTCCTTGTTTGCCGTTTTTGCTTGTAATTGCTGTGAAAAAACGTATAAATCTGCCGAAAAATACGTGGAAAAATGATTTTCCAGAGCGAGGCACGTGTGTGTGTCATGTTTTCCCGGAGCCCCCCCTTCGGGAATTCCGCAACACCCGCCGGAGGCCGCAGCAGCTGTTCCCTGCACGCAATTAATCACCTGGCAACTGGCGACCCCGCAGGACGACAAGCACTGCCCCGAAATTCAATTTCCTAGTCCTCATACCGATTCACCTGCATTGCACCATGGGAAAAGCCAGCGAAATTCCGCAGCACTCCCCAGATTTATGCTAAGCTCTATCTTGTTGTAGCAAGCCGATTGAAAAGCATTTCATTAGTAATTATTATTAATTAAAATTATTCCTTCACAATGGAAATGAATAAACATTAAATAAAATAGATAAGCAAAAAGATAAATACGTTGAATTTATGTGAATTGAAGTTCAGAATTACTTGATTAAACTACAGCAATACCAAATATCTTGTTAGCCACTTGATGGATTTTTTCTCTATTTAAAAAAAAACACTAGAGCATACTGGTGCACTCCTGTCAACATAAAATGTTTGCCCCATCAACACATTTATGCCCAATTCCATAGTCCATAGTTGGTTGATGCAGTCGAGCCGAGGGCCATGGAGATGGAAAGGGGAAAGGGGAAAGGGGAAGGAAGCTTGACTCGTTTGCCTTTCGGAGTCTGCAAATGTCTAAAGCCGCTAAATATGAGCACAGTTCCTCCTCCAGCTTCTCGGCCACTCGAGCGGGTGAAGCACCTTTTAGACAGCAGCCAGGCACTTAATTTTGCGCACTTTTTAGCAGTTGCCAAGCAGGGCCAAAAGGAGAAGACCTGGCCCAAACCAGCAACCAAGCCGGCCAAGAAGCTGGCGCGTCAGTCAAAGTGCAAGTGGCACTTGTTGCCACTCCAAACGTGCGGGCGCAAAACGGAAGCCGCTGCCAGAGGAAACGTTCTTCTACGGAATTTTCCCGCCAACCCCAGCACCGCCCACTGGGCCACTTTTTATTCTCCAGTTCTTCAGACCCGCCAGTGGAAAACTAACCCTAATTGCATCTACGCTGCATGGCCGACATTCAGTTGTGGCGAGAACTGGGGCTGGAAAAACAGAGAAGCGAATATATTTTCGGTTTTCCCAGAGGTAAGTTTGGCTCACACACAGATATTGTGAATTGTAAATAACAAACATCTCGTGTGGCACGCCAATTATTTGCACAAAAAACATTCAAACAGGAAAATCATATGAGCTTTTTGCTGACAAGCCAAGGGGAGAGATGGACGCTCAAGATACTTTCTTATATAGCGTCTGGTTACTCTACAAATTAAAAGTTCTGGCCTCGTTGTGGCTCCCCAAAAACCCAGTAAGTTCACTCAGCGAAAATTTGTACAAATTTCAGGGAAAAAGCAACATTTGATATCTGACTAAAATACATATTTTTTGAGTGGCTGAAAATACATTCCGAAAACCTCTGTTTTATAATTTTGTAGCAATAAGTAAATCCAAAAATGTAGCTTGAGCAAGTTTCTGCTCTACTGGCATTTTGGTTGTAGTTTTTCCGTTCCCTGGAAGCATTTTTCATTCTGTTCAAATGGTTTTAACTAGGAATTCTGATGGCCACAAAACCCATGGCAATTTGGTATCGTCCTTGAGCCCCCGACATATATTTCAGGCATGGGTATTGGACGAAGGCCATGGAGCGGCGAAGAGTTCATAGGCCTGCCTCCCCAGAATCAGCATTGTGTGCAAGGATATTCATGCAGCAGAGTGTCCATGTGCTTGTGCAATTTCCCAGGGGAAATTTATGTAAATAAAATAACGAATAAAATTTACAATATTACAATCATGTGCAGTATATTCGAGCCTGCTGCATTCAGAGCCTGCTCTCCCCTTTCCGACTTCCATTCATTCATTCGTTCATTCGTTCATTCGTTCATTTGATTTCGTTACGATTCACTGGAAATTGTGCATTGCAAGAGCGCCCCTTTTCACTCCATCATGTATACTAAATGCGAGTGAGTGTATGGGTCTCAATTGGTTTGTTTTCTCGAGGGAAAGCGTGGGAAATCTTACGCCAAGGTCGCCCAAGGGATGGTAGTCAATATCTGTAAATGGGTGGAGGAATGGTAAACCCAACTCAATGTGTACCGAAGTCCCGTCTAGACGGTGACCTTAAGACTGGGTAGCAATAGTTATGCAATCAGTTTGATGGCCCAAAGAACAAACTTTAATTGCTTCGAGGCAGGAAAAGTTTTTTAATCATGATTTTGCGCATTTTACAGATGTGCGTGCGAGAATATTTTTAGACAACACCACCCACATGAGTCGAGGACTAGGAAAATTTCACACCCAACTAGATTTGTAATAAGTAAAAGCTGGAGCATCGCTCTTTCCCTCGAACGCCCGTCCAAATGGATTAGAAACAACTTTGTCTGCGCCAGAAAGTATGCAAAATTATTGAAATTGAGCATTCAATTTATTTGCAAATGGCTTGCCATATATATTCATCCAAACGAACAGCTTTTGCCTTGTTTTCCGTTTTCAGGACTCTGCTTTTTACCGCACACAAACACACACATACAAGTGCGCTGGCAGCAGGGAAAAGTTTAAGGATAACTGAAATGTACGCACGAAGGCGCCAACATCTATTAAGCTCCGATGGAGAAAATAATACATTATACATATCCAATATATATACACATATATTTGCCCGCAACCTAAGGCTCCGTGTGTGTGTGTGTGTGTGTGTGTGTGTAAGCGCGCGGGCAATACAATCAATAATTATTTCCATATCATTAGATGCCAGATCGCAAAATGAAATGCAAAAGCAAAGTGTATGAGCCAAACAAAAAGTCGTAGATTCCTCTTTCATATTGGTTATCGAATCACGGCGCAGGGCTAACTGGTCTCCTCTAAAGTTGAAAATTATATTTTTCTTCTTGTCGGTTCCGCCAGCTGTTTATACATTCCGGCCGGAAAAGCTAAAAACAATCACTGGAATTTGTTGGCCAAAATTGTTTCTATTAATTTTTCGGAGTACGCTGAGTGCGTTTTTCCAAGCGATCCACATCGACATCCACATCCCGACTTTTGTTTATAGCCTTCAGACTAATGTCTCACACATGTGTGGCCAAAGTTGGTCAAAGTTGAAAATTTAAATGAACCGACAAAATTAGGTTCGTTTCCAATTAAGCCAAATGCAACCAAGAGTCAAGGAAGAAAACCCGCAAGTAAAGAAAAGCAAATAGCTTGATTTTGGAAAACGACTGTGGAAATACCACTCGTTGAATATAACTTCAGCTTAATGTCTAAACCTTATTTATTTTCGGCTCTCTGGAGTGTTAATTGTTCACTTTGAGCCAAGACAACTTTAAATGTAAGCAAGTCAATAACTGAGTCAGTGTGCAAGCTTGCCATGTGGAGTAAATAGCTCAGAAACCGAACATAAAAACGATATCCCTGCAATCTCTGAAAATACCGCATACAAAGAGGCGAGAAAACGCTGGGAAAACCCATAAAAACCAGCGAGGAAAGCACGTGGCAACCGCCAGCGAGAAAAGCAATCTTAAGAAAGGTGAATTTTTGTGTGTGTGTATTTGACTCTCTTGAGGCGACAAAAGTGCGGAAAAGCACATACATTTGCGCACATGTTGATACATTTAAGCTGATTTTGCAGATGATTAAAATTGAATGGCCGAGAGCGAAGCACTCAAGCCATAGGTATATACAAACAGAAGACACATGGCGTATACGCAATCTTCGCGCAAGGGTCGCAACCGATAATTAATAAACGAAACCATTTTCTTCGCGGGGCAGTGTGCTTTGACCCCGATTAATCAAGTTTGACTTATGAGGCAGCTGTAAGGTGCAGCGAGCACTTGGCTTACGGCCAGTCATCCAGTCACATTTAATTGGGCCAGGCCAAGAGAGCCATTTGCCGTTCAGCAAAAGGAAAGCCAAAAAAAAAACAAAATACAAAAAAAAAAACGAAAATCAGAAAACAGGGCACACAAAAAAGGCTGGCAATTGCACTCCGCTCTCCAGCCCGATTAAGGATCATTGGCAGCAGGCAGCAGTCAGCAGGCAGCAGGCAACAGGACACGAGTTCCCGCCAGCAAAGGTAGAAGAATAATTGTATGTATAAATAATTGATGGCAATAAACGGAACGGAGAAAAGTGCAGAACGACCGCAAATGAGCGCCATCGAGTGTCGATGTGGCAATTGTTTCGCATTTGCTTTAATGCCCCCACACAAAGGGGGCCCCATTAAGGGGATAATACAGTGCAGGCTCGCTAAGAGGTGCCCCTATCAAATGCCCGAATGGCCCTCGGCACCTATCGAGTCTTCACTCCCGGTATAAACAATGCATTGAACCCAGTTTGCTTTAATTGACAACATCGTTTGCAGCTCGTATTCGAAATTATTTATGCATGTGCAGCTTTTGTGCTGTAATTACCTTGTAAATTTAACGTTCCGAAAACCAAAGTTTTGTGCAGATGGTACAAGCACAATTTAATGTCAATGAAGTACAATTGAGGGCATTACGATGGGCCACACAATGCAATACTTCACATTGGTTGTAAGGTTAAGTGCCAAAAGGATGGACATATGTGGGCCTTTCGAAGTGCTTGTTTAAAAAGAATATATTAATATCAAAAGCCTATCTTCAGCTCCGTTAATTGCTTGCATATACGTGTATGCCTTTCAAAAACAATTCGAATCATATACCCTGGCATAATGTGCAATACTCCGCTGGTTCTTAGAACACCACGAGTAAAATCAAGGGGGAGTCGCAAGTTTACAACTCCACTTGACTTGCTTGTAAGAAGCTGTTTGCGACATGCTTGTAAAACTGTTAACACACCAAGGCAATAACAAAGCCGGAACCAGACACACACGCACACACAGATACACACAGATACACACAGATACACAGCACACAGCACAAAGACACAGGCACCGCCCACCATTTATGGCGCGTGGGCGTGGCCGTGTCATTAGAGACGCTCAATCTCTGTGGCCTGTTTGCTCACGAGACGCAACACAAACACTTTGATTCAATTTCACTGAGGCGACGGCAACTCTGTGCAACTGCAACTGCAACATAAACTTTGCAACACCCAGCCACCACCCACACAAGGCCACCAAAGGCAAAGAGCGCCCACGCCGCCATTTTGCCACCCACTATTCGGAAAATCGGGAAAAGTTTCGGTTGGCACTAATGCAAAATTTAAGAGAGCATAAAATGCCAGCGAACGGCACGCACAAGTTAACAATCATTTAATTTCCATGTTTCAAATAACTATTTCGCCGGCGCAAACTTTCGCCTGCCTGATAAACTGCCATTGCCACCAACTTCTAATTACGAATGCAAAATAATTGGTCTGTACCAATGGCTATGCACTCGCGTTTAAGCCACCGGCAATTCGGTGGCTTGAACAGGTTCTATGCCCAGAATTGCGATCAATGAGGCTTTCTTTTCCAACAGAATCGGCCAGCGAAATAGTTCAGCGAAATTCCAACTCTAGTTCCATTGTTATGTAGGAGCTGTTGCCCGAATTCCCAAACTTTACAGTAGCGATTTGCACGAAAATATGGTTACAATTGCGTAAGAGTATGCATGATTAGGTATTAGTAACTTGCACAATCTACCCAGCAACAAATTACAGATTTTTACACACATATTAAATTCTTTTGTGCATACTGGACATGTAATTATAGCTAACTTATACCTTAACCAACTCTTTTGAACTATTTAAAAGTCCTTTTGATTAAGATCAACTTGTAGCCTGGCATACCCGCTCTAGCGAAGTACCCATTAGGCGCTATACCGCGCACAAAACACAGCAAAATCGAATCCATCTCCATGTAATTGCATTGAATACTCAGCACTTTATTTGCTCAGCACCCACCCCCTGTCCAGTTCATTATGGAAACCGATGTGGATTTTCATTGCCTCTGCACTATTTTTGTTTGGCTGATGGGCCAATGGGCCGAGGGCATTCATTTCGGTTTGATGTGGCCACAGTGCGGAACATACTTCTGCAAGCCAGATAAATACTTAGTGCGATAATGCAGCTGAACAGCACGAACAGTACAGCGAAAATGTTTAAATAATCGCACCATAAATTGGAGAAATATAAATTTCGCAGCTTTTATATGAAATGATGATACATTGGAATTGGAATAGGGAAACGGACATGGCCCGCACACTCGTATCTCCATCAATTAGGACAAAGCATTCAAATATACACCGCTTGCCGATGATTATTATTATTTTTATTGGAATGCTTATGGGGCCATAAGCAGAACATGCTGCACATTCAATCCGGAATCGGGCGATCGGGCGGAATCATTGGATTGCCTCAACTTTGGCATGGGATGTTCGAATTTAGTAACTGATACGCAGGCCCGCAACAATGGCCACATAACCCGGGTCCAGTTATAGCAACAGGGCCCAAAAGAAAGCCATAACGGGGCAAAAGAGAATCGTTTCTCGGCGAAATTGCCACAATAAATGCTAAAATGTGATTGTGCTTTAATAGTGCCGCCTTTGTCTGTGACTTTCATAGCCACCAGGGACATATCCACACACCATATGCAATATAGAGCACATATGGCGGTGTGTGGTGTGTGGTGTGTGGTGTTCCATTTCAGCCTGCACTAGACAGCACGTGCCAAGCCAAGAAAAAAATATCAGAGAACTCGCCGTGGCTAAAAAACTTGTCTGACTCCTTTGAGTTTGGCTTGTCACTGACCGAATCGTTGGCGCCTACATATGTACACATGCCAACATTTTGCCGTCTTAAACTTCTATTCAGCTTGCGAGTGGGCGAGCGGAATGCGTATGCAACTTTAATAGACCATCCGTCCAAAGGAATTCAAGCCAACATGGAGCATTGCCTGATCCTGGGACAGCTGTCCTTCACCGTTAGCTTTGACACAAGGCTTTGTGCTGGCATATGCAAAGGAAATTCCTAGCTGTGGCTAAACCTATATAAGCCAAGCCGTATTGGCTAGCAGAAATTATTGCAAAAGACCCGATAAATTATTTACCTAGACTCATTTTCGTAAATATTGAGAAAGTGCTTAGAATGCCGCACTATTTTGGTGCTCAATTTCTGTGATAGAAACGAAATTATATATTTACTAATGTAAGACTTCTGCAGAAACAGGTACACAACCTATTTATTCCTAATATGTAATCCGAATAGATGTAGCCAACTAGAAGCTCTGTAAATATTTGCTATACATGATTTATTGTTTATTTTGTTAAATTGTTAAGTGCATTTCATATTCAGAAAGTAGAGCATTCGGCATAGGCTAGATACTGGCCTGTTCTGGCTTTTGCAGGGCATCATCCTCTATATGAATGTCGGCTGTCAATAACCATTGTGGTGTTCATACATCGCTCTTGTCTAGCAAATTGGTTCAGTGGATTAGTGGTGCGGGTATATATCTGTCGTTCTGAGTGCCAGTGGGTCTGTCATGGGGCTGGGATATTGGGACATGACACTGACAGCGCCACAAAATGGCGATCCACTCCCACTTCCACTGCCCCCCCCCCTTCAATCACTGGCTGGATATCATAAGCTCGGCTAAAGGCTCTCCGTTTATTCTTTTAAGTGGCAATGGCAAAAAAGGAAATAATTGGGTAAGCCAACACTCCCCAGAAGCCACATCTTTCAAAATCTATCAAAATCTCGCTTGTGTGCACAATGACTCAGGCTGACTTTGGCTTTAAAAGGTCTTACGGAGTGAAACGAAATCGGGTATTTGGTTCACGCTCCATTCCATTTGCACAATTCACACACAGCCGTGTTAATCCGCACTAATTTGTTGGCCATAATTCACTGGGCCGGCTGAAAGCGGAAGCCAAATCCGTATTCCTTGTCGAATGGCTGAGCCATTTTCAAGTTGCCCATCCTCAGCTCCAACCGCTCAGTGTTTAGTTTGCCATTTACAGTGTGATGGATATCATGGAAATTATCCTTTTTAATTGACAGCTGTTATGTGGATTTGGCCAGCCTCAGCATAAAACCCAGATTACGCGCTAAATTTATTTTTTGGCCAGTCCCCAGCCAGCCTGCGAAATGTAAACGGACTCAGAAGGACTGCGGGGGTTGCTCATTTTGATGAGCGTAACTTCTTGTTCTTGAATGTGGTTTCCTGCCAACGCCAAATATCCTTCGGAGCGCATTAGGCTGGCCATTCCTCTGGTTTCACTTCTTCACAGGCGATACTATCGCTGGCATAATGAAGGACCTCCCTCCCCCCTCCCCTCACTCCCACCAGTACCGTCGCATAAATAAGGACCTACTAGCCATAGAGAAAGCGGAACGAACGACTGAGAATCGGGCAGCTCGGTGGTTCGGCAAGGATACAGGCGAAGACGAAGGCGGAGGCGAAGGACAACAATGGAGACAACGCAGGGGATAACTAAGCCGGGCGGCCTTACGTGCGCAGGATTTAATCGATGGACTTAGTTTATTGTTTTCAAATTGAAATTGCAAATTCAAAACGCAACCCCGCGACACTTGCCACCCCCCCAACTTGCAATCCCGCAATAAATTGTGTTGGCTGTCCCCAGCGAGGCGAATATACCAGCCCCCATAAATATTTCGCATTTGCCTCATCGCTGGGTTATTAAATTCTCTAAAACTGAAGTTTGAAATTGAATCCTTTTAATAAAAAGTCCAAGAAGGCGGAAGGGGAAAAAACAACGGAGAACACGATGTAATTCAATTCCAATCCGAAGCCGAATTTTGTGCCTGATTCTGCTTTATGGCATCCCGGCCCTTTCCGGCCCACAACCTCATGCCAAAATCGTTGCTTTTGGGCGCCCGTGGCACACCTTTTGCTTTTATGGCAAAACAAGAAACTTTGCTGCTTCACCAGAAATATTTTTGGCGCAAATTTCGAATGTTGCATAAAAACTTTGGCTATTAAATGAAAATAGAAATTGCCTGCCTGTAAAATCAACTTTTTCAGAGCATTCATTTAGTAACAACATGTTGTTACTGGAAGCTGTGCTCTAAATAACTAAACTATATAGCACCAAATCCGCAGAACTTTCCTTGGCAGCGAAGTCTGTGGTTGACTGACCCCTGACGACGGTGTGAAGCACAAGAAGTACAAACTTATTCTGAAATTTGTCTTCTTTGATCATCAAATGCAAAGCTAAAAACTTATAAGTTTCCCCTAGGGTGCTTATCAAATTAAAATTTAAGTCATCAATAGTATCTTTGTCATCCATCCAAGACTACGAAGACTCCTCAACGTTAACATGTGTGCATTTAATAGGAAGTCAGAAAGCAAAGCCTCCACATTATCTATGTAAGCCCATAATATTTTACTTCGAATTTAATAAGCGCAATATAATCACTCAAGACGACCAGTACATTCTTAGTTTCTGACGACATCAATCGGTATTTGGCTGATTACGGCCAGTGTGTGTTGGCCAATACCAACGTGATGGGAAATCCGACTAATAAATGTTGTGATTACCATTTGTCTTGTGTCAGTTTCATAGATTTCGAGAAACACAAAATATTTGTCGCTTCACGGCACAAAAGGATATTCCCTTTACGTGTGTGCTTGTATGTGTGTGTGCGTGTGTGCGAGTGTGCGAGTGTGTGTGTGGGTGGGCCCTAACAATTTATGGCCTAGTGATATTTCAATTTGCCACAATATATGTGACTACATTAATTTTGCTTTGTTTCTGATTGCAACTTTGTATTCAATTATCGCAAACGGCAGACCGAAGCATTTTCCGATGCAAAGAGAAAATTTCCCAGCTCATAAGGACTTCACGCGCTCTTTGCAGCTGCGCAACTTCCAAGGACTCGACTCTTACGTGGCTTTGAACAAATGAGCTTAACTAATTTCAATGCACATTTATTACCTGCCCCGGGGTAATTACAAATACCAAGGGTGTCGTTGGGTGCCGAGCAAGTTGTGTCCTTGAAGTCCGAACCTTCAATGTTCTGGACAGGCTTCTGCCAAAAAAAAAGCAAGCCCGAAGAAAACTTTTACATTATTCTATCAGTTCTTGCAAGGAAGTGTCCCAGGTACGGAAAAAGGCTATATGTGAGCGCCTCGGGGCAGCATTGACGATGAAAGTTTGCCACAAAAAAGAGCATACCTTTCTTTTTTCTTCTGCCGAATCGAACTCTGTTCGCCTCAAGGCTCCGCCTGATGACAGACTTAACAAGCATACGCACCGGTGACCACGACACCTTCCACGCTGGCTACGTGTGCAAAATTTAGAGCTTAGTGCGACATGACCTTAAGTGTCAATTCATTGAAAATTTATAATTCACCAGTCGACCATGAGCCATGTGAGTGTGTTTAACGTGGTATTGCACGGAGAAAAACGTCAGAAAAATAAAAAAAGTCTTCTTTCGATTGAAGCTTACTTAAATATGAGGTGTTAATTTTTCTTTGTTATATTTCAATATGAAAATGGATTTTGTTCTGTTTTAATACTACTGGTAATTAAGGCATGTGAACTCAAGGAGAAAAATGATGCTTTCACATTGTGATTGTTTCCAAATAATAGATTTATCTTATCCAGCATTTTGAACCATTTCAGGCAGTATTTTATTTTCAATTTAAAATAAAATTGATGTTATATTTTGTGTGAATTTTCATTGGCAATTCATGGCGTATGATTGAAGTGCTTTCTATTCGAATTTATTCACTTGTTTATTTCTGTGGCTTACGCTCAATTATGAATGGCCTTTTAAAAATGCCTTCTAATTTGTTTAGCTCCGAATTGGATTTATTGATGCAGCTCGCACAGATACAGCTGGCAACCAATCAAATGCAAATGGAAATGTTCAACATCTCAAACAGCTCATGATTTTCCCGTAACATTTGTCACATCCTGTGCAGCCTGCGATGAGCGGCAGAAAATTACCCAGTGCGAAAAGAGCCGGGTAAATATTTTATATACCGAATACTTCCACTCAAGCACTGTTCCGTCTTTATCTGCATCTCATATCGTGTGCCACGCCCACAAGTCTTCACCTGAAGCGCCCACAACTATGCATCGCAGGTCGCGATGACAAAGGCGCAGGATTCGCGGGCCGAAGGATGCAGGCGTCCTGGAGCGCTGAGCAACAAAAAAAACACAAAAAAATGCGGAAAAATCCAACCTGCACAGCACGGCAACGTTTTGCGGCATTTGTGCCCCATCCTTAGTGCGGTGTCTGCTGGCTTGCCAGTGCAACTTATGCAAATTTATTGGAAAATACTTCGTTATTTTTTTATTCCTCAGTTCTTTTCTCGCTTCACTTTGCTGCCGAGAGAGAGGCGTTTCTCTTTTTGCGGCATAACTTTTGATACCCTTTCAGCAGAGAGTATGTGAACTTTCTGGGGCGTTGAAAACTGGATAGAATCGTATAATCCTGCTCCCTGCCTGCAGGTTGCAGTCATTTAATATTCATATTATACTCTCATCAAGAAATACATTTATAAAAGATAACATAGCCATCGATCCTGCTGAATGCGTTTCCATTTAACTTAACTTTTTGTAGGATTGGCAAGTGCCTTCAAGGGAATAAAAATGTCACCTTCAATGCATTTATTCTCCCAGCGTTATTCTGCATTTTATTTGTACATATCTGACGTCTTTTGCAGTTCGTCTTCAATTTTATTGTGGGGAACCGAACCGAATTGTGGGCGTCTTACATTTATTTTCCATTTGGAATGCAAGTTATTTCGCCACGCAAGACAAAGGCAGCAGCCATTTCTTATGACACGGCTTTTCGTACCCGTGGAAAAGGTGAACTAATGGGCGGAGGGCGGCCAAGTTTTCACTTTGACTTTATGCAACTGCAATTGCAAAAGCATCTGCCGCTGCCGCGCCTTTGCATCTGTATCTGTATCTGCAGCTAGAGCTGCATACAAATTCGCTTCTAAGCCAACCTAAAGGCAATTAATCAAGTTGATCTGGACTTTGCAGAGCTCCTCATCTAGCTCCTCATTTGCTCGGCTCATTGTTCTGTGCTGTGCCATCATTAATTTGTTGGCCAATTGTTTGCTCCCGCTTCTGTTGCTGCGCTACGATTTTCCTCCGATTTTCCTCCGATTTTCCCCGCCTTTCCTCCGACGCCACCGCAGAATTGTTTACAGCATTTTGCCTTTGTCATTCTGGCCATTTTCCGCACGACCGAGCAAACTATTGGTGCGGCCTTTTTATTTCACTTTCTAATATGAATTGTTCTGCCTTAAGCTGCTTAAGCGGCTGAGATAGAAATGGACTCGACGATCGAGGATTGTTCGAGGTGGCCGGATTCGTCGGGTGTTCGGCGTAATTAATTATAACGGAATTCATTTATTTCCCTTTTATATGCGCCTTAAATCTAGGCAACATCTTAGAAGTGCTGTCAACAATTTCTCTCACAGTTGCAACTTTTAGATGGTCGTTAATTAATGTGAGCATTTCAGTCGAAGTGCTTGGCGCGCATACAACTTTTGCGAACATCATTTGGCCTAATGTGAAAAAGTTTGAGCCAAAGGCAGTGAAAGTGGCTTTATAACTGCTAAAAGTGTTCGAAATTTGAGTACTAGTGTTAAGTTTTTGTGTAGTGCAAAGAAACGTGGTACATTTCTGAATAAACTATTATATTAAGTTTCTATAATCCAGTTTCTATTTATCCAGTTTCACGTGTATTTCTTAATGGTGTGTATGTATATTTTAATTAGATGCACTCGTAGATCCATTGGCGGGAATTCCTCTTCCAGATAAATCTCGAGCCCTTCCAAAAGGACTCTGCCCAATTTGCCTTCTCTGCCTACTTATCAAATCCCTCATTGACCTCAAACTTAGTAAATTGCCGCATTTTGAGGTGATGCAGGACAACGGAGGATGGAAATTTGGGGCTTGAGCTGAGTGGATTGGGCTCCACACCGACCGCCGTAGACGGGGACATGGAGACAGTAATTTGCATAAAGTCGGAGCAGGCAGAGGGAGGGAATGTTGTAATTTAATTAGCTGCCACTTCCACTTCACTCAGTGGTTGGTATCAGTTGTTGCAGCCTAATTGAAATTACCTGCGCCAATAAAGAAGAGCACAGGTGGTGTGAGCCTTAAGGTATGCGGACTGCATTTTGTTTGTCGTAGATATCCGATTGAAATTCCTCAAAAACGATATGCGGCAGCTGCAGCTGCAGCCAAAAGCAGTGAGTGAGTTTCCAAGTTCTGACAAACAAAATTGGAAAATAGCTTTTGACTGCGCGCGGCATCAATCAAACGTTTGGCAAGTAAATCAATCGATAACGGTCATTGTCTGTGTATGGGAGCATAGAAGCGCTAAATCACGTATACGACGGGTTGGACCATGTTACCATCGCCGTTCAGTTGCGAAACAATTCATCAAAGGGCTGGCCAAATATTCGCCAATTGCCACAACTGTCGACTCTCTTTTGGCAATTAGTTCTTCAGCAGCTCGAGCTGACTCCCCAACGACGAAGTGCCCATTAAATTATCATAGAAATTCAATTATAGCCCGCGATGCGAAGCGAAGCGGTGGTTCCCTTTAAGCGATTTCGTTGGGGAAAACCGGGAAATACATTTTAATGATCCGCTCATAAACATTCGAGGCATCCGGCCAGGTAAGCAATCGATCATAATACAACTTTTTGGTATCACGCTGTTAAGCTCTTACCGGGCATAAAACTCACATTATACTAAATATCTAATGACCAGCAGGTATGCAAACCGAAATTTATACGCTTGCGGACGCCTCAAAATTGCTGCAGCGTGCTCCATTAGCGAATAATATGAATGCACCGCCCAGCGCTGAACTTCCATCGCAAGAAGCTCAGCTTTGAGTGCCCAGAAGTATGCTATTAAAATTATACCTTGCTAAAGGGCGAAATTACAAGCAAGCTAACAAGAGCGACGGCCACATAAAAGTTTTCCATATTAATGAGCTTTACCGCACCCAAAAAAAAATAAACCGCGACGAACATTGAACGCGTTAAAATTGTTGAAGTGGAGGAGGAATGATGGTTTTCCCGGTTGGTGACCATTCCACGGGGATGTCATTGCCTGAGCCGGGTAATGGAGTTGAGTGAGTTTTCATAAGCCATTTAACGGTCTACAAAGCCGCTGTCGGCACAATTTGCCAGCGAAGAATTGGCCAGGAGACGCGGCAATGTTGATTGGATCTGAATGGGCCATCAACGTATCGGAACAAATTTATGGTTTAACTGAAGGTGGCTATTAGGTGATTGAATGAAATGGTCAGTTTTGAGTGCGATCCCACTTTATGTAGATAATTTGCCATTTTTATGTAAAGTATTTGTAAGTTTTCAATCCGTCTAGTAGTAACAATAAATTGTTTGTCAAAAATGTACAGTGGCTAAATAAAATGTGTTTTAAATAGAAACTTTTGTTCTTTTAATCTTTACTCCCAAAAATATTAAAGGTATTTCAAGTTATTACCTTAGCACATGCACACATAAAACTTTTTCAACATATCTATCCTTCTCTTTTGATAAATTAAAAATAAGAACGGTTAGTAAACGTCTGATATCCATTTTACCTAAATAAGTACATTTGAAAATTTTTAAATCCTTCCTATGAACTGTCCTAAGCTATGCGAATATTATTAATAACACAAATGGAACACTAACTTTGCTCGTCCAGTTTTTCCTCTTTTTAGCTACGCTTTTCGGCCAACTCAGGGGAAAATCTGACGAGCAGTAAGAAAATGAATTTTATTTCACAAGCAGCGTCCACATGCAAATTAAGGCTGATGTATTTGCATCGCCCAATATGTATATTGAATATCAAATGCCGTCAAGGCTGCCCTTGCTCCGATTTCAGAGGATTTTCCAGGCACTATCCTGCGCTCATACGTTGGCTGCTATTTAAGCAAACGTAACTTAAAATAATCGCACTCATATATAATCCGAGGCATGCAACTTTCAGTTCCCGTGCCAATGCCACACACACACACACACACACACACACTCACACAGTCATCCGTAAGGATATACTCGTACACACACACGCACAGTTGTGGGTGAGACGGAGGCTGCTCCTCCTTAGCATAAGTAATAAATGTACTACGCCGCATGAGAGAAATCGCTTGGAATGGCAGGAAAATAAATTATCGAACTTCGATTTCACTACTCGTCCTTTTCCCGGCCGTTTCCCGCTCTATTTTCAATTTGTATTTTATGATTTCGTACGCTTTTCGGTCTAAGGTTATAAAATTGATACGTAAAGAGAAAGTCGAAATTTCAGCTTTTTGAGAGTTGATAGTTTAAGGCATATTTAGCTTGAATAACATACATGGCTGGGAATTTAATGTGTGTAACCAGATACTCCATTGCCAGATCTAGGCTATGTTTGCCAGTTGAGGGCCTTTCAGGTTAGGCAAATATTATTATTTTCCCTCGCATTGGATTTCAATTTCTGTGCGGTCCGGCAAGGTCACATCGCCAAGCATTTAGAAGACTTGTAGTATTTTTCACAAATTGAACAATTGGACCGGCTATCCAGCTCAAGGCTAACAAATTGAGCGATGTCGCCTGCACTCGAGTCGGATTCAATTTGTGCTGCACACTAATGCGAGTATGCTCGCTGTGGCCATGTGTGCGTGCATCTGTGTGATGCTGGTATCCTTGTGTGTGTGTGTGTGTATGTGTGTGAGTGTGTGTTCGGGGTCATGTCAAGCTAACGTTCAACACCGTCTCATTAATCATGCTGGCCACACACTCACACAATCCTACTCGCACACAGACAACATGTGGCCTCTTTCTTTGTGTGTCTGTGGGCTGCAGCTTTTCCCGCTTTCCCGCTTTCCCGCTTTCCCGCTCCACTTCCACTTTCCATTTTTTTTCCTTTTTGATTAAAATTCAACTTTTGACTCCTGCATTGTAATGGCTGACATCATTTGCTTGCCACTGCTGACCACCTGTGTCCGCTTTCCACTCACAGACAGACACACAAAGTGTTTGCCTGTGGGCGGCGGCCAAGAGCTTTGTGTAACTTCTCAGTTTGGTAATCTTTCAACACAAACATGGATTAGACACTGCATGGGTGGACTCACAAATACACTTACTTTTATGTCGTATTTATTTAGTAGTTAAGCGTTGCTTACTTCGAAAATAATGTTTACGATTGTGTAAAACTGGATAAATGAACAATATTGGTATTTTTCCAAATGGAAATGGAATGCCTATAATAAGTTTTGTCTTCTGATTGGTGTCAAAGCTTTTTGGTTCTCTTTGTATTTACTCACTATAAAAATATTCACTTATTTCTTTATACAATTTAAGCATTTTTGAGTGCAAGCATTCTCTAAACATCTATATCTATTTGGTTGTGTTGTATAATAGATCAAAACATTGAATTCAAATAAACTTGCTGCAGTGAACACCATCCTATCCATTCCGCTTTTGAAACTCAAAGTGTGAGCAATGATTTTTATATAATCCATGTTCAATTTGAATTGAATTGACCTAAAATCCAATCAATTACTCACATGCTTTGACTCATAGCTAATGCACCCGTCCTGGTGTGGAGCATCTAAAACAGCCGGTCTGGCCCAGCTTTCCATTTGATTTGCTCTATTCTTTTCGTTGTTACGGGGCACAATTTTAACTTTCCGCCTGCCGTGTGATATTTTCGGGACTTGGCGAATTCATTTATTTAAAAAAAAAAAGAAAACCTTTTCGCATAAAGAATTCATTTCGGCTGCCTACTTCTGGGGTCGCGGTGGGTCCGGCATTGTTCAGCTGTCACGTCCGTCATCAGCATCAGCATCAGCATCAGCTGGAACTCGAACTCCAGGCCGTCCTCGGATCCGGATCCGGATCCGGATCCTGACCATGTTTTTAGGCCGTCCTTCTGGCCCGCTGGCCCGCTGGCCTGCTGGAGTGGCCTACGTGCTGCGAACACTCCGGGTGTTTGTGTTTATGTGCGGTTCTAATGTTTTGTTAGCCTTCATTACATGCATTCATTTCTGGCCAGGCCGTCGGCTCACTCAAATTGCCATCAGCAACGGACGAGATTGTGTGCCGTTTGCATTTGACAAATGACAAACTCCAGCGGCCTTCAGTGGCACTGGACCCCCCAAACACGATGGCCACCGCCCAGGCAAAATACTGCTAATGATGTCATTAATTTTGCACAATTTTTAATGCATTTGCAATTGATTTTCGTCTTTTTTGGTATGTCCATGCTACGCTAAGAGCCTCTCCAAATGTTTGTGATAGGAATTGCACAAAAAGGATTCGCTTCTGGGTATTTTAGTTTTCCAAACAGTGTGGGCAAACGAAAGAAATGCATTTGCCAAGCAAATACAAGGCAGCAATGCAAATGCAGCAACAGCAGCTTCCTGACTGCCACTTTGCCCCCGGACTAACGACTTTGCCCCCTTCTGCCACTGCGGCAATGCCAATGGCAATGGCAATGGCAATGGCAATGGCAGCCGCAAAATATTTGCGATTTGCGCTAATTGAGATAAAATACAATTTAATGGGTGTGCAAATGTGGAAGCAGAAGTGTGTGGGTAACTTCCCGGCCTCAAGAGGTGCTTTTCTAAAAGTGGAATATCAAGTTGCGCTAATTAATCCCACCTAAAAGGGATAACCACAATGGGAATCTTTCAGAATCAGGTTGCTGTTATCTACTATAAGCTGCACATTTCTGTGGCTATTAGGAAGATATTTAAATTTTGAAACAATTTACCTTTAATAATCTATCCGCAATAAACATTATGCTGCAAGTCAATCGCTTGCAATGGACACAAATACCATCCAAACAATACATTGTTCCTCAGACCCAGATAATTAAGCTGAAATGTCGATGGCTGCATTATAGAGCCAAGGACTTAATATATTTTGCTATCACTTGCCGTTTGAGTATCCCGCTCCCGTTGCCAATCTCTTGGCCACATTAACCAAACCTCATCGCTCAATGTGTCAATTTCGGATGCAGGACACTGGGAATATGAGGGGGCATTCGCAGATGTTGATGTAGCCACTGCAACCAGCTGTGGCAAAACAAAAGGCAACATCAGACACAGTTTGCCAATGACAAGCAAGCCGAAGACAACACAACACAACACAGCACAGCACTGCACAACTCAACACAACACAACACAACGGAAAATTGACTGCATTTTCCCCACTTTTGTTTGCACAATTTTCAATATGCATTTTCTGAGCTGCTGATGTAAAAATTGAAAAAGAAAAGCAAGAAAACGAATTCAGACCAGAGCGGAGAAAGACAACAATAAACAGACAGTTGAGCAACAATGAAGCTGTTCGGTTGTCCTGCTTCATATCTCAGCCAAACTGTGGCAAACATAACGAATGCCCCTCGATTCCCGGCTTCACTTAACCGCAATGCTAAAACTGGCAAAACGAATGGCAAAACCAATTGCTGCGAATTGCGGTCAACAGTTTTGATTGTTTTTGTGGCCCAGCCAGGGTGCTCAGCCTATAACAACCACCCCCCGCTAACTGACAGACTGTCTTTCGCTGGCTTCCGATAGATAAACACTGCCAGCGAAATACTCAGATTCAGGCAGCTGCTATTCGACATTCGACACTCGGCATTCGGCATTCGGCATTTGGCATTTGGCACTTGGCAGCCCAGGAGCCAAGTGAAACATTCGGTGGAGACTCACCAGTTTTGCGTTATGCACTTACAATCAATTTGTGGCCATAAATTCAACTGCCACGCCCAGCCAAAAAAGGAGCAAAAAAAGGAGTAGCGACCTCCGCCCCCCCAGATTTGACGCATCTTGTGCACGTCTGTGCGAGGGAAATAAAAAAATAAATCCAGGACGAGTCGAACCCAAAAAATAGCAAACATAATGGCGACGCTTTACAACCCTTTGCTGCAACAAATAAAAATTTATGACTCTGCCCGGAGTGAAGCCAAAGTAATGCGTACGCTTATGTGTGTGTAAGAAATGGTGCGAAATAAAATATTGGCTAATAATCGCATGATAATGCCCAAGGATTTGGACCGGCAGCCTGCGGCAGAAGTTCTCACTCGTGGGACACGCTGCGTATACGCAATCCATTCCCCCCCCTTTTTTCGGACAGTTAATAATGCTTTGGTTTATTGCAAGTGTGCGGCAGCATGGGCGTTCCTCCTCGGTGGGCGGGGCGGCATTAATAATGACAACTCGTTTATGGCCGCATCAAAATGGAGCCCAAAGCCCAGCACTCAAAGTCGCCCTTCGCGCTTTATCCTAATTGCACTGGAGTCCCTGCAGCCTGGGAAAAGCTCGCATGTGTGCGTGCATGTTTGTTGGTATGGTGTCGGCGAGTGTGTGAGTGTGTGTGTGTGTTTGCTTGGGCCGGCGGCAAAAGTCTGATAAGCTGGTAGTTGGCAAAAGAGGGGGAAGGGAAGCGAGTGTAAGGAAAACACTGCAGGAGTTGCATTTAAGTGCAGTTCTCACATCCTGCATGTCCTTGGCTTCAAAGGGGGATGTTCGAGTAAGTGCCTATGGTAACTACAGCCAGTAAGTGGAGTGCCCGTAAAAACTTATCCCAGGCCCTATTATCTACCAGATAGGGCATGCCCCTCTGAGTAATCATTACTTGAGCGAGCCCGCAGCTTCTCCTGCTCCTTGAACTATTTTCTTTATACTATTAATTAGCTATTTTCAACATCACAAGCAAATGCCATAAAGTTTCTGGGAATTTTGCATTATAATTTAATAGGACTTCTTATTTACAATACTTGTATAATCTACTTTTAGAGCCATTTGCGAAGAACTTCCACTCAAGATTCATTTGAGTTCTGACAGGGTAACTTGGCTTCGTTGTGTTGCAATTGTTGTGACACCCTGATTGCCGTTGTTGCATCATCATTGTTGCACCGACGGCGCTTCGGAGGTGCAACTTTCGCCCAACTAACAACTTTTAACGCTTTTAGCTGTTGATAGTAGTCAGGAAAGTTTTGGGCCAACTGTTATCGCCGCGTTGCCGCCCAGAGCACGTGCAAAGGCCCTAATTATGACACAAGAACCAGTTCCCACTTCGCCAACTCCAACTCCCAACTCCAACTCCCACTCCCACTCCCACTCCCACTCCCACTCCAGCTGCAACTGCAACTCCAGCGTCAACTACAACTATCTATTTGCAGGAAGTGCCCGCCCGCAAACAATTTAGCCCACAACTTTTCCTTTTGTGTTTTTTTGTTTTTTGTCAGAAATCGTTTGTTTACGCTTCACTTGCTTCAGTTCCTCCAGCTTCCTCCTCGCCTTCCATACGTGTTTTCCTTTTCCACCCTTCATTTTTCCTGCGGCTATGCATTTTTCATGGCATTTGTCTGGAGCATTTTCATTCCTGCATGGTCGCTGTTGCTGTTTGTTGCTGTTTGGGCACTTTAAAGTCGCTGGGGAAAGGAAAATCGGAGAAGAAAGGACGGAATAGCGAGCACATTTCAAAAACATAAACGCACAAAATGTGTCAACCGCAATATGCTCGCTGTGTAAACAGGGCCGAGGCGGCCACATGCGGAAATCACTAAAGGCACTTCCTGCACCAGCAACAAATGCCATAAAAATCATGAAAGCACCTCCACACGTAGCCACCCACCCACCCCACTCCCCCTAAAGCGCTACTACTCACCTACAGCATGCACACATAGATAAGCCGGGCACGATAAACGAGCGTTAGACTGAAACCGAGGTCAATGGGTCGTTCCCGTCGGTCCCGTCGGTCCCGTACGCCGATGTCCTGCGCGACAGGGATGATCTCGTGATGCTGGTGACACCGAACTATATCATTTGACGGGATAGCTTCAGTAAGCAAGTATGTGGAATTTAAAAGAAAAATGTTTAGAATAATAAAGAAATTAAATTTACTTTACGAGTGCCAGTATACCATGACTACGATGCCCATTAGACTATCCACTCAAAAACACATCTTTCGTGCCCGGTTTTTCTCTGGGACTAGGTCCTGTGTGCACCTCAGTGCGAGATCCTTTTTCCCTCACAAATGTCACCCATAGTTGTCATAATACGAACACAAACATATGAGAAGGCATCAAATGCCGCAACACTTTGGATCAGAGCCGGGCATTCCGCATGCCGCAAACAAACCCGACATAAACACACACACACACACATAAGCATGCGAGGCCAGGACTCAAGATTTCCCATTTCCATGCGCATATGTGTGTGTGTGTCACTTCAATGGGAACACGCACACAGACGCATAGCATCTTCTCTCATTCCGGGCTCAGCCATGCAAAATATGCCAGCATTATAAAACTTTAATCTACTCTAAAGAACTTGTTTATGCCTGATTCGGATATCGACAGCCCTGGAAAGCTGAATGGGGGGACTGGTGCGTGGGAAGCCGGGATATGGAACAGGACTCAAAAGGATATGGAGCGGGCTCGCTTTTTGTGACATCCAACGCACTTTGCATAGCATACATTTCAGATGCCCGTCACGAATAGTTGGAAGTCGCAAGTGCGATAAGAAATATTAACTGATTCGGTTGGCTGGCCTGCAAAGCCTGTAAATCGGGAAGAAACTCTTCATATTTGGCACTTTTATTTACCGTACAGTAAGTACATTTTTGCGAGGACCCACCTTTGGCTCGCTCAATTTGGGCTTAAGTTATTATTAAATAGGTGAAACCACTCATTTTGCACATGCAAAATTTCCCATTTGACTAACATACGGTTAGTTTTGCCTGTTTTAAAATATCATGGGATCCCAGATTTAAGCCCACTTACCACATGGAATCGCACTGCTCAAACAACACACTCTAAGCTCCGATTTTCCATGCTCGATAAAGTGCGCTAGTGGATTTGCACGCCAAACTGCTGATCGGCGCTGTATTTGCTTTTGTATATTTTCATTTCAACCGAAGCTCTGTGCGAATAGCCATGGACGCCATGGACGACATGGACTACATGGACTACATGGAGTACATGGAGTAACTTGCCGACAGTCGGAACGAGGATGGCAATGTGCAGTGGAAGTGTGTCCAAGCAAAGTAAGCTTGTTCTACTGCTGCAAAACACATCTAATGCCGTGCACAAAAGAAATACTGTGGGCCAAGCTATTCGTGAAAGCACAGAACACATGTGAGTACAAAGCAGGATGGCTGAATATAAGGATAATGCCTTGTTTTGGCATTAAAAACTCCTTTGTTAGAAGATTTGAGGTTGAATTATTTTCATCGTGTTTTATGAAGAAACATTGTTTGGCTCCGACAATTACATGTTACGTTCACAAAATCATGAAGCATTAGCCTGAAACTTGGAAACTTCCCCCTAAGTAAGTACCCACAAATTATTGTTAAACACATCTTGATTTTATTTTAGCAACATATTTGTAACTGCATTGTAAGCAATGTGGCTGTAATAATCTTACACTAAACTTAAGAATAACTCCAACCATTGGTGAAAAGCGTAAATACATCCATTCATATGGATATGCATATATAATACAATGCTATAAAATATACAAGTAATTGCTTGGACTACAGAAGAAATAAATATTTCGAATTTCTGTATCATTTTATTTGGCACAAAGGACTTCTCTACAGCTAAGGAATTTTCCGAGTTTTTGGTTTTTAAGTTGCCAGCCGTATGGGGTTAGGTTAAGGATTTTTTGCGAAAATATTTACAAGCAGAATGCAAAATGTCAAGCTTGCATTTGCATCAACTGAAAGATAAAATAAATCTGGCTGCCGAGTGAAACAGTGCTTTAAGAGCATTTTTGTTATAAGCACACAAGAATGCCAAAAGTTGCCTTGGCAGCAGATGAAAAAAGAATAACTAAACAAAAATGGTATTCCTATTTATTTGGCATCTCGCTCCGCCTCTCCGTTTGTTTTGTTTGCCTGAGTGGAAATATAAAAATTACTTCGTTTACATCCAGCAGCAAGGATACGGCAAGGATAACCGACTGGGGAGCGAGTCCAAACGGGTCACGCAACATTCTAGACAAAGTAATAACACTTGACGCACGTCTGAGTTTCCGGCTTGTGTCCGGCCGGAGAACGTATCCACACAGAGAGAAAACAGTGGTTTCTTTTGATTCGTCTGAAGTAGCATCATCACCACGCTTTGCAGTTTTATCGCAAAAAAGTCAAAGCTTGTACTAATTTTAGTCGATTCTCTTCATTAAGATATAGTATAGTATCAATTATCAACAACATGACATGTGCACAGTGAGAGGACAAAATACAACTTGGTTCTCCATTTTTCTCTGTGCAGCACCACCAAGATCTTGGAACACCCCATCTCTCCTCAGGTGGTGAAAACTAGACGAAACTCTCCTGACGTGTCAAATTGAATTTGAGCAGCGGCGACGACGACGATTTGGCCTTGGTTTTGCTGCCGGAGCTGGACATGCCACTGGAATTGGTCTGGGTTTGTGCCTCGGGCGTCTGGTTGCCACTGGAGAAGCATCCGCCTGGCACTGGAGTGGCCACCAGCAGCTGCTGTTCCTGTCCATGGGCGCCGAGCAGTTGTCGCGCCAACTGGGAGATGTCTCCGCCGTAGCTGCTGTCCAGGTGCTGCTGCTGATGCTGCTGCGGATTGGCCGGCTTGAGGGCCAGGGATTGACGCAGCAGATCCGGCAGATGCCACTGCTCCAGGAGCTGCGCTCCGAGGGTCGGCGAGTCGCTGGCCAGCCGGGTCAGAGTGTGCAGAATGGTCTTGATGGTGCGGCGCTGGGCATCGCTCTCCGCACGTGAGCCGTAGGTTTGGTAGAATTCCGTTTGGTACACGGACGTGATGAAATTTATGATGACGCCGTTGGCCAAGTGGCTGTGGCACTTCTTGTTCAGCGACATGTTGTGCAGCATCCCAACGATCTGCTCCTGTGCGGATGAAATGAAACAGAGGGCGAAAATGTTGATGAGCAAAAAATAAGCAACGCAAAGTGGTCCCTGTGTATGTACGTTTATTTCTATATGTATATTGCGGAATGAAAAATCGTGGCCAAGATTGCGAAAAAATTGCTTTGCAAATGCACAAATAAATTTTACGAGCCACGGCCCGAAGAAGCTTTCAATAAAATTGGCCAAAAAATTTGCAGGAAATCGATGCGGGGTGAAACAACCCAAGGTCAGGTTCGCTTCTGAGGCAAAAGCAATGTACATATATAGTTTGGATGTTTGGCAACACGATACTATGGGTATTTCAATAAAGCAATGCTTGATTAGCAGTTAAAATGTTAGATAGTTACTGCTTTAATGAGTACTAATGAAATGTTCAAAAAGGATGTTCTGGAATCTAGAATCTAGATACTTACATAGAGAAAGACGCTTGTGCCGCAGGTCTGCTGTTCCAGGGTGTCGATCAGCCGGAAGATGGCCTCGTTGGACATGATGGAGTAGTGGGAAGTGGCCTCCATCCGGCTCAAGTTGTTGAGGGCAGCGGCGCAGAGGAGCAGCGTTTGGTTGCAGCACTCCGGCTGCAAGAGGGCGGCCAGTCCGGCTACTAAGCTCTCCGAGCAATCCCTCAGACCCGGAACCCTGTGCTCCGATCCGTGCCAAGCGGCCGTAATCTGGGCCAGTAGCGAAACTGCCTCCCTGCGCTCGATGGGTCCTCTCTCGCCGGCAGCTTCCACCTGCAGGATGTCCCTCACAATTTCAATGCCACCGCAACTGCCCAGTTGATTAATCGCCTGAGGGGCACAGCACAAAGTGGCCAAAGCCCGGAGTGCCAAGGCCCTCACGGAGCTCTGCTTGTGATCCAGCACCACCAGGAGAAGGGTTCGCACTGCCTCGTTTTGGATGAAGGCATCGGATAACGAGGCAAATCCATCATAGTCAATGTTCATCAGAGTAGCAACCATATTTATGTTGGCCCGCAATAGGAGATCACATTGACTCTGCTCAATGCTGATCACCAGGACACGAACCAATCGCTCAAAGATCAGTCGCAGGGTGATCAGGGTGTGCCTCTTCAGGAGCTGCACATCATCCAGCAGGGATTCGAGATTGATGTAGTGCTGTCGCTCCAGCGAGTACCTCGTGTCCTTGCTCACCGTGCGAATTTGCTCCAAGTGCTGCTCATAGCGTCTCCTTTCGATCTTGGCGTCGTTGAAGAACACTCCTCGTCGCTCTAGAGTGGCGGTGAAGTCGTCCAGGTGGGACAGCAGCTGGGTGGCTCCGGCAAGGGCTTCCGGCAGAGAACTGGCCTGCAGTCCGCTGAGAACCCGCTCACTGCGCTCGAAGTGAACTTGGAGCGACAGAGCCTGCTGCTGCAGTTGTCTGACCAACTTGCAAACTGCACTGGTGGTGATGGTGTAGTTCTTGTATGCCTCCTGCGCAATCGATTTGTGCTGCAGGGTGCACATCACCTCCGGTTCGCCGGCCCAGCGCTGCTCCGACATCCAGCTGGCCACGGGTTCCGGGTGCTTCTTGCCCCTCTTCGCAATCTTTGAGCCACTTTTGGGTGTGCTGGTGCTAGCTGTGAACCGCAGGGCTCTGACTCTCAAGGGGGAAGGTTGCAGCTGGAGGGTCTCATCCTGCTCGGTGGCTCCAAACGTGACTGTTTCATTGTTGTACGGCGGTGGCGCCTCCCCAGGTAAACAGTTTCATTATTGTACGGCGGCGGTGGCGGTGCTATGACCACTTCCTCCTCCTCGCTGGCCGAAGCCTCTTCCGGTTCCGGCATGGCCTTACGCATTAGTCGCCTGCGGCGTCTTATGGCCGGACGAGGTGGTGAATCTTCCTCCGCCTCCGCCTCCCCCTCTGCCTCTGCCTCTCCATCGTCCAGTTTCATGCTGTCCAGCTGCTCGAACAGACGACTGCGACTAGCCTCCAGCTCCGCTTCCACGGCATCCTCATCCTCCGACCTCGCCTTGGGCGTAATCTGGCCGCTGGTGAAGGAAATTCGACGTGTGACACTGATCAGCGGCGAGTAGAACGACGAGTTGCCCACCCGGCGCACCACCGTTGGGGGCGTGGCCACTGAATGTACGGATGTGGGCGTGGCCGTTGGCGTTTGCTGCTTGTCGGATTGGGGCGCTGGCGGCGATAGGTGCTGTTGATGCTGCAACTGATGCGATTCCTCATTATCCGAGAAGCCCGAGTCCTGCAAATCACCCGGAGAAAAGCATGACCATTAGCGCACAGAACTCGAATTGGTTAAAGGATTTAATTAATTGCAGTTCCTCAGTTCTCTCAGTAAAACCTAAAATATATCTCATTACGAAATTGTATTCATCAAATATAATTAGATTTTCATTTGATGCATACACTTTGATAATATCTATGGCCTCCCCCACTACATTACTTTGCTACAATAAAAGGTCCATAATGTAAGACCGACTACTGGCCAAATTGAAATGGCCCAGTGGGCTCAGGGTATCAAATGGAGTACCATCGATATGCTCACCTGACTGCGCAGACTGCCGGGGCTATCGTGCTTGTGCCAGGATAGCTTGGAGCTGTTCTGCTCGTCCTCCACCTCCAGGATGCAGGACAGATTGCCCAGGGGGCCGAGGGATGCGGGCTGTCTTTGTGGGAAGTTGGATGTGCTGGATGTGCTGGTTGTGCTGCTCCCACTGCTGAAGCTCGAATAGAAACCGCCGCTGGTCAGGGAGGACTGCTCGGATCCCCACCAGACCTTGCTGTAGCTGCGCTGAAAGGACATGCCTGAAATGGAGAAACAGAGTCGGGCAATCAGTAGTGTCCATCATTTAAATAAATTGAACTCATTCGTTTAACAGGCTTAAATTCATTAAATTTAATGCAATTGCCGCACTGGGTGGCTCGACTGGGTTGGAATGGAATGGAATCGACTGGATTCATTGCCAATACACGGATACCCATTCTGACCATTCGTTCGGGTCTTTCAGGGGTCATCGCCCCCTTTTTGATGGGCGGAAAGGGGGCGGGGCACTGCACACACATGCCTGAACATTGGCTTAATATCCGTTACGAAAAAATTAAATTTCCGCCAGCCGATACAAATCATTATTTTAATCAATGAAATTTCCACCCAGCGACCTTGTGAAACCCAGTGTACTGAAACCAGTTCTCAGTGTACATACATACAATGTAGCTTTTTGGAACAATTTAAGGAGCCCCAAGTTTTGGGGGGGGGCCCATCAAAATGACATTTGGCATATGGCCCAGTGTACATTAGTGTGCAATAATTTCTAAATAATTGATGTGAATGCCCCAAATTGTGGGCATTTATGCAGATTTTACAGACCAAATCTGTTGAGTTATAGTACAGGCATTGGCATACAAAAGGGGCGGCACCACCTGCCCGATGATGTTGCTGGAAATGCAAATGATTTTTGGCAGGCGGTAGGGCGATGAGGAGGGGGAGGGTAGGGTTTTTTGGAATGAACAAAACATTTGGTGTGCGGCATTCGGGGCTCTATTATGCAAATGGAACAAACTAATTATGCTGCTAAACAATTTTCGTGTGACATTGCAAACCGAAGTCGTGTTTTATTTTGTTTAATTTCTCGTGGTTTTTGCACTTTGCAGCTTACATATTTATTATACTTTGTTGTTTTCGCCATAATTACATAATATACCATTCAACAAGGGGGAGGGGGGCTGCACCCCCCACTTGTTGGTGGCAACTGTTTGCGTTATGCATGAGTGGGAAAGTTTGTTTTTCAGTTATGCATGCCCGGTGAACTCTGACCTCTGACCTATGGGCCCCCTCACTTCGATGCACTGCCATTCGGAGCCTCAAATGGCATTTGGTCAACTGGCATGGTGACTCCTCCTTCCACTGCAGAGCAAATATTGACAAAGTGCTTGTTTCAAGTAAACAAATTGAAATAAATAAATGACGAAACACTTTTTACTCCAGCACTTTCGCACACATTAACACACTCACACTACGCCACTCACATATTTATTGAATTCATTAAGCAATTAATTAAAATTATATTCAATTAGCATAAAAGGCATGGCCATAAAAACCCACAAATATTTGCGGCCTATTTACAGTTGAATGTGCAATTTTTAATGTTTCTAACGCCTTTCATAATATTATAATTTTTCCATGCCTTTTTATTGAATTGCATATTTGCGTCCTGAGCTCATGATTTCTCATATTTAACAATTTACGTTTGTAAAAGTCGTAAAAATACAAATAGATAAATTCCTTTGAATGTTGAAAGCAAGCATTTTGCACATTTCCAACATGCTTGGTATTATTATTGTCATTTCACAACAGAGCGTCAGTATGAGTGTCCATTTTCAATTGCTTTAATTGCGCCCATAAAGCCCCATCAAGATGCCGAATTAAAGGGTACACAATTTAAAACCACTGTCCATAGGACGCGGGCTAATTAATGGAGAGCTCTGGCCTCCTCCATCCCCCTTTTGGAATCGCCTGCCCGCGGCTGAGTCCTGTGAAATCCTTTCGAATGGACAATAAATATTGCATTCGATGGCTGAAAGAGGCTTAACAATGCAGCAAGGCGATAAAAATTAACGGCACTTAATAGCAACATTGAAATCATTAAGTGATTTATGTTCAGCCACGGGCGGAGCTCCAGTAACGTCAGCGCCCGCTGGTCCCCCAAGGACTCGCGTCCTTTTGGGCAGAAATGCGAGTGCACATCGATATAAGTATTTATTCTCGTTCCTTTATTTACATGAGCATCTTAGAATACGTAAACGCACTTTATAATACAGCAACATACACAATTAGTAGACAAAAACTGAGTTCTCACACCGTCTCTTCTCCAACCCTTATTCCAATTTCGATGCAGCCATTCGCCTCTCGTGCACAACAATTTTAAAAACTAAAACAAACTTCAGCTAAGGCAACACGCAAACAACATTCAACCGAAAAGAAGCGAACTAATAATTATAATTTCGAGTAGGCAAGGGGAATACCCTAGCAGTGTGCATGTGTGTGCGAGTGGGGGGCGTGTCTGGTTGGCAGTCAATTAGCACGGGCGCCACATAAATTTCAATATCGAATACGTATTCGCTTTTCGGTTTTCGGTTTTTGTGTTTAATCAAGATAAACGAGCTCGTTTTCAGAATTTCACTTTTTGGGCGTGGGAGTGGCGCTTTCACCTTGCAGACACACATACACATTGGGCTATATACATGTTCCTGCTGCTGCTCAGCATTCCTTTCATATCCCGCCGAATCCCACTCAGAAAATCAACGCGGCAGATCGTTGAGCACAAGCGTGGACGTGTAGCTGGGCGCCTGGATGTGGGCCGTCTTGGTCGTCGTCAGCATGGTGGTGGTCGTCATGGTGGTCTTGCCGTTGGCATCTGCGTGGACCACATCCTGCGCGCCCTTCGGCGGAGAGTCCACCCCCTCCACGTATCCCACCGTCGTGACCTGAACACTCGTCTTTGTTAGCCGATGGGTGCGCAGCTTGGGCAACCGCGAGCTCAGATCCGTTCCCGTGGACTCGTCGTCGCTGTAGTCGCTGGTCAAGGCGCTTCCTGTTCGCCCGGAGCTGTCGTACGAGTATTGAGTGTGATAGGTGCTGCTGGGCTCTCCGCTGCCGCCCCTCGTGCTGCTCCCCTCCCTGAGGGCCACCTCCGTCTCGCCCCGATTGTTGTTCGACTGATTGCTGCTCCTCTGCGGCTGGAGCGAGCTAGTGGAAGCGGCGGTTATGTCCTCCTCCGAAATGTCATCAAAGGCTGGCGGCGGTGTCGACATACCCGACAACGTCATGATCGGCTGACGAACCGCACTTGTTGGTGTACTCAATGGCGGTAAACGCGATGCAGGCGAGCGCAGTTGCGTCGTCGAGGTCTTGCGCTTGGAGGGGGAATGTTTCAGTGGAAATGTGGGCGTCTTTTTGAACACCTGTTTGCCCATGGCATCCTGGAAGCGCTTGGCGTAAAATGATGGCCGGCAGACGGACACCGTGTCTCCGTTGTACAGAATGCTTTTGAATGTGTGCTCCAGCTTCTTTTCCAAGCGATACGACTGCAAAATGTCAATGATGCCGATGTACAGGATTAATCGTTCATCGTTTTCAGACCGAGCCGGGATGCCGCCGGCGGGTACGTCCTCGTCCTCCTCGAGCGGAACATCCATATCGGCCGTAATGGACTCTAGAGCAGTGGAATGAGCCACTAAGCGCTGACGATTCATACTGCGCGTTCGATTCAGAGCCGCTCCAGCCGAAGTTCCTGGTATGGAGGCGTATGAGGCCACCGTTTGGAGCTGATTCTGATCCGCTTCCGGAGCATCGTCATCCGGATTCAAGGAGGGAGGACCCTGAGCGGCGCTTTCCTTTCGCTGCAGCTTGGCTCGCGCATTCAGGATCCGCTCCTCGCGTTTCTCCTTGGCCGCCAGGTCTAGGTTGTGAATTCCTACCAGCAGCGAGTAGTCCATGATCTGAAAACTCTCCAGCACCATGCAGTCCCGCTTGATGGTGCTCATCAGCGCATTGTACTTGTCCGTCTCTAGAAATATGCCATTCGGATGGTGCTCGGCAAAGTCGAGGTCCTTGAACGTGGGACTTGCCTTCTGTCGCTCAGCCTTGGAGGCCTTACGACGGAAGGAAGATCCCTTCAGATCGTACTTGCAGTGCATCTTAATGTCCGAGGGCAACAGGTTGTTCATGGCCACCAACCGCACGTTCTTCGAGTTGTAGTGGAAGCAATACAGTCCGAAGAACTTGGGCAGCAGCGTCCGAGGGTTCTGCGATAGATTCATGTAGTAACCGGGCAGAAGTTTCTGCAGGAACTCGCACTCCTTCTTTTGCACCGTCTTTATTATGAACTCGTCGTCGGTCGTCAGGTAAAATATGGAACCAGAGGCACCAGGATTGGAAAGCTCCCTAAGGGGAGACGCACACATGGACATGAGGAAGTCATCTGGAGCGATTCCGAACAGATCCCGGAAGTAGCGAAAGGCTATGGGAGCGTAGACCTTGAAGCGGAAGTCGTTGTAGTGATGGGCAGGTGTTATGGAGGAACCATCTGGCGGAAAGGCAATCGTTTCCATTTCCCAGAAGTCGTTCATTAGCAGATCACGCTTTGGCTTACTGGCCAGGCTGCCCACCGTATGCTGGATGCCCAGCTGAATGGAGCCCATGATTTGCTTGGACTGGATCTTCTTGTAGGTCACCTCACCGCCCTCCGCCACTCTTCGGTGACCTAGTTTCTTCTCGTGCTTCCCGCCCGTGGTGGATGGATTCCGAGAAACACTGGCATCCAGCGTGGAGCTAGCGCTTCTGAGCTTCGAGGCCGGCGTTTGGTTGGCGGCTATGCTGTTCAGCTCCTGCTGCAGCAGGGATGTGGTCTCCTGACCTCCGTGCGCCATGGCGGCCTCCCTGAAGAGCTGCCGAGATGTTCCCGGTTGCAGGCTCATGGCTGGTGGGGTACTGGGCGTGGTCTCCTGCTCGGGACTTGCAGTCTGAGCCGGGGGAATCTTGGCCGGCGTGAGAAGGCTCTTCTGCTCCAGCTCCAGCTGGTTTTCCAGCGGTTCCTTCTCATCCTCCGGCTGCTCCTTTAGCCTATCCTGTTTGCCAACCGGCTCCAGTTCGAGTTCCACGCGGGTGTCCATTTCCCTCTGGGGATTTCCGCTCTCTGCGGAGGAGAAAACCACTTATTGCAGTGCCGCTCAAACAGTACAAAAGGCATTCAATTGCAGCTCGATTAATGGGCGAGTGTGTGTATGTGTGTGTGTGTGTGTGTGAGGGGTGTGTTGTGTGAGCGGATGAGTAAGTGGGCTTGAGTGGGTGAGTAATCGATTAAGCCAGAGGCAACAATTGTCACGTTCGCACACACACATCTCGCAGTAACACTACGTACAACTCTCTATGTGGCAAGTCGACACTTTGGAGCACCTGTTGCTTATCATTTGTTTACCCAAATGAAGAGCGGCTACAGCTAAAACAACAACATCCACCAGCCAGAAGGCAAAAGTAAGTGGCCCATGGTCAATTTAAAGCTGCGGACTCTAAAACTGTAAGTTCTTGGCAATAAAGATAAAATCACAATTGCGTGAAACCGTATGCAATCGCTCGAAATGGCTAAATGCACCTGAAAACTGGTAAGTAGACAGCCGAACCGTAATTTCGATTGTTTGCATATGGGAATCCCAAATAACCGGCAGACACGTTCAAATGCATAAATAAACGTACAACTGCACTGGGAAAAACTCTTAATTCGTAGTGCAATACAATACATTTCAAGCTCTGATAGCCATATTCACTATTAGGACTTCATTTCTAACAGCAGAATATGACAATCTGATAATATTATCTGTGGCTAATCTATTTCTTTTCCAAGCACTTCTCTATCCGAAGAAACAAAATATTTTCCCTCTGTGCACGAACGAATGGGAAACGTTTGCTGAAAACACAAACAATTAAGGCCGAAATCCACAAAATTATTATAGGAAAGTCATTATTTTGTGTGTGGCTTGTTGTATTTTGAAAAATGGAAAATGAAACCAAAACATGGCCATGATGGGCGTGATGGGCGTGGCATCATAAGTGGGCGGGGGGAGGCGGTGGGAGGCCATTCAGCTGGCTCGTGTGTGTTTATTTTCGTAGACTTTTAGATTGTCGCTCGGCGGATATGTCGGCGGCACCTCCTATATATCTCTTCCTCGTGTCTGTTTTTTTTTTTTTTTTTTAATATTTGTCGTACGCATGACACGCCAAATAAAAGAATAACAACAATATTCGTACGTTAACAACGGAAAGTTTTGCCAAATTCAGTGAATGGAACTAAACTAACTGAAATACTCTCGCATAAGAGGCTAGTTGCTTTATTAGCAATAACGTTGGATCTTATTTAAATGAAATGAAGAAGTCCTCCTAAAGTTAATAACTTGCCACTTGACCCTGGTGGTGGTTGTTGTTGTTGTTGTTGTTGTTGTTTCTGCTGTGGCTGCTTCTGCCTTGGGACCATTTGTTGTGAATTATGAGCGTGCAATTATAGCGCTTTGCAGTCTTTATTTGTAATTTTATTAGTGTACTTACACAGAAATGCTCGAGGGAATAGTTGTTGCTAGAGGTCAAAAACAAAAGATTTCCAGCAAGAAAAGATAATTATTTGTTCTCTCTTCCCCTCTCTCTATCAAACTGTCACTCTATCTCTTTCGCTCTCTTTATGTATTCGCTGATCTGCGCGTTTATCTGTAGCGCTCTCTCTGTCGCTCCACGGCCGTCGCAGTTGTTGTTTTTGGCGTACTTCCTCCTATTGCTTCTCCTTTTATCCAGCTCTTTCGATTTCCCTTTTCCGCTTGATAAATTGCTTTCATAATTTACAACGATATCTCAACGAATTCGAATTCTCCGTGCACACCTGGTTTATTGTGTGTGTGTGTGCGTGTGTGTTTGTGACTGAGGATGACGTCGTCGTGCGGCAATCGTGGAAATTCCTCTTCAAAGTGCCGCATTCGCATTTTCCAACTTGAATCGGCGATTGCCGCCTGCCAACAGTTAACCCGATTTTCGAACGCCTACCGCTGCAATGTATCCACTCCGCGAACTTAAAAACCAGACGTAAAATTAAATATTTCTCGGAAAGAGAAAACTGTTGATGATGAGTCGTTCGCGCAGAAGTTTTTTTTACGTTTCACGCTATCGTTTATCGTTTACGCTGGCGTTAGTGAATTATTCCGGTGCGCGGTATATTTTCGGTATTATGTTAACATTACTGTTAGTGTTACGCGATCTGGGGTCTCCGCTAAGAGCATCCAAGTTTTCCACCAGCGAGAGAGTCTTTGCTGATCAGCCACAGAAAGTACACTTGCCATAAAAACATTTAACGTCTGCTATAAAATCAGTTGCAATTCAAACTACTTGGCTTAAAACTAAGATTAGTAGTTAATAAATATTGAAGAAAAATATATAATAGAAACGGGTTTTAATACTATTTAATGCGTTAACAACTACGCCTTGTTGCATTTGAAGACGGTTTATTTAAGATTTAAAATCGAAAGACAAGCCGTGCGATTCATACTACATTTGGAAGAGAAATGTGCGGATATCTGTTCGAAATAATATTTATTTTTTTTCTCATCACTTTCCTTGCGCCGGACCAACGCCAATCTAATTAGGAACACCTACAAAGGTAAATCTCCCTGCCGACGGCGCAATTCTAATTGGATTAGTGAGCGAAGCCAGCTAAGAAGGAATTTCAGGACCCTCTGCCCTTGACCTTTCCTCTTGAATTTCCTCTGGTTCTGTGCCTCATTGCCACTTCCCCTGCCACCGCACAGCACAACACCGTTTAAATTGATTGAAAAACCGCCCCTTAATCGATATTTATATCTCTGGCCAGTCATGAGTAATTCTAATAGACGCTGCTCATTAGCAGCCAAAGGCGAAGGCGCAGGCAGAGTAATGTAAAAAATGTTTAGCTAACAATCCGGTTTCCACGAGGAGAAATAGCCGCGATGCGATGAGTCCGCCGCCTCATTACAAATGCCCCAGAGCACAACCAAGGCACAAATTGCACTTGGCTGGGTGTGTTGCATAGTGTAATAATTGAGGTACATCAAGCGCGTGGCTGGGAAAATGAATTTTCGGAGTTCGTTGTGCTTTTGCCGGCCAATTAGGCACAAAAGGCAGTCGAAATTCATATGCAAATGCCTAATAGAGTTATCAGCAAACAAGTTTGCGGCCAAGTGGAATTCTAAAGTCTGTGACAATCCGCCAATTCATTTAAAAAGAGAGACAGAATAATTTATGCAGTTCAATCTCACAAGAAACAGAAAGAAAACAACGGAACTCGTTGCCATATCGCATGAAGATATGATAATGGTTCGTTATCGAAAGCATTTCATAATAAATAAATCAAAAAAATGCAGAAAAAAAACAACAGAAAGACGAAAAAGCGGGGGAAGCGTGTTGAATAATAAATTAAAGTTCTGGCCATTTAAATGGTCTCCATAATGGGAATTGCATCGCAAAATTCAACTGAGAGCGCGAGCGAGAAAACAGAAATTACACTGAAAATGTTAATCATGATAATTAAGTTAATATGCGGGGTGGTTAAGTGTTAACTGAACTTGGCTCATTGGGGTCAGCCGAACAGCCAAACAGCCAAACAGCCGAACAACCGAACAAATTGAACACAAGGTGAAATGGGGAAAGTTGGGGAAAAGCAGTAGTGGGGTGGTGGGGGTAGACTCGTAACCCCAATCGTAACCCCACTCGTAACCCCGATTAATTAACCAAGAGTTGCGGCCAACCTGATCCAAATCGATTGGACAAAGGCCAGAGCATTGATTAATCCGGCATCCAGAATAATTATTTTAATAGTTTTGACATTTAAGCGACAAATTAAAATTGAATAAATGCAAAATAAGCGTAATAAATTTTAATTGCTTGCCACGCCCCTGCCGCCCCTTACGCCCCATCTGTGTTTCCTCTTTGCCGCCCACTGGCAGCTGTTGGTTGCATTGATTATAATGAAATTATTATTTATTTATATCGCATCTTTTCGCTATTGTATAATTAATTGGCGTCGTTCGAGTGGCAAACAATTAAATAATAAATCAGTTTTAAACAATCATTTAATTATGTAAAAACCAAATCATCGAGTTCAATGCGTTTCGCATTAAAACTGAGCAATTATTCAAGTCTCAACAGCCATAATCCGTTCAATAGAATCGGCCATTGTTGCAAAATGTCAACCTGCCACATGACGCATGACGCATGAGGAGCAGAACACAAAGAGCAGCAAATGGATTACCAATGCAATCGAAATGCTCCATTTGCGGCGTTTCCTGACATTTAATTTAGCTCTTCGATGGAAAATCAATCGGCTAAGCCAAATTAAACGTAATCCCACTCAATTGGACAATCATCATTGCCTTGGCATTTCCCATCTAACGGTAGCCACATATCGAACTAGTATTACTACAAACTATACTACACACATCCATCTAATGCCGCCGTCGTCGACACGAATTGTCAATGATATCGATCTCTTTGCCGCAACAGGTGAGTGACTTCCACACTCCAGACTCGAGACTCCAGATACCAGACTCCAGATACCAGACTCCAGATTCCAGACCCGACTGGTTTCCACGTCCAGGTAATAACACCTCTCCCGATGACCGCTGTAATGGCCGGTGTTTAGCTCGCTAATGGAGCCATCGAAACCGCAGAAACGCTCTTAAACTGGAACTAGATCAGTGAGATTATGCGCTGCTCCCTTGGTGGTTGCAATTAGGCTTGGCCAAAGTGAAATTAGCGAAATCTGGCGAGCGGCTGAATGCGGCTAAATTGAAATTGGGGTGGCGAAAGCCGACTTCTTCGAATGCATAAACTGATTGAAGTGTAAATGGTTTCTTTTGAAGCAGTATTCTTATCAAGCTGGATATATTCGGCTATACTCTTGAATCGGATACCCTTGAATCGGATAATGGAGTCTTGATAGTCTTGATCACGGGATATTATGACATTTTTAAGGGGTGTTGGATGTTATGCAATCCAACCCATTCACACCTGCCTTAAATGTGACTCTTTCCTAGCAAGCAGACTAACTCATCTATGCATACACTTCTCTTTGCCCAACCCAATTAATGTTATCCAGAGCTGGAGGATTAGTCACCAGCACCCCCAGCTCATTTCATTCTACCTGATCAGTCACCTTAGCCCACTGCCTCCCCAATTATACCTATACCTATACGAATGTATATGCTCGTATCTCCAGCAGTTATGTATCCGCACGGTATCCCCAAGCTACAAGCTCCAAGCTCCAAGCTAGCGGGTGACTCACTTGGGGGATCTACGTTATAAAGAACATTCAGAGAAACCGAGCGCGATGACGGCGGAAAGAAATTATTTTGCGGTCTGACGACCCTGGGAGGCTCCTGAGTCATAAAACGCAGCTTAGCGAGGTCCTCGAAATAAGCGAAAATACAAATAAATGGAATTTACTTCAATAAATGGGCGGGCACCTACAGTTTGAGTGTGTGAATTAAGGCGTGTGGAATTACGAGGGGCGTATGCGGTATGTTATTAAATATTTGTGTTTATTGATAAGCTTATTGGGGTCAAAGGGGGCCGTAAACAGTTATCTCCTCTGCTTCCACATTCCAAATGTGCTTTACGGTTTATTGTGGCCAAAACTTACCGCTTTCTTGTATAAACAATGCCCAGGTAATCCCAAGTTTGGCTTATGCTTTTGTTGTTGCTTTGGCCGCCACTGATGGATAGTAAAATGTGTATTTCAAGCACGTGTCATTTGATTACTTTTGGTCAACACAAAACTTGACAGTGCGTATGTAGTGGGTCACTGGGTGGGGGTGTGCTGGTGGTGTTGCACCCACAAGAAAAAGCGTAAATAGTTGAACACTGCACAACTGTAAACACAAGGCGACACTACACACTTAACGAACGTGTTTACCCGAACGATACGAAAACGATGATCGAGCGCACAAATATCTCGCGACGATCGCAGCTGCTGCGTCTGCGTCTGCGTGCTTCGACTGCTGGGAATCGAATGAGCGGCTACAGTTAGCGGCTGAAACTCAGACTCAGACACTGGGAGTGAGAGAGCAGTAAAGCCGGAGAGTCGGAGTCAAATTACCTAGGTGAGTAAGGTAGGCAGTGCTGGCAGCTTGGCTATAAAGTGGCTAAGGGTATTACATAAAAAGTAGCAATTAAATGGAAAACCTTAATTCAAAGTATTATTATGTACTATTATAAGTTGCCATTTTTTATCAGTGATCATGATAAGCTATCACTACCAAATCGAAGGAATAGCTGCATTTTCTGGCTGTTTTAATTGTAAATTTAGTTTTGACTGCTATTTTGACTACTTTTAAGAGAAGCTGTATTGTCAGCATTGTGCGCTCTCACCTTACTCTCCCTTACTCTCACTATTTGCTTAATAATAATGTGCATAATGGAGAGCATTGTTCGCTTTGTCGCCCTCGTTGTTGTAGTAGTTGGTGGTGGTTTATGCGTTTGTGTTGCTGTTTCTTATCACTCGCTCTATTCCTCTTTCTCTCCCTCTCTTGGGCCAGCTGTTCGGTAGCATTTTCAAAGGTGCGATCTCTCGCTGTCTCTTTCATCTGCTACGCATGCGCAGCTGCCTGAGATTTTGGATTTTTGATTAGGCTCGCTTGTTATTGTTGCTGTGATCTAGTGCGAATTTGGGCGCAATTTTAAGGCAGTTATCTTTTCCACCCCTTTGGAATTTCCGTTTCGAAATTTCTTTGCCGACTTACGCAAGTTTGAGCACTTTTGGGTGATAAGATTACCAGAAACTTTTAAATGTCCAGTAAATAACGCCCATTCATGAACGCTTAGGGGCCATAAATCGGAAATATGGCACAAACTCGCAATGCTACACTGAAATTATGAGCAATCGACAGCAATTAAGCAATTGAACAACTGGTGGAAACACTACTAAAGCCATAAGAGTTCGATCGCCCACCCGTTCAACGGTGAAAATAATTAAGAGGAACCCACGATGTGTTTGCTGTTTTCACTATTGCCAATTCGAGTTAATTTCAAATTGCCAAACTAACTGAAACAAGAGGCATACACATAGACGAGGGGCGGAGGAGGTAGAAAGCCAAGTAAGCAAATTAAATCCACAAACAAGTAATGAACGCTGTGCACTGAAACGAAAAACTGAATACTGTTTCGCTTGTGCAGGATCGAAATTCATAAATAAAACCATTCAATGCTGTATCTCGCTAACATGAGTATGTTACTGACACCTTTAAACAAATTTTTACAACGCGCAGCAAAAAATCAACAATAAATATCATTTTCAAATAGCTATACAAATAAATAGCATTGAAACAAAACCATTTAAATCAATAACACCATGTAAACAAAATCTGCTTCGACTAATAATGGTTTCAGTTAGAACTTTGAAAAGTACAATCACTTGTCATTTATTGCCATTTGTTTATTTTATTTGTTTGCTGACAGCTATGCCTAACTTTTTTGTTTATATGAAATGCCATGGTATATGGCATTGACCCCCAAACTTTTCAGTGTGGAGCCTCACCAAATGAGACAGTTTTGTGGAGCAAAAGGAGTTCAGAGTGCACACGAATGGAATTTTCCCCCCATTCGTTGTCAATGTAATTTGTCAGTCCAAAGACCCCGTGCGACACAAGGACTCCGATTCCAGCTACAACTCGTTGTCGTTCCATCTAGCCAGGATGCAAAAGGACCCGGATCCTACGTGCAAGATGTTTACATGGCGGCGTTGCCCTGACAAATGTGCCAAGTGTGCGGACGTGCGGCCAGGTCCCAGCTCCCAGCTCCCAGCTCCCTGCTCCCTGCTCCCAGTTTTCAGATCCAAGTTTCCAGATCCCAGCTCCTAGAGCCCAAAAACGCAGATCCCGAGTCGAGTGCAGCTAAAAAAATGTAATCAATGTATTTTTGTCACGTTAACGAAATGCACGAGCCTCGCAGCTCAGCTCAGTTCAGTTCAGCCGGCACAGCTGCCATAAAAGGGCACTGAAAGAAAGTTCTTTTTTTACCAAAGGCACCTATCTTGCGTTTCTAATTTAGTATTGAAAAACGAGAGTTGTGGCATTTATATTGACTATGTTAAGCAAAAATGCATTCTTGAATTATAGGCTTATATCTAGAGGAATTGTTTCCGAAGCTAGAACTCATAGGATTTTGATCTTTTTTCTCAGTGTGGCCTCACTTCCTTCGTCACCGCTCGACAAACATAAATTGTGTCTGTCTTTCAGTCTGTTTGTCGAGCTGCCTGAATTTGCACGGCATGACAACAAGAACAACAACAAGAACAACAGTAAGTACTAGTATGACTGCAACTACAACGGAGCTACAGATGACGGAGAAGAATGAGTCCAAATGCCGGGCAGAATGCACAAAGGATTGTCAGGGAGAAATGTCACGTCGTTTGGCAGCAATTATCCCCAGAGCCGAATGAGCATTGACTGAGCGAATGAGTCCTGCGTCTGCGAAGGATTCCGGTTGAGATTTGGGTTCTGAGACTAAGGTTGAGAATGAGCCCCGAAATCTAGACGGCAGCTGTCAGACTTTGGCGCGAGCTACAATGCAATTGCCGTACAGTGAGCACTCGCTAAGGTTGCAGCTGCTGTGATTTACCTGACCAACAGTACTGTTTCCCTTTTCGGCTTAAGGTGATGGTATAATACGAGTATTTAAATGGGTGTTTATGCTACCCATTTGTACTTAAAAGATAATGTAGACACAACTTTCTTTTAGTTAGGGACTGAGCTAAACTGTATTTATCCACACGCCAAAAAGGATATTTGCCACAGTTTCTTGAGTTATGCCTGTTCCCAGCTCAATCCCATATAGCACATCCGTACCGGTACTATACACCCCTGGAACCGCTCTCTTTTCGGTGGCAGTGATGTGTGCCTTATGCCACGACTTCCTCCCCGAAAAAGCAGAGCCCTGAGCGAAGAAAACTTAAGTGCATTTGTGCCACTGCGAGTCGCGTCGTCTGCCAGCTGTCTGCACCCCTGCATTCCTACCCCCATGTGTAATTAAGTCGAGCATTATTCGATATGCTGCACTGGTGAAATTTATGGCCACATGCATTTGCTGGCTATTTATAGACCGAACTAATGGCGCAGCGCTTCTGGAGAGCCCGGGTTCATAACCTCACCTATGCATAACTTCGTTTGCCCATAGCCGAATGTTATCGAACTGGCACAATGGATATGTAGATCGCGATACTGCTCAGTGGGCCAGTGTCGAACGAACTCTGGATTTATTTTGACAAATGGGGCTTCTATAGGTTTTTCGTGTGTGCTGTTGATGATTAATGGGGCAAACCAACTTGAGTGGCATTTAACTATCGCTGTTATCTTAGGAGTACTCAAATCGGCTCATAAAACTAGTAGATAACGTGGTCTAATTGCTGCACACAGGATTGCAGAGCCCTATGGGTGCAAGTATGCTGATAGTGCCGTCGTAACTCAGCAATGCCCTTCGTGATAGTCACCAAACGTTCAGAAGTTATGCAACTGATTAAAAAACTCGTATATACCAAAATTTAAAGCTCTAATGATAAAAAAGGTTTAAAGTTTCTACAATTTTGAAGAGAATGAGAAACAGTGAACCAAATTAAGAGATCATTTAAACGCCAAATTCTAGTACACAGAGAGTCAGCTAGCTCGACTTTCTGCGGCATATTTGCAGCATGAGTTCGAAGAGATGCTCGTAACTCTGAAAAGTAAACAATAAGCAACACACTCGGATGTCGTGAGTCACCGGCGAAGTGTTTGTGTGTCAGCGCGAAAGAGCGACGCAGATCGGCAAGTGATTAACTTCTGTATCTGACAGTCTGAAATTCACCTTTCGAAGTGCCAACTCTGCGGAAATCGTCAGTATAAGGAGCATTGGGAAATATTCGATAGCTCGGATCGAAGCGGAAACCCGACGCCTCCGCAGGCGCCTCAAGTTCCACTTGGCGCTGGCTCAGCTTTTCGCGGAGCTGCTTTCCTTATCGCCGCGTCTGTGTCATCACAAAAGCAGTAAAGAAAATAATTTAACGACAGCCAGCGAAATCGCGACTGGCAAAGAAAGATAGAAGATAGCAACAAGTCGCTGGGAGCCCGCTTGTTTACCTTGAGTTGGATGTTCGTGGCAGCGGAACCAGCAGAAACTCTAAACTTGCAGCTGCAACGCTTATCAGCTGCACAGTGCATTGACATTGTTGCACTTGCTGCTGCTGTTGCTGCTGCTGTTGCTGTTGCAGTTGCTGCGGCTCTATTGGGAGCGTGGTCAAAGGCTTTTCAAAGACTTTGCAGCAAACAAGCATTAGCTAATTCATCTGATTCAACTTCGAATGGAGGGTCTGTGGACTGGTAAATATCAAGGCGTTACTATCTTTGACTTCAAGTTATTTACTTAAACTTTGTGTTGAATGAGTAGTACTTTGTGAAGTACTTTGGATATATAAGACGGAATTTTCTAGTTGTGTGATTTCTTCGAGTTAGTGTAGGGATTTTGTTTTACGCTATTAGGTTCCGCAGGGCTGCCTAAGTGTACTTGGTTAACAGCTTAATAACCCTATTGTTTGTCCCTTAAGTTTACATTTTGTTAACAAGAGCTTTCTGTCGCACATGCCACCTTTCTCTGACTTGACCGCAGCATGTTTATCCGCTTTAGCCCACTCATTTGGCAAATTGTGGGATTACCATGGATGTCCTTGCCAGCGAGTGGGCTGCTTATTAAGTCATAGCCAATGCTGAGGGCAAAGTTCAAAGGCACTTGGCGCCCACATAAGTATGCAACGCGCTCATGTTTGTCTTGAGCGGTGGATGCATCCTGGCCGCTCGTTGTTGTTCTTGCTGCAGCTGCAGCTGCTGCGGCTGCGGCTGCCCTTGTGTGCACTCTCATAATTTACTATTTTAGTAGCTTACACGCACACATAGACAGTGGAGGAGCGGCTTTGTTGACTTTTGTTTTAACGCCTCACACACACACACACACACTGGCACTCTCAGGACGAAGGACTCGCACTCATGCACATGCTTCACTTGACGCACATTGTTGTTTAAACTGGCGCTCGGGGTAAATCACACAATTTATAAGTGTGGACCAACAGAGCGGAGCTGGCCTATCTGCAAGAACAACAATGCGGCGATGGCGCCTGCCTTATATTAACAAGCCAAAAGAATGGAAGACCGCGAAAAGTGGAAGGATATAGGCTGAGGGCGGCGGTGGGCGGTGGTTGGCGGCGGGTGGACGGAATAAAACTGTTGACAGCGCCGCAAAACAAGCGAAAAAACATTGCATAAGCTCGGGCGCACGCATCCCGAATGAGTAAGTGAGATGGCTCTGCGGCGAAAGAGATAGAGATGTTGTGGGTGCGCGACGGTGAAAGGATAAGTGGGGCTCGGGAACGGGGGGAGGCGGCGCTGGGCGGCGGCGAACACTTAACAAAGTCTGCGTTTTGTACAGTGTGTGAAATAAAGCAGAAAAGCCTAACAAATGCAAATAATTCCCAAGTGGTTATTCGTGCAGTGCATGGCAACTAAATGTAAACGGCTAACCATAAACTATTTAAATAACATTTAAAACTGGAAGCGATTTTAAATATATTTTTGGAGCCCCCACTATTTTAAAGTGTATAAATGGATTTATGCTGTGGCATATAATACCATGGCAGCGCGCGAGTTGGCGCTTTAAGAAGGCCGCCGAAAGCAAAACTCTTTTCACTTTGCCATTATGTGGCTGCTGGGCGGTGGCAAGGGGGCAGTGGGGAGATTGTGGGCGATGTCGGGTGGGTGGTTTTTTTGGGAGGGGGTCCGAGCAGAGCAGAGGTTCTGTGCAATAACATATGTTTTTGGAGGCAGCGAGGATTATGTAACAACTCGCTGCATTTGAACAATGTTTACCCCCCGAATCCCATTCCTTCTGTTGTTCCGTCCAGCAGCGAAAAGAAAAGCGGCACCAGGGGGGCTTGGGGGGCGGTATAGGGCTGGAGGGCGGGACTGGATGTGCTTGTGTGCGTGGCAAAGCCAAAATATTTGAACAATTTGCGCTGCAGATTTCTTTGGCAGCCGCAAAAGCGAAGCTAACAGCCTTCGCTTTACATGTGTGTGTGTGTATGTGTATGTTTATGAGTGTGAGTGCGAGTGTCGCATCCTTTGGCCTCTCTCTCGCTCCATCTGGCCCTCTCTGTCGCACTCACTTACTCACACACACACACACACACACGCACAGACTGCACTCGTTTAGCATCGTTAAGCTTTCCACTTTCCGCTTTTGTATGCCGGGCCACATTTTTCGTGCTAATATCGTTAAAATGTTATTACAACGTAGTTTTTGCTTTAAACTTCCCCCCCCCCCTGCCCCCTGCCCCCTTCCGTCCTGCCGCTCTCGTCCTTTCTGTTGGAAAATTATCGTTAGCTCCCCGTTCCAAGCGCCCGCCGCCCCCTGGATATTCTTTCATGTTTCTGGGCTGGATTTTCGCTACATCGTGTAAAATTAATTGAATGTAGCTGCAGCACTGAGCAACTCCAACCAGATGGCCAGAAGCGGATGTAAGCCAGGATCTGGCCAGCTAGCCAGCCAACCAGCCAGCCAGTGGGCCATGTAATTTGGATGCTCTGCTGCCAAACCAACTTAAGTGCAGCAGATCGGGAATTGTGTGTTTTCGATATAAAAAAACTGAATATCATGTTAAATATGCTTTCTTGATGAATTTCCTGTGTCTCTATTGCTCGCGTACAAGTTTTACCAAATTGTATTAATATAAACACCCTTTTTTTTTACTACTTCAATAATTATTATTTTAAATTGCCAATAAAGTCTAAATTTGAACAAAACTTGTATATACAACTACAACAGAAGCGAGGAATTGCATTTTTTTGGTAAACAGTTTATTGGTCGATTGGCCACTATATTTTTTAGTTTACACTAACCTATTAAAAGATCAAAAAGTCATTTATTACTATTTTCCAGCAGTTTAACACCGATAGAAGAATTAAAAAAAAAATGAAAATCGAATCCGATGCTGTTACCAGTAATGAAAATGTAATTTTGATTGGGTGAAAATGAATTAAAGTTGTGCACAAGTTTTTATGCCCTTTTTACATCACTTTCTACCGCGAGTCATTGCAATCAGAAAGTTATTATAGATTAAATAGGGCAAAAACTGGTTTCCCACGTTCCCTTTTATGCAGGCTGCAATAAAAATGCAATTCCCTTTTGCCGCGTTGCTCCTCGCGATGGAAAAATATGTTTGGTGCTAGCAAATAAAAATTAATGGAGAATAGGGTTTAATTTCCATACAAGACCGCCTGGCTCTGCATACCTTAAATATTTGTTTGAGGAGTTCATTTGTAACGCATTCAGCTTCGAGGGCTATAATGCCTTATCAGACGGCCCCGATTGTTTGCCCAACTCGAACTCCACCTGGCCCATCTTATCAGGCAGCTCCAAAAACCCCCCTCTTACACAATTTCATATTTTTAAGTCCGCTACATTCCCGTATGCGATTAAGGGCCCCGCTGGATGCGATGGGCTCCCCATTTGCTGTGACAAATATTGATTTATGCTTTAAGCTTTCAACATTTGCCGTGCTGCATCGCAGGGCTCTGGAGCATGCCAAATATTTGCTTAAGTACAGCAAAGGCAAGCTTATTTTTCTGCGAGCAAATGAACTAAGCTGCGTCCGGAATTGGTGGGCGTGGCAGGGGCGTTTGTTTTTCCCTCGCATTGCAAGACAAACATGGCAGCAATAAGGAGTGTTCTATGAAAATTTCGCTCCTTTCAACAGCCTTGGTCCACGGCAGGATAAATGATTTACCCAACATTTTCTGCTGCGGCGGCTCCTTCTCATATTTTTCTCCTCAGACGTAATTTAATGATGAATTTCCCTGATACACAGAAAGTCCAGTACAAGGACTCCCCTCAACAGACATTACTCAGTACTCAGGCAGTCTTGCTAAGAGTGCCTATTACTCAATCTATTAATTATCACAAAAGCCCAACATTTTTATACTTATTTTTCAATGCATGCTTGGCTTAAAGGAATGCATATTTATTTTTTATCGTGTAAGGTTTAGGCCCAAACGTGGGCGTTTGTGGGCGCGCGATTGCGTGTCTTCAGAAATTATAATCCATACACAAGGAGAGGATAAACTGGTGGCCGAGAGGCAAATGGGAAAAGGGGCTGCAGGGCGGCAGGGCGGCAGTGGTGGCTCTGCTGTTCGTGAATGCTTATTTATATATTTCCCTATCTGCGATGAAAAGTGAACTATTATTCAGTGGGCCCTGACCAAGAAGCGCTCAACTGAGACGCCAGCGGCGTGTGCCAAGACCATCTCGCCACTTCACCCCCAAGGACCAAGGACCACGTGCAACCCTTATCCTGGCACCTAGGATCCCAAGGACCCCACCCCTCCGCCTGCCATGTCCTGCGTAGGCGCTGCGAAGCGTGGCCAGACAGACGGCTGGCAGGCGTTAGGACACGCGTCCTTTTTCCCAACTACCATATACCACCGATACTGTTGTGGCCCTCTTTCTGCTCCCATTCAGGCCAGGAAAGTTTTCCGGTTGTAGGCTTCCTGTCCCAAGGAAATTATGGCCAGCACAACAGCTGCAGATCCTCACGTCGGTCGTCCGAAGAAATCATTAAATTTAAATTTTTTTGTAATATTCCTGATGTATGATGTTGTAGAATTCCAAAAAGATTAAGCAATGTTCTAAGGCTGAAGCTCAATACTCAACTCATAACTCAACTTACTTATTCAGATTTTGAAGTAGCATACCTCTAAATGTTTCTGGTGCAATTCTCTAAGAATCTCTATTCAAATTTAGAAATCAATTTTTTTTTAATTTTTTTGTTATTTTTCTGATGTATTATGTGTAGAAATCCAAAAATTTCAGAAATGTCCTGATAATGAAGTTCTAAACTCCATAACTCAACTTTTCCTAATAGGAGTTTGAAGTGGCATACCTCTAAATGTTTCTGGCGCAATTCTCTAAAAATCTGCATTCAAATTTAGAAATCAATTTTTTTTTTTAATTTTTTGTAATTTTTCTGATGTAGAAATTCAAAAAAGTTAAGAAATATCCTAAGGCTGAAGCTCTAAACTCCAAAACGAAACTTATCCTAATCGGATTTTTAAGTGGCATACCTCTAAATGTTTCTGGCGCAACTCTCTGAAAATCTGCATTCAAATTTAAATTTAAAAAAAATTTTTTTTTAATTTTTCTGATGTAGAAATCCAAAAAGATTAGGAAATAAGTTTTCTGATGTATGATGTTGTAGAATTCCAAAAAGATTAAGAAATGTCCTAAGGCTGAAGTTCTATACTCCATGAATACTTATTAAACAATGTTCAATTATCAAACAAACTTCGTTTTATTGTACAGCATTTCCAGTTCCTCATTGATATTCTTACATTTTTGCAAATCTTTTCCTTGGCTTATCTAATCCAGGATGTGAACGCGTATTAGATACTTGGGGATGCACCTTTTCCATTCAAAATCTTATCAAGTCTACTTTTGTCACAGCAACACACAAAGTGTACACGAATTATCGATTCTATTGTGTGAGGATAAGTTTCGTGTTTATCTTTTGGGGCCCGCAGCTTTCGCATCGAATCCGATTGTAATACAAGTATTATGTGTTTTTGCCGTTTTCGGGGATTTTCAAGAGCCTTGGAAAAGCCCTCAACTTCCGAGCCAGCATCTTTCACTGGCTCCCCCTATATGCACAGAAAACTTTTTAGCAATGACAAGTAAAAATGTTGCAACATTTCGCAAATATAGCGCTTCACTAAAGCACCACAAAATTAACCATCTGTAATATACAATTCTTTATTGATATAATATTGCAAAAACTACCATTTCCGCCTTTTCTTACTGTGTGGGGGGTATTTTTCACACATCCTCTGCCATCAATCAAAACTGCGTGAAATCAAGAATTTATGCCTCATTGGCAGCCGGGGCACGCTCGAGCGCATTGAGCAGATAAAGGCAGCAGCCGCCGCAGGTCGACACCGGAATATCGCATAAGAATGCTCCACAAAGGGCGGCTAATGTATGCGCAGTGTGGGCGTGGCAGGGGCAGGGGCTGGGGCTGGGGCAGGGGCAGAGGTATAGGCAACCGCAAGGCACAAAAGCACACATTTTATTAACCGACAAACACGGGCGAGATGTCCCTGACCAGCGGCAGGACGACACAACCCACACTTGGGCCACTCGGACTTTGGGGAATCCTGCCCGGTGAGCGACCACAACTCAGATGCACGTGTGGGCCCATCGCCGGGATGTGGGCGGTGAGCGGTGGGTGGTGGGTGGCGGGTGCTTGAGTGGCTCATGGGGGCGGGGCATAAGAATTGCATGGACCCGAAGTTGATTTGAATGTGGCCCCTGAGTCGGACCTCCGAGCTGTGTTAACTTAGTTAAATATTACCCCGCCGCAGAGCATTTGCAATGCATCCACCCATATCCCGAGCACACCTACTGTGGTTTTTCTAGGCGCTTTTGCACGTGTCAGGGCAACTTCAGTGGTGTGGAATTTTGGTGTATGTAAACACCTTTTAGGACAGCTTTAAGGCATTAAGGTTGCTTTTAGGAGTACTCTAAGAATGGAACTGCATTTTCATAAACACAGTCAAGCTCTTTTCCGTTGATCAGTCGTAACTGTTCCGAAATTCATTGTTATCACACCATCCAATCAACATGATAAAAAACAAGTTTTTAATTTCATTTGCAGCGCAGTAAGGGCGTGTGCCTGTAGATTTCCCAACTCCCATAGTCCAGGTGCACAGTGAGTGGCATCGAAAGTAACGGCCCTTTGCCCAACTGCTGTGTGCCACCAATAGTTGCCACCACTATGAGCTGGGCAAACATTTCAACCCTCCGAGGAGGCGAAATCAACGCACGGCAGATGTGCGAGAGTTCGGCGATCGAGGCACAGGACATGTTCCGTGGCGCAGGACATATGCGGGATATCCCGTGAGCGTGGCTCGCCCTTCTGTAGATCCACCCTGGCCAGCCAACACCGAAAATGTTTGCTTGATTACCAGCCAGCAAAATGGAAAGGGAAGAAACTTATCTAAATTCCGAGCTCGGTCGGATGGAGTGGGTTGTGAGCGGGCTGGTATTGTTGCACTTTCTGTACAGTTGTTGTTTGTTATGTGGTTGCTACTGTTTGCATATTTCCATATGCTGCACGTTTCCTTGATGAAAATTTAAAACATAGATTTCAGCTTTTTGTTTCATGGCACTGTTTGCCAAGTGCAAAAGGCAAATAAAATGTGCAGCATATTACAATGTACATTTTTGCCATGTTTACCTGATGGTTAAATGCACTCGCCACTGCGGTTGCAGTTGCCTAACAATTGTCATTGAAATATTTGCTACCTTTAAATGGCGAAAATTTGTCTGCTTTCTCTCGCATGCGGCAGTGCACAGCAGAGAAAAACAATTTTCAATTCAACACCACTTCCTTATGTCAACTGATAGATTTAGCCAAGCTAATCTTTTTTCCACTTCTTAAATTAGGAAATGGGATACACAGCTGGAGTCCTCCACTTAATTTATGTAAATCGTTTATGTTCTAGTTACGTGTGGTTTGTGGAATTCCAGAAGAGCCGAATCCTTCGAAATCAGGAAACGAAAGAGGCTTAGAAGACAGCGATGCTAACCTCGTTTCCTTTATCCCCTAAGCGGAAATAGTTAAGCAACTCACTTGCCCTTAGCGCGTCCATTCACTTACCCATTCATTCACTCACCGACTTACTCTTGCCTTGATTCATTCAGTTATTCGTTGGTCATGCAAATCCCTGGCACACAAATTTACACCTTGGGTGCAGTTTGCAAAGCCCGGGATAATCCGCATTAGTTGCAGGATGCAGACGGCCACAGACTCGGATTCGGACTCGGACTCGGACTCCGACTCGGAATGAGACCGGACCAGGAGGCCAAAATCCACCCGATGCGATCCGATCCGACAGGACCATGTGGCTATAGGGCTTAGTTTCCCCGCCGCCCCTAACTGGTCCTACTACGCTATTTCTGTAACTCGTGTGGAAGGGGCAAAGGCAAATTGAATCGTGTTTTGTCGAGCATTTCATTTCGGAATTTGTCAAATGTCGAAAATGTGCAGACTGGCTTCGATTCCAAAAGTCCTAAAAACCCCAAACAGAAACAGAAACCAATAAAATATGTATGTTTTGTCCATCACCCCACTGCCCACTGCCCACTGCCCACTGCCCACTGCCCCATGCATATTGCAATTTTAATTTTTCAATTCATTTTATGTTGAATATCTGACCGAGTCGATGTTTTTACGCCCCTGCAACTGGAGTCGCAGCCGCAGGGGTGCCACAAATAACAAATTGCTTGTCATTGGCATTGCCAATGGGACCCACTATCTGCCCCTATACACCTGCAGAGTCCAAGTCCCAGACCCGTTCCTTGAAAGCCTTTTAGACAGGGCTTTTACAATTTGAATCTCGATTGGAATTCATTGAGTTGCCGACATTAGTTGGCCAGCAGCCTCTAAGCAAGCACAGTGGATTGATGTTGAGGATACAGTATTTTGCTTTTAAAAATAACCAATCTAGAAAATGCACACAAATATAAAATGCTTTTAAAGTTTGAATATTAAGGAAGCCATTGCGTGATTTTAAGTCAACCGAAACACTTGAAAACATGTGATAACTATTTTTATTGAGCTTTAATTTCGAGCTGACTTACGAGGGCCAGGACCTTTCGCCTCTGCAGCTTATCATTGGGTGTTTTTGGCAGACTGTCGATGAAATACACACCTCCCCGAATATGGTAGGCTCCGCTCAAGTTGCGTTCTACAATGCTTCGGATGTGATCCGCCGTAAGACGCTCCCCCTCCGGACTTTTGGTACGGACCACGGCGCAGGCAGTGAGATTGGTAGACACTTCGTCGGGTATGCCGAAGACACAGGCTTCACTCACGCCGGGCAACCTCAGGATGAACTCCTCGATCTGCTCGGGATAGATCTGGAAGTTGTTGAACTTGAAGACATCCGTATCACGGGTCTGGATGTACAGGTAGCCCTCGCTGTCAAGGTAGCCGATGTCCCCCGTACGGAACCACATTCCGTCGGAGCTGAGGGCTCTCCTCGTGGCCTCCGGGTTTCGGTAGTAACCCTCCCACTTGAAACGCAGACGGGCGTAGATGATGCCCACTTCATTGATGCCGAGTGGCATCTTCAGTTTGTCCAGCACCCTCAGCTCCACATTTCGCATGACCTTGCCCTCGCAACCCACTGGTCCACCCACATTTTTGGTCAGTCCTCCCATCTCAGACAGGCCGTAGCCCACGACGAATCTCTGGTTACCAATCAACTCGTACATTCTGCGCGACACCGCCTTACACACTTTGGATCCAGCTCCAATCAGAACCCGAATGGACTGGAGCTGGGCCCTCAGTTCCATCACATCACTGTCATGTTTGGAGAGCAGTGCAATCTGATGGGAGGCCAGGAACAGGAAGGTCACCTTGTGACTGGCCACCAGCTGGAGGAGGTACTCCACACTGTATGGCCGACTAGTGATTATCCGACGACAGCCGTTGAGGAGTGAGGCCAGAAGAATTATGGTTCCCGATATCCAGTAGAGGGGACTGAACGACAGCAGCACGCTATCCCTGGTGTAGGTGTTCGGACTGTAATGAGAATATCGTAATCGGATCACCATTTAAGTGGGGCCATAAAGATATGACAAAAAACATTCGAAATCATGGATAATGCTTTGCTTGAGGGTGGTAAATGAATGAATACATACTTTTTGCAATTACAGAGCAAACTGCGATGGGATCGGGTTACGCCTTTTGGCATTCCCGTAGTTCCCGAGGAGCACACAATGAATGCGGTGTGATCGCCATGTAGTTTTGGACAAGGTACGTACCTAAAATAAGGAATATGAATTAGAATTGATGTAGTGCATCACGAAATACACAGAAACTTACGCGGCTGCTGTAATGCAATCATCATCATTTAGCAGCACGCTTATATCCAGCACTCCCTCTAATTTTCCATTGACCAGATAAATCCTGGCTGGATTTCTTAGTTTCCCATTGACCGACCTTATAACATGGTAATTCTCTATATCGCAAAAGATTAACTTAGGCTCGGTAATGTCATACATGTATTTGACAGTCTCTGCAAAGAAATTGAAGAACATGAATACATCACGATAATACAAGTACATTCCATCGACTTTGGGAGCCCATTGGCCTTACCTTCAGTAAACTCCGGATGCAGTGGATTGATGGGGACGCCACGGAGCAGTGCCGCAATTATCACACTGGTTAGATACGTGGAGTTATTGGCCGATATTCCAACGACATCGCCCCTCCGTAGTCCCAATCTCTTGAAGGCCTGTGCGATGCGGGCACTCAGCTGAGCCAGCTGGGCACCGGTGAGCTCCTGACCCGTGGTATCGCAGGTTTGAATCACCTGATCGGCGTTGATCTGCAGCACGCGCATGATGACCTCGCCCAGGGTCATCTCCGGACCGTAGAAGTCCTTGCCACGCGGTCCGAACCAAGTCCGCGAAGCGGCATCGTAGTGCACCTCACAGCTCATAGTGCTTTCCAACGGCTGGCGATCGAATAAGTGGTTTATTGCGCCTCATTTGGGTTTTATATGGCTCCGGGAGTACGGAAAACAAAGTAGAGCTGCTAATTAGTCGGACACGGCCAGACATCGATGCTTGTCGCCAGTGTCAACTAAAATAGATGCTGATTTACTCATTGGCATCTCGGACCCGCTTCAGTATCCCGCTAATCAAAGCCAGCAGAAACTTTTTAATTTCTTTGACAGTTCTTCTGATGATTCACTGTGTTTATATTTATGAAACACGATTACAAGCCACTGATGTATGTTTAGCATAAATCTTATCTCACAGATGGGTGGTTGCCTCACTCAACTGCGACCAGATTTTCCTGCGCTGCACCTTACTGTTCTGCGTCTTTGGCAGAGTGTCCACAAAGAAGACTCCTCCGCGAATGTGGAAGGCATCGCTCAGATGTTGCGCCACAACTCCCTTGACATCCGCCTCGGTGAGCTGACCACCCAGCTCGTTCTCATCCCGGACCACGGCGCAGGCTGTGAGATTGGTGGACACCTCGTCGGGTATGCCGAAGACAGCCACTTCATGGACTCCGGGCAGATGGAGGATAACGTTCTCGATCTGCTTGGGATAAATGGGGAAGTGATTGTACTTGAAGACATCGGTGTCACGGGACTGGTAGTGCAGGCATCCCTCATCGTCAAAGTATCCATGATCGCCGGTGAGCAGCCACTTTCCATCAGGCGTGACGGTCACCTGGGTCTCCTGCGGATTGTGATAGTAGCCGCCCCAGCGAAGGTTGAGCCTCACCAGGATCTGGCCCGTCTGGTTGGGGCCCAAGGACTGGCCGTGTGGGTCCACCAGACGCACCTGGACATTGCGCAGCAGCTTGCCCTCACTGCCCAGTGGACCTCCCACGTTCTTGGAGATTCCTCCGGTCTCGGTGAGACCGTAGAGCACGGAAAATCTGTTCGCACCCAGTAGCTCATACAATTGCCGCCAGATGGCCAGCGGAACCTTTGAGCCACTGCACACGAAGGACTGGACGGACTGCATCTTGGCTGCCAGCTCCTGTCTCTCCGGGCTCTTGGACAGCAGAGCCATGTGGTGGGGCACTGTGAGCACGAAGCTAACCTGGTGCCGTTCTACGAGGTCTGCAAAATACTCCACGCTGAAAGGGCGATTGGTGATGATCCTGCGACATCCATTGACCAGCGAAGCGAGCAGGGTGAAGATGCAGCTGATCCAATAGAGCGGACTGATGCAGAACAGAACTGTATCCGAGGTGAAGAGCTGGGGGCTGTTCAATATCCATTAGGGGTCATAGTTTTGAAATGGCATTGCCACATTCTACTCACATTTTGGCACTGTTCAGCAAACTGCGATGCGAACGGGTTACGCCCTTTGGCAAACCGGTTACACCCGAGGAGGTGATGATGAAGGCCGTATCATCGCCACTCAAATGCGGGCAGGCAAAGCTGCAGGATCAGAACTGGCTTGAGGGTTCTTATTTTGAACTTCAGGTTTAAGATCTACCTACAGGGTTTTCTCATCGTATCCAGTACAGCCATCTGCGAGCAGATCCTGAATGTTACGCACTCCGGGCAGAGTTCCGGTGAGCAGATAATCTCCGTCTTGAACTTGATGCTGCTTTTGACCGCGCTCAAGGTCTGGTAGTTGTCCAGGTCACAGAAGATCACCTTGGGCTTCGTGATCTCGAACATGTAGGCCGTGGTTTCTGGGTACAAATTGAACATTTCACAAGTTATATAATTATATATCTGGTTTCAACTACCGGCATCAAAGTCCGGATGCAGTGGGTTGATGGGTGTTCCATTCAGCAGAGCCGCAATGACCACTTCAGTTAGATAGGTGGTGTTCTTGGCCGAAATGCCGACCACATCGCCGCGTTGCAGCTTCAATCGTTGAAAGGCGTGGGCCAACCGACGACTCTGCTCCAGCAATTGACCACCAGTAAGCTCCTCGCCCGTGGGATCATACACCTGCATCACCTTATCCGAGTAGAGACGCAGAATGATCAGTGCCACTTCGCCCAGGCTCATATCCGGGCCGTAATACTCCTTGTCCTTTGGCCCAGACCATATCTTTCGAAGCTGTCGTACTTGGTGGCCGCCATTTGGCTTTCTCTGGGTTCTGGATTCCTTTTAGCCGCTCGATTGGACAAAACCAACTTCCGTACACATCAACTGAGTTTCGGCGAGAGTGGCCCGGCCTATATATACAGTCGGCACTCGGGAGGTGCTAGAACTAGATGTTCGATCTGCTAATTAGTTCAACACGTTCTCCATACCCACATGCACATGCCCTCTGCCCACATCTATGGGCAGCGCTTTTAATGAACTTTGGCGACGGCTGGCGCTGTCAAATTATCAGGTGAGTTTGGCGCAACTCATTGGGCCAGATTTGCTGAGACTGGTCTAAAAAGGATGTCTTAGGCCGACATTGCAGCTTAGAAAAACGGATTTGCAAGTTGATTCGAGTAGATGCGGCCTAATATCCTGAATAAGTTGTTACTCTTAGGAAATAGTGAGGATCCTTAGTCTCCAGATTCGTTCGATTTCAGATGGTTTCTAACCACTGTGCCAGTTGGGTCCCAGTGCATGGCAGTTGCACGGCAATTGCATAATTTCCACGACTAAGCACGGCTTGAGCTCCGTTCACTTTTGCCCATCTCTGCTCCCTGACTGCTCCTGCTATTTCCAATATCCTTGCCGTTTCTCTGCGGTTGTCTCCACGTGCCACGATTCCTGCTCCTTGTTGCGTCTATCCGTCTGGTCACGAGGATATATACGCATCGCAGCCGTACTCGTATAACTGCCATGTGCAACCGCAGAGAGATAGAGTCGCATCCTTGATGGGCACACGCTTCATTTGCGTGCTTAGTTGGGGAATCAAGCGTATGGCTGCAGGACAAGTGGGCGGGATGGCGGTGATGGGCGGCACTTAACATGCAAGGTGCATCCACCTGGATGGGTGGTGGGTGGTGGCTTAAACTTCGATTCGTGGCCGGGACTAAAAGTTTCCCAACATCGGCGGACGGAAGTTCCGGGGCGGTGGAGATAGTTCGCCGGGCTGAGTGAAAAACTCGGATTTCGCCTGCCGCAGCTGGATTCATTGATTTCACTTAAACTCTTGTGATTCAAGAATAAACTAAATTAATTACACGGCCGGCAGAAATGTGCAACAAAACCAGCGTTAGCTGAAGAGGTGCAAAAGTTTTTTATGGCCTTTTCATGACCTAAACTCGTCTTGGGAGCAAAACAGGGCTATTCTGCTGCAAGCAACTTGGTCCACATTTAACTAACTTCAAATCTCGGCAATTAACTGAAAGTCACCAGCCGGGGAGCTGGAGACTTGGCAAATGTAATCAGGCCCAACATTATAATTAACCGCAAAATGCAGTTACGACTTTTCTTTTTTTTACCATCCACTCCCCCAACAAGCTAGAGACTCCATTCCGCTGGCCGTCTATTAAAACTTTTACGACAAGTAGGCGAAAAAAAATTACTTAATTAAAATGATTGACTAAACAGAAAAGTTTGTGCGAAATCATTTTTGCTTTTTTTCCTCCGCCAACATCATCCGCAACTAGCTGGGCATACTTTTCCGGAACAATAGTTTCTTCCGGTTGTGGTGTGCTCTATATATACGTACGTACGTACAGCTCGCCATCCCGCTCGCACAGTAGCCCTTGCTCTTTTGCGCTTATTTATTGTTTGCCGTTTGCCCGGAGGCTGAGAAATTTTTTCTGTAGGAAATGTTTGGAGTGGAGGTCTCCGCGCAAAAACCTTAGAGATGCGACAGCAGCTTGTTGTTCATCTAACAAATTAACGAACGCCTCGAGTGTTGTTGCGTGCTATCTCCCTCTCTTTCGCCGGACAACTCCCCATCTCTTTCTATTCCCTTTTGACTGGGGCAGAAAACTTTGAAGTGTTAATGAATTGAGCGGGATGGCGAGATGGGTGGGTAAAAAAAGGGGGCTCTTTTGGCCAGAGTAATGACCGTTGGTCGCTTTTGTGGTCGATTTTCTGGTAATTGAAATTATGATTTAATTTAATTTACCGCAAAAGTGTTGACAGTTAGATAAGAATCAAGAGTAAAAGTTGAGAAAAAGGACAAAAAGAAATAACCTGAAAGGAAGTAAAATTGATATCCTTCAGAGTAAGAACATCATTAAAATCATTTAGTCAACGCATCAAGTAAAAGGTAAATATATGTTACTCAAAGCTACAAAATAAAAAAAATCTAAGTAATTGAATTATTACAGACTTAGTTATCATTTAAGTGTTTTAAACGTCTTACCTTTAAACTCACGACTCGAACTTTATTAAGCATGTAATGAAATTAATTATCTCAAAATCCCTTTTAGCCTCGATGTATGCAAATTATAATGAAGGTGGTAATCGGCAGTACAGCTGATTCGAGGACAGGCTGAATAATTCAAATGGAATTATGCAACGTGGCATTTAATAATTCACAAGTGAGAGATGTGTTTTAGGCGTCATTACAAATCGTTACAGCACTAATAATCCGTCCAAATGACTCATTAACAATTAATTAGAGCGCCTTATAGATGCTCTCAAGTGTTTTTGTCTTCCCACATGTACGCACACTCACACTTGTCCATAGACAAACACACACACCCATATGCATAATGAATGTCCTGGAAAACGGAGGTCCCATTTTACTGCACTTTCCAAGTCGCTTGCATGTGATTGTGTATGTGTGTGTGTGCTGGCCACAAAACCAATTACACACTCGATTCGAAAGCGTTTCGCTGTGGACCCAAATCGGTGTAAGGAGCAAGGGGCGGGAGGCGTGGCGGCGTGGCGGGCCAACACTTAACCCTGAGGAAACTACGCATCTGTTTAATGGAGTCAGCCGGGTGAAAAGGACTCTCCATCCAAACTGCATGTGCGTGATGGGCAAGGACTCGGTCCCCCAAGTCACATAAAGAGCATTTAATTTAAGCGTTGTTCTAATGTCTTTTATGGCAATAGAAGAAACTCCTACTTATGTATTTTAGATGGGGTTTTAACCCGCTAATTCTTATTTGATTCTATAAATCCCAAAAGAAAATGTTCTTGGATGCTAGACTAGCTCTAAGGCTGCCCTTCTTAACAGTCATTCATGTTTTATTCCACTTCACAGTTGACTGTTTCCCAGAGTTCATTAAAGGATTGAAGTTTTATATAGTAGCTATCTAGCCATTTATTTTAGAACCCCATATGTGTTTAGTTGGATGCAGCACCACTTACCTGCTATAAAACAGGATGTGCTTATCACAAGTGAGACCATTATAGACAATTATAGTTTATCGCAGTCTTTTATTGTTCCCCACGATGCTCGCCACGTGCATTTTAATTTCACTTCCCAGAGCACTCAGAAACTGGTGTTAACTACTGATTTCTCACTCGCTTTAACGCCTCAGCCAGCCCATTGTGCGATTTGCACATGCTCACCGCTGCCTCAGCCACGGAAAATGAGTTGCCAAAAATTTTAATTAGAAAATTCGCACATATGCACCTAATGTGCCCGTTAATGTCGGCCTCCGACGGAAGTTAGCAGCGCAGCCAAACGAGGATGGGAAATTACCACTTCCGATTAGACTCCTGCCCAGGACCAACGTGCGATTGTTGCCCGGCAACCGTGCCACCTGGTCCATCGACAAAAGCCATTCACAGTTGTCGCCGCTTTTTGAATTGCAGCGCGGAGGCGCCTCTTTATGCGAACAGCAGTGTCCACAATTCTAGAAGCAGGCGCAATTGGCACTTTTCCTACCTGATCCACCTGTTGAAAGCTTACAGATATAGCCAAGTGTTAGTATCTGCAATTTTCAAGTTCAAGGTAGGAAAGCACAAAATAACTTCTGACACATTGAACGTGGCTGTTCACCTGCGTAGGTGTGTGCACGTGTCCCTGAAGCCACTTAAAATGTTCATTTTGGCTGATTTTCTTTGTTTTTAGCAGCTCGGCAGGCTGTGTATGCCACTGCCAATTGATGGCTCATAATTGCTCATTAGCCCAACAAAAGGACGGCGAACAATTGCATTTTAATTACCGCGCACTTGAATTGAAACCAAATGGCTAATAGGAGAAGTTCCATAACATTTAAAAGCCCAACATTTCTGTCATACCTTTGAAGGTATTCTTTGGTTTTATTCAATTTGCATCTTTAGGTCAGTTTTGTGGATATCTTTGACTCGTTCCGGACCAATTGAGCTGACAACGAAAACAGTTTGCCGGCTATTTAAGCAGACAGACAGGCGAGCAAAACAATACTTTAATTTACTTGCAGTTGGTTTTTTCCTCGAACTTTCTGCATTCCCGTTGGCTTTTTCATTCCTGTCTGTGCAGCACATAAACCATAATAAAAGCAAATACAGCAAAAGCAGGAAGGCTCCTTTACACATACAAACACACACAAGAAAAAAAAAATTAATTTTCCGCAAACTAAAACCTTAGAAAATTTATGCTCCGCCTGCATAAACAAAAGCACATAACGAAAAGCGGAGAGCAAAAAACAAAATACAAGGCAACAATTCAATTCATTGGCAGCACAAGATGCAGACATGGACGTGGTCAAAACGCACTGCTGACCAGAGGACAAACTTTTTGCAGGCAGTAGAATACGAGGAAGCGGAAGAGAACTCAGCAGCACAAGGAAGAGTCCTGCTGGCCAGGAGCAATTCCTGCGTCCTGAAGACGACGTTGCAGCTAACCGCAGGCATTCAATTCAACTAGAAAATACAACTTGCTCCTACTGCTGATGCTGCTGCGTTTTTATTAGCCCAGACACAATGCAAAAAGCCTCTGACTGCCAGGACCTGCGTATAAATAATGAATACAGAGCAACACAGAGCAACGCAGAGCAACTCAGAGCAACTCGGCTGGCAACATCCTTACGCAGCATTAACAGCCAAAGAAAAATACTGCGAAAGTAATTCTGCCAGATGAAAAAAGGAGCGTAGCAAACAGGAAGCAGTGACTTGCCTCGGGTCGAATCTGTTTGTATCCTGACTGAACAACTTGCGTGTATTTCCCAGATAAAGTATATAATTATACTTAATTATATCCCAATACAGCAACGCATAGATCAACTTCAACGCCTTTGCAGAATCAAATTGCTAAATTCAAATTATTTTATTCAATTACATACAATTTTCCAAAATGAATATTTACTTCTCACTGCGTTTTCACTCTCAACATGTCAAATGTCACAACTACTACCCTTTCAGCACTCCCCTGGTTTTGAGTTTCCAGGGTAGTGCGATGAAAAAAAAACGCATTTAAAGTTGCCAAAGCAATTGGAGCAGAGCTCAAAAGTTTTTACTACTACGGCTGTCAGTGGGTTAAGTGCACACCACAAAATAGCCAGGTCCTGCCACATCCTCCCACATGCACCGCCAATGCACATAGTCATGCAGCAAATTCGATCCATTGGAACCATCATTAATCAGGCAGTGCAACTAAGGAAATTCTTATCCGAAACTGAAAGACATGAAAGACATGGCTGGCCATCCATACTCTTCATTAGGGCTCCTTTTTCTTGGCATTGCAAATTATGCAGTGTTTTCCAACGAAATTTAAGGCAAATGTTGATCTAAATTGAAATTCTAATTTGAGAATCAGTGAAAAAGTCGGCACTTTTATAAGAAAAGAAAACTTTGTTGCTCCGTCCCTTTCCGCTCTAAGAAATGTGCCTCTTCGCCGGATACCCGATATGCCATAGACCTTTTGCCACATCTGAATACCCGTGCTGACTATTGTCCTTGAAATAGGAAACACGCCGCCTCCTTGAAATACCTGTTTTTTTAACGTTTTTAAGCGTTTGATGGGTTGCCAAGCCAGCGAGGTTGGCTTGTGGAGTTTGCCGGACGGAAAGCGAGTGGGTGAATGTGTCACAGTCGCGTGGCCCAGGGTGTCCTTGTCGCTATTACGTCCTTGCGTGAGTCGCATGTGCGCCATGTCCTTGCGCCCGCCAACGAGTTATGGCTTACTCCCACCTGACCCACCTGGCCCACCACCCACCTGCAAATCCCCACATATCCTTCGCATCGTCTGAGTGGATGGGGGTGTGTGGGTGGTGCAATTTATTTTGCGCTCTACTGCTCGACGACGACTGCGTTCTACTCCTGATGTAATTAGCGAAGTTTACCGTTGTGTATTTTTATAATACTATTTCCCCGGTTCAATCCCCGTCCTGGGTTAACAAATTGAGCGCTCGAAGGAGGATTTACTTTCATTAGCGTTTGATTAACGCTACCCATTCCGCTCGCAGCTATAACTCAACCCCCAACCAGCCCTCAGGATATATGAATATGCAGGTGTAGTGCTGGCTAAGCTTTTGATTTCTTTTTCCAAGGAGGGTATAACCATTTCAGGTGAAAGGTGGAACACAGGTGGAAATTTTTGAAAAATTCAAATTAATTCTGAAGCTTAATTGCCCGTTACTAAACACTGTCATTGCGTTATTTAAAGTTACACGGGTACCATATCCGTATGCACGAGTAATAGCCATTAAGCTACACAGGATCACTGACGTTGTTCTTAACAAATAAAATAGAAATAAAAATAAAATGGATGCAATAAAGTGGACGGATATAACTAAGAGATATCACCTAGGAAATCCACTGCCCAACACTGTTGGTTGCCTTTCTGGCCCTGGTAGTGAGTGGAAAATTGTATGTCAATTGAATGGCCAGAAATCACTGTTTAAATTTGCATGCATTTGCAAGGGCAATCGGGCGAAAGGACAAAGGACGCAGGACGCAGGACACGCGACACTGGAGAAGGGGAAGCCGGTCAGCGGTACAACAAAGATCGGCAAACGGTCCACTATGGGAACCGGTAACTGCAGTGGCAGCAACGGCAACGGTTAACGCGCAGTTGCCGCATGCATAAAACATAAGGATAACGACACACAGACACACAATCGCAATCACAGACAAAGACAGAGACAGAGGCAGAGGCAGAGGCAGAGACAAAGACAGAGACAGAGACAAGTTGCAGATACGGTGCAGGACCTGCCGGAGGCATTGTATAATTAAAATTGCATTCAGATGCAAATGCAAATGCGAGTGTAAGCTACAAAAGCGTAAGGCGAGCACTCGCAGATTAGACAACTTCCTCGTCCTGGCCGCTCCATTCATGCCACACCATCCAGGATCCCCGACTCACAGCCAAGTCCAGCACTGGGTTTTGGCAATCCTATTAGCCGTGCGTAGGCCTCGTTCAATAGGCCATGAGGAACACATTAGGGCCGGGGATTTACACGTACTTTGTCCAGTTAAGGCCAGCTAGGTCCTGGCTGTTTGTGCGGCTGTTCGGGTGGAAAACAACGCACATCCTGTGTACTGGCTACCTGATGAACTTCCGCCTCCTTGCCTAATGTTTGCCTCCTCATTGCCAGTGCAGTTCCAGCCGCTCGAATGCTTTGCATGCCTTCTGATATATTTCAATATGCGGAATAACTTCAAGCGGGCATATCGAAATGCTTTCCCATCCCATTCAAATCCCTGGCTAAGCGGCACATGCCAGGCATTTGAATGAATATCCATTGATGCTGGGCATATTTTCCGAGTCCACTGCATTTTCGCACCTTGGATTAAGTCACCGCCGGAAGGGGTGGGAAAAAACCAGCACGTTACCTCTTTTACACCGACTTACCCGCCTTTCCACCTTCCACCTCTCTGCCCCAGGGCGGATTAATGCACACGTGTCCCGGGCAACAGGTAACAATTGTTGCACTGCCCGCAGGTCGTGTGCCGCTTAACTTGGCCAGGCACGCGCTCCTCCGCCAGGTGACTACTTCCACTTGGCCGCATCCGGGGACAACGTCGCATGCGGGCCAGGATGGTGGGGGGGGGGGGGGGGGGGGGGGTCACACATGTCCCTAATTGAAATGCAATGCGAGTGCTAGCGGGGTACTCTGAATACGGGTCAAAGATACACCATTGGCTTAAGGGGCTTAAGTCCAGAGCATACCCCAATTGAACTCTTATTCTAAAAGTCATATTTTACAATATGTTCAACAAAGATCGGGATTCGACGTACCACCTTAAAACATCACTAATTCTCTAGTATGATAAATCAACGGAGAACAATCCTTTACCTTTGCATATGATTAGGACTTAAAGGGACTCGTTTATAAGACTCAGATGAACTGAGCTGTTCTGTTCAGTATGGATGGAGAGCTCCTCCAGTGGCGCGAACATAGCTCAAATAATAATGCGATTACATTTGACAAATCCAATTTCAATGACACTCGCTGGCACAACATTAATGAACTGCAAATATTTGTCCTGCCCCATCGTCCTTGCCCTTTGCTAAACCTCTATTCGCTGTGTGGCACGTGGCTTGCGTTTCAATATTTGCATGTAAACTTAAGCTCGCCCAATCGAGTGCAACAAATCGCAGCTCAAGAGCATATCATACTTTGCATATTAATGCCACCAGCAGCAAAGGATTCCAGCGACTGGCGATGTCGTCCTGGGCAAAAAGCACTCCACGGTGGATGCGGATCCACCGCAGTGGATCGGGATGTCACAGCCACTGCACCATGGGAGGAGTTTCCAATCAGCTGGCGATTAATGAAGTGGTTACAAACTAGAAGGTCAGTTGTTGATGGCTTTTGTTCATGATGCCGCACCCGCACAGGGTGAATATTATAATCGTGCTAAGGATTCATCTAAATTAGGATTAGGATCTCCGAATTTGAGGCTACCCTATATACTTTTCCTTATAAAATAGCATTTCAATGAGACACCAAGACCAATAATTTAACAATATTCTGGCAAAATACTTTCCAAATTGATCACTATTCCCACTGTGAACCGCCAAGGGCAATCGTAAAGCGAATCGCAAAACCATCAGCTCCAGAGCAAATGCTGCAAATGAAAGTAGGAAAAATATTTGTTTTCCTCATTGAAAATCGCGCAGAGTCCGCTCGTGGAAAAACTAGTGCACTAGAAAAAATGAGAGAATTGCTGAATAAAATGTAAATGAAATTTTGTTGGTATTGCAAATGGTAATGCTGGCGTGGGAGAGGCCAAGATTGCGAATTGATTGGCGCAGATTGCAAAAGTGAAATTTCCATGATTTTTTAGCTTGCAGATTTTTAATCACCAGCACTCCGCTGGCAAACAGGATTGTTCAATAAGAAGCACCAGAAACAAAGTTTTTAACTTAAAATATTTGTTTAATCTGACGAATCTACAGCCATATCCTTAAGGATAAAGTGTAACCTCTTGCAGACACTCTTGTGCAATTTTTAGACTTCAGTTTTGAACCTCGGCTGTTTCAACGGCTGGCACTCAAATTGAGTGTCTCTTTGGACCCCTTTTATGTTTTGACACATTATTTTCGCTTTGGCACTTCCCGAATGCTCCCCGGCCAGAGATCCGAGGATCCGACAGCTGGCAAGGTTGAAAGGCGCATTTAGGAGCCATTACCATTAGAGGACACTTGGTTTGCTCGAAATCGACCATAAGCTGGGCCGAACGGACGGGGCGGGACGGGGCGGGACGGGGCTGGCCTGGCATCCTTTGGACAGGACATTTGCATGATTTTTGCAAGAGTAATAAACGTGGCTAGCGAAAAGGTGGAAAAAAGCGAGAGGCAGCACCCTGACAATACTTAATGTCAGTCACGTAGCACAGGGACAGGGACACTTTGCGTCCATTGACATGACCAGTTTACCAGCTCACCCGCTCCTTACCAGCTCCTTGCCACACCACGCTGCATACCTCACTCTGCAAGATCTCCGGGCTGGCAGTTGTCAGGGAGTCATCGACAGACTGCTGGACTCGTGTCCTGGCATAACTGCCCTTTGCAGGATGGCTCAGTTAGCTGGCTTGGCTGGCAAAGTGCTTTGTGCCATGATTTTGTACCTTTTCACTTGCCATTGATTTGCAGTCAGCTATGCACAGAAACAAAATTATATTAACCTGGCTTTTTTCAATTATACTATATATCAGCAAGTGTATTATGCGGCAATCATGTTTGCAATTAAAAACTTATGCACACAGTTTCAAAATGAACGAGTAATGAAAAGTAGTCGAAAAATGTGTTTCGAAAGTGATTTTCAAAAACTTAAAAGCTTGCAAAAAGATTAAAACTTAAACGTGACTTTAATTCAGCTTAAAGTTTAGTGATTTGACATTTGTTATCCACTCCCTTGCGACCTTTTCCACAGCATACTCGTAGACAAATGAAACACCGCAGTGGCATAAACACGGCTGCCACTTAGCTCACCTCGTCGGTCTCCCACGTCGCAGGAGCAATTCGATAAGCTCGGCTTAGGAATAGCCATAGCTCCAATGATTCGATACACTTTTAATAGTTTTTGCTGCTGCAGCTTACCAAAGGAGATGAAGGTGGAGGTGGAGGTGGAGGTGGAGGTGGAGGGTGAAAAGTTGTCCGCAACTTTGCAGCTTCCATCGCAAACTTTTGCGCTTCGATAAACAACAACAAAGGATCGGGGGAGCGGTAAAGGAAGTGCTCGATTCGAATCCCGGGGCTCGAGTCAAAGGCAATGTGTTGACAGCTTGGTGCGACACACACAGCCACACACACAGCCACACACACAGCCACACACACAGCAACACACTCAGCCACACACACACCCACACACACTCACAGAGAGGGTAAAGGATCTGGGGATCTCGGAAGGACCCTGAACTTTGGACAGCTCGAATGCATTGTATACAAATGCAGTTTCCATTTTCTCAACTGCAGGCCAAGTTTTGCTTTTCAATTTCGAGAGCCGAGAGCAGAGCAAAAAAAAGCACACACATATGGTATGGAAAGTACAAAGTTTCGAGCAGCACAAAAGCATGTCTCGACAAAGTTATGTCCCCACTCTCTTTGGGGTATTATTAGAAATTGAATTAGATTTCATTTGGCAGCAGGCAGAACAATCCCCGATCCACTTAAGGTGCAAAAAATTGCTTGGGTGGGGCCATCAATAAGTTGCAGGCATCTTCATTTCGCAGCGCAACCAAAAAAAATGCACTGCAATCACATTGAAAGTTTGCAATCAAAAAACTTTGCTTTCTGGCCAAATTTGCGTGCCGAAAAAATAACCGTAGCACTAAATAGACTGCAAAGTTGCTTTTGGCCCGGTTACCCCGCCTTTCGCTAATCCTTTTAATTTTGAACTTCAAACTTTCGCCGGCGAGCTAGGAAAGTAAGTAGGAAAATAACCGAGTAGCTGCGGAACCAAACATGCGACGCACTGGGCGAAAGTTTTTTAATAACAAGTCCTGTGAAAGGACGACGGCAGATCCATCGCAGTTATCAGCAAAGGGGCAAGAGGAGCTCAAATTTCGCCCTGCACTCTACGTACACTGCATACATTTTCCGCTTCGGTGCGATGCCTTGACTTTTGTTGCCCCTAAAAACGAGAAAACCCAAAACGAAAATGAAAACTTTGGGCTTGCAATGTGCCCGAGGCGTCCAAGGAACCCTTCCTCATCTCATTGGCCGAAGTCCAGCCAGCGAAATGCAAATACAAGTTATAATAATTTCTTTTCAATTTCCAAGCAAAGCAAGCACTTAAGGGGCTTTTGGTTACAGAGCTGCAGTGCAACTGGCCAAAATGGCAGGACACACAAGGATACCATGGGTGTGGGTCGGTTTGCGGGCGTATTTGTCAGTTGGCCTCATCACTTCTGTGATTGCGCTGAAATTTGCATAATTCCCAGTAAACAAGCAATTTCATTGAGAGGGGCTGCGATGGAAACGGGGGCGGATTTCGAGATTAATAAATCTTTGCAGCCGAAATTAGATACCATTCGCCAGTCTGAAGGCCCCGCAGCAAGGACATTTTCCTTAGAAGCGAAATGAGACAAAACGCTCATCAAACACCGAGGACAAGAGCTCAAGAGGTGCACTTAAAGAAGGTTTTGATAGCTTAATGAAAACTTGAATAGAGCTACTTGTTTGGTTAGACAGTTTTTCCCAGTGCATAACTTGAACAGAAATTTCGCACGGCAGCCAAGAAATTACTGTCAAATTGAAACTCTCACTATTTGGCGTTCGATTGTTTCGGGGTTGAAGTGAAAATACCTGGCTGAAGCACCGAATTCTACGATATCGCATTGATTTGCTAATTCCGCAGGTAAGTTTCCAACTCGCAAAATCGGGCACTACACTCGACCGGGAAAGTTTTGTTTCGCCAGCGATAAAAGTTGCTCCAATACGCGTATTTCTGCCCGGCAAGTGAAAATAAGGGGGCGATAAATTCGTTATTATGTTCCTACTTATGTCAACTCGCCTGGCTGCAGCGGCAATATTTGTGTGTTGCCGTGTCAAAAGTTATCGCCAAAGCGAACTGAACACAGCCCCACTTTTTTCATCCCGAAAACGCCAATGACGCGCGTTCGGGTGGCACGTAAGGAAGGCTGCCTCATGGGGCAATAATATCCGTTCGCTTTTGTGTGCCTGCCATGGTCTCAATTTAGTTACTGGGCAGCAGTTAATATTGACAGTAGCCACAGGTCGTCGTAAAAGCGTCGTTTCAGCTGCTGAGCATAAACCCATAAGCCTGTCAAGGCCAGGACTCTGTAAAAGGTGTGTCCTGTACGTCCTGTACGTCCTGTACGTTCTGTTCCCAAACAACCTTGCCTATGACCACAACAAACGATGCATGTATTAGAAACGAACCCCATTAGCGACATAGGCAAATAGGCGGGGGTAGCCGTATTTAAATTCGAAAGCTTAAAATATTTGTTCGGCTTAAAGTACTGGAATAGAAAGTGGCCTATTCAGCGTTTTCTTTTTTGGTGGAACCGAAACGAACTTACTGGCTGCACATTTTATATGGCTCTTTAGAGCACAACCTGTCGGGCATTTCGAAGCGGTCGAAACTCGAAAATCCTTCCTGCCAACGATGCTGCTGGCAATAGATGATTATTTTATGGGAGCCAGAGCCAAGACCAAAATCCCAATGCAATTTCACTTCTTCGGCTTGCTCTCCTTGGAGACTTGGCAACTTTTAATGGCCTCACTAATACATTTAAGACTCTGCATAAGCTCACACACACAAGCACAAGGAGCGACGGATTCGAGTACCGTATACAAATAATTACATGGCAAAATATTTACATTTTGGTTTTGGCTTATGCACCAAATAGGCCAACGCAGACGCCAGGGGTTTCGGTGGGGTTTTGCTGGGGCAGCAACTTTTTGGCCACTTCATATTTCATAAAAACATGCATTATGACTATTTTATGAAGCACGCGCCGAGAACTTTGGCAGTCAGGACGCAGGATGCAGAACCCAGGAGTCCTCCTGTCTCTGCTAGGTATTTATTCGAGTTGCCCTGCCTGTGAGTCCTGTGACTCCTGTGTGTGTGTCTGTGTATGTGCCTGTGTCTCTGTGTTTGTGTGTTTGAGTGTCCTAGCACAAAGCCCCATAAACCGACATCGTTGTGTGTCCCCTGTCCTTGTCGTGGGCCTATCTGCTTTATGGCTCACCGCTTCCAGTGCATCCAACGTGGTGGCCCAAACAAAAGGATCCCACATTCATGGCCTGTAGGGGTCACAATTTCATGAGCCCTGAAACTGAATGGCTCACTTTGGGGCAACAAAACTTGGGCATAACCGAGCCTCGGACGCACACGGTCGTAAATGTGCCAGTTAGAAGTGTAACTGACCTATCCTTGCAAATTAATAATCCGAACCACTTCGAGTGGCTGGCCATCGGGCAATAGAGATGCCCTGATGCCCGGCCAACCATCCAGCCCTGCACCTGACTGGCCCAATTCTCCAAGCTTTGATTTGACTAGGCTCGTGCCCAGTATAGATTTCTCAAAGTGACGGGCTCTGAGCAGATTCCAGGCCCTTGAGTAATTAATAAATAGGTGCGTTAAGCAATGAGGCATCTAATTCAGATGCCAAACAAAGCATTGAATCCAATCGCTTGCCAGGTGATTTCCAAGTCATCCGAGCATCAAGTGCTGGGCATAATTATGTCTCTAGTCTAGTCATTAAGCAGGTAACACATATCCTAGCCTTTAAGACATTGTATAAGAACATGAATGAATGAATGGATTAATTTTGCCATTGAATATAGACCACAGATTTATCCCACAGCTATCCACATTCACGTCCTGACTGACATTTTCAATTAACTTGTCACACCTGTTGGCACCAATGATTGACTTCGTTTGGATGACGTTCTTCGGAGCTTTTGACTTGGTAATGCAACTGGCGGAGAACTCGGGGACCATCATGATGCTGGTCAGCTGCACGATGGCCGTGGCCTTCATTCTGAATGTTCATTCGGGAAGAACTATCTTTCGGGATGCGGTCAATACATTGGCCAACATGAGACTTAAATCCAGGCTGGACCGACAGCCGTCCCCTATTGATATTCCGGAGAACACGGTGATCAAACGGCAAATTACGCATCCCCTGGAATGGACGCACTACGAGGATCTTCCAATGGCGACTGTGCTGGAAAACAATGGAAGCACTGTGATCATGCGGATATACACGGCGGCCAACTTTATGCCTCAGCTCAGTGGAGCTGAGTTGCTTGGTAAATACCACTTTGTGGAGGCCATCTTCAAGTGGGGCAGCCTGAAGTCCGAGCACTCGATTGGCAAGCAGCAATTTAGCCTGGAGATACAGGCCCTTCATCGATGCAGCCAGCTCAAGGGCAACTTGGAATACCTCACCTTGTCCTACCTATTTGCGCTGAGTCCCGTCAAGAACGAGCCGCTCAACGAGATCTCTGATCATCTCAGGTGGATCTTGCAGCCAGGATCTTCGATTGAGCTCCCACCCTTCCATTTGGGGTCAATACTTCGGCCATTCGGAGGTGGTCACTACTCCTACCACGGTACCTACGACAATGGAGACGTCGTTCTGCCCACCACCTGGCTGATCAACCCGAACATATCCATTGTCGGCACGCGTCAGTTGGCCAAGTTTGAGGCGATGTACGGAAAGGATGGCAACAGGAACTTCAGCAATGGTCGTCACGAACAGCCCTTGGGCAGTCGCAATGTCTACCTTAATATCTAAGCGATTGAATATGTTTATAATAAATAAATATCACAAGCATTACTACTACTAGTTTCAACCACTTTTAAGCGGCAATATTAGGCAAAGGATTTCTTAGGATTTATATTCTGAAAAGGAACAGCTCAGTGCAAAATAAATGTGTGTTGCCAACTAAAGGTTCTAAATTTCAAATTCGTTACGCAGACCGAAGATAAAAGTTAACTTCTTCGAGCAGTTGCCAATAAAACCCCTGATCTTTCATGCATTACCTTTCCAGGATTAAACTTTAACGCCGTGCGACGTGCATGGAAATGCGGTGAGCTCAAGAGAGCTTTCTCCTCGAGGAGCAGTTAAGCATTCGGTTCGTGATTCGCACCCATGAGCAGTCAGCCAGTCCATCTGCCTTTGAGTTTGAGCCCGGATTCTGGCCAGCTAGTTGCCCTGTTGACCGACTGTCTGCAGGTGCAGCCAGGCAAATAGTCAAAGTGCAGGGGGCAGGGGGAATCCTGGGCAGGAAGGAGCCAAGCTGTGCTGGGGAATTTGTTCATTTCGTTTTGGGGCTGGGAAAAAAGAATCGGAGTATGCCTCGCAGCTGCAATTGCTAAAACAGTTGCGAAAATTGTCGAAATTAATTTTCAATAAACGCCCGCTGGCCAAAAAGAGGGAATCAAATACTGATTGGCTAAAAGTTCCGCTAAAGCTCGCTTTGAATGGTTAGCGGGGCAACCTGAAACTGAACGATATGGCCCAAAAGCGAATCGCAAAATTCCGGATTTGGGTATGGGTATGGGGGGTATGGGATGGATGGATGAGTTGGGAATCTGGTGGATGGAGGCTGGAGGCTGGAGGACGGAGGATGGAGGATGGAGGATGGAGGATGGAGGGACTCTCTTATTGACTTGGCCAACATCACCCACTTCCACCGCAAAAGTAGCCCCACTGAACTAGAAGGGCAGCATAGTTGGCTACTTCAAAAGCGGCGCAAATTGTTCCTGCGTAGCCAGGAATTCCTTCGCACGAATATCAAAAGGATTAGCTTGGGCCACAGAGGTCCTGGCGGCAAGAATACAAATGTACGAGTATATACCTTGTCGCCGGCAGACATTTTCAACTGGCAACTCCTATTACGATTTATTTCAGGCGTAAAACCAGCTAAGGAAATACTTGCGGCGAAAGTTTAAAATAATTGTTAATGTAACGAACCATATAGAGGCGGCGTTGCTGGTGGGCGTGGCACAAAGCATAACAATAGGCCAGCAAAAGGAGCGGTTTCAGTGGCTGCAACAGGACAACCAAATAGTTTTCGCTTGGCAAATTGTTTCAAGTTGCGCCAGGCACCGTTCACTTAACCATGCCTATATATATTTGTATGTATATATATTTGTTTAAATAAATATGAACTGTTGCTCTCGAGTGGCTGGCGCTGCAGCTCAAATCGCAAATCCAGCCATCCATTTCAGCCCAGTTCAGCCCAGCTCTGCCCATCTTGGCCGCTTAGCCGTCAGCAGTTTGCAAGTCAAGCAATTAAAACAAGTTGCAAACAATTTCCATTTAGATACAAATAGCAAGTTGGGCGCATACTACCAGTTGCACATGACTGCGTGAAAGCGATGAGTGTGAATTTGTAACAAGTGCAGATTCGATGTCAATCAGACTTTGCTGGCGTTCCGGAAAAAATCAAGAAGAGCTTGCAGTTTGTTTGTTCTTTGATAATTACCAGTAATTGGCACGTGACAAACACTCACTAGACCAATCGGAAAGTTCAAACACTCTTTAAATACCTGTTTTTACACCTGCTTTTTTCTAACGAATTTTATACCAGCAGGCTTTTAAATTCCTTTTTTTTTAAAACGTTGCAAAGGGAAGAGTAGTGTTTTATAACTAGTATTAACTCAAGGGTTTCTCGCTTTTATAAATGTTGTTTTTTTTAAACTTTTTTAACCTTAAATAATATTGCCTCAGTTTCATTATAAAAGCTGATTTAACATTCATCAGATAAATATATTATTATTAGTACTTTTTTGATGACGAAATTGGTGTTGTTAAGACCAATACTCTCATTAGAATTTCCCACATTTTATATCAACGAAATGTATTATTACCTTAATTCATTCCTTCACCACTCCCACATCATGAGTCATATTATTTTGTATTAAATAATAAAAAGAAGTTTAGGTAATTCGATTTTTTATTCAAAAGTCCAAATGGGTAGGCAAATGTGTTGGGTCAACATAGTTCTGCAATCCTAACCAGTGCGGATGTACTGGGTGTTGTCGGTCTGGATGAGCACGGTTCCAGCTGTATTACATTGAATTAATTAATAAAATTTAAAATCTATAAATAATCTATATTGCAATTCCACACTTACGTTGGGGAACGGGCTCAGCGTTTGCGAGGGCAGCGAACATGGCCAAGAGAAGGGCGGCGGCTTGGAAGAACTTCATGTTGATTCCTGAGGTTTGGAGGTTGCAGGTTAGCTTGGTAGTACGACTGAGATACTGATGCCCCAATAAAGTGCCGGAGCTCTTTTATAGCGGATCGGTGGGGCAGAGATCTGGGCGATTCCAAGCTGGGGGATTGCACAGGTTAAAAGATCGCCTTAATCTCTTCGCTCGTCAATCAGAGATTCGTTTGTTTGTCGTTTGCCGTTGATGCAATGCGATTCATGTGAAGCGAAAACCTGTCGGGGTTTTCTACGCAATTCAATTAATGCCGGCTACTGACACTCGAATATGTGCACACGTCGACTATCAACTATTAGAATAACTGGAACTGGGCGCGAACAGCGCAATATGCAATCCAGTTTGGTTTGTTTACCATACCCTTTATGAGGAGTTTCTCCTGGAAAAGGTCGTTAATGCTTTTTACTCGGAACTTGTCGTTTTTATATCTTCAACGATGAAGGAGACAAATTGTATTAGATGTGGTTTTTTCCCACAGTTGTACGTTTTTTATTCATATTACCCATTTGGCATCGACTTCTTAGCCGTTGTGGAAGGTCAGGATCAATTTGTTTTACATTAACTTCGATTAGTGATTCCCCTTAATATAAGCTTTCGATTATATAAAGAACTACTTTCAGTGATATTAATGTGTTTTCCATGTAATCTAACTGATTACCTTTTAGTACAATTTTTACTGCATTCGCACACTAAAAAGTACAATAATAATCAAAAAAAAAATAATAGCTCAAATGTGTCAAGTTTTTAAATCTATATAGAAACAATTATTTGCGTTCAAGATATCATAGTTTTTGCTAGGGTAGCAAGCCAAGTACTCTGTGATCTTTAAGATACGTATGAAAAGTACACATCATCCCAATCTAAATCTAAATTTACACCTTCAACAGGCCTTTATCTCGTGGCAGTGCATTTAGTAGTATTCCCTCGTATCAGCTACACGCGCACTATCAGCTCAATTCAATCCGATCGTGACCCTGGGGAATTTGTTACCCCTCTGGAAATTCCTACTTTGAAAGCCCCCAGCTGGCGCTTAGTGCAGCGGATGGAGCTATATAAGCACGGCCTCCCTGGATTGCTAGTCACAGTATAACCTGAATTCACTCTGTAAACATGAACTGTCTGAAGATCTGCGGCTTTTTCTTCGCGCTGATTGCGGCTTTGGCGACGGCGGAGGCTGGTGAGTGCATTTAAAAGCAATCTTAAAAATCGTTTTTCACTTATCAGCAATTTATTTGTAATAGGCACCCAAGTCATTAATGCTGGCGGACATACCTTGATTCAAACTGATCGCACGCAGTATATTCGCAAAAACTAAACAAACTCAAAGTATTGATTCAGGAAATAAAAATGTTTTAAAACGGAAAAGCTACATTTATTGTTTAGCACATCATCAATTTGAAAAGTGCGCGCACTTAGTGGGAAAGGGTCACACTGGGCAAATATACTAGATTGCTATTCTGGTGTGCACACACTGAAAATGATCTCAGCTGATCAGCTGTTTGAAAAACGCAAATATATTTTTGTTTAAAAACCGGCATACAAGCTGCACAATTGTGAAGAATTTCAGCAACTTAAGGTAAATAGTGGTGTTTACTTGGTGACAAGTGAAAGAAGCAAGCTGAGAAATGGTATTTATTTACAAAAATCAGCGGAAAAAGTACATTTAAATTGAACATGGTTTCAAGAATAAGGAGCATCCTTTAAATGATCCTTTGATTCTCATTCGCATTATGTAAATAAAAGAACAAATTAAAGAACAAATATGGCTTAAATATCCGTAGTTGATGCAGGAAAGCAAAGTGTTATATTCAACATATGTTGTCCTGTAAGGACGTTTACCCAAAAAATGCAAATGGACTTCACATGAACTCAATGAATTGTAAGTTGGTTAGCTTATTTAGAAAGCACTTTACTAACCTTCATATCTCTCCTCTTTAGGTGTTAAATTGCAACATGTATTCCCTGTACATTTTCTCCAAATTTCCCTGAAAACTCTTTAAACGTGCAATTTACGTATTTTATCAGCGCCCGGCGACCTGACTTTTAAACCGGCGACGACTTCCCGGCTGCTGCATCTTATCGCCGGCCAATAAATGTGCATCAATGCGCCCACGACAGGACACATAGCGAGGAGGGGTGGTGGAGCAAGGAGCGGCAGCCGCAGAAACAGAAACAATAACAATCGTAAAGCCGCAGGACTCGACCACAACAAGCCACAATCGGCAATCATCAACACTGGCGCGCCGCAGACCGAGCAGACCGAACAGAAGGGGTCAGGGTTCAGAGGTCGGAGCTTGGAGTTTGGAGTTTGGAGGAGAAGGCGCTCTCTGACGGCGCCAGTTGCATTTTGACAACGACAACAAACCAAAAACACCCGCGCACAGGCCATGACAGCCCAACGACGGCCCCGCTCTCCGGGAATGGCAATGGGAATGGGGCAAAAACTAAAGCTTAGGGCCCAGCCACAGCTACAGCCACAGTGGATGGCCAAGAATCTGCACGCCCTGCTGGATCTGCCCGCGGCGATGGAACTGCGCCAAATTGAGTTGATCTATCGGGCGGAGGGTAATGCAAATTTGGTGCTCGCCCTGCCGCAATTTAAAAAAGTTTTACGTTTGCCAAAAATGATATCCAGCAGACTGCGCCAGGCGGTGCACCAGCGGCCTGAGCTGGCGGATGAGGTTGCCCGGCCGGAAGGGCAGCGTGTCGCATCGGAAAAAGCCGGCACTGAAAGAGGTTCGTATACACGAGCCGATAAAATGGTATCTTCATGTTCGAAATTAGTTCATGTATTGGGTATGCTCACTTTAAACAATATGTGCTGCTAAATTGCAACTGAATTCAATAACTTTCCTCTAGTCACATGCGCGAAAAACATAAAGAATTCCCAAGTTAATCATATATTTCTCCAAGTGCCAGGGCCAGCCTGTTATTGTTAGCTGGACTCGCTGGTGCTTTCCTTTTTTGTTGGACCGGAAATGGTTGCGTGCAACTTCAAACACCCAGACACGCTGCTGCTGCTCCATCTCCTGGCCACTTTGAGCATTGTGCTCCGGTTATTGCCTGCCTGGCTGAATTTTGAGCCACCGCCAACCGCCACCCACTTCCTTTTTCCTTTGCCCTTTGCCTTTTTGGGTATCTCTCTATCTCTGTGCATCTTTTGGCCATTGCATCAAATGTGTTTATTTCATTTATCCACATCTCTCCTCCTATGTTGCCTTGTGCTCCGCCTGATTCCTCGCCTCCACCTCCGACTCAATCTCCAGCTGGCGACTTGACAATGCCGGATTTTATGGCTTATATCGGGATAATGCGCCGTCTATTAGGAAATGAGTTTGTCTGCGGAGCGGATATTGTTGCCATACCAAAGGAAGACGATAGATTCTGGATAAATGAGCACATACGCGACCAAAGACCGGGTAAGTGCACTGTGCAAAAAGTACTATCTTAATTTTTCCATAGCATCTCGAGCTTATGCACTTGTTGACTTAAAAACAGGAGCATTCACATGCTCATTTTATTAAATTAGTAAAAAACTTTCATGCTGAATGGTTATCCCTCCAAGATGATTACATTGTGATGTACTTCTATATCATTACAATAGGTTAAACCTATTTACTTTCTGTGCAGGCATAGGGTTTGGAAAACCGAAAAGCTATTCACCGATGGAGTGTTTCCAAGCGGATCTCTACTGTGGCATTTTGTATGAGCGCGGTACCGCTGTGGTAGCAAATTTTGTATCTGAGCAGCTTTTGCTGCAGTGCCTCCCTTTGGCCTTTGCCATTGCATTTGCGCTGCAGCCGCCCTTCTCATCCTGGCCGCTATCCAAAGCCTTTTAGAGCCACTGCAATCAATCATAAACGAGCGTTTTAGTGCCGCATCCCACATCCCCCCTGCCACTGCCCCCTGCTTTCACTGACGCTCACGGTGGATTGAGGGATCCTTTGCTCCAGTTTCTGTTTCAGTTTCAGTTTCAGTTGGTGGCGCACCAGCCCGTCCACATGGGACTGATTAGTGGCGGACGCCGCAGTCGTGGCCATATATCAAAATCGGGTTTATGCCCGGCAGCCAGCAACAGGCTGCCTGCTGCAAAAGTGCAGAGCTGGCCAGCGATTTATCATTCACCTTCGTATTCTAACCCACCACCATCGGCGTCTATATATCAATAATCGCCGGATGCTGGCGCTTGCACTTTACATTCATTCGGCTATGGCCGTCCCATGCCCCAATTTTTCTGACTTTTCCGCCATTCACTCCGTCTGTGTTTTCCAACCCGTTGCAGTTTCGCGTCTGGATAAGGAATTTGTGGGGCCATTCGGCCTGCTGCTGCCAGATGTGACCCAATTGCCTGCCACGTTCGATGTTTTACTTGCCAATTTACAGGTGAGTTGGTCGTCGTCAGCTGCTCCAGCTCTTGATATAGATCCTGTGCATGCTCCTACTGCTGCTCTGCTGCTGCTGCTGCTGCTCCTACTCTACTGTTGCCCTCTTCCTGGCAACGGAATGCTGAGGCTACTGTTTTCGGGGGGAGTCGTGTGGCTGCCACTGCTGCTACTGCTGCTCCTACTGCTGTCCAAATAAATTGTATATTTTGTACAAGGACAATATTGGCATTTTTGGCCATATGTGCTGGACACGTTAGCCAAAGCTGCCGCCGTTCCACTGCTCCTGCTGCGGCGTAGTTTGCCTTTGTGCCGAAGAATCGGAGGCTAACAAACCCACGAGTGCCACCTCCATCGCCATCCAAATTCGTAGCTAAACCCTGGTCGAGGCCCATAAATCAGCGGTTCTTTGTTTTGAATTAAAGTGGGCAACAGTGTAAACACTTTGTTGGCGTTACTTGCGACCGCGCTCCATCCAATAGCCACTGGCCAATTCGATTCGTTTCATTTCGATTCGTTTCGTTTGGGTTCTGGGTTCTGTGTTCTGGGTTTTGAGTTTTTGGGCTTGTGCGGTTATAAAAGATGCCGAAATTGCTTTGAAAGTGCCGCCATAGCTGCAAGTTTTATTATATGCCCCATGTTACATCGGGTAGCTTAGCTAGTAGGTGGTACACGTGCTGTTCGGCTGCTCACCCCTTATAGGACTTTAGGGTACAGTCCGGTTCGATCATCTGCCGGCCGGCATGGCTTATTTTTTTGCAATTTTTTGGCTATTTGTTCGCCGTGCTCGGTGGGTACATATTGAATTTATGGCTTTGGTGCCAAAGCATTGACCGAAATAAAATTGCCAGCAAAGGAAACAAACAGCCAGTGGAGCAGGGGCAGCTAAAAAAAAGAGGCCATAGAAAGTGGTACATATGTATATAAAACGTGGCCATATTGTGTGTTCCATCGCACACAGCGCATTGCGGGCGAAAAAAATAAGGTGGAAAAGGTAAGCGCTGGAAAAAACCTTTAATTGCGGCTTTAAATGTTAATTTTCAATTTCAAGTTGGGAAGCGCGAATGGAGAACTCCGTCTGTGCCGTGCCGGCCGTCGGCTTCATAACTCATCATACAATCAGCGCAACAACTTTTGTTTTATGTCACAACAGCAGCAGCAGCAGCAGCAACAGCAACAAGAGCAGAAACAGGAGCAGGAGGAGGAGCAGGAGCAGCGATAACCTGGCCAAGGACCCCGATCCCAACCCGTGCGAAACCGTGGTAGCTTTATTCATGATGGTTGCTTCCCTGCTTTTTTTTCTCGTTTTTTTTTCTGTTCGTGCTGCGCTCGTCGCTGCATTTTCAAGTCAAAATGGCATCAACGACGGGGCAAAAGTTCGCGGTACACGGCAGGCATAATATTTCATGGCAGGACATGCCGGCACCTTCCTTTTACTCCATTTCGCCGGAGTGGGGATCCGGATCGGGATCGGGATCAAGGGAACGTGGCAAAGAGGCGAGAGCAAATAAGCGAAACGATATAATTTTGCAGGCAAAGGGCAAAACAGGAGATGAAACCGGAGCAGCAGCGGGAGGAGAAGGATGGACGAGAAACAGGAGCGCTGTCCGTCGTCTGGGCGATACATATGCCATCGAAATAAAACCCAAACAAGGCTGGCTCCAGTTGGCAAGTGATGTCAACGATTTATTTGATTTAATGCCATCGGGGGCAGTGACAAAGCCAAAGGAGACGCCCCACAATCAGGCGGAGGAGGACAAGTGCTGGTGTCGCTATTGCAGCATGCAACTGCTGAAGGTGAGTGAGTGGGCGGGTGGGGCGAGGACATAGGTCGTCTAAGTTACTCATTCGCTACCTTCGACAGCTGCACAATGGGAAAATCAAACGTTTGGGCCACTACTGTCCGCTGGATCTATTCTCTGGGTATGTCAGCGAACCCAGCTACCAGCCGCCAGCCACCAGGAACCAGGAACCCACGGTGCTCGGCACAATGAACAGGCAGCTGAAGGCTGCTCCTTTGGCACGAACATCGAGTCATAAATTTCAATCTGCTCCATTTGCGTGTCCTGTCGTGCTTCATAATTCCAACACTTTCGGTTACTGTTTGCCACTCCTTCTGCTTTAGTGCCCAGGTTTTTTGTTTCATCTTGTTTTCATTGTTCTTTCTTGTATCCTTTTGGACTCTGAATGCTCCGGACGTTCCTGGGTCCACTTCAATTGCAATCCCAGCTCCAGTCCACGCCCCACTCATTCGTTTATTTGCGGCCCGCTGTTTCAAGTCATGCGTGCATCCGTGCACAAAATTCAATTTGCTTGCGCTTTCATTCCGGTTTACCGCTTTACTCCGCGTCCGCCGTGGACTCCGTCCCCGGATTTTATGGATCTGGCGGCCTCCTTGCCCCGTGACCCCTCGAAAATTGTTGCCAATTCGCTTGCCTTTGTTTCGGGCGCAACATCTTCCATATATTCCATATGCATATACATCAGTTTTAAAAGTAATATTCATAAGTACAGCACGCGACGAAACTGGATGGCCTGCCCAGCTGAAAGCGATGTTTAAGCTTAGTACAATTTCAATTCAAGTAATGCACAAAACAGTTTTCGTTCGAACTTCAGTTTTCGTTAATGCTTAACTTAAGACGACATTGTTTTTTTAGCCAGACCAACTTCGTTTTTCAGCTATGCTTAAATCGTTACCTTTACCTCTCGTATGCCTTATAGTTATTAACCTTACTGTACCAGAGACATGTCCGCTGATGTATTTTCATTGGTTCTTTTCCCTGCTTTTAGTACACCCAGTCGTATGCTCGATGCCTTGGATGCACTTCTCGCCTGCCCGCAAAATAATTTACGTGTGTTTCAGAACAGCAATTTAATTTATGGCGATCACGCGAATTCGATTTCCTTCGATGAATTGAGCTCGCGTGTCTTTCCCGGGTAAGTCAGTTGCGCTTTTCAATAAAATCGAATTGCCTGTACCGAAAATAAGATACAGATGTGGCCTAGCCTCGCTTGGGATGATGATTCCTGGCGATTTCCTAGATGGCCAGAGAGAATATATAATAGATGGGGCTTGGAATATGTGTCTGGCTTTCATTTAGCTTGAATTCAATTCATTTGCGCCAAATTGTACGCCATTTTGAGCCATTCAAAAAGCTCTTATAATTACTTTCTATTCGAGACACTCCTTTTTGGACATTAATTTTCATGAGCAGCGGAAGAAAACTCTGAAACATTCGGCCACACGCAAATATTCAATAAATAATGCAGGAAGCAACAGCCAAACACAAATTCTCGAGTGCCAAATGCCAACATCGCCATTTTCCGGGCTGCATCCTCCCCTCTGTCCCCCAGCCGACTGGTCGATCCACCTGGTTTTCAACTTTTCCTCAACACCACCTCAACCCCACCTCTCTCACTATGTTTTTCCGTGGCCGTGTCGCTTCAACACCTTTTGGCACCACGTTGACAACGCCGACAACGACCACACGAAATGGGAATGCGCATTGAAAACGCTAACAAACAAAATTCAACCAATGCCAACGCCAACGCCATCGCCATCGCCATGGCCATAAAATCTCTGAAATTCTCCAGTGAAATTATGGTGCTTATAAAACATTTGCTGGTGGCCTGCCTGCTAAGGGAATACGAGGTAAGGGGCACTGGAAAAATAGCCTTAGTTTTAGTAAAATATATCATACGAGTATACATATATGAATCAAGTTTAGAGCACAATAATGCTGTTCAGCACTGACGTAAATAATGAATAAATATAAATAAAGTACTTAACCTTGCAAAATATTATCTTAGAAGACTTAATAGAACCACTCTTACTTGTCAAATGTAGCCATATTATTATTATTATCATTGCGCTGCACTTATTGTTCTGAGTGCTGGTTCCATAATAGAGCTGTTATTTTCCTTTGAAAGTGAACAAACAATATGATATCATTAAAGTGGAAGTAAGGAGCTTATGTTTATGCTTCGATTTTTCTCCGTGCAGGATCCGGAATCCAAACGAGCAGAGAGCTCCAATCAGAGCCAGAAGCAGCCGGAGCCGGAGCCGGAGCCTGAGCCTGAGCCGGAGCAGCTGAATCAGAGTCGCGTCTCGATTGCGGCGAAGGAGACAAAGGTTGGAGCTGCTGGAATTGGCGCCGCTAATGTTGTCCTGCCACACGGAGGCAGGGCGGCCGCCCCTGTTGTCACTGCCGCTCAATTTTCGACGAGGACAAGAGCAGCTGCTGCAACAGCCACGACCCAAAGGTACACAAAAGTGGCCAGAATGGAAACAACAATAACTGGACCGGCAGCCACCTCGGTGGCAGGAGCAGCATCGAGCAGCCAACTGTCCGGCAATGTGTTGGCAACGGCAACAGCAATGGCAATGGCAACTGCAGCTCGAACGGAAACAAAAACGGAACCGGAAACTCGGGCTGAGGCTGCTGCAAGTACGACAAGTCGCAACGTGAATCAGAATGAATGCCAAAAACTGAATCGGAATGAGCCTGCGAATCAAACTCAAGCACAAGACAACAAAGCGGAAATATTTCGCTTACCAAAAAATTGTGTGCTGCAAAAAATTTTGAATTTGCAATTGCTGGTAAAGGTAAGCCAACCAATCAAACTGCTGCCCAAACTCCTCAGTCTTTGTCCGTTTGGCTTTGTTTATTTTTCCTGCCCCCGGAGAACCTTGGCATTTGCAGATAGATCGAGTTGGTTTCTGATGCCCTAACAGGTGGAGCACACTGGTTGTTCAGACTATTGGAAATAACTAGTACACTTATATAGATATAGATAGTAAACTACTTTGTAATCAGTGCATTACTGTGCACAAGCTACTCGGGCTTACTGATATGTTACTCAAGGCGTATCTGTTAGGTAGAGTATCCAAGCATCTAGGCCAGAGATCTGAACTTCGTTGCTTGACTTCATTTTTTCCAAATGCCCAGGTGGGCAGGACGTTGTAAGTTCAGTCGAAGTGGCGGCTAAATGGGCAATGGATGGCGGCCAAGTGGCTTTGTGCAGTGCGAGTAACGATTCTTGGCAATTGCAGCGCCACTTCGACTTCATGTGGCAGTCCGGCTACTCCGACCACTCCCGACCCACTTACAACTCGCTCCGGGGTCTCTTGGCCGCAGTCGAGGGCGGAGTGGAGGCGGAATTCGAGCCGGATGAGGAGCAGGCTTATATGGTCGGAGCTACGGCGCTGGATTGCTCGATTATGTTGACGTTTCAGGAAATCGAAATCAAATGCGAAACCGATTGCCCGGCTGGCCAGAGGTAAGTAGTACTATCCACACAATGCCGCATTCCCGCTGCTCCCGTTGCTCCCGTTGCTAATCAAATTCCCAATCTCTAGCTGGGATGCGGCACTGCAGCCTTGGTGCGTCTCGCTGCTGGGTCATCACTTTCTAACCAAGCTCTGCGTCCTGGATTTGGATCCCAAGCCCGACAGTCACTTTCATAAATTCATAGCGCAGACACGTGAAATTGAAAAGTGCCGTCGAGCATTAAATTAATTAATAAACTTTACACCCAACTAAAAGCAGCACGCGTCGACTGTGCAGCTCGGAAAACTGTGCTACAGTTTCCTCTTCAATACAAATTTAGCTGCATTTTTGCGTTGCAGCTTTGGCAGTTCTTTCGATGGCTATGGGTATGTTGACTTCGTGCGAGTGTTTGCAGCTGAAAGGCAAAAGGTTTGGCTATTGAGCGCTTAAAGTGTAAACTGTCAGACATTTCGACTGGAATCTGACATGTTCATGGCTTAAATCTGCTTAATTGGCCAAAGTCGGAGCCGAATCCGAAGTTTTACTGATGACTTAAAAGATTTGAAGCAATTGATTACCTTGTAACCTAAGACATGTAGAAAATCGATTTAATTTTAATTTAATGTGATACAGTTACACAGCAAGCAATAATAGGAGTATATTACTAACGTTATATTCATATTTAGAGCTTATGTACATCAGTGTCATTAGCAGGTACTTTCCATTCGTTAGACCGATAGAGTTAGCTTGGTTTTTCCGTATTTTTCTACGGACCTTATTGGGGCGCACCTCTAAAAACGGCTTTTGCCGCAGCTTGACAGCTCAAAGGAGCAGGAGGGGCCAAAAACCGCAGGATACGCGGCGCTGACCTGCGAAAGCTACATGGTAACTGTGTAGTTATGGGCCCGATGGGGGAGTGGGAGTGGGAGTGGGATGGAAAGTGGGAGTGGGAGTGGGAGTGGCGGTCCTGAACACTCCTTAATTAATTTCCATTCCATGCGAATGCGGGCGCCATACACTGGTCAGGCGCCGCAGGATGTGTACTAAGTCGTGGAGCCATGGAGCCGTGGTGCTATGCAAAGTTATGGCGCTGGGAGTTGGCCCACAGTCGGCAGCAGTGTCAGTTGCCATTCACGCTTGGGACTAACCGGTTTGGCCGGCAGCTACGCAAAAAAGCAAACCAATCCAAGCGGATTCAAGCCAAAACACGAACGAACCGAACCCAACTGGCTGGGAACACACTAACGATGGGCAACAAAGTTGTGACATTTACGGAGCAGGAATTGGATGACTACCAGGTGAGCGATCAGTCAGATGAAGTGAACCCAGAGCTAATTTCTCTTCATGCATTGCTGCTCCGCAAATCGGAAAGGATTGCACGTTCTTCACGCGCAAGGAGATCCTGCGGTAGGCCATTTGTATTCCCTTAATAAGACAAAACTATTCCATTTCATATGGCGGCAGACAAAGCACCATTGTTCGCAGCCTCCCATTGTTTGCCTCTCGGTGGCAACAAAAAGCGGGAAACACAAGAAAACACACACATGCGGCAGCCCACGGACAGACACTCAGGACACAAAGCCCATCATCTCCCTGCCCTTTGACCCCGCCAACACACATCACATTCCATACCCTTTCCCAGGGATTACCATTTCGGCCAGTACACGTATATCCACATTATTGAGCAGCAGCCTACTTTTGAAACGAAATATCATTATAATAAACTCTGATTAAAATCATTAGCTGACCAAAGCAGTACATTAATATAAATGAGTACTCATTTATAATAACATTTCCAAGTTCGATGAAAGAAGGTTCTGAATGAAAAGGTATCCAGCATTCATATAGGCATACAATAAGCTGAGCTTACTCAAAGGGATTTTATGAAAACCGCTGGATACTGAAATATTGCTTTTCAATTAGCTTGAGTTGTTGCTGCACGAGACAGGCCCAACTGGACAGGGTATCCTCAGCTGCGGTCCCCGCAGATAGTCCTTTATCCTTGTGTCTCCTTTCGTTACAGGGTTCACAAGCGATTCCGTGAGCTGCGGCCGGATCTGGTGCCTCGCCAGATGACCGAAGGTCAGGCCTCGAGTGTTAAGGTGCCCTGCGAATGCATTGAGAAGATGCCCGAGTTGCGTGAGAATCCCTTTCGCCGGAGAATATGTGCGTAACAATGGGCCAATGGCTGCATGAGCAAAGCCCAGCAATCCAATGCCAAAACCCGGCCAAAACCGGACTACAGCAATTTTCCACTTTCTGCAGGCGAGGCCTTCTCACGCGATGGCCAGGGCAATTTATCCTTTGAGGACTTTCTGGACGCCCTCTCCGTTTTCAGCGAGCAGGCGCCGCGGGACATTAAAGTTTTCTACGCTTTCAAAATTTATGGTAAGTTCGCGTTCAGTTGTTGTGGTCAGTGATGGTAAGAGACAATGCTTGCTTACATATATGGCCTAAATAAACTAAGCTATTTAAACTATCAGCACGTGATTTTCGTCATATAACAGTCTAGTTGCATATACATTACGTATACGACTAGTTGAACGTTCTAGGCTGTGATTTCATTACCAAGCTCAATATTTTTATTAACGAACTACCACGAAAATTGAATCTTCGTATATATTATATATACAAAAAACTGAGACTTTATTTTAAGACTTTGTTTCCTTTAAAACTGGCTCCTAAGTACTGAAGTACTGCCATCACTGAACTCCATCTTAATTGCAGCTGCAGCTGCTGGTGGCCAGCATTTTGAGCCTTTGTTTATGCATTTCCGCAGCCCGTGTTTATTGCCTTTGGCGAACTTGCCCTCGTTGCGTGCGTGTGTGTGTGCGTGTGTGTGTGTGGAGGCCCTCTTTGCATTTGGCCTTTACTATGGCCGAATTGGAGGAGGGGAGCATGTGGAAGATGGCCATGGCCGCCAAACGTGGCACACAACTCGTGGTGACTCGCGGTCGGGCAATTTGTGGCGCCGTTCCAGGCAGCAGCTATTGTTGCTGCTGCGGGGCCAAAGTTCAAGTACAGCCATAAATTCTAATAAGCATTTTAATTGAAATTTAAATTAGAATCCCGAAAAATGCCACCGTAAATGGAGCAAAAGTTTCGTGCAAATTGATTGTGCACTTGACACACGAAATTAATGGGCCAAAGTCGGCAGTAGTCAATAGGACGCAAAGTATCTCTTAGGTCGAGTGCAACTGCAAACTAGTTGCGAAACTCAAGTTATGGCGAGCCAGCTAGGCTGCACTTTATTTCAATGTGCGTTATTAGATTGACACAAATTGAAACGTGCAGCAGGCGATTACCTGTGGGGCAGAAGGAACTCCAGCCGACGTGGCTGACTGTTGGGCAAACTCAGTTTGGCACACATCACTTGACTTTTGTGCAAGAAAATGTCAAGTTTTGTAAGCCATCTTTTCGCCCAACCCCCCAGTTCACCCACTCCCGGCACTTGTGTGTGTGTACTTACTATACGTCTGGCATAACTTTGCAGATTTCGATCAGGACGGCTTCATCGGGCACGCCGACCTCATGTCCTGCCTGACAACAATGACCAAGAACGAGCTGAGTCCGGAGGAGCACCAGCAGATTGCCGACAAGGTAATCGAGGAGGCGGACGTCGATGGCGATGGCAAGTTATCAATTTTGGAGTTCGAGCACGTTATACTCCGGGCGCCCGACTTCCTCTCCACCTTTCACATCAGAATATGAAACCGACTTTCGCCAGTGGTGCACTCAGAGAAATAGTGCTATAGTGTTCAATAAAATAACAATGTATCTATAGCATTACTTCCTTTTTTGATTAGTGCTATTGTTGCAAACCTTGAAGCTATCTCTATCTATCTATTCAAAATATAATATTAGTTATGTGATCTGCAGTATAAAATATTATATTAAAATAACCCAGCTTCTAATATTTAATATTAGTTCATATCCAATGCGCAGGAGACATGTCTCAGTGTTTTTTCTATTTTATTAAATTGTTTATGTGCGCTTTGGCATCAAATATACATACCCGAACATATTCCATAACAGTGCCATCAGTGTGATTAAGCTGCCTGCCCGGCTGGAGAGCCTGTGGGTTTAGGATTCCGATGTTCGATTCCGGTTCTGTTTACGGGTTACGGGCTATGGCAACTGGGCACTGGTGATGGGCTGGCAATGCCAATGGTACCGGTACTGGTACTGGTACTGGTGGTGCGGACTCCACAGGCCAATTGTCGTGACAATGTGCATGTCAAATGTCAGGGAGCATTATAAAATTTATAAGCCCATGGATGCAGTCGGGTCGAGTTGCGACCTGCACTCCTGCCCCATTTCGACCCCAATCAGTGGGAGTCCCTGCGAATGGAAATGGGCCTGGCCCCAGGACACACACTCTCGTAAAGCAGACAGACTCTTATCGACGTGGGCGTGTGTGTGCACACTGTCAAAGTTTTATAAATTTTGGCAATTTTCAGCTTAAACTTGTTTGACATTTGAGCATCTGCCTGTCGCCCAATCCTATTCAATTATTGTAATTGCATCTGCAAGGGTTCCGGGGGCAAGACGAGCCCGAGTTGTGGCAAGTGGACACTCGTCCGACAATTTCTGAATTATGAAAAATAAAGAAATACTGCACTCCCAGTCGAAATCTCAACACTCAGCTGACGGAGTTATTTGATGAGCACAGTCAACAAGAAAGTGGAAAACGGACAAATTTTAAGTTGGTAACTACCGATTTACTGCTGCAAACCAAATATGCATAAGGTATTTACCTACTGACATTGACTTTTGACTACTTTTACTATCGTTTGTATGATTTTAAATGTTGTGACCATGTCGCACCATGGGTGCTTCATAAGAAATCTATCTATCTATCCATCTATTGTGCTAGTAGTGTTTTAGATACTCCTTAGACAACTGGTAATCCACTCAATGCGAGCACGAAGTCAGCCACTTTATGAACAAGTTTTTCTTTTCGAGGCCTCCATGTCATTGGTATGCAAACCACGTTCAGCTTTTAATTTAGTTTACTATTTAATAATACGCATAATTACATACAGAGTAATTGTGTTTTGTTTTTTGTTTTAGTTGGATTTAAATTTAGGCTTAAACGATACAAGAAAGTCTATTACAAGTATGCCATGTACGCATGTATACATATATAGTGGTATTTGTAATTGTATAATTTGTAATTGGTAATCGTAAAAGTAATCCATTGGATGCGTGCACTCTGAATCGGTCTTCTGTTTTCGGGTTTCGGTTTCGGTTTTCGGTTTTGCTATGAGAGACTTGAGCTGCGATTTTGGTTAATCTGGTTTCAGTGTCAGTTACAGTTCGCTATAGTCGGGGCTGCTCGTTCGATATGCTATGGGTTGTATCGTATGGTTAGATCGAGAGATAGCAACGGAAGTATACTGTCTATACACAAAAACAACAACACTTACATGAGAATAGATCTACTTACATACACTCCTAAACAATTAGGCGTAATTATGCTTAAGTACGAACTAAGCGCGAGTTCCGCGGAATTCGGCTGGCCAAAAATTATTGTGACGCCACGAGGATACTTTTCGATCCATCCTCGCCGGCGATCCAGTTTATACAGCTGTCGTATACGGCAAATGTTCATTTAATTCTAGGTCTACAATTCATGCGGGAATAGTTTCATAGTTTGCTTAGGTCCTAGCTTCGAATAAATCGTTAGTGCTCTCGCAAGCTTCGTTTCTCGTATACATGGTTTACATTCATCATAGTCTTTTAAGTTTAGTCCTGGAAATCATGAAACAAATAATGCAAACACATAAATTGTACAATGCCCCAAGCGTAGGCCTAAGTTTTGGTTATCTTATAACGCGTCGCTGGCGCAGCCTCGCAATTTGAATCCCCAACGGTCGGCTTTTCACCCGTAATCCGAAAAGCTTTCGAAGCTTTTCAACAAATTTCAGTAGACCGAGTTCGAATTCGTATTGTAGTGTTCGTAGTTGTGTGGCGCCATCTGTAGGTAGGAGGGAATCGCATTCAGTTCCGACGCCCGCCGCCGCAGCGCTGCGATGCTGTGAAGTGTATCGTTGGCGCCATCTGACGGCGACTGCATGGACTGCGGTAGCTGCTGTTGTTGCTGTGTGGGCGTTGGTGGCGCCATCGGGTGGTGTTGGTGAGTTTGCTGTTGCTGATGTTGGTGAGACTGCTGTTGTTGCTGTTGGTGCAGCGGCTGTTAAATAACAGAAATGGATTAACATTTAGTGTTGATTATCTACGCTTAATGGTTTTTATAACTTAAAGCCTTTTGCAGTCTTAGCGAACGAATAACTTTCTATTTTGACTGCCAACTCAACTGATTTTCTTTTTATTGCTACGCATATAAATTATTTTCAAACAGTACTAGTATTCGTTGTGGTATATCAAATTATATCATATCAGATCAGCATTATACATTAAACTTGTATAACTCATTTTATGACAAAAACCAGTTAGTTTTGTTTCCGCTTGCACTTGACTTGATTCAAAAACTGTGCCATAAATTAGTTCAACTAATATTGTACTCATTCATCTATGAACTGCTCCATACATTTTGTGGGCACAACTTTTCGGGGGCACTCACCATGGGCTCGCCGTTCAGCTCGTTCTGACTGGAGTTCGGCTGCGCGGAAAGTGGCGGCGGGGTCACCGAGGAGCAGCTGTTCATGTTCGGCGGGGTGGTGGCGCTCGGCGAACCACTGGGCCCACAACTGACCCCGCCCACACTGTGCTGGTACATCATGGAGTCGCCTGCGGGGAAAATTACGATACACATAATTAATAGGCGGCCTCTGAAATTGCTCGGATAAAAGCTAAGTCATTGGTTAATTCGAATTTAAAAACTGAAAGGCTTTTGGGTATGATGTTGTATGTTAATCAGAAAAGAAATATGAGAAGCAATATTATGGGAGTTGAATTTTTAGCCCATTTAAATTATATCAATGGAACATTCGATGCAGTATTGATTTATCAAAAGAAGTTTAATTTCGTCGTTTTTTATAACTTGATTGATAAGACTTTGACATCTTGTTGATCTCTTGATATGTACATATATCGCCACTTTTTTGGTGTCTTTCTGTGATGTCACCCATGCGGGGCACAAAAAATGTAAAATCCTCAACAAAAAGTGTAACAATGAAAACTTTGCTGACGGTAGCAAGAGCCGAAAAATAAAAAGTCGACATGAACATGTCTCCAAAATGTCAATTAGCACAACTATACGAAACCAAATAACGAAGATGAAAAAATGACTTTGGGTATTCCTGAAAATTAAACGGCTGCCTGTTAATTGATCGGGCAAACAGGCTGTTCGGGGCATTATAAATGATACGATATGCATATGTTTTTGGGGCTACCGAATACCGAAAACCGAAAACCGAAAGCCGAAAAAAGTGTGATGAGTTCAAAGAAATGAGGGACACAGCGAACTCGGCGTCGTGTTTGGTCAATTGTCGGCAGAACTGGAACTGAAACCGAAACTGGAACTGGAACTGGAACCCGATGGCATCGAAAGCAAAGCAAATAAATCCCCGAGGCAAATATGCGACTAAACAAAGCCGCCCGATAAATAAAATCATGCCAGGCGAAAAAGTGTCAACGCTAGGTCTTTGTCGTCAGCATGCAGATGGAAAATTTTCGGGCATGTGATCATCATGGTGGGGGCTTCACTTGGGGGCCTGACACCCAGCCCACAACCTACCTAGAGCATTCAGACCGTAGTGCTGATAGCTGCCCGCTCCCAAGGCGGAACCCATGTTAATGCCCGAGTTTAGGCCGCTGTTCAGCGAGGACGAGAGTGGCGACGACTGATTCAGCTGGCCAAAGCCTGAGCCCATTTGGTTTCCGAAAGAGCAGCAGTTAGTAGGCGAAATGGCAGCAGTTAGTAAGGGGATTGTTAGTTAGTAGCCCCCTTCCAGGGCACCATGGGTTCACTCACCTGCCGTCATCGGATTGACACCCACGCTCCAGCGATCTCCGCCGAACATTCCCGTGCCACAGAGACCATCGCCCATGGCGATATTGGTTATGTTGGCCCCAAACGGCGGAAGTCCATGGGAGGGCAGCAGGGCACCCGGGGTGCGGAACACGTTGGTGGTCTTCTTGCGCTTCTTCCACTTGGCCCGGCGGTTCTGGAACCAGACCTGCAAGGATAAAGGGGTACGGAGTTATAACGACTGTGTTTATGTACTCTACGATACTGAAACTTGATCGATGGAACTCGAAATAATATTTCTATTTGAGCCAAAAGCAAGGAGATTTAAAGGTAATAACATATTTGTCTTTAAGGATTTTCCACAGCCTTATCCTTGAGCCGCTGACAGCCCTGCGAGTGTGTGCGTGTTTCGGCTCCATGTTGGGCAAGCTCAGCCCAACCCCTCGGGGTTCTTCCGAAGTTGCTGCCTCCTACGAACATGGTCTTAATCGAGATCAATTACCGCCGTGACAGTCAAAACATGTCTCGACACAGCACACACACACACGCACGCAGAGGCGGCAACCGGACCAGATTTACATGTGCATAAATTCGATATGTAAATTCCTCGGCCAATATGGGTAGCTGTCCACCCACCAGCCGGGCAATTTGGCATCTTTGACTGCCGAGTCCTGGCTGGACCTTCGATACGCTTTTGTCTTAGGGTCGGAGAGGTCGAGGCCCGTGTCGGATGTGCCCGCTTCAAATTGGCATTTCCATATGCATAAGAACAGCGGAGCCGAACAAGGTAGACACGTTGAGGTTTTGACATTTACAAGGCAGCACACAAGCACTCCCCACATCTCCTTTTGCGCCACACCCCACCCCACTCCACCCCACTCCACCACAGCCCCCCACTCACCCACACACTTGGATAGCTAGGCTCTAGGAGTTGGGGCCAAAAAGGGTTGCCTACATTTAGGGGCAGGCTGATTGCACGGTCTTCTCGGCTCACAGCTCTCAGCAGCTCACGGCACTCAACTTTCAGGCAATGCTCTGCTTTCAGAATTGGTAGCATTTTATTTTGCTGCCTTCTTCGAGTTGCGCTTAAAAAACATAAAAACAAAGTGCCTGCCGGTGAATGACTAGTGACATGGAAACGATTTTGCCAGGCCATCAGGCTTTCGCATCCACATCACTCGTAGTCGGGTTGACAACTTAACCGTTATGCACAACCAACCAACCAACCAACCACCCACACAGCCACTTTCTGACACACAGACACACACACACACACACACACACACACATGTACCGATATACCTAGGTATATGGCTATATAGTATTTATAAATCCCAGCATTTCGTGGCAAATCTTGAGCTGTCACCGACTGTCGGCGTCGACTGTTTCTGTCTGAGTGCGCCAGACTAATGGCAAAGGAATACGGCCAAAACAGCGGGCCAAAAGCGAGAAAGCGGGGAGTAGTCGTGCCTGGAAGAGCCGGAAAGAAAAATGGCAAGTTTCGAGCAAAGTAACTTTGCTTGTAAGGCCTTCTGATGGCCTGATGGTCCCCAGTGGGTTCGTCATATGTCGGACAACAACAGACAGAACCAGAACTTAAACCTAAACCTAAACCAAAGCCCAACCAGTGCGGGCAGAGAAATAATCGATCTGAGTTGAAGAATAAAAGTGTTGTTTTCAAATACTTATACAGATAAAAAAAATGCCCAGATATATGGATACTGGAATGCCTTGTATAGTTCTCGCAAGTAAATAGTTTGGGTAGACACATGAGAATTTATATTACGGAGAGAAAGGATGCAGGAAGTATGAAGAGGATGATCTTGCTGATTTTAGGGATTAGCTTACACCCTATTTTTCAAGGGGGAGTTGCTAAATCGTTTTCACAATTATAATGCTTTGAAATTGGCTATTATTATCTCTCTGTGTACGCGCCCATACCAACCAAGCAGAACTGGAACTATCGCAGGTTGTTCAGGTCGGAATATCACTCGTTTTCTGGATGTTACACCAGGGACGCTAATGTGCCAGATTGTGCAAGGGATAATGGACGGAGAAGGGGTGGGATAATGGGGTGTACAAGTATATACACACAGATATACACAGATATATTTAAGCCGGGGGGTTGGGCTGTGTCGGCGACCTTGACTTGTTTATGTTTTTTACGTGCTTATGCGTCGCTCTATTCATTAACTTTTAATTCAATAATTTAAGACAATGTCTGACTGTCTGGCCTCCGTTCTCGCCTTCTCTCTCTCTCTCTCTCTCTCTCTCTCTCTCGCCTTCCCCCATCCGTGATGCCACCTCCTTCTGGCTTATTGGGTTCGGTAAATTTAATTTAGCTTGCTGTTTTATTTTGCTAGCCACATTCGTGTGAGAGCATTTCCCTATTCGACCGCACAGACACACCCACCCACACACAAGGAATGCAAACGGAAGTAGGTGGAAGAAGAAGAGCGCGGCGGAAGCGAGGCGAGGAGCAGCAAGAGGAAGAGAAAGCCAAAAGTCATTGCCTGCTTTTTTGGTCTAACGCTGCGAGCCATTAAATTGGCATAACGTGCATGACGTGCGCGGCACGTAAATAGGCGTTAAAATGTCGGTTAAACAAAACATTTATTTTTTATGTCTGCCCGAAAAGTGTTCGTATGTATTTGCATTATTCGGTGGTGTGTGTGCCAGGCAATCCCAGTTTGTATGTGTGTATTTCCCCACTGATTTGTTTCTACTCCCGCCTGCTTTCTGCCGGCGCGTTCCTTCAGTTGCACCCAATTTGAACCGTAACCCAAACAAAACATAAAAAATAGCTCCTTATGTCGCGTTAAATTGTGTGTCTAACGGTAATTTTTTAAGCTTCACCCTCATGCATAAATTATCAGCCGTTGAGTGGCTGACTTCCAGCCGAAATTCAAATCATACGCCTTTTTTACGGCCTTTTAGGCAGGCATTTTCTAAACAGAAAGCCATGCATTTTGGATATTTTGCCAGCTTACTAAGAGATATTAACCTATATTGTTTTATGATAATACACATTAATGATTTATATGACAATATTTGAAAGATTTTCCAGCAGCTTTCTTTTAAATTGCTAGCAATTTGAAAATATACCTTTTACTATGAAACACTAAGCTTTGCCTTGCAAAGCAAATTCCCAACCAACTTTTATCTATTTTTTCGATTAAAAAAAACAACTAGTTTAGTCTGCAGACTGCAGTGCCAGACTCACAAAAAATGAAAACCAAAACGAGGTGGTGGTCCAAATAAAAATTTCAGCCATATGTTCCATACGAAAGCATTTCCATGTTTGGACTTTTAATTTTCACTTCACGACTGACACAAACAAAAGCAGCCACAAAGGCAGAGAAGACACCACCAGCAGCAGAAGGCAAAAGGCAGAAGGCAGAAGGCAAACAAACAACTGAAAACGGCGACAGGGAGGGCAACTGTTGCAAATAATAAATGAGTCAAGTTCATGAAAAGGCAATTTCTTGTGGCAGGCCGCAGATATTAGCACCCAGTACCCAAAAGCCGGGGAGTAGATCCAGAAATGGCCACGAGGGGCGAGCGAATGGAAGCAGAAGTCAGAAATTAAGTATCGGCCAAATTACACGGAAGGGGGGAGGAAGTGCGGCTGCAAATGGGATAACAAGTGATTTGCTTTGATTTTATGGGCTGGTGGATGGTGTCCTGCCCATCCGGGGTGGCTGGATCTGGATCTGGTTCTGGTTCTGTATCTGTATCTCGATGTGGATGTGGTTGTATATCCTATTATGATGGGGTGGGTGTCGCAGGAGCGGCGGCTTTTTATTATGAACCTGTCTGTTTATTGGGCCACTGTCATCCTGACCCTCAGCTTATGATTGCAGTTGCGTGCCATAATGGTATGTCATCTATCTATGTGATCCCCTCGCTGCCGACTTGTTTACGATATCTGTGCGGTTCGTTATGCAACATTAATTGCACATTATGCCTAATGGCCGATTTAACAGCTGTAAGGATAATAAGGATAATCAGAGCGAACTTGCAGTCGGATTTTTACGTTTGCCCGTGATTTCCGCGATTTACATGTTGCACAGAGTGCCCACATCGATGTCGACATAGAAAAGCACTTTGCCGCACAGCAAGCCGCACTTGAAAAGCCAATTTCAAAATTATCAGCCAGTTGAAGCGGGAAAGCGTCGCAGTTGTGAGAGCTGCAGAGAAATGCAATCAAAATTCGATTAGCCCCAATGCAAATATTATTTGCGGGGCTAGTTGCAGCCGATGGAAATCCGATGGCCGATGGAAGGACAGGTGGAGAGCATCTCTTAATAAACGCTTGATTGGCAAAAGCCAGAAAGTGCAATAATATTTTTCGGCTCGTTTGCGTTGACAATTTTTGCTAGCCAGCATCCTGGCATCCTGGCATCCTGGCATCCTGGCATCCTGGCATCCTGGCATCCTGTAGATTGGTTATTGCCTCGCTCTCAGCTCTTGTTGCTCTCGCCGCTGTTGGATTTGTTGGGGCATAATCAAAAATCAATTGGCCAGGATATTGCTTTTCCTTCAGCCCACTCCACTCCCCACTACACTCCCCACACTCCACACTCCACACCCCCTCCCCCCTTGGGGCTGCCAAGCAACCGAAATACGAAATATAAAATGGCCACTCAACAAAGTCCACACAAACTGTCCCCTGGCTGCCGGCCTTTGATGTCGCCCTTGTTTTTCTTGGCTTGGCTTTGTCTTTGCCTTCAGCTCGAGCATCTTTTTATTATCATTATTGGTGCTATCTGCGCCTTCATATCCTGCGAGTGCGACTCCGGCTCTGAGTGGTTTATGGAAATCGCTTTTCGGCCAATATCTTTTCATTCCTGAGCGTATAAAAAATGCGTATAAATTCATAAAATGCCGACTCGACTTCTGCTCCCCTTGGCCCGCACACACACACACACACACACACACACCCAGACACACACAAATACCAGTCGATTTATTTTATGTTATCCTTTAAATCCTGCTTTACGAGTCAGCCCCAACAACACTTGCCGCTACCCCAGAAAGCCACCCACCCAACCAGTCTGCCAGGCCAAACCACCCACCCAGCTCGGAATTCCCCAGGGATTGGAGCTCCAACCCGCCGAGCTCGAGCTCACTATGGCCGTCTCTCTCCCACACTCCCGCAACCCACTCTAGCCGTCTCTTTCGGGGAAATGTGTCCTTTGACAGATATCATCAAAGCGATTCCTTGGCCTCTTTGGGGTTGAAGAGACCGAGTGCTGAACTTACTGATTTATGAAATAGTTTTGCATATATATTTTTTTCAGTTTTTTTTTGGGACTTGCCTTTTTCATTTCGGCCATTCATTTTGTGGGTTGCCGGGGCAACTGCAGCCTCTTGCGGCCCTCAGATTGGGCTTCAGATTCGGGTATTGGGGTTCGGGGCACCGGGGCTCCGGGGCTCCGGGGAATGGTGTCCAATGCAACCCCCGAAAATGTTACGCTGCATTCGTGGAGCATGCGCAGCTCCAGGATGCTGCCCTCGGATTCGTTTTGTTCCAGCTTTACAAAGTTTTTCAGCCTTTTTTGCTTCTTTTTTTGTTTGGGTCGTGGGGCTCTTGTCATTCTATCAATGGCAGCAGCATTTGGAGCAGCTTATCCCAGAAAATACCCCCAATCTGGCGCCCAGCCCGCAAAGTCCGTCCGGCACTTTGGCACGCCATTTTCACACAAACATTTCAATGAAAAGTATCAACGAAATTGCTTTTGGAATTGCTTCATATGCCATAAACAGAATGCGTGCCAGATTTCCTTGATGCTCTTTATGTGCATTTTATGGAGAATGCGCCCCTCCCATCCCCCCCCCCCACGTTTCCGAGTTGGGGGTTTCATTTTAAAGCTCCTGCTAAATTTAGCCCGTCCACTTATTTGGTATGGCCCCCCAACTCGCGGCTACCACTTTTCCTTTTCCCCTTCGGTTGCATATTTTCGTTTTTGGTATTTCAATTAAAGTTTAATTAAAATTTGCGATGCCATGGTTATACAGACGCGACCCAGTCGCCTTTGAACCGACTTGGAGTGCCACGCTGAAAAGTATTCGCCATTTCACAGTGTCCCCTTGTCCCCTTGACTCCTTGACCCCGTGTATCCCCTCACCGTATTCCCTCCCCATTGCAGCCGGGCTCTTAATAAAGATACTCTCTTTTTATGAGAATATTTCGTCTAATTTTTGTCGAAAGACTCGCATATTGGCCGGGAGTCACATAGATATAGCTGATATACCCAGAATCTCGAGTAGTCGGGAAACGGCTATTAGAGGGGCATTAGGCGGCTCAGCAAATAAATTAGTTCTGTCTGAAGTCGAGGCAATAATTTATCAGTGCTCACAGTGGAAAGGTCCCAGAGTTCCGTCATTCTGGATGGGCATGGGCACTCGTCCACTTTGCGGAGTACAATCGATATTCCCTATTCCCGCTGAGTCAGAAATGGTTAAAGTTGCTTGCAGGGAACACATATATGAGTGCAAAAATACAAATATTACCAAACTTAAATCTCTGAAACTTAAAATCTCTGGGATATGGGGACATTAGTTTCTTAAGACATTAAACTACAAAAGGATATTTAAAATAATCGATAATATGCATTCCATTGTTGCTTAAAATAAAATCCATTTCTAATTCATTGAAAACCACTTGGGAAACTTCGATGAACTTGTGTCAGAGCTGCTATGTGAAGGATTCACTCAGATTGCATTTGTTATGAGATGGTTGCCAGGTAAATTATTAGTTTTCCCAATCTCTTTCTGCATTCACCACATTCCTCGCGAACTTTCATGGGAACTAGCCTTTCGTGGCTCAGGTTGCCGGGCAAATTAATCACGTGAGAAATTCATTTAGTGCACCGGCACACACCCACCAACACAGACACGTGCTGTGCCGCCGCTCGACCTTCCCCCACACCACCCACACCCACACCACCCCACCCCCTGGTGTTGCAACAATTTAATAAACAAACCAATAAATGTTGCAGCCTTCGAGACAAAGCCGACACAACGGTGCCGTTGACAATGCCAGATCATGATAAGTCAATTTGGTGGGCCATCTTCTTGGCCACCCCCGTGGAAAGCCCCACCCAGCCAAAACGCTGCCCCCCGCGAGGATGTCACGTGTGACAAACAGATTGTCCTTCGCAAATTGTGCACAGTGTGAAAACACAAATTAACAATTGCCGGGTTGCCGCCCGCTGCTTTCGGCTATTCTAATTTGGCCCAAAACTGGGAAAATCCGATTAGGGAAAGCGTGGGGGCAGCTGCTTAACGGCGACTTTTATTTTTATTAAATTATATTCACCATAAATGTTGCTTCTTTGTAACCCACACGTATGAGTTTTCCGCTCAGCCACTACGCACTACGTGAGCTTCATAACTTATGCACCTGCTGAAGCCCAGGAAAATATCCTTGTGCTTCCTTAACACTCACACACACGCAAAACATGGACTTGATTTTCGGTGGCTAATATGGACAAGCGTTTTTCGGGCATTTATCTGCATGGAATGGGGAGGGAGGGCTGTCTTTATGCCGTCATTAACTGCAAATCCTTGTAGATTGATTTAGGGCCAGACGTGTGTGTGCATATCGAATGAAGGGCCGACCTCAGCGCTCGCATTGCCGTGAAAGTGTGAAATTTTCGATGCTCTAAATGTTTTATTTCGCCTTCGACTGCGAACTTAATTTATATGCTAATTTTATTAAACAGCAATCCCAAAACTAATCCAATGGCCTGACATCCTCTAAGCCGCAACGACAACGCAAAATCAAGCATTAAAACAGCAGGACTACAACAACAACAATAACGGCAACGTGGCCGGGAGAGCGAAAAACAAAAAAAAAAGGCCATGCGAAAGCCGACGGCAGTTCTAACTGAACATCCTCCAGACTCACCCCGCATCCTGCTGACTTTACCCCCTGGCAGGTGATTGCATTGTCCTTTCGGACAACCGGATCCCGGGGCTGGCGAAGTGGTTGGAAAAAAGCATTAACGGGCAACACTGATACGCAATTATTAAAACAATTTATCAAAGTAGGACACATCCGGCGGCGGGCAGGATGTGGGCAGGATCATCATGAAGGTGTCGCCGCCGCTGAGCTGCTCACTCATGGCTAATTGTTTTAGCTAGAGCAGTAGTTGTACTCCAAAAGCCAATGTGCCAAAAGCCCAAAGTTCGGCAAAGTTGGCATTCATTTACACCGCAAGAGCAATTCCCGCACATTTCGAAGCACAAATCCCTGGCAATGAGCAAAAGCAAGCAGTGAAAGCGGAAACGGAAGCTTAAACACAAATTTAATGAAGCAGTAAATTCGATTGTCGCATAAACAAAGCCCGCCCGCATGCAAAAAGGACCTTCGCGGAGCTGGGATTGGGGACTCGGTGGCGAACGGGGGCGAGACAAGGATAATGGCAGCTGCACAGGGGAGTTGTGCCAGCCACAAAAGGATAATGCCCATTGTGTGTGTGTATGCATGTGCCAGTGTGCGTGTGTGTTTGTGTGTGTTTGTGTGTGGCACAAACTTTGCAGGCAAAAAAGGAAGAGCATCCTGCTCAGAGACTGTTTGTGTGTGGGTGTGGCTGAATGCCCGACTAAATGTGACTTTATGTGCTTTAATAAAGTATAATTTTGGGCGCTTAAATGGCGTTCGGCGGCGACTTTCAGCCCAGAGCCTCGTAAACTGTTGCAAGCTGGCAGAAGGATGCCTCCTCACCACCATCCCAAATCCAAATGTCCGTTGCGGTTGTGTGCAACACAAGTGAAATGTCATGTCGCTCCAAAAACGAACTGAGCCTGATATGCCGACAGCTACGACCACTGACAACTGTCGAGCCGCAGGACAAACCACGCAAAGTTAGTTAGTACAGAGTAAGAAAAGATGGTTACCCCGGTTGGATCAATGTACGCAAAATGACTCACAGCTGCTGATGCAAGTGGGATTACAGTAAATTTAACAATTACAGCTAAATGTTTAAAGAAACAGTCTTATTTTGGCTTTAGTTTAGAATGTATGAATACAGCTCAAAAAAAAGTTTTGTTCAAAAAGATTTAATGTCATTAATCATATAAAATACTAAGGTAGGTTTTCTTTATGCGAAAATCTAAACTAGTGGAAAAGTGACCACTAATAGTGACTGCAACCAATGAAAAGAGGCAAGTCATTTTATAGGCAAACCTGCACCGCCGGTATTTGCTTATGTAAATAAAAATCCTGATAGAGATCCTAATCCTAATCCTAATAAGCACAGCCACATGTACTCAATTTTGAGGAGATGGAACCCACTTTCCCGCTACTCTTCCTGTCAAGAACGAGATTGCTCTGTGGGATTAACTCACCTGGACGCGGGACTCAGTGAGGCCGATCCGCATGGCGATCTCCTCGCGCATGAAGATGTCCGGGTAGTGGGTCTTCGAGAAGCAGCGCTCCAGCTCGTTCAGCTGGGCGGGGGTGAAGCGGGTGCGGTGGCGCTTCTGCTTGTTTTTGTCCAGGTGCTGGAAGACAGACACGGCGAGGGTGAAAGGGTAATGAGTGGATTGGCCTGGACGGGCGGGTCTTACAACAGTGACGAGCTACCATACTACAAATGCAAGCTACACACTACGTTAGGGTATACGGATTACGGTCTACAGAAGTTACAGTTAGACTAGGTAGTAGGTTAGGAGTTCTACGGTTCTAAGTATGAAAATCAAAGTACACTTACTTTTGTTTATAGTTTACGTATATGATTCATAAGATACGAATATGATTCATGGCACATTTAATTAGGTTCATTACACAATTCAGAACACACACATTCACGTTTTTGGAAACAGATTTTCATTTGCATTTTCGTTTCAGATTTCGAATTTCGGATCGGATCGGATCGAATTGGATTGTATTTGATTTTGGATTTTGTGGCATAGCAGAGTAGAATTTGAAGGAAAAAATAAACATCGAAAAGAACATGGATTATTAAAAAAGTTTCGTATCAACTAGGCGCTATGACGCATCCTCTCTCCTGCCACAAGGACACTCTCCCTCTCCCGCTCTCACGCTCTCGCTCTCTATGTAGCGCTGGCCTGCTCACCTGATCCTGTTGCTGCATACTGTTGTTGTTGTTGTTGTTGCCGTTGCCGTTGTTGTTGTTGCCGTTGCCGCTGCCACTGCTTCCGTTTCCGCCGTTCAGCGCATTGGAATTGTCGCACAGTCCGCCGGAAATGTGCAGGCGTGCCACGCCCCCGCCCACTGGCACTCCGCTGGAGGATCCACCGCCTCCCGCTCCGCCGCCAAGATCGGCCAAGTTGGGGCCGACAGGCAGTTGGCCAAAACTATTGACGCCCGCGTGCAGTGCTGTCAACGCGGCCTTGGGCAGATCACAATCCTTGGGGCCTGAAATGGAGGAATGTAGCTTATAATGCGATGTTTGTACAGCGATTGACAGAAAACTACTACAGAAACAGGTAAGAAGGCTTCTCTTCCAGTGAGTCAAAAAACTATATACCATTGTTGCCAAAATTGATCGATTTATTCCATATTGATTTATATGTTTAAGCTCAAAATGCCATGACCGGCGACTTATTATTAAGTTTCTCGTCCTAAATCATTGGAAACAACGATTCAGAAAAATTCAGAATTTAGAAAATTCAGAAAAAAAGGTAGTCTAAGAAATGCATCATATACTCCCTGAGATCCAAATCAATCACTTTAGATCTCGATTTCAGTTGACTTGGACAAATATCCCAAAGCTCTAATAAGTCTTTACTAAACGCGATCGATTTATATATTTTTACTGAGCAATGATTTCCTTCGTATTGGATTGGTTCCTGAATCTGATTTCGGGCCGCGTACACTGGCTGGCTTGGAATCTATTGAAATTGTTTCTGCTGCAATTTGTCATTATTCCACCGATTTTTGTCATTACATACATTTGGAGTCAACTGACGCGACGAACTCGTAGCTATTCCCTATCAAACGGATACAAATTGCGCCGCAAAAGAGCAGAGGTGGCTGCAAATCGACCAACGTCAAATGTGAATGTAAGTAGTTTCTGATTGGCTTAATTATTTGATATACATTTTATATATATGCACAATAATTCACAGATAGTAGGTCAAGACTAAAGCTTGAAAGCCACCGAAGCACACACGCACACGAAGCTCATAAAAGTTTTGTTAAATTGTTGTTAAATATCAAAAGTGTTTCAGAACTAAACTCCGCATTCACACATGCCGCTCAAACGGAAAACATTTGTCTTTTAATTAATTTCGATTGGCGACCGTCGAGCTAACGAACTAGAGGATTGCTCGAAACGAACTGCGGCGATCGGATAAATTGAATTTTTCAACAACCTGTCATTCAGAAGGCGAAAGATGCCAAAAACAGTAACAAGCGCGAGAGAGCGGAGCAGAGCAGAAGAAACCGAGGTGCGAGATATACACCGATATGGCCAGAAGTTGAGATACACATACAGGCGCAGTTCCAGATACAGGTACAGATACCGTATACCAGATACCAAATACCAGATACAGATACAGATGCAGACACAAAACGCGAGAGAGAGCCGCCAAGTGCTAACCCCTTTTCTACCTTCACTCCTCACTTGACTACGTAACGTATTTTTATTTTGTTTCCATATTATTTGTACGTGTATATCGCTGGATGGCACTGGATTGGTAGTGGAAAGGGTTCGGGGTTCGGGGTCCGGGCTTCACGGGAGAGTCATCTTCATCGTACGCCTGGAATTTTTAACATGTACGTGCGAGAGAGACTCCGGCCCAACTCTTTCCGCCCGATTCCCTTTGTGGCCCGGACTCAACTGTTGCTGCAAGTCAAACATTTACTCATCGCCGGTTGATGCGAACTCTCGTCCCCGAGTTGTAACCTTTGGGGGACGGAACCCCTGCGCGATGTTGTCATGATGGCCATTCGATTGGGCCCAAAGTGAAGGTGTAGGCGGCATATGGGCAACTGGCCAGTTTCCGCTGAAAGCGAGTCCGAAATGCAAATCACAACTAAGCGGAAAAAAGACCACCTCCTCCACCTCCTCCACCAGCTTCCCAATCCTTTCCAGTTGCAATCCATTTCAATTTCTCAAGCGGACAACACAGCACTCTCGATTGCCGACTTTGATGTTGGCGGTGGCGGGAATGGCGGCTCTCAATGATTTTTATTGTTTTCGAGATGGACTTGTTAAAATTTCGGCATACATCACAGACTCACGTACGTCAGAAATGCGGAGCGATACAAGATGTTCGATGCCAGCGATGCCAGCTCACTATCACAAGTCGTGGCCAACAGGTGAACGAGTTCAGAGCGTCGAGAGACGCCACATAAAACCATAAATATAAATATCAACAAATAAAAGATATGGAGTTCCTTCAAGCGACATTCCCTGAAGCAGGCCTTTTGTAGTTGTTGCGTTTTAAAACGCTCCCCGGAAAGTGCTAATTTTTACACATACACCCAGTGCGGCTACTGTTCATTAGCGATTTTCAGATGGTGACGTCCCCAATCGGGACCAAACCCCTCCGCCTTTCGAAACAGCCAGCCCCAAAGAGTTTCCAATCCGGGCGGGGCACTGAGACACTGCAATTGTGGCAAACTGTAGCAGAGATATACGAAAGTATCTGAAGCTGCCAGCTCACTGACATATATTTTTAGGGCATTACGCAGCACGCATCGAATGGCGTTTAAACTTCAAACTCTCTGCTCGTGATTAGTAAATTTAAGGCGCGGTGTTAGGTGCGATATCTCCATCGAGTTGGATGCTCAATCCCTCAGCTGGAAATTCACGCTCGATGGCAACATCTCAAACATGTATCTGCTGCGAGCAGCAGATAGATAGATACTCGTATGCATATCTACAGATACATCGCCGTTGGTCCGTTGCTCCAAAGAAGTGCGACTTTTAACATCCAACTGTTCCCGCTTCCTTCTGTTTTCTCAAATCGAATTTCAAATATTGTACCTACATACGATACATTTATGAGTATACTCGTATGTACGTACTCGTATGTGTATGTGTGCAGGGGCAGTGTGTTTGGGCCACGTTTGGGAGCCATAAAATAGCGCCACTTCTCGAAATCGCACTTTGCCGGCTGAGACGCGGCCCGGCTTGGCTAGTTAGTTAGTTGGTCTAACTTTGATTTTTTCACCTCGCCTTTTACAGTTGTAACACATAAATATTAAAAAGAAGCAGCCCTAACTGTTCATTGTGTATGCAGATCAAGATGACGCGGTAGTCTCATTCAGGGCTAAAGTTTCTGGATTCCGAAGCTAACTTTTTGTGGCAGACCTACAGCTTAGCCTGCTTACTTTTTCATTATTAAGGAAGATAACACAAATATAGTAATATAGTAGTACTGTACACATTTCATATGCTCAAATCAAAATGAAAGGAATGAGATAAAGTATAGGATCAACTAAATGAATGATTAAATGAACTCAATAAAAATTGAAATTATGTTACTTATAACAAAGTTTCAATTGTATGAGTGCTTATACTTTCAAAAACGAAATACTGTGGTCACAATTTATTTCACACCCAAACCCATTACCAATTTTGCCATTGAACATAAGAAAGCTGACAAATATTTTCCAAAACCTGTGTGTAAACCGCAAAACTGACATAAAAACCAATGCATGTTCCCAAATCATTAGGACGCGTGCTAATAGGGCATAATTTTGTTATCTATCATCGTAATTTAGTTTGGTCCTCCATTTGCCACCTGGCCGAAAATGCAATGGCGTTAATACGCAACTGTAAACATTGCAGCGGCAACATGCGCGCAGATACAGATACAGATGCAGATGCAGATGCAGATACAAACACTCGGACCCAGATACATTTACATCTGGCCTGAAGCGAACATTTTAGTTGGTCCGGCGAGAAAGAGGAGCGAAACGAAATGAAAACCGCACAAAGCGATTAATTAATTAAAATTGGCAAACATGAATTTATCGCGCAAGCAATTTGCACAATTTGCGCAAATCAGTTTGCCTGTTTTTGGGAGCGAACGACGCGATTTCTCCCGCAAAATATATGGACCTGGCCGGAATGGCCAGCCGAATGGCCAGAAACGTACTTTCATGGCAGAGCACTTGCATCCAGATTCGCCGTCAGTTGCATGTGCATTCTGCAATGTGCATAATTATTGAAATTTGGAAATTGTGCGGTTTTTAGCAGGACATAGGCTTTGGCCTCCACTTGGCCAAACTGCGCTGCAGATCGCTCCAAACGGATTGGTTTGGATTGGACTGGATTGGAATGGCATGGCATGGAATCTGGGCTGCTCCAACAACTAACCGCAACTGGGAACAGAATCCGCAGCAACCGCAAAACATTTCAATGCAAAGCGGATATGGGATATGGGAGTTGGGAGTTGGGAGTTGGGAGTTGGGGTCCTGTGGGTGTCTAGTGGGGCAGCGGGGGGTTAAGCGGTGTTCGGCGGTATCAAGCACACATATATTTTACTAGCCTAGGCCACCGCAAAAATGCCGAACGCACAAAGCGAGGCACACGCAGATATTTCGGGGCTGCAACGGGCGGTGGGGGAAAACCTGAAGGAGGGGGTCTGTGCAAATTACAAATGCAATCATGAAATTAATTTAATTAATGCGAGGCTCACGAAAAAAGCGCCCAAACCAACGCCACTCGAGCTTCTTTCGCTGCATGCAAATGAAGCATTAGTTGGGTAGACAATACGGGGAAAGTTCTGCCATTTCTTTGCATGCAAATTGCTCTTAATTGTAAGGGGGGGTGGGGGGGGCATCCACTTTGCCCCTCTCGACCACGCACCCAGTATGCAAATGTTTTTTGGCCTCTCTGTTGTGCGGAACTCGGAAAAAGGCTCACGAAATTTATTATGGCCGACTCCAGCACTGCGGGCAGGATTTGGCCAAAGGATTCCGCACTGCGATTCATTGAAATTTATAGTTTTTCATGGGGAAACGGAGCAGGCACAAGTTGAATCCCGCGAAAACTTTAAAGGCCAACTTTGACAGTCGCAATCCATAGCAGATAGCACCAGATAGCACCAGATAGCACCCGGTCAGATCAGTTTCGGGGCTGTGAGCTCCTCGCTAGCCTTTAATTAAGCACCCGTCTTCAATGGCAACTATGGACATTACGCATACGCCGCGTGGACCGAGCGGCGTGGACAATTGGCGCGTGAAAAATGGCAATAAATTAATAAAAGTAATTAATGGCAACGTTCCGAAGGACGCAAGGATGCTGGCAATAAAAATTGAATAAAAACGCGAGCCATAACTCATCCATGGCTGCAGTTGCAGTTGCAGTTGCAATTGCAATTGCAATCGCACTTGCAAACTGTATTTTCTGGTAGTGTTGGCCGGCTAACAACAAATTGATTGCCAAAATTGAAAGTGCTTGAATCGTTGATCAACAGTGTGGTAAAAATAATTTATTCGCCTGCACACACGTATGCACGTACATATGTATGTATGCGGATTTATTAATATATTAATATGAGGACACAAGTACAGTTTGATAATTATGTGCGTGCGCCGAGTGAATGTGTGAATGTAATTCACAATTTGCGGCATATTTAAAAGAGCAATTATATCAATTAACACAAACACACCCACACTCGATTGGGAATGGGAATGAGCATGGGAATCGGAGAAGGTTTGCCGAGTTAGTTAAATACACAACTTAATTATTGCTAAATGCACGCGACACCTGGCGCCATCTGGTTAGACGTCTCAATTATAGGCCATTTAGCAGACATGGCTGACATGGGAGTTGCGATGGCAATCGCAAGATCGGAAGTACGAGTAACTACCCCCCGATCTGTTGGGCTTGTGGGTGTGCTCAAGAAATTAGTTTAATTATGGCCAGCCGGATCGGATGCCATGGATTAATACACACATTATTATACATTAGCGCAATTCACTTGCCGATCTTAATTGCAACATTATACGCAGAACCCCGTATCCCCCCCGTAGCCCGCCGTAGCCACCCATCAAGAGGTGGTGGAAAAACTTACCCAGCACATTGGCCCCAAGATTGTTCAGCATGTTTGCCGAGAAGTTGCGGATCGACAGAGTCGACAGTTTGTCGCTGTTTCTGATTGCTGCTCCAAAAGTTAAGATTCGGGATCCAATTTGATTGAATCGGGAATCGATATCGACTGGTGGCGGAATCCCAATGGGAATTCCTGCTCGTATACTCGTCTATCACAGAACGTTGAAGTTCAAGTTCACCTGCGGTGCAAATTACATCTCAATTGTTCGGTGGAAATGGGTGTGGCTGTAAGTAGACAGATTTGTTATTTCGGATGGGTGGTTTCTGTTCAACTCAAATATAAATACAATTTGATTTTTGCCTTCTGGTAGGGCTTGTTAATTTTCAATACTAAAACTTGCTTGCTTTTGGTATACATGGTATACAATTAAACTGCTTTCAAAATTTTACGATTTCACTACAATTCACAAATGAATGTTTGATTTTTTGTCTTTTTTTCAACTTTTGAATAATGTGCCAAAGCTAATATTTTCTTGGCAAAACATTTAAGAAGAAACATTTACTAATTGCTTGTGTTTTGTAAATATTTCGCCCTCTCTTGAACTTTGACCTCTGTCAAATGTCCAGCTATTTGCGTAATTTAACTATGGTGCGATTTACCAGAAAACTAAATCCATTTCACTTTCCTTAACCGCAGAAACTTCTGCCAAAGTTCGATTGTGTGGGTATTTGCATTGAGTTTTATTGCTCATTTGGCCAAGGACTCACCTTCTCGTCCTCTTCCGCCTCCTTGTTTTGTGTATGCCACAGGGTTATGGGCTGGGGTCAGAGTTCAGACCAGCAGACGATCAAATTGCCATAGTAAAATTAATTAAATGCCTTGACCATAAAAAAGCCAAAGAAATTAAATCCAAGTCACTTGGCCGGAAGTTGAAAAGTTTCCTTAGCCCCCACTCACACACACACACACACGTACAGCTGGCTCACACACACACTGACACACACACACATGGACACGCAGACATGCACAGCATAGGGACACGCAATGAAACGGAAGTCGTAATCGTTTATTGATGAACTGTTTGACCAACTGACAGCCGGACACTGTCCGCCGGAGGACACGGCCTGCTTCCACCACCGGGTGTGGTCACTCGTCCTTGTTTCTACTGTTTAATTGATAGCTTTTCGCACTTCGGGCACATTTTCACTTAGTTATTCCTTGGCATTTCCCAGCCAGATCAATTCGGTTAATGGTGTCTCTGCTTGCGACGGCTTTGTAGGCACTGACAAACGGAAACGGATCGAATGGGATCGCAGTATCGTATCGCATGGGAGCTGTACGCCGTATACGTAGCGCTGCTCGCTTGCATTTGAGGGCAGTGCGAAAAAATCAAAGCGAATTGACTACGGGCCCTGATAACTTCGACAACAACGACTGCGCACTGGCGTCCCATTCAATCGCCACCCCCTCGCACAATTGACGGTTAAGTCAAGCGTTATCTCTGCCAGCGGGCTGCTTATCTCCCGCATTGATTTGCAAAAATCGCAAAGAGAACACACCGCTTACAAGGGCCTTGGGCGGGCGTGGAAGAGAGACAGCTACCTGAGCCCACAGCCATCTTGCTTTCGAGCCAAGCGTGCGGACTCGCTCGCGCTGGCTCTGAACGGTGGTTGCTAGAGCGGGCTGGCTACACTCGCTGCGCGTAGGCCAGGCCACGCCCCCCATGCAGACCAACGAATGAGGGAGCTCGGGTGTTCGTTGGGCCAGAACGATAGCGCTTTTTGGCGCCCTCTGCGATAACAGGTCCTGCCGCCTATCGATAGACGGGCCATCGATGCCGAAAAAGGCTCGATTCCCCTCGAAAAACTTCAACTATACTCCACAGCTGGTCGCTTTGGCAACCGGCGCTTGGGCCACAGTTATTGCCGAAAGTCCGCTCCCCCAAAAATGCGCCTTGAATTCTTATTCAGCGTTGTTGATGCCACGTGTCAGCTTTCAGCCTCACCTGTTGTCGTTTATTAGTTTCTGTTTCAGTTATTTTTTTCCCCCGTCTTTTGCTACCTCCGACATTTAGCGGAATTTTATAATATTTTGCATGCTGCACAAACGTTGAATTAGCCAGACAACGGAATGCCGGGCGAAATAGGAGTTTGTCATGGCAACCGCAATTCAAAGGATTCCATCCCACTGCCGACACCCATTTCAAAGTCCTCCCAACGCCCCTCAAAGTCTGCACATTATGCTGGCCTCCTCCCTCCAACCAATACATACAGCTTAATCGGGGGCGTTGATTAAAAACTGTAGGTAGCAATTGAAACCACAAGAAAACTGCTCAAAAACGCAGCATTTGTAGTTCGTTTTTCACTGAGCATGATGCAAGCTTCACACTTGTGCGGCGCTAAATATTCTTAAATAATAGACTAATTGCATATATGAATCTATATTGATTGTTGTATAGCAGCTATTAAATCTAGACTTGTGAAATACTTATAGCAGCTCGAAGTAAATGCGTAAATCGTAAACATCAAACATGAATTTTTCGGTTAGTGTATTATAAAGTAAACAAGCCGAATAAATCGTGATAACATCTCAATTCAGTGTTGGGCTCACTTATTAGAGCTTCTGCATCACTTTTCATTTTTTTCCTTTTCTCACATATGGCAAATATAAAAACATCGATAAAAACATGTGTTAATTAATCAAAGCCGTTTTCGGAATTCTAAACGGCAGCGGCAGCAAGCTGAAAAATAAATTTATGGGAAATGTGTGGCGTAGACTTGTTGAATTGCGCCATATTAGCCAAGGATTAATCGGCTAAGGAGTCTCAATTAGACCGCATTTTGAATGCCTGGCATGAGCATGTCGTAAATCACTTTGGCCAAATCCGGGTAGCAGATAGTGACTGTGACCAGGACAGCTGCGAAATCCTTGAGTTGCCGGGACCGGCATAGCAAGAAGTCTGGCCAAAAAAAGCGCAGCTCAAATGCAAAGGATTCCGTATCCTTCGGCATGCACGACGCTCTTTCGACTTTGTTTGGCAATCGTTTAAGCCCGGAAAGGCGAAGATGGGTCTTTCGTGGGAGGGGGTGGGCAATGTGTGGAGGACCATAACAAGTACGTGCAGTCAAACAGATTTCCAGTTAGCAGCTCACAACAATTCGCTTTTAAGCCAGCGCATAAATCAACCTCAAAAGATATCCCCAATCTTTTGGGGTCAGGGGGATGCGGCAGGCAAAAGCGTTAAAATTCGAGGGGGCAAAACTTTTTTTTGGTTGCCGGTCCGCGGCATTTTATTGAAAGGATAATCGATTGCAGCAAAAGCTGGCAAGGCATTAAAGGATTCGACTTTGGGCAACTTTAAAAACTTAACCCAAGGCGATGTCGACGAACTGAGCGATGTGAAATGCGGCTCTTTGCGGTCAATTTAATTGAATGATGAATTGCGTTGGACACTTGGGAGGTGGGGCTCGGATGCCGCAGAAAATTCTTCAGTTGTCACGGGTACTTGTGCCGAAGGATGAGATGAGGAGGACGAGACGGGGCACTTGGGGCGGCGAGAGGAGGAGGCCAGGGGAAGGGGCTACGACAAAGACGAATACGCATAATCAGTCAAAATTTATGACAAGCTCGAACCCGAAAGTCAGCTTAAGCATTTAATTGGCCCAGGTCCAGTTGGCCGTCCCCCAGGACATTCCTAATTAGCATGGGCATTCATGTACATGATGGAGTCCATTTTTTGTCGCCTCGCCCCGCTTGCTCCTAGGCTCTCCCATGTGTTCCGGGAACCCAAAGAGATTTTTACTGTTCCTCGACCCTGACTGATGACTGCGCTGCGAGCTGGAGAGCTCGGCTGTAATTTGTCTAGGCCAAAAAGGGATTCCGGCCGCCTTGACTGGCAAAGAGCGAGTGGAGTTCAAAGTTTGCTGCTACGAAAAACATCCTTTTGTCGCTGCCTTTCATTTGATTCGCGCTGCAAGGAGGCGCATAAAAGATAGATAAATAAGAAAAAACTCTGAGGAGTGTAAAACCCAAAATGTTCAGCTTAGTGCAGTTTCGTGTAACGCATTATTCTTGCTTAACATTTGTCGGGTTCGTTTCTTTCCTTTGTTTCGCTGTTGCCACTGTAAGCCAGTTTCAATACAGAATCAAGTTGCACAGAAAATTGGCATAATGGCTAAGTCCTCTTGAAACTAAAAGCAAAACTACAAACTTATAACTCAAATAATACATTAAATACTATATATAAATAATACATTAGAGTTTTGCAGGTGCAGAGTTTGATCCCTCATAATGTGCAGGCTTAATACTGTTGATCAAATTAAACAAAAATGTACCAAAAATGTACATCCTATAGTTAATGGCTAAAGTATCTTTCAGTTATCTGTTATTTGCTGAGTAAACATTAATTTAATATAAGTATATTTGTCACTGGGTCATATAAAATTGAGCTGCAGATGTACGAATAAATTTCAAATCATCTACAGGGCCCTGGCTTTTGAAATCATGTTATATAATTTAATGTCAAATAGAATTTTATTTTATTTCATTTTAAAATCGTACGCTTTGGTTGTTGTACTGACTAAAAGCTTTCTGTAGATACAATACTTCTACATGACACATTTTTGAACGCACTGCAGCGCCATCTATCGGCAATGCGACACCTGTCCGTGCTTGCAGAAACCGCGGGAACCACTCTACGGACGGTAGATGGCGCCAGTGCAGAATTAGAGTCCTTTTCCATTTTAAATGCCGATTAATCTCTCAAAGCGCTGAAAGATATAAAAAAAGTTAATGTCCAAATGTAATTATTAGTTATTTTTATCTGAATAAAAGCAATTCAGAAGATCCGCTTGCTTATTAAGGTGATCCCCACCCTTTATCCAAAGCTAGCTCAAATCCAAAAAGGAAATTTTAAATACCTAGTGAATTCAATTAAAAGACTGAAGGCAGTGCAGTGAAATTGGATAAATCGATCGATAGTGATCAAAATTAGCCAACATCCGATGGCAATCTACCGATTTGCTTTCCACTTTCAACCCCCGACCGCATTCCATCCCCGTGCATCCTATAGGCGTTCTTCTGTTCCTGTGCATGCCAATGATACTATTATTTAATGGATCGGTCTCGCAGGAACCTCTTGTTCCACTCGGGAAGCCAACAAAAGCGGATGGGAAGTGCACGCTTTGGAAAGAAGAGTGTCTTTCAGGCTGAAACAAGGACATTATACAGCCGGGCAAGTAGCAAACATTGTCAACAACGGCAAGCAAAACACGTCAACGCCCCTAAGCTGCTAATGAGGGCAACTGTGGCTAGGAGGCTGTGAAAACAACACAGGAGTTGTGAAAGGACGCATGCTGCGATAAGGATCAGGATCACATTCGCAGGCAGTTGAGAGGCAGAGAGCGGAGGAGAGAGGTAGAGAGGTAGAGTAAAACATACAGTAGCAACATGGCCGCAAAACGATCGATCTTGAAGAATGTCCTTGCGGTTTCGGCAGAGAAGACACTCTCACAGACGTTGTTCATTTAACAATCACACAGGACAAGCGATAATCCCGACCCAACGAATGTATTCCACAGCGGGCTGAGAGATACAAAAGCCTAAGCGGATTGGCCAAACAAAGTTGAGTGCCCTAAATACCTCGTCCTGATCCCTCGTGGGCCCTCGCCTGCGCCGTGTTTGATGTCCTGCGGCGCATATTAACATTATCAGCTGTGTGTTGTGTGCTGTGCGATGTGCAATGTGTGCAAAAGAGATGGCCGCCGAAGTGAAGAAAATCCCACTAGACAATGTTATCGGAGCCAAAGTAATTGTCTCGTCCGTGTCCGGGCATCCGAATAATGTGTGAAAATTTACACCGAATTTACACCGGAGGCCCCCGCTGCGCTCGACAGCCAAGGACATTCGTCCTCTGTCGCCGCAGTAATCGGCAAATGTGGTTAAGTGATTTAAGAGGATATTATCGAGCCGTGCAGCAGACAAATCAATCGAATTCAAAGTGAGACCAATTTCGTTTGCATTATCCTGCGGCCAAAGGCAACGTGATTGTGTGATGCGTTTTTCCGCGCCTCCCATTTCGCGTCACTTTAACAAAGTTTCTCCGACCGGAAACGGAAATTTCCTTTGCATGTTTGTCTGTGCCACAGAGTGTTGCAGATGCAATCGTCGACACTTGCTTATCTATTGAACCAAATTCATGGGGCAGGTCTTTATTATCTCATAATTATATTACGATGAGTCTTAAATTTAAAGCTCACATCCTAGGATTGCAGTAGTAAAATTGTATATGGTTATATTATATATCAATATTTGTGTGTAAACACGCTACTAAGCATAAGCTGAATGTGGCAGTGATTTATGGAAGTCGATCAAACAAATTCGGACCACTTAAATAGAGTCCTTGTGCCGGATATAAAAACGCAGTAACCAAAACAAACATTGTGTAATGTGGCAAGCAACCCCTGAACCGAATCTGCAGCCTCAATTAACCCTAAGCGACCATAAAAATCGAGTCATTCGGTCACAAATGAAAACAACTGCCTGGAGGCCTGGTTACTCAAAAATGGTTATGATTGTTATTCCGTTAGTTTTGTATTTTGTTATTTTGGCACCCTCTGGCAGGACTCGGCTAACGATGTTAGTGTTTCCGTTTATGCCACATGCTTACCCGTCAATTTGCGTGTAACTCGCTTGCCCCAGGACACGTTCATATCCATGTACACCACGGCTACTACGAATGCCACCCGGACACACGGACACCCGGACACCCGGACTCCCGAGCACTCTGGCAGCTGAGAGGAGGTCCTGCGAGGTACGGGGCACGGACAATTTGTAACATTTGGCAGACGTCAACGCCCTGCACAAGTGCAGGAAAATGAAATCAAATCAAAGCCAAGCGAATTGATCAGAAAAATGCCATAATTGAATCGCAGTGGGAACCCACCCCGCATAACACCGAACAGGGGGCGTGGCCGTCCTTTGATAACTTTATGCTAATCAGAGATGGCCGAAAGGTCTCGAATTTCACAGGCCATAAGTCAAAAGTCTAGGGCCTACACGTAGAGAAAATTAGTGCTTTATAGGGGGTCAGACTTTGGAAATTATATGTTGATATTTCTCAATTTTCATTAGAACATCCAAAAAGCTAAGCAACTATTTAAGATTTTGTGCTTTTTATTGGCATATCTTGAGTTTTTTCCGTTATATCAATTTAATCTAACTATAGGTTTATATAGGAAATAAGCACTTTAAAAGTCGAAAGGATCAATCCTTTTAAATGTCTTTTTACCTGTGTAGTTCCTGCCGCGGTACAAGGTGTGTTGGTGTGCTGGAAATAATTTCCGTTTGGCTCCTAGTGCTCATTTCGCCTATTTTGTACATACAAAACTAATTAATTTCCCAAAATGCAACATAGAAGAGTAGAAGAGAAGGGGGTGGCGGGAGGAGCCGGGAGGGTCCACGCAGGAGCGGCACAGGATATTTGTGCAAGCAATTTCCGCCGCCGAAGAGAGTTTTGTGCGTAATTAATTTATGCAAAATACAAATGCAAACAAATTGCAAATGTTTTCGCACAAATTTGCTGTGCGCCCAATTTGTTTTCCAAAATAATTAACTTTTCAGCGGGTTTAATTAGAAATTTTCTCAATTTTAGCGCGGAACCAGGAAGGCCAGTGCTTGGCTGTCATCCACTGGAGTTATCATTTCCTAGCAAGTTTTCCCGAGTGGATTCTACTTAGTAAATACTTAGTGGTGATGAAGGGATGCCTCACCTGTGGTGTGCTGAAGTACCTGTGGTGCTGGATGGAGGACTTATCCTGTCGACTCCAGGACAACAATCTTTTCAAGCTGATCCTGGCCATCTGTGTGGCCCTGTTGGTACTGTTCAATGTTTACACGGGATTCAGCTTGGCCAATAGATGTGACGAGGGATCGGAAGATGGATGCGCAGATGCTGACGGGGATCAGTCCTCATGCTCCTCTAGTTCCTTGAACTGCACAGTTCGGTGTTCTCCGGACTCCTACAACTACGCCTGGGACCGGGGGCCTCACACATGGAACACTCCGTGCAACAATCAGAGCCCCATTAACATCGAGCGGAACTGTTTGGAAATAAACTACTTTGATACGCCGTTGATATGGTCGCATTACAATAACATTCCGTTGGGCATTCGCCTGGAGAACACCGGGCACACACTGATCCTGCGTGCAGCTTTTCCAGGACGAACGCCCTTCATCGACGGCGGGGATCTACTTGGGCGCTTCGACTTCCGGGAGATCTCTTTTCGCTGGAGCTGGGCCAACTCATCGGGCTCGGAGCACACAGTGGACCATCGTCACAGCGCGCTGGAGATGCAGTGCCTCCACACAGATGACGATGGTTGCGGTAGCTGCTCCTCCAGCCAGGGCGTCCTGATGATTTCCTACATGTTCGATCTGTCCGAGCACAATCCGTTCCTCGATGTCCTCATCCAGCATCTCGCGGCTGTTCAGCAGGCCGGCCAGGTGGTGGAAGTGCCCCCCTTTCCACTTAGTTACCTCATGTCCCCCTTCTACGACAAGTTCTACAGCTACAATGGATCCCTAACCGAGCCCCCCTGCCATCGGGGCGCTGAGTGGCTAATACACCCCGAGTCCTTGGCCATCAGCGAGCGCCAGCTGAATGAGTTCCGGCTGTTGAGGGACAGGCGTGGTGCAAGGATCGGACGCAATGCGCGTCCAGTTCAGGCGATCGGGAATAGGAAGGTATACCTTAATCGCTACAGAACGGGGTTTTAAATCAGATTGACTAAAGTGTATATGTGTATTGCGTAACAAGCTAGGATCTTTTACTATTATTAAATTGATTTAATGGCCTTTATTATGTAAAATTCGGTGTAGTGTGCCTTGAAGGAACTTTGTTTTAGTAGATCTAAAGACACAAAAGAAAGTTTTATAACTTTATTGCCTATGAACATTCCTAAACTCCATTGCATAAGAATGGAACATATTTGAACAACCATTATTGCCAACGTTCAGATAGTAAATACTTGTCGAAACCGCTTACCGAAATCCAATCCATTACATAATCCTTGTGGCCTGTCAATCAGGACAATCCATGTACTTCCAGGCCGGCTCTAATTGGTCCTGGTTTCCGCTGTATTTCTGATTCGGGGTCCTGGTGGCCAGTCTTCCGCACAATTTGCTTTTGGGTCGCCGTTTGCTGGGCAAATAGTGTGCTTATATAGTAATTCACTAATTAGTCGCTCAAAGAGCATTAACATTAGCATTAGCATTAGCATTAGCCGTTGCAGGGTCCCGAGGTCCTGAGCCTGTTCCGCATCCTGTGCGCACAATCGCCGCAGGACACGGCGATGCGATGGTGTGCTTGTGAGTCTGCGTCTGTAATTTCGTTAGTGCAGCGGAAACTGTTGCGGACATGTTTGCCCTGCGATTGGGATTGGTATTGAGATTGGCAATGGGAATGGGATGCGAATGGGATGGGCATGGGCATGGGATTGGGTTTTTGGCCCTCCTGCGGCGAAGCACCCTCATCTCCTGTCCTCCTCCTCCTCCTGCTCCTCCTTTTCATCCACTTCCCCTCCCTGCATTACAGCTGCTGCTTGGCAATCAGTGAGTTCCAGTTTCCAGGCTTATAATTATCAGTTGGCGCCTAACCATACATACATAGATGGAAACTCGACCATGCCCGACCATTGGCCCGTAATTAGTTTTTAATCCAGAGATGGGTTAGCATCGAGCATCGGCTCCAATTCGATTTGAGGCCTGCAACGTCGACTTGTTTAATCAATGACAGGCCAAGTGCATTTTACTGCAATTGCGTTTGCTGCAAATCAACGCTAATGAAATTATACAAACAAGTTTCGGTACGCTTTTGTTGCTCCGTGCTGCGTCAATATTTGTGCTGTGCGCCCATTCGCAATTTGCATGTTTTGAAAACTTAATTGGATTGCAATTTCCACAAATAAAGCTTAATTTTTCCGTCGCACTTTTCATTTTCGAAATTCGGACTTCGCAGCCATGTCCACCACGTGCGACAAAACAATTTATTTTTCGGCCAAAAACTAAAACTTTTGTCTGCGAAATGCAATTAAAAACGGATAATTCCATTTATTAATGCTTGATATGCAAATTGATTGCGCACAAAATGTTCAATTAATATGAAAATGTTTGTTAGAAAATTAATGAAATTTTCCCATGCTTGTGGAAGGATGTTGGTTTGTTTATGTTCAATTAGATGGAAATGAAACACTAAAATGCAAATAATATGCAATTAATTAGATGGAAAATCCATTTACCCGTCAAAGTATATGAGCGTCATTTTAGAAATTATTAAAAGCAAACTTGTTAAGGCGAGAAGTTGAAGGCTTACAAAGTTTATTTAAACACTCACTTAAAGTTAAAAGTATTTCTTGAATCTGAAGTTTTCATTTTTTCAGGCATTAAGGCCTTACTTTTAAGCCTTTAGCCACTAAGCCATCAATTGGTTTTTCTACATCAATTTAGCTTCTTGTCGCAATCCATTAAATACACAACCAGAGCACAAACAAAACCAGAACGCATAGCCCATCGAAATCGTAAACTCCATCGAATCACTCGCAGCAGAACAAACATATCAATCAACATGTTTAATTGAAACTAATTAGAATAAGGCAGGCACACTGCCAGAATCAAACTCCTCTAGTAGCTGAATAAGGCGAAGCCAGTTTGGCCAAAGGAGCCGAGGAAAACATCATTCCACCCACTTTGCCCAGCAGTTTGTGCAGGAAAATGAAATTAGACGAATAGAATGACGATGTAAGTGCCATGAAAAGACGTTAAGACGCTCTGAGCCAAGACGCTGGCTCGTTGGGCGGGAAAATGAGAGCGACGGAGAGTTGGCTGCTGCTAAAATTGAGGCAAATTGCATTTAAGTGTTGCCGTTTTCATTTAGCCGCATGAATATGTATGGAGGATGCTCCGCAGATCCTTGTGGATGGTGGGCGGAGGAAGGAGAGCTAAGCTTCTTTGGCTCTTGCTTTTGTGGCATACAAAATTGAATGAATAATTGAGAAAACGAGCGCATGATGGCATTAGTGTGTGATTGTGAAAGTCCTTGCTAGTGTGTCACTGTGTGGGTAAGTGAGATTGTGTGTGCGAGTGTAAGTGTGTTTGCAGCTAATGAATTTTAATTGCTTTTATTAAGGCACAAAGAGGTTGACGTCGCCTGACTGCAGTGTCTGCATCAAAAATCCCTGTTCAATGTTAATTGTTAATCATTAAATATTGTTGCTGGCAAAATCAATATGGCGGCTGACGATTAATCAACGCCATTTTGTAATTATCTCGCTGGAATATTTAATTCAATTAACTTTGCGGGTGAGCAAACTGAACAATGCTCTCTCTCCCCCTCCCGCACCCCCTCGCCATCCTACTTTTTTTTTCAGGCAATGCAAATAAATAAATTGAGTTGAAATTGTTATTGCAACAGTAACCGCACCAAAAGTAGAAAAAAATATGTAGATGACATAAAAAAGAAAACAATAATAGGAGGTACCCACACCCCTTTGAATGCAAAGAGATGGAGAGGCAGACACACACATGAAATTAATTTGATGGAAAACTCGGTCCTTGCAGAGCCCTTTTTCCTCAGTCTACTGTCTCTGTCGCTCAGCCCTTTGGCGCACTTCCTTTTTCAATTAAACGCCACCATTTTCCATTAACGAATTTGCATGTGTGTCTGTGAGCGTGTGAGGCACACACACACTGGCGCACAAGTAAAAGGCTCTCCCTTAGACTCACACACACACACACACACACACAAATACACGTCTGTATTTCTATAATAAAATTAAATTAGAAGACCAGAAAATTAAATCATCAAAGCTTGACGTCTGCCGGCAGCGACGGCTGCTGTTTCCTCCTGTCTACATATGTACGTGTGCTTTTGTATTTATGTGTATCTGTGTATGTGTATGCACGATGGTGTGAGTGCGAGTCCTGCAAACCCATGCACAGATAGACACACCGACACTCCACACTCTCAGAGCCCAATTTGCAAAAGCGACAGTTACGAGTTCATTAATTTTTCTTCTTTTCACCCTCGCTCTCTCTCCCCGCCTCTTGTGCTCTGCGGTTTTTTGGCTCCCTCCCTCTCTTTCGCCCTCTCTATCGCCATCTCTTTCGGGGCTGCTCGCCTTTCTTGATGGTGTGAGCAGCATCATAAATTAAATTCTTCATCAACTCAAACTCGTTAAGCGCCAATAAAGTGACAGAGAGTTATTTTCATCACTTTTTCAATGGTCTACCACAAGGCACGTCGGTGTATCTCCAATGCGTGTGTATAAGTGGGCTGAATGCGCCGAAGCGCTCACGCACACACACGCAACTGGAGAGTGCGAGAGAGAGAGAGACTGGTTTAGGCCACGCCCCCAACAAAGAGAGCCAAAATTTGAATGGGAACAGGGAGAAAAAAGGTCGCCCAACAAACTGGTTCTTTATTTCAACAGCAGAATCCTCTTCGCTTTTTTTAAGACTTTTACGCATGCGCAGCATGATTTCAGATTTTAGAGGGTATTCCCCTGATAAGAGGATTCAACTAAGTGCACTTCAGCCGCAGCTGCCAGAGGAGTGAGATGATATCAGCAGTGCCCACTCAGAAGCATCAATTAGTCGCTGCCCCTGCCCACCAGGCGTATGCTTAATTTGGCCAAAATTAACAGTTCACTTCTCTTTGGGCGCACATTTGATGCGAAAGTTAACTGCTTAACGATAAAAGCAAACTAATTAAATCCGGGGAAAGAAGGAGAAATTGCCACATAATAAAGCAAATTAAAGGCAAATTAATTTAAAACAAAAAGCGACAAGCGGGGAAGTCGGCACAAGTTGAGGAGTGGCAGCAGCGAGCAGCGAGTTAACGTTGCGGATGTGGCGTAAATGAAAAGGATAAGTGGATACACAGGCACACACGCGTTCATGCTCAGCAGAAGGATGTGCCCGAGATACCCGTCGCTCCACTTCAATTAAGCATCGCGCCAACATGGCAGCCTCTCACAGAAACACAGACACACTCCCACACACACACACACACACACACACAGCGGAAGGCAGGACGAGAGAGCTCAGGGTCCCCACTAACACTCACACCAACACACGCACACAGGCACACACAGATACACCCACACATCCCTTGGACGTAATTACGTTTGGCAAGCTCGTTATGCGTAAGAATAAACGCGCATTAAGAGCTCATTAGTTGGCACAAATCGAATCGCTGGGCCAAAAGGAGGGTCCGAACCAAAATGTCAGGAGGCGGGGTGGAAAATGGGAAAATGGGGAAAACGGGTGGGCCGTGTGCCTGGTTATCTGGCATTTTCATTTAACGTGTAATGGAAGATAGCGTAAGCGGACAAATTGAACCGAAGCCAAAAGAGAGACTGAACGAACTGGACTGAAATGAAATACTCGAGCTCTTGGGAAAAACCACAACTCATGACAACAGGTAAGCTGCGAAATGCCGGCTAAATGTAAATGGTAGTGGTATTGGCCACGCTTAATGGCTGGCTGACTGCGTCTATTACCCGGCTGACAATCAAGTGTCGGAAGTGGGATGTGGCCTTCCAGGGCATCCACCTCAATGACCAATGCAATATTTTTGGAAAATTATTCATCCCACGATACAAACTTGTCTCGAAATTAAAACATTAAAGGCTGACTTCCTACTTACATGATTAAATTATTGATATACGTTTACTAAAGTCTTACGATTTTTTGGGTTCACCTTTTAGGTTTGTGGGTTTTTAAAAAAAATAAAAAAATATATATTCAAATAAAAATAAATAAAATAAACTAAAAATTCGCTACTGAAAAGACCTATGTTCCATTATTTCTAAGAGCTAGTTAAATATAGTTCCAACTATCTTTCAGTTAACAGTAATATTTATTTATGCTTTTATAAAAGTTAAGTACAAGTACGAACTATGATTCTGATTATCTGAAGAAAAGCCCATTACCCAACTTGCAATGACATAACAAGAATAATTGTGTGCCCACCACATTGCCAAACCTCAACTGCCTTTAAGTTTATTTCCTTGACAAATGACGCTTGCCGCAATCAGCTTGCAAATTTGTAACAATAGCAGGATATTAACAAAATCCACTTATGTATCCGTTTTAGGTTTCACGCTCCTTGGGAAAACGCGTGGAGCGTGAAGGAAATGCCGATGCACAGAGAGCGAGATAGAGAGGCACACACAATTTGTGGCCTAAGCCCAAAATGGTTTTCCGATGCAATTGCGGTCGAAAAATCTGTGGCACCAAAGTCATATATTTTTTGGGGCGGAAAAGCGCTGGGACTCCGTTCAGCATTTCCCTTCGAGAGGACATCTGGGCGTAGGGCAGTAAGTGCAGTTAGTTTATTTTATTACGAAGCCGACAAACAAGCCTCTTGGCAGGAGTCGGGGCTTCCCAAATACCCATTGTTACACTCTGGATTCCGGATCGCCTGGATTCGGAAGTCCATGTCCTGAGCCGTGCCGGAGCTCAACGGACAGCCACCCCGCGAGTCCTGCGCACTCTCTCCCGCTCTCGCAATGCTCTCCCGAGTTGACTCCGCCTCCTTGCTCACACACACGCACACACTGGAGCAGTGTGTATATATAGGTGCGGTGAGCTCAACCGGTTTCCAATTCGATTTGGAAACTCGACTCGTCAGCGGGCCACAGTCGCTGCCTTCGAGTTTATTGCCAACTCTGCCTTGGCCCGGTGCGCAACGGTTTCGGTAGTTGGTAGTGCATAGTTGGTATATTCGGAGCTAAGCTTTGCCCGCTTGTGACTGAAAAATGCTTGACATTTAGCCAGAGGAAAACTCAGTGTGAAGAAAATCCAGAGAGCGATTTAAATACAATTTGTGTGACTGTGTGTGTTTGTGTGTGTGTGTGTGTGTGTGTGTGTGTTCTGGTGGTGCCTCAACTGTGATCAATCATATCATTGCCGATTTAAGTACTCTTGCCCTTCGCAATCGAATGGATATCAAAGCCTCGACGCCACCTGCCCTCGAAGTGGCTCCTGGCCAGCCCGGATCGCCCGCCTTAAAACCGGCAGCGATCTCCGGCGCAATGCCCGGTACAGGTGGAGTGGCCAACTCGTCCTCCTCAGCGGCGGCCAACAACACCGCCGCCACATTCCAGCACATCTTCGAGCAGCTGGTGCAGCAGGGCGGCGGGAACCACAAGCTGCCGCCCAAGCAACTGGAGCAACTGCGTCACCTGCTCGGCAACGTGAGGGATGCCAAGAATCTGCAGATGATCGTGGAGAAGTTCAAAAACCTGGAGCAGTTCCACGAGCACTATGCCGCCCATTTGGCCAACAACAACACTGTGATCTCAACGGAAGGTGAGCTGCACTTCCGACGGCAAATTTCATGGGGTCTCCCTAATGGAAAATAGTGATCAGTTCGGCATAAAAACAAGTTTTGATTTATTTGTCTAAAATTGGTTTTCCTCTTATATAAGAGTGTCTGCTTTAACTTCAATTCAAGGTTTAAGAATCGGGCTGAAGCTTCAACAGGAATAACTATCCTTACAATAAATACGATTAATTCAAAAAGATAAAATGGTATTTTATAGATATTATTTTGATCTTATGTGCCAGTTAGGCTATATATTAAACTAATTGAACAAAATTGAAAATTGTGAGGGGTTTTATAAATATGTTAATTAATCTGTAAGGACGTTGTCATTACCAAGCATATTAGGCTTCGTTAGCTAAAATTCTGAAGCAAATTTTTTCACGTGTGGCCTTAGCCGGAAAAGCCTTGCAATTGTTTGATTATAGATTTAATTAACACAAATTGCTGCCGGACACGGACATTCCGGAGTGATCGCTGAATGGCTCAATGACTGGATGGATGGCCGAGTGTGTGCGTGTTCACAGCAATGTTTTTTAGTGCATTAACATGCACAGCGGAAAATTTGAGAGAGAATTATAAGCTAATTGCGAGACGAGGCAATTAAGTCGCCTTAAATCCCGCCGCACTTTGCGCCGCTTTCACTCGCCACTTGGCACAGTTTGTTTTAATTTCGTTAAAAATGCATAAAGCCATCAGGCAACATGTTGCCTACTTTCCAGCATGCCGTCGTGACAACTGGCCATTTTGTGTGGACGAGGGCATCGCGAGGGGGCCAGGTTGCAATTACAGCTTTTAGCTCGTTAAAATCGCAAATAAAGTTGTGTGTGTGCGGCGGACTGGACTAAATTTTAATACTTTCGAAATCGCTGACAAATTTGCATAGGGTCGCGCAGCGCTGTCGTGCGCCTAATTGACTTTGGCAAACTGTTGGCAAACAGGCTTTTAACTCGGTTCTCTTGTTTTTTTTTTTGTTTTTTGTGCCTCATTTCATGCCCCGCAGATAGCAACGACTTGGTTAAGGATAATGCCAGGAAGTACGGATCTGGTGGACAGACGCTAACGCCCCGCCACACAATCGATGCCATACTGGGCCTGAAGAATCGCAATGGCGCTGGGAATGGCAGTGGCAGTAGAAATCCGGAAACGGTCAGCGATGGTAAGTCACAACCCGGCATTATTTGGCCATTAGCCGTGATCAGTGGGCCCTGTCATGGAAAATGGCAAATCGATTTCAATTACCCGCTCGCAGTCCATGGAATCAACAAACACAATCGCAAAATTATATTAGCCTTGACAGGCGGTGGTGGTTTCGGGTGGCTTTGGGTGGTTTTGGGTGGCTTGGGTGGGTGGTGGCGTCGAGACTTGCACTTTGGCAACGCCTCGAGATGCACGACAGCTGATAAGCAATCAGTCAGCGGTAATCGCTCGCGAAGAAAACGAAACGAAGACCTAAAAAAAAAGAAAAAAACGCACAGCAAAAAGGAAGTCATATTTAGATGGGATTAGAAACCCTCCTCTTTTGGCCAATTTAAACTTATTTTAGTGGCGCGGGGGGAGTGAGCACTTTTGAAGGCTTTTTAACTGGATTATAGTGGGGATTTGCGGTGCCAGCTGGCGACGACTCCCCACATCCAGGTGGGTGCCAAAAATAGTCTTCTGCATGTCATTTATAATTCATTTCGCTTCTGTTTTGATTGCCGGCAAGCGATTGTCGCTCTCGCGTCTCGACCACGCCCACTGCCCTACGCCCATGCCACCAAATTGGCAGCAAGTTGCGAAAAAAGGGTGGGCACTGATATTGCCGCGATTATGGTTATGGCCATAACACCACAACCCTGAGTCCTTGGATCATCCAAACCAACTACCAGGTGAGAAATGAAGGAGTTGCTTTTGCCTTTTAACGCAGGAATAGTGTACTTTGGCAGCATATTTGGTTAATAGGCAGTTACTAAAAGGATATGGTTTCTGAAAACAATATGTTTAAATTATGACTATACCATTTATGCAAACATCATCAAAATTCCACACCACAATACATCCTTCATTTTCGCATTCTCCAATTGACATAAACAACCAGAAATTGTGCACATTGCGCATTTATCGGTTTTCAACTAGCCATTAGAAAGCCAAAACAATTAGCAGTAGGTATCTCTGCAATTAATTCAATTAAGTGGTTTCATAAACACTCACAACAGACAACGCCGTCGATGGTAAAAGGGCTCCTAAAGCGAATGGACGACCAAAAACAACAAGGTGATGAACAAATTGACAACAACACCGAGTGCAAATCAAAATGGCGCCGAGCGACAACAACAAGAGCACAAGCTAAATGGCCGCAAATTAATTAGAAACAGGCTAATTAACTGTGGGTGAATAAATCGAGGGGGTGGCAGGTGGAAAGGGGCGAGCTCAAGCGTTTCGCATTTAAGCCATAATTAAACTGGCGGCCAGACACAAGCCGTCAAAAAGCATTTAATCTGACAGCTGGCGGCAACGGTGGCGTCCCAGAAAGCAGAAAGAGACAGCTACAGTGTAGCAGAGGGAGATGGAGCGAGAGATGTAAAATTGAGATGTAAACAATCATTAAAGGCGCAGGAGGCACAAGTGCATTTGGCCAAGAAGCGAACAAACTGGCTTTGCAACATTAAGATCTAGATAGGCTAAGAGAACGAGCGAAAGAGTGGGGCATACCCGATTAGAAAGAGACGGGCGATGAACGAGCTCTGAGGCAATCGAAGTGATCCCCTTCACGATCCATCTACACGAGATCTGTTCAGCAGTTGACGCGGCATTAAATTGAGCATTAAGGCGTCTTAATGATTTTAATGCGTGTCTGCGTCGGCGTCGTCTTATTAGTCGCTTTTGTGGCTTCTACCACTTTTTATGGAAGTCCCCCAGCACCCCCCGCATACCGCACTTCCAACAAGCACTTGTGATTGACAGTTTTGTTTATGGCTTGTTTCGCTATTTGATATGAGTCCGATATCGCATCTCATCTGGCTGCAAAGATCTTCCGGCGAACAAGAAACCAGCCGAAATGTGCATTTCCTTTCGGCCCCTACCTGTTCTGGCCATGACTTTTAGAAAACGCGCTGCGGCTAATAACATATCAATTAGGCCGCCTAATGGCCAAGTATTGGCCCAACAATGGGAATCTGTCAAATCATCATTAGGATTAGCGGGCTCGGGAAGCGGGCAGAGAGCTAGTGACGCGATTAACGTCAATTTGTCCCTCACAATTGGGATGGATTCATCGGAAACACAAGCCAAATTAGAGCAAAATGTCGAGAAGAGTGTACATTCTAATCGTGGTATAGCATCTTGCTAAACGAAACTTTCTCGACAACTGCCCAACATTACAGTCCTGAGTTAAAAGTCATAATCAAATTTCATTGCGTTAACGACCGACAAATTTCCAGACGCCAACTCGAAATCATTTCTTAATTGACGTGTCGATCAATCGAAATTGAGTGAATGGGCAGTGGCCTAAGAACCTGGTTCATTCACCACTAGCATTGTAGGATGCTAACTGGATTTTGAATGAGGTTTGAGATTTATGGGCAGCTTAGATTGTTGCAAACATGTATTACCATTCAGAGAGTTGTCTTTAAAGTGGAGAAGCTATTGAGTTATCACATAGATATTCGGAGGACACAAATCATGTTCCTGCATTGGAATTGATTTCTGGCATATTACTTCTTGATTTACGTCACCTCTTAACGAATTCCCCATGATATACGAGCTAATCCAACACATCATTCACACTTTGGGCAATTGCTTAGGAAAGACCCCCTCCTTCCACCCTGAAAAGGCAGAAAAACTTTTGTTTTAACCTTTTATACTTCGCTGCTCACGCAATTAACTCACGCACTCCGTGTGGCAACTCGGCGGTGTATTTTTATCGTGATTTTTTGGGTGGATTGATGTGGATTGATGTGGATCGAGGTAGAGGGAGAGGGGATCGGGTGGTGCGGCTACTGTCTATCGCCTCATGTGGCTCCCATTCACATCTTTTGTGCTACTTCATTTGCAGAGGCTTTCAAAAGCGATTTTCGTAGTTAATTTCATTAGCACCACAGTGGCTCAAAATAAAATGCATGCTGGGCGTGTAAATTTCGATTGATTGGTGAAAACGCTCGCAGAGGTTAATTCGGGGCATTTACAATCTTCGTTTGGCTGCTGTTTAAAGTTAATTAGCCAAAATACTGACCCAATTAATCGAACTGTGGCGAATCGGAACGATGTGGCGCATAATTACATTAGGCAATAGGCAATAGGCAATCGACTAAACGAAACGGATTCGCAGCGGACTTACATCGAAAAGCAATTATCCAAAAGACTATCAAATAATTACAGATACTCTCGAGTGGCAACTTCCCAGACTGACTGCGTAATTGGTTTTGCTTCCAATTGTCCCGCCCCGAAAGCCCATTTACCATTGAAATTGAATTCGGTTACCCAAAATCCCGTCGAGAACAGCCAAGAACTGAAACCTCAACCCAACATACGTGTGCGAGTATAAAGCCTGGCCCTGGCGCTTCGAAAACTAATGACTTCCTTGCATGTCACGTGATATGAACAAGCGCTAGTTGGCTAGTTGGAACGCCCATTAGGGACCAGTGCCGCCTCATCTGGAACTCCTCCTCTGTTTTCTGGGAATTTTTATTGCCTCACATTGTAAATACCTGGCGTCTAATTGAAAGCCGTTTATTAGTGGGTGGGCGGCCAACAGGTTTGACCCGCCGCCGCAGGTCGAAGGCTTCCATTTCCCGCCACCACCCCCCTGTTCAGCGGCCAAATTAAATAACACGTTGTTATTAGCCGGGTTGTTCAAGGCTTTTAGCCAGCGAGTTGGCAAACAGCTTTATGACCTCCCTTCCCGCCTCATTGAGCATACTAATTAAAATCTAATCAGGTGCCCGAATGCGTGGGCGCTGGAAGCTCGAGCCCCATTTCCTAGTATTAGCAATTGATCACGCTCAATTAATTGCACACGAATTAATGGCTTATATTAACAATACCATTTCCAGAGTTTTCAAAACTTCGAATGAAAAGATTTGTAAATAAATATAATATACCACTTACTATTGTTACTCCACGCCATTTATTATTGATAAAAACCACTTTCCTGTAACCTTGATCTCGTTTTTAGGCGCCGTTGACCCCTCCCTGGGCGACGAGGATGCCACTGATCTGCGCTGCGGCATGACCCTGACGCAGTTGCGCAGCATGGACAATCACATGGCCAGCATGCTGCAGCAGCACGCGAAGAACGGAGCAGCCTCGCCCTACGGCCCCCCAACTCCGCCGGGGGGTCAGCAGCCCCAGGTGCCGAATGCGACGCCCCTGCACCATGGTCAGCAGATGGGCGGCCAGGCGCATCCCGGACATGGCCATCCCACGCATCATGGGCATGCGCCCTTTGGCTATCATAATGCATTTGGCTTTGGCCAGGCACATGGCTATGGGCACCAGGAGGAGGCGGCGGGCAATTACCTCAATTCGATGCACCAGATGGTCGAGGCCAATCAATTGCAGACCGCAGCCAATGGGGCCGGAGCCAATGCTCCTCCCGCTCCGTTGCCGCCCAGTTCCTTTGGCAGTCATCAGCAGCACTTGGCCGCCTTGGCTGCTCAGGCGCAGGAGCAGCAGCATCAGCAGAATCAGCACGGCAAATACGCCAAGTCATCGCCCACTGGAGCGGGTCCTCCTCCGCCACCGGGTGCCTACTATATGGAATCTCAGACGGCGCCTGTTGCTCCACAGTCGCAGATCAACTACGACGAGCGTTCAATGTCCTCGGCCAGCGATTTGGAGGAGGACGACGATGATGCGGCAAAGCTGCAGCTCGACGTGACCTCGCCGCCCACTCCGGCGCCACGTGGTCCGCTGGCCGCCAAGCGCAAGTCCGCCGGCGTCTTCTGTGATGATAATGAGCCAAAATTAGCCAACGGTCAGTTGCCAGGCGGCAATTACGGCATTCGGCCGCGCAGCTTGCAGGAGGTGCATCATCAGCAGCAGTCGCACCACCAACAACAGCAGCAGCAGCAGCAACAGCAGCAGCAGCAGCAACTGCAACAGCAGCAGGGCTTTCAGCACGACTTTCGCAACAGTGGGAATGGCAATCCCAACGGCAACAGCAACTCCGGCGATCATGGCGAGCGCTTAAATGCGGACAGCGACAGCTTGGTCAACGGCAGCTGCGCCTCCAGCGAGGAGCTCAACCAGACCAACAGCAGCGAGCAGGGCGAGAAGATCACATCCGGCAGCGACGACGAGGGTGGGTACAATCCTTTCATTAAAGATCCTTTCGGTAAAAGCACCAACAGCACTTACAAATCATAGTCCTCCAAAGTCACCTGGATGATGTTTTCGTGGCATAAGATACAAGTATCTCAACATATCTCATTTCCACCTGTAATCTTGATCTTCATCTTAATCTTGATGTTAAACAACGTTCAATGACCCTCTATGGATTTCTCTGCAAATATCTGTATTGGCAGGCCAGGATGATAATTGCGCCAAGAAGAAGCACCGTCGCAATCGGACCACCTTCACCACCTACCAGCTCCATGAACTCGAGAGGGCCTTCGAGAAGTCCCACTACCCCGATGTCTACTCCCGCGAGGAGCTGGCCATGAAGGTGAACCTGCCCGAGGTCCGCGTCCAGGTGAGTCACCTCCAATACCTCCAATACCTCCCATATCACCAGTATCAGCAGTATCTCCAGTATCTCTTGTGTCTGCAAGTGATTTACACCCGAGCCTCCACTAATTGGGAAATCAACGTGTCTGCAGCTGGAGTAACCGCCAGCCAGGCTCCGGAAATTAAACAATTTCCGTTTGCTATTTATTTTAACGAAATTAAGTTGTGCCCGCTCTCTATCATCCCCTTGCATCTAAAACTCTTGTGGGTGCAAGGTGCTAGATGTGCATACACGTACATTTGGAAATGTTGGCAGGGACTTATGGCCGGAGATCCTTAATGAGAGGAGAACTGCATATTTGCATTATTTAATTGGCTAGCAAGCCGATTGGTAGTACCCTTCCCCACCTTATCCTTCAAATTGCAAAAGAAAAGGATTTTGCATGGCTATTTCGTATTTACAATGAATTCAAATCAGTTGAATGTGGTCGCCGCTTACATTTACATATTCGAATTAAACTTCTTTATACTCCCATAACTCTTTTAGCCATTCACCGATGTTTTTGTGTGCCGCAGCTTGTGGCTTGATTTCCCCTCAAGAGCAATAATAATTGTCAAACTTTGCGCATAACTTGGCTCCGAGTGCATGAAACAATTTATGTCTCAATAGGAAACTGACAGCGCCGAAAGAGTTCTCAAGTTTGTCGGTGGCCCATTGAATGGTTTTCCTTTTCTTCCGCGGAGAGAATTATGCATTTTATGCGACTATGCGCTTTTATGCTCCACGACTTTGGGGCACTGCCAGTGCGGCGATGTAGCAATGTAGCAATGTGGCTATGTGGCTATGTGGCAATGTGGCAATGTGGCGATATGGCGGGATGCCATGTCTGGCAGCCATTCGTTTCGGGTGGCAAATTGTGACGTGAACGGGCAGGGCGCCTCGTAAATTCCATTCACAGCGGTGTAGCATAAAAAACGCTTAAGCAGCAACAACTATCGATGGGTGGCAGTGGGTGTTGCACATACAAAAATTCACGATGGCTATTTAATACAAATGTATGTATAGTTAAGCAAGCAGAAGGTCTAGATCATATTCTTTCTCAAACCTAATGCTAAATGTTATTTCATGCGCACCACAAAACACTGCCACATAGATTGTTTTTTAAGTAGCTTCCTTTATTTTTCTGTGTATTTCCCGATAGTGGAAAACTGACTGCTCGAGCCAGTGGCTGCTGCAAGCTCTGGAGTGGACCAGGCAGTTGGCATAGTTTTCCAACCGCAAAAGTGGGTGTAAGGCGGTGAGTGTAAGGTGGTTTGGCCAAAAGCACTCCCCCCCACCCGGTAAATGGAAAGGACATATCAAATTTCACGATTTCGTTTCGTTTCCTCAGCCGACAAATCATTTTTATTGACTAAACATTATCGTGCCCACAGCCAGAGTTGGCGACACTGTCGTCGGCGTCTCCAACACAACACAGGACATAAATAAATAAACAAATACCGAAAATGCCGTATGTATTTATGGTTGTATCTATAGCCCCGGCTATATAGTCGCCGCACAAACGAAATACAAAGGTAATGAAGCGAAATCGCATAAAAATTTCTCCTTCTCAGCCTTCGCAGCCCTCTGAGCCTTCTCAGCCTTCTGAGCCTTCTCAGCCTTCTGGCCCTCATGTGTCACTTTGTCAAATTGACACGAATTCAAATTATGCCAGCAGGAACCGAAACGAGCTATGGCCATAGAGTATGGTCGTCCTCCAACCCTTTGACTCGTTTTTTCGATTTAGTGGGCTGCATTGGGCCACCCCATCCTGATCCTGTGTGTTTGTAATCGTATTTGCGGTTAGTTTGCATGAAGTTCTAGTTATCGTTTTTACTCCTTTGCTACCAAATTTTTCCTCCTTTTTTTAGGTTTTTTCTTTTTGCTCTTTGACTGGGCCTGGGAAATTGCTTGGTGTGCAACTCGTTGAAGGTGGAAATTTGTTTTGATTAAGTTTGCTGGCACACACACACACACACACACACACACACACACACACTCGCTATAGGCTGGGCAAAAAAAATAAGAATGGAAGGGAAATGTAACCAAAGTTGACTGAGTTGTTTCTTTGCAAACCCAACCAGCCATCCACCAAATAGAATTTCTCGTTTAGATGAGTTCATTTCAGGGCTTTGCATTGGTCGCCCACTTTTCGTCGGTTTCTTTTTGCTCGGTTGCTGTCATTGCATTGTAATAGATTTGTTAAATGTTTGTTTAAAAAGTTTGATTGGATTTTGCATTTTGTGTATGCCAATGGAATGAATTTCTCTGTGGCTTGTTTGATTGTTGTTTAAATGGCAATATACGTTGACAGACGAGTTGCCGAACTATACAATACAAGTTCAATTGAAATTGTGTCATTTTGTGGTCTACCCCCAGTCGAAAGAAAACTAAACCAGGCTAAGGACGGCAACCGCAGCCATTAAACAGGGGTTTGAGTGGCCTAAGCCCGGGGATTATCGCTGATGGTAACCAAAACAAAACGCGTTAAGCCAGCAAATTAAACGGTAGATTAACGCCAACAAAAAAAAGCCGAGCTAGACGATCATTAACACTTGCCGTGGCAATGTATCGTCGCTTCCCCCAAAAAGGACACCAAAAAACCCTGAGAGCAGCAACATATGTCCTGGGAGATGACAATTACTTTTGTTTGGATTACTCACGGACAAGGCTGAGTGCGGCTTCGTCCTTCGGCCTCGTCCTTCGGGAGGGTTGTCTGGCGCCCAGTCAAGGGTTAAAGCCGCCAGTCGACTCAATCATACGCCGCATTAAACCGTCGCCCAAAAAAGAGTTTAATTAAAACTTAATTTGCGATGCCCGAGCGCAGAGAATCGAATACGGATGGGTTTGGATCAATAGAGAAAGACATGGCTTCCAATCGAGCAAATTTGGGAAAGTATTTCTGCTGCATGTCTTTATTTAGTTAGTATGATAAACATGGATATTTTCATGTGCAACGAGCACCTTTATTGGGTTTATTAGCAGAAAAATAAACAAATATAAAGGTCGGAGGCAAAAGTTTGTGTCAATTATTTTGCATAGTCAAATGATTAAATATCGTAAGCCTGTCAAAATATCCTGCGCCAAGGTAAATAATAATCCTGTGTAATAGTTTATTTATCTGCATATATTGCTCATACGACATGTGTGACGTGACACAGACAGCCCGAAGCGCTCTTTATATCCGTGTCTATCTATCCAATGTGAATGTGAATGTGAATGTGCCTGTGTGTGAATGTGGATGTGCATAAACAGCAAACAAATAAAAATGTCATTTCACTAACAAATAAAATAGATTTTTATTGCATTCCACTTGGCCTGCGTCTTTGCCCTCGCCTTTCGGATTTGAACCGGAGCTTGAATTCGGATTTGCCCCCACGACATTTCCACATTTTTATGCTCATTTCGTTGTGCGCTCCGTTCTGGTTTCTGCTTCGATTATTTTTTATTGAATATTTACTTCAACTTTGGCATTCGTTTGCTTGCATGACCGTTTTATCGACAACTACCCACTAACTACCCACCCACCCACAACGCTTTCGTTTTCGTTTCCACATGCCATAATAATAATGCATATTAGCTTCATTTGTTTAGACCCGCTCCATGCCCCCAGCGCCATGAAATCCTATACAAATCTAATAATGAAAACGATCGCTTGCCCAAATGCCAAACAAGCTCGTTCATCGCCATCACTCGGCAACTTGAATGTCCTGTGCGGGTCATCAAATCGCTTGAATAAGCCATTGAATGCTTAAGTAGGCTGGTCCCACTGGGTTTTGGAAGTGCGCGGAGAAAGAGCTTTTGAAACTTATTTAACTTATTGTCATGCGGAGGTCCCTGCAGGACCTCTAAAGTCTCAATGGGCAGTTCTGGGGAGTGGCCGGCTCTTTTAAGGCCATTTATTAGGCACTTGTCCTGATTTGTGTCCCTCGGTGTTCAGTCAGTGTGGCCAGAGCAGTTGATGAACATTTGCATTTCGCTTTTTTGAAGCACTCCCGCCTTTATAATTAAATGGCGATGAAATATGCATAGGACTCAGGCTGCAGCTGTGGACTAAGAGCGGGTGGTGTAGGCTGGTGTGTGTTGGTGTAGGGTGGGTGTGGGCAGAGCAATTAACACATTATGCCACCTTGGCAAAACAATAATAAAAAGCTAAGGGAGAAGGGAGTAGGGAGAAGGGGTGAACGAGGGCCAGGCAAACAAAACCACCGCGCAAGGGTAAATAAATGTCAGGTCACAAAGGGCAGTCGAGGATAGGGGGTGGCTGTTCCATCCGGAACTCGGGCTTATAATATATTTAGGCTGGGTCTGTGCTCATGCCTGCATGCGCCTGGCTTACACATCTGCCGTTTATTAAAATGTATTTTGATCAACTGTCAACTAAAACAAAGCGCACTACTTGAGCGAAACTTTCAGGCACTTGACATGAGACGGCCAATTTAGGTAACACGGCTATGTAAATCAAATACTCGCTAAAAGGGTATACTCGTACAATATGCTCTGAAAACATATTCAGCTGTCTACGTACTGTAGATGTGAATTATGTAAATTCAGATTTTCTATTTCGCCCCAAAAATGCGCATTAACGCACCTCACGAGTCCACCTCCAATGGGGCACAGAATTATGGTTAATTACGACTCAGTCCCGATTCGAAGACAGTTGACTAAGCCCAAGAAGGGACTAGGGACGCGAGGGGCAGCGCTCTACAGAAGTTTGCCGCTTTCAATTAACCCTCATTAGAAGCGCTTTTCGGGCGAGCAGAAGAAAGCCCTCTGCGATCGAGACACGCCCACGCAGAATCCGTGTCGCAATTAATTAAACTTGAAAGCCAAAGCGCAGATAGCAAGATAGCAAGGATAGCAGGAGCTGCAGATAGCTGGTGAGCCGGGGAAGAGGGATTGGGATTGGGACTGGGATTGGGGGATTGGGAAGATGACGACGCAGTTGCCGCGCGGCTCAAAGGAATTTCCGATGTTGGAGGGAGTCTGCGGCCGGAGATGCCGAAGGATCTGGCAGGGAGCACAATGTCGGCATCGTTTGTGTTTGTTTGCGATGGCATCCAATTTCATTCTTTTATGCGACTTATTGAGTTTGCTCTGCGCCGCTTCTTCTCCTTCTCCTCTGTGTGTCCTTAAGGTCCTGGTCGGGCTCGACTGTGATGTCCCGATGTCCTGGCCCGGCCAAAGGGTGTTGTTGTCTCCAGTTTGCGAGCCCGAGGCAGAGTTTAAAGGCAGCCAGCCTACTTCGCGTCCGCCTCTCATGCGCATCCTTTCCAGCGTTTCAGCCATGAAACGTGTCCTTGTGCGCGCTATTTACTTTTCCAGGACTTTTGGGCTATGACTGCGCTTTTCTGCACACCACCCACCTGATGGCTAATACAACGCGAGGCGAACGTGTAGTTGGAGTTCAGCCACGTGCGGGGGATTTGTTTTAGTTTGGGCTCGGTTGTCTCAAATTCACCGTAGCCTGTCAACACATTTTAATATAAATGCATAAATCAAACGGAATGAAATTATAAATCATACACATGACCCCCGGCTTCACCCTCAATCGAGGTGGTTGCAACCCCCGAACCCAGCTCACCCAGCTCAGCCAGCTCACTTGACATCACGGATTGCCTCGTCGTCAACATTGTCACTCCATTTGTTTGGCTTAGAGCGAAATAAAATATAAACCAATGTAATCAAGCGAAGACAATTACAATTACAATTACAATGAAATTATTTCGCATTTTGTCGGGGCTTTTTTTTTAATGGTAAATTGCTTTTGCCAAAATATCCTTGGATCTCTGAGAAAACAGCCAGCCGAGCAGCTGTTAATACGACCCTAAACTCCTCGAGTGTCAAGTGGAAAAGTGGAAAGTGCAAAAGGGGGAGTGGACGGAACCGGGAGGTGGGTGGGTGGGTGGTTTGTTTGGAGAGGCCAGCACACCCCTCGCTGATTGGAACGTTATGAATATTATTCAATTTGTACGCCTAAATGCTTTGTAATGAGTTGCACATCTGTTCGCTTCAGCGAGTGTTTTATACATTCTTTGCCTCTCGGAGTCAAAAGGCAACAGGACAGGATAAAGGATAAAGGATAAAGTGCGGGTGCTTTCGAGTATTTAGGTTTTATTGCATTACAGCCCGGCTCTGTCCTCTGTCAGATGTCAAGGATGCACTCAAAGCAGTTCACAGTTTCGAGCGCGATTCAATTATGACTTTGATTTCGGATTGTGTAATCTGGTTCGGGGATTGATGAACCTCGTATCCCCTTGTATCCGCTATCCCCACTGCCCATCCAAGATACTTGGATGCCTCACGGCTGTCAGTTTAAATGAGCATTGGGCTTAAGTTGTCAAATTAGCGGCAACAATACAATTTCAATTTCGATCCACAGTCAATCAAAATAATGCCCAGGCCAGGAATAAAATGTAGAGGGAATTTCCAAAGGCAGAAAGGTGAGGGGCATGCATGCGATACGTAAAATTGACTTAATCAGCTTTATATAAATGCTTATTTTGACAATAACGCTGCGTTGAGCCCCCACATATGTATGTACGCTAATTATGTGGGGCCCAAGCGGCTTATTATAATTTCAGACATCATGTTTATGGGTCTGAGAAAAAAGGAAAGGAAATGTACAAAAAACAGAAATCAAGAAAAGCAACTCCTTTGCACTCCGAATTCCGTTCTCTGGTCGCTTTTCCGCTTTTAATTAATTCCCGCTGCCTGCTAATTGGTTTTATGCGTTTCCCAAACGAATTCCTCCCGCCGACTGCATAAATCACAAAACACTTAAACAATTTTCCGAGCTCTGGCCTCGTCGGCTCGTTCACGTTGATTACGTGCTAATTAATCACCTAAACAAATTTCGCTTCGGCTGGCAGGTGGAATAACTATAATAACGATATTATTATTTTCGAGAGCACGCAAAATATAATTAAGTTATCCGGGGACAAACTTTGGATACGACAGCGCCCGAAAACTATGGCGCGCAGCACTGAGAAAAACTTCTAGCTTACAGCGGTTTTCTAATACTTAAGCTCTAATTGAGTCTTTAAGATTTTAATTGTAATATTTACTATAAAAACAATTTTTTTTGTATCTTCGACTGATTTCTTTGTATTGATACATGAAAAAGGTGGCACGCAAACTTGCTCTAGGGGATTTATAATATTTTACACGTTTTCTGTTTGCAGTGCACCCCAATTTATGCATGTGCCCCAAAAATTATTCAAATTGAGCGTGGCAACTGCTTAGAACCGGTCTGGATCTGATGGGCGAACTTTCCCTCGGGGCCCTCGAATGTTGCAAATTAAAAGTGCGTCAACAGAAATTTGTCCCTGCGTCTGTGTCCTGTGCCTGGGAAGTGGCAAGGACTCGGGCCACGTTTCCCAGTGACAGTCGGGCTAAGCAACCCCGAAAGGAGCCTGGTATTTGTAGTCCTTTGTAGCCGATTTAACTGCTTATTAACTGTGCGTGCGCCCGTTTCTTTCGCTCGGAATGCTGCCCGGCATGTCAGCGAGTAAATAAATAGCTAATTAAATACAGGGTGCCACGTGGCGGCGAGCAAACACGCCCCGGCAAACAATCCGCCCCCGTTCCCGCTCCCGCTCCCGCTCCTGCATCTACATCTGCTCCTGATTCTTTTCCTGAGCCACGACCAAAGTCAGTTCGACGGGGAACAATTGAAATGCCAAGGAAATCCGAGTCCTGATCGAGTGGGTGTCGGATTGGCGCTTTCCTCGACTTTTCTCATGGCGAAATGCGAGGCGGAGTCGCTGGCCGAGTCTGCGGCTGTCAGAAAATCAAGATTTGTCGCGTGTTCGGCCTTCGATTACAGGGCTTGCGACGGAAAAGTTACACTACAATTAGCCAAGTTGAGGGGTGGTGTGAAAAGCTGAAAAGGCTCAGCCTAGAGTTTTGCTCTACTACCTAGAAATCAAGAATAGTTGCGATTTCTCACCCTTTGTATTCATACGACGAATTCTAGTTTGGAGAGAATCTTCTAGATTCTTCTACTGAAATACAACATACAGCTTACACTTCTCCGTTTCCCGGCATTTTCAAACGGCGGCACCGAGTGTAAATCAATACGCTTGTCGGCTCCTAAACTAATTAAAACATCTTGCGGATTGTGGCCGTCGTCAAAGCTTTTGTCTCTGCTCTAATGTGTCCTGCAGGGCACAAAGCGAACACGAAACAGGATGCTCGAGCTTCGGCTTCTTGGGTCAGACTGAGAGGTTCGAGTGAGAGGGTCCTGAACTAAAAGCCGGAACTAAAAGCCAACAATGGCATAAAAAACATGTCATAAACTAGCAGGGCCAGGACTCCACGCTGCGGCATTGTCCCACCGAATTCTGAAAGTCTGAAAATTATGACAGGCCGCTGAAAGAATTGAATCGGACTGCTGAATGCTTCGTGTCTGTCGCTGTCTGGAAGCGGGACAGCCCTATAATTAGGCTCCCCCTGGCAGGATTTGAGGATTTTTTAATTGAATTAAAGCTTGCGCGAGGAGCGGCCACAGTTCCCATGCAATTCGCATTCGGGGTTATTACCTTAGGCGCCGCTATCAATATCCTTGAACGCAACGGGTTGTCCTGCCCCGACTGCCCCGACTTTCGAATCATTGCCCCTGGGGTCGGCTCTCTAATTGCAGGACAAGCTGGGGCAAAACTATTTTGCTGCCATGCAATTAGTTCGCCTATCGCCGTACGAGAACGAGCTCAAACAAAGTGCATTCGATGGCATCGAGTTTTCAATCAATTTGATTGAATTGCATGACAAACCGGCGGCACTGGGATAATTATAGTCCTGTTGACGGCATAATGCTTATGCCATAGTTGGGCACTGAGTTGTAAGTAGATCGCACCAACTGATACCCAGTGCCCCCCGTGGGGAGAGATAAAAGGTTTCACTCTTTCTAAATGAACCTTTAACCAGCTTGTTTCTGGGAAATTCAGCAGTTACTGAAATCGATTTTGCTTGTTCTTTTCTAACAGAAAACCTCTAACGAAAAAAGTACAAACCTATTTACACATATTTTTCACATATTTATAAAACCCATGTGCTGACATGTGGTCAGTCCAAAGTCCCCCATTATGCACTTCATCAAACCAATACAATGGTTTTCAGATATAAGTTACCCCAGTATCCTTTGCCGCACTAAGGAACAGCCTACCGAAAACGGAAGTATGAATATTCCAACAACAAGTCCTTTCTGTGTAATATCTAGTCGAACTGCAACAATTGAACCACCACTCCGGGCCGCCCAACCCCCCCCTACTACGCCCAACCCCCACGTTCTCTACAAGTTGCAAACAGTTTTATTAAGCTGCTGAAGCTCTTGTGTGTTAAAAGTCAATTTTCCAATTTGCAAACTGTCAGAAACATTCGAAAAGCAATTTCTGCCACACAGCGAGTGAAAGAGAGGGCTGCATTTGCCCGTTAGCGAGTGTGTGTGTGTGTGAGAGAGAGAGAAAGAGAGAGAGAGAGAGAGAGAGGAGAGAGCGCACATTGCGTATACGCCTGGTATGCTGTGTGAGTTACTTCAACATCTATGTGGGGCTTTTGCCCATTTTCGTTTCTTTCTTTTTCCCTTTTTTGGGTGGAACGACACTTTGCGGCACAAGTTTTCCAATAAAACGGCAAAACTTTGCTGCGAACAAAATTAAAGAAGACGACAAGGAAAATGGTAGAATGACATTGCCAGAGGAAGAGCAAGATGATGATGTTAAAAGGGGGAGTGGGTGTGCAGTGGGTTGGGCTTTGGGTTTTGGGTGGTCGCAAATTGTTTGCTGCCAATGTGAAGTTTATGAAAAAGATTAAAGTTGAAAAGTGGTTGCCTGATGGCTGGCAGAGCGGGGAGGGGGGGCAGTGGGGGCGGCAGAGAGGGCGTTCTTGTGGTGAGTCGCGTGCTCCACATGAATGCCAAATTGCTGCAGGCCTGCTCGATAGGTGGGTGGGTGGTTGAGTGGGTGGTGGGTGTTGGGTGTTGGGTGTTGGGTGCTTTTGAGGACACAGCCGTCTAAATGTAGCAAAATTGAAAATGGCTGAAAATGGGGATGCCTGCGAGTGTGTGTGTGTGTGTGTGTATGTGTGTGTGTGCCCGCCTGTTTGTATTTGTGTCTATGGGGTGGAAAATTGAGTTTGGTCCATGTCATGGCAAAGAGGGGGGCGCGGTGGGTAGTGGGTGGTGGGTGGTGGTTCAGCATCAACGGCCAAAGATGAAAGCAGACAATTTTGCCAGCTTTCGGGTGGATGAGCGCGGTGATGGCTAAAGGTCATTATGATGTTTGTGGGCGTGCCACCACCCGTCAGCTGACTGCGAGAGAGAAAGCTTTCTCCTGTCTCCATCTCGCTTGCTCGTTCTGGGGCTTGTATGGGGGATTTTCATTATGGCGCGCCATGAATGGAAATTACAAAATTGATTTTGATGATTTAATTAAAATGAAGAAGCACAAACTCAAATTATAACAGCCAGCAAGAGGGCCTCTCTTTCTTCCAGCTTCCAGACCTCTCTTTCCCTCCCCAATTGAGTGTGTGTGTGTGTGTGTGTGTGGGTGTGTGTTTGCTTGAGTGTGGGGAGCTGAATGTGGCCTAAAGCTGCTAACTTTAATTTATTTTCCTCGTACAGATTTGAGAGACAGGAAATTAGACTTTCTAAATGGGATTTCAATTTGCTTGAGTAGGGAATGGAAATGGCGGAGGGGAACGGAGAAAGATGAGGAGGGAAAGCGGAGCCAACGGCATTAGCCATTTTGTTATTGTTGCCTGTCTGCTCTGCTAATTGATATCCGACAGATATTGAAAGATAATCAAGGCACAACTCTAATTGGAACGGATTTGATTGGCTTTTGATTAGCATGAAATGAGTTTTCGATAGTTACAAATAAAATGGTGCTTTGAAACTTTTCAAATATTTTCGGAAAAGATTTTGCACGCCAAGCTTATTTATAAAACCAATGCTAAAAAAAATAATATGTCTAAAGAATATTAACTTAAATGAGTATTTCAAAATCCAAACAGATAAGTAAAGTGTTGTCTTATTTAACTTTGCGGAGATATTTATCAGCTTAGATTGCATTTTTGAAAGCAGTAAATTTCCAGGCGTTTACATAAAATTCCCAGGTAACTTGCCTTTGCGCTCGCTTTACATTTTTCCCCTCTCGCTGCAAAGTGTATTTTTAATTAAGCAATTTCAAATTGCATTTTCCGACTCGCAAATTTGTTTTGCAAATCACTTTCGGGGCAACGAAAATAATTTTACGCACCATTATCCTTAATTAAATAGCCGCAAAGCGACTGAAACCCGAACGCACAAGCACATGCATACATACATACACACCTGTTTATGTATGTCCTTGTGGCAGGAGCGGCAACCAAAAACAGCAACGACTACAGCAACAACAACATTATTTCATGGTAATGAAATTTTCATCAGAAATAATTTCTTATTAATTTGCGCAAATTGCATTTAATTACTTTGAGCGTGGCAGGAGCAGAAAGTGGGCGCAGGAGGAGCAAAGAGGGTGGTAATAACCAGCCGGGGGGCAATGAAAACTTTCCCTAGATGGCTTTTATCCCCCTCTCTCTCTCTCTCTCTCCCTCTCTCTCATTCTCTCTCACTCTAATCCGCTGTCTCCTTTCCTCTCTGCCACTAATTAGACAGCCACACTAATACACACTCATTGTTGCGATAATTCTAATTAGAGCCAAGGCAACTAATTGAATTTTATTTTATTTCCTTCGCTACCTTGGCTGTGTGCGTGTAGGTGTGCGTGTGCGAGTGTTTGTGTTTGTGTTTTGTGTTTGTGGGCGCTGCTCAGCCATTTTGTTTGGTCGCTTCTATGGCTGTGTGTGTGCATGAGTGGATATATCTCTGCTGGCATCTCTGTGAGTGTGTAAGTGTGTGTGTGCTTTCATTAACAATTTTGTGTTGGCCGCCATTTTGCTTTTTGTCTTGTGAGACTCGCTCTCTCTGTTGGAGCTGCAGCTCTCTTTGTGGAGCTCTTTCGCTGCCGCTTTCCATTTCCGCTGTCTAATTACTAGGTATTCTCTTCTATACGAAATGAAAATATCTTTCGCTTAGTACTTGCCGCTTAGCGCCTGACTAACTTAGCGCGTTTCTTGTCAAGCGATTAATTTAATTGCTCCAGCCAGCAACCCAATTATCTAATCCATTATTTTCCTCTTTTTGTTTTCCAGGTGTGGTTCCAGAATCGTCGCGCCAAGTGGCGTCGCCAGGAGAAATCGGAGAGCCTTCGCCTGGGTCTGACCCACTTCACCCAGCTGCCCCATCGCCTGGGATGCGGTGCCTCCGGACTGCCCGTGGATCCCTGGCTATCGCCACCACTGCTGAGTGCCCTGCCAGGTAGGAGTCTTTACATGATTTGCTCTGAGAAATACTATCAAAAATATGTATATACTCGTACTTGGAAGTGAATGGAAACACATTTCCGGAAGTTTCTAGAGTTTAATTGTACAGTACAGAAAGATAAAGCAAAATTCCTAACCATATAATATTTGATTTCATACTTCATTGATAAACCCTCCCACCTGAAAGGGAAACTTAATTTTTGAATTGTAAGATGCAGATGTGTGCTGCAGTTTAAGATGTAATCTCAAACCAAAAGAAGGAACAAACGGCTAAGCATTTATTTTCTGACCCTCCGATTTTATCCACCCGCAGGCTTTCTCTCGCATCCCCAGACGGTGTATCCAAGCTATCTGACGCCGCCGCTAAGTCTGGCGCCCGGAAACCTGACCATGAGCAGTCTGGCGGCCATGGGCCATCACCACGCCCACAATGGGCCGCCGCCCCCGCACGTGGGACACGGAGGTCATGGTCAGCCGCAGCCACCGCCACCGCCGCCACCCCACGGAGTGCCCCACCCCCACGGCAGCCACCATGTAGTACCCCTTTCTCACCTCTCGCCGCACCTGTCACGCATGTCGCCGCATGCGACGTCCATGGGCTCGCCCCACCACGGAGTGACCCCCCTCGGCACGCCGCTGCACAGCAGCCTGCCGCCCAGTTCGACAGCAACGACCGTCGCCGTCTCATCCTCGCAGTCGTCCTCATCCTCCGCCTCGCTGGAGTGCAGCGGTCCGGATGTCTGCATGTCGCCGCAGAACCTGAGCATCGGGAATGCCGATTCGAATGGGGATGGACGCGACCTGAGCAGCGACCTTGATGCCGGAAGCACCAGCAGCAATCCCGGCAGCAGTCTGGACAAGTGCGCGGCCAGCGCCAACATAGAGCTGCTCGATGTGGGTCGCGATAGCCCGCCACCTCCGCCCACTCCGACTGGCAAGGGTTCGAGCACGCCGCCGACGGACATGCGGAGCAACTCGATTGCCACCCTAAGGATCAAGGCCAAGGAGCACCTGGACAACCTGAACAAGGGAATGGTCTCCATTGTCTAGCGCCAGTCGGTTCCTAGCTAAGTGCACCTCCAATCGCAAACAGTTCCCATTCCCCCGTATCAACTTTTAGGTGTGTTCTAAGTTTAGTGAATTTCGTGTTGTAAGTACTAATTTCTGAGGCAGTTTCTTATATGGTAAACTCAACATGTGCAAAGTGTATTTGTAAAATTTTAATTACTTCAATGAAAAACGGCTGAAGAGAAGTCTATTCCTAATGCATATTAGCACAAAATAAATATGACAAGTTTTAGCTCAAGATATGTGTGTTTTTTTTCTTGCCGGGATGGGGATAATTTATGACACAGGATAATCACGATCTTATATACGTGTATGTAGCAAAACATTGTCATGTGATACATCATTAAAGAATATACATTTTTTCAATTCAAACTATCACAAAATAAATAGGTAAGGTACTTATTTTACGATTTATATATATTTCTGGAAAGGTGTTCAATTGGCAGGGGAGCTAATCAGCGAGTTAATCAGTCATCAATAATACAACTTTTCGGGCCAATTATGAATGCTTATCTGCCCCACTAATCGGCTGTGCAAGGCTACTTAATGACTTGATTAATAAGAAAATCGGGAGACATTGAGCAGAAAATGCTGACGAGCAGTAATTAAATGCAATTAAAAAGGACTAAATGCACTGCAAACAAAGGACACATGTGGGAATGGGCTGAAACAGGTGCAGTAGCCGCTGTTGAATCTAATAAAGTAACGAATAAAATTATAATTGATTAACGCCGCGGGCAATTAAAATGCAAGCATGTTGCCCACTCCAGGGGGTAGCAATATGAATGTGTTTTCAGAACTTGCAGCTACCATGAACTATGGGCTTCATGCAATGAAAAGCATATCCCACATGAGCGTCACAATTTGCTCAAAGGACCTCGGCGCAATGATAATTGCCCGCAATTACATCAGGGCGCTTATCACACGCACAACATCTAGCCGGAAAATCTCACCCAATATGCATATGAAGCGCAAAACATGGGAATAAAGCACTGAGCTTGCGGGAAAATTGTTGAGGGAAATGGAATTGGTGGCCACTTAGCAGGGGGTGGGCGTTTAGGGCCAGGAAAAGTTGACAATCGTCGATACAAGGTTTTTCAGTTGGGTACAAGCATGTCGTGCCATTAAGTAAAAATGATTTTACTAAAATCCAATTCAATTAAAAACTTTCTCCAGCAAACGGAAATGCACGATATAGAATACATATACATATCATATATATATATCATTTTTGCATTTTTGCATTATGCATCATCAAAATTGGAAAAAATTGGCAAAAAATTGGCATTCCCACTTTTGGAAACAGTTCGATTGGAAAGTTTATTACGAGCGCATAGACGTATAACATTCCATTTTCAGACAATTATTTTTAGAGTTATGTCAAATAAAAACTGATTATTTTATGGCCAAAATTTTGGGAAATTCATTTTTGGGCAATTTGGTCATTATCAAAATTTAAAAAAATTGGCATTCCCACTTTTGGAAACAGTTCGATTGGAAATTTAATTACGAGCGCATAGACGTATAACATTCCATTTTCAGACAATTATTTTTAGAGTTATGTCAAAAAAACTAATTATTTTATGACTGAAATTCGAAAAAACGGATTTTGGCAAAAATTTAAATATTTTAAATTGGCATTGTAATCATATCTTGGCCAAAAATGATCATAAAGATATAAGAATAACTGTTTTGAGCAGCTAATTGCCAATACTAACGATCTGCATCAAATTTTGACGGACTTAGGAAATTTATTTTTTTGGTCAATTTTTGCTTTTTTGTAAGGGGTAACATCATCAAAATTTGCAAAAAATGTCAAAAAATTAGCATTCCCACTTTTAAACACAGTTCGATTGGAAATTTAATTACGAGCGCATAGACGTATAACATTCCATTTTCAGACAATTATTTTTAGATTTATGTCAAAAAAACTAATTATTTTATGACCGAAATTCGAAAAATCGGATTTTAGCAAAAATTGAAATATTTTAAATTGGCATTGTAATCATAACTTGGCCAAAAATAATCATAAAGATAAAATAATAACTGTTTTGACCAGCTAATTGCCAATACCATCGATCTGCATCAAATTTTGACGGACTTAGGAAATTTATTTTGTTGGTCAATTTTTGCTTTTTTTGTAAGGGGTAACATCATCAAAATTTGCGAAAAATGGCAAAAATTTTGCATTCCCACTTTTGAACACAGTTCGATTAAAAATTTAATTACGAGCGCATAGATGTATAACATTCCATATTCAGACAATTATTTTAAGAGTTATGTCAAAAAAACTAATTATTTTATGACCGAAATTTCGGGAAATTCATTCTTGGGCAATTTGGGCATTATCAAAATTTAAAAAAATTGGCATTCCCACTTTTGGAAACAGTTCGATTGGAAATTTAATAACGAGCGCATAGACGTATAACATTCCATTTTCAGACAATTATTTTTAGATTTATGTCAAAAAAACTAATTATTTTATGACCGAAATTCGAAAAAACGAAGTTTGGCAAAAATTGAAATATTTTATATTGGCATTGTAATCATAACTTGGCCAAAAATAATCATAAAGATAAAATAATAACTGTTTTGACCAGCTAATTGCCAATACCATCGATCTGCATCAAATTTTGACGGACTTAGGAAATTTATTTTGTTGGTCAATTTTTGCTTTTTTTGTAAGGGGTAACATCATCAAAATTTGCGAAAAATGGCAAAAATTTTGCATTCCCACTTTTGAACACAGTTCGATTGGAAATTTAATTACGAGCGCATAGATGTATAACATTCCATATTCAGACAATTATTTTTAGAGTTATGTCAAAAAAACTGATTATTTTATGGCCAACATTTTGGGAAATTCATTTTTGGGCAATTTGGTCATTATCAAAATTTAAAAAAATTGGCATTCCCACTTTTGGAAACAGTTCGATTGGAAATTTAATTACGAGCGCATAGACGTATAACATTCCATTTTCAGACAATTATTTTTAGAGTTATGTCAAAAAAACTAATTATTTTATGACAGAAATTCGAAAACACGGATTTTGGCAAAAATTTAAATATTTTAAATTGGCATTGTAATCATATCTTGGCCAAAAATGATCATAAAGATATAAGAATAACTGTTTTGAGCAGCTAATTGCCAATACTAACGATCTGCATCAAATTTTGACGGACTTAGGAAATTTATTTTTTTGGTCAATTTTTGCTTTTTTTGTAAGGGGTAACATCATCAAAATTTGCAAAAAATGTCAAAAAATTAGCATTCCCACTTTTAAACACAGTTCGATTGGAAATTTAATTACGAGCGCATAGACGTATAACATTCCATTTTCAGACAATTATTTTTAGAGTTATGTCAAAAAAACTAATTATTTTATGACAGAAATTCGAAAACACGGATTTTGGCAAAAATTTAAATATTTTAAATTGGCATTGTAATCATATCTTGGCCAAAAATGATCATAAAGATATAAGAATAACTGTTTTGAGCAGCTAATTGCCAATACTAACGATCTGCATCAAATTTTGACGGACTTAGGAAATTTATTTTTTTGGTCAATTTTTGCTTTTTTTGTAAGGGGTAACATCATCAAAATTTGCAAAAAATGTCAAAAAATTAGCATTCCCACTTTTAAACACAGTTCGATTGGAAATTTAATTACGAGCGCATAGACGTATAACATTCCATTTTCAGACAATTATTTTTAGATTTATGTCAAAAAAACTAATTATTTTATGACCGTAATTCGAAAAAACGGATTTTGGCAAAAATTTAAATATTTTAAATTGGCATTGTAATCATATCTTGGCCAACATTGATCATAAAGATATAAGAATAACTGTTTTGAGCAGCTAATTGCCAATACTAACGATCTGCATCAAATTTTGACGGACTTAGGAAATTTATTTTGTTGGTCAATTTTTGCTTTTTTTGTAAGGGGTAACATCATCAAAATTTGCAAAAAATGTCAAAAAATTAGCATTCCTACTTTTAAACACAGTTCGATTGGAAATTTAATTACGAGCGCATAGACGTATAACATTCCATTTTCAGACAATTATTTTTAGATTTATGTCAAAAAAACTAATTATTTTATGACCGAAATTCGAAAAATCGGATTTTGGCAAAAATTGAAATATTTTAAATTGGCATTGTAATCATAACTTGGCCAAAAATAATCATAAAGATAAAATAATAACTGTTTTGAGCAGCTAATTGCCAATACTAACGATCTGCATCAAATTTTGACGGACTTAGGAAATTTATTTTTTTGGTCAATTTTTGCTTTTTTTGTAAGGGGTAACATTATCAAAATTTGCGAAAAATGGCAAAAATTTTGCATTCCCACTTTTGAACACAGTTCGATTGGAAATTTAATTACGAGCGCATAGATGTATAACATTCCATATTCAGACAATTATTTTTAGATTTATGTCAAAAAACTAATTATTTTATGACCGAAATTCGAAAAATCGGATTTTGGCAAAAATTGAAATATTTTAAATTGGCATTGTAATCATAACTTGGCCAAAAATGATCATAAAGATATAAGAATAACTGTTTTGAGCAGCTAATTGCCAATACTATTGATCTGCATCAAATTTTGACGGACTTAGGAAATTTATTTTTTTGGTCAATTTTTGCTTTTTTTATAAGGGGTAACATCATCAAAATTTGCAAAAAATGTCAAAAAATTAGCATTCCCACTTTTAAACACAGTTCGATTGGAAATTTAATTACGAGCGCATAGACGTATAACATTCCATTTTCAGACAATTATTTTTAGATTTATGTCAAAAAAACTAATTATTTTATGACCGAAATTCGAAAAAACGGATTTTGGCAAAAATTGAAATATTATTATAATATTATTAAAATAAATATTTATTGGCATTGTAATCATAACTTGGCCAAAAATAATCATAAAGATAAAATAATAACTGTTTTGAGCAGCTAATTGTCAATACTAACATCTGCATCAATTTTTGACGGATTTAGGAAATTTATTTTTTTGGTCAATTTTTGCTTTTTTTGTAAGGGGTAACATCATCAAAATTTGCAAAAAATGTCAAAAAATTAGCATTCCCACTTTTAAACACAGTTCGATTGGAAATTTAATTACGAGCGCATAGACGTATAACATTCCATTTTCAGACAATTATTTTTAGAGTTATGTCAAAAAAACTAATTATTTTATGACAGAAATTCGAAAACACGGATTTTGGCAAAAATTTAAATATTTTAAATTGGCATTGTAATCATATCTTGGCCAAAAATGATCATAAAGATATAAGAATAACTGTTTTGAGCAGCTAATTGCCAATACTAACGATCTGCATCAAATTTTGACGGACTTAGGAAATTTATTTTTTTGGTCAATTTTTGCTTTTTTTGTAAGGGGTAACATCATCAAAATTTGCAAAAAATGTCAAAAAATTAGCATTCCCACTTTTAAACACAGTTCGATTGGAAATTTAATTACGAGCGCATAGACGTATAACATTCCATTTTCAGACAATTATTTTTAGAGTTATGTCAAAAAAACTAATTATTTTATGACAGAAATTCGAAAACACGGATTTTGGCAAAAATTTAAATATTTTAAATTGGCATTGTAATCATATCTTGGCCAAAAATGATCATAAAGATATAAGAATAACTGTTTTGAGCAGCTAATTGCCAATACTAACGATCTGCATCAAATTTTGACGGACTTAGGAAATTTATTTTTTTGGTCAATTTTTGCTTTTTTTGTAAGGGGTAACATCATCAAAATTTGCAAAAAATGTCAAAAAATTAGCATTCCCACTTTTAAACACAGTTCGATTGGAAATTTAATTACGAGCGCATAGACGTATAACATTCCATTTTCAGACAATTATTTTTAGATTTATGTCAAAAAAACTAATTATTTTATGACCGAAATTCGAAAAATCGGATTTTGGCAAAAATTGAAATATTTTATATTGGCATTGTAATCATAACTTGGCTAAAAATAATCATAAAGATAAAATAATAACTGTTTTGAACAGCTAATTGTCAATACTAACGATCTGCATCAATTTTTGACGGATTTAGGAAATTTATTTTTTTGGTCAATTTTTGCTTTTTTTGTAAGGGGTAACATCATCAAAATTTGCGAAAAATGGCAAAAATTTTGCATTCCCACTTTTGAACACAGTTCGATTAATTACGAGCGCATAGATGTATAACATTCCATATTCAGACAATTATTTTTAGAGTTATGTCAAAAAAACTGATTATTTTATGGCCAACATTTTGGGAAATTCATTTTTGGGAAATTTTGGCATTATCAAAATTTGAAAAAATATGCAGAAAAATGTAATTCCCATTTTTGAATACAGTTCGACGGGGAATTTAATTTTGAGCTCAACAAGGTATCACATTCCATATTTGGAATAGGTTGTTTATTAGAAAAAATGTTCAAAAAAAAAAAAAAAAATAAAAATTTTATATATGTATTTAATTTACGTTATTCACTATTTAGTACATTTCAATCGGTTAGCGCCCTCGCTTACTCAGAGCTCCACCTGGCCAGCCAGTTAAAGCACTAGCTATAGTGGTGTGCGTCTCCGCTACAGATCTAAAAACCTATGTATTACGAATTAAAAGAACGTATTAAATATAGCTTTTATTATATTCATACGTATGAGTTTTTTTTTAATATTCACTTATTTATTTTTTGTATTTTTAAGTTAAACAATTGAGCTGACAAATTTAATCATTTTACTTTTGAAAACATTCAATGTCAAGGAATCAGCCGTAAAGGTGGCGCCAGATAAATTGTTAAGGACATTTACCCTAAAATTCTAAACTGCTTGAGAAAATCTTATTTGCTTAATCTTAGGGTAAATGGCAATAATGACTTAAAAAGTTGTGAGAAGTCATCAGGCACATCGTAATTCGACTGCATCCGGGGCATTGCACTTCCACTTGCACATGCACTGCTGCGCATAACTAATATACATTTATAGATCGCTCACTGATTGAGTGATAGCCACATTGAGAGATGGTCGTGCGCTTTCCGAGGGGAATAAATGCGGAAGATAGAGATCGGGAGGCGAATGAATCATCTAGATGGGCGAAGAAATGCCGAAAATACCCCAGTGCTGGGCCGAGTAGGTGCCAAGTACACGCCATATATGGCATAAATGCCAGCCGAGGAATCACATATGTGCCGCCCTCCTCGAGAATGGTACTGGGAATGGGTGCCCACAAAGTGCTGGGGCGGTGACGAACCAAAAATACATTACAAATGAAATAAAACTGTGATGCACGCCAAGTGCAAGACAAAGTCCAACCGAATCGAACTTGAATATAGAGTGCATGCATGTACACAGGCACTCTGCTCGTGACGACTGAAGAAGTCGAATTAAAATTCCTACATGATTTGCCGAGGGTTCGCTGCTGTTCTTGGAGCAGGCAAGCGACAAGTGTTCCACGGGTGTTTCACGGGTGTTCCACACCCTCCGAAACGGAGGGGCAGCTTTATAAATAGGATTTGTCAAAAACCACCGAGTCCAAGTCCGAGTGGATACCACATAGATGAGATAGCACCAATCATGATGGGGGCTGCTAATGAAGATGCTTTCCCATGGCCATGAGTGGTCCGAGCGGAAGCTGAATGGCCATGGGGCAGCACATAGATATTTCCTCCAATTTCTCTATATCTCTATTGTACTTTAATTAAAAACACACACACACACACACACCGCACCGACCCAGGAATATGTTCGATCCGCCCAGAGATATATCGCATATTGACGACATACAGCTGATCGTGCCCGTTTGGTCGATGATGAAAGCGTTGGCGCTATTTTGCTTGTTGTTTTTTTTTTTCCCTCATCCTCTAGTTTTCTACATTTTTTTCAATATATACATACATATATATTCTTGTTTTTCCTATGCGCTTGCTGCTTCTATTTCGTGTATATATAAAATAACAACGTTAAAAATAAGTCCATCCAAACGAAATGAAACCAGTGGCCAGAACCGAAATTATTGAACAACATTTTCCCCCGATTATGATTATTGTTGTTGGCCGGAGTGTGCCAGTGTGTGCGAGTGTGCCGATTTCGGTGTGTTGGTGCGCTGCAAACCGAACAGAAATCAGTTTTTCACTTTGAGAGCACACCATAAATGTCCGCGTCACTTTTCGTTGTTATTGCTCTCCTCCCACATATAGGCACTCTATTTGGGTGAACCCAAGGCATCCAAGGTATCCATCAAAGTCCTAAGGTCACCTGGGAAATATCCTTGCACACACCGCATAACGAAGTACCATCCCAATTAATATATTAATATATTCTATATAACTTATTACCGTATAGATACCTGAGCTAAAACTATAAAGACTTGACTGGACTTAATAAGGACTAGCATAATGGGTTCCAAGATAATCGTCCTATTACCAAAATATTAGGTATACAGCTTGGTTTGGTCCACCCCAATCTACTTTAGACATTCAAAAGGAGAACATATATGCGGATTGCCGTCGAATCCGCCTTATCTTGGCCAATACGCTCTGTTCTTGAATATTTCTGTTCGCCCTGGAGGCGTACAGTGCGGCAGACAGAGACTAGGCAGATATATAACCGAGAAACAATACTCGATGGAGCGCATATCTGAAAGTATTTCGGTCTGGCCATTGGACAGAGATATATGCGGATTTCGCACAGATTTTTTGGATCTGCCATATGCGAATTGCCAGTTGTCTGACCGCCGATTGCAGGCAGCACGTGAATGACTAAATATTAAGTTATGACTGGGGTGGTATGGGGTAATGTTTGGGCTGAAATACGATAGGATTTGCCCATTGTTGCCCATGGAAAATTCCATCTCCAGGCAATCTGCAGCTCCCCATGTGTGTATCCATTGCGGGCCCCTAAAAATAAACCTCGCCTGCACTCCGAACCCTAACAAACGGGAAATCTTTTCTTTTTCCCATTAACACAAATTAATGCATACCAGAAATCACAATCTGAATCGAAATGGTGTGTTTATATGCGTTCGCCTGACCCGATTTCAAACCATTCAAATGAGCCGGGGGTGGGAAGACAGCCAAGTGGCAGATGAGTTTGTGGCAGCTGGACAGTGGTCAATACTGGATGCTACTACTGCTAATGCGCTAAACAAATCACCGGCCATCATCGATTGTGTTGATTAGGCCTATTAAGGGATTGTGGCTAACCCTTTCCATTCAGGATCCGAACCCCTTTTGCGCCTGCCCCTCTGCGTGTGTTTGTGCGCCTGCGAAAATCCAATAAATCCCGAAATGCATGTGGCAAACTAATTTGAAATTAATTCACACAGAAATCAAGGGAAATATTCAGCCGCTCCCGCAATTGCCCAGCCACTTTGATCAACTCTGTCAATTGCCAAATTGGCAACTTAATAAAAATTCCATCGAAATTCATGAGAATCCCAGGCATTTTTAGCCAAGCCAAAACGGGGGTGGTGCCCGGTCCTCGGGCGACTTTTCCCAGCCGCACAGCCAACCAGCAGTATATCCTTTATCCTCAGCTCCGTAGCCATGTAGCCATGTAGCCCCTTGTTACCTTGGCTTTGGGCAAAACCCCCTTTTATCCTCGTCGTCATCGTCTGTGTGCATTCCGCTTGAGCTGTCAAATGCGCATCGCGACTGTATCCCTCCCGAATCCGAATCCGAATCCGTATACGAAACCCAGTCCCAGTCCTAGTCCCAGTACCGCGCCGAGTTCCCAATCCTCATTCTGCGTCGTGGTGGCCACTTTTTGTCACCCATCCTTTGCCGGCTCAATTGCAATTTGTTTTCGTTGATTCCCAGCCTTCGACCTCAGCTCGCTGTTTGTTTAGGATGAGGGTGGGGGCGTGGATGTGGATGTGGATGTGGATGTCGTGGCGGGGGAACTACATTTTTGGCAATGGATAATTCACAAATGAATCCCTTTAGTGTCGGCAATTGACGCACGTGCGCTAAAACAACAAGGTGAAATCGCTGCCAGGATACGTGATCATTATTAAAATTCCTTGGACCTGCCACTACTGGTGACATCCGGCCCTCCCATTTATCCTTCGCTCCAGCGACTTCACATCTCGCTGGGCTTTATTAAATTTTGATTTAGCCATTTATATAATCTATTTGCAATTGGCTTTATTTTCGTTACACCAACGGCCAACGACCAAGTTTGGCTTTGCCATTTGACTGCCGATGCCTTGAGGGTCCTTCGGTGGTGTGGTGGTTGCTGGGTTAAAATGTCACATAGTGAATTACTTTTCGCATACTTTTAATTAACTCGGCATTAACAGTCGAGCTGTTTCACGCGATTAAAATAAAAAAGGGCCTTTGGGACGGTGATTAAACACAGCCGCCGAGGAAAATGTCATCAAATAAAAGTAATGATTTCAAGTAAAATCAAAGTAAAATTATAATAAAAGTGAAAGTATTTAAAATCCATAAAAAATCGTTTTTCTATACTCAGAAAAAAGGATTTACTGGTGTAAATGCAATGCTCGGATTTGGTTTAATGGAATATTTAAAAAAGAAGTGGGATTACAAAAGGCTTAAGTTTTAATATTAAAACAAGTTAAGTTGAATTCAAATCAACATAATTTAGATAAATTATCTTATTTACGCTAAAATAAATATTTTCAATTTAAGTTTAATTTCGAGGATAACCAAACATATCTTAAAAAAATAAAAAAAAGTAGTAACGAGGGAAAAAGTTTTTACGGCATTGAGAAATATAAAAAATATACAATTGTCAACTGTCGACTAAAAATTTGCAGACTTTCAAAAGATAGTGCATATAAAAAACAATTATTATAAATTTTTAATAAATATTATAATAATTATTAAGGCGGTAATCATAATTTGAATATGTGCCCTACTTGTTTCTCTGGCAACTCTGGAGGAATACCTTGCTTGTTGTCATTTTGTCTATACTTAGAAACGGCTAAAAATAATTCGAAAATAATCCTATTCGAACTAGACCGATTCTTTTGATAAATTAATTTTGGCAATTTAGGTTAAGGGATTAGTCATTCAGTTCTCGGGAACCTGGAACTCAACCTTATTGGTATTATGTATCCAAAACTACATATACGTGCGAAAATACACGTTTTATAGTAAAGAGCATGGGAATGAATATGCATGGGGCCCCAAATCTAATTTAGCGACATCCATTTGTTTTTCCATGTAGTATAGCAACCGAACCGCGCTACATATACCTCTGTATCCACGTATTTGAATACACCAAGAATTGGGTAAAATGTGTGGAGAGTGAGGAGGATCCACAGCAACGATTGGCCTCACCGGATTGTGCCATAAAACGTAAACATGCCCCACTTAGTTGCAGCCCAAAAATAGATTGCACCGAACCCAATTTAAATGGGTACCCTGCAAAGCCGGCATGTAACGGCTAAGCTAAGTCCCATGCTATACCTTCTTAACCCCCCATGCCCCATGCCCCATGCCCCATGCCCCACGTCCCTCTGTCAGCCCGATTTGTAAATAAACAATTAGTTGAATTAATGCTCATTACATGAGGGGCGTGGGCGTGGATCTTTGGCGAGAGCGCAATGAGAAATATGACCAAAAATAGAAGCGAAAGGCATGAAGGTGCAAAGGCTGGGAAATGATAGAGATGCGATTTGACTACCGCTGTGTGTATGTGTAGTTATCGAAAATAGAAAATGAATTTATTACGACATGAGAAAAACACGAAAGTTATGAAAACAACGAGCAGTACGAGAAAATAGAAGCCAGCAACAAAGCAAATACCCATACCACCCCCCCAAACCGAACCGAACCGAAGCGACCCAAAAAGTATCTAAACCGAACCGAACCGCTACGGCAGATATAGTAGCTATAGCAGCTATAGCAGCTATAGCAGATATGGCAGATATAGCCGATATGGCCGATATAGTGGGAGAGCAGGAGAGAGCGAGAGTCGCTGAGAGCGAGCGAGTGTGAGTGTGAGTGCGCTGGAGGCGCCTCCTTGCCTTATACGGCACTTTTTGACTGCGAACGATCGTGAGCAGCCGATCGTGCCCGTAGCCGATCCCGATCCCAACCGATACGATCTCCACGCTCGATCACGCCGAACTATACCCATACTATATGGTATACGTATAGGAATACGTACACGTATACGTATACCGTGGCATCCATGCTGTGCCTCTCGCTCGCGCGCCTTATGTTTTCCAAAGAGCCCCCTATGCTGAAGGATCTATTTTTAGGCGGATCGGCCGGTGGGCAGCATTATCGCATTCAAGAGCATATTTCCTCGCTGAGTTCTGAGTTTTTGGGATCGGGTCAGGGGCGGGGGCGGTGGCGGTGGCGGCGGGGGGCATGGCGGCGGCGCTTCTTGGACGAGATGGCATTTCGGCGGCGGTATAAAATCCGAGTACCAACGCGGCGATACTTTAGTCAGTCAGTTGTGTTCCAAGCCGTACACACCGTAACTCTTGATTTAATTCACCCGTGGTGCCGTAAAAAAAAACAAACTAAAACAAAATGTGTGACGATGAAGTTGCTGCTCTGGTCGTTGACAATGGTGCGTATTCCCCATCGAACGGATTATCGTCTTGGCTTTTGCTAAAAAGAAATAGACAAAGGACCCAACAGCGAAAGGATATTCCCGCATCTAGTGCTAAAGTGATCGCAAAGTGAACAATTTTTGAGTTGTGATAAACTCACCCATCCTTCGGGACACAATCTATTAGCAATTTAAAAATTTAAAGAAATATCCCAATACCTTGGAGGATTTGAAGAAAAATATTTTAATTATTAGTTATTGAGCAATATTTTCAAATTCATTCAAAGAATCTTAATCATTCAGTCAAGTCTCTAGATGAAAGGCTAAAAAATTATAATTTATCCAGCATCGAATTTGCATATATTTCATACAGAAGTTTGTGCCAGAATCTGTTCCATTAGCTTTGATGCTTGGAAGCTTTTCAAGAGATCATGGTATTAGAGAAGAGGAAATCATCATTTCAGAAATCATATTTCTACAGTATTTCTCTATACAGAGAGCAAAACAGATCACTCAGCATCGACACCCTTTTCTTGAGAGAATTTTCCTCTCCGGCCCCGACTTTTCCAGTTTTTCAGACGTAGTCCCCAGACTTTTCACGCTGTCCGTTAGAGCAATTGTCAGACACCCACCATGTGGGAAACCCGTAGCACTTGAGCGCCCACTAATGGACCCCTGTTCGATTGTGTTATCCTTCAGGCTCCGGCATGTGCAAGGCCGGTTTCGCCGGTGATGACGCTCCCCGTGCCGTCTTCCCCTCCATCGTCGGTCGTCCACGCCACCAGGGTGTGATGGTCGGTATGGGCCAGAAGGACTCGTACGTTGGTGATGAGGCCCAGTCCAAGCGTGGTATCCTCACCCTGAAGTACCCCATTGAGCACGGTATCATCACCAACTGGGATGATATGGAGAAGATCTGGCACCACACCTTCTACAACGAGCTGCGCGTTGCCCCCGAGGAGCACCCCGTCCTGCTGACTGAGGCCCCCCTGAACCCCAAGGCTAACCGCGAGAAGATGACCCAGATCATGTTTGAGACCTTCAACTCTCCCGCCATGTACGTCGCCATCCAGGCCGTGCTCTCCCTGTACGCTTCCGGCCGTACCACCGGTATCGTTCTGGACTCCGGTGATGGTGTCTCCCACACCGTGCCCATCTATGAAGGTTATGCTCTGCCCCATGCCATCCTCCGTCTGGATCTGGCTGGTCGCGATTTGACCGACTACCTGATGAAGATCCTGACCGAGCGCGGCTACTCTTTCACCACCACCGCTGAGCGTGAAATTGTCCGTGACATCAAGGAGAAGTTGTGCTATGTTGCCCTGGACTTCGAGCAGGAGATGGCCACCGCCGCCGCCTCCACCTCCCTGGAGAAGTCGTACGAGCTTCCCGACGGACAGGTGATCACCATCGGCAACGAGCGTTTCCGTTGCCCCGAGTCCCTGTTCCAGCCTTCCTTCCTGGGAATGGAATCCTGCGGCATCCACGAGACCGTCTACAACTCCATCATGAAGTGCGATGTGGATATCCGTAAGGACCTGTACGCCAACATTGTCATGTCCGGTGGCACCACCATGTACCCCGGTATTGCCGATCGCATGCAGAAGGAGATCACCTCCCTGGCCCCATCCACCATCAAGATCAAGATCATTGCTCCCCCAGAGCGCAAATACTCCGTCTGGATCGGTGGTTCCATCCTGGCTTCCCTGTCCACCTTCCAGCAGATGTGGATCTCCAAGGAGGAGTACGACGAGTCCGGCCCTGGCATCGTCCACCGCAAGTGCTTCTAAGCAGTTGCAGTTGCCTAGCACAACCACTAGCACCACCCGGTCTAGTCACCTGCCTTCTGCTCATCTGGTCCTGCTATTCGTGGTGGTTCTGGGCTTGTGGGCGGCTGGTGCTCCACCGGCAAAAACAACAAACACCACCACCATACAACCATTTGTTTTTGAATGTCATTATTTACCAACGTGTCATCCTTGGTTCGAGAATACTCTTTTCTACTGACTGAACACAACACCATCAATCAAAATGAATTGTCAATCTAATGCCACGGACCGCGATCCCCATCCACTTGTTAATCGCTCGCGGCTCCCATATATGTTGATCGCCATTTGATTGTTTTACGAATGAACCGACACCCTCATGTATTTTGTACAGAACCTAACAACTTCCCCGATGGAGCGGATGGGGTCTATTGACTACGAAATGTAAAATAATCTCATGATTGTAATATTAATTAAAACAATTTATAATTATTTATAAATAAAAACGATTTTTTAGATTTAATTTTTTCTAAAAACATAAAGATTTTGGAAAAAATTGAGGGGGACCGGGGGTGGGCAACTGACTACTCAGTATCTAGCCGGTAAAGTCAAACCTCTCCGAAGCTTTCCATCGATCAAGTAGCTCAGGATATATACATTTATGGATCTGTGCGATGTGTGAGCTTTTTTCACCTCCAGACGGGGCGTTTCAAATTTCCCGCATACCAACCCAAAAGCTTTCTATTCCCAAAATATTTCTGGTACACGCGGTGGTTTCGAAACGATTTTCGCGTATTTTTAGACGCATTCCAAAATGGGTGAGGCGGACAGGCGAATGTTTGTTTATACCATGGGGAAATACGATAGGAGATGACGCAAGTCGGATGATCAAAGGCGGCAGCCAAAACAAATTGCCAATGTCAATTTGTTGCCGCTTTCACCAGACTGATTAACCAGAAATGCATTTCCCTTCGAGGAATAACGGATGGAAAATATATGGCGGCCGTGCCAGAGACAAATGTTCTCGCCGAGATTGCCAAGACAATTAGTCAAGATGGCGTTGGGCCGTTTAATTAGAACTCGATGTGCATTATGAATGAAATTTGTATTCGCGGTCGTGTCGCCTGTTGCAATTTCAATTGCAGCCACATACAAATGGGTAATTAATGGGCCTAAATCGCTGGCACTTGGCCAAAAAGGGGCGACAGATGCCGCTAATGAGTTGCACGATGAGATGGGCAAAAATGGGCGCAACTTGCCCGTCCGGAATTCACTTTCTCAAGCGAATCACTTTACGCCGCGCTGCACAACAACAAACAGGATGCGGAATCTGAAATCAGGAATCAGGCAGGAATCGGAAAACAAATGCCGGAATGAGAACTTACCAACCCCCGACTTAACCGGGCTTAACCCACTAATCAATTTGCACAAAAACAAAAATAAACACGTACACAATATCGTCGACGTCGTCGTCGTCATCGTCATAATGCAATTTTCAGTTCTTAATTTCCATACAAATTCGATTTAAAATTCATAATAAAGAGCGCAAATATTCGGAATCGAGTAAGGCACATAAGTACCTCCGCCCATGTGCGATTGCGACTTGAAGTATGCCGCACAAAACGGCCCATATGGTCAATTAGTATAGCTGCTCCGACTGCCAACCAACAATGAGGGCATCCAGTTCTTCAAGGCGCTTCCATGTACCCGAGCTCGGAATCGCACTCGAATCCTTATCCATATTATATGGAGACATCGCACACACCCCAGAGCACACACATTGTTTTCACTTCAATTACTATCGATGAAGCTGCAAAGCGACCAAAAATCCATATACACGTATAATACAATCCAAACTTGTGCCCAGCGAAGCGGAAAGTGTTGGAAGCTCTGAGACTCGAAAAGCGTTTCTTGAAAAGCGAATCCTGATTCATTATGTACACGGTAAGAAATTAAGCCCGACTTTATAAAAGTATAATAACATCAATATGTAATATTTTTAAATTTGTAGCTGTACTTAAAAACCAGATAGAATGCTATAGTCCAGTTCCCCGACTATCAGATACCCGTTACTCAGCTAAAATGAAAAAAATGTAAAAATATTTTAAAAGTGAGGGCGTGGCAAAAATTTTTGCAAATCTATAGAAATTTACAAGACATATATAAAAAACTGAAAAAATACCACAACACATTTTAAAACTGTGGTCGTGACAGTTTTGTGCGGTTTGTGGGCGTTGGAGTGGGCTTGAGTAAAAGTTTTTTGGCCAATCGATAGAAATTTACAAGACTAATAACTCTTGATATTGATCAAGAACATATATGGTCGGAAACTTCATATATGGTCCTTCCGCCTTCTACAATTCAATGCAGTTGGCATTCAAAAAAGATTGAATGGCATTTTGCTCACCAAAAAGTATGCAATATTTTGAGAGACTTTCAACAAGCATTACCACATGAAAAAGACTTTCAACGAGCATTACCACATAAAAAATTGAAATCAAGGGGAAATTATTAAAGCAGATTTCTCACACAAAGTGAATAGGATACAATTCCTAGCTTAATCCCAACTAATTTAGCTCTCAAGGGCCAGCGAAAATGATTTAAAATCAAGCAAGTCAATTTTATTTGATTGATTTAAATATCTGCCAATCCCTCTGCCATTTGCAAAGCACCGCTTGACTGGCTGAAAATATATAAATCGCGAGGATAATGAAAAGCGTCACATTTGATTGCATTTTTTGTGTGAAATTGGGCTGACAATGTTCGCTTTTGCTGACCAAATAAAAAATAAACGATAAAGGAGCGGAGGAACGCCGGCTCACAGCTCACACACACAGCCAAAAGGGGGTGATGGTGATGCATTCACACACACACACACACACACACACACACACACATGGGCAAGGACATTTATTGGGGGGTGATTGCCGTTTACGAACAGGCAAAAGGGTGCAGCCCATTGGAACACGGGAACACGGGAACACGGGAACACCGAGAGCAAGAGCAACAGCAACAGAAACAGGACCTCTGGCCGAGGAAGCCAGGACCTCGACGAGGCCGTGTAAACGTGTTAGGGCAGAACAAAAAACGCAAAACAAAAATGTGCACTTTACGCAATTTATGTGCAAATTTTTGAATGACTTTAAAGCGATGCAGGAGGGCTGATTGAAATGGGGGATGGACGACCGGCCAGTGAATATAATCGCTCGCTAATTGACTCTAATAGACCTGGTTCCATCTGGGGTGTGCTGGTTATCCTGCTGACCTCCCCAAAATCCAAGAGCATACGACCGCCGTGCAGGAGGATTACCTTTTTGGATTGGTGGCAACGAAACGAAGTAGTATTATCTCAAGTACTTTGCCAGTTTCTGAAGCGTTGGCTCAGCGAGATCTTTGGCTTAAGAAACACTTTAGCACGCAGCACGTATTATGTGTGAAAAGTAGCCATTAGAAAATTGCCCACAAATTAGCACAAATAAGGCGAGCATTTAGCAATTTGAATAAGCTGCCGCATTCGAAAACCCCTCGAATCCCACACACATTCGCACTGCTTATCCCCTCGACCTTTCACCTTTTCACATGTCCTAAGCCCGCTCACACACACACGTGCACACACATGAGTCCTGGTAATTATGCGCCTGATTTAACTCTACTTTCCACTGCACAAATGACAGTTTCACACTGCTTTATTGTTCCGCTGGGCCTTTCTCTCCTAGATACTTCTCTGTTATTTCAAGTGCCGCGCACTTGAATTCTCGGTCATGTCCTTGAAACCGCTCATGCAGAAAGTGGCAAAAAAATAAAACCAAAATCCTCAGCAGGACGAAGCCGGAAAAAAATGGCTCCGCTCATCGAAATATGAGTTCATGAATGCGAACGGCTATTCAAACAAAGGACTTTCGCGCCAAGCCACGCCTCATTTTTTTTTGTATACTTATATTCGCAGCAGTTGCAGGCTGAGGAAATGGCCGAGGAAATTCGCATTTATTATAAACGCAAGGAAATGCGAAGAGTGCAAAGAAAATTGCTGCCAATTTCCCGCCGCAGAATGCTAGAATCGAAGATGAAATTAATTTTCCCGAGCGCACAGGAGAGCCGAGTGCTGCTGCTCAAACTTTGCAATTTGCGGCGCGTTTCCGTTTCCGGTGGGTTTAGCGTGAATGAGGCTCCTTCGGCAGACGAGACGAGACGAGACAGAAGATGCCGGATGGAAGTGAAGACTGAATGACTGGCTGCTCCTCGACTTGGTGAGCTGGAGCTGGAGCTCCAATTGTCATCCATTCCGTTTGAAGTGTCGCACAATTTTATTTCCATTTCGCCATCCACTGGCCTTTTTTCGTTGCCCGAAACGATTAGCAGCCACTTAGAGCAGTTAAGAGCCCCATTGAGTTTATTAAATCAGGCGTAATAATTGGCACACACACACAATGAACTGCGCGCCAGGCGAAAAGGGAAATCGAGTAGAATAGACAGTCGAATGGCGGAATCAATGTATCGAACATCTATATCGATTCCAGGCAGGCACTGCCTTCCCCGTCAGATCGCGTTTCCAGTCGCACAAAAACACACTTTTCGTTTCAATAGGAAAACAAATTCAAAACAGACTAAATTTCAGGCACCTTCAGCATGGCAGACATGGGGGAATACAACCATCCATTGGCAAAAATAACCTCTGTATCCGAGGAACTGGGTGAGAGCTATAAAATTGTTATAATATTCAAAGGGGTTTCAAGGGATTATATGGCTTTTCAATGGAAAATAGGGGATAATATTGTTAAATTATAACATTAGTAACGTAGTTTATGTTTCCTGTTTTACTGGATTAGAAATAGTCCATGTGATTAAAAGATCAATCAAGATAGGGCTCAATCCATCGCAGATTAGAAACTATTGTCTATACTTTCTTTTTTGTTTTTTGAAGCAAACCTTTTAAGTACCCGAAATATTCTATTTCAGAAAGAACTCATCTGGCCCGCGTGCCGCAGGTCCTGCAGCGATTGGAGGACATCAAGGAGCCGGAGGACGAAATGCTGCTGGCTGAAGGCAGTCGACTGGGGAAAAAACTCATTTGGGAGGACTACTAGGACTCGTCGAAATTTTCACGTCACAAACGTAACGAGTGACACCTGCCCGAGGTGCCAAGGAGCCATGGAACGAAGGTGTTGGCCTGGCAATTAATGACTGGCTGAACTTTTCTCATTCACATGCTCGAGCTGGGCAAACAAAGCTGAGGGCGACAACAGGAGCACGCAAGCCAAGGGACTCGGGCTGAAAAGCACACAAACAAATTGTGACAAAGTTGCGGAAATTTAATTAAAATCAAATACTCGTAGAAGCGGCTAAGCAAAAGGGGTAGCGAATTGGCAGTCAGGTGTGACCCGATATAGTTGGTAACACGCTTCCAACTTGCTTCGAATGTCGCTAGTTTTCCGCGTCGCTTAATAAACAAAATGTAAACAATGTTTAACAGCAATGACACACATGGGTCCACCACCCCCTGGTTATCTCGTTGTTGTTGTTGTTCTTGTTGTTGTTGCTATTGCCTTTTCCATTGCCTTTTTATTAATATAATTTATGAGCCTGTGGTCGTGAGCGGGAGAAGCCAGCGGCAAGGTGGAAATGCAAGCAATCCGAATGCCAGCAGCTGGCTAATTTCACAGCGCACACATTTGATTAACTTAATTTAATAGTATTCCTTTTTCCGACGTTATCCGAGCTCTGGGCTCGATTTGATATATTTGTTTGTTTATTTAATTTATTATTATAGTTACGACTATGCGCTCCGGTTAACAGCTATAAACGCGATTATATAGCTATCGATCATTTTTCTTTTCAATTTCTATGTTATTTCATTATTAGTTTATTTACCACGTGCAACTATCAACTTATTCGAACTTATTTGACTTTTTAAATAACTTTTTATATCTACAGTGGTTAAAATAAAATGGTGACCTGCCAGAACACAAAGTACTGGGCATACAACTGTCACAACAATTGGCCGAGGTAGACCATTGGCTAATGAGGACACAATTGGCTGCCGGATTCAAGCCAGCTGCCTCTGTATGGCGAGTTCTACCTGAACTGCCCAGAGTTCGCATCAGACAAATCGGGCATGAAACCATTATGGCTAGAATCGGCAAACAAAAACCACGGGGCACTGCTCTTTCTTTAATCGCGGCCAAAGGAGACGAGTCGTTTGCCAGCGATTGGCAGTCGATAAAATTAGGCACAGCTTAGCCACATTTGGAAGTCAGCAGGCCGGAATCCTCGGCAGAATGTGCTCACCTTTCTGAGGAGTCTCAGCTGGAAAGGATCTCGCCGATCTGGGTCGGCTCGCTTTGAAATACTTAGCTGGAGCGGGAGCTGTTGACACAAAAGTATCGGGTTTCCCAGTTGTCGCCAGCATACTTAGTATCCTTAATATCCTGTCGGAAATGTTTTCGTTCGCAATCGCATGTTGCGGTGTGTTGGCAATTTATACATAGTTTATTTTCCCTTCGATTTTTAAAAGAAAAGAAGATCGCCGATCGGCGGACACTTGATACTTCTCAGACAATTTGTCGGTACATGTCCTCTTAAGTGGTCACAAATTACAGCAATTAGACAGCGCCCTTGTGTCCTTTTTTGTGCGGCATTTGGCAGTAAATGCCATGAAAATGGCGCTCATTAGGCATATACCTTGTGCAATCTCCCACCCACAGAAAGCCAGACAATCTGCGTAATTACTTCGCTGACAACTTTTGATGAATTAAATGCGAAATAAATTTTTTAAGTGCGCGTAACGAGCGTTCCGAATGCTGCGCCAAATGAAATGAAAATACGGCGGCAAACAGGACGAACAGGACGAACAGGACGAAAGGCGATTCTCCGCAGCGAGGTGAATTCTTTCTTAAGCGTCTGTTGAGCGGATTTAACTTGTTTAATTACCGCTGTATTCACTGCATCATCAACTGTCGCTCATTACGCCCGGATTTCATACTTATATACACATAAAATATATATATATCTCCCCATATATACATATTTTTTTCTTATATGGAAACACGGGTCGAAAATGCTGGCAGTTTTTCAAGAGCACCGCCCACCGTCAGCATCTCATAGCGTAACTGTTACCATTTTAATGCGCTCGAGTGTCGAGGACGAAATTGATTTTCGTTTACCATTGTGTTGGGCATTTTGAAGAGCATTTGGGCATCGTAAAGCATCGGAAAAAATTTGTGCCAACACAAGGTGAAATTGCACTGAGCCGAGCGCAAATAAAATGGAGGGATTGGAGGGCTGGGTCCTCGACACTCAATTTCGTAGAGCCACAAATGCGAAACTCGAAGGGCCACTTGATAAATTTCATATATTTATAGCCCGCAGAGTGATGCGCTGCATTTGCACACTGAATGAAATTCCATGGGCACACACACATACACACACACGCACACACACACGCACACACACACGCACACACACATGCGCACACACAAGGACATTTTGGGTGGCCCGAATCGTCGATGGGCGGCTTACCCCGCCCACTTTTTTGCCACCCACCACTGCTTCTTGGCCAAACACTTGCACAAATAAAAGATCTACTTCAACTTATTGAATTTTCGTTGATAGAAACAAGATGAAAGGCGACTGCAAGTACTGTGCCAACTGAATACTCTTCTGCGTATTCATTTTTAAGTATTTACATGTTACATAAGCGCTTTGCTGTTGATGATTATAGTTAATGCGTAACAGTGGAAAAGCGCATCGGTAAAATTCATACAGTCTTTGAAACGGAATATAAATTGGTGTATCGAACCAGGAACCCCATATTTTCAAGACATATGCGATTGTATTTTCTTTTTAACCACTTATTCCTATATTCAAATTTTAATATTTTGGACGAATCATTATAAATTGATGGCCGTTTTGGACTCAGATGGGGAAGGGTATGACTTCCCCCGCAGGACCTTCCATTCGCAGGATGTCTTCTGCTACCTTGTACACAAAGGACGGCCACAAAAGGCAATTGCATATGAGTTTTATGAGGGCTTCTTTTGACGTCGTCGTGCTGACTGGTCCTGGATGCCTCGTCCTTTTGGGCATATCCTTTTGACTGCGACAAATCCGTTAAGTCGCGCATTTCGCTCATTATTATTTGTGCAGGGAATTTGGCTCTGACCTCGCCCATGCCCAAAACACTGAGAGTGGTAAGTGTAATCAAATTGCAACCCGAATGCGAATCCGAATCTCAGTGCGAATCTAGACAGAACCGAAACAGGACGAACAGGAACTTGACGGCGTTTTATTATTAAATTTGAGGCCATCGCGCACACAATGCGATATCCTGCAGCGAGGACGAGCGCTGTGCGAAATTATTAAAAAGTAATTATGGCACAAATTACGAGATATCAATATAGCATTTAGCTCTGCATGCGGCCTGAAATGAAAGGACTTGGTCTGGTTCCTGTGCAGCCACCACCACTTGAATTCGGTGCAAATCCTTCGGCTCACACATCCAGCCCATAGAACTGCATTTCCTCCACGGCTGTCTGGCACAATGCGATAGATTCCTTTTGGATTCCCATTGTTCTCCGACTCCTTGGGCTCCTTGGGCTGCTGCTCTTCACATGTTATGCAACATTTCCTGCGCTCGGCAATTTTGACATAATATCGAGATTATTATACGATTTGAACTCTGGCCCTTCCCATTGTCGGGGTAGGTCGTCGAATATCCCCGATATTCGGCCCAAGATCGCTTTCATTTGACTCTGGCAAAAGGAAAGGTCGAGTCGAGTTTGTACACAATTAATTGTAGCATTTGAGCGACTTATAATGGGACTTTGTAGGGTCATAAGCCCTACTTAAGGTACAAAACTTTTTGCGATTAATTTGCAGCGCGGCGGGAAGAGCGGAGTATGTTGTGGAAAATTATAAAAGTGCTTCGGTTAACGGAAGTTAACTGGGAGATTAGTTTTGGCATTGAAAATCAAAATATTGCAAACAAGGCCGAAGGTTCCTGCTTATAAGGACTGTACTTAAGAAACGCCATAACCTAAGATTACTTGGAGTGAGATCTTAATAATAAACTAATTCATCTGTTTAATAATAAAATCGTATCCTTCAAAACTTGGCGACATTTTTACTATTTTTATAGCTCTAATTGGAGTGGAAATTATTAATACCATATTCTTCCATTTAGAATATGTTCTGATAAATTTACCTGTTGAATCATTGATCAATCACTTAAAAGTGTTCATATCCGCTACTTAGCCCACCAATAAAATGCAAAAACCAATTTCTTTTCATATCGTTTATTTCTCGACAGTTTTCCTTAGTGGATAGACTACCATTTTGCACGCCCAAAGGCCGCTTACAGATAGATAATTCTTTAGGTGTTACAACTACGTTAACTTTGGCAATAGACAAAGCTGCAAATATCTTACAGTGCGTGGGCTATGTGACCATGAATAAAGCTAGATATCTACAAGTATATAAGTGTATCTATATATGTACATAACGAATCCAAATATCACGGAACAGCGTTCAGTCCTCGCCCTTGGTGACCACGGAAACGGGAGTGGAGGCGTTGCTGCTGGCTCCTGCCGCGCTGCTGGGCGATTGGGCGGCCGTCGAGATCAGTCCGCCCGTGAGCAGTCCACCGCCCCCGCTGCCAGCCGCTGGGGGCGTGGCATGGGGCGGCGTGGGATGAGGCACTAGCTTGGGACTCTCGCGCGGACTGCTGTTGCTGCAGGGCGGGCTCACCTGGCTCATCGCGGAGAGTCCGGCGTGCAGCGAAAGGTTCTGCGGATAGCCGGCGGATGCTGCCGCCGCCGCTGCAGCTGCTCCCGCTCCAAAGATCCCGTTCAGATTGCTCAGGCCCATGTACTGGGAGAGCAGGGTGTGGAAGTTGGGCAGCTTGTAGTGGGGCGCCATCAGGTGCTGGGGCAGCAGGCCGGCGGCAGCGGCTGCAGCGGGATTGAAGTGCTGGTGGAGGGCAAAGTGTGGGGGCCAGAACTCCGACTGCATCGAGCCCGGATGACCCGGAAGTCCATGTGGCGGCAGGGGAATGCCCAGCGGAAACTCTGGCAGACCTGAAAGCGGAAGGCAAAGGGGCGATTTCGTTAGTCGAAAGTCTAAAAGAGAGGGTGGTGGTGATGGTGGTGGTGGTGGTGGCGACACAAGCGACATAATTCCTAATTATGTTGCACACGTAATTTGGCAATTTGCGGACAAATCAAATGCGTATCGCTGGGCGGGTGATGGGTGATGGCTGGGATTTGATGGGGTGGATTCGTGAGATGGGGGTGGATAACTCACCTTGTTCGGGCAGAAGGTAGCCGGCCTTGTCCTGATTCATAAACTTCTCACGTTTACGCCATTTAGCCCGACGGTTCTGGAACCACACCTGCAAGTGCACGAAAAGAACGGAGTTTAGAGATGGAGTTGTAAGTATGCAGATTTGGTGCCCTCGTATTTGGGGTATCATAGGCTAGCCCTAAAATAGCATTATCTAAGAAATCAGATATAGCAGGAATAACATCTATCTAAGAGAGGAATTTCCTTTTATTTTTGAGGTTAAATATAGTTGCCCAACTTTTCTAAAGGGTAACACTCCATCTAAACTTGATTAGTTCTACCAAACTAGCGCCTTGTCAAGCGACTTGTAATTGCTTTGACTTTGACCAAAACCCGAACAATTTCCTAATCTATCAATCTGTGAGTTCGGAAAGTTGGAAGCACTTGGTCCTTGGATGGCTCCTTCTACCTCCTCCAGCCTCGAGTGTCTGAGCCAAAGGACTTGGGCGTCGTGGAGGGGGAGGTCAAATACAATGGCATCCAATCGGAAGTGTTCTGCTCTGATTTGCAACGCTCTCTGTCTGTCTGTCTCTCTGTCTCACTCTTCGGGCAAAGGGTGTCTTATGCATTTTTCGACACTTGCTTGGGCTTGGGGTGGACCAAACTGCCAGCCACCCAAATGTCACCCCTATGCAAATTTGCCCCCTAGTCCATCCGCAAAATAGGCGTTGGCTGCACATACATTTCCGCCTTTTTGGGGCGATGAATTCTCCGTTCGAGCCGAGGCTCTCGTTTTTGATGGCAAAATTAATTGTTTGTAAATTGAAATCACTTGACAACTGTCTGTACCGAGCACAGATGAATTCGAGACAATAGAGGAGGCTCTGCAATTATAGACACCCTGTATTTAGATGAATACCCCTTCTCTTAGCCACCCAGAATCTGCAACAATGTGTGCAGTTGAGCGAGTAGTAAATTAGCAACGATTTCCTTGCTATAATTGCTGCCAATTATTGTCCTGTGTCCTGTGTCCTGTGTGTGTCTGCTGGGAAAATGCCACACGCCACCCACCGCCCACCACCCCATTCCCCTTTAAGTGCTGTGTGTGTGTGTGCGATTTTGTGGGCTTGTTAATTGTCAGTTGGCAGCAATTATTATGGCAACAACTTAAACCACTGTGCCAGAGCAGCCAGGCAGTAAACGTTGAATTGCGGATATCCGTTCAGCATTTATCACACATGTGCGATCAAAACGAGAGAAGAAACGGTCGCAAAACTGTTTCTAAACTCAAAAATTATGTACTTAAAAAAATTCTGTGAGAAGACGCCTCAACATTAATTTGGAATATCGAAATAGAATATGCTGTTGTTCTTTCAGATTAATAGGGATTGCAAACATTTCCAAATTCATACAAATTCGCGTTGGGTATTTGAATGTGATACCCCAACTCGACAATAAAAATTTGACTTAACCCGGGAGTTAAGTCGCTGGTTACTCCTTTTTTTCAAAATGCCCCACTCAGCGTGCATGCAAATCCGAAAATAATTGCCCACTTACCAACCCCAAAACGAGCGGGGATTACGCATTGGATACTTTGTATCTATCAGTAGCTCAGCAAAAAAAAAACAGAAAAACAAAAAAACAAAAAAACGTATTGAAATCGGGCAGCTCTAAGTCGGTTACTATTCAAGTACCCGAAACGCTCTGCATATGCGAATCAATGACCAATTACAGTTAATCTGCTAACAGATACGAATAAGTGCAAGGACGCGCAGGATGAGGATGCGGATGTGCGGATGTGAGGATGCGGATGACGACCGTGAAACGGACAATTTGTATTCGAAGCGGGTAATCCCTATGTGAGTGCTTAGGTCAAGTTGTTTCACATTCACATTCCCCTCACATTTTTTTTTATTTTCTGTACCAGGCGATACTTTTCCCTCTTTTTTTTCTGTCAGCAAACAGCATCGAAGTTGAGCGAATCGCTCAATCAGATGTGAAGTGTTTGAAAGCGTTTCACAACTGAAATCAAATCGCATGCGATTCGAAGTGAAGGGACACCCTAATTACATGTGTAGTCGGGTGTATTTAGCCGCGTGTCCTGCCGACAGCCAGCACCCAAAGCCACTTTAATTGTTTACCCGAAAGTAGAGTTAATAAAAATACCAACACCATGTGAGCGCGGCCAATTTAATCATTTGGAAAATCACAATATCTAATGTCCTTGGGCCAACCCCTATGAAAAAGGACTCGTCACCCGTATTCAACCCTCCTCCGACTAGATCTAAGCGTGTTTGTATACAAAGTGGGGCTTAAGTGTTTCAAAGACCATTTACAAATTGGGCTCGGCGATTGTTTCGCCAGTTCTTATCTAGCCATTCAAGTTCCCAGACTCTGAAAGTGGTTTATTCGCGTATTAGCGAACGCTGCGATCGCAATATTTAAACGTAGAACTCGTTAGATGGCAGATACAGATACATTGGCGCAATGGAGTTGAACTTAATTCGAAAATAATTGCGTGAATCGAAGACCAATTTCAATTACCTGCACGCGTGCTTCGCTCAAATCCAATCGCATGGCCAGATCCTCCCTTGTGAAAACATCGGGATACTGGGTCTTCTCGAAGGCTCGCTCCAGCTGATGCAATTGAAATGTTGTAAATGTTGTGCGAGATCTGTGAAAATCAGTGGAAAGGCAAGGGCGGCACGTTAGATGGTTTGCGATGGCATAGGATGGCTGGATAAGAGTTTCCCCCTTTGTTGGCATGTTTTTTAATAGCCCGACAATGGGTAAACACGATTTGATCTGCTAAGCGGATTGTCGCTGCACTGCACTCACCTTCGAACTTTGCGCGGCCTCTCCATATCGCTGAGATCATGGCCATTGTTCAGACTGGAGGACAGTTCGTCGTCGTTATCCACGTCCAGGCCGCCGTCCGTATTCGTTGGGGAGTCCTCTCGCTTGGCCTGAACCTGCAATTGTTGCTGCTGCTGCGAATGGTGTTGCTGTTGCGAGTGGTGCTGCTGCTGATGCTGCTGCTGATGCTGATGCGACAAGTGATTGCTGCCGTTGCTGTTGCTATTGCTGTTGCTGCTGTGCAAATGATGGATGTGATGCGGATGGCCGTGGTGGGGATGCGTAATCAGCACTTCGCTGGGAGTATCTGCGGAAAAAGTGGCAGTGAAATAAAGTTAAACAATTTCGAATTGAACTCGAGAGTGAGGAAACAAAAAAGTTTCGCGTTTGACTTCGAGAATCGAAAGCCAAGCGGCAGCTGCTGAAATTGAGGTTCATTCAATTGTGGCTGAAGTAGTTATATCCTGAATTTTAACCCCCTTTTTTTGTATGGCAGTCTCGAACAAAATTCAAATCCCTCAAGTGCTCGAAAGCTACGCAAATTGATTTGGCAATCAATAACAAATAAATATAAAGCCAGAATAAGTTTTACCCCCTACTCCCAGCACCGGGCATATAAATATCCTTTCACACGAAACATCAAGGCAAATGATTTGGTGAATACCCAAAACGGTTTCTTTTCGAGCCCAGCCAAAACGTGTAATCAAACTTTAATGAACCTCAAATTAATCGGATTCACAATGGCACCAGGACACGTCCCCGCTCAGCAGGACGCCCGTGTCCTGGCTGTATCCTTATCGTATTTCGTAACATTTACGCAGCCCCTTGTGGCAAGAAGGTAATTTCCAGCGAGCATCAAATTACGAGGCTCACAGGATGCAGTGTCCTGCGGTGCGCACGCCGCTCGTTGTCGCCAAATTGCAACCTGGACCAATGGGTGCCGTGATTCCAGTGAATCCTGCCAGGCAATTTCGAGCCTCCACCCCCCACCTCTCTTCCTCCGAGGACTTCAATCTAATTACGGGTCTAATGACGCAATTGCTCTTCCCCGCTCCCCATGCAATATATCCGGCCAGATATGTTTTGATACAGTGTTTTTTTTTTTATTCTCGAGCAGATCCTTGGGCGAACTGCCTCCTGCAGCTTGGCCACGCCCACAACAAGAGTTCCGACATGCCGAACACCTCCCATTGTCATGATATGTTTTCTTTTTGCTCTCTGGGTGGAGTCCGTGTTCTGTGTTTGCCGGAAAGTTTTGCCCTGCCCTCACTGGCCAACTATGATAAAATGTCCCTTGCGAGCAATTTGCATATGATATGGATGGCAATGTCATTCTACCTCTCCACTGCTCCGGCTCCTTTGCGAAAGGACCTTTTTGATGTGGTCAGTGGAGCAGGAGTGGTCGGCTTTTGGAGCACCAAATTGGGGGGAGCTCATTGGCTTCGCATAAAGTCTAACGTGATATTTTGCCCAGCTGGTGGTAAGTTGTACCGTTTTCAGGATGTTTTCATTATGTTTAAGATGTTCGCAATGAATGTTTAAAAGCTATAATTAACAAGCTATTCTGGCTAAATAACTCCTAGTCTATTCAAATTGTACAGACCCATTTAAATTAATAATTTATAGGTATCCCACTTTATTTACACACACTTAAGAACGGAATACTATGCTTTATAGACTTGAATACTATCTTTGTGTGTTCTTTAAGCATCAGTAGTAACTTTATGCTAAATGTATCTTGGAAGTGTTTCCATTGAAGCTTTCAAAGTGATACATTTAGAAAGCTATTGCAGATCGCCGACGGCAATCGATGACTTTTGTAAAAAGGAACCCCTACTCTTACAATCCAGTGGGCTATCCCCAATTTATATTTTTTACTATTGAACTCACCACTGCGCTTGATCTGGTGCTGATTTCCCAGGATCTGATCGATGCTGTAGACGGCGCGGGGGCGTGAGACAGGACTCTCCTGAACGGGGGCGGGGCGCATGGCTGGCGGCATGATTGGGTGGTGCTGGTGGTGCTGCGAGGTCGTCGTGGTCATCATAGCTCCACCGGGAGAGCTGCTCGCGAACCGTGCGGATTTCAGATGGTTTACTTCACTTGCTCGGCGTTGATATTCTTATTTTGTCTGCGATGTTACAGATTTTCGGTTTGGCAACTTTTGTTTATTGTCACAATATTAAATGAGCACGCTTTGAAAATTGCTTAATTAATTGCTATTATCGGGTAAATTAGTCGATTAGACGATTTGAATTTGATTCGCAACTCACAGCCCTGCGACGAACTACAATGAGCTGAATCGAGTGAATTAAGTGCGAGTAGTGCTCGTGACGATCAACAACCACCGACTGAGTGCGATTCCTGCGGCCCGTAGGTTTAAATACGTTGCCTGTTTTCCGCTCGCAAGTGAAATGGGCGAGGCTCGCTCTCGATTCCGAATCCGAGTCCCAGTTCCAATCCTTCGCTTTCGCCCATGTCCTGCCATGCCAGCCGTCTCTTTCCCTCGCGCACTCTCTCTCCCTCTCTCGCTTGCTGTAGGGGTAGTTTCCCCCAGTATCTCAATGTCTCAGTGCCGTGTATCTGTGTGTTGGGTTGGCTGGTTTGGTGTGTGTGAGTTTGGGTTGCAGGTAGCTTTTTGTTTCGGCTTAGGGGTGTTGGCCTCCCTCTCTCTCCTTCTCTCTCTCTCTCTCTCTCTCTCTCTCTCTCTCTAGTACTTTCCCTTGACACCTTACTCTTTCATACCCTTTCATACAATCTCTTTCGGTAGTTGTAACTAACATGGTTTGCTCATTAATTGTGTTTATTTCACAAATTTCGCTTGTTAAAACTATTTCACCTGCCCCTCTCTCGCTTTATATATATCTTTCTCTCTCTCAGTATATTTTTCTCCCTCCCTTTTCCCGGCTCATCCACAAATCACAAAACAGGTCGAACCACTCGCCGGATTGCCAAGCTGGTACCTGAATCAAGTCGGCCATTTGCAAGGACCTCTTTTATTAGTTCCGCTTCCATCTCGGCGATAGATTTATGGCTAGGATCCCCGCGATCTTGAGAATGAGCCCGTGGTTTCATTGAACAAGCCAAACGATCAATGAATCCCTTTACTTAGCAAGGAGTTGTGGCCGGATCCGACCCTAAGTTCATTGATTAAACTGATCTCATCTCGCAGGATCTCGGCCGTATTGAGTTTCGTTAACAGGTACAGTGCGGAACTGATTTCACTAATGAGTATTGAACTCATTATTGCAATGCTATTACAAAGAATAACTAAATTTACTGCTAGAATATATATATATTGTTATCTGCAGAATTAGAACATATAGTACACAGTACATATAGCTTTGTCCCAATTTCTGTATGCTTCCTTTTAATGATGAAAATGTAATGTTGTAAATAATACAACCCAGAAGGGATCTTTAATATGTAGGCCCCGGTTTTGCTGCGATTAAATAACCGATAGCCTAAATAGCTCAGCCTTGTTTAAATCACCCACTTAGATCTGGGATTTGTGTTGAGCTTCAGTTTAGACAGGGCTCTCCATCCAAGATTTAGCGTAGAACCCTGGTCCACCCACAGGTTGCATAACAAAAGAATGCCAAAAATGGCCAAAAGTGGTACCCGAAAAAACCATCTAATGCCCGAAGGATATGTGGTGAGCTAAAACGCCGGCTACAATGATAACAAAGCAGGGACAGGGATTTATCTTCTCTAATTTGTCGAAACTTACACAATTCCTTTGTGCCCCGAACCCAAACAAAGCCAAGGATCGCGGCACCTTTAGCCGGGAAAATCGGGAAAAGTGCACACGTAATTTCCGCGAAAACTGTGAACAAGTAAGCGGGACAAAGCGTTGACCGGACTCATTAATGTGCCAGATGTATGACGCCACAGGACACTGGACTCAACAGGATGCAGGACGCAGGACACAGGATTAGGGTTAGTCTGCCGAGGCGCTTAATCATATTTTCATAGGACATATTCCCCATGCAGATTTCATTCAGAAATCCGATTGCATGTTCGTTTAATTTAGAGCTGCAGAGGGCATCTCTCCAGACTTAGCATTGCCTACCTGCCCAGATCTGCAGCCCCGAAATCGGTAATCTAATGTGGAATGCATAATGCTCGTCGGCTACAAAAATTTATGCAGCATCATCAGCGCACTTAGTCGTAATCGCCGGCTCATTAGGACTGCTAATCAGCCAAAAAAAAAGGCTGCTTCCTCACTAATTGCCGATCCTCAATCCAGCCCAGGACATGCCCTTTTTTATCCAAGGGCAATCTGATTGCCCATTTAGCATCGGCTGCGACGTTGGGATCGAAGATACAGGGAATTAGTTCTTAAGAAGCTGTAATTCGTTAAGTAATCTGCTATCAACTCGCTCCAATTTACAATGAATACACAAGAATTAGGGAACATTTTGATGATTGATTAAGAAAATGGAAAGTAAACATTATGATAAATAGAATTTCTGGGAGATCATCTGTAAAATATTTTTATAAAACGATAATGTATGTAGATAACTTTTTTAACATTCGCATTGCAAAGTCAGTAGAACATTATAAATTGGTTGCACCTAAGTGTAAATAATTGAGAACCAATATTGTCGCATTTCAGAACCCCTTTTCCCATGCAAGTTCAACTTGTCTGTGCTCTTCAACACTTTCAATTAATTTTGCTGTAGGAGCCATTCTGACAACCCCACCTCTTGTAACCGAAAGCCATTTAGGCCAAGTGTGAAATGACAAATTGAATCAAAGCCAAACTCAAACTCAAACTCATTGAAGACTGCACTTCATTGTAATTTCTAAATTAGCACATCAATTGGGACTGGAGTATGGGTTGTGGTGGGGGAAGAGGGGTCAGAAGATATCCTCCAGCTGCGAGTCCTCTCGCAGAATTCTCTCCGACCGAGAGATTCTCTCGGGACATGCGCATCGCAGGTGAAAGCTCATTGGATGTCCCGTCATTTCACTCACACTCAGAGGGCTGAAGCCAACGAGGTCATTATCGTGTTACCCCCTCCCCCAGCAGCCCATCCAACCACCCACCACACCCATGCCACCCATGCTACCCGTGCCACCCACTCCGCCCCCCTCGACAGCAGCTGCGTGTAAACACATTGTGGCAATTCTCTCTGGTGCCATGACTGTGTTCACCTTTTAATAAGGTTAACTGCGTCGACGACAACAACCCACAAACACCCACTTTTCACAATAGAGCCAGGGGGCTGGGGTGGGGGCACAAGTCGGGAGGGGGCGGGGCGGGGGCGGGATCGTTGGCGGGGGATAGATGCTGCTGGCAACATTTTTCTTAACCATTAAATCTAATATATCAAAGTAATAAAATGAATTTCGCTCGTTGTGTGGGTGCAAAGTAGCTGTATGGGTGGTAGAGGCGAGTATCTATGTGTGTGCGTTCATTCTTACCCTTCACATAATCCAACTAAAAAGTTTTCGTCTACTTACAGTCTGCCTGCCATTGTCTACCGGATATTCTTTCCATTCCTCGGGGGCACGGCGAAACTGGAAGATGTCCTGGAGGTTGGAGGTTGGAGGTTGCAGGTCTGGGCGGTTGGGGTTGAGGATGAACACGGGGTTAGTGGTGAGCTGATAGCTTTTCTTTTGGCTGGGATATTTAATTTTGCGTTCTAACTTGCCACCGTGGAAAGGGGCGCTGTTCATACCTGCCACTGACAACATTTTCAAGCAGCTTCGAGGGGGCGGAAAAACGATTGACTTTTGCAATTAGCAGGGGCATGGGATTGGTACTCGATGGGATAGTGGCACAAAGGATTTCCGAATCTCAATTAGATTTATTATTAACTCAGTGAGCAAATTATAAGCTAGCTTCATCTCGATACTGTACTTTTATGAGTCCTATTATCTCACGAAAAACCTGAAAATACATCAATTGGTATGGCGTGCAAAGAAAATCTGGGTGAGCAGCTATATAGCTTTAGAGTCATATTATAGCACGGATTTGGATTTTAAGATTATGGTTATGATCAATTTATAAGCATTCATATCCGTGTTGCTATAAGTAATCGAAAAACTGAAGTGTGCACAACTGTGTATTACTTAAATGTCCTTAATCAAATTGATATATTTCCATCCGGGGCTGGCAGTTTTCCCAACTCCTTGGGCTGCAGATAGTTTGCAATAGTTTGAAGCGCGCCGTTGCTGCCTGGGAAAATGTAATATGCGGCGGCAAATGAGCAACTGCTGAGGTTGGCTAGCAACCACAATTCAGCCAACACACACAGATACAGATACAAATACAAGGCGGTACGGATACGGATACATTTGGGCACAGAACAGACGGAGCCCCATCCAACGTAGTGGCTTGAATTATCCAATATCCTTGACTGTTTGTGGACGTAATCAAACAACTGCGAAAGGAGACGGGCCAAGGCTTGTTTGACATTTGGTTTCATAATCTAATATTGCAGGAGGGGGTGAATTGAGGCACTTGGGGCGACTCAAGCCGCATATATAAATATCTGCAGTTAAGTTTTATATGCCAGCATTTTTGCGCTCGACATTATTGGCCACGTTTATTAGGTCCCGAGGCCAAAGATGGGATTTGAGCCGTACTTTCAGCGAAACCGGAAGACTTCCCATCCATTCCTGGCACACTTTTCCAGATCCCCGGCTGATAACTCTTAAGTATTCCAAGTAAGGCATTCTATTTGGTCTACATATGCCATATTAGTGGTAAATTGACACTCTTTCTGGGCCAAATTAAAGCACATATGAAAAGGACATATGCACACAGGATTCTGGCAAATTTTCTGGCCAAGATAAGCGGCTAAGGAGCTGCGCTGCTCACTTCAAACGACTTGTAACCGACCAAAGGCTTCCCGATAATTATGCGGCTCGGCTTCTGTTCTATTCTGAGGTGCAGATCTGGCCACCTCCCTGCACATTCACAATCACATTCACATGCATTCTTCAGGAGATGGGCAATCACATGTGGGCAAAAGACCAGAGGACCAGGGGGAATTCATTGGAAATTACCTGTCGCATTGTTGGGCACTTGAATTACATAAAAATTGGTCGGGCGAACAATGGGCGAGTGGCTACCGTTTTGGCCAGGACACTGAGGACACACAAAGGATAATGCTCACATATCCCTATATGAATATGCGAGGGTGTTTGCCACTATGCAAAACTGTAGCCAAACAAACAAATAGACTGACAAAAGTCTGACAACTGCCAAGTGGCTCTGGATGGGAATCTGTATCTGTATCTGTATCTGTAACTGGGTATCTGAGCCTGAGTCTCAATCCGAATCCGAATTCGAATCTCTGGCGACAACAATAAGGCGCTTGATATGTGGACGCATGGGCGTGGCCCGGGGGCGGCGGTCGGGCAAACAACAATTGTAATCACACACCTTTTGTGCCAACGTGTGCCCAAGAAAAACCCTTGAAAACATTCCCTCCATTCGAGTGTGAAAAAGAAAGAAGTTTTTAGCACTTTTATGGCTAGATTGGCAAATGAGGAACAATTGAGCCTCGAATGGTCGGAAATGAAAGGCTGATGAAGGCTCATCAGAGCATCTGCATATTGCAATCTCTTCACGACCCCCACCCATACACTTGGCCAAATTATGTCAACTTCCAATACGCTTTTTTTGAAAATAAATCCTTTATGTGGGATTTACTTTTGTAATCTGTAATTTTATAGTTACATTTCAAGAAATATTGAATTTCATATACTTGGGAATTCATCAAAACTTTTACCTATCGTTCTCTTAACTTGTTATACATTTCCTACGATCAGCAAACTGACATTACAATATCGGAATTGCATTGCATTTTTTTCCAGTGCACCCCTCCCTTACCCCCTACCTTTCCGCCACTCGCGTTATGAGTGCCAAAAGAGGGGGGTGTGGGTGGAAACTTGTTCAAAAATTTCATTAAAAACGGTTTTCATTTGTTATTGTTGCTCGGCCCAGCCGCAAATGGAGGCGTAATAAAATAAAAAGTGCACCCAATGGCTCCTCCTTCTGCCCTGCCACGCCCCCTTGCCTATTCGGCCGGCCCCACGGAAATGTAACACACAATTGGCAGCCCAAAAAGCGACGAAAAAATATTTTTTAATATCTCATGCAAAATTGCATTCAATTGCCATGTGTCTGTGTGAGGGCAGCTGCGTCTGTGTGAGTTTGCATAAGTGCTGTAAATTTCCTTATTTGCCCAACCGCACACACACACACCCACACCCACACACACTCGAACGAAAACGCAGGACTCCAAATGTGTGTGTATGTGTACAAAAACTTGCATACAATTTTAACTCAAACAAAAACGTTGCAGAAATGAAATTTGTTACATTTTTGTTTTGTTTTGTTTATTTATAACAATTGTGTTTAAAAGCGCTTAAATTTCGCCCAGCATGTGCAAATAAGTTCCGCCCACTCCCACGCCCCTTAAACCCCTATAAGGCCAACAGGCAAGTGCAATTTCTCGTTATCCGAATTTTTTCCTTTTTTTTTCAGCTTTTTGGTTCCATTTTGGGGGATTTGGATTTGGTTGGGGGAGGTTTTTGTGTTTGAGTTCCCTTTCTGGGCTTCGGCGGCAGCGAGCAAAATGAAAACTAAATGCAATAAACGTTTGCGTCTAAAAGCTGCAAGAAAAAATCAACGCCCAGAGATTAGCCCATGTGCAGATGGCACTGATCAGTTGGCTATATCCATGCTATAGCTATATTATGCTACTTTTGAATACACTTATAAAACTAATAAGTTCATCATCTTTGACTTTCTTACTTCAAGCAAAGAAAATTGATTTGAGTAAAACTTAAGATTTAGATGTGCATTTTTCCTTTTAATGATAATAAACAGGGATATTTGATGAAAGGAAATCTTTTTAAAATGCTTCATAAGGAGCAGAATCTACGCTAAGTCGATTCAAAGCTTCATTTAATCCATATAATCATCTGCATCTCGAAGTCCCTCGAAAATGGATCAAATCTGGCTGTGGCAGCACTGGCTGCATCATGTGTGAGTGTGTACACACCGCTTTTGGCAGGGACCTCGTCTCCATTCACACACCCCGCGTATGGAAAAAAGCCCATCCTATGGGCTTTGTTTTTTCGCTGTTGCCAGTTTAGCGTTCATTTAATCTTTGTCTGACTGCAGTTGTTGCTGTTTTTTCTTTGTTCTGCATTTAGCTGGGCCGCAATTTAGCGTTGCACACTTTTGTGCGTTGTCTTTTGCCCTTTTTCGCCCATTTTTGGCCTTTTGCCTTATGACGAAATTGTAATGAACATTTTTTTGCATCGTTTTTTGGCCACTCACCCGAGAGTCTGAGCCGCAAAAAGTGTAACCGTTAATAAAAGGGAAGAGACACCAGAACGAGAATCAAAAATCGAAACGTTGAAAATTTCATTTCAACGCAATTTGCCTGTAATTGTTTGGAAACCTGTGGTTGGTTGGATTGGACCATCTCCCCTTTTTGTTTTTTTTTATTTTGCATTTGGTGGGGAGAGTATGTTTGGGGGGTAGACAGTTTTCCGGGCAAGGGGGGGCTGAGAATGCTGTTTGTTTTAACTTTGTTATTGGCCGTTTGGCGGCCATGCACAGGTTCATTAAGCTGCTAACAAAAAACGCAAAATACCAACAGGCTCAAAGGATGAGTAAATAAAAATTGGCAAGAACTATGTACTGCATATGCGATTGGCTTATTGAAATATTTTAATATGTGCATTTATGCGTTTGCTGGCAGCTCGTTGAGTGCAAGGACTTTATTAACCCGTTTAAAGCACGCTTACCAAAGTTTTCAGGAAACGCATTTCAACTGAAAAAAGGAAATGGAGGAATTTTCTAAGTGCTTAAGAGAAAATTCCATATACGAGTATACTGCTTAAATCGAAATGCTAACCTGCTGAGACAAGTATTTATTACCCATCAAAGGCCCAAAATCAACACAGTTTATGTGCAATCGCAATAGTAATAAAAATAGCCTCGATGATTTAGCATTTTGTCCAACGATTCCGTCGAACATTTATGTGAGCTCACTCCCAAAATCTTAACACAGCCTGGCATTCGCAAACAACGTTCAAATTGCAAAAAATAACATGACCGCGGGCATGCAGCCAAAAAAAGGACAACCAGGACTTATCATCCTTTTTTTTGGTCCTTCAGTTGGTGGACTCAGCTGGTCGCTAAGTCGAACCCCAAAGGCCACGGAGTCTGCCATCCATATTGACACAACATGCCAATTTTGTGTGCGGCAGGTGGCGGGCGACCGACGCGTCGTGTCCTGCGGCTTTGCGGGTGTCACTAGACCAGCAGCCACCGAAAGGACCTGCAAGGATGCGAGGCAGCGAGGTGCGGGATGATGGCCTTTTGGGGTGGGGCTAACAGCAGTTTGACTCGCCATATCAACTGACAAAATAATTAATTTTATTCGCATTTTTGTTTGAGCTCGCTTAGCTACAGTGCTGCTCAGCATGCTAGGGGCTATTAGAAGAATTGGTGGATACTTTAGTAATGTACCCAATTAAATTGCACTTCTCACTGCCATTAACTCACTTTAATTTATATAGAAATCAATCGTTTTTATATAAATCCACTTCATATTCAGTATCAAAGTGTTAAAAGCTTATTTACATAGTAATCGCACCATACAATACAATCTACAAGCCTACAGTGTATCTCAATTCGTGTATTTTAGGTGAATGCTTTAGAGCATTTATCTGGCGTATTCACTGTACTTGGTGGGTGAAGTGTGTAAGTGGGTAAGGATCCTAACTCCTGCCTGGCATACGTAATTAAATGCGCCTTACGCAATGTGCGAAAAGTGAAGACGGAAAAATGCCAAGGGAAAGAAATGAAAAGTTAAAGGAGACGAGCGGCTGGAATGGAGTGGGCGTGGCCCTTCTAACCCAACACGCCCACCGGCAGACGCTTTTCCAGCTTTTCTGTGTAATTAGTTTTTCCCCTCCAAACCAGGGCGAAAAAAGAGAAGAGCGAAAAAGTTCCCTCTGCGATTCGGTTCAGATTTTATTGAATTTTCTTTTCATTTGTTTGTTGATTTTTGGGATTTGCCGCATTTCGTATGCACAGCGGATAGGTTAAAGGGGGCGGCGGTGGGAGGTCGGTGGTCTGTCATTGAGACAAATCCTTGTTTATACAGCTCCTTGTTGCTGCTGCCGCCTCTGTGACTTTTCGTTTTGCCAATAAATTACTTTGTAATCAAGTGAATTCGAGTGGCAAAGGACCAAGAGCCACAAAACGGAAAAAAGGCGAACTAAATGGAAGTTGCTGGTCTATCAAATGACTGTGCAGGAAATGTTTGATTTGGCTTACCCAATGATGACTGTAATTTACTGAAGATTTTTAATAAAAGCGTATCTACCCCTCTGTATTTGATGAATATTTGTATTCATGTGCTTGCCACTATAACAACTACGTTTTCGTTATTAAATAATGAGAAAACATTTGAAAGGGCAGTAAGATCGGCCAAATTGGTCCATTATATTGTTTTCTCAGTCAATTTTCTACTTCAAGATGCTTTTAGACCGCCAGACGGAGGCCATTATTATATTGAGCCTGTACACACATTCCTAATACGTTTAACAATGGCTAGAAATCAGCGCAAACAATGCCAAAAGCCTGGCTCAAAGTTTGCCCAATGCATTACTCGAGGACGTTGTGCCATAATGGATTTGCATTTTCAGCTCAGAAAAGCAATCCTTTGGCAAACATATTGAAAATATTACTTACGAGCATGTGCTCGTAAATAAAGGCAAACACGCACTTCTGAATATATGTACACGTATGTATATATATCGATATAATATTGTAAGAAATGCGGAATTGGTCTTAAAGAGTTATTTGATCTGATGTGGCGCAACCCCATCGTGTGCGTATTTATGTAAATGAGTAATTGCTTGACAAAATTATGGCAGCCACACAATGGAAGCAAGGACCTATCTGAAGGCAGAGCAGAAGGATAAGAGGAGCAACTAACTAATCTGTCAGCGACAGATGCGGGCGCAATGATAAAATTTAAAATTGCCCAGCTAGCATTGCAATTACCCTCAAATAAAAAGGCACAAGGATGCGCCGAAGGACCTCCTGCAGCGAAAGCGAGAGAGCAGGATACTCAGGCGCAGAGAGAACGAGACCCAAAGTGCCTCTGCACAGAGATCGTAATATAACAATGATAGTTTCATATTAAATATTTAACAAAATACATAAATATACATATAAGTACTACAAGTGCTCCAAAAATAGATTGACACCAGAAACAAGCATTTTTAGTATAAGAAAATATTTCGACATTTTTCTGCATTGCGCGATACACTTTCTAATCACTGCTGAGTTTTGCGCAGTGTCCTTGCGTTTAATGAATTAAAATAAATGCTCCTGGGCTGCGAAAGGAGGAAAGAAGGATGGGCGACTCGGCAGCAGGCGGTCGCCAGCAGAATGAGCCGCAAGGACAAAAGGCAGTTGACATTATGGCATTGTTGTGGGATGACCCACAGGACCCACCGCCACCCACTCCGCAATCTCCGCTCTCTGTGTGCTGTTGATATTATATTACATTTTATAAATTACATTTTATGCGCAAGCAAAGTTGATTTACCCCAGCCCCCCCCCCCCCCCCTACCCCACTTCCTTTTTCCACCGCAAGGACCTGCCCCGCCGCTCCTCACCGCCTCCTGCACCCCTCGCAGGATACACTTCACTTGCATGCAGGACAAGTTGACATTTATTGTGGCTGTGGGCCGTGCATTAGCCACCGTCAGAGTCCTTGCCCCGCCTTTTGGGCCCGACTTCAATTGCGCAACGGAAATGCATTAAGGAATTCATACCGCCACCCGGTGCCCTCTCATTTCTTGCATGTGGAAGAGTGTCCTTCAGGTACATTGAACCAATAAGCGGCGACCTGTGGGTTTTGGGCACCCTCGAACCAAATGGGGAAATGCTTTTCCCATGAGCCCCTGCATTCGATGGGGCTACGTGTTTTCAAAAGCTAATGCAATGTCTAGCCAACACGTAATTCCATATTCAATGCTGATTCGCCAACAAGGGGCAACTAAAGGTGCCAAACTAAAAGATGTGGCATTTTTAAATCCATTGGAATTGGTTAATTCTCTATAAAAATGCCTTACTACCTTGGTAATGCTTTATTTGCTTTATTTGCTTTTCAAAACTTAAGGATCAACGTTGACTTCAACTTGAATCTTTCCTCAGTAAAATTGTTCCCGCATCCTGTATCGGGTATCCAATTTGACCGGTGAACCTGTTTGGAGCAGAGTATTTCCATCGCACCCGACATAACAACCATTGATGGTCCTACCTGTCCAATAATAATAGTATCAAAAAGCATTTAGCGCCCATTGAAAGAGGAAAAGCCCGCTCGCCCCTTTTTCCAGCGTTTTTCCAGCGCTTACATAAATTTCCCTTTTTTTGTGCGCACATTTTTATGACAAGTAATCCGCTTTCACAGCAATTGATGTCAGGGGAAAATCGTCACAAAATGAAAGTTAATACCCAACAACGCGACAATTGATTCAACCTGATGTGATATCCCGTCATTATCATCCAGTTTGCCACTCGGCGACCCCGCCCACGCCGCCCATGCCGCCCCCATCTATTATTGAACATTTTATTTGATGTTGAGTGAGCTGATAAGGCTAATGAATGCATGCACCTCATTCTGTACTGAAATCGGGATCGCTGCTCTGGTGCCTGCGAAACTGGCGAAATGTCATTATGATTTTATTTACACTTGCCTTTAATAAATGCCAGCCCGCCTGTCTTATCGAGATGGCGATGACTGTTTGATTTCGTATTAAATTAGTGTCATAAACAGGAACAACTGCTGCGGTTCGCACGGTTGGCATTTAGATAGTGGGGGTATGGGGAGTGGTGAGTGCGGGTGGGGGGCTTGGGGGGGTCAGGTTCGATTTATCAATGGCGTATTTACAATGCTGTATTAACAATTTATTAAACAATTTTATGGTGTTATCGCTGGTTGGCCTCGCATTACGTATACGCACTGCTGGCCCTGTGCGCACTCAGCAGCTGTAATGTAATTTCCGTTCTGCATTTCCGCTCGCCGCCAATACGAAAGAAGCCGCAAATTGCGCGTAATTTTATTTATTTAACGCAGCAGTTTGCTGCGTGCACTCGCTGCTTCATTTGGCCGGCACTCCATTTCCGCAGCACACACGCAGTTGCAGTTGCAGTTGCAGTTGCACTTGCCACTGTTGCGGCAGTGGCTGCAGCTGCTGCTGCTGCGGTTGCCATTGTTCGCGTAATCCCCGTGATTGGCGGCCCTCAATTCTGGCCATCGAGTTCATTGACAACTCGCTAATACGCACTTATTGTATGAAGATTAAATAATGGTATTATTTGCGGGGCATGCAGGTGTCTGTGGTACTTCATTTTATAAGTATTACATAGCATGCCATAGAAAGAAGCACAACTTCTATAACGAATTCATATTGGTCAGACATCAACTTTTTTTTAAATATTTTAAGTTTTATCTACGCATGCTCGGCCTGAAAGTATGCGACACATTTGCAAAATAAACTGCAAAGGAAACACTTTCCCAAAATTTCCCTGTCTCATTCTCGTTTTTCCAAATTGCTGTGGAAAAACCCACCCACCCACCAGTATCCTTTTACCTTCGAGCGCCGCTCAGCGTTGTCCTGATTCAGCTCGAAGCGAAATTGGCTTCAATTATGCGACAGAATTATGAAATTACAAAAATTGCGAAAGTAAGTAGCTGCCGCTGCTCTTCGCTTGAGCCAAACGTAATTGCGGCAATTTGCAGTTGCAGCCAGTCGGCTAATAACGTTTATTAAAACCACAACAACATCGCTGGGAGCCGAGGGATCCAGTCCGCCCCATCTCCCATCCCGCTGGCAATAAGCCGAACAGAAGGGGGTTGAGGGGGGGATGTGGCAGTGCAGTCCCATGCTGCAACGTTGTGCAAATTATGCAAATCCTTGTGAAGCACATTAATGCGCACAATGACAATTAATCGCTGCAAATTAAAATGATGACAATGTGCTGGATTTTCCCCACCCACCCTACCCACCTCCCTGCCCCCCCAGAAAGGATTAAGCCTGGCAAACGGCGAAAGGAGAGTTAAATTTAAATCATAATTATTTATGGCTAAGCCGGTGTAGGCGGGTAGTTCACATTGTGTTCCCCATTCAGTCGTCCCACATCGCGATGTCCTTGCTCCGCCCTCCGCTCCTCGTGCCGCCCATCCAGACCAACGCCCAATCGCTCGATGAACTTGGACGAGCGGTAGCCGTTCTTCTGCAATGATCGTGTATTAATGGTCAGTCAATGGTCTCGGTCTACTACAGGGTATTCCCCTGTCCCTACCTCGTAGTACAGCGATCTAGCTTTTTTGGCCGCCTCCGGATCAAAGTCCCAAGAAGTGCGCTCGTGAAGAATCGGTTCACCAGCCACATTATTCTGCAGCGTCTCCGTGATCAGCCGAATGATGAAGCCATCTGCAGGTCGACTAGTTTGAAGAAGCAGCAGCAGCAGCAGCGGTAACTGGGAAAATAATATATATTATGCCATAAAATAGAGTGAAATTGTTGTGAAACTTGGTGATATGCTTTAAATAATACAAATATAGTAAATATTTAAATGTACTATTTAATGTAATGTTAAACAGAAGACAGCGCCCAATGAGATTGCACAATGCATAAATCGATTCGCGCTTATTACTCATACGCCCCGAATTACACATCCACAACAATCACTTTGTAAAAAAGACTTCCTCGTCGCTGCTCTAAACGATTTTATTCATGGCTTATTTACTTCGCTTTGGGCAGATTTTGGAGCACTTACAGCGACCATAAAGACAAATCTCAGGTGCAACATTGTCTCGATTCGCGTCTGTTTTTCCACGTTGGAGAGCCGCCCGTGCGAGTCACTGGACCATTGATCACTGAAGACCACGAATCGCAGAAATCGCTTAGTTGCATAAAAGGCAGCCAAGCGCCAACTCGAAAAATATTGAAAATAAAATCCGAACTCGCGAGCGGCAACAAAATATGGCAAACCAAACACACTTTGAGAAGCTACACAGTCGAAACGGAGAGTTGGCCGGAAAGAGAGGGATTGAGCGATTATGGCCAAGATACAAATGGGCTAACAAGTCTTTAACGAATTCGGAAAATTGCGCTAATACAGTGGAAAAGAAATCACCTTAGAAACGTACAAATACATTATTCTGCAGCCTAACTTTGGTTTACTTTATAAAATTCATATATGATCATTTAAAATTGAAAGGGAAATATTTCTAATAAATAATTATAGTGTATAAAAAAGTTAATAGGTGTACGGAGCCTATTAATGGAATACGATCTCCGATCTGTGACTTTGCTGCCAACCTTCGAGCAAGTACTTGAATGCCCAGCTTTGAACTGTTTTATTTTTGTAGCTTAGTTTAATGACAACCCAAATTGGTTTTCATGGCAGACGGAACTAAGTACGCATGGGTATCTGTTAGCCAAAGGTTACTGCCATTTGCCGCAGAGCAAGCTGAAAAAATGAAAAGGTGGCAAGCCAACTTCAACTGAAATAGAAACCCGAGGAAAAATTCGAATGCGAATGCGAATGCAAATGCAAATGCGAATACAAATGCATTCAAAGAAAGTGCGCCGGAGTAGCGAAGAAATGGCACAGAGTCGCGAAATGAAGAAAGCAAAAACAGGTTGTCAACTATTTCTTTTTTTTCTCCGGCGAAGCATGACTCTTTACGGCTGCAGAAGTTACATAATGGGTCCATTGTCATCTCCATCGGAGGTGGTCATCCAGTCGGGCCACTTTGGTAGCTTTGGTAATCTGGGCCCAATTCCATTTTTGCCCACTCGAACAGCTGTTTTCCAACTCTTTGCCCCGCTCTTCGAAAGTTGGTAAGACTCTTTGGAGCCAAACCAAAATAAAGAGCCTACGTGAGTCGACTCAGGTGAGCCTTCGAACCAAAGTGTTTTTGTTTATAAACACATATTTCCGGCAGCCTTAATGCATGCAAATTTAGCACTAAGACTTAGTTTCCTCAGGACTTTCACTTTCCCCATGAGCTGCAAAATCCTGAGACTCATTAGACTAAGTAAACAGGTGACTAACTCCTCCAAGCAGTAAACAATAATATAGTGCAGTTTTAAGCAATGGCATTCACTAGGTCTTGAAATTAAATATTAACTTTGCCGACTACATTGATGACTTAACTTCTGCATTGAAACGATAAATTGCCTATTTTTCCATTCGAAAACAATTTTGCACATTTTTGGCAATAGCACTACCACTACCACTCTTACACCACTAATATCTCAAGAGATGGCCGCTAGGTCTTAGCCCGACTTTTTAAGCCAAACTTCGAAGCTTCGCTCTCTTCCAAGCTTTTTTCGCGCTCTTCGTGGAGCGCGGCTCTTGGTTGCCCGACTGGCAATGCACTGGCAATTCAGTTGCCAAACAAAACGCGATCGGCTAACAACCACGTACCGCTCGGTCCTAGCTTTAGCTTTACCGTTACGCCAGTGATTGAGCACTACGATACACCCAAAACTGAACAACCATGGCTAAGTTGAGTGCCCTGCTGCTGCCCGTAAGTTTCAGATAGTTTCAGAAAGTAAGATTTAGTTTCTGGGGTGTACCTGCCAAATTAGCACCTTGTGGAGCCCAAGTCTACTGACACAATTTCCGCCTTTTCTGCGCGAAAGTCGCACCCAAAAGAAAACCGTCTGCGCTGGTCGGAAATAGTGACTTGAATTCCCAATGAGTCCGTGTCCGTGTCGCTTCTTCTTTCCAAATCCATTTGTTTTTAGATTTTTATTTTCTTTTTTTTGGCGGCCAGACAATTGACACATTTTCGAACCATATGTGGGCCAAATTCGGAGGCTCTCTCTTGCGATGGGCGATGGGGATGGGGAGACCTTGAAAGTCATGATCTGGCTCTCTTGCGCGCTCTCTTTTGGCCAAGTTGAAAGCCAGGCGAAATGTGTCATAATCTCCAAGCAACAAGTTGTGGCCAAGTTGCGCATCGTGGTTATTGTTGTTAGTGCAATTGCATAACCGGCGTCAACAAACCGTTGCTTACAAGTTGGCTCAAAAGCCTGAAAGCGATTTCTTGACTGTCGTCGCACTCACATTTATTACCACTTTCGTGCAGCTGACACAGTGAGCCATTCAGCATTGGGCCAAATTAATCTGCTTTCACAAAGATAGGTTTTCTGTAAGAGATTGAATTAAAGTCGTACTTTTACTTACAGCACGCCACTGATTTTAATTGCCGAAATCGTATTTTAATTAGACATATTCATATAAACATATTAACATATTCAAAAAATAAGCTTGTCCGCTTTTTCCATAATGATAACTTGAAATAAATAAGATTAGAATTTCTGGTCTTCAGATTTGACCTTTTGAGTCCATAAGATGAAGCTTCTGTAATACAGACATAAATAACATTTTAAATTTTATCCCATAGTTAAATTACGAACTGAAGGAGGAAAAGCATTGTGTATTAATTGAATAAACTTTTGAACAAATATTTAATATTCATCAACGACTTTTTTTAACTTGCAGCTCATTTTGTTTATTGTCGCCTTTGTGGCACACACATCTTTCGCCACAGTGCAGCCAAAGGCCCCGAACTTCCAGTACTTCGAAAGGTATGCATTTGCCAGCTTAAACAATTTTTTACTAATTTTTAAACAACATATTTCAGGCCCAAATACCGTTATCCCTACTACGATGAGCACGGGCGCGGAAAACTTCTCTATGGCTACGGCGGACCGGAATTGTATCAATACAAGACCTACACGCCTCTGGAGGGCATACACTAGCCAAACTGCGATTAGGTGCAATGTAGCTTGTAATTGATTTATTCTATGTTCTGCTTTATTTAAATTAAACCTTTATTTCTTAACCCCAAACAATTTTTAAATTCTTGATAACTTGAACAACAGAGGGCGCTCTTAGTTGGGGTTGCAATTGCTGGTCACACTGCAAAGTTGCGTTGCTACCTCACCAGGCTCACAGTGTGACCGCAGCAGTGCCGGCATAAAATGCCAACTGCTTCATCAAGTATTATTATTGTTGCCGAAAGGTTTTGTAAACTGCATTTATTTTGAAATACTCTATTAAAAATGTCCCGCAAAGAGGCGCTGTCACAGTTCATCAACCAGATACACGGTCGCCCCGTCGCCGTGAAGCTGAACAACGGCGTGGACTACCGAGGTGCGTTCAATGCGTGCCCACAAGCAATGCCCGCCCATCATCACGTTTACCAATTTTCCTAATTTACTGACCAATTCCAGGTGTGCTGGCCTGCCTGGATGGCTACATGAACATCTGTCTGGAGCAGACGGAGGAGTACGTGAATGGGCAGCTGAAGAACAAGTACGGCGACGCCTTCATCCGCGGCAACAACGTTCTCTACATTTCCACGCAGAAGCGGAGGGTCTGAAATCGAAGTGCTTAAGTCCGTTCCCCAAATACAACATGGTCCACAAAAATACATTCCACTGAAATGGCCACACGAAGTTCGTAGCTAGAGAGCTCGTTGGTTCCTCTGGTTCCTGCAGAGAATTCTGCGACACCACAAGTGTTTCATACTTCAATATTAAAGCTGAACCAACTTCTCATCATCCTGTATACAAGCAAAATCCAGTAGACTTTTAATACTCTCACAGTGAACATGTTTACCTAGCCATTACCATGATACGGTAAATCTGGTTGATTCGTTTCTTAAGTTTATTCCATAAATACACTATCTAAATCAGCTCAAGTGCGATCCGCATTCAACTGGGATAGTGCGTAGTGCCATACTCGCGGGGAATGGCTCCAAAGTGGCGCAGTTGTGGTAACGAATATCCAGATCCCAGGGCAGCAATCAGGCGCTCTCCGCGGTATCCGAACTTCCTCTCGTAGACCGGACGCCATGAGCGACCGAAGTGCGGATCGAAGGGTATCTCGCTGGGCTGCTGGAACGGAGAGTTGCCGAAGAACAGGCGGTCCAGATAGTCCAGCACCGCCTTCTTCTTCTGAAGTGCTCCAGAAATGGATTGGCGGTGGCGGCGGTGCGCGGATCCTGCGATGCCAGGTTCTTGAAGTACTGGAAGTTCACCAGATCCACGTTGGAGAAGTCAAAAACCCCGGGCAGATCGTGCAGCGTGGCTTGGACTCGCACCAGGGAGCACTGTGCAGCCAAGGGCAATGTTAATGGGCTGATGATTATGGTGGCTGGGTGGCTGCTTTAATTGACCACTTACCATTACGGCCAGTGCAGCAATTAAGACGTATTTACACATTGCAATTGACACGAAGATCCGAACAGACGACGACACCTATACGCTTCCCCACGCGGAATTCAACTGATTTGAATAAATTCGGCCAACTGCATGGCCATCGATGGCACTGCCTCCCATGTCCGACTGCCCAGCGATTTGCAATCGCTCCCAGGTCTTGTACTATGTTGCAATATCCCACCACCGATTCGCATTGCCCAATTCCGCCCGACGCGGTGTCCACTAGAGCCCAGCCAAATGTAACAGTCACCATTAATTGGTATGCATGTCGCATCCAGAGGCGTTCCAATCAAAGCGCTCGTCACCACAGCGGATCCACTCACATGGCCACTGGATTGATTACAATCTCTTAATGAGATTAATGAGATTGCTTTGTTTGGATGACCCAAGATCGGTGCATCTGGCTCCATATGGTGCGCATCTCTCCATAATTTATGTATGTAAATCGAAACATGTGTGACCATTGGCTGAAAAATTAGTGAAACATTTAGATAACAAAGATTATTCAACAAATATATTTATATGTTAATAAATGGAGAAATTGAAATTCATGGTATTAATGTTTTATGTTTGACAATTAAATTTAATTTTGAGTATAATTTTATAAAACATATATCTTTATTAAATTAAGTTTGACGCGTAGTTAAACGTTTACATTTTAATTCTAAAATTATACCTGTGCTGATACTCACATCATGCTGGATCTAAACAGGAAATCGAAAGGTTCATTTACTTAGTGGTATAATAATATATAAAACACCAAAAAAAGATAAATAACGTTATTCACGTATATTAAAATTTCACATTTAGCATACCACTTCTTTGGGAGGATGGTTTCCAAAAATGGCAAAACCTAAAAAAACTTTGGGAAAGGACTTTTTGGATGTACATCCAATCGATATGCAATTGGCGACGGTAAACCGAGTGCGTAGGTCGATGGCCAGATTTCTATAGAAACTGAAACAAACAAAGCCATTATAGCAAGGGATTGGCAGACGGGTCCTTCCCCACAGGATTACGTAAAGTTAGGGCTCAGTTAGCTTTGATGTTGTGAAATACGCACGCATCCAAACACTTTTGAGGTCGCTGTCACGAGAGCAAACTAAAATCACTAACACAATTAATTTCAGTTGTTTAAATTTTATACATATAGTTCGTTCTAAAACTTAAGGATTTCCAGTGAAAAAAATCGACGAAGCCGCCAGTAAGATGGCCACAAAACCGGGAAAAGGCGACGGCAAGCAGGCGAAGGGGAAAGTAAGTATGGCGGGGATAACACCGACCTATATACACTATATACCCTATGTATACACTGCACTTTGTGCCAATTGCACTCCACCTAAGCACACATCCTTTCGCCACGAAGGCTGGCGGCGCAGTGGCAAAATCGAGGTCCTTGCTGCGGCACAACGTCTATTTTTGTGTTTAAAAATTGTTTGCGCCTATTTGCGCTTACTTTTTAATAAGTTTGGCTGAAAGCTTGGCTCCGGCTCCGTCAGGCAGCTCTCCTTGATGGAACTTTGTCACGGAACATAATTTGCAATTTCCGGACCCATCCGGCTCCGCTCGGCGGAGGAGTAGCTCCGGAGTGGCGGAGGAGGAGCAGCGGCCACCGTGTGCGTGCCAAGCTGGAAAACGCGGAGACAGAGGGATCGGGTCCTTGCAATTTAGATACAGCTACCAATTTATTTTGGCCCATGGCGACTGGCCTTTGCAGGATGTGAGTGTCGAAGGCTCATCAGGCGCAACGCAATAAAAGAGTCGATAAATCACTCACGTATACGACCCTAGGCTCACCTTATTCATTTGGATGCACATCAAAATAAATATGTTTTTATGTAAGAGCCAATCTGGCCCGCTGTTATCCCCACTTCCCCCATCCCAGGACCTGAGCTAATCGAGTTGTGTGTGCAATTTGTTTATTCCACCTCATCCTGTTGTGACGTCAGGCCGGAAAGTTGTTCGCCTTCGGCGGTGAAGAGGCCGCTGACGTGGCGAACGTCATCACGAATGTCTTGGCTCCAAAAGCTCCTTGGCTCCTTTTTTTGGGTCTCAGTCTTGCCTCGCCGTTCTCGCCGCGCAGATTTCCCGGATTACTTCAATCCGGATACATTTCCGAACTCAGTTTCTTCTCGCCCCAAAAACTTGAAATACCTACCAGGATGTGGAAGCTAGCCAACAAGGCCATGGCGGTATATGACCACTAGATTGCATCCCCACTAGCAACTCTTAGCTAACCGAGTAGATCTGTGTGCCTGTGAGTGTGGCTGCAGTGCGTTTCAGGATCTTAAGGATAGATTGTAGTGAAATCAGGATAGAAGCCCTGATAATGCAGTACAATTTCTATCGCTTTGATATTCATTCCCAATTCGGATAGCCTTCGAAATGGAATTGGCTTGTATATTTACAAAAATATCAGATTCTGAAATGCATGGCAATGTAGGGATCTGTAAATACCACAAGTGCCTGTCTGTGTCTAACGTATATAACCGATATCTTTCCATATGTACGACTTGTAAATACAACCCGTAGTCGTTTTCTCGAAACTAAATCTGAACTCGTAGTCGTAGCTCTCCATCTCAGATCACATATAGATCATATATCTCACCGCAATGTCAGAGGTTGCGAGTGCCCCGGGAACCGGCGATCCTGTGGAGGATCCTGAGATCGCCAGCCAGAGCGATTGTGATGGCGACGAGGTAACGCCTCCCTGGGAATTTTCCCTATCAACCGATATTTGGATATATCTACTATGTATAAATATATATACTTTCAAGTCGCATGCCGCATACTGCTTGGTTCTCCTCTCTCTCATGATTCCTCCTCCTCTCACCTGTCCCTAAAACTAGTTTGCACCCACATCTTAAGGTATTCCATGTTGGCTGTAATGTCAGGTAAGTGGCCATTCCACGGATCCCCCTCCTAGCTTCGTTTCTTTTTGGCACCTTCAGTGGAATGTTGCATGCACCGCACACTTTGGAAAAGCCCATACTCCACCGATCTAGTGAGTTAGTCATACTGTTGATCCAATTTCCCCAGCTGAGGACCTCCAAGAACAAGACAGATGGCGCTGGGGGTGGTGGCGGCGATGCCGATGACTTCGAGGCCTGGATGAAGTCGCGCCAGCTGCTCAAGCCCGACGACCAGCTCGATCTCACCGAGGCGGAACTGGGCGAGGAGATCACCAAGGTGCTGACTCCCACCAACACCAACATCATCCGCAATCTCGTGGTCTACAGCTTCAAGGAGGGCGAGTTCGTTCTGGCTCCGGTGCCCGGCAACACGGTCACCCTAATCGCCTTTGCCGGGAACTCACTACACGTGGACTCCGATGAGGGTCGCCGCCAGATCGAGGAGTCGGACGAGATTGGCTACCCACTGCCCATGCCCAACTACACCGTGGTTGAGCAGCGCGAGCCCGATAACGTCGATGGTGAGGAGGGAGAGGGCGAGGAGGACGATGACGGAGCCAAGTGAGTAGTTCCACCATCGGTCATACCTATCTATTCATTTGAGTCCTTCCTAATGCCAAAGCGCAAAGGACGGCGGCGGAGAGGACGAGGATGTCGAGGAGGAGGACGACGAGGAGGCCAAGGGCACCGAGGGTGATGAGGGCGAGGGCGAAGGCGAGGGTGAGGGCGCTGCTGCCCGCCAGGAGGACGATGGGCCCGCCCAGCAGGCGGCGGCCGTTTCATCCAAGAAGCGCAAGCTAATCAACCAGTTCAACTACTGCGAACGAGGTGCCCTCACCTATACGAATCCTAAAAGGGTAGGTCATACAAGTGTAGGGAGTAGATTTATATATTATTAATTGCATTTTATCCGTTTTAGAATGTAGACACCCAGACCATACCACCGCCCCGTTCCCAGTTCGGAGCCAATGTGCTGCAGTGGGTCATCTATGATTCGTATATGGAAAACTTTGAGGAGTCCCAGAAGGACGGCAGCAAGAAGGAAGAACGCAAGCGTGGCAGGAGGGAGAAGAAGTTCCGGGACAAGTCGGCCATTGCCGAGCAGCTGAACAAGAAGTATCTCAAGTGCTGGCAGATTCTCGAGCGGATGATCAACCAGAATATCTACGATGACATTGCCCATGACTATCGCTACTGGGAGGATCCGGCGGACGAGTTTCGCGATGGCGAGGGCAACCTGCTGCCACTCTGGAAATTCCAGTACGACAAGACCAAGAAGATGAACGTCACCGACATCCTGTTCAATCCGAGCTACTACGATCTCTTCGCCGTGTGTTTCGGATCGCGTAATTTAATAATGATATTGTACACCTTTGGTTACCCATATGTAATGGTTTCATCTTCTTTTCAGATGACTTCATGAAGCAGACCAATGAGGGTTACTTGTGTCTGTTCACTGTCAAGAATCCCTCGTTCCCGGACTACATTAGTGAGTCCTAGTTCGCCCATGCCTGCCTTAGAACTCATTGCTGGTCTTTTTTTTCTTTGATTTCAGTTCAAACCGATTGTGGGGTAATGTGCTGCGACATCCATCCAACGTATCCTTTTCTGGCGGTGATCGGTCTCTATGACGGCAATGTGGCGGTCTACAATCTTCGCGAGGACTGCAAGGAGCCACTTTATGTGTCCAAAGGGGTCAACTGCAAGCACGGCGAGTGCGTGTGGCAGATCAAGTGGGGTCTGGACATGGCCGATGGCGAGGTGAACTTCTTTTCGGTGTCCTCCGATGGGCGAGTCTTCAACTGGATCCTCATGCAAAACAAACTGTGGGTCACCACCATCATCACATTGTACCGCGAAAATGGACTGGTGGACGGTCCAGATGGAACGAAGGTCACCCTAAAGAGCGGAGGATCGTGCATGGTCTTCCATCCAGTAGATAACAAGGTACAAATGATCTATGTGCTTTGATATTATTGATTTTACAAAAGCTTTAGGTATTTTTGGTGGGCACCGAGTGCGGTTATATCTACAAGTGCAGCACGGCTTTCAGCTCCAAGTACCTGATGACTTACTATGCCCACAACATGTCCGTGTATCGCATTGACTTCAACCGCTTCAACAGCAACATCTTCGTATCCTGTGGCGCCGATTGGAGGGTTAAGGTGTGGGAGGATATGCGTCCCGATCCACTGTTCATATTCGACCTGGGTGCCGCCGTGGGCGATGTCAAGTGGGCTCCGTACTCGAGCACCGTATTCGCAGCGGTGACCACCGAGGGCAAGGTCCACGTTTTCGACTTACATGTAAATAAATACAAGGCCATCTGTGTCCAGGCCGTGGTGCCGAAGCGGAAGAACAAGCTCACCAGGATATCCTTCAACGAGAAGCTCGCCTTCATTGTGGTGGGCGATGAGAAGTCAGTACCATAGAAATTATTAGATATACTTATATGCTTAAGTTCGAAATTTTATCATTAGGGGTGTCACCACATCGCTGAAGCTATCGCCCAATCTGCGGATGATGGTCAAGCCGCCGAAGAAGCAGCTGTATCTCGACCAGACCACCCTGCAGATTAACAAGCTGGAGAAGCTGCTTTCCCTGGTTCGGGAACTTCCAGAGGGTGGAACTGTGGTTCCCGATGCCGCCACAACCGTGCGAAGCTAGATCCCTAGATCATGATCAAGATCAACCCACAAAAACACTTTATTCTGAGTTGATGTATTATATTTTACACATATAGTAGATTATCTGCTGGTTCTGAAAGAATCTCGATTCATCCGTCTTGTGTTACTCTATGTTCCTATCAACCTAACAAAAAGTTACTATCAACGTTGAAGTCCACCAACATAAGGAACTTAGAAGCAATGTATATAGTCACCAAATTGTATAATATATATGCTTAGAACCAAATAAACTATATAATAAAATCGTAGTCAAATCCGTTTTAAGGTAGCTTTAGTAGACTTTAAGATCGTAAAAAGTGTAGCTGATCAAAAACAACTTAGTTTAAATGATACTTCATTCAAATCAAATTGGTAGGGATTGTTCAGTCGGATGATGAGTATATTGATTTTAAAACAACACTAATATCAATAATTTGAACTAATTACTTACATTAATTGGCTTCATTCTATAATTCCTTAATAATCACGATTTCGTCAATAATCTCAGTGTTTAGCAAAACAAACAAAAATATTCTTTTCCCAGACACTTCAGTGAGTAAACGACATTTTGTGTTTTTAAAGCCGGATTAAATGAAGTGGGCTCAATCCTCATCCGCGTCCAAGTCCGCGGACCTCACCCTTATGCGCTTCTCCTCCAGATATTCCAGCACATTGTTTGGACACATAACACTTTTGCCCAGGAAGAGCACCGTGGACATCGGATGCAGGTAGTCCGCCGAGAAGCTTCTAGCCTTCCAGCCGAAGAAGCCACTTGCCTTCGCCTCCGTTCCACTGATGGAGTAGGGCAGCAGGTTGACGCCCACCTGGTTGGGCTTGGAGAACTGGACGCGGAAATGATGGCCATCGGTGGCCTTTATCCAGTAGAATCCCTCGTTGTCCACGTACGGCTTGCTCTGCGACTTCTTCATCGCATTGGATCGCTCCAGGTCCTGGACATTGAAACTAATGTCAATGTCGTAGGCATCCGGAGACAGGTGATTCGTTTCGATGGCGCTCTGCAGGGCTCGGTTGTCCAGCCAGTAGCGGATGCCCACGTTCTCGAACTCCTCCAGCACATGGTTAAAGGTCGTCCTCAGCTTGTCCAGGCAGCAGGGTGGCGTGTGCTTGCCCAGATAGGAGTAGTAGGGTCTCTCGTTATACACACTACCTATGCAGGACTTGGTGGTTCGCTCGCAGCCGAACAGATCGATGTCGGTGATCAGGGGCAGCGAGGTGTTCGACGACGAGAACTGACCGTCCAGGACCAGGCCGTGACCCTGACCCCACACCTCCCGGGCCTGAGCCTTTCCTGGAACTCGGTATGCCCTTCTCACGATCCGCTTGATCTGCAGTTTCTTGTACATCTCACGGAATTGCCGACGGCGCAGGTCCATCCTCCGCTGTTTGGTGTGGAAGGAGGCGAATAGACGCCGTCCCTCCTGAAAGGCTTGCGGGAACACCGTGGTCTAGACAGGATTTCCAGTGTTACTACTGCCAGGAAGCAATCATTGGGAACTACTCACTGAAAGATTGGCTATCTTGGCCTGCATGTATAGCATTTCCGGAAAGGGCAGGGAGAAGGGCTCGGGCATGGCTCCCAGAGCAGCTGCATCCATTAGGATGGCGTGCTTCTGCAGGAACTGTTTAGAAAGAACAGAACAACGATATTATTTTATGCGAAGAAACTTAAGATATATCCCCTTTTTTTACTTACCAAATCACATCGTCTAGTATCGTTGGTGGCCACCAGCTCCAGTGTCCAGTCGGGCAGATCCAGGTTCATCTTGACGCAGCTGCTGAAGGATTTTAGATTGCCGGCAAAGGTACTAGCACCATGCGGCGCACAAACTGCTCCGGCGGCACAGGAGGTCGCTGCTCCTTGGGCTGTCCCGGCAAGCCCAGTGAGTTGATCTCGCGCAGAATCTTCTGCAGGATGTTCTTGCTGCTCAGCCGCACACCGTCCGGCATGATGAGGACGTACTTGGTGCGAATGGATGCCAAGGGATTCAGCTCCAGTCGCGTGCGCCGCACATCGAAGGACAGGCTCTGGAATAGTACGGTGCGCTCCTCTCCGGCGGTTAGATTCCGCTCGTAGCTGACCGGCGGATAGGCGTACTCGGCACCGCCATCCTGCAGCACCAGGATGGGCATGTTGGGTATCACGTCCAGGATACTGTCGATCGATGCCTTCAGATCCTGCTCGAAGTTGTAGTGGCCATAGAACACTATGGTGATCGACTTGCGAATGTGTTTGTTGGCATTGCGCAGCTTGTCCTTGGGCGACAGTTTGGCGGTCTTTGGCGGTTCCTCTGCCGGCATGGATTCTCCGGAGAGAGCCCTACTTATCCGCCGCCAGAGCAGCGTGTTCCACGTGTAATAGAGGAACACCAGATTGGCCAGCAGGAATCCAAGTAGCAGCAGCTTAACCAGACGCAACCGGAACACCTTCATTCCGAGTGTGCAGAATGTGCTCGCTATTCGCTAGATTCTGGTGGTGTGTCTGTATCTGTATCTGTTTGTCCACCCGGGTATCTACACTGCATCTACATGACTGGCGGGCATAGCGCGCTCTTTGGACCACACTGGCTTCATCCGCAGATTCTTCCAATGATGGTTGCTGCTCATACTCAAAGTACACTTGGTTTGGCTAAAGGACTCATTTAACCTTTTTATTTTCCGCTTTTCGAGAACTTTGTTTTTGTGCCGATTCCTTTTTCGTCGGCTATGCGCAAATACCGATTTCCTCCCCCGCGGAAATGCGCTTTCAGCTCGAACAGCTGATGCCACCGCAGCTGGAAAAACGGATGAAAAGCTTCCTCCCAGGCTATATAACGTGTACCATTTTCAAGAGCTTTCCACCACTTTCCACTTTCGCGCCTATAAGATACAATCTTCAATTAATATACAAACGGAGCGCACGTAAAAAAAATATAAACGAGACAAAATGCTATAGTCAAGTGCCCCGACTATCAAATTCCCGAAAAAAAATAAATTTCTAAATTTGAATGCAGATTTTTAGAGAATTGCGACAGAAACATTTAGAGGTATGCCACTCCAAAATGCGATTAGGATAAGTTGAGTTATGGAGTTTAGAACTTCAGCCTTAGGAAATTTCTTAATTTTTTTGGATACTACAACATAATACATAAGAAAAACTGAAAAAAAAAAATTGTTTAAAAATTGATTTTCGAATTTGAATATATATACTTCAAATATATACTTTTTGTGGTCTGAAACGTTTTCTTCTGCCTGTTGCACACTTTTCCACGAATCTAGCATACCCTTTTAGTCTACGAGTAACGAGTATAAAAATCCGGTATTATTAAACAGTAAAAGCGATTTTGTCTTTATTTCAATACAGTATAAAATATTTGCCTGCGGACATGTTTATCAGGTAAGTGTTTCGGCATTCTTTGAAAAGTTTTATGAAGTTATGGAGTTATTTTATCCACACAAACAATATATTTTCGAATAGAATTTTAAATGGGACTTCTGTGGTACCCTAAAATAATACTGATTTGTACGAAATGGATGCTAAAAGGACTACTTTCCCATGCCGGCGAAGAGCAGCGGGAAGGGCACCTCGTCGGTGGTCAGGATCTGCGGAGTGGGAGGACGAGCCTCGCCCTCGGAGGTGCTATTCAGCCAGTAGGTGGTGACCGTTCCCTTGCCCTTCAGCTCGACATCGCCGCGCTGCTCCATTTGGAACGTGCCGAACTTGTCCAGGATAGCTTTGGTGGCCGAGGACACATGTATCTTGCCCGGCTGGCCAGTGCTCTCCATTCTCGACGCCGTGTTGACCGTGTCTCCAAACAGGCAATAGTGTGGCATCTTCTTGCCCACAACTCCGGCGCACACGGATCCCGAATGCATCCCAATGCGTATCTGGATCTTGTATTCCGGCTTATGGCGGAGATTGAAGGAGCTGACTGCTCGAAGGATGTCCAGGGCCATTAGAGCAATCTCCCGGGCATGCTTGTCACCATTGGGCTCCGGCAGTCCAGAAACCACTAGATAGGCATCACCAATCGTTTCCACTTTGTAAACGTCGTAGAAGCCAATGATCCGGTCAAAGGTGCTGTACAAGTCGTTCAGGAAGTTGACCACATCCATGGGACTGCTGCGGGCACACAGTTCGGTGAAGCCAACGATGTCACTGAAGTATATGGTCACGCTGCTGAACTCCTCCGGCTCCACAAGATCGCCGGCCATCAATTGCTGGGCCACTGGACGCGGTAGGATTTGGTAAAGCAGCTCCTCCGTGCGCTGCTTTTCCAGGCTCAATTGGCGCGTTTTTTCCTCTACGAGACTCTCGAGATTGTTGGCATACTGCTCCATGCGATTTAGAAGATCATCCATCAGATTTTCACAGAAGCCTCTAAGTTTGGTTTTAAATTAGTAATAACTGAAAGACCTTTCCTTATAAAAGGAAACTTACTTCATTATAGTGCGAATATTACTGCGTATGGTGGAGAAAGTGGGCCGTTCCTCTTGGTTGTCTGCCCAGCATTTCTCCATCAGTTCCAGCAGATCTGGAGGACACTCGCGCTCTCTTATAAGCGGACGGAATCCATTACACTGGCGCACCTTGTGCAGGATCGTGTGAACGTCCATCTGCTGGCGCGCCTCCTGGTAGGGTCCACCACGATTAACAATCTCCTCCAGAATTATGCCAAAGGAGTACACATCGCCGCGCTGCGTGGCTGGACAGCAACCAGGTATGGAGGTCAGTGGGAGGAGTTCCGGAGCAATCCACAGGAGCTCTGAAATGATTTGCTCAACTTAGTAACTGAACAACATGTTGTATGTCTCTGGAACTCACTCAGATAGTAGTTCTGATCCCGCACAAAGTCAGAGGGCGTGGTCAGCGTTCTTAGACCAAAGTCGGAGATCTTGAGGACGAATCGTCCGTCTATCAGGCAATTGCAGGACCTCAGTTTTCCGTGGGCAGCCACATCGCTGTTGTGCAGATAGTTCATGCCCTTGACGATGTCGTGGATGAGGGACATGCGGAAGTTCCAGTCCAGCTCGATGGCCTCGTTCTCCAGCACATCCTTCAGGCTGCCCCTCGAGCAATACTCTGTGAGGATGAGCACGGTGGGTCGCGGCAGATCTATGCAGGCGCCTACAAAACGCACCGTATTCTCGTGGCTCACATCCCGAGCCTGTTTGATCTCCCAGAGGAGCTGCGGCGTCAGGTCCACCTTCTTCACGTTCACCTTCTTGATGGCCACCCGCTCACCCTTGAACTGACCAATGGTGGTGTACACTTGCGGCGGAAGCGATGTGAAGCTGGCTATCGAGGCTCGTCCGAGTGGATTCCGAACTGCTGCAACGAGATGTTCTCCACATCCAGGCGCTGCAATCCTCCCTTCGACCCAAACATGCCTCCCATCTCGATGAGGACGTCATCGGGTCGCACACGCCAGGACATATTGTTCAGCTCCTTGCTGAGCTTCATTTGCCTGAAATTAGTGTCCTAATAAATAAACCAAATATTTATGGCATCTAAAGTAAGTTACTTTTGTAGAAGGCAGATAACCAGAAAAACAAGACCCAGGAAAAGGACCAGTCCAAACACGGAGTACATAATGGTAGAAACTGTGATAAGGATATATATACATACGATAGATGTGTTATATTATCAGTTGTATCTTACAGTTTCCGAGGCAGTCTGTAGAATTTCCTAGGAACCCACAGGGAGGCACATCCGGCGGTGGCTCCTCCCGTCCACCAGGCCAATGTATCTTCTTGCCATGAACAGCTGAATATACTCTTTAGAAAATGAAATGAAATGAAATAATTATGCAAATTGTTCTTGAAACTTAACTAAAACAATCTCACTTGTGTACACCGGAGTAATGGGCCACAACCGAGAACTTTCCATTGATGGGATCCAGATCCAGAATGGAGTAATCCGCATCCCGGTCACCATTGTCGTCGATGCGGACGTGCCCGGTGATTCCTTCGAAGGTGCGATTCCACATCCGCCTCGTGATATTGACCCCATCCCGGATGTCACCCCCCTCGGTGAGGGTCTCGTTCAAGGCCATTCCCAGCAGGTAGACGCCATCGTAAAATGCCCCAATGAAGAAATTCACCTCCTCTCCCTCGCCAAAGGTGTAGTTGTAATCGTAGAGCGCATTCTCCCTGACATTGTCGGCAAAGTCCTGGAACTTGGGACTCGTTGGCTGCAGTAGACTGACTCTCAGGAGGGCTTCATATGCCTTACGAGCCTTGGCGTCGTGCTCATCCTTCATCTCCCACCCCTTGTCGCCCCAGTACTCGCTCTGAAAGATCTCCACGTCCAGGAAAACCCACTCGCCATTGGTCATGCCCAAGCTGTGGGCTGCCAGCATGAATTTTCGCACCAGAACTCCGCGAACCGACAGGATGACAACTGATCAGGATAATAATAATAAATACCTGTTATATCCTTTCGTAGCTAACTCACCCCTTGCATACATGCTCGCATCCTTCAGATAGTTTTCGTACACCTCCTCCTCGTTTCCGTTGAGCTCCTTGACGAAGCTCAAGAGTCCTTCCTGCCGCAGACCGTACTCCAGATTCTTGCCCACCGTCCACGAGAAGAGCTCCGATCTGTCCACCAGCAGGGCCACGTGATTCCAGTTGAACTGCCGAATGACGCTGGCGAAGACCAGGATGAGTCGGCACTGGCAGTAGGACATCCGGGTGAGCGTCGGGTACTTGGACTTGTCCTTAAACATGCCCTGCAAGTAGTAAGAGTATCGATAGGCCCGAAAACCAGGCCAGAGATTAGATGTTATTTAATTGAAACTATCCTTGTTTTTACTTGGCAATCCATGAATTTCTCTCTGGGCAAAACTTACCGTGTTCTCATTCTTCCACTTGTGTATCCTTCCCAGGATTCCGGAAGTGACCGTAAGCTCACCTTCCGAAGAAGGCGGCTAGCAGCAGGTGGGCGAAATAGGGGCAGATTGCCATTTGTCAATAATACAGGCCAACTTAAATGCAAATTAAAGAGCGAGCCGAAAAGGCATTTAATTGCCAATGTCAAGAGTACGACCAGCACAATTAAGCTGGCTAAATGTGATTAGTTCTGGATGTGCCACAGGGGGATGTGGATTAGACTGGAGCACAGGGCTGTGTTCCATTCCGTCCGGAGGTCACATTATTGAAAGCGGCGTGCTGCGCTCCCTGACACGCGACTTGGGTATCCTGCCCCTGAATCCACTGCTCTCACCTGATCTCCCATGCCGGTGATGATGGGCGTGTTCCAATAGGCGGCCAGCCGGGCCACCGGCTCAAGGGCAAAGGCGCAGGCTGGTCCAATGAACGCGATTACGTCGTCCTGGAAATACATGTCCGCAGCCAGTCCAGGAGCTCGAGCACCCGAACAGGATGGGTAGCTAAGATAAATAGAAAATAGTTCTACCTCAGCTGGAGCATCCACTGGCATAAACTGGAGATATTCATTCAGATAAACTTAAATTACACGGATTACAAAATAATTTCCATATGATGTACGGAATTATAATAATTCAAAAATTATAATAAATTAATATATACAATTATAATAAATTAAAAAAAAAAAAAAATTATAATAATTTAAAAGCCAATATTACTTTAGATTAGAATTGAATTAAATCCTTCAATATTACCGTGGTTTGTATACTAACCTTCCCTTCTTTTTCAGTAGTGTTATGTTGTGAGGCTTCAGGAACACCTTATTGATCTCATCCAAGGCCAAATCCACGGCCGGCCCGCAACGCTCCAGATCGAATGGGGAATCTGGAGAGGTCCAATGGTCCAATTGATGAGCCATCAAATCTTGAACCAACAACCATAGCACTTACCCAAATGAGAAGCCATTAGAACCCCAACATTGTACACACGCATTGTGGACCCCATTTCCCCCACCTCAGTGTATCTAGAAAGTTGAGGGGACTTGGAGTCCCGGCTCCTCTCGTACATTCTCTGCTCTAAGCCCGCATCGCTGGCATTGAACCCCACCGTGGAAGTAGTGGAGTCCAGACTAATATCCTTGTTCAGATCCTCCCAGGTAATCTCATTGCGTCTGGGATTGGGATGGGCACTAAAGCATTCGGCGAACATCAGGAATAAAACGTGAATGCCGATCCGAAACAGATGCATTTCGTGGAGACTAACTATTTAATACAAAATTTCATTATGTATTTAAAAATATTTAATTAGTTCCCTAAATTTCAACTACGCATTTAAAGCCTAAAGCTTGTAATTCACACTTAATTCACTAACAAACAGAATTACGACATTAATTCTCTTATAGTCCATTCAAAATGAATATTAAATCCCATTTACACACTTAAGAGCCTTTTTAACCCAAAAATCTGTCCAGATCTTCAAATTTTGCAAGCAAGACTTGAGTTTTAAGGGTCACATATAAATTTGAAATTAATTCAAATGTCTTTAAGGGGTAATGAGGTGCGAGTAATCGTCCATTTAAGGCTTTAAAATGTTCCACTATTCTGTAGTACTCCTTCAAATTTAATGTTCTTAAAGCAGGCCAAACATTTAATGTACTTGAAGAGCAATATTTAAAGTTTTTAGAAAGCAAACACTTTACACAAACACTTCACTTTATCCAATTGTAATACCGGAAGTCAAGAGGAGAAAGATGGCTCGAAGCGCGATAATCGAGTGAGCCAGTGGCCACAACTGTTGGTCCTTTTATATCCGCGAGGACCTCCGCTCGGCTAAACTCGTCCTGCAGCCCGAATCCTGGCAGCCAATGAGAGGCCTGCAAATCGACGGGCAAACTGCTTCGTCTGGACGGAAAGTGAATCTCTAGGTTAGGCGAGCAAGGCTTTATGGCCTAACTTGTTGCTCCTTGGCCAAATTTGAATGGTAATCGCTTGGAAACGACGTCGCGTGCCTCCAGCAATTAATGTGTCTCTTTGGTGGCACTCGTGTAGACTGCTTTAAGGCGATGCTGACTCAATTCGCCCGCTGTTTAGTGAACCCAAATCTGATAGTCCAAGGGAATGATGTGTTTCAAAGAGGGCATTACAATTACAAATATCATTTATACGTAATCGTAAGTAAATATTTTACCTGCGTAGGAATCTATAGCTATTATACGTCAATGCACTATACAGCATCCCTATGTTTAATGTAGTACCATTTTGTTAGGGCTATCGAAGACATAAAATGCACGGATAGTTTATTTTTTAGTAACTTAACAAATACTGAACAGACTCAAAATCAACTATGTAATTTTATTTGCGATGAAGACCACCAACAGGACGTTTTACTACAGCTGCTGCTTTTTTAACCTCATCGATTGCATGCATCATACGCTGCGGCTCTGTGAGAAACCAAATCCAAAGGACTACGCTATAGCGATACAGCTTATCCTTCTCCTGAAAATTCGAACAATATAAAAGTGTTGCATGCCCTGATTTTATAGGTAAACTTACAATGCGCCCCACGACATTTTCCAGGAAATCTTTTCGCAGCGATCTCACTGACTCATCCAGGTGATTTTGTTCCTGGGTGACATTGTATATGGTGCTTAAGTAGCGAACATTCTCAAACATGGGCTGCTCAAGTGGGGAATCATGGACAAAAGGTCGCAAAGTATGCTCTAAGCGCTTGCTGAAAAATATTAATAACTTAATAAATATTTAAAAAAAAATATTTATATTCTAACTTACAGCTCCGCTAGTTGATCCTGGACAGCTGCACAGGATTTTCTGCTCAGCATGCTTCGAAAGGAGTAAGACAGCAGGCGACCGAACTTTTCGTATTCGAATAAGCACGCCTTGGCTTCAGTAGCCTTAATGTGTTGTCCCAAATGGGCTGACAACAGATTGGCAATCTCTTGCACAAACTGTCCGCAAATTCCCTGGTGGCAGGCGTTTATGGAGCGCATGATCTGGATTCTCTGCCAAGTGGCCTGCGCTTGGTCGCGCAACTCCTCTGAAGTGTCCAAGGAGTTGCGCTTCTTGTCGCAGTCCAGCTGAATCGCAATCCACAGCAACTCCGCGTTGGACAGAGCATCTGAGATGATTTTGGACAGCTCTTTGTCGCTTTCGTGACGCCGAACGGCTCTTTCCAACTTCAGTTTAGTGTTCTCGTAGAGAACCAGCTCGATACGTCGCTGGGTATGCTGCTGAATGTGAATGGTCAGATCATTTAAAAGCGTATCGTGCGTGTTGCTTAGCTGATAATCGTTGAGCAGCTGCAAATCGTGCATTTCACGCGACATGTCCGCCAAACTCAGACAGTGAATCTTGCCAAGATCCAACTGATCAATTAGAGACTGCGTGGCCTTAACCTTGGCCTTTGTTCTTATATAGGATAGTGCATAAAACTGGATGCTGTAAAACGGTCATACGAATTAAGGTGCATTGCTTATACGATAGGATCTTTGTGCTTACCCACGTTCCAAGTCCTCCAGCGTGGCCTTCTCACGTCCCAGATCTGCCTCCGCGCTCTGGAACTCATCATAGTCCTGGATCTTGAAGTTCTCCTTTACATACAGCGTAAAATATTGCATGAATGAGTCGCACTTGTGGAAATACTGCTCCAGTGGCAGTTGATGCATGAAGAGAGGCGGCAACTGTTGGGCGGTGAATGCCTTTTTGGCTTCAGCGCTCAGCCGGCAATTCTCCTGCTGCAGTTCTTCCAGTTGTTTAGCTTTGGACTGGCACTCGGCTATCACATCCTTCATCCTCAGTTGAAGCTCGACGGTGGCGCATTCCACCTCGCTTAGATGGTTATTTATCGAGTTTTTTGTGGTCCTGCAAAAGTGGATTGCTATTGACTGAACATATAACCCTTATGAGGACTATAAAACCGACAACAAGAGTATTTTCCCTTACATCATGTCCTCCAGAAGCGTTTCATAATCCCTCGAGGCATCTTCGATCGCCTCAATGCTCATAGTCAAGGCGTCTAAATCCTGCTGCTTGTAATTGAGGAGACCCGGACTCTCGGCCTCGATCTGAAGAAGCTTGATCTCGCGATCTTGAGCACCTAGCCATTCGTCCCGCCGCTGCATCTCCTCCCGCTCCAGAACCTGTCGCTCTGTGAGGATATTCGCATCCGTGATGTTCCCGGACAGAAACTTGAAGAACTTCTCCATCTGCTCATCGTACAGTATCCACTGGTTCGATCTGTCCACTCCCAGCTTCTTAAAAAATTCCGAGTTCTGCAATTATGGCGCTATTATTCAGAACTTTGTTTAAATAATTCTACATACGCTCAGCAGATCGCCCATCTTTAAAAAAATTACAACACAAGCTGATTAATTATCGCTAATATCGATGGGTTTCAGAGACGTTACTAGAGATGGTACCTTTTGAAAAATTAAAAGCATTAGCGGCTTAAAAATCAAATTAATTAAGAATCGTTAATCGTTCCGAAATCTTTGGCCTTACTAGCAGAAAATTCATGAAATATATATATAATATAAAATAAAATAAAAATTAAAATCGTATCTTTGGAATGAAACAAAAACAATATTATTCTTTGAGAAGTTTGAATAATATAAAATTAAATAATATATTTAATGATCTGTTTTAATTCTTTGTATATGTGGATAAACGTGCACTCCACCCCTGCTAAACAAAAAACACCCTAGCGCCAGCTGAAACTCTAGCATGCGGCCCTGGTACCGCTTTTGGACGCACTTCGCCTGGCAATCTGGCAACCCTACACTGAATGACAAGTAAATTCTGTTCGTTTTGCAAAATAAACTTGTAAATTAGTATATTCGTTAGCAATGGTAAGTACCGGGCCCGGAAGGCCGGTGTTGGTCTGAAACCCACCATTAGGCCATTAACCATGGAAAGATAGCAATCGTGGTAGTAATCGCCTTTCGCGTAATTTCCCAGGCGCGCCGCTATGATTCCCGCACTACGATCTTCTCGCCGGAGGGCCGTTTGTACCAGGTGGAGTACGCCATGGAGGCCATCTCGCACGCCGGAACATGTCTGGGAATCCTTGCCGAGGACGGCATCCTGTTGGCCGCCGAGTGCCGCAGCACAAACAAATTGCTCGATAGCGCTATTCCTTCGGAGAAGATCTATCGCCTGAACGAGTGAGTTAAAATTCGATTAATATAGCCTGTTGGATACCTAAGATGAAGAAGAATCCAAGGGTCACAGGGCACATATTGAATTTACTACACAGTGACAATTCACTTGATGACCCACATCCTTTTCAATTAATGATACTATCGCTAACGAGAAGCCTCTTTGTTGTCCCACAGCAACATGGTCTGCTCGGTGGCGGGCATCACCTCCGATGCCAACGTGCTGACCTCAGAACTACGTTTGATTGCCCAGCGCTACCAGTTCAGCTACGGCGAGGTTATTCCCTGCGAGCAGCTGGTGTCGCACCTATGCGACATCAAACAGGCGTACACCCAGTACGGCGGAAAGCGTCCCTTCGGCGTCTCGCTGCTCTACATGGGATGGGACAACAAGTACGGCTACCAGTTGTACCAGTCGGATCCCAGCGGCAACTACGGCGGATGGAAGGCCACTTGCATTGGTAACAACTTTGGTGCGGCGATCTCCATGCTGAAGCAGGAGCTGGCCGATAAGGAGAACGTGAAACTGACGCTGGCGGACGCCAAGGATCTGGCCATCAAGGTGCTCAGCATGACCCTAGACACCACCAAGCTGACCCCGGAGAAGGTCGAAATGGCCACGCTGCAGCGCGTGGACAATAAGACAGTATACAGTGTCCTGGAGAAGCCCGATGTGGAGAAGCTGATCGAAAAGTACAATAAGGTACAAGCGGAGGCCGAGGCAGCCAAAAAGGAGAAGCAAGCGAAGCAGCCAACCAAGTAATCCCAAGGATGCATAATTATTGATTAAGGGTCTATCCTGATTTTTGTAACCGATGTACGGAGTGTGTGAAATAAAATTTCAAAAAGAAAACCCACTATCATGGTGCCAATAGGGATGGTCGATTAATCGATAACTGCGCCATTGCCATTCGCACCGAAGAGCTGCTAAAAATGGCCAGCGACGTGCAGTCACTAAAAAAAATACCGTACAAAACATTTTGAGAAAAATTCCGTCGCTTTTTATTTGCTGTTGCTGTTATAGAAAATTCAATTATACTTGCTAAACTAACGGTTAATCGGTTTCTACGAAGAGGCTTATGCGTAATTGGAGAGTGCGAGCTAAACGCGTGGTGAAAACGGATTGGAAACCCATTTTTCATACGCAGCAAACAGGCAATGAGCGCGCTTGTGAATGTGTGTGTGTGCCACAGAAAGTTGCAAGCAGCCTAGAGCTAAATAGGCGCACGGTTGTTAAATATTCACCGTGCTCTCTCGCTTTATGCAATAACAAAATCTGCAAATTCCCCCCATTAGGCGCAAAAATGTGAAAAAAGGGGGGCAAAAAACCAATGGGAATTTCTCAATGTTGTGTCAATACAGTGAGAGCGACGTACGAAAAGTCAAAAGCAAAGGAGAGGAGAATGGAATAACACAAAAAAAGAGCTGAGCCACAGCAAAGAAGCAAGAAGAAACGCGAAGCAGGCTCTAAAAGAAAAATCGAAATAATAAAAAAAAACGCACGCATGTGTTGGTGTGTGTGAGCGAGTGAGATTCTGTGCGTGTGTAAGTGCAAATGTGTGTGTGAGAGAGTGAAACGTATAAATAAAATTCAGCCAAATGCAGAAGCCAACAACAAAATGGATAACAAAACTACACAGTTGGATTTTAAATTACTGGTAATTAAATAATGTTTACCATTACCCCATCCCGTCCCACTTTTTCCACCATTCCAATATCACTTACACATACAGCAGCTGCTGTTTGGAAGTGTCTGTGCAGTCTACATTCCGTGTGACTGCGACTGTCTAATTGAGAGAGCAGCAAAACAACGTGTAATGCGTATGGAAGAAAGAGAGCGGCAGAGAGAAAGACAGAAAGAGAGAGAGAGCTCGATAGAAGTGGAGGAGGTGGAGGACAGATAACAAATGAAGTACAGTGTGCACTGGTCGCATTTATTATTGTTGTTTTCGTTGTATATTTAGCTGCTGTTGTTGTTGTGGCTGTGATTCTTGTTGCTGTAATGTGAAAAGGTCGTTGCGATTAAAATTAATCCGAATTTAGTTTTGCTCTTGCCTCGCCATTCAAATCGCGCTCAGCTCTCCAATTGGAAAAGCGAAGCACCTGAAGTAAACAAAGAGACGCAGCTAATGAGTTTGAGCGGGAATTTGCGGCACAACTGCCTAAATCAAAGCCGTGATATTTTTTTGACCAGTGTAGCTAGCTTTAGATGAAGGGTGGTTCACAAAAATCCCCCCTATTTCTGTTTGCTTTATTATTTTAAAAGCTCCGTTGATTTAGAGCCCCCACAATCGCTTCTTGTACAATTTCCACCCACCCACAATAACACATACACCCGTACATAAATACTGTATGTGTGTGTGCTTGTGTGAACTTCCGCCGAGTCTTTTGCTCCATCCCGCCCCACCTCCTCTAGCGCCGCCCACTCCCACTATCCCTATTCAAAGGCAAACCCATACCACTCCCATTTCCATTTGCCTCCTTCTCCTCGTTTTCTTCCTCCCCCTTTCCTTTCCCCTTTCGTTGAGTGCCACATAATGTTATTTTTGTTTTTTCTATTTGCCTCTAAAATGAATTGTAGTCCCCCCACACCCTGCCTCTTTCTTTTCCTTCGCTTTGCTACTCCCCACTCTTCGACCCATTTCATCACTGCTATTATTCACTTTTGTTTTGTTTTCCTTCGTTATATTCGAGAAAATATTTATTTTTACTTTTATTAGTTTATAACAACATTTACATTTACTTTGGCCACACAAGCAAAGCACATTTACATAAATACTAATACTACAAATACTATAAAATCCAAAATTTGATTGTATTTCTCGCTCTCCCTCCTGCTTTCTATGTGTGTGTGTGTTGTTGTTTGTGAGGCGAAGTGGAGAGAGTGGTAGTTGGTTGGTCATGAGGAGGGGGAGTGAATGGGGAGTTCTCTTTTCCTCATGCATGCATATAAATTCGAGGCTCACATGCAGGCGCGAGCGAGACGGCGAATCGAGTACGAATGTACGAAGCAAAGCACAAGTGGAAGAAGAAGAATAGTAAACAGCACCGCACAGTGGAGCAAGCATTTAATTGCAATTAAGCGGGAAGAAAGTGGTCAATGGCATTCAAATTTACCGATTTAAATGAACTCATTCGTAGAGAATAGCTAAAACTAAACATTTCACTGAACACAATTGAGACTATTTAAAATAGTCATTTCTTCTGCACTGAAATCACTCTTTGTGCTCCTTAATTAATTTCTTTGTGCAGTAATACAATTAAAGTTTTTATCGCTCTTAATTGAGTTTACGACATGGATTGAGTGCCTTCGTTTTCCCATCCCTTCCTCATGGACTCGAATTGATTGCAGTGTGTTTTGCTGTGCCAATTTCATTAATAAAACTCTGAAAAATGGAATAAAAAGAGAGGGCGATGTAAATGCTATTTTTATTTGATTAGTACAACTATTTGGACGTACGTACATATGTATGTAAACACATATGTACATGTGCATGAGTTCCACTTTGAGAGCTTCGGTGTGAGTGTGTGTGGGTGAGAGGGAGATGGCAAGCACAAAATGTATAACATAAATTTTGCTAAAAATGCAGCCAACGTCATTCCCCCCGCCCACCTGCCCCCTATAACGGTTCACCCATCCGAGCACCGTAAGTACGTGTTAGTGTAGATGTGCTCACGTGTACATAAGTATTTCGAAGATAGCTCTTTGGGTCTTTATGTGAGCAATGAACAGGTACATAACAATTGCAAACGAACTAAATATTTCTGGGCAGCAACAAAGGCTAAAAACATCGAGAAGGAGGCATTTTATCGAATAGCCCACACCCTGCAAGGGATATCTCAAAAAAAAAAAAAAAACGATCCAGACAAAATATCTACCACTCGGTTATTTTTAGTTCTCATAAACACATGCACACAGATGCGAGCATAGAGCACACAAATACACCAGCACACACTCGTACACCAACTAACATTTAATTAGAACACAAAAAATTCTAATTAAATATGGCATTTGCTTTACGCTTGCATTGCGCGATCCCAAGCTCTCTCTCTCTTCCTGCCCAACTTTCGGGTTCTCTCCCTAGCTCCGCTTGCCCCACTGAGAAGACAAACGAATTAAGTTTATAATAAAAGTTTAGACATGCTTACATGCACATGTGCGCGTGGTTGTGTTTGTTAGTTTGTGTTATCTGCAATCTAAATTTACAGCAACTTTATTGACAACTAAAACGCACAGCCCAGCGTTGCCACATAGATAAAATGGGGAAAATAAATTGTTAAACTTTAGCACAGTCAGAAATCTTTTGTCCAAGAACTACCGTTTTGTTTCCATTAAAACTTGATTGATTAAAAGCGGTTTGACAGAGAGAAAGTAACGTTGCATATACACTGCTATAAAGGCCATGTAGACTATCAGCCACTTAAATAAATCCAAAATTAATTTTATAGCACCATAAATACACGATAAGTAATATAAATCAATGTTATGAACAACTGTTAAGTGAAACAATGAGCTTTTGTAATAATATTTATCACCCAACGTTTATTATCTAGCAAAAACAACTTGTGAAGTTTTGTCACAAGTGTTTGTGTTCCAACTACATATTTGATATATGATATGAGACAAAAAAATAACACCGAAATATGTGTGGTTTGGCCAGCCGAAGCACAAATACACTTCCATTAGTGTAGTTCTCTACATGATTCTATTAAAAATGAATTGATGTACACATTTATTTTAAGATCCGTATACTTTAAAGACTTTTGGAAGGTTCCAAGGCCTGCCCTACCGAAATCAATCAGTGCGATTGGTAGTGTATTAGAAGGGATGCGTCTTCGTTTACCTTTAGTACCCTCCTACTCCAACCCTTTTTGCCACCCACCCACATCGTCTCCTCTCCACTGTTGGCCTCTCCCTCTCGCACAGTGGGTGGATGGGTTGCTATGGAGAGCGGGCGGAGAGCAGCCCCACATTGTGTTTGTAACAACTACAAATCGCTGCAAATACACAGGCACACAAACGGCGTACATACATACATAATATCAACATTGTGGAATGGGGAAAAGTAGCACAAATTGTGCGCTGTTTTAATTTCTGTGCTTCTTCTTCGGCCTCCGCTATTGCTGTTGCTTTTGCTGTTTTTGTTTTTCTTTACTATTTTTCGCCATCTTCGCTCGCTCTTGTTTCTCTGTGTCTCGCTGTGTTAGTGCTAATCGCTTGCGCGGGCTGCGCAGTTGGCGTCGCTGTCGCCGTGCTGTCTACGTTTCATTGAAGCGCGCGCGCTCTCTCTTACTTCACCTCCCGCCGCCTTCCTCTCTTCCACTCTAATTGCATTAAATTGTTTGGAAAATAATAATCAGTAATTGCGTTTGACGACAGTTATTTCCATCAGCGTGCGCTCTGCGAGAGAGTTTTTCCGTTTAATTGAAACAAATGAAGATTCTAATTGGGTCTTTAGCGGAACTAACAAATCTCCCGTACTGAGGTGGCAACCCTGCCGCAACCCAGTCCCTCCCACCCACCGCATTCCGTACTTTGTTGTTTTCTCCGTGGAAATGGAAATGGGCGGCTTGAAGCGGAAGTTGGTAATTTATTTTCCACTAGCGCAATAATTTAGGAACCGTGGACTTAAAGCGGCCATTTGAGATTTATAAATTACAAGAAGCAAGCAAGCAAAAATGTTTAATAATACTCACCAACATTCACATAAGTTCTTGAATTGCATATCGCATTTCTCACGTCACCTATTATCTTCCAGGTGGATCAATCACTAAATCTACTGGACAGCCTCAACACGGCATTGCGGTGCGATGCTATTCAATTCTTGCTGCAGACGCTTAAGTGCAAGTACCCGGAGGCCTGCGACCAAGTCGTCAGGAATCTGTTCAGTCACATAGCTGCGGCCAATGACAATGGCGGGTCAGGAGGAAGGGCGCAGCAACACGAGCTAGCGAGGACGAAGCAGCTCCAGCTGCTGCTGACCGCCAAGAAGGAGAAAAGGAACCGGGAATCGGTTGCGAGGCGGAGATCAAGCGAGAGAACGATGAGGAGGAGGCGGGTTCAACCGATCTGAACCAGAATTTCGAGAAGATCCCCTGCAAAGAGGAGTTCATGTGCCTCGGGGAGGAAGATGAGGACTTTCTCGACGATGCAGACACGCAGAACTCGTCTTCCCTGCAGTTCCACACCGGCAACAACGTGGACGCCCTGGCCCTGGGCCCTGGCGATCCGCTGGAGCTGATCCAGTCCGGAGTTTCGCTGCTGGTCAAGCGGAAGTATGCTGCTACCTTCGAGGACGAGGACCAGCTGGGCGGGGATGAGGAGGCCAACAGCAATAGCAGTGACGGAAAGCTGGTCAAGCGAATGCGCACCAACAACATGCACCTGACCGTGTCGAGTGTGCGACGGAAAGAGGAGCACGGCCAGTTGGGCGATGGCTACGTCTTCCATGAGGACAGCCAGTATACGATGCGGTATCACCACAGCACCGGCGAGTTCAGCGAGCGGGCCTTTAAGGCCCAGTTCCGGGCTCTGCTCCGCCTGGCGCTCAGTCAGCACCACAAGCCGTTTCTCCGGCAGTTCTACGAGAACTTTGTTGTGAATGGACGCTTGCTGGGGACCACGCCCTCGATGCGGGTCCTGAAGGAGCTGCGCGAGCAGCGGCTGGAGGAGTGGCACCGTCAGCGAGAACGCCGCCAGCTTGTTATCCTAATGGAGCAGAGCGAGATTCAGTGCGAAGAAGAGTGTCAGCGACAGCAGGAGGAGCTGCAGAATCAGGAGGAAATCCAGAAGGAGCAGGAACAGCAGCAGCAGCTGGAGGATATTCAGCAGCAGCACATGGAGGAGATTCAGCGGCAGCAGCAACTGCCGGCCATCTCGTTTGGTGACTCCGAATTGGAGTCGGAAACGGAATCGCAGCTGTCGTCGGCTGCCCAAGAGATTATGAAGTTCGAGGAGTTCATTGACGAGGGTGTAGGCGCTGGGCGTCTGATCGATGGTTGGAGATGGAACCCGAGATCGATGACATGCTAGCTGGCGCTGGCAGTATGAACAGTGCCAGTGGACATAGCAGCAACAGTAGCAGCAGCGGAAGTGGGAGCGCCGGTAATGGGAATGGCATCAGCGGGGTGATCCTGGAGAACAATAGTCATCATTCGCATCACCTGTAAGTACAGTTTTAATGTTATTTTATCTACAAATATATATATATACATATATAAACTTGTAGAGTTACTAATTACCTTTTTTTTGCTTGCAGAAGTAGCAGCAGCAGCGCAAATCTTGTGATCAACGGCCTTACGTCAAGCAATAGCATCAGCAACAATAATAATAACAACAACAATGTCAGTCTACACCGCCCTCAACTGACGCCGCAGGCGCAGAATCAGTTGGCCGCGTCGATGAAACCATCAGACCATATGCCCATTTCCATGCCCATGGAGAACAGGGATTTGAAAGCCGGGCAGGCGGCTCATGGGACTGCCAACGCCATTATGCAGGGCAGTAGTTCGAGCCTTTCCAGCCAACTTCATCAACAACAAAAACACTACAACTCGAGCAATAATCCCCTGTCCATGATGGGTGGCATGATGCAGCAGCAGCAGCAGCAGCATGTGGGTTTGCCGCACCAGCAGCGCCAGATGATGATGATGCCGGAGGATTTCCCGCAACACGGAGCCTCAATGATGAACAGTCGTCAAATGCCGGCCCTGGCCGCCTTGTCGAATCTGGGCGATCCACCTGCTGTGAGTGGCCAGCTTAACTCCTCCCTTGAGCTGGACGACAATGACCTGTCGGCGGATGAGGACGACGATGATCTGGACCATGACCTGGACGAATTAGACGCGGCCAAGCAACAACTAATAGATGGCGGCAGCAGTAGCAGCACTTCCCTTCAGGCACCACCTTCGCAGCACGGCAGCGGAAGTGGAGGCAGCGGTGGCCAGACGCCCGGTAGCAAAAAGGACAAACCCAGCTACAACTGCCTGCTCTGTCCCAAGTCCTATCGCAAGCGCAAGTCCCTACTGGACCACTACAAAATGCATCCGGGCTACTGCCACGACTGCGGTCAGCGCAACGGGAACACGCTGGAGGTAACTTGCCATATTACAAGCCAAAAATTGGAGGATGACTACTAAGAGTCTTCAATTTATTTCTAGGAAATAATCCACCACAACCGGACCATGCATGTAAAGGAGTTTCCGTTTGTGTGCGAAACGTGCGGAGAGTCGTACTCACGCAAACAGCAGTTCCACGCCCACGTGGAGTCGCACAATAAGAAGGAAATCAAAAGTGAGTCGACGTGAATGTAAATTTCACCAAGTTCTCGGGTGGAATGAGCATCAGCTCAGTCTACAGTGTATTTATTGGCGATCTAACCTCTGTTTCATTTGCAGCCTTTCCCTGCGGAGAGTGCGGTCTTAAGTTTCCGCAAAAGAAACTGCAGCAACACTTCGAGGAGACGGGCCACAAGGCGGATGGGGCTATCTGCGAGGTGTGCGGCGAGGAGTTCCAGTCGAAGAATGCCCTGTACCAGCACATAATTCGTGTGCACAAGCGCGACAACTTCTTCGAGTGCCACATTTGCCATAACCGCTTCACGCTGAAAGCCAACCTGGAGCGGCACGTCCAGCTGCACACCGAGATCAAACGGCCCTACGTGTGCGATCTGTGCGGCTCGTCCTACTTCACATATCCCGCGCTCAAGGAGCACTACAGCAACGCCCACGTTGACGTGTCCGAGTGCAAATGCACGCTGTGCGGCAAGCGCTTCGGATCGGCTAAATCCCTGCAGCGGCACCTGCCCTCGCACTCGGAGGAAAGGCCGCACTGCTGCAACTATTGCGATCAGGTGAGTCTAAAAGACCCACTTAGCTTGACCATCATAATAATTTATCCTGACCTTGCAGACCTTCAAATGGAAAACGCACCTGGTGCGCCACAAGCAGACAACGCACGGAAACGAGCCACCTCCTCCTAAGAAGGGAAAGCAGCGCTTTCCCAAAACAAGCGAAGAAGGTGAGATTGCGCAGGACTTTACATACAATCTAAAAACCATGTTTAACTCTTCTCTTGTCCAGCAGATATGGCTAGCTTACCAGACATGCCAGGGCCACCACCTGTGAAGGCTAGTAAAAAGGCAGTAACCAGCAAGGCAAAAGCGCAGGCAGCAGCCGCCGCAGCAGCAGCAGCATCTTCACAGCAACAACAACAGAAGGGCTCCACAGCAACGCCGACGCCACCACCGCCGGTATCTACTACTCCGGGATGCCTGCAACAGGATCCATTCAATGCGGCCATGGTTAGCAGCAACAGCTCGCAGTCCTCCACGGCGTCCACGTCACAACACTCGGTGTCGACGAGTGAATCTCAGCAGAATTCCATATACAATCAGAGCTTTAATGCGGAGAAGCAGCAGCAGCAGCAGCCCAAAATGCCTTGCACCAGCAACATCCGACGCCGCCACCGCCGCAGGTACAACAGCAGCAGCAGGCGCCGCCACAGTCCGAGTTGCACCTGGAGAACTGCATCTGCAACGGATGAATAGCTTCGGGCAGGATGGACAATTTCACTTCGAGTCCAATCCGGCAGCTGGTGCCTATCAGCAGCATCAACTGATCAGCCAGTATCAGCAACAGCAGCAGCAGCAGCAGCAGCAGCAACAACAGCAGCAGCCCCAGCAGCAACAACATCATCTCGCCCAACAACAGCAGCACATGAGGAGTCACACGCCCCAGAGTCCACATCCGCCGCATCCTTCGCAGCTGCAACAACAGCAGCCCCAACAGCACTTTAGCTCTCCTCACCACATGCCGCCAATGCATCATCAACACCAGCTGATGATGCAACAGCAACATCGCCACAATCAGCGCTCGCCGCTTCACCATCATCCTGCAGCCCAGCAAATTCAACAGCAGCACCAGCAACCATCGCATTCCCCACAGCATCAGCATGCGAGATTGCAGTCGCCCCAACCTGCTCCAGTACAACAACAGCAGCAGCAGCAGCAACAACAACAGCAGCAGCAGTTCCTGCAGCAACAGGCTACCGACTCCTGGGGTAACATGAACTTTGGGAATCCGCCGAACAATCAGCAGGTTGAGCTGAAGGATAACAAATTTTATATTGTGGAATCGGCCGAGTTCCTAGGTCTTCCAATGAATGTGCCGCCATCTCCGCAGCAGCAGCAACAAGCAGTAAGCAAGCCCCAGCAGCAGCAGCAACACCCACAACCGCAGCAGCCAGACCCAACCCTTGCTGGTGATCTGATGAGCTTCCAGCATATGTGGCCGGCGCCTGGTTTTAGCCAGTCTTCACAGCAGCAACAACCGCAACAACAACAGCAGCAGCAGCAAGCGGCGCAGCAGCAACAACAACAGCAGCAGCAACAGGCCCAAGGCCAGGCAAACTCAAGTGATCCCCACAACTACAACAACATCGGCAGCATACTAACGAATCTCATTGACACAAATCCCTCGCCAATGGAGTACAACTTCGACTTGATGCAGCAGCAACAAACACCGTCAGCCCAGCAGCAGCAGCAACAGCAGGCGGCGCAGCAGCAACATCACAGTGCCGGAGGATATGGGAGCGGCTTGATGCGCAGTGGAGGCGGCGTTTACGGAGGAGCCTACGACCAGCACTTGAGTGATCAACTGGTCAGCGAGCAGCAGAAACAAAACAGCTTTCAACCCTACCACCCACATGGCCTGCAGGCGCAACAGCAGCAGCCACTGCATCCGCACCTGTTACCCCCGCCAGCTCCCCATAGCAATGTGTATGATCGCACGGGAGTTGGAGTCGGTGTCGGAGTGGGCGTAGGCGTGGGCGTGGGCTATCCGATGCTGGGAGACGATACCAAGGGCGTGCTACCGCCCATGATGGGTGGCATGATGCAGCAAATGCCGCCGCATGGGCAGCAACCGGATCTAATCTACTACCCAGTGAAGAACGATTGACAGTCGAAGCAACATCAGCACCCAGCCCAGCAGCCGAATCACCTTCACCACCATCGCTGGTGGACGGAGCCAGCCAAGAGAGGCGATGTTTTTCATTGAAGAAACAACCGAAAACAGGAAACGGAATACGGAACAAGTTCGCTTAGATTGTAAGTTAAGGGGGGACGGGACGGGACGGTGGATGTGTGGAAGTGTGGAACGCGAGGAGTTGTAGATAGGGCAGTCCACACATTTGTTTTTGAAATTAAGAGCAATAATATAAAGATTAGAGCGGAAAGAGCTCAGAATATCTAATCCGACCGGCGCTATGATACGTGTATAAAAGTAATCATTTACAAAATACATCAAATAAACAGAAGCATGTATACATAATTAAATTCAGACATATACATAGTAGCACCTAAGCGAGGCGAGAGCAAGAGTTAAATTAAAAACTATAAATAATAATTATATATATAAATTATATGAAGCATATATATTAGGCTAAGCAACTACAATAATGGCAGACCACAACCACAAGCAACTTTCGAACAAATCTTATGCTTATTTACCATTTACCATACGAGTTATGAATGCAACGCCCCACAAATACGCGTGCGTTTATGTATAATCAAATCAAAACAATCCAACATTATATCCGTACACATGATATCTATGTAAACCTCGGGCGACCCCTAAGTTGTAGATGATTGATTTTATTAGGGTCATGCATCACAAACGGAGACGATACAAAACAAAAGTACACGACGCTTTGACCACACAAAGTTGTAACCATATCATGAGGCATCTTCCCCGTATAATTATGTAATTGTATTTTCGATAGTGCTTGTTATTTTCTATTTAGTTAACGAATTGATTATACTTACGAAGCCTTTCTGCTGATTACCGCCAGCCACACTTTTGTTAGATTAGTGCCTAAGTCTAGTTGATATCCCAATGTATACCCCGACATTTTGTGGCTTTTTACACCCAAACCTTGTATAGCTACTCTATAGCATTTCCGATTTTTTTGACGCTCCCCTATTCTACATCTACATCCGGTTCATTCAATATTTCTCTTCGATGAATTTCCTTATATTCATGACAGGCCCCGAAAACATTTAAGTTAATCACAGCGTTGTTCTTGTTTTACACATTATTAAAATTCAGCAACATAAGAATTGTATATTTAAGTGAAAGTTTAAAACGTTAACTGTGTAAGCATACTTTTATGAACAAAACAAAAGCAACAAAAAAAAACAGAAAACAAGAACGAAAAATGAAATCAACAAACTTCACTAAGATTAGGTTTGTATTCTGGATACAAAAAAAGAAGCAAAATGGCAATTAAAAGAAAGAACACAATATAAATAAAATTTGTATATTTAATAAAAATAGCAAAATAAAAATAAACTTCTTTTAAAAAATTTACAAAAACCATCTTTGTCCTGCCCATTTTTCACATATTTCAGTTTATTTAACAAACACCCAACACGTTGCATTAGTTAACACCGCCCATCAAATTAACCACCCGGTTCTTATAGCGCTTGGATATATCCTTCTCGATGTGCGACTGCAGAGTGCGAGTCTGGGCAATCAGCTCCTCCAGAACGGGATTCAGCTCCTGCCGCTGTTCCCGCAGCTCGATGGTCCTCGTCTTGAGCGCCTCCCGCGTGGCTCGCAACTTCTCCACGGCCTTCGTCATCTGCTGCAGCTTGGTGGCCAGCAGATTGGCATACTTGGGGGAGTGCTTCAGCTGGAAGAGGTGCCGCGTCTGCTCGTCGGCAGTCTGCTGGATTATTTTCTCCACGGATCCGAGTATCTTCTTGATGCTCTCCCCATCGTGGGTGGCAATGTTGTCCATGAGCGAGAACATGATGTCGCTGGAGGATTCCAGCTGCTTGAGCTCATAGATACGCATGCGCAGGAATGACTCCAGTTCGTAGATTTCGTCCAGGAAGCGATCGCGATAGTTGGGCGAGTCCAGCAACGTGTAGGCCTGATCACCTGCAAAAGAAAACATTAACCATTAACCACTACAAAATCGAATGTAATATGGCACTCACCCTTGGCGGTGCCGCCATCCATGCCAGTGCCTTCCACACGATTCCGTACTCCTCGACGGGAATGTCAAAGTTGATTTCGACGGCATCGGTGGGAGCACTTTCTATGCCCCAGTCGATGTTGCCGCCGTCGTTTTCCGCCAAGTCCCCGTAGTCGATAATCTCACCCGAAACGGTCGACGAAGTTCCGCCGTTGTCATCCGTTCCGAAGTCAATCTCAGCAACAGCATTGTCATCCTTGCTGGCGATGCCTTCGCTGAGGTTTAGCCGAATGGGCGGCTCCTCAACGGCCAAGGGTGCTTCCTTGTGGATGTACTGGTAGACGGTGGTGTTGCCGAACTCCACCAGGTGGTTCAGGATGGGCAGCGCCTGTTTGTTGCCACTAACCTCGGCGTACAGGTCGATGCCCGGCTGAATCTTGGCAATGTCTACCAGGGATTTGGCGTATAGGTCCGGCAGACCAGCTAGGACCTGGACGAACTCAGCATGCAGATTGTCGCCCTTGACGCCCAGTTGCTCCAGCAGAGCCGAGTGCTCGGCCAGGAGTTGGGTCTCCGGCTTGTTCAGATCGTGGGCCCGCTTTAGGCTCTCGTCCGCCTGCTGCTCCAGCTTAGCCATCTGCTTGCGCACTCCGGGAATCTCGTAGTTCACATTGCGCACGAAGATCTGAGCAGTTTCGGCCAGGTAGGTGGCATTTTTTTCGTATAGGCGGCTAATTTCTTGCCAGTCCTTCATGCGCTGGCTGCCGTAGGTGCCGAACACGCTTTTCGTGTCCTTTTCCGTCTGCTTTAGGATCTCAATGATCTCCTTTACATGGTAGTAGTTGATGTCTGCAAGGAGTGGGACACATTAGTGGGACTGCCTTTGGGGCACGGGTCACTGGGCACCTACTTGTCCGGGCCAACAGCTTAATTAGCTGCTCATTGGAGGGCATGTCCTGCAAGGCGCTGCTGATCTTCCTGTGGATCTCCCTAGTCTCCTGCTGGACATTCTTGGGCACAATCCTCCGACTGATCAGCCAGTCCTGCAGCTTCAGCGTGTGTATGTCGATGGGGATCTCGGACTCCTGTAGGTCACCATCAAATAATGTACTGGTGAGCGAAACAGTCGCAAGGTTTTTGTTAATTGTATGCTTACATTCATTTTTAATCAATGTTTGTCCACGCAGACTGTTTTTTATTATGTTGCTGCTGTGAGTGTGACCAGGCTTTCGTTACACACTTAGCGGGTACCACAACCAGCACAAAGAGATCCAATTGGAAAATTTATAACTTTCACACTGCGACTGTTGTAAATTTTAATAGCGCTGTTTTCAAAACCAATTTTGAATAGCTGAATGTAGGTAAATGGAACGCTTCAATTCAAAAAGTTGGCAAGTAATGGGTGAAGAACCCACAAATATGAAAACGAAAAGCGCGGACTTTCAAATAATTCCTATTATATATATATTTTGTTTTCAAACTAAGCAATGCTTCCGCAAATCGATTTCCTTAAGCGTTCTCGGGCCTAACCCGAATAGTCATTGGCAATAGCTGCGGCATCGGCATCGTCCCTGAACATCTGGGCCACTTGGGCACTGGGCAGGACCTTCTGGGAGCTTCCGGTCTTGGTCTTTCGCCATATGTCCCACTCCACCGGATGCATTTTCTTCTTGTGGGAGTGCATGTTGGCGTTCGAGTTGAAGGTGCGGGGACAGAAGGGACACTTGTAGAGTGGCTCGCCGGTGTGCTGTGCCATATGCTCCTGAAAGCACCAATCACTTTGATAAAATATAAATCGATGAGGGTAATATCTTATATCGAACCTTAAGGCTGATGTCCTTCTTGAAGGTTTTGCCACACTGCTCGCAGGTGTAGATCACATTCGAGTGGAGTAACGCTTGTGACCGATCAGTGCACGGGAGTTCTTACAGCTCTTGCCACACTCTGAGCATATAAATAGTTTGCCCTCGTCGTTGTGGCGCCTCAAATGCTGCTTGAGATTGTCCTCGTCCTTCAGCCAGCTCTCGCAGTCCGGACGCGGGCACTTGATGCGTGGTCCACTCTCCTCGAAGTGCAGGCGAACGTGCTTCTCGAAGACGGCCTTGTCCTTGATCTTCTTGCCGCACACATGACAGATATTAGCCGCCTTGCGATGCTGCATGCTGATGTGGACCTGCATGTGGTACTCCGTGGCAAAACTGTGATACGAAAGGAGAGCGGTTAGCATTGGAAACACTGCCGTTTATGTGGCGACGCTCACGCATTGTGTTTGGGGCACTGCGGACAGATGAACTTGCGCTCGTTGATGGGCACATGGGAGCCCTTGTGCAGCTCTAGCAGGTTGCGCCGCGAGAAGCGTTTGCCGCAGTCCTCGCACTGGAAGTCGCACTCCTCATCTGGAACATGGTGGACCAGCCAGTGGGCACGCAGTACACTAGAATTGGCGAACACCTTTCCGCAGTCCTTGCATCTGTTGGAAAAGAAAGATGATTAGTAAACCACTTTAGACTGGGTTTGGTAAGAGAGACCCACTTAATGTATTCGGGATTCTCATGCCTCCTCGCATGCTCCTGGATGAGGCACCGCTTGTTGAGCTTTCGTCCACAGCACTTGATGTATGGCCTCTCGTCCGGATGCTTATCCTTGAAGTGCTCGCGGATGCCGTCAAAGTCCTCGGCTAGAAATATGCACAGCTCGCAGCCCATGACTATGTAGCGCTTGATTAGTTCCTCGTCTTCTTTGCAGAACGGTGGCAGCCGTTCCATCTTGAATATCCTCTTGGGCGGACCCCGCTTGGCCCCCATCTTATCCTTCCCTTTCCTGCCCACCGCTAGCGATCCTCTTTTCGTTTTGGCCGGCTTGGCCACCTCCCGCTTACGTTTGCGTCCACTCCGGGTCACGATCAGGTCGTCGGGGTCATCATCCTCGTCATCCTCGTAGTCCTCATCCTGTTCATTGTTTGTATCCTCCATGATGAATTCCATGTCGGGTGACTGCCGCTCGGTTTTGATGCCAACCTTGCTGTCTTCCGGTGACATGGGCTGGCTCAGATCCAACTCGTCGAGGGGATTTACATTCAGCTGCGCACTGACATCGTTGTCCACGGCGAGAACGTCGGCCGGCATGAGCACCTCCTCCGGCCAGGAGGTGTTTACCATCTCCGGATCCTGCTTGAACTTTGAGGTGGTGGCGTATATCACCTGGGCCTCCTGTATGGACACGTAGAACTGATGGAACTCGGACACCTGCGTCCAGCAGACGTTGCAGATAACCTTGGATATCTCGTCGTTGGGCAGTACCTGGATGCGTGCGGGAGATGAGATGGTGGTAAAAAAAGATTCCCAGGCACAAAAGTGGGTGGAGGGCAGCAGCTTACCTCGAACCAGAAATGCTGGCGCAGCACCTCCGCCACCTTGCTTTCGCCCGAGTCCACATCGAAGATCTGTAGACACATCTGGGCGCCGCTCACTCCGCGCAAACAGAGGCGGCAGATATCCATTTTGCATTTATTTGATAAAACTATAATAAAAAGTAGTAATTTACATAGCTCTGTCGATAACTCCCATCGCAACTATCGTCTGCATCGTGATTTTTTCCCGGAAAACGGCCATACTGTAGACTGGTTGTTCTACGCTGGTCACATTGACCCTTGCAGAATTTCTTATTTTCGTATTTCCTAAAAATGTGGATATAGTCTGGAAAAAATGAGTAAACAGGGGAATAAAAACAAGGATGCGGCAGCCGCATCTGCCACTTTAAAAGTAAAGGTGTCCTGAGTAGCCGGAACAACGAGTTTAACATCTATTGGTCTTGTTTCCAGCGGATAAGCGAAAAAAAGTTGGAGGCCTTTACGGTGGGCACCTTCTCAAAACGACAACTGTCCAAAAAAGAGCTTGAGGACCAGAAGAAAAAGGAGGATGCAGCTGCTGCGGCACATGTAGGTGACTCCAGCTATAATTTCCACCTCACACCATAACCGAGTGCGTTTTTAGGCCTTCAAAGAGTTCGTAGAGACCTTCCAAGACGCACCCACCCCGTCCTCCAAAGTTTGGGTCAAAGCCGGTACCTATGATGCAGGATCCCGGCGGGAGGATAAGTCGGAGAAGGGCAAGCTATACAAGCCGGTCTCGAAGCTGCTGGACAAGAGCTCCGCCGACAAGATCGAGGATTACGCCAAGACCCTGGCCTCGGATCTCAAAAAGGACTCGGGTCCATTGAAAAAGAAAACCAGGAGAAGAAAAAGAGCAACTTGGAGCTGTTCAAGGAGGAGTTGAGACAGTATGTGCAGTTAGTAGTGCATGTGTATATTCATACTAATTGATCCATGATTACAGGATTCAAGAGGAGCGCGAGGAGCGCCACAAGTACAAGCACATGGCCGCAAGCCATTCGGCACCAGCCCAGCAACCAGCAGCATCAGCTGCTACTGTGCCCAGCAGTAGTGCATCCACCAACTCCCAAGCTTCAAACAGCTCAAAGGAGTCTGGATCATTCGACACGGGCGATCCAAATACCACGAACCTTTACCTGGGCAACCTAAACCCCAAGATATCCGAGCAGCAGCTCATGGAAATCTTTGGGCGTTACGGTCCTTTGGCCAGTATCAAGATTATGTGGCCCCGCTCAGAGGAAGAGAAACAAAGGGGGCGCAACTGCGGCTTTGTGGCCTACATGAGCCGCAAGGATGCGGAGAGGGCACTGAGGACACTAAACGGGCGCTACATCATGGGCTACGAAATGCGTCTCGGATGGGGTAATCTATAGATCTCATTCCTCATTATGTATACGTACATATATTTACTATCACCATTTAATAATTATATTAGGAAAGACTGTGCCCATTATGAATACCCCATTTTTGCACCGCAAGCCTTGGTGGAGATGACTCTACCTCCGCCTCCATCAGGATTGCCCTTTAATGCCCAACCTCCACCCAGTGAAGCAGATGTTTTGCCCAAGAAAAACTACAAGGAGTTCAACCAAGAAGAGGACAAAGAGAACCTGGAGCGGGTAAGTAAAAAACCATTTGCTAACTCTTCAAGAAATACAAATAAAAATGTTGAACTCTATAGATACTTGCCAAGTGCGTCGTTAAAGTTCATGTACCCACAGAGAAGTATGAAGTGCACCAAGAATATTAACTTTAAAATAACTTACGTGGCTGTGCGCTTTTTGCAGGGCTGTTCTTAATGTTATTCATCGGATGATCGAGTTTGTAATACGCGAGGGGCCGATGTTTGAGGCACTGATCATGATTCGGGAAATGGAGAATCCACTCTTCTCGTTCCTATTTGACAACGAGAGTCCCGCTCACATCTACTACCGCTGGAAGCTGTTCTCTTTGCTACAGGGCGATACGCCAAATGAATGGCGGGAGGATGAATTCCGAATGTTCAAAAACGGACCGGTTTGGAAGCCTCCGATTGCCAACTTTTATACTCAAGGCATGCCAGATGAGCTAGTTGTTGATCCTGATGCTCCTGTGGTGCACAAGGGAACATTGTCCAATGCGTACGTTTAGCACAGATAATCCTCGGAACATGAATATTTATTATATATACCGAAACAGGCAACGCAACCGACTCGAGGATTTGATTAGACATTTGACTCCAGAACGCGCTCGCATTGGGGATGCCATGATCTTCTGCATTGAGCACGCAGATGCGGCTGATGAAATCTGCGAGTGCATTGCCGAGTCCCTGTCCAATATAAATACATTGGCTTCAAAGAAGATAGCCCGGCTTTATCTGATCTCAGATATACTGCACAACTGCACTGTTAAGGTGGCGAATGCTTCATTCTTCCGTAAATCGTATGTATAAAAGTTCTTCAAAGTATAATCATTGATCACCTATCACTTATTATTATTTAGGGTGGAAAACAACTGTTGGACATCTTTGAAAACCTGCATAACTTCTGCTTGAACATAGAAAGTAGATTGAAAGCTGAGGGTTTTAAATCCAGAGTCTGCAATGTAATTCGCGCGTGGGAAGAATGGACAATATATCCCAAGGATTTTATGGCAGAGCTGACGGCCAAATTCTTAGGCAAACCTGTTAGTTAATCAAATTTGTTATAAATTATGCATATATTCTAATGGAATCTTGTGTTTAGTACGTCAAGCCCGTCAATACGTCTCCTCAAGCCGAGGAAACTCGATCTGATGAGGTTCTGGACGAAGATATCGACGGCGCCCCTCTTTCCGGAGAGGAAAAGGACGACGAGGATCTAGACGGAGTGCCTCTGGATGGAGCTGCTTTGCTTAAGAGCGCCTTGAAGCGAGCCATACCTGATGCCGATGCTGGTACTCCTAAGCGTGACACACCTAAACAAGATGAATACCTCGATGAAATCGACGGCATACCATGTAAGCATAAACCTGTGATACATACCGCCATTCTATTACCAAAAATTCCGAAATTGCAGTGGATGAGGATCTCGACGGTGTACCGTTGGAGAAAGAATCTAAATCTACTGCCAAAATGCCTGGCTTCATACCCTCAAAGTGGGAGACAGTTGACCCCCAGCAAGTAGAAGCGCAGGCGATTACTACCAGCAAATGGGACACTCTCGATCCGCCAGATCCCCCCAAGTTCTTTAGCTCGGACGACGACAGTGAAGATGACAGTTCGCAAAAGTATACCGACGAGATGCGACAGAAGTTAAGGGAAATTGAGTCGAAAGCAATTCAGTATCAGGACGAACTGGAGTCCGGAAAGCGGCGCCTGGAACCAGGTTGGACTGTTACAGAGCAAGTGGAATACTTTCGGAAGCGATTGCTCAAACAGGTAAGATCCATAACACGCAATTAGTTGGATTTAACAACTGAATTCCTTGGCAACAGGACTCGCGATCTGACGCGACTGTGGACTCGCCGCTAAGCTACATGCATATAAAATCAAAGAGCTCCAAGGTCAGTGAGAGTCCAGTGCAGTTTAGCAGCGCTTCACGCAAACGATCGAACTCCCCGATCTCCGGTGCTGAATCCAAACGAAGAGACTATTCACCCGAAGCCTCGCGCTCATCCAAATCCTCGAAACGTAACCGTACGCGCAGTCCGTCCAGTTCACCAAAGCGGTATGCAGAGCGGTCGTCTCGCAGCTCCCGCTACGAAAGTCCCGCCTCCGGATCGTCCCGATCACGCACATCTCCAACCACATTCTCCTCGCGCTCTTCTCGCAGAGAAGAGACTACTCCTCCGAGACATCGCAGCGACAAGCACAAGCATAAACATAGGCACTAGAGTGTGCTCTTCGGACGATTTGTATTTAATTAAACATGGATTCTACATAAAAACACTTTCGTCGTTTGCTTTAAATACACAGTATATATAATTGTAAATCTAAATGGTTTGTTAGGAAGTGGGACACACGCACAACACACGGCCCAGGCAGTTCGATTCCGCTCTGCGAATTTGTCTAAAAACATGAATCTAAGCAAGCTATCTTAAAATGGTTACGATTTGTTAAGGAAAGCCGGACCAACCAACACCAGTCCTCGAACCGTCTGAGCCTAGTCATATAAGCAGTGGTGATTATCATAAGGTGAATACATAGATGTGCCTTAAAAGTAGATGCGAACAGCCTCCTCGGCATTCTGTTCCACGGGGCAGTAGGGGCACTTTAGTATGTGCCCAACACTCAGTTTGTGTAGGGCGTCGTTGGAAATGACATGACCGCAGGTCAACTTCTTCGGCGGGTTGTCCTCGGAAGTCTGCTGGCGCAATATGGGGCAGGCGAAGATCGAATGGAAGCGGAATTCCGGCTGCAGATCGATCTCAATGGGCAACTCGTCGCAGCCGTTCCACATGCCCAGGACTTGGCGTGACTGCATCACTTGCTTGATATTGAGCAAGGCGGGCAGGGCAGTGCATCCGGCATTGACCACGACAGACAGGGCAGAGTTCTTGCTGATGCCTAGCAATTGGCATGCGTCTTTGAGGAATATGAACGACAGCTCGGTCCACATCTCCTGGCCCATGAAGTGCTTGTACGGCGAGTTCTCCAGTCCACTGGGCAGATATATGAAACTGGCCATTAAGTTGGCTATTTCGTGCTCGTAGCGCACAGCAAACTTCTTAAAGTTCAGTCGAGCATAGGAGATGGCCTCGCGCTGCGAGTCCAATCCGTAGGAGACCAGCTGCATGAAGCGCATCCGATGCAGTCGGAACTCTATTAGCGAGTGGCGATCACTCAGTTGCTGCGAGTACATCTTCGACCATTTGAGGGCGTCGGTAAGATCCCGCTTCTGGATCTTCACCCAAATGCCGTAGATATCGGCAAACTCACGCTCCGAGTCAAACACGTCCTGGGCATGCTCCGGAGACATCTTGCACTCGCGGATTAGGGTGCGAGCCACATCGTCCATGCCCTGGCGACAATAGTGCTTGGCAATGGCCTTATTCAGCAGCACCAGGTTCTCCTCGTCCTGCAGAACATCTACTCGCATGGTAGACGAGAAGTCAGCGCTGAAGTTGCGATCAATGGCTTTGCCGATCTTCGAAATGGAGCCGTGCAGATCGCGGTGCTCCGTGGAAAGCTTCTGCACGCGCTCGTTGCATCTGGCAATAGCATTTCGGACGCTCTCCACTTGGCGCTCGGTAAGGCGTTGCGGTGCCGTCGGTTCCGTCTCCACCTGCATACTCACCCCATCGCCCATGGGATCGTCCTGGGACACCTGAGTGCTCGAATTCAGAGTGGTCACCAGCTGCTCCGCCCTGCTGAGAACCTCCACCAGCTCGGACATCTGCGTGGCAATGTCACCAATGTCCGCTGCCGCGTTCTCGTGCAGCTGCTCTAGCTTGCTGACCACTCGGGTCAGGTCCTTCTCCACCGACGAACAGGCCCACGACTCGTCCATTGTTATCTCCAGTTTCGTGGGGTGAAAGCCTAGAAAGCACTCACGCCAGGCGCGCTTTCACTAAGATTTTACAACTATGCGCCTTCAAGGATTCCTTAACTGCGATTCTTCAAAGTCACGGCGATATTCGGTGGTTCAGCGGAATATGCGTATTTATAAATTGTTAATTTTATAACACAAAGAAGTCGAAAACATTAGAGCTGGGTGGACCACTCTCGATGCTATCGATATATCGAATAATTTGGATTTCGATAAAGGGCCCTAGTGCTGAGCGAATTAAAATGTGTACATCCCCGCATGTGTCATTTTACTGTTATATTGGACATTTCTACGCTGGTGCCTAATAGTTAATTATCCATGTAGATGCTTAGTCTAGTCATTTAACATCATAATATTGCTGTAACAAGCTACAAATCATCGAACCAAATGTACCTTACACTCTACACTGGCAATAACGTGCTTAAGAATACGACCATTAAAAATATTCCATAGTAGAATATCCCATATTTAAGCTTTCAAGCAGTGAAAAGGCTCTTTCAACTTTAAACGATACCAATGTATCGATACCACTCACACATATCGAGTGACAGGCAGTGCTGCCCATCCCGTTCGGTCGACTGAAAAATCAATTATTATTGCTGCTGCTTTCTGGCAGAGAAATTTATAACGACAAACAAACAGTTTGAAATTAGCGTAATTAGATAAGAAAACGAACCTTGAAACAAAACGTGTTAGTCTTAAAAAACCAAACGGGTAATTAAAAAAAAGTATCTTAGAAAACGAGAGGAATTCCAAGGACAAAATCTCCACCATTTGAATTCATAATTTTTAAAAATAAGTGATGAGTCCTAAGCCGAACGGCATTGAACCCAAATTACAATGCTGTGCCTCCAAAAATAAAAGCATCGCGAACTAGAAAAACGTTTTCCAAAGTTATGTAGACAGTGACAAGAAAATTATAAATTCAGGTGGTTGAAATGAAAAGATGCTGTGCAAATAACAACAGTACACAGTTAGACAGTTTTACTTTCGCCAGTTTTCAGTCAGTGCGCTTGAAAGCGAAATGGAAATCGGTCGGAAAACTCATAGTACTCGCTAGTGTCTGTGTGCTTGTGTGTGTGTGCGTGTGTGATAACAAGAGCGAAGAAGCTGCGAAATGAAAATTATGAAAACACGAAATTTCGCACACAGTGATGGTCAGCAATCTAGCAGTAATTGCCTAAAATTATAAACAAATGTGTGTTTTATTTACAAACATTTAAATTTGTTGAGCTTATTATTATGCCTATTTAATAATTGATTGTATCAAAATTTGTATTTAACAATACATCCAATTTCCCGAGCAGTAAGAAATTTGTATATTTACACCACTAGAATTTACAAATAAATCGTACAGATATATAGTTGTGTCGGCTGCTGTAGCATAGCTCTCGGAAATTCCCGGTGCAGGCCCAAGCTGCAAATCACTTGTCTCATCAAAAATAAAGGAAAATAATGGCCGACGACGATTATGGGGAAAAGCGCGCCCGAATGGTGTGTCGGGTCCTCAGATCTGATCTGCCGAAAATTCGCTAATAGTTTCAAAAATTTGCCTGGCCAGTTCGGGAACAACATTCGAACTTTGCGTAAGCAGTCGTCGCTCTGTCCAGCTTTCCGTTTTTTTGTTGAACCCTTGGGCATTCCAAAACCGTTTTCTAAAAGCGAAATCGAAACGTTATCTTGTGGAGAAGCATTCAATATTATTTATGCGGTCGTTAATTTTGAAGAGCGCCTGTGATTTGTGTGCGGGGAAAAGTGAAAATAATAAAGAATTATTAGACGGGCCGAAAAGAGCGAATTGCGCGAGCTAAAAATAAAAAAGATCGGGACCGCTATTTATGTAATAAACTTTTTTGTTTTCCCGCAACAATATGCAAACGTATACAGCATTTTGCGCTGTGATTCGTGACCGATCAGTGATGTGAATACAACTCAAACGAAAGCCGGATCAGCGAACTGTAGCATGTAACCCATTATGCATCTATGTATCTTTCAGATAATGCTTTAAACGTACAGCAAACCAACCATTAGCCAGCCAAAATGAGCCAATGTCAAAGTTAACCAACAACTAGAAACACATCGCATAGTCAACAGCTCGCAGGGAGCCATCAACGAACCAAATCGATCAGGAACACATAGGAGAGTTGCCTTAGGAACTAGCTTTAACCACAAACCATAGCCATACGAATCCCGATAGCCCACAGAATCCGGATCTAAGCCAAAATGCCCGCTACAGCCACATCCAAGCAGAGAGCTCCGCTCGTCGAAGAGGGCATGACGCCCAAGAAAACCGCCCTGATCATTGTCACCGTGATCGGATGCATTGCCATCCTGTGGCCAAAGGTCTTCCATCCCATGATGTTCGGCGGCGTTCCGCCGGCCCAGCCAAATTTCAAGGATCCGCGCGCAGCACCAGGCGGTGAGTCCTCAGGTTTCCCCCCCAACTGTTGGACTTATACATCGTTAACAACATTTCATTTGATGTTCTACTTATTGTTTATGCATTATTTTCAACATTTTCCTTTAATTTCCGTATGTGGGTGGTGTTGTTGTGTGGGCTGTGCCGTCGATGTTGTAGGATGTTGTGATGTCGTGCTGGACAGGGAGCAGTTCCTGAATGCCACCAAGAAGGACACTGTCGAGCCCTTCGGTCCGCATTTGTATCGCAAGCAAATCAATGTTTACACGGGCGAAATCAGTATGTGGCGCAATTATGATTTGCTTATTTGTTTTACTAACGGCTTGCGGCCCTACTAACGATCTACAAATACAATCGATTAATATACATTCTATACATTCGATACATTCTATAGTCTATAGGTTTTTTGGCCCTACTAACGATCTACTAGATACAATCGATTAAGATACATTTAGGTCTATAGGTTTCTTTGGCCCTACTAACGATCTACAAGGTGCAATCGGTTAGATAGTTTTAGGTATATTGGATTCTTTTTGGCTCTATAAAGTAGATACATAGATACAAAGTTTGGACTACGTTTCTTATTTTCAGATGTGAAATGTAAAGCTAGAGGGAAACTTGCGTTGCTTGCCTATAATGCTTAAAATGTGCATATTTCCCTTAACAAATGGTCAATGTTATTAATTAGTTTATCGCGAGCAGCTGTATGTTCCCTTTTATTTCCTAACTCTGAATTAAGTGCTTAGATCAATAAATGAGTTTATATCACCGCACCTTTTAAGTGCTACCCAACTAATGAATCCATCGTGATCGCAGGTCTGCGCCAGGAGCGTCCAGCCCACCTGCATCCGGAATCCATATACCAGGCCATGAGGGAGCGGGGTCGCGCCATTCCCGCCACGCCCACAGTTCCGATTCTGGAACGGAAGACTTCGCCTAGTAATCCGCCGCCGCGGATCGTGGACGGACGGGTGAGTTGCGCCATAACCATACCGTGTGCATTATTCTCCGGACGGTAAATCCATAATTATATTTATACTGGTCGGCGGACTGTGGTCGCACTGATTATAATGACGGCGGGATGAGGCATATCCGCGCTCGCGTTCGAAGTCATTTATAAATAGCCAAACGTTTATTTCATTCGGATTCGGGTTTTGTTTTTATGACACTGCACGCAAATTGAAGGCAAGAGAGGCAGCGCTAAAGAAAACACAAAAAGAATCTGCAAAGGATGAGTGGGAGACCCGCAGAATGTGGTGCCACGTATTGAACTTGTGCCAAATTCAGTGCGCCAGTTCCATTTTGCTCCCGTCTCTACGTTTCTGGTAGAATGGCCAAGGAGAACAAATCAGCTGTCCTCGGTTCATGTCAAAATACATCGGGGCGGATACGTAATTTTTATGATTGCATGGGTTGTCAATAAAACACATTCGATCTGCTATCCTCCTATTATATAGACAGCCATTCAATGGTTTCTGAAGACAACGGGCCTAAGAAATCTTTATGTCAATATTCATCGTGGCGTATACGTGATTTGTATTTACTGGGGATGAATTTAATGTGATCTGGATGAGTGGTGTTAAATTGGAATAACCTTTGACATATGCATGTACTGTTGCTTATTTTCTAGCCAGGACCCATTCCTGGAATGCGTCCGCCCATGGGCGCGGGTGCACTGCATCAGCCACAACAGCGGGGCAGCAGCATGGGATTCCTAATGCCACTCTACACCATCGGAATCGTAGTCTTCTTCGGCTACACCCTGATGAAGGTGCAATCCATCTCCATCTCGTTGCTCGTGAACAAGCCATACATAATCCTCTTCCTTGCAGATTATGTTCAAGAAGCAAGTGCCCAATGACCCGTACGGAGCGGCACCTACCAATCCCGCTTTCCGGCAGGAGGTCTTCGGGCAACAGAACCACAGCCAGGTAGAGGACTTGGGCGGCAGCAAATTGGGTGAGTGCCAGGCCGATTGGGATGCCATCTTCCGGATTTTTACTCTCGTTGTTGGACATACACACACACACACACACACACAATCGCTCTAGCCACCGCACTCACGAGTCAATCCTAACCGAAAAAAATGCATTTTGTACTCTTCTGCTTCCGAAAACCCATGCACACCGAAAATCATCCCACGGTACAAGGCTGGCGAGAGCATCAGACAAGTAAGCCAGATAGTGGTGGTTGCATAGATGACCATAGGTTCCGTTCGTATCTTGAGTTTCTAGACCTCGACGAGGGCCTTTTGAGTTTTGAAATATGTCCTCCTCATTTGGTTTAGTATCGTAGCTCGTAGCGTATTTGTTCTCTTCATTTACCTAGATGTACTCATTCTAGATGTTGTGTGCCTATACTATCTATATTTACTAACACCGAATCGATCACGCCTCCATGGATATACATATCTATTTTGTTGCCACTCCTCCACCCGTGTAAATACTCCCTAGTTTCGTTAGTCCCTCGATTGATTCGATTTCCGGCCCTGATTACCAAACCGTACGACAATTTTATAGGAGCTGCTGCCGCAAAGAAGCCGGCCGCCAAGGACACCGAAAAGGAGCTATACAACGCCAGTGTGTCGGCCACCGAGGTGGCCACCAGCTTGTCCGCCTCGCTGAAGAGCCACCAGCAGCTGAAGGAGGCCGAGCAGCTGATGGAGATCGAGAAGCTGCGCCAGAAACTCGAGAGCACGGAGCGGGCAATGGCCCAATTGGTGGCCGAAATGAACACCGATCAGTATGAGGCAAAGGTTAGCATCCTGCATCCTGCATCCAGCATTCAGCATCCAGCTTCCCATCGCCATCGAATTGGAAAGCAGATACAGATACAGATAAAACTATTGATTCAGATACATCTAGTAGATACATCATATCGTAGTGATTTCAGTTGTCCCATCTCGCTGCCATTTATTAATATTTGTTCTTTTTGTGTTCTCATTTTCAAGATGATTGCCCTCAAGTTTCTCAAGCGGCAGCCAAACTTCTAAGACAAAAATAACCATCATTCAGTTCACATAGAATCAGTCAGTAAACAGACCAAAATCAGACCAACAACAAATCAGATCACAACTAAGTACAACGAACCAAATCAAATAGATTGTTTCTGTTTTCTATTGGTTTCTAGTGAATAGATGAATCCTCGGAATGGTTTCTTTTACCCTGCCACACCTCCCGAAAAGCCCTCAGTTCTAAAACTATGTCACTCTGTCTATAATCTTCAAGTCTAACAAGTGCATGGAACGGAATTCTCCCGACTCTGTTTCTAATTTAACCTGCTTGTCTGCTGTCGGCATGCGATACTCGTATATTACCATATCTTTTCACATATGTATCTACTAACGAACCCAGTCTAAATGTGTTTGCATCTCACTGAGTACTCTCAATCTGAACTAAACTCTTATGATGGGGACATATTTTACGATTCAAAGCAGTCCTTTTCGAAATCTATTCGAACACTCTCTTTAGACCGATACATCACATTGCCAATAAGGATAATCGCAAACATCATTCCATATTCAGAGCTACATGGAAAATACTATATAAATATTCACACTCTGTCGTTTCTACGTTTTTCATGTTTCTCACAAATGTGTCTAAAACGCAAAACCAATGTAAATCCAAAATTGATACCCTGTATTTTCATGGGGCTAGTTGTTACGGCCATACAAGGTTTGATAGACGCGGCCGACGAGCAATTGAATGGCCAAGACAAGCAGAGGGCGACGAGCGATACTGAATCTGATTCGAATAAGGTTAGAGATCGTCAAAGGGTCCGGCACGGCAATCCTTGAACATAATTTGTAACTCTCGGCCGAACGACCGACTACTTAATCTTTTTGTTTATTAACCAAGATCCTTCGACTAATTGAGTTTTGTTGCGTTTCACCTAACCACAACGAATTGAAGTAATTAATGCGTTCGATTTCTGATTTCTGATTTCTGATTTCTTGCGTTTTGAGGCTGTACAATTGCTTAGCTCTCAGATTTACTGCCTGTTTTGAGAACGATTTCTAATCGCATTATCCTGTGTGCGACCCCGCAGAAAAACGACAACGAAAAAGCGAGAGTGCAACCAGACAAGCAGAACCTTTCCAACGGACATGCAAAACCAAAGGACGACCAAAATCCGGAGCTCGAGACAGCGGCGCTGGGAGCCAGGAAACGCCGGGATCCGAGCGCTGAACGGGAACTGACGGTAGGCCATAATATACCTTGTAGCACCTTCAATCCGTAGATCTTTGCCGTAAATAATCGAATATTGGTGCAGGTACTCGGCATGGAGTTAACAGCCAGTTGCGAGGGCGGCCACAAGTGGACTGGACGCCCTCCAACGCCTGTTTTCCGAGCGCCAAGCGAACATGTAAGTGCCACAGCCGCACAGTACCCACCACCTTCAGGTCCCAACTTGACTTAACCAGGTCCAACTGATCCTCTATGGCTAACTGCTACCCTAACGCTTCGAATATCTTTCCAAAAACACTGTTCAAACTGGGATGTTTCTAAGCACTAACGTCTCCTTTTAACCCCCCTTTGCGCATATGTGTTGAAGCTTTACAACTATGTACATAGCTCAAATACTAAATAGAATCCCCCTCCGATTTCAGTCCAAATTGGAGGACAACTTGCCGGAGCCGCAGTCCATTTACTTGGAAGGCGCCCTGGCACACGAGTCCCGGATTTTGGTGGCCGACTCCCAGATCAAACGCGAAGAAGTCTACGACTCTGAACTCAATGGCTCGGCCGAGGAACCAGCCGTATGGATAAACCTTTCTTAGCCACATTAATTGATTAACTAATCTGGAGTGTATAACTTGCAGATCATTCTCAGCAGCAGAATGACATTGTCATTGATTAATTTGGACGCAAATCAACAAAATGGGAATGCAGGCAAATCCCCAGTGGAAAGTCCTCTGGCTGATGACATCGAAATAATTGGACACGACGAGCAGTAGACGAAAATGTATACTGATCGATTTTTATATATATTTTGGCAATGATAACGACTTGATGATTCAGACGAAACTACAAATGCAAGGGCCGAGTGAAATTTCGTTGCTAATTTCGTTGAACGACGAACATTATGACTGATTACCACGAAACAGATTTGCCAATAATTTGATATCTGATTTGTATATATACATATTGTATGTTTTGATATCTTCGTTTTGATTTAAAAAACGCCAACGTTTTGTCTCCCCCTAAAGTACACCCAAAAAACACAGTCCTTCTGCTTTTGAACACTTGCTCATTTTCGGTCAAAAGTAATGCCACTTGCATGTCTCGAAAACTCTTTAGCTCGTTTAAAAAACCGCGTCTTTGTGAACTGCATGATTATTTGTGAATACTCTTAGTTGAAAATCAATGCAAAACTAGTCTACCATTAATCTAAGCGCATATGTATTTCAAGCCGCATCGTCTATTATCCGGCGCTCTTCGCATCAAAATCCGTAGCTACTTGGCAATGAAATTACATAAAACAAAACCGATCGATCGTATGATTAAACAAATAAAGTTAGTGCCACAGCGTTTGTGAATCTAGTATAATGAATAAATTGAAAACCGAACTTGACATCCACATGTGTTTTGAATTTTGAGGTAATCAGAAACATATTACAGTCTATTCTTAATAGGAATCTAAGCCCAATATAATATATAATTTATGTTTCAATGTATCTACGTTTATTCAAAATATACAAAAACGCTCTGTAAAAAATAAACTTTTTAAACTAACAGCGCTTTAACATTGTGTTAAACAGAACGCGCCTAACAGCACTAAGTGTGCATTTTCCTTTTTTGGTGTGTGTACACTGGCTAACAGCTGTTTTTTGTCAATCTCCGCCACAATAATTACGTAAATTTCGGCAGGTTAGCAATTTTTTGTATTCCCCCAGTTAATCTACGGATCTTACTACAAGCCATGTCCTTAAGGGGTAGCGAAAAGTTCAAGGAACAATCCCAATGTCCTGTGGCTGGAGAGATGATGGGTGTTCCATGTACCATACTCTTGATTGTGGCTAATGTTTTTGGAACTCCATACCTTCCATAGCAAACCATGTCGCTGCTCCGTTCAAAATACTACGACCATCCCGATGGCGAGGATGCCTTTGGCAAGATAGTGGCCACCAACAAGTACGCGGTATCCGCCGGCTTGGCCTGGTCCATGTTCGACGTCCTGACGCTCTCCAAGCCGCAAGGATACCTGCCCACTTTGGGCCGTTTCGCCTACAATACAGGTCCACTGATGGGCATGGCCACGGCATTTACCCTGACCACCCTGGCGGCCACAAATGCCCGCGGCAAAGGACGATAAGTGAGTAGGAAGCCCACCTGTTGATGACTATTGAGTCTAACCATATTCCAATTGCAGAATTAACTACTTGATCGGTGGTTTCGCAGCTGGCGGCGTCTTTGGAGCCTGGAAACGCAACCACGTAGCTGGCTTGCGCCGGCCTCTTCCTGGGTTAGCATACCCACTTCCCATGAACTTAAAACTCTACAGCTAAGGCATTTCTCCTTCAGGCATCGCCGGCGTCATCAAGAAGATGTCCGTTGAACAGGGCTGGGAGTTCTTCCCCGACACGCCGCTAAAGCAATATGGTGGTCTGAACATTGCCGAAAACAACTGGACCATCATGGCCGACCGTCCCAAGAACTGGACCACGGAAAAGCCCCAGGAGTAGAAGGCGTAAGGTCTAGTTTCCTATGTTTAGTTTAATGGTGATTCGATGAGAAAAAGATTCGGCAATAACCGTTTGCCTTGCAACCGAATAAAAGCCAGAATAAAAGTCAGAAGTGATAATGCCACCCCAACTGTCGCCTATCCACGGCTGTCCATTAACTCTATCTAATGGTGCCACAGGCTGGGCTTCGTTAGCCTTTTCGATATGCAAACGAGTTGAATGTGTCACAGAAACTTATCAACTGTTGGCGTGAATGAATGACAAGCCAGAAGACAGGGAAGGCAAAGGGGCCAGCGCAAAAGCAACTAACCAAAACATGGGGGAAACAAGTCACGCTCACAGCTCGGAGTCTTATGTGCTGCCAACAGTTTATTTCTTTATTTTCATCGGCCCATTTAAAATCCATGAATGTGCATTTACTCATGTTTGGCTCTTTTCACTTGGCGAGGTGAGTCATGCCGCAAGCATACACGTACATATGTATGCTTGGCCATTGGTAAAAGATGCCATTGTACGCATACTAATGTTGTCTCTTAGGCTTTTTATTGGGCTCTCGAATTGGAATCCATCGATCCCATCTGACCAGCCCACAGGAATTCTCCCGGAGCATCCCAACCAATATCTACCTTAACCTTTGCCAACCTCAGAATGCTTTCTTCTGGCTTTTCACGGTTTGTTCTTGCTGTTTCTCTTTCTGATTACTTTTTGCCAGATTTATTGCCATGGGGAATGAAAGTTGGTGTGCAGGAGAGGGAGGAGTGACCCTTAAGCTGGACACCGTTAAGCCTGGGCTTATATGAGCGATGCTAATGCTATAATTCTATTGACGCTCCGAATTAAATGGCGAGCACCCTCTTCTGTTGCAATCCTCAAATATATGCGCCATTAATTTAGCCAGTCACCTTGATCTCTGGTACCTACGAGTATGTATGCCCACCCTACCTATCCAATGATCTGAAAACCAGTCGAGCAGCTTAGCAGCGAGTGAACCGAAGTGCGCCAGTGTATCCGAATCTCTGGCTGACTCTGACTAATCTGTGGCAGCTGGCTCCACTCCACCACTCCACATTACTTGGCTGCAAGCGGGCGAATCTGGCGGGGATGCTGGAGCATATAGGGGGGATTTTCGCGATCGCCGCGTGATTTATGGGAGATGAATGCTGCGGGAATGACATCATCATTGGCAATTCGCCTTGGGGGATGCGATGGGGTTTGCTATATGCGCGATCGCTTCTTCCTTGGGGAAGCCTACATTTAATTAAAAATAAAATAATTGTTTTTACTTTCATTTCCTGCCTGCGCCATAAATAACCAGGGGAAATTACTTGCCCAGGAGGCACAACGAATCGGTAGCCCTTATTCAATTCCAATTAGTGCCGCCTGTTATCGTTCCCAAAACACCCATATCCTCGCGTGCCGGCAGGATCTAACACTTAGGAGTATGCTAATTTCTGGCCGGGATTAATTCAACCCCCTGGCCATTGGAGGACAAACAACGGCACTCAAGGTACTCGAAATGCTTTCAAATTAATAAAACAGTCGGCGGTGAATGGGACAGATATTTGTGATGTCAAAATATTGAGTCGAGGAGTTGTCCACGGACGGATTGCCATTAAAATCTACAATTGGTGGTACTTCATTAGTATTGCAGTTGCGGAAAATTAAGATACACATAATTGGTTTTTACCATCCTAAGTAGATTTATGAAAGAATTAACACTAGAATGCACCTTTTTTGTATTATTCGTTCGATTTATCTGGCGCAACTCCTAACATTTTGACCGCAACTGTGGCTTGCATCGATGTGAAGTGGTCACGGAGCTGAAATGGCGGGGGTGGTGGCAAGGGGAAGGAGCTGCCGTCGTGGCAAGATGCTCGTAATTAATCTTATTGCGGCGCAGGGCGACTGCTCAACTCGCTCCGATGGAGATGCGTTTTCATGGAACTGTGCGGCGTGTAATCCTTTTCATAAAGCCCGCTCAACGCAGATCGGGCGACACCACGTCAAATTAATCACCATCACATCGCCGCAGCTAAGTGCTGCATCTGCATCTGCAACAGCAACTGCATCGAAGGTTATCCAGTGACTGAGCCCCTCACAATTCAGCAATTAAAGATCGGCGCGACACACAAAAGATGCATTTGTGAATGCTTTTGTATCTCAGTATCTTTGCATCATAAGCACATACTCGTACATATGAGTGTACGAGTATAGTGGCACGTCAATTGGTGTCAAACACCCAAGACTTGGTGTATTCGCTTGAGATTGATCAGGAAAAACTGTTTGCGACATGGTATGCTTCTAATTATCTTAATAGTCAAATCTTGATATTAATTAACGTATTTTAAGTACTTTCTCTCCTTGTCATAAGTAGCAATTATTTATTCCTCAGAAGATCAGGGCTTTTTTGGGCGCATGTAACCCATTTGACGGCACAGTATCATCCGACGATCATGGTTGTTTACGGAATCAGGGACACAATTCATCATTGGACACAAAACATGGCGAGCTGCAGAGGCTTCCACAGCATTTGTCTGTGTTTGGTTGCGATGACACCTCCCCATCCCCATCTTTTCATGGCTCCGAGAAAACAGACAACCGCCTCATAAGATGCAAATGCAACAGCCGGCGATGGGTATGTACATACGTGTACGTATATATATGGGTATATGGGTATCAGATTCACTTAACCCGATCCGCAACGGGGTCATAAGTGCAGGGTAAATAAAACATTTTACTGCCGCGGCGAACGTGCCGCCCAGAAGAGCCCGAGTTGGAGCTGCATCCGAAGAAGACTGCGGATGGAAACAAATGAAGTGATTGAATGCGTTGCGCAGACGCAGTGAGTCGGGTGGGAGGCTTACATACTATATGTAAATATATGTACATATAAGTAGTCATAGGAAGAGGGAACGGGAAGCCCCCCAAATGACAGAGGCACGCGTTGGGTTGCCTCGAAGCGAAAGATTGATTGGATTTTTGTTTCCTTTCCGAGTTCATCAATTCAGACAATCTAAATGGAAATACTCAAAAAATGCTTTTCGGTGCTGGTCGGTCCTACGTCAATTTAACACTCCACCAATCGCATGTTCGAGTAATCGGAGACTGGGGGAAGAGCTCCTAATCAATCAAATGGCTGCTCTGGGTAAAAGATCTTCTTCGTTTCTGCTTACGAGCACCAAGATCTATTGCCATGCCTAATAGGAGTTCTTATGAAAATATTAACAATAAACTACAAATATTATATCCCAAGAATTGAGTCTATGTAGTAAAAAAGAACTACATTGCAGGAATTGAATAAATTTCGAATCCCATTCCATGTTCATTGCTGATGTGAAACAGATTGCCGTCAAAAGTATTTACTTTGTGGTAAAACTCATTTGATTTGGTAATAAAACTACATCGAATGTTGAAGGGCGTGAACGAAAAGCATGCAAATATGCTGAGAAGGGAGTGCATAAATCAAATAGAAATTCGTCACAAGCGACATTTCGCTGCAACCACAACCCCTCGCGATCCTTCAGATACTATTGTGTATAGTACGATTTTGCTGGCAGGGACATGCTACATTTGCTGCAAATGAAGTGAGGCACATGGGCCTTGGGCACTGCAACGCCAATGCCTTCATTTTCCATTCCAAGTGGGCTGGCTGTAGAAGGGTTACTGCTCCTTTTGTTCAACTGGAGCGAAGCTCCTCTTTCCTGTGGATTCTCTTCACGTTGTTTGTCGGGTGTCTTTGGAATAACAAAGTTGGCAGTCAAACCTCGAAATCCGTGTTTTCATAATGAAATTTTGAAAGTAGATTAAGATAATTTTCCATCATTCCATCATCCATCTTCCATCTTCCCCTTCCATCAAATAATATAGGATTATGTTGTTACAAGGTATTTCAGAAATGTTCTTTTGCTCAACTGTTCAACATGTATGGGACCCACTGTAGTTTCCAGCTCCACCTCGATCGCATTGCCTTCTTCAGTCTCTCACATGCATCATACGAGAAGAACGAAGAACTTGGACTTGAAGTGCTCGACGGCGTCGCTGGCTCTTCAAGTGGCATTCTTCAACTGCCATTCTTCTGCTCGGATTCTCCCAGTGCTGCGGCTCCCCGTTCTCCACTTTCTGAAGAGGCTTCCGTTTAGCTCTCCAGCATAATAAATCTTCGGGCGGGCGGGGCCATCCGACCGCAGCACTGCGATCGTGACGCATTTGAACTTTGCTTCCCATATTTCCAATCAATACCAGTTGATAATTCTCCCTCTGCCTCCGCCTCGAAACTCAGAAACTCTCTCAATTGATAAACCATTAACCATAAAAGTTGAGCACACCGAATAAATTTAAATTTAAATTTGATTTTCGAGCTCGAGTTCGGGGTTTAAGTGCTGTGGATGGCAGCTTCCAAATTATATCCATTACGCACTCGGAAACGAAACATCTGGATGCAAGGCAATAAGCTCGGCATTAAAAAATTTTCTTTTTAAGACAGTCTTTTTTGCAGGGGAACTCCGGACCGCCCTTTAAAGTGGTCTAACTTTAATTTGTTAGAATAAAGATAAGTTTACCACTGATATTTGGGATACAAGTAACTTTCGTTTATCATGATTAAAAATGTATTTTTAAATGTTTTATTCACAGCATTTTTTCCTCGAGTGTATTATACATATATAAAGTTTACCAAAAGTGCATTGGCCGCGCCGGCGCAAAAGTGGAAAAAGAGGGGCAATTTCGGGAGCTTTCAATTGTTTGACTTCAGTTGCGCCTCCCGAGATTTTTCAGACCCCTGGAGTATGGCGCTTTGTGCCGGGCCGCTGGGAAATCTGTGCGGCGCATTATTAACAATTCCATTAATTTTTCCCCGAATCTCTTTCGGTTGCTCTAATTATGAAAATGTTCTTTTCGAGGCTGCTTCTGTTCGGGCCCCTACTCACTCAATTGATTCAATTATGCAGAACAAATCACAGTTTTTCAATGCGCTCGCTGATCCAACCGTGGAAATGTGGCGTTTTCAATTGCGCAATGCCGACTCAGAAAAAGTGACCCCGATATGTGCTCTCATGTTGATTAGAGGAAAATCAAATATGTTGCTCATGAAATTGATTAATGAACTACGTAGCGATTGGGCTATGAAACGGATTGAAAACTTGTGTGATTTTTACGTGAAAAACAAATAGGGCACTTGCATGAATAATAAGCAAAGTGTATATGTTCTAAGCTTGAGCAGTGGCTTGCTAACCAAAAACACAACTAAAAGCATATCACATGGAACTGAAATAGTGGCCAATTTGGTTTCCGTGATAGCCATTGTATACTAGTAGTTGGAAGGAAATACTATATGGCCTGCCAAATTGTCAGTTACCCCAACTTTCAGGAAGTTAATTCAGAGCGGAGTGCAGAGTTTTCTTGCATGCCATGTGAAAGCCAATTTCCCTGCTATGTGGTACGAGTATCTAGTATCTGGTATCTGGTATCTAGGCTATTTCATCTGCGCCATTCGATTGATTTGTCTTCCGTTTTGGGGTTTCTTTTTGTAGCTACCCAGTTCTTTCGCTCTTGAAGAAACGCCCACCCAAGACAATTGGCATTGTGTTTTTCTTTCGGCTTGTCTATGCCACAATACTATAGCTATCTGTCTATTGAATGTGTTTTTTCGGCTGCCTCTTGTCCGCCCTTTGCTCCCACTGCTCCACAAGATTTAATTGCGACTTTTGTACTTGTCATCGCCTGCGACTCGTTGATATCTATTGGATTGCCATCGTTTCGATTCGTTTAGATACGAAAGTTTCCGTTCCCTGGCAACCCCAAATTTGCGGTTTCTTTCCCAATTGCCCTTACTACATATCTGAGTATCTATGGGATATCTATTGCTGGTGAGCCAACCGAAGTACTGAGTTCTTGTGAACTCCAACAGAAATTACCTAGATTAAGGTTACTTAAGTGGATGTCGTTTAGTTTAAAGTCATATTTTGACGGTATACGTACACACTGTGTTTATTTTCTATTTCCAGCTGAATTTCCATTGTTGCGAGCTGGGACTGGGCCATTAGAATTAATAAACAGAATCATCTGAGTGTCAGAGCTCATTCCCCACCTTGTCGATTATCACTTTTCCACATGCCACTCGATTTTACGGCTAACCGAGGAGATTTGTCGCTGACGACACGATCCGAATCTGAAAGTTGGAGAAGTAATAATTGCTAAGAGCACGCACAACTCACATAAAATGTGTGTGCTCCGAGGTGGGAGTACTCTGAATCGCTGGGAGGGAAGCTGCCCTCCATTTGGGTCAGCATTATCCACACAGTGCGGTGCAGTACATCCCCCGTCAATGGATCTCCATAAATCATCAGCCTGCGTCACGTCGTTGAGTGTCATTAGAATTCGAAACAAATCAAAACCTTTTCCACTAATGTATAGTTCACCGAATGTGCTGCAGTTTCCATTTCAATGTTTATAGAGTGTCGGGCGATAGAATTTATGGCCAGCCCTATGAGGACATTATCGAAATTGAATTTGAAACGCGTACATCCTCTCCGATTTCATTCCAAAAATGTCAAAAATGGCTAGGGGCTGTTTTCGAAGCAACAAAAGTGAGTGCAAAGCAAATTGATATTGCGATTAATTGAATATAGAAAGTCATAAAACAAATTTGTACACTTGTTACCCCTTTTAGAGGTACAGTTGAACTTCAATAACTCGTACATTGTTGGTGGTAGAAGGTAATTTGAGTCAAGGCAAAGAATCTCGACTGTAGCTGTTATAATTCGATTTCCGAACAGCATGTGCTTTATTAAAGGCTAACAAAAAAACAAACAAAAAATGTTAACAGACTTTGTTGATGTACAAGTAAAACCTCACTCCGCTCCAGTTGCTCCCCTCCGTTTAAAGGGAATTGTAAATGCGTAACCGTAAAAAATCAGGATGTACCCAAACTAAACAAATAGAATTACGTTTGCGCCATAAGGACACACTTACGGGTTATCCTGCGTTTGACGCGGCGCACGCGTCCTGCCGCCAATCCCTAATGAACCCCCACGGATGGCAGCTGCCAAAAAAAGGGCTTTTCAAAGGGCTGCAGGAGCTCCTGTCCTGCTCCGCTGAATGAGTCACCCATCCTCCTGGTCTGCAGTCGGCGGTCCTGTTAAGTCGTCGTTTATCCGCAGCAAAGCCCCGTGAAGTGAGTCCAAAACAAACAATGCAGAGTCAACCCTCGGACTCGTTTTCATATTTATTAACCGGCGAGCGGTGTCTTGAGGTATTATTTGTGTTTGCATCCAATATTTATTTCGCAGAAACCCAACAATCCCCTTGGGAAGTGTTTATTTTTCTCGGGTTCTTATCAAATTAAAAATTCCGTTATTAAAAAAAGGTACCATAAGAAATATGTGCGTACAGCCGTAAGCGAAAGTCAGCAAAACGCTGGCCAACAATAAACATTAACCCGGATTAATTGCGATAATAAACTATCATATTCACCCAAAAAACACGAACCCCGTCCACACGCACAAAAGCCCAGACAAAAGAATCAGCAACCGGAACTGAACTTGGTAGATCTGTTGGAGCCCCAAAAAAAGAAAGTTCGTGTGTGTTAATGGCATGAGTGATATAATCGTGGACACAGTGGGGTCCAGTATGACAGCTATTTAACTTTAATTATAGTTCAATAAACCGTTTCCTAGTTCATAGGCTACATACTCGTATATTAAAATCTATCTGAAAAAGCGAAAGATTCAGTCAGCTCAGAGAGTTTTCGAACTGTGCAGATTATGATCTTGGATCGTCAGCTTCTCCTCTGGTTGTAAGATTTTTGCTTCGCACAAGATCTTTTGTCGATTTTCTCAGAGTGAGTTATGTAAATAAACTCCGCTGCGAGGTGACTGAAATCGTCTTGGTTTTCGTTCGGAGATCTGGGTGCTAAAACTTTTGCGAAATGCTGTCACAAGAAATCCACATGTCACACGACAGTACTCCCCATCTTCTTGTTACAGTCGAGCGCGCTTGCTGAGCTCAGCATGAACTGCGACAGATACCCACGTAGTAGGCAAAGAAATACCCTGTACCCAAAATGCTATCTCTGTTGTGTTGGAGCAAATATCGGTCCAATCGATATGAAATTTGGTATTTGAGCAGTGAGAACACAAAGAAGTTGTTTGTACTAAAGCTTTGGCTATAAGCAATGAAAAAAAGCATATAAAAGCAATAAAGTGATGTGCAATATACCCTTCTAAAAAAGGAAACCAGGTATGAAAACTACAAAGATGGAGGCCTTATTTGGCATTGGACGAAATCGAAAGACTTTTGCGTGACTGCGACACACGCACCCACGAGCATAAACTTTTAAACACGCTATTGTAAAGAAGATTCGCGGGAATTTTTGTATTTCAATTTATACATAGCTGTAGTTATACTTCTATTTCTACCGTTAAAAGTGCCCTATCATCGCGATTCTTGCACTGCTCAACAGAAATTGCTGACTGTTTGGGTTTTAGAATTTAACATCAATTTAAGCAATGACGAAGGCACCTAGATCGCCCTTACTAACTAAGCTAACATAAACTGCATTATACTCGTATGGTTAACACATTTTTATATTTCAGGGGATCCCAGAAAACAAAAAAGAAAATTGGGGATCCCGCCCTACACAGTAATGTTTGCCTTATACGCAATTCCGCTGCAGATATCCTTACTTCCTTGCATAGTGAGCATTGTTCAGATACGTTGGAAACCGCATGTTCAGATACGTTTGCATATAGATCTTTGTGCATTTGGGGTCGCGGTCGCGTGTCGCCATGTGAGTTGTGCCACTTAAGAAGTACACATACATGCTTTTTGTTTCGTTTTCGTTTTTATTGCATTATGACATTTATTTATGGCCATTCTCCCACTCGATTTTGCGGCCGAGAAGGAGTGCACGTGCAGGCCAGAAGTGAGGATTCGATGTGGGGGAGTAAGAATTGGTGGGTGTTAATGGCCTGCAAATGCTTCACCTTCGGGCCTCATCTGCTGCACACATATATGGATATCGCTATCATTCCATCAGCTCCCTTTCCACGCTTTTTTCTCCCTGTGTTTGCTTTGTGTTCCATGCTGGGCACTTCCGTTTCCCGACCCCCGAATTTTCACGGCTCAAACCACAGAGCTTTCCGGGCAAATGTCACGTTTGTTTTTGTGCCACCGGGAACGGGTTATGTGCGCCATCATCGGGGACTCCATCGGGATCGTGGTCTACCTTGGTGTTGCATTGAGAAAAAATATTACCAAATTTGGTCATCCCAAAAGTACATTATGGAATTATTGTTTGCTATAGCTAGAAAGGTCAAACGAGGTGGAACACCTAAATGCCAAGCACCCAAAGGTGCCAATAAATCTCATTAATATGGGTTCAGGCATTCAAGTTTCTCTGGGTTCTTATGATAAGCTGCTTATATATTAAATTATGAAAATTGGAAAAAATCTATGCTAAGTTGAACCAAGAACGTATGTATCAGACTCACATATTGCTATACATTCATTAAAATCAGTGAATACTTAACTTTTTACATTTTTATTATTAAAAGAATATTTTCATACTTATTCTTCCAGTAGGGCCAGGTGTGATTCATAATTTGCGGGTGTGATGAATTGCATGTGGCAAGTCCAAAGGAAAATATGGAATGCGTCAGACTCTGTTTCTCCATATCCCACAGAAAAATGTTTTTACCAGCATTTGCATTGTTTTATGGAGAACGTGAAAATTGCGTAATGCAATTAAAGTACTTGTAAGCAAAACTGAGCTCTGCCCTTGACACAGTCGACTGGCGATCAGCCAGCCATTCACAATAAAGCTGGGCGGGCGGTGGGTGGAATCGAGGGGGTACATACTGAAAAAATACTGAGAGAACCTCGTAATTGCCGCTCAACTGCAAAACAATTTCAATTCATTCAAGCCCAGCTCGTAAACCTAATTAGTGATCACGACCAGCCACAGACCCCAAGAAGAAAGATGCAAAGTGCGAATTACACCCTCAATTATAATTCAGTGTCAATGGAAGAAAATTGCCAGAGAGTGTCTCAAATAATTGGCCACAGAAACGGAAGTGGAATTCTACAACCAAAACAATATATTTGTAATGTATTTGTAAACCTTCTAAAAAAAATGTACTATCAAAGAGCACTCCTTTCTCTTAGTCATTGAACTTGAGGAATCAGTAAGAGACAAACTTACAGATACATGTGTATCTTCAAGTTCTTGAAGCTTGATTTAATTCGATCCAAAAACAATTTTCTAGATATCAAATCAATGGCTTTGATAATGCGAAATATAAAATGCAAAGCAATGAAACATATAGAGAACAGCTGCCTTGTAAACTATCCAAGGGATTCTAAAGTGCAGAATATATATCCCAATTCTTCCTAGTTCCGCGCATTCCTGAGCATATCGGGCCCGGACATCTCGGCCTGGAGCTTTATGAGTCCATTAAGGCTTCGAGATCCAGATTGTGACAGGCAACAGACTGGCACTTTATGGCCAAGTTATTTATATTAAAGCCCATACACCATACACCACATGAAATTATAGTCAAGTTTAAAGTATGCAAACGGCACAAGCAAGAAATCAGAGAGGGGCAATACAAAGATAGACAGAAACTGCAAGCTTGGAAATATTTTTTGCATAAACACACTGCAAGATAAAAAGTCAGCAGAGTCTTGGCAGTCAGCTAGTCAGTTAGTCAGTTAGTCAGCAGTTGGGCTGGCTCGAATGTTGCAGCAGCTTTCTTAACTTGTGTAAACTTGAAAACTGGCAACCGAGCGCTGGAAAACTGGTTTTCAGACGCGCGCGCTCGCCAAATGCCCGAAATGAAATGGAAAAAAAGAATAGTGAGGAAAAAAGAAAAGAAAAGAAACGAAAGGAAAGGAAAGGAAAGGTATGGAACAGAGGGGCCATAAGCATAAACTCTGGCAATCAAATGGGGCCCGGCCACTCGGACAAAGGAGGTCAAAGTTGAACTGGAAATTAGTTGGCCACAAGCAACTAAAAATCCGACCGGCCAAAACTACACAACTACGACGACATGCTGAACCAGCTGGTGCCGGCTAATCCCATCGAGACACTCATGCTCATAAATAGCCCGACTTGACACTAATCAGACTCCGGAGTCCGGACTTTTGTGTTGCTCCGCTTGCTTGTTTACCCGCCGAGCACTTATGGCTATGACATTACCCCTAGACGTCGATGGTGATCACCCAGTTCCCAGTTTCTGTCGAGATAATGTATGTATAAATAGCTATCCGCAGACGGCGCTAAATGCAAACTACGGCGCAGAGCAGCACGTCGCATTTCCTCCAGATATTTCCTCCAAGTGCAAAAACACTTGGTTTATTTATGGATTGGCTGCACACTCCACTTTATGATTTGCCTAGACAAATACTTGCAGATCCCATAATCATCAAAGCAGCGATCTTGTTAATGTGAGCGAATTTGGCAAAGCGAAGTGTCGCTTTATAGATATAGTTGGTTTATACTTATACTTTGTAGGTGGGTGTTTGAAATCTAAAACCTTTGATTGAAGTTGTTGTTTGTTTAATTAATAAAAATCTAATAATATTCTTTCACACAACTTGGTTAGTTACCATCATGTAAGACCCTTCAAAGAACCATTTTTAGTGTACTTTTTTCGCCCATACATGTATATACTTAGTATTTGTTGTTTGGTGGCAATGAATGTTTGAGCTAATTTATGTGGCATTTTTGTACTGATGTCACTGGCAGGAAAATGTCAATGGGCCGTTGTCTGTCATCATCCAAATGGCCATGAGCATCGAGTCAATTCAAATTGCCCGAAATAGACATACCAACTATGTACTAGGCACGCACCGCATTTGGGGCGTGATAACCTGGTATCAGGGGTATTTCGGTAGCTCCACATTTCCGAAACTTAATTGGATTCAAGGGAATCCGGAGGCGAGCCTGGCCATCACCGTCCACTAAATTAGCGCCAAAGTAGGCATTAACATTTTATGACGGAGAAGTAAACAAAACTGACGGATGCACCGGGATTGGGAGTTAGGGAGTGGGAGTTAGGGAATGGGAATGGGAGTCTGGTCTGGTTTGCTCTGGTCCGGGAGTGAAAGCACTTGGCCCGATGCCATCCCTTGTATTCCGCCGAATCTGCTCGTCCCAAGCTCCGATTCCTGGTGTCGTTTAATGGGCAACTGCATCCGAAGGCGGAAAGCGCCGCCGGAAGATTTATGACCGAATGTAAATCTCAAAACGTGTGCAACTTTGTTGGGGGAGGAGCAGCGGATGGTTCCCAAGAAGCTGGCACTCATATATTTTTTGGGCAACTTTTATTATTGAATTTTCTCGGCTTTTGTTGCACAAATAAATAGTGGCCTTAGACTTGGTGTAAACAGAAACTCCCCCCGCCGAAAGGCCATAAATTATTTGAACTCTTCTAATTAAAACGAATCCTCGCCCGAGCCCAAAAGATTCGGATTATGAGTGGGCTCTGGTTACTGGTAAACATAAATAATTCCCCTCTTAATTGATGGGCATATTGCTGGGCAAGATGCCCATGCTCTAATAAAATTTTGATTTGAATTGGCTTTGAATTGGATTTGAAATGTCTTCCCGGCAAATCATTCCACTGCCAAACAATAAGCCGCCATCTTAAGGTCTGTTAATAGACTTCGGTTCCCCGAATGCAGACTCCTACTCCCCAAAATGCTGATGCAGAGGGACTGCCTCGGATCGGGGCAGCTGTCAATCATAGGAGTAGGAGCACCGCGGCGGAGGGAGCAATTTAATTGAATTTAGAAAATATACAGAACGACAGCTCAATGACGATCCGACTGGCTTGGTGAACAACCCGTTTTTGGGAGTGTGAAGATCTCTGTACTGCTCAATGCCGCCGAAAATCCTCTTGAGATTGGTGATGTTTGTATGGGGAGCCCGCATGAAACTGATTCGAAATTGAAATACATGTGCATTTTGAGAGGAATGGAACCCTTGTAAAACGTTTTAACAGCTTTTGGTGTTTTTTTCTAAGAAAAAAGTTCGCTGTAAACGTGTACAATACTACACGTATGTTTGTCGATATCAGATAGCGAAGTTATTTTGTATCTGCCACATTCCATTACCTGAAGGCCGACCATTCGGTGGCCAGTGGAAGTGCAGCTGCTCTGCTCCGTGATTGGGGTGGCAAATCGAAATGGAACTGCGAGGGGTGATTCGAGTGCAACAAATAAATAATACATGGAAATGTGCACGGCAACAAATGGGAGCCAGGCGAGGCAAACCAAGCATAATGCACGAGGGGATTGCAAAATGTGGGCAAGCAGCTGTGCCAACTGAGGAATTGCAAAACTGTCAAGTAAGCAATGGCGAGTGGTGTTATTGTTGTTAATTATGCGCAACAAAAGCAACATCAACAATCGAGAGCCAGGGGGTAACCGATACGCTCTTGCATACCCTGGCGAACTTAAGGCAGCTCGATCTCATTTAAGCAGGTTTAGTGTATCTTTAAGATTACGCTCAAAAAGTCAAAAGTGTGCTAATAAAAGTAGTTCGTTTCAGCGTTATTTGTTAGGTGTTTTAATACTATAGTAGCAAAAGAACTATATCTGCATCTTTTATATCTGCAGCTGTTATGACTGCAATTCCCTTCCATTACCTCCATAAAATGTAGCTTTATTTAGTACTTTTACAACGTGCTACATAAGTGAAGTATACCCCTCACTTCCGTTGGTGCAGGGTATCAAAAGTGGAGGGCTGGCCAAGCCAAGCCGCCGGCAAAGTCCAGACGGAAATCGGAGTAAGAAAACGAGGTCGCGCCTGCGCCGAGTGACTTTAGAGGAGGACAAAAACGGAACTTTGGGCTTAACTCGACTATACTTCACTTTACTTCTTTTTTTGTTGTTTTTTATTTTTTTGCTTTTGGCCAGGCACGTGATCGGCGCAGTGGCAGCTAATTGCTCTGTCTCAATTTTCAACTCTCGGCCCTCATTGCATTTGGGCTTGGTCGTCGTGACTCATTTGCGAAATGAAACGGACTCCAGTCGAGCCGAACTCCGGCGAACGAACCTGGCATATGCTGCATGTCCAGCTCGCTTGACCCTCGGCCCGGACTTGGATGTGCCCCTTGTTCCACCAGTTTCCCCAGTTCCCCTGTGCCGACGGCTGCAGAGGATCAGGGGTTCAAGGGTTCAGAAGAGGTCCGAGGTCGGTTACGGTCATCGTCGCAGTCAGAGCGTTTGAGCACTCGTTTTGTTTGCGTTTTCCAAAGGTATAATCAACTTTATTCAACTAATTTCGTATAAAATGTAATAAAATGTAATAAAGTTTATGAGTGTTCAGTACACCGACTCATCGCACCTGATAGTTAGCACTTGTGACTATGAGTCAGTATGCCGCTTTCTGTGATTTCAGGCCACTTCTACGAATATCAGATAAAAGCTAGCTCGATCTGGAAGAGTATTAACAGAGTGCGGTTTGAAAGTGAGTCCTCCCTCTATTATTTGAATTTAACCGTCAAGTCTTTATCGTTTTGGTGCTTTTATGTTTTCTAGCCAGCCAGCCTCGCGTTCTATTGTCGCTTTGTTCGGTTCGATGGTGTTTATGTGTCGAGCACTTGGAGTTGCTGCTTGCTGGATTGCGATGGAGGTTGGGCCAAAGTTGAACGAACCACGGGCAACTAGTGGTTGCCGTGGGTGCAGTGCCTCCCATGTGGACACCATGCTGTAGGTACCTTTGCAGCTCTGGATGTTGCCACTCTTATCGCCGCTCTGTGTGTTCAGATAAAAAAAAAGAGCAGCAGATAAGATATGATACTTTCTGAGCTGGAAAAGTTAAATATTATTTTAGTTTTATTTTAGAAATGATATCATTGCGTAGAGAGCAATGATAACAAAAATCAGTGGGATACAAATACTCGTATGTACATGTTGATCAATTGCTAGTCGTGTGAATATGGACAAAGAAACCCACTTGTTTGGTGGGAAGAATCCACGTCCAAACGTCCAAACAAACGCTGGCCTTATACGCAAAGCCAACTCTCAACTTTGGTCGAGACATCTTCATCTTCATCTTCATTTGCATATCATTGAAATTTTTCCTCCGCTTTGCTCTCAAGCAACATAATGAACTAATTTCTTAATTATTCGCGGGAAGTTTCGACAGGCAACTCGGAGCGATAATCATGCGATGGTAGAAAAGACGAAAAGTTGGCCAAGCAATTTTTGCAAGCTTCTGTTTTGCTTGTGTAATTTACTCGAAAATGATTCAGCAAAACGCTTTCATCGCGAAATAGATCAAATTACCCAAATGGCGTTAACAATTAACGATGTTCAGGGGCAAAAAGTAGGAAATTCGAGCGTAGTGCAGCCGCAGTAAATGGTCTACACCGATACAAAAAATGGTAGCATTTGATACGGTATCAGTTACCATCTGCCTTTTTATACATTTTTTTTTGGATTTCGAAGTGCTATCAGAAGAGAAACTATGAAAGATAGAACAGGAATTTTAGATTACTACTGTTATTTATAAACTCGCACCAAAACTCGGCTGCAAGACCCATTCCCAGTTAGAGGTTGGCCCAAGGTGCGATTCCATGGCAACAGCACAGGTGTAGTTGCAGCTAAACAGCAAAGCGGATGACACCTGTTCCCCTGCCTGAACTCCTGGGGCTCTCGGCTGATTCAGCGAGTTGTTTATCACGATAATGACAGGGCTGCTCGCAGTAACCCCGCGTTGACTTTGGCCCGAAAAGTGGATTGTAAAAAAGTATAATTTGTTAGCGAGTTGCAAGTGCATTCGACTGTGTAAAACGGAGTCGCGTGAGGATGAGGCGTCCCGGGCTCGCTCCGCTCTGATGGGTTCTCATATTCCCGCGGCCTGGGAAAGTGGAGGAAGTCGCGTAATTGACCTTTTTCGGCTACATTTTTCCATACCACAAAAATAGTTTCTTTCGGCTTCGCTGTTTGCCTGTCAATGACGCTGCCTGCCACACCCACAGCCACAGCCACCAAGTACACATAGAGTACAGTTTAGCAGCAACATTATGGTGATTTCCCACCGCGGGCTCAGCTACTCGATTTGCATAACAAAAAGTTGAAACAAGTAGCCAGCGAGTATCTAATAAAATGTGATACTATTCAGCATGTGGCCCCTGACCAAACAATCCCAGCTAATTACAACCATATGTGGGCACCTTACGCACGAGTATGTGTGGATAGTGTAAACAATCGTTGTGGGGATATCGTTCGGAAAATCTATTTCGCTTTCCTCACCGAGGGATGCGCTTCATTTCTGTTCGTTTTGTGAGAGATTTGGCAAGGCAGCTGAGTGGAATCGTATCGACCGGCACTTTTGTTTACCTTAGATAGAATGTTAAGAACGCTCATTGTGCCTACATAATCACTCTCCCTCTCAAACGATACATTGAGGAATTTCCTTCTTTATATACAAATTTTATAAATATATCTAAATCTCTCAATCTCTTAATAAAAAAGAGTCATACAAGTTTTGTATATGACCATATAACTCTTTTTGAAGTGATAGTATTTTACCCACTAGGCAAGTAAAGTAAAGGTTAGGCAATGTCTACTGTAGAACATTTACGTTTGAATTTCGAGTGCTTGTGTTTTCCATCAAATTCCTCCTCATCCATTTGTTTTGTTTGAATTTCGCGCTTCATTTGTTTCAACAAAACGCACTCCCATGAACACCGATCTCTCTATTTTGTTTGCCTTGAATTTGAAGCGTTGTTTGGGCATCAGTGCTGCGTTTCCGGTTCAATGGGAGGTCCCCTGGCGAAGTGATCTGCGGTCACAAAGGTTTCTAATTTGCCTAAAAGCCGTTTGAGGCAATTGAAATTAGTCTAACATTGCGCCTGCGTCACGGAACCACTGAAATGCGTGCAAATGGAAGTGGAGTGGGGCGGTCCACTGGCCACCGGAAATGCAGTGTCAGCCATTCCAAGTTTGGCCGCCGCTTTGAAGCCGCCGCTCAGCAACTTTAGATGGCTTTTTGTGACGGCACGTTCGCCTCCAAATTACCAGTGGCCATCAGTGGCACACAAACGGCGGACTTCAAAAGCACGAACAGCTACCGTAGAGCATATTTTCCATAGACAATTGCACTTTCAGGTAATCCCAGAACGGCCAAATGACCTCGTTCTGGGCATTAGTGCTGCGTAAAATGCAATTTACGCAGAAACGCCCAGCAGCGCAAGAAAAAGGTGCGAATGCAAAGCGGTCTATTGGCATAATGAAAAGCAGTAACAATGCAGCAGCAGCACCTTGAAGTTTTCCCAACTGCACTTTGAGAAACTCTGCTAATGAATATCTCCATATGACCATAGTGTAATTTACTAAGTGCTTAACAAAAGCTAGTTCTGAACTATTTCTTATAATGTTTTGGATCTTATGTGCTGAACTTTATTAACTTCAAAATTTTCCAAAAATGCCTAGATCTCAGTCTGAAAAGTTGGAACCTGCAAAGGATCCATATATGTAGGTTCTCACCAATGCAGCAGGCTTACTTTGTAGGCTTTTCACAGAACCCATACGCACTGCGCCCGTTGCCTAAGTTGCGTTAAATCCAATTAATAATATTCAGCGTTTACCCTTGTTGTTCCTGACCAACCTCATCATCGTCGCCAGTCGCAATGGCCACATCAGCTGAAGCAATGGAGGAGCTTACGATAGCGAGCTGTAAGTGCAATTTGTGCAGTTGGGTGGCTTAAAGTTGGAACGGTGCACCTCTGCTACATGGCGGTGCACATCCAAGGTAAATGGGGGAATCAACAGCACGCATGTGCCCCTGTATTTGGCCCTGTTGCACTTAAAATTCCCCACTGACCGACTAATTTGTCAAATGCCCTGCTCTCGCCGGATCCCATGGGGGTTTACGAGTGTTTTCGTGTTACCATTACCCAGCAATGACAAAGATTCCGGCTATTATCTTACTGAGCTGCTAAGCCATCCATATGCCTCTCGTGTTCGGTTGTTTGCCTCGAAGTGGATTTTTTATGATGTGCTAGGGGACGGCATCTGGATGCATTAGGACCGGCCCGGCCCTTTGGTGATAATTCTCACGATGTGTGGTCCGAGTTTTGGGCAATTGAAATATCCGCTCGCTGGACCTGTGAAATGAGTTATGTTGCCGTAATATGTTGCTCCACCGAATGCTTTATTAAGCCGCATTGCTGGCAGGCCTCCAACTGCGGTCGCATTTCCCTATCGAGTTACCGAAATTGCCCCACAAACGGAGGGGATTTTCCACATTGTGGATCGCCCCCAACCTCCGAAGTGGGTCGCGAGCTGCACTTTCTACGGGCTGCACTTTTGGGCCTGCATTTCCTTAGCCGCAAGCCACTCAACTCGACACCCGTCACCTTTTTGCCCGTAAAACGAAACTTTTGTGTCAATGCCTTCTTCGCCGTTGCTTTTTCGGTCGATTTATTGGTAAAGTCGACTGGCTGCTGCCGTTTTTTTTAGTTTTTTCTCTTCCATTTGTTGTATTTTTTCGCTGTCTCTGGCTTTAGTTTAAGTTGGCTTGGCCTGACCAGCCGCCGCCGCCGACGACAGCAGCTTGTTGCTCCATTTCCACGCTGCTAGTCGAATTGTACATTTCATTTTCAATTGCTATATGCCCGTACCACTGTACTTGAACAGCAGAAAAACTCACATGAAAATACCATTTCCCCTTTTTGCAAAATAGCATTAAACCCATCTAATATCGTGGAAAATTCATTGATTACACACGTTTTTTCGTAAGATATGTGCACATCTCTTAGATGCTATCTTCATTTCCTATATTTCATATAGCAGAATCATTCTTGTGACATCTGAATACCTCTGAATAAGATAGGTTACGCTACACTTCTCATTCATAAGTCTCAAAACTAACGCGAATAGTTTCCATGAACATTTTTGCAGACTTCAGCTGTATCCGATGTCTTTTGTCTGCGCTGAACGTGCTTTTTTGGTTGATCATCGGAGACATTTCTGCTCAGTGAGCAAATTGTTTGCGAATAAGTATTTTAGAGATTTGAGGAAGCTCAACATCGAGTGCGCCATTTATCAAACGCTTGTCGGGAACAAACAAAAGATATCCACTATCTGGTGCACACAGCATGCAATCTGCAAACAAGAATAGATATGTTGCCACAACCCGCTCGTCTGGAATGCCGAAGTGAACAAAATGAATGCATTCCAGTTGTGCAGACCCCATATTTCATGCGCTGCTCAGGGGCTTATCAATTTGGGATCGGATCGCGTCGTATCTGAGCCCGAGCAATCCGAACTCGAGCATGCAGTTGTCATTGGGCACCGAACAATTCACCTTTGTCATGGCGCTGGGGGTTGTTCCTGTTCCCAGTGCAGTTTCGATCGGAGTCCCATTTGGAGTCCCAGTTCATGGTATGGTATTCCTGCGCTGGATTTTGGCGGAGGAGAGGGTTGATTCTCGTTCCCCCGCCATCGGACAGTTGTATTAGGGTCATATTTCACTTGTAGGGTTTCCAGCGAAGTTTCATTTTAATTTTATTGTTGTCGCTGTCCCCCATTCGAGTTTTGCCCTGTGTTTTGTTTGGTAGTTTTTGCTTTACTTTCTGGGACTACATTATGCCAACCACCACCGCCGATCCAAAAATGCCACCCTCCTGCGGTGAAATATGTATTTTAGTCATACTTTCTGCCACACCGCTCCTTTAGTCCAGTGGCATTTTGTGGGTCTCGTGATTTGGTGTTTTCCTAGTTAAATCCAATATGTTTCACCCCGGGATCTCGCTAGTTGTTCTACGTTCGCGTATTTCCGCTTTTGTTTCCACCAAATATTATGTCACTCCAAATGAATGTGTGGTCTATGAACAATATGTTCCATTTTGTGGGCTTGCAGCACGCATCCAATCGATTAGATTGCCAGCGATTGATACTTGGCAATGTTTATGAGGGAGATAAAAGTATAGGGTGTGGATTAGTACTGAGATCTTTGTCAGTTTTAATTAAGTTTATTTTATGGGGTTATCCTTGAAAATATACTGCTGAATTTCGCTGATTGTTTGCCTTATTGTTTTGCCCACATCAGTTTTTGTTTAGACTGTTGTTTGGCCAGCGATTGTGTGAAGTCCGGTGCTGGTCTCAGTTTCAGCGAAAACGTGGCGAAACTAGTTTAAGACCATATTTTCTGCTTTGATTGCAATATTTTTCCAAAGTGTTTCAGCTTTCAGCCATTTCAGCGCTGTTGTGGGTAATGGAGACAAGGCACCTGCACAGAAACGACAAAGAAACCCAGACATGCAAAAAGAATCGGTATGAGTCTGTGGTAGAGTGCAAATTTGCACACCTTGTTTGTTATTTTCTTCGCATTCCGAGAATCGCTTTTTGGTGGTTATGTCTTCCTCTAATCCCGGCCCTGTTATTTCTGCCACGAGTGTGTGCTGCCGATCCCTGCTGATCGCCACAAATCAGGCTGCAAGTACGTGCCGGGCATCGATGATCGGAAAGAATCGTCGAATCGTCCAATCGTCGGCAAACGGGCACGTCCAAATGGTCAGCATTTTATCGTCTTCTTTTCGAAAATTTCCCTTTATGAGCGGCAGTCTCATTACTATGCATTCCGATTCTGAGTGGACTGCAGGAATCGGTGGCCAACTAATAAGCGTTTTAGCACAGAAGCCACGTACTGACTTCATAGAGTTATTAGTGCCGTACAAGGCGTCATGGTGATAAGATGGCCAAGGGGAACCGCTTGCGGTCGCCATATATCATGTAAGTGTATAAGTGCATAAGTGCATAAGTGCATATTCCGCCCAGATCCATTTTCCCATGACTTCTGGCAATGCCTGCTCATTGGAGGAGAACCGCCAGGGAAACCTCTTCCACTGGCGATGGTCAAACAGCTAAGCCACCGGGGTTCACCGGGTTGAAATTGCCAGCGGATGAGGGAGGAATTCATTTGCAAAAATTACAGATCACCTGGAATCACAGTAAGTGTCAGAAGTATGGAATCGGGAGAATATGTATATGCTATAGTTACCTTGAGTCTAAAGGCTACAAATTACATTTGCAATAAGCTGGCTCTAGGGAAACGATAAAGACATCATCATATGCTTCGCGTTGGAGTCTCCTTTCAAACCCAATAAATATTGAGTTGGATATGTTTGTCATGACAAGCTACGAAGACAATGAGAAAAACATATTGGACCAGTCAAATACTTTTAGAAAAGTGAAACACGACCCCACTCTAGGATAAGAACTAAGAAGTTCAAAACGACAAATACCCTGCCGATATACGAACATACGAGTACACTCACTTCCAGAGTGTAATGAACTGGGCATAATATCGGTGATTATAGCGATGCCCTCTTTAATAATTCAAATCAATGTAGTCCGTCTGTCTGGGCAGTCTGGTAATTGAAACTGTGATGAATAGGCAGCTAGTGTTAATAGGCATCTTGGCAGCCTTGCATTCGACTGTTCATCCGTGGACATTCCGCTCGTCGCCCCTCCACTCCTCTCCACTCTACTCCACTCCACTCCGTTCCACCATAATTAATCAAAGCGAGACCTTGGCAGCAGCATCCAAGCATCCCCATCAACAGGTAGTAAAACGCCAAGACGTGCCCCATCAATACGTATCCATCTGTAGCTGTGGAAGTATCTGTATCTTTTTCTGTCTGAAAGACGAGGGAGTTCTTCGATTCGTGCGTGACAGAAAGAGTTGTGCTGAGTTGAGTAGATTTCGAGCTGAGTGGATTGAATTCGATAATCTCTACTAAGAAGACTCAAAGATCTGCTACGAAAATGTAAACGCTTAACTTCATAGCTACTAACTTCCCATTAGGAAATCCGAATATGCATAATAAAGATAAATTAGATCTCTGTTCATCAGATGTAATATAATCAGATGTAAAATGTAATTCCAATAAAAAGTATTTGGCAAAGGAACAAAGTTAAAGCCTTTGGGTCAGTGGACAATTCTGTACCTAAAGAACAATCTTGCGTTGAAGAGTTCGAGTTGGGTTGCGAAGAAGTTTGAAGACTGGTAATTGGAACTTGAACTCAAAGAGAGGCTCCTCGACCCGAGCAGCGAAAGAGAAGCCCTGGGAGAGACTTCAATCCAACAGATACACACCTCGATCGGAGCTGTTTCAGAAATACTGGTTTTTCCTCAAGCCAAGTTCGTAACGAAGATTTGCTTTCATTTTTCCGTTAAAGTCTGCCCAGGTATGGGTGAGTATCTGTGTATCTCTGTGCGGCTGGCGTTGGCGTCAAGGTGAGTTATCTCAGTACCTGTATCTGTATCTGAACGCGGGAACATTGGTATCTGCGTGTGAGTGTGGTGAGGTGAGCCCAGGTAGACAAGTCTTTGCTCTCTCATCTTGCCTTGGCTTGGGTTCTTCCGACCACTCCACCTTCCCGGGATTTTGTTGATGCCTTCTCCCCGCTATGTTAATCCACTGGCCAAACATCCCAGGGGCCATACAACACAATAACCCATACCATGCCATGCTAAAGAATCGGGCCCATACACACCTGAGGAGTGCGTTGGCAGCTGCAGCTGCGCAGGTAGCCAGAAGAGGTTATTTGATTACTCAACCATTTTACTTGCCGATTTTCGCCTGTTCTCTGCGCTTCCTCTGCATCTTTGGGCCTCGTCCCAGAGCCACATGTTGCCGGTGAAACCTCACGTCGGCATGTCCGGCACAAATTTTTGCTGCTCTTTTTTTCAGCTGGAACTTCAGGCTTCAGACGAAAATTGAAAAGACATCTGTCGTCGTGCGATCGATTTTTTCAGTCGGGCATTTCCGCAATGGGAACAATTTGATACCGAGAAATGTTTGCTTTTTGTTTCTCCAAAGTGTTTCATACTTCAATACCTGAGGTTGCATTTAATTGATTTGAAATTTGAATATTTGATGGACCCTCGACATCTATACATGTCGATCCCTTCGCATCTCTTGAAGCGAAAGGCACTTCAAGTTTCTTTTGACTTTCGGTGGCTTTCAAAATGTTGATATGTTTGAAGAGTCAATTGAAATCGAGTTTTCCTGGAATAAACACTGTTGGGCTCAGAAACAAGCAAAGAAGTTTTGATTTATTTTGCCTGCACCTCAGACAAGCACACCCAACTAGACATACCATTAATCTTCAGCTTGAAAGGACATCCAGACAGCAGCTGCAACACATTCATCAGGCCCAAAGTCGCATCTAACAGATATCCTCGGATGCCTTGACATATCAGCCATGCAAATCTTAATGAAGTGTTCTGCTGCAGCGATCCACACACACACACATAGATACAATTGCAGCTGTGGGGAACCGAACTGCACCTGCTGCAATGAATACACATTTTCTTTTCCACTCGCCCGCCATTTACAAATTGAACCGCTCCAATTTTGTCCATTGACTTCTGCCGCAATCGATTTTGTACAAACCGAATGAATCCAAAGGCAAGCGTAACCTACTTTCCGCTGATAAGATAATGACGCTTTTCCTCCGGTTACACTTCGCAGTAGCGCTCGCCGCCGCCTCAGTCAATGACTTACCATTTATGTACATATAAGTGGCTATATACCCCCAGTATATAAGTCCACATATGTATGTAAGTTCGTCTAGCGCTAAGCAAACATAGCTTACTCGAGCACTTGTGTACATTTTCATTACTTCTAATAAAATCCAGGGAACGGGGCTCGCTGGCTGGCAGATATGGCACCTCCAATCGAACATAGCGACTTACTTCCCTCAAACGCTTATCTCGAACGTTAAATGATCAACACAGAACGCAATGTATTCGATTTTATTATATTTTTTATTTTAACACAATTGTTGTGTGTTTGTGTGGCTCTTTCGTTTATTGTAAATTATACAATTAATCAATATGTACTATATATAAATAAAGTATCTCAACTTTTCTATGATTGGTTTGCCTTGGCATGTAAAAAATGTCGCCTTACGGCTTAATTGAGTCTTAGTATCTATGGGAAAAGACTTACAAAAATACATATCGCATTTATTTATTGAACATTTTCACTTACATATATGTCTCTATATTTATATATATATTATATCTCCTCTAATATAACATGGATATAGATGCACACGTGTTTCGTTCGCGATTACATAGGAAGAGTTTGGGTCTCTCTCGATTCGATAGGTTTAAATTAGGTTAAACTGATTTATACATGTACTAGAAGACAACCCTAAGAACTTATACTGATATTGAAAGGGGTTTACGGCTCTAGATAAATTAAGATCGAAGAGTTAGCTTAGAAATACCGACTTGTCTTATCAAATGTATTTCCCCTTTGCTTTTGTGTTAATTTCTTTTAGTTCGGAAGTTTCAACGAATGCTAACATATGTAGGTTATAAAATAAGCTATTAACTAGTGTTGGTATTTTGAAGTCTTATGCAAAGAGAAATGCATACTGATTTCGGATTCGCTTCTAGGAATATTTCGTTTTCTGGACATTTTAATTTATATTTCGATTTTATTTCTAACCCATTTGAATTTCCCTCAATGTGTGGAATCGAAGAATAAACAGTTCTGCAGAAGTTTGTGATTTGTTCGCATTTGCTTGGCTACATTAGTGTTTGCTTTAGTTTAAATAGTTTGTTTACGTAAGATCAAGATCACTTTTTGCATTTACACAACAAAAAACAAAAACGTCTTCCCCAGGGCCCTTGCAATATTCCTCCATAAAAATATATATATATATATGTATATATAATATATAGTTTACCCATATACGTGGGTATATATCTCTGAATCGACTTTGGCGCCGGCTAGGCCGGCGCCTTGTCCCGACACTATCAACATCCGTACAACTCTTAGTATATAAAAAGTCTTTTGCATTTCTACGTCATCATACCGCGGCTGGCGAAGATTCCTAGATGCGCCAGCCCTGGTCGTCGTCCACGTTGGAGTCGGTGTCTGAGGGCTCCTCGCCGTACATGTCGGCCAGTTTACGGAAGCGCGGTCCAAAGTTGGACAGGTAGTCGAAGTTGAGATCGCCGTCATCGGTGCAGGACGCCAGACTGGACAGGCTGCCATCGGAGTTGCCGTCACCCTCGTACGCGTAGTGCCGCACATCGTCCACTGTTGTGGCGCCCACATCCCGGTCGCAGTTCTCCTTCTTGTCGCCCAGGAAGTCGGCGATGTCGGGTATGTCGTTGGGGTCGCGCATGTTCCCCTGTAACGCATGAGGATCTTTGTATAGCTTCTCCTCGTAGAAGGGCTGGGTGCGCAGGACATTCAGGTCATAGTCCGTATCCCGCTCGCCGCCACCCTCATCCTCGTAGTTGATGATCGTCTCGCGGATGTCGTCGATGTCCTTCTCGTGCCAGCCGTTCTTCTGCTTCTTCTGCACCACCACTGCCAACAGGATGATCAGCAGCAGCGCGAGACATACGATGATCGCGATGATGAAGTTTCTATCTATTCCAAAACTGAACGCCACGGCCACGGACTGCTGGCAACCGCTGTCGATGTTTCGGAACACGGAGGGCATTCCCAAGTTGTAAGTCTGCTCGTTAATAGTCAGGTTGCGAACGCATCCAAAGAATCCCTTCTGGTTTGGTACGTGCGTCCAATTGAGCTGCCGCCCGAGTTGCTCCAGGTCCACCGGAGTGCCGCCCAACTGCAGTGGGGCGTTGACATTGAGGAACTCATTGGGGCCGATGGGGGCGCCCAGTGTCTGGCAGGTAGACAGCCGACAATTGTCCACAGTCATCTCAATACTGGTACGCTGCAGGATAATGTCCAGTTGGTAGGTGCGGTCCGCCACCATCTTGATGTGCTGATGGCGGATGCGGATGGCACCCGATCCGTAGTCCACAGTCAGCACCGGATAGCCATTGTCCAACTCCAAAGCTAGGAAATCAGAGATGGCCAGCAGCGGATTGAAGTTTAGTGGTCCCAAGTACATGATCAGGCCCTGGTCGATCTGGGGCGTGATCTCCAAGCTAATCTTGGTGTTGTTGCAGGCGGCAATTGGTTCGTAGAATGCATATCCAGAGCCGTAAAATGCCACGGAGACCAGTTCGCAGTGGGGTCCGGTGAATCCGTCTATGCAGTCACACACGTCGTTCTCCCCGTACCGCGGAGATCCTCCGTTTAGACAGCGCCTCATTAATGGAGCCTCGCAAACGCATTGCGCTTGAACGAAGGCATTCACGCCCACAAACGATGTTGTATTCGAGTATATCATGTATGGCACCGAGCTCTTGTGCAGCTCATTGGTGCAGGATTCCTCGCACTTGAACTTCTCAATCAGACACTCGTCAATGTTCACCATCAGCATCTGCAGATCTAGTTCGTTCTCCAAATGCTGCTGATTTTGAGCCACTATTCCATTTAGTTTCTCCGGAGCATAGTAGGGTGAGCCGTGGGCAGAGAAGCGCACATCGAGCGTATGATTCTCGTTCTGGAGCACAGTAAACACGTCCACGTTAGATACCGACGTATTAAAAAGCTTGGACAGCGAGAGCTGCAGCCGATCCTTTAGGGAAAGGGCATCTGGTGACTGGAAGTCGCGCGGCACACTGATAAACTCCTCCTTGGTTACGTTGATGAATCGGATGCTGCCGCTCTTGTCCACCGCCTCCTCGGGGAGCTCTCGCACCACCACGGTGACATAAGCATCTACGGAGTGACGGGGAACGAACGTTGAATCCTCGGTCACCACGAACGACAGGTCGTACTCTCCCTCGGCGGTGTGAACAAGCATGGTGATCATTCCCGTGCTTGGATTAAGCCTGAACTGATCGTGCGGAAGGTCCTTCCATTCGAAGTACTTGTCATCCAAATCCCAGTCATCCAGATCATCTACGAACACGCGACCAATATCGGTTTCCGGCGCTTCTCCCTTGTAATTGTAAATGAAGATGCGCGACGATCCCTCGCTCATGGCATTGTCGTTAACATCGCCGATTACCAAGTGCAGAATACTCACGGCACTCTGTCGCGGAACGCCAGAATCACTTATGCGGATGGGGATGAAGTACTCCTTCTGAGCCTCCCGATCGAACTGGACGTTGGCGTGCAAATAGTCGCCATCCATGCTAAACTTGGTCTTGATGTCCGGCGTGGCTTCGCTGTCGATGCCAAAGGTGAAGTTACCTGCCCCCGGAGTATCGTCGTAGTCGTTGGCCTGTAGCTGCACAACGTGACCGGGATTGCGGTTCTCGGTCCAGTAGACAGGCATTTCGTTGATCAGGAACGGAGCGTTGTCGTTGATGTCCTTCAACGTGACAGTGACCTCCTTCACTGTGCTGACCGTGGTTCCTACTCCATCCTCATCATTGGCCTTGATCAAAACCTGCCAGTTCTTGTGACCGTTGGGCGGATCGCGGTCCAGCGTCTTGACCAAACGCAGGCAGCCACTGTTGTCAATGGTCCACCGATTTCCATCGTTCTGGTGAATCGAATAGACGATATGCTGATCTGCGTTGCGATCCTTGATGTCCGGATCGTAGGCTTCGACAGTGAGGATGCAGTCGTCGTACGGGGTCTCCTCCAGAATAGTGACGCTGTAGTCCTTCTTGAAAACCGGTGGGTTGTCGTTCACGTCTTCAATTTTGATAACCACCGTGGTGTAGTCGTCGTAAATTCCATCAAAGGCACGCACCTTCAGCTCGTACTCCGTGATCGTTTCGTAGTCCAACTTCTGGTTGACCGTGATTTTGCCAGTCTTGAGGCCAATCTTGAAGGCATCACCCACGTTACCACTTTCAATGCTGTACAGGATTTGAGATGCGTTGTCCTCATCCTCGGCCTTTACCTCAATTACCTCGGTATTGGTATTGGCATCCTCGAGCAGTCTTTCTGCCAGATATTTGACCTGCTGGAAGTGCGGCTTGTGGTCGTTCTTGTCACCAATGGAGATGCGGAACACTTGGTGGCCACGGTTCGGCTCGCCATTATCAAACAGACTCGATGGCGAATTGTCGCTGGCAATGACCTTTACGTTGTAGAAATCGCGCTCCTCACGATCGAATGTTGTCAGGGCGGTAATGTTACCCGTATTAGGATCGATGGTGAAGTACTCCCGATTGTCGGCCAGCTCAAAGGACACAATATTATTGGCCGAGGTGCCGTCCATGTCGAAGGCACGCACCTGCATAACTGGTGTGCCGGGTGGTTCGTTCTCCAGGATAGTGCCCGATTTAACCTCAGTGTAGTAGGGAATATTATCGTTGACATCCTCCACCTGAATCTTGATCTGATGTTCTGTGCCCAGTTCGTGTGTATTTCGCACAATCATGGTGAGGGTGTAGTCCGTGATGGCCTCGTAGTCCAGGGTCTTGCCCAGGCTAATGGTTACCTCATTGCCGATCTGATTGAACACGAATGTGTTCTTGCTGTTTGTCTGCTCAGTGCGGCCGGTGTTCAGTTCGAAGATAACCTCCGGCTTGTCCGGCATATTGGAAACTGCTCGTAATGTGGCGATCGGGTGTGTAAAGTTCTTAAGATTCTCCTTCAGGTAAATGGGTGTATCGATAGGATTTACGAAAGATGGCGGCTTAATTGAGGACTCCACCACCCGGATGCGAACTTCGATCTGCGCATCCTGTGGCGGATCTGGAACTACGTTATATGCCCGCACGATTATCGCGTACGATTGGCCGGGTCGCTTGTCAATCGGTCGTTTCAGGTAGATAATACCCGACTCCTTGTCAATCTTGAAGTACTGGAAGTCGCGCTCCCGCAGAATCTCGTACTCGACCAGACTGTTGTTGCCATCGTCGAAGTCACTGGCGCTGATAGTCATCACCACCGCGTCGGGCTGCAAATAAAAGGTAAAGATAAAGCCACAGATATCTGGAGGTTTCTCGGTTTCCTTCCGTTAACACAACTTTCCTGCAAGTTTGCCCAAACCAGCAGCAAGCACATGACCCCGCTCTAGTTTCCTTAACCTCCTTTTTCTCAATGCTACCTGGGCAAGGGCCTAATTAGAACTGAAACCATTTCGCACAAATTTCTCTACTGACAAAGCTTTGCTAAAAATAACAGCGTTTGTTGTCGATATGAAGAGGAAATCGAGGAAAAGAACACATACTTGTACATATAAGCTAGATAACTATCTGCAGCACAATCCGTTAACTACGTTGGCAAAAGACTTTCCGATGCCGAATACAGTCAAATCCACATTATTTATGAACATGTAGAAATACTATATATTATATCTTCTAATCTGAGAAGACTAAACTAAGCAAATTAATTACCTAAAATATATCCCTCTTTTGTACAAAGTTATTGTCTTGGTAAAACTACTGCACACTAACACAAGTACTTAGCTAAACTTAGTTTTCTACCACTGTTTGTGGTACAAGTTTTTCTGGTCGCAAACATGGAAATGGCGTAAAAGAAAAGGCGTTGGAAAGGGTTTCAAGGTTTTCAGTATCGAACCGGGCGAGCAATGAACCCAAAACCCGTCTCCAAGTGGTCGCCCTCCTACGCCAAGCAAAACTAGTTCCGCCCAAGAAGATGTTCGCCCATGAACTGGCCAAGTGTTTAATTAACACTGTAGGACGTGGGACAGTGGGTGTTTCTGTCTGTTGGAATGACCAGGTGGGCGGGGGGCAAATCTTGTGGTGCCAGTGATCCATAAATTTCAGTGGTCAGAACAATTTAGAACTTCAATAACAAACAGCCTAGTAGCACACATTGATGCCATTTTCTATTTCTCCTCTCTAAGCCCTCCTTGAAAACATAAATCCATTTGTCTATAGCTAAATTATAGCTAACTGCATTAAAAAAAACAAAGTTGTAAATTAATTTTAATGGGTTTTTGGTTGAAATACATTTCTAGTACACTCCAGTGAAAAAAAAAACTATAAATGGAGTTTTAGTAACAATTAAGTTTGGTACATAAGGGGGCACGACAGAAAGAATGGCATCACTCACTAGAGTGATTCACCAGCTTGGCCAAACCGCAGTAATCCGGGGTCCGCGAGTTTGGCAAGCGGTGGTGAATAGAGTGGGCCAACAGCGACTCAGTGGGCCAGGAAACTCACCTGGGCATTTTCCGACATGGACTCGTCATAGCGCGCCTTGTTGAAGGCGGGTGCATTGTCGTTGATGTCCTCGATGGTAACGTTGAAAGTGCAGACGTCGTCCAGGGGCGGCAGACCATTGTCCGTGGCCTGGACGGTGACGAAGACGAACTTCTCGTGGATCGGCTCGTCGCGATCGAAGGTGTGCGTGGTGAAGATGACGCCCGTGTTGGGATTAATGAAGAATTTGGGCCGCTCGAACGGCGACTGGACGAGGCTGTAGCGAATGACCTGGTCGGGATCGGGGTCGACGGCCTCGACAGTGAGCACGTAGGTATTCTCCGGCTGCTCCTCCTTAACTTTTGGAGCGTATCCGGCGCAGTTCTTGAAGGCGGGCTTGCGATTGTCGCCGGAGAAGTTCTTGTCCGGCAACGAGTGTAGTGCGAGGGCGGGTGACAGAAGGCTGATAGCCACAAGGACGCCCAGGAGGAGTCTCGCGGGGATTAGTCGCCTGCCAAGGTCGCGGCATTTTCGCTTGTGCTGCTGGTGCGTCTGTTGCTGGGCGGGATTTAGGTGGCCGGCCTGCTGGGTCGGCGTCATGTTGATACAGTGGTTGCTTCTGGACATTCTCTGGACACTGGTGGACATACTCTCTAGCGGCGATCCGCCATCGCAGACTCTCTTTCAACCGCAACACTTTTGAGCACTTCTTTGTAAATCACCCAGTATTATTTCACTCACACACACCTTTTACTTTTGTTTGTGTTGCCCACATCTACTTCTACTTCCACTTCTTTTCTATTCTATTCTATTCTATTTGCACTCTTCTTCTGGTTGCGTTTCTCTCAGTGTTCCGTTTGTTTGGACTGCATTTTCATGGCAACCGCTCAATAATTATCAATCGAATTCGTACAGTGCGCGCCCTGATTGTAAACTGACTGATTCCGATTTCGGTGCAGCTGCTCTGCCTGATATTTCGTTCACTTTTATCTTTCACTCGTCCCCTTTGGCACTCTCTTTCTCCGTATCTGTTGCCCTCTCTCTTTCGCTCCGCAAACAGGTAAGACCAGGTAAAAAAGTGGTTACACGCACACTGCCAAGCGCGCGCATTTGTGTGCGTGTGGTTCGGTCCGCCGCGTTGGTATGTGTGTTACCAACGACTTTTGGTAAAAAGGCACTTTTCGATGGTATATCGTTGTGAACTTGTACACTTTTGCGAATTATTTTTAATAAAAAGATCGCAAAACGTATTTCCCTTCACTTTGATCGCTTTTATTGTCGGCTTGCAACGAAGCTGCGAAGGCACACCGATTTTGAAACTGCGATCGACGCGCGATACAACCGCCCAATTCAAAAGCAAAAACACAATGCAACAAAAACATCGAGCGGCGTTGGAGATGAGACACACCTTCGATTCTTGGGTTATCGATAATTAACGGTTAAGTTCCTCGAATCTTCTGTTTAATCGATACTATAACCTATCTACACTTTTTCATAAGTGAGATGATTGGATGGAAGCCGCTAAGGGAATAAATATTGAAGAACAGTAAGAAAGTCAATGGCTTAAGCAATACTGATAATCTCTACAGGAGTTACAATTTGTTACTTGCAAAAAAAAAATTTTTTTATTACAGCATTTGTTGTAAATATTAATAAACGTTATTTAAGATAAAAAGATGGTTATAGCATATCGAACAAGTACAATATCATTTGCTGGTTGATATTGGTTTTGAACAAATTATGATATATTTAGTAAAAACGATGTTCCTGCAGTTTATTACATTCTACCTCTTCGTAAATTTGTGTACATACAATTCAAGTATCCCGCCATTACTTTTGCCATTCACCCGTCGGACTATAAAGCAGTGGAGACAAGCCGTAAAATACGGTGAATCGCATCTGGTACAGGTACACAAATATTTCCCATCCCTAGCAAAGAGTGAGAAAAAAAGTGAATCGAATCGTCATCGTCTTGGCCCATTAATTGCGGAGAAAAAAGATTGCAGTGCCGAAAAAACGGTCAAGGAAGAGTTCCATCGACACTGCAACGTCCAAACACTCCAAACAAAGATCACGTCGAGAGGTTGAGCCCAAGGAACCGGAGGAGAAACCAGACCAAACCAAACAACCGCCCAGCCCCGATTTCGTGAATCACCAGTGGAACTATGGAGCAGACCCCGATCACCGATGCGGAGAAGGTTCGCATCGTATCGGACTTCATCCTACATGCGCCGCCCGGCGAGTTCAACGAAGTGTTTAACGATGTGCGGGAGCTCCTTAAAAATGACACTCTGCTGAAGGATGGGGCTAGCCACGCCTTCGCCCAATACAACAAGGACCAGCTGACTCCGGTTCGCATCGAGGGCACCGATCATAACGCCATCATATCGGAACACAACGATCTGGGTGAGTTGAGTTCCATCAATGCCCTTAAATGGACAAAGCCCACCATGAGTCACCTACGCACATAGTTTGGGTTTCGATCGATATCTTGAGCCCCCCACTGATAAGCCATTGCATTCCAGGAAACGGTCGCTTCTACGACCCGCGCACAAAGCAAGCATTCAAATACGACCACCTCCGGAAAGAAGCATCCGACTACCAAGACGTGGAGGCAGATGCCACTGCGGAGCTCTGGAGGGCTGCCCTCGATCTGGAGACGCTCGCCTACACTGCCAGTCATTATAGACACGGGGTAAGTAGAAAGTGGAAGCTCTTTTGCTTACGATAACCCGGTTAATTATCTTTAAAGGTCAGCTCTGTCTTCGGGAAGGCGCAGGGAAACCAAATCACCCTGACCATTTGCATCGAGGACCATCAGTTCCAGCCGAAGAACTACTGGAATGGCCGATGGCGCTCCCAGTGGCACGTTACCTTCCAGGCGGGCAGCGGATCCGCCGAGCTAAAGGGTGTGCTCAAAGTGCAGGTACACTACTATGAGGACGGCAACGTGCAGCTGGTTTCCTCGAAGGAGTGCCGCGAGAGCGTGGTGGTCAGCAACGAGCAGCAGGTGGCCAAGGAGGTGATCCGCCTAATCGAGGACGCCGAGAACGAGTACCAGCTGGCCATTTCGGAGAACTACCAGACGATGTCGGACACGACTTTCAAGGCTATGCGTCGCCAGTTGCCTATCACCAGGACCAAGATCGACTGGAGCAAAATCGTCTCGTACAGCATTGGCAAGGAACTGAAGACGCAATAAGACCAGGAGGTGCAAGCGGAAGAGGAGCGAACGCAGTCGACAAAGCGGCCCAACAGTCTTCCACTTGCCATGGCCAAGCGAGCATAGGAACCGATCGCCAGCATTAACACCACAGCATCCAAAACGAAGTAGCCGGAATACGAAATACGAGGGCGGGCAGGTGCGGGTGCCTGCCTAAAACAAATGTCTGTAATTGGCTATATACATACGAACATATACCTACTTATATATATACGGCCTGTATTTATACTGTGTTACACAACGACGAAAGTGCGTATACATTACTACTTATATTGTTTACGATCGGGGACGATTTGATTGCAAGGATTTGGATGACTTTAGCCTGACGGTGAACGATGCACTGCCCCCTCGTCTGCGTCACGATCGCCACCATTGTCGCCTTTATCGTTTAAGAAGAGCATTAAACGCGGATTTTATCATGTCCTCTGACCTATGTATTATTCTAATTTTAAACGAATCAAGCTCGAGATCTGCGCTAAGATGAGCCAGTCAATTCTTTGTCTCTGAAGACCAACCAGCCGACTCGACTATTTTAAGTGGTATCATTAGTAGCACTCATTCAAGTTTTTCGCTTTCCCGATTGTTCACCAACCAACCACCTAGTATGAGCATGAATATTAACTATGCTAAACCACTGATCATTTTTGCCAGCTCTCCATTGACAAACAATAACTACAGACTTTGATTTTATAAAAACAATAAATTTGTAATTAAAATAACATAACTATAAAACATTTAAGATTGCTTGAATTAGTCAAATTTAAAGAGAATAAACTAATTGAATCAGACATTGTCGTCACTTAGAATGTGTTTCTGGTTGCTGATCCGAATCGGATAGAATAACATTGGAATCAACTTGCTGGGCAGGAATTTTGCTTATACTCTCGGGCAGATCGAAGGTTAGTTCTTCTGATTTTTTGAGCAAAAAACGTTTATCCGGGTTGAGTTTTGTTTCCAGCTCCAGTCGGTCGATCAGCCAGCCTCTATCCGGCTGATTAGAGGCCCAAAAATATAAAGTGCCTGCAAATAAATGGCTGATAACGCCAAAGATCTGCTTTCAAAATCTATGGATCTACATACCTTTATCCTTGCTGCCCCGCACAGACACCTCGCAATTTGCCTCCTCCGCATTGCAATTGTTGTTGGCGTTTGACAGATCAATGCCCGAGTCCTTGATGGGCTCTCCCAGGAGACCAACTGCTCCTCGATGGCTCCGCAGTGCCTTCAACGCCAGTTTGTAGTACTCTGCAGATTTCACCCGATCCTCCATCTTCCACTTCATGTACATCACTGCGGATATGGAGGCCACGGCACCGTAGACACAAATGGTGCCCAATGTTCGGTTCGACGGAAATTTCAGTCCAACCATTTTGCTAACGCTTTTTTATCACAATTTAGCTGCGGTTACTTGTGTAATATTCGTTATAGCCGGCGCCGAATCAGAGATGACAGTTAGTCGATATTGTTATGTGAAAAGGCATATAAACACTCAAGTCCACCTCTAAGTGTAATGCTATGCAAATTATTGACAGAAAATATAACTTCTATAATATCTAAGTCATCTATTATTATGTGGTATTAGTGATAATAAATTCATATCATAAAAAAGGCTGATAAAATGCTGCCTTTTAATTAAAAAACAACTTCGATAGTTATTTGTTTTGAAAAATCAGCTGACTTTATAACCAGGGCTGCAACGATACACTTACAGTTTGTAGATTATACAACAAATCGGATGGTTTAGTCAATATCTATCTGTAAATTAACATTTTATTTTATATTAAAGTGCAGAAAACAGATTAAATAAAACATAAGACATGACCAGCTTTACAGCAGTTTTCCAAATGGCAAGGCAGCGATTGATAGCCCCGGCGATAGGAAACTGGGCACGTTTTTATGCCGCCAAACCTGCGCCGACAGGTGAGTCTCCACATCCAGGTTAAAAATTTAACTACTAATGGTAAACACATCCCACAGCGGGCAAGAAAAAGAAGCTTGGCAAGCTGGGACCCATCGTGGAGAAGAAGGTCATTCCCGTGGAGACCGATGCCAACAAGCTGGTGAACTATGTGTGCGGTAGTAACTACCTGAAAACAGGAGAAGATGTCAAGGTGAGTTTCACTTTTTATTTTCCTAGTGCACTCTTTTGTATGGAATTGCTGAACAGATCAAACCGGATGCGGAGTACCCCGAATGGCTGTGGACGCTGAATACGGAACGCATCATTCCTTTGGACGAACTGGACCCCAACACCAAGCAGTACTGGCGCCGGTTGAGGAAACTGGCCTTGCGGCGCAACAATCAGCTGTCCAAGCTAAAGAAGTTCTAGTACCTATGGTGTTATTGTTGTTTCTTGAGGCCCAACCAACCCTCAAAGTGGCCCATGTTGTTTGCGATGCTCTCCTGAGCAACAAGTGTGCAAACACCATGTTTTTTTTTTACTAAAAGCGAACTGCAAATACATTTATTGCACCGTCTTATCATAAAGTTGAGGTGTATAAAAGTCATGGAGTTGCGGAAAGTATTCATTTAGTGGTCAAGAAATGTGGAGCGGATCTGGTTTAGTTAAGCTGCTCCTCGGGGCAATCCTGATGGCAGCAGCATCATCTGCACAAGGCAACTCTTCAAGTAAGTATTACGGATGGCGGAGAATGGTATCCCGGATTATCAGTGAAATCCCCTTGCAGAGAACGTTGTCTGCTACCAGGGCACGTGGTCCGTTTATCGACCTGGTCTGGGCAAGTTCGGTGTGGAGGATATTGATCCGTTTTTGTGCACCCATCTTATTTACGCCTTCCTGGGCATCGAGGAGACGGGCCAGCTTCGGGTGATTGACGCTTATCTGGATCTTGAAGAGAATGGTGGACGCGGAAATATCAAGAGCTTTAATGCCCTCAAGCTAAAGAATCCAGTATTGAAGACGCTCGTGGCCGTGGGTGGTTGGAACGAGGGTTCCAAGAGATTCTCCTTAGTGGCCCGCGATCCCTCGAAGCGTGCCAAGTTCGTGGATGATGTGGTCAGGTTGCTGCAGCGCCATGGTTTCGATGGCCTGGATCTGGATTGGGAGTATCCTAGCCAGCGTCACAGTCTGGATAACGACGATCGCTCAAACTATATTACTTTCTTGAAGGAGCTGAAGGAGGGGTAAGATAAGAAGGAATTGTATGAGCTGCTCATTTCTAAACCTCAAACCCTTCTCAGCTTGGAACCCTTTGGTTTTCTGCTCAGTGCTGCTGTGGGTTCCGCACAATTCTCCGCTGAAATATCGTACGACATTCCGGCTATTGTCCCGTATCTGGACCTCATTAATGTGATGGCCTACGACCTCCACGGACCGTGGGACAAGGTGGTGGGCATCAATGCTCCCCTGTATGCTGCTCAAAGTGATGCGAGTGATTCTACCGGGCGGCAACAGCAGCTGAACGTGGACGCCGTAGTCAAGTATTGGCTGCTATCAGGTGCTCCGCCTGAAAAGCTGGTCATAGGAGTTCCTTTCTACGGCCGCTCCTTTACTTTAGCCACCGCCGAGGCCAACCAGCCAGGAGCGCCGCATATCGGCAAGGGCATTGCAGGAAAATACTCCCGCGAACCGGGCGTCCTGGGTTACAACGAACTCTGCGAGATGATGGAGCAGGAGGAGTGGACACAGAAATGGGAGGCCACACAGCAGGTGCCTTACGCCTTCAAGCAGCGCCAGTGGGTGGGGTACGAAAATCCACGCAGCCTGGCGCTCAAGGCGCAGTATGTGATGGATCACCACCTGGGTGGCATAATGGTATGGTCCCTGGAATCGGATGACTTCCGCGGCACATGTGGTCAGCAGCCCTATCCCCTGCTGCACGAAATCAACCGAGTGCTCTTCGGCGGCAACACGCCATCTGGTTTGACCACCGAATCGAATAAGAGAACGACCAGTGAAGGATTCAGTTGTCCAGCTGATGCGCCCGAAGGATATGTTCGGGATCCAGACAACTGCTCCAAATTCTACTATTGCAGTGGCGGCAAGACCCACAACTTTGATTGTCCCATTGGGCTGAAGTTTGACCTTGACACCAACAGCTGCAACTATTCTGGATCAGTAAAGTGCTAGATTTTATTTGTCCAAAAGAAAGTCTCTGGGTTCGGTATTCTTAGGCACCTATTCAACGATCTTAAGGTTTAGTGGCATGTTCTTGAAGTTGTAAACGGGCATGCCCGGTCGCCAAATGACAAAGTTCTGATCACACTTGACCTCAGAGGCTGGTCGACACATGACCTGTTTCTCGTCGAAGTACTGACCCTCGAGGCACTCATAATAGATCCTCTCCCCATCGCGGCACTCATGGTACAATCGGCAATCCCAACTATTTCGCATAAACCCATCATGGGGGCACATTCCGAAGGCTTCTGTGGTCGGCTTCTCTGTTGTGAGGGCATTTTTGTCGCCCAAGGCGGAGAAGATCACACGAAGCAATCCATGACGCTCGCCACAAGTGCCACGGAAATCGTCTACGTCTATGGTCCAGGCCATGGCGCCACCCAGCTTGTGCTTCTGCAACAGGTGCATCTTGGCCCAGATGCTTTGCGGGTTCTCGTAGCTCACCCACTGATCACCCAGCGTGGCATAGGGCACCTTGGCCACCTGGTCAAACTTCCTGCTCCATTTAGACTCTTGCACGCACCACTCGTTGTAGGTCATGAAGCCGGAACGGTGAGATTGCTTAGTCGGTCTGCCAGGTCCTTTGCAGGGGGATCCCACTGTCGATTGATTCCTATCCATGGTGAAGGAGCGTACGAAGAGCGGGATGCCCAAGATAAGCTTCTCTGAGGTTTTCCCATTTCGTTTCCAATGCCCAATGGACTTAGTCGCGCTGTCTTCATATCCACGAAGTGGGGCATTGTAAGTCAAGCGCAGACGATACGGATCCTGCTCGTCGTGCATCATCAGGTGGATAAAGTCTGAGTTCTTTACTATCTCGGAGATGTTGTAGCTTTCCAGGTGGCGTTTGTTAGTTCGTCCCATCACGGCCACCATTAAAATGAGCTGGTGATGTCGAAAGCTATCGTAATAGGGGAAGCACTTAATAGATGAAAAGAAAATCCCCCAGCAAGGACTCACATTAATCCCAGCTCCTCCAGCAGGATCACAAAGTTCTGGCGATCCTCCGACTGACCACCAAACTGTGTGGGATAGCGCCAATCGATCTGGACGCCATCGAATCCCCACTTGAACATGAAGTCCAACATAGAGGTATAGAAATTGTCCCGCTTCTTCGGGGAGGCCACCATCCGGGAGAACGAGCTGGAATCCTCCTCCCAACCACCGATGGTAAACATCACCTTCCTAATGCTATCCCACTTCATGGTTTTGACACTGCTCAGCTTGTCTATAAAGAGTTTAATCAATAATATATACAAATATGAAATAAACACTTTTACTTACTCTTCTCCAGAAGCAGAATCTTGTCGGTGATCCTTAATTCACCGGTCTCCCCATGCACACCTATTCCAGAACCAAGGACCAAGTGAGTGCACAGTCTGGAGTCCAAGTGCCACTCAAAGAATTGGCTGCGTCCTTTGTAATAGTAGGAGGCCAAATCATATTGACAAAAGATATTATCTGCAGAAATGTTGTTAAACGAATCGAAAGAATAGTATAGGATCTACTTACACTCTTTTGCTACACAACTGCAGATCAGCAATACCATTACCATTAGAACATAGTGAAAAGAAGTCATGGCAAAAGTCAACCTAACGATTTAAACTTGAAATTTTATAATATTTGCCTAATCGTAGATTAAGTGAAATGGGTTAGTAAACAAAATCTAGGTTTAAATTTGTTTTCCGACAAGTACAAGTGTTTTGATCACAAGGAGTGTCATGAAACAGTATAAAAACGATTTTATGTTTACTGGAATCGCACTGCTTACTGGATAAGTATAATTTCATCCCCAATTTAATGCACCTTCGGTTTTATAAGATAATATATTGTGTTTTTTGAGTTCATTTGCCATGGCAATAACACGTTAAGTCACCTGTGTTTACGTAAATATGGTTTCTTGTTAACAAGTCTTACCGTTGTTCAGGTCCTTATCATTATTTCAATATTGAAATTGAATCATTTGCACTTCCTTCATGGCGTGTCTCATAATTTCCCTCAAGTGCGTTCACGGTGACTAACTTCATCATTGTAAATATAAATCTATAAATCTAATCGGGTATTCTGGTAGCCATAAATGTGAATTAATGATATACAATTCGCTGTAAGGGCCACTTGGAAAATAATTGATTTCTTGTGTTATAGTCATGTTTTTTTTAATTTTCTATTCATTTAATAGGGACACTCGACATTTTGAGGCCAGTCACATGTGTAGGTTGAGGTACTGAAGTACAGACCTACCCCGCATTGAAAGTCGTAGCGAATGCCACCGATGCACCGGTAGTACTTATTGCAGTCGCCAACCGCGTGAAAGTAACCATCTGCGGAGCAGTCGCCACTGGAGCCCCCTCCGTTGCCACCACTTCCACCACCGGGAGTGGGTGCCGGAGTGGGAGCCGCAGTTGGAGCGGGAGTAACACTTCCTCCTCCTCCACCGCCTCCTCCACCTCCTCCTCCACCTCCTCCTCCTCCACTCACTTCCTTGCCCAGAGCTCGGTTCATGGTCTTCAGCAGGGGGTAGGACTCTCCACACCGGCCACGGAAATCATCCGTTTCGATGGACCACATCATGGCACCACCCAGATTGCGGGACTCGACCAGCTGCATCTTCATCTGGATGCTCTCGGGATTGTCATAGCCGATCCATTGATCTCCCTGGAAAGCGTATGGAGCACCGTTCTCCTGATCGAAAACGGTTTGCCAGTTGTTCAGGCAGATCTCGTGGTAGCCCAGGAATCCATTTTCACGGGTGTAGATGCCAGCAGACCCGGGACCAATGGACGCAGCTCCTGGCCAGTTCTGTGAGCTATCGGACATCTGGTAGCTGTGGCCATAGAAGCCAATGCCTAATATAAGTTTCTCAGCGGGTGCACCTAGGCATTATTCATTAGTTTAATAATTATATTCCAAGATTTGTTAACTCACCATGGGAAAGCCAATAGTCAATAGATTCGACGACCTCGGGCAGAGGAGCGTTCAGACCCAGATAGCCATCCAGAGCCATGTGGAAGTCGTAGGTCATAACGTTAATGAAAGTCAAGTGCTGCGAAATGGCCGGAATGTCGTATGATATGTTGGCCGATTTCTCTGAGGCGCCGACAGCAATACCCAGTTCCAATCCATACTGGTCGTAGCTGTCGGGGATTAATACATGTTATTGCGCTGCAAGGAATAACCAACGCCATAACCACTCACGTTTCCTTAATCTCGCGCAGTAGAGTAACGAAGTTCTCGCGATCCGCTTCACTGCCTCCTCGCTGTCCAGGGTACTCCCAATCCAAATCCAAACCATCAAAGCCGTACTGCTGAATGAAGGCCAGGGAAGATGAGACAAAGGTGGCACGCTTGGCAGGATCGGCGGCCATGGCCGAGTACTTGGTGGAACCTTCATTCCACCCACCAACCACCGCCAAAATCTTCAGGTTTGGGTTGCGCTGCTTCAGCGCAATCGTCTGACTAATAAAACCTGTGGGGAAAAACTATATCATAAACATTCCCTAACTTACTTGAAGTGAAAATATAACTTACCAAGTCCATCGTCCATGTCCAGCCAGGTGTCCAGGGACTTGAACTCGCCGGCATCGCTGATTCCGAAGAAGGTGTAGCTGATGTGGGTGCACAGGGAGGGGTCAATATCAGAGGGTGTGAACTTTCCATCGCCGGGTCGGTAATTCGCCCAGGTGCCCCAGTAGCAGTTCAGCAGCTCTGCAGGATTAAAAGGGCTCAATGAGATTCCTTGGCAAACTTTGTCAACTACTCACTTTCGCTGGTGGCCACTTGTCCAAGACAAAGGCAAAGAGCTGCCAAGGCCCAAATCGAGACTAACTTCATCCTTCACTTTGTAGGTTAATGATAACAATAGCTCTTCGTATCATGGTTCCTCGTTTATATAGGCCGCTCCCCAGCGAATTTCTTATCGATGAAACATCGACAACGTTGATAATTCGCCACTTCACAAAAGAAATCGGTGAACTAGAAAATAAAAGTCTAATATTATATATTGCACTCAGCGATGAAACTGAAACGACAAGTGACCTATATCTATATTCTTACATTATATTATGAATATAAATTTCAAATGATTGCCTGAATTTCAAGTGCATCTTGAGATTTGGAGAATGGCCCACTTGAACATTTTATCATCGTCCTGGATGGTGATTCAAACTGTTGCTAGCTACTTATACAGACACATCACAAAGTGTAAATTAAATAAACTTGTATTCTATGAACTACAAAGAAAGAACATTCATATTATCATGATTTATACATCACATGAAAATATAACCGACTGAATAAATATGGATAGTTGGTACGTATTAAAAAATGCCATCAAAATATTTAATACTTGAGAACTTTTACATCCCTTTGATTTTTAATGGAACATAATGTTGTACAGTTATATACAATAAAGTAGGTGAGAACAGCGCTGCAGTCGGGCTCCCCGACTAACAGATACCCGTTACTCAGCTAGTGGGATAGTGAGGATGATAGATTCTCGCTCTGGGCTGCGAGCTGCGGGCTCTGTTACATACTTTTCAGCGAATATAGTATACCCTTTAATTCTACGAGTAACGGGTACAAAAGATATGTTTTGGTTTGACCTTATAGATCTACGACTTTACAGAAATAATAAGTTTACACATGTACCATGTACATATGCCGTCAATAAATGTAGTACTCTCATTCAAGGGGAAACAGACTTTATAGGATTCTGTTACAAGATACTATATCTCCTAAAATGATTATTGCTATTCTGTTTTTTTTTTTAATTCATTTACAGATTTTTAGGAATCATTTTGTTTGAATTGTTAAGAATTTACGTGATAGATTTGGTGGAATACCTTTTGAAACATTCTTGAAAGTCACAAAAACCAGAATCTTTTTTTAATTTTCAAACATTTATTCTCAACAATTGGAGTCGCCTTTTACCAACGCAGTTTCCTGTTGATGGTCTTGAGCAGAGGATAGGTCTCACCGCAATGACCGCGGTAGTCATCCGTCTCCAAGGACCAGATCATGGCGCCGGCCAGACCCTTGGACAGAGCAAAGTCCATCTTGTACTGGACACTGAGCACGTTGTCGTAGCTCACCCACTGGTCACCGGAGTAGGCGTAGGGAGCGGCATTTCCGTAGTCGAAGATGGTGTGCCAGTTGTTCAGGCAGATCTCGTTATAGCCCAAGTACCCGGTAGAGCCAGTGTAGGATCCAGCGGCGCCTTCTCCGCGGCACGGTGCTCCCGGCCAGTTCTGGGAGGAGTCCGACAGCTGGTAGGAATGTCCGTAAGTGCCCACGCCGAGCACCAACTTGTTGGCCGGAGCACCCTGGCTCAACCAGAAGTTGATGGCGTTCTCCACGGCCCACTGTGGGGCATTGAAACCGGTCTTGCCATCGGAGGCCATGGCGAAGTCGTAGGTCATCACGTTGATGAAGTTGACATGCTGAGCGATGTTGGCAATTTCGTAGGATGTACTGGCCAATGACTCGCCGGCGCCCACCGCAATACCCAACTCATAGCCATAGGGAGCGAACCTACAGGACATAAACCATTAGACATATTAGACTAGTAGACTTCGGGAGTAGATCCTGTACTCACGCCTCCTTAATCTCACGCAGCAGAGTCACAAAGTTAGCACGATCGTCCCAGTTGCCACCGCGCTGGTTGGGGTACTCCCAGTCCAGATCCAGACCATCGAAGCCATGGTTGCGCAGCAGGTTCAGGGCGGAGTTGATGAAGTTCTGGCGCTTGTACCAATCGCGGGCCATCGAGGAGTACTTGGTGGAGCCCTCGTTCCAGCCGCCGACCACGGCCAGGACCTTCAGGTTGGAGTTCTGTTGCTTCAGGTTAATCGCCTGTTTGATGAAGCCCAGATCGTAATCCAGCCAGGTGTCCAGGGACTGGATGTCACCATTATCGTTGATCCCGAAGAAGGAGTAGCTCAGGTGGGTGCACAGACCAGAATCGATGTTGGACACATCGAACTTGCCATTGCCGCTGCGGTAGTTGGCCCAGGTGCCCCAGTAGCAGTTGACGATGCCTGGATTAATCCAGGAATACAGATTGCTTAACTATTAGGCCAACAGGATTTTCGCATAGATAGGACTTACGTTCAGCACCGATAACCTGGCTAAGGCAGAGGACTGCGAGTAGTGCCAATAACTTTCCCATTGCAAGAAATGCTGATTGGTTCATGTTCCATCTAGGTATTTATACACTTCCCCACGGCTCTTATCACTACCCTTATCTTCATCAGGTGAACCGGCTACTCCACTCCACTTGTGTGACAAATTTATTATGACTTCGTCGCGTGCTTTGAATTTTAATATTTATACTAGGGACCGACCGGTATCTGTATCTCAAGTACAGATTCATTTTTGTTTACTGAAGAGGTGCTTCAGCATTTACCATTTTTGTTATATTCGGCAAACGTAGCTCTTAAAAGCATATTGGGCTTAATAAAAACATGAATACTTTGTTCTACAGCGTTCTACATGCTCTAACTTCCATGTTGGTATAAAATTGTTCAATGTTTTTGATCAGATTTTAAGTTGACATGTATCTAAAGCTTGTTTCTAAACTTTATTACCCCAAATCAATGAGACCATTTAAATAAAACTTACTTAAAACTTGGGTCTGTCATTACTAGTATTTTTCGGAGCCAGGTGTTCTTCACAAGGATATAAAAAGGTTAGTTATAGGCCAAAAAAGTTAATATGCTGGTAACTGACATCAACATTATTCTTAGACTTTAACGACTATATTATATGTTTTCCTTTTACCTTTACTGAAGTTTATATAGGATACTATGATTGGTCTTAAACATTTTGAAACGAAAATAAAATAAAAAAGATAGTTTACTAATAGCTATATAGCAATTTGTTCTTTGCTTTGCCCACTTTTCAACTGACTTTTTTGTTAAGCTATTTTTAGAATATGACTGGTTTATAGATTCATTGATAATGAGATTAGGAAAAGATTTTCATTGAGTGGGAGTAAATTATTTTGAATGGGCTGCTTAAAATAATCTGGATTTCAGCCATTGACTCGTCTTAAGATAGGGCCATGAATGATTTCATTAAAAATAGGGAATGTTTGATTATAATCTCATTTAGTACAAATAGATTAAAAGGTGATTAATGATTGCGATAGAACTGTGAAACCCAAATTCAACTAGTCTTAACAATATTCTTGTTACCTTTTTTGGACAATTTAAGCTTATACTACTTTTATTTCCAAGCGTTATGAATTCTACTCTTCCTACCCATATTGGAATTTCAAATCACAGCCAATTTAAGATATGTTATTTTCTTAAACATATTTATTGTTTATTAACCAATTTCGGTGAACAATGTAATAAACTTTTCGACATAAAATGGAGATTCTCCAACAGCTTTGAGTAGAAATGCAAATATAAATAAAATTTCTGCGACCAGTTCAACTGTAAAGCGCTCAGATTAACAAACGTGTGTCAGTGCGTTGGACATTCGATCCGCGGCTTAGTTGGCCACATAGATCTCGAACTCCTTGTAGGCCAGCTCCTCGCCGCCATACGGAATGTAGCAGCATCCGTGGGAGGGCTGCACCTTGCCCACAGTGATGGTTCCGTCGTGGGTGGCACGGCCAATGAAGAGCGGCTCTCCCTCGGCGGTCTCTCCGGCGGGCAGGGCGTTGGGCGGGATGTTTCCGGCATCCACGGGCACCCAATGGCCGCCGCCGGCGCACAGCACCTCGTATTCAGCGTGTCCGTGCTCACCGCCTCCCCAGGCCACATAGGTCACTCCATGGGAGGGATGCAGCTTGCCGGGAATGAGGTCGCCCTCATGGCGGGCACGGGCGATGTACAACTGCTCGCTGCTGTCGAATCCTCCCTCCAGGGCGTTGGGCGGAACCTCTCCGTTGGCGGCGGCCACCCAGCATCCTGGTCCGCTTCCGGTGGGCGCGGCAAAGCCCATGACGGGAGCCGATGGAGCGGGCTCTGCAAAGAAATAGTAACATTTATCAGAAATCTATGAAATCAACAGCAACTCTTATATGTATATAGTAGCATATGTACCATAGTATAACACTTTGTCACACATACACACCACACACACAGTACATATGTACCACTTGATCACACCCACCCAATCCATTTGCCCTAACACATAAGTCAGATCCCAAGCTCTTGGTGACAATAACAATTTCGGCCGCGTTAACATAAACAATTGATTCATAGACATAAACATCCGCCGATGCCGAAATTCGTCATTCCCACTAAGCAACCAAATAGCTTACGCAGCACAAATCCTGGTAATTTTCCATGCGCAACTCTCTTAAAGAGCGCAACCCATTTGAATAGAGAGGAGAGCCTTCAAGCTCATATAAACAAAGTCGACCAAGGGTTTGCTAAGCGTTCAACTCACACTCCAGATTTAGTTCTAATTCATCCACTATACCATTAAGACGTGAATTGACTCCGATTCAAAGTTGTATCATTATCTTGAAATAAAAACTTATATTTTTTTCAAAACTTGCAACCGCGAACTCGTTATTGGCGCAGTCGGTGGTCCTAAACTTATAGTGACCAACAAAGAACCTTCGTGTGTGATTTAACTTCAACTTTGTGGCTAATCAATGCTACAAGAAGTAACTATCCGCCAGTCATACAGTGCTTAATAATTAAAACCGCTTCAACTTGGTAGCCCACCATAATAGTGTGACCGCTACTAGAAGAAAAAATTATTATTACATAAGTGCTGCAAAGACAAGACCACTAAAGGGTAACTGAAGCCCCAGGTTTTGCATATCAACCAAAGACAGTGTGTAGCCCGCAAAACAAAAAGCGTGACCGCTACGAGGAGTGAAAAATAAAATAAAATCAACAAACAACAAAAACAAGAGAAACAACAATGGCACTACCACAACAACAAGTGCAACTACTCTCCGAGAATCATCTGAGCCAGGCTCTTGGTCAGATTCGACAGGTACCAACATTTACCGGTACGACACTGGAACTGAGCTCGTTCATAAGAAGAATAGAGTTCATACTTCAACTATATCCATCAACTGACGTCCGTCAGTCACACGTACTCTTCAGTGCAATCGAAATGCAAATTGGAGGCGACGCCCAACGAGTATCCCAGCTCAGTGCAGCTAATACATGGCCGGAATTGAAGGAAGCCCTAATCGCCGAGTTCAAGACCCAGACACCATTCGAAGAGCTTTTGAGACGACTATATAACACCCAATTCAATGGATCAGTTCGTAAGTTCATAGAAGAACTTGAAGCAAAATGCTTTGTAATAACAAATAAGCTAGCTTTAGAAAATAATGATCTACATAATCACATTTATACAAACGCAATGAACGATACAGTAAAAAATGTAATTATTAAAAAACTCCCAGATAGACTCTACATGCAATTAGCCAGATTCGATATAACAACAGTCAGTAAATTAAAGCAAATTGTACAGCAGGAGGGTTGTTATGACAGTACATGGTCCGATCACCCAAAATTCCAAAATACTCAAAATACCCAATATAAAAATCAGTACAGCCCAAACTATAACAACACTTCAAATAATCAAAATAAAAATCAAAATTATAATCAAACATCAATTAGCCAAAATAAAAATCAACATATGAACAAAAACAATAACAGCCATGACCAGCCTTTCGAATACCTATTCCAAGAATTTAAGCAAAAACTCAACCAAGCACAGACACAAAATCCTTTAAATTATTCCTCCAACTATCAACAAAATCCAGTTTCTTCATCCGCTCCGAATCCGGCAACAAAAAGGCAAAGACCTAGTACCAGCGGGCATTCAAAAATGGATACGTCCGAAAATTTTCATCTACATGCCTCGGACGAAGAAGAAGACACAATTCCTTCATAAATATTGTTTTAAACAATATACCGCTCCGATGTGTTATAGACACTGGGTCTACAATAAACATCATAAGAGCAAACATTTTTAATTTCCCGGTTAAAACTACTAATTTACAAACACATACCATTAACGGCACAATAACCCTAAAGAAAATCATAATTCTAAAACCAAGTAAGCTTTGCCCTACTAAACAAGTTTTTTATATTCATAATTTTTCCGAAAATTACGATATGATATTAGGTACAGGGTTCCTAGAAGACGCCAACGCCCAAATAAACCTTGGCAAAAGAAGTGTAGTTTTAAACAACAACAGTTTCTTAATGGACTACCTACCAGAACGAGAAGGTAGCCTAGAAGACAACCCCGACTATGTGAATGTTTCACCGCCATCATTATCCACTGATGATGAAGCCACAAATTATGCAATAGGAAACGAGATAAGGGAATCAAATGAATTCAGGCTTGACCATCTAAATAAAGAAGAGTCAAATGCCCTTACTAAAATTCTTCAAGAATTTAGGGACATACAATACAGAGAAGGTGAAAATTTGACCTTCACAAGTACTGTAAAGCATGTCATCAAAACTAAACATGAAGACCCAATCTATAGGAAACCTTATAAATACCCCCAGGCCTACGACAAAGAAGTCGAGGTACAAATCAAAGAAATGATTAAACAAGGCATTGTTCGAAAATCGAACTCACCCTACTGTTCCCCTATCTGGATAATACCGAAAAAAAGCGATGCTTCTGGTAAAACAAAGTTCAGATTAGTAATCGACTATCGCAAACTAAACGAAATTACTATTGATGATAAATACCCAATTCCTGTCATGGATGAAATACTAGATAAGCTAGGTAGGTCTCAATATTTCACTACCATAGATTTAGCAAAAGGTTTTCATCAGATCCAAATGGATGAAAGCTCGATTCAAAAAACAGCTTTTTCCACAAAAAATGGACATTACGAGTACACTCGAATGCCGTTTGGACTGAAGAACGCACCTGCAACATTTCAACGTTGTATTAACAATCTATTAGAAGACCTAATTTACAAAGATTGTTTAGTTTACATGGACGATATAATAGTTTTTTTCCACTTCATTGGAAGAACACTTGTTATCTCTACGTAAAGTATTTGCTAAATTACAAGAAGCTAATCTAAAGTTACAACTTGACAAATGTGAATTTATGAAAAGAGAAACAGAGTTCTTAGGACACATTGTAACTACGGAAGGCATAAAACCCAACCCAAATAAAATAGAAGCCATACAGAAATTCCCATTACCTAAAACTAATAAAGAAATAAAATCATTTTTAGGACTTTGCGGTTTCTACCGTAAATTTATCCCTAACTTTGCAAAAATTGCTAAACCAATAACACAAAAACTAAAAAAAGGTTCCGTTATAAATTCTAAAGATACCGAGTATATATCAGCCTTCGAAAAATTAAAATGTTTAATTATGTCCGAACCAATATTAATTTACCCAAATTTCGAAAAAACATTCTCATTAACCACAGATGCAAGCAATGTCGCTCTAGGTGCTGTATTATCACAGGATCGTAAACCCGTTTGTTACGCTAGCCGTACTCTCAATGAACATGAACTTAATTATTCAGCAATAGAAAAAGAACTTTTAGCTATTGTTTGGGCCACTAAATACTTCAGGTCCTATCTTTTTGGTCGTAAATTCCAGATTCTTAGTGATCATCAACCTTTAGTTTGGCTCGATAATATCAAGGAACCAAACATGAAACTCCAAAGATGGAAAATCAGACTAAATGAGTTTGATTACCATATAAAATATGTACCAGGAAAAGAAAACCATGTCGCCGACGCACTTTCACGTGTAAAAATAGAAAACTTCTACGGCGAATCTCCCACTTCAGCCGCTACCGTACATAGTAGCCATGAAGATAACCAAAATTACATTTCCTTTACAGAAAGACCAATAAACTACTATAATAGACAAATAGAATTTGTCAAAGACGACAATAACAATACAGATATAAGAAAATATTTTCATAAAACAAAACTAAAAATCCATTATAAAGAAATGACAAGCGCATATGCAAAAGAATTAATAAAAGAATATTTGTGTACAAAAAATAGCGTAATTTATTTTCATAATGAAATAGATTTCCTTACATTTCAAAACGCCTTCTTAGAAATTGTCAGTCCGAACAACATAACTAAAGTTATGAGAGCAACCAGTAAATTAATAGATATTGAAACATATTCAGAATTTAAAGAAGTAATAATAAAAACCCACAGAGAACTCTTACATCCAGGTATAGAAAAACAAACCAAAATTTTTAAAGAAAAATATTACTACCCAGACTATCAAAAGTTAATACAGAACATTATCAACGAATGTGAAGTGTGTAACATGTGCAAAACAGAACATAGAGACACTAAATTAAATTACGAGTTAACGCCAGAAATTTTCAATCCTAGAGAAAAATATGTTATCGATTTTTATTTAATCGATAATAAAACATTCCTGTCATGTATTGACGTTTATTCCAAATATGCCGCCTTAATTGAAGTCAGCTCTAGGGATTGGCTCGAAGCAAAAAGAGCTCTACTTAAAATTTTTAATGAAATGGGAAAACCGTCCGAAATAAAAGCCGATAAAGACTCAGCATTTATGTGTGCTGCATTACATTTATGGCTAAAGTCCGAAAATGTTCACATTAACGTCACAACAAGTAAAAATGGAATTTCAGACATTGAGAGATTTCATAAAACTGTCAACGAAAAGTTAAGAATTATAAGCACTGAGTCCGACCCAGAGAATAAAATAACAAAATTTGAAACCCTACTCTATGTTTATAACCATAAAATTAAACATAATACAACAGGTAAAACACCAGCAGATATTTTTATATATGCAGGAACACCTGCACATGACACCCAGCAAGAGAAAATTAATAAAATAAATAAATTAAACGAAAATAGACATAGTTATGAAGTAGATACCAGATATAGACAAGCACCATTAGTAAAATCAAAGACAACAAACCCATATAAAAAGACAGGAGAAATTACACAGATTGACGAAAAACATTATGAAGAGAAAAACAGAGGCAGGAAAATAACCCACTATAAATCAAAATATAAAAAGAAAAAGAAAATTAATGAAACTAAATATAACAATAATTCCAGCACAACCCAAAACGACCAAGGCAATCCAACATAATTACACAATTTTGATGATCCTTTGCTATTTTCTATTATGTTTTATCCAACATGTCCAAGGACAAAATCTTGAAGTTAACCCAATTCAAGCCAAAAATGGCTACCTTATATTTAATACTGGATCAATAAGTTTACCAATCAATTACGAGTATCACTACTTAGCTGTAAATATTACAAAAATAGAACAAACATATGATAACTTAGTAAAACAATCAGAAGAATATGAAACTTTATCCCAAGTTCAATATTTAGCAGAGAAATTAAAAAGAGAAATGAATGGCATTAGAATAGCAAAGCGTAGCAAACGCGGCTTAGCTAATTTTATGGGCACAATTTATAAATACCTTTTTGGAACCTTAGATCAAGCAGATAAAGAAGAGCTAGAATATAAAATTCAAAATTTGTCCGAAAACAGCGTCCAAGCTAATGAACTCAACGAAGTCATAAAAACAGTAAATGAAGGCATAACATTAATAAATTTATTAAGTGCATTACATGAAAGCGATCAAAGATTAAACATTTTATTATTTAATTTACAACAGTTTACTGAGTATGTAGAAGATATTGAACTTGGAATGCAGTTAACAAGACTTGGCATTTTTAATCCTAAATTACTAAAACATGATTATCTAACAAATATAAACTCAGAAAAACTTCTACATATTAAAACTTCCACTTGGCTGAAAACGGATACAAATGAAATTCTAATATTTTCCCATATTCCAAAAGAAATAATTAAGACCCCAATCTTTACAATAATTCCATATCCAGATAATAATCAAAACATTTTAATAGAAAATGTACAAAATAAATTTTATGTTCAAAATAATCAAACTTATTTGGCATCTACAAAAACTTTAATAATAAACAAATGCTTAACGGGCATACTTAACCAATTCAATACAGAATGCAGATATGTAAAAACTCATAAAGAGTTTGAAATCAATTATGTCGAACCTAATATAATATTAACTTGGAACTTACCAAAAACCATACTTAACCAAAATTGCATAAATAGAGATATAATAATAGAGGGAGACAACATAATAAAAGCTTTTAACTGTTCCATACAAATCGAAGACATCTCAATATCAAACACTATGTTAGATTACACACAAACGATTTATGTTAACAACAATATCACTAAGTTAAAAGCCCTTTCTTATATACAAGCTAAAGAAATTTTTGAAATCCACAATAAAGCAAACAATAAATTTCAAATAATTACATTTACTATTTTAATAGTTTTAGTTGTCATAATAATATTCTATTATATCTACAAATATAAGAATATACCTAAGAAAATTATAATCAAATTCAAAAGACAAGTACCCACTCCTATTGAATCAAATATTATAAACAATGATGTAACAGAAATAGAAAATAATGTAAATCCTGTCTTGTATCCTAAATTATCCGCCTGAGGACAGGCTAATTTCTTAAGGATGGGGAAGTAGCATATGTACCATAGTATAACACTTTGTCACACATACACACCACACACACAGTACATATGTACCACTTGATCACACCCACCCAATCCATTTGCCCTAACACATAAGTCAGATCCCAAGCTCTTGGTGACAATAACAATTTCGGCCGCGTTAACATAAACAATTGATTCATAGACATAAACATCCGCCGATGCCGAAATTCGTCATTCCCACTAAGCAACCAAATAGCTTACGCAGCACAAATCCTGGTAATTTTCCATGCGCAACTCTCTTAAAGAGCGCAACCCATTTGAATAGAGAGGAGAGCCTTCAAGCTCATATAAACAAAGTCGACCAAGGGTTTGCTAAGCGTTCAACTCACACTCCAGATTTAGTTCTAATTCATCCACTATACCATTAAGACGTGAATTGACTCCGATTCAAAGTTGTATCATTATCTTGAAATAAAAACTTATATTTTTTTCAAAACTTGCAACCGCGAACTCGTTATTATATATACTAGGCCAGTCCATATGTATGGAAAAGATGTAGTCTTGTATTAGTATTATTAGTATTATTAGTATTATTGATAGTTTTGTTGGTTTTTTATGGACTAAAGTATCAGTACCAAATAATGTAGGACCAACCCTACAAGTAGTGGGTATAATAATACTATATATTCAAATAGAAGCAGCTGACTTTGCTGCAAAACAATTGGTTTCATTGAGCAGCTGTAGAACAATAGATCGTTTAGATCATTACGATGGGTAGGTAAACTAATCAGAGAGAGGGTAAACACCTGTGCTGACCGTTTGATAGAAAATGGGTGGAGCTGGGTGGAAACTCACCATCAATCAGCCAGGTTCCGCTGGCGCCCCATCCCGTGCAGATGCCGACGAAATTGACCGGGAATAGGCTACCAGCATCGTAGGAAAGGAAGGCAGCAGCGTCTCCTTCGCGGCCGACGGTGATGACGTTGTCGTACCAGCGCAACCAGAAGCCACGGAATTCGCCGGCATCCAGGATGCCCGGAGTGGGCACCTCAGTCACCTCGGGCTTCTGGCGGTCCTTGCGGATCACGGACTTGGTGTTCTCCCATCCGCCCAGAAAGATCTCGAAGATTGGGCCGTTCTCATCGGGGGTTGGTGTGAGGGCCAAATGGGCATCCTTGGGAGAACGCACCTTGAAGGTAAACACTCCTCCGCTGGCGGGGAAGAATTGGTACTCCAACTTATCGGGGGTGTTGACTTCTGCAAGAGAAATGGCATATTAGTTCACCTTTTCAGAGGCAACTGTACACGGCTACTTTTTTTTGAGCCAACTGTACTACTACTACAACCACTTTGGGAGGTGGGAAAGTTTTGAGGTTTGAATTAACAACCTCAAACATGAGAGTGTTGTCATACAAAATTCTTGAACTGGAAAGAAATTGTAGCTATTTTTATGTTTGTGAGGTTTCTACATAGATATATATCAGCATGTTTAGCGTCTGTTTTTGTTTTCGCTTGTTTATTAGCGCCATTCACATGATGTCATTTAGATCGCCATCGGTTCTTTGCTGCTGAATATTCTAGCTAATTCCACTCAAGCTTTATTTCGAGTTCTGAGCCGGCTCTACTGCCACTCGAGCGACAAACATTTGCCCAGATATACGAGGTATACGATGTATGCGAGGTTGTGCTTTTCGCTTTGAATAGATTACACAAATGGTTTCTCAAGCAACATTATTTCGCATGACATCATTGGAGGTGCATCTTTCGTCTGACCCCGGGGGTCACCCTTGCTGAATTCCTATTGATTATTGCCAGAGTTCAAGGCGAAGACTAGTGACTCATCGCAGATGGCGAACATTTTCGGACACCTTAGGTGGAGAATGAATTCGATGGGTCATAAATAAAACCAAAAAGGCATTCCAAAATGTATAGCATACACGTACATTTGTATGTGCCATTAATTGAATCTGGACGATCACAAGGTGAAAGTTGCTTGAATTTTCCACTGATAGAAAACGAACATAGATAAAGAATGATAGGTTTCGATTCTAGGAATTGGACGACACAATTTTATTTTGGTCGTGGGCCAAAAGTTCTGCCGCACATTTCCCCATCTTTAAATTCACCCAATTATCTATTCCATTATCCAACTGCTCAGGGCACTCCACCCACAACCACTGGGAAACTCACCGATTGGCATGGTGGCTGCTTCTATCAACGATGTTCGCTTACTGAGATTCTGATTCAAACTGACCCAATGGAACCCAAATGCCGGCGAGGTAAGCACCGCTAAAAAACCGAAGCAGTGCGAGAACAAAAGCTCCATAAGCTTTGGGGCTCTCACTTGCAAACGGGAGATCGTTGGCCACATAGAAAGTATTCGACTGTACCAGTTCGAATTGGTAACTTATTCACATAGAGTTGTACTGCTCATGCTATGGCTAGTCTTTAACAATTAAAAAAAAACTATTCAATTTCTTAAATGTTTTTTAGGAGTACAAGCAAATATACAAATATTTTATCTTATTTAAGACAATTATAAAATTAAATGGAGGCTATTCATATTTGGTATAATGCCTTGACTTTAAGAAATGATTATACTTATATTTAAAGGTAGAATGGTTGTACGCATATCGAAATTATTTCAATGTATTATATCGTAATGGTAAGAGCATGTAAGTTTCGGTTTAACTATGGTAGTTTTGTCACCTAGTTTTGCTTAGAAGGTCTATGACTCAGGCTGGCAAAAGCTGCCGCTTAGTCATCAAAACCATCAGCAAGCTTTTATTGCCGAAATGGTTTCGCTATGGGCATGATGATTTTCATTTCGACTTGCAAATTAAAAAATGTAAGCTTACGAAGTTATACATTAGTATACACTACACTATAATTTTCCTGTTTCAACAAAAGAGGGCCTAGTAAAATCTGTGATGTAAGCCTCCAAAAATTAGTTCAAGGTACTGACTCAAATTTATATATTTAACTTCTTGGGCATGAATGATGTGTAAGGTACGCTTCATCACTCTTTGATGTTCATTTAGTTCAGCTAGGGTACAATATTTTCGATCAGTTTGTGTTTCGTGCTATCTGCCGTTAGTGTCGTCACTTATTTTGGCGTCATGTGCTGCTTTTATATTGGGTGGTCACATGGGTATCCAAACCAGGGCATCAAAAGGCTACGGCCAATGATTTCACCGCAATGGTCTAAAATGGTTGATGCTGATAGAATATGCCAGACTCTAAGCAACAATAATAAGGTTACCCATATTGTGTCATTATTTATTTATTGCGCTGCCGTAGTAGATTTATAAAATGTGTTGTTCCAGCATATTGAAGCATACTTTTAGGGACTGCCAATAATGTAGTGCCAAATGGTAAGACCAATTCTTTTGGATAATACGCTTCTTTATCCATGCTGTGACGAAAGTGGGATTATCTTTCTTTACGTCACCACTGCTTATTTTGTGGCTTCTCAACGTCAGTTGGTTTTCTTTCGTCTCGCCGGTTGGTCGCACTTTTTTTTACATTTGTACCGAACAACGTGCATGCGCAGAAAATCCTCACGAAGTAATATTGTCTAAAATAAACAAATTGTTATTTGTGTTCCTAGCCAGTGCTGGCCGTGCCAAATTGTCTTGTGATAAGAGTAGATCAATTGCTCACGCCGTGCAAGTTGGTGTATTTATATCGGAGACACCTGAACACACACCCAGAAATATATACAAATACAAATATATACGATGGCAGACGAGTAAACAAACAATGCACTGCTCATGTAAGGGTTCCATTTGTTGTTAACTTTTGGTGTAGTACAGGATCATTTCACCAAAAGGGCTTGGGGTTTCTGTGAATCATAGAGGACGGGTTCTAGATTGCTACATAAGTCGAAGTATTTACTCAAACTGAAGTGCAGTGTTAGGATCTAAGGAATAACATTTGTGTGGTTTGTCCTATAATGGAGGCAGATGGCTAAAGTTTAACCTTAATGAATGTATGACGCGGCAGAGGACCAATGGGCTTTCACAAAATATTTCATCATTTATATCTAATCTTTCAGACAACTTTTTAACAGAGTTCACTTTTTCCATTGACGAGCCCCCAACATTTATATACACTGCAGAGATAAGCTGGCGAAACAAGTTAAGTCTGCTTACAATTTCCCATTTAGTTTTATTGTTCAGCTTGCATAACACAGTGACCTCTGGAATGCTGGGCCATGAATTGTCATGCTTGCCATTCAATTAAGAGATATTTTCATTGGTGAAATAAATTAACTCGATTCAATTAACATTTCCGCTGGCGACTTTGCGACATTTCCAGAGACAAGTGTAAATCTGGTTGAGTTCGGTCAATTGGATCCAATTGGGTCTCAGTACCAGCCTACCGAGTTTTCTCGAAAGTGTCAACAGCCAATTGAGAGTTAAGTGGCCTAGGGCAATCAACTTCGCAGTAACCCCAGTCGAAGAGGACTTATTTTTAGCAATATTATGATGTTTTGTAAAATTCTACTTTTTTAAAGTGGGGTTTTATTATCCATAGACACACGTTAACTGTTTATAATGGGTTAAGTATACGGATCGCATCGTAAACGAAAGGAAAAGTGCATAAATGCGAGCAGAGATAGCGTCAGATTGACTTATCGCGTATACGCCCCGTTGAGCCACGTGAAAAATGTTTAGTTCTTATGAAATCGTTCAACGGGCCCAAACCAAATCAGCTGAAAACATAAAAATAAACCAATATTAACATACGTATGTATGTGTGTGTGTGCCCGACGAGCCCCCATACTTATGTACTTGGCTCATGCGCTAGTGTGTGTGTGTTAAACTTTTGTTTGGCTGTGAAATGTTAAAAACTGGTTTTTGCGGTGCTCTCTCAATCTTAAAACAGGCAAAGGGAAAATATACAAACGTTATTGAGCATTTATTGCGATTGATTTGACTTCGGAACCCTTTGATATTTAAATATAACTTGTGAGTAAAGCAACTGCCGATCGCTCGATCGTCAATGGAGTTGTTCTTCTTTCGATTAGTAATGCTTATCCAGCGGTGTATGTTCACAAGTGGTTGCCCAAAGGTCATAAGCGAAGGTCGTTGGTATTTCGAGATAAAAACGTGCTGTTGTTTGGGCGAAACTTGGCAGTCTCTGTGGGTAGAGTCTGTAGAATGGCATAATTTTCGGAACCGGTTTGTCTGGCAGAAAAAGGGAGGCAGAAAGTTATACACTCACATATTCGATAATTGGCAAGGGCACCTTGGAACTGACTCAATACATATGCTGAAAACGTATTTATCAAACGAATCTATGCTAGGTTACTAAACATTTTGTTTACTCTGTCGCCAATTTTACTGTCAACACGTTAAATTTCAAATGCAACTGCAAATTGCATTAGGGTAAAGAAAGAAAGGGGTGTGTTATATGGGGGAGGGGGTGTACAATATGTCGTGGACAAAGTTCGCAAAACGAGGAAGCGTGCGTATGAGAGGGAGAGAAAGAAAGAGAGGATAGAGAAAATGTACCGGTTGACGCACATACCACACACTCACTCTATAAAAACGATCTAACTAACGCTCTCCAATACTCTCTCCCAAAATGTTATGCCTTTGTGTGCGTGTCTTTTATCACAACCAGAGAAAAGCGGTTCGCTCCCAAGCACGTTCGCCAACAGCTGTCAATACACACTTGTACACTGACAAAAATGATGGAATATTCACGATATATAACATAAATAAAGTCAATAAATATTAAAAGTGATAGGAATTTTGCAGAAAAGTATGCAACATATTATTGGAATAGGAGAGTCCAAAGGGTATTTTATGGAAGAGAAAATGATTAAGCTTAAGGGAGTTGTTTTAAGAGCAGATTTTTCAAATTATCCAACAAATTCAATCTTAAAAACAAAATGCTTTTGAATTTTATCATTAACTAAATGAATCATCTGTTTTGGAAAATTTTATCAAAATAAGTTTTGTTTATCAAAATGTTTTACAGTATGTTTCACTTGTTTTGATTCCATAGTTATTGCAGTCATTGATATAATATATTTTGTAATCACAGTTCATTTTGTTCTTGTATTAAACCACTTTAAAAAAATACTTATTGAATTAGATATGTTTTGCATATTAGATATTGAATTTAATATTTTTCATATATATATTTATTATGTTAAGAATCTGTACAATTGATTATACCGAATTGTGATTCGATCATAAAGTAACCGTTCATTTATTTAGATTTTTCGGCTTGAATGTTACGACGTGTGATCGAAGGATTTGATTTGGTGGGTTATGATTGCGACCCCATGTCCTGACAGTGTATATCTCGCCGATAAAAGTGTATAATACAATCCGGTCGCTCTTTGCGCTGCTGTTATCCAAGTTTTTGATGTGAGAACCAGAGCGAAAAGCGCGAAATTCGCTGAGCGAAAACTATTTAACAACCGTAAGTTGCACGGCCGTGATTAGTCTCGTGGCGCTGCTCGAAGGCAAAAGAAGCAACCAGGTGACGGTGAACAGAAATACTAATAATAATACGGCAGTGATCGAACCGAGTGATAAATGCAAACAACGCATATTGACGTGATAAACAAGTGGCAAGAATAAACAAAACATTTTAGTCAAATTGAAATCTCCGGTGCTCGCGCGCAACTTCCCGAGAATCTCAAGATATTTTGCGACATCAGGAAACAACACTCTTTGTCGCAACATGGCCGCTCCAGCGAATCCATCAAGCAATAACAAAATGAACGGAAATGGGTGAGTTTGCCTGAACAAATTGTTCTGATCGATTGGGTGTTGCATAATTCTGCAGATTGTGCACCGTGCACCGTGCACCGTGCACTTGCCAACTTAAGACATCTGTTGTCTAGCTACCCGCTTTCACTTTTCTCCCGCCGCATATCTGGCAAATGTCTCGCCAAAGTGCCAAACGCTCGTATATATAGCCGCATATAGTGAATAGTTTTATTTTAGACCAACGCTATTTTGCCTTTCGGTGCCAATGCCACTCGGTTTTGTTTGCTGTTTTCTTCTCACGCACGCTTACGTTTGCAAATCTGCCGGCGAGCCAAAATATCATGTGCTACTGCAATTAGCAATAGCACTTTTATTTTCGAGTTTTTAGATAAGATTAAATTGATTCAATATTATCGAAAACAATACATTTATTGCCAATATTAGAGCCATACTATTGAAGTGTCGTTTGTTCCAAAAACTACGCCTATCACAGATGAACAATATCACTTACTCTTGATAAAGTTCTTGTTTCCTGTCTATTGTATGTTTGAAATTAAAGAATTCGTGCAATTAAAAGTACTTTACCTAATATGTAGGTGGAAATGAAATAGAAGTGTTAAACCATCCTCAATGTGAGCTCCTTATCTAATATATCCAATTTGTGAAAACTTTTCCACAAGTACATATCATATAAGGGTATACGAACTCCGTCATTAGCACCTTCGATATTTTGCTTTTGTTTTGTTTTTCTTCTGTGTTCACAAGTGTCGCCATTCGATGAGAGCGTAAATATTCTCGGATCGTTACTATTAAAATTCCGCAAGCCAAACTATTCATAAAACTGAGAACAATGCAGAAAAAACCTTAAACAAGGGTAATATTAATATGTTTCGTGTCACAATTGGAATATCCATAGGCATTTGCAGTGACATTAAAAGCAAAATACATCCACAAGTAGCCCAAGCAGTTAAGCACGTGTCGTCACATAGTCACATACGACCTTGTTTCGGACCACCTTTGGAATTTCACTGGCAGAGAACTGCAACTGGTGCATACACTTTGAGAAACGCGACTAAAGTACAAGTTGTGCGATCTCAAGGACACACACACCTGGCGCTAAAAGAAGTCCGGCCATTATAATGTGTTATCAGTTCCCCACTCAGGCTTATCAATCAGAACAACGAGCCCCTCCTTTTGATTGTGTTTATCTACTAGCCTCTTTTTTCGTTTCGTAGCATACTTTTGGGGGAGCAGAAATGTGCAGCCTACTTCGTTACTCAATAAGTAAGTTTTCGTGTAATATTTCGAGTGATTTTTAACGTAGAACGAATGTATACAAATACAAATATTTTTAGCGGAATGTCAAATATACAGAAGTGGAATATAAGTGAACGTTCTTAAATGTAATACTTAGTTGACATTGTCATTTGGCTAGCTCTACTTAAAATGGACATATATTTTTATGTTAGGTATCGATTAAGAAAAATTTAAACCAATGTTTAACCAATAATAATATATATATAATAATATATATAATATTTATATATATATAATATATAATATATATATTAATATAAACCAATAAGCCAACCACTAACATGGACATTTATTGTCAATAAAATGTGACTTCCCATCGACCTAAGTTATTGTAAATTTAGTTAAATAGGAAAAAACCAAACCCTGATTTACCTGCACTCATTTGCAATTAGTTCAACCACAATGTGATGGCTTGTCTATTACAAAGACTCACATAAATAATATAATCTAGAGGTAGTTCTAGAAATTCGTTTTATTTATGTTCGTTAAAAGCAGCAACGATTCAAATTATTCAAGGTGCAAATTTAGGAGCTATTAATATTAACAGATTGCCTTCCTATTCAGACATAATCGAAGCAAACGTAACTGGCATTTGTTACCATTTGTTGTTTGTCACGATCTCAGTTAGATTCATCTTTCTGTGTAGAGCTGACTTGCGATTGGTCGTGGTTTGGCGGTGTGTCCACGTCGTATACGTAATGTGAAATGTAGCCAGCTGTTGAGCAATAACGACAGTCACGTTTATAGCTGCCACAGGGAGCTCAGTATCCCAGCTAAATCGTAAATTAATCCATAATCAGCCTCTTTTCTTATCAGCCCAGACAACAGCAGACAGACTGACAAGCCATCAATTGAGACAGATCCCCCTCTGGAACCGTTTGGTTTCTGATCTTAGTACACACTGAGCTTGTCATGCATATCATCAAGTGTCTGTCCCGATTTCCCCACTTCCAGGGACTCCATTGTGCTACTAAGAAACTAAATCAGTATGTGATTAGGAGATGGACCCTTGACCACAGACTCAGGTGAGTCAAGATAGTCTGAAAGATAGTCGTTCGTTGTAGCCAGATAGAGCGATAAGTCACCTGATACTGTCTCATCCTTACTGAAAATATTCAATGCCAATTTTAATGCACAAAAGTTAGCCTTGCTCGAAAATTCTCATTTTTATATTTGAACCCTATTTAGGCAAGTAAAAAAAAATTGGAAGTTCCCGCATTTCTGTGTACAGATTTAATATTAGCAAACATTTGAACTGTAGTATTTTGAAATTCTCGAATGATTTTACCGGAAACAGGCAATTTACTCACTCCTTTAAATAAAAAGCGTTTTATAAGATGAGTAGCTTAAAATGGTGAATAATTAGTAATGACAGTGTTTTCCAATTTACTAAATTATGTACTGTGAGGAGTCTTAAAACTCCCCACAAATCGAGGTGCAGGAGAGCTGCCTAGCAACAGCGAAGAAGGCTGGAATGCAGAAGGAGTCAAGGGCAACCAGGTCAAACGGGAAGTAATGGACCTTGGACCCGAGCACAGCGGAGAGACCGTGAACTAACGGTACCGCGCTGGACCTTGGACTCAGGCCGGCCAAGGGCACAGAGGTCAAACGGTAACGGTGCGGACTTTGGTCAAGCACAAAGAGGACGCACCGTGGACCAACGGGACCTGGGTCGGACCTTGTACCTTGTGCAGAAGGGGAAATAACAGGATTTCCCCGGCCTATAAAGGGACTGCACAAGCGCAGCTCGACACAGTCAATTGGAATCGCGCGAAGAACCGCAGGTGTCAAGTTCGAGCAGGACAGTCAATTGGAATCGCGCGAAGATCGCAGGTGGCAAGTTCAAGCAGGACAGTCAAATCTAACCACGCGAAGAGCCGTACTCACACGGATACAGTCAAAACGGAGGTTCAGACTAGTGAACCGTCAGGACGAACGCGAGTGACGCAGGAGAACGATCCCTGCAAGTGAAACCGGGCACGGTCAAAGGTCAGTGGAGTCAGTGGTCGGTCAAGTGGCCTGGGAGAGCGCTAGCTTGCCCAACGGCGAAACACCTCTCCGCCATAACATCCTAAACCTCGAGCCCGATCAAGGAACCGTTGTCGAGGACACCGCAGGACAACGAAGGCACAGGCAGCGCACAGGAACCTGGCCGTCGGAAAGGGTTCGGTGGATCAGTGGTCGGTCAAGGTGGGCCTGGGAGGAGCGGTAAAGCTTGACCCAACGGGCGATACACCTTTGTCACCAACACATCCTAAGTCCCAGTCGAGCCGGCACGGGTACGCGAAAAACGCGCAGAACGACGGCGAGGACCGAAACAACCTAGCTGTAAAGAATTCCGCTAATAAAGCTACTACATCCTAAAACTCTGTCTTCTATTTGGTCGGGCAATCACACAAACATAAATTTGGTGGGACGAACACACAAACTCTCTGAGCTAGCCGTTGCAATTCGTAGCGAGCAGAAAACAATAGAAACAGTTCGTTACAGTACTTAATAAAAAAATTCAAAAGTGAAACTATTTTTAGATAACATAGTACTTATTTCTTCTAAAGCCAACTTCCCGCCAATCTCAATAATGAATAATCTCTTTTCCAAATCAAAAATGATTTATAATCGTTTTTGGCAACGATCATAAGTTAGTGATAAATAAGAGGGTGTTAAATACCACGTCAATTCATTTCATGGCGATTCTATCTTATCGCCTTATTTTTCAGATTTTAGAAGAGCGAGGCTTTAGAAAATCAGAGTAAAGTATTTACGATTTTCGTGTCACGCCAAATTATAACAAATTTTGCACATTAAAACAAATACGTCCTAGTGCTTCACCAATTGCATAATTTTCTCTCCGCGCCATCAATCAATCAATGAAAATGTGACAGTTTACGCATCAATAAATCTTTTTAACCAACATTCCCAACTAAAAAGACGAACAAAAAACGCAGTTTAAGTTGCCTGTTTTTCCCAAAGGGAACACTGGGTAACCCTGTTTCGGTCAGATTTTTGCGAAAATATTATTTAAATCTTAATCTCCATCACTTGGATCGAGGCAGTCGGATCGTTGCCTTCAAACGCTCAACATCGCAGGGGCTTGATAGCGATAAAGCACCGCTTTTGATTAGGAACGAAAGTGTATATTAGCGCGCATATATAGTAATCAGGTGCAGAACGCAGATAGTGAGCGAGTTATAAAAACTCGCAGTCAGCTCATCAAATTGCCAATAATAAAAGTGTGTGAAATGCGAAAACAAACTGGAAATTAATTTCAAACTGAAAAAATACCTCTAAAAACAATTGTAATTTGGTGAATTTAAATTGGCATGAAACTCTAGGCAGCAGAGAAAAAACGAAAAAAAAGCAAAACCCGCAAACTGAACATACAAAAGCAATTAAATTATAATTTTCAATACAAATTGTTGTGGTCGCTGACATTTTCCCTGATATCTGCTGATATTTTCCCTGAGCTTTATAGCGTTGAAAACGTGGATTCGCGTTTTTTTTTACTCACTGACTTGCGGTGTCAGTGATCTGTGGTCCCTGGGTACTTAGCATTTAAATGGACTTGCGGACTGAAATCTTACACTGGGTAGAATATAAACGGGTGTCTAGTATCATCGCTTCAGGTCTCGTTTTTCACTGCCAAAAACACCTTTTTCTTTAAAAATTAATTGCACCTAATTTGAGCTTTCAATAAAATAAGCTGATCCTGCCAAACTGGAAGATGTACTTTCTGTTGTTAAACCTGTTTAATTTTATCAATATCAATATTAATTTCTTTATGGTTTTTCTAAGTTGAAAAATACATACACGTATATGTACTTGAACCGGGTGACTCCTGCAAAGTAATCAGTTATTTATCAGTATCACTGAACTTGTCCAAGATCAAGTTTACTGCACCAAAGTATATAGGGTGAAAATGATTTAAGTTGAAGAGCTTGAAGGCGATAAAGAGCCTTGAATGTCGCAGTACTTCAAGTGAAATTCCGTCAGAAGATTACTTCAAGATCTATTTTCAATATCAATGCAATAAACAATGCCCATGATAGCGAATATTTATGTAATCTTTGAGATTAAGTTCAATGCCTTCAATCTTATGAGCAATCGATAAACCTTTATTGCCCACTCAAGATTGAAGATTAAGGCTCCAGTGGTTATTATGTTACTAGGTCAAATTTGGGGTTATTTGATTAAGATTAAAACGCGGTACTTGAGCCACTCAATATCAATCTTCTATTGATAGCTTATTTATTTAATTTGCTTAGGTGAAATAACTAATTATTTGTTATTATAACTATTTTTGCAGCTAACTGCAAACCTTTTGACGATTCAATAACCTTTCGAAGGTCTATGGATCGGTAGTTGAAAGTTTAGTCAAACAGAATCGCACAAAATCTAAAACAAGTTAATTCAACTTGATGCAGGCTTCCTAATGACATTTCCAGTTTTTGTATGTGTTTCTACGTTTTTATCGCGGACTTAAACATGTCATTCTGAACCTATCAGGTATTTGTTAGAAATTTCGGCTAAGCCAACAAACGAACCGTGCTTTATAATAGATAGTTGGACGATTAAATTAAACGGCAATTATACGAACACGTTGAATGCCCCACATAACGATTAACTTCGTCCTTGAATGAATTTGGCAAAGTTTTGTTTTAGAGCCCAGTTCAAAAATTGGAAGACCAGTTCAACGTTGGGCATTGTATTTGGCAAATACGTCACTCGAAGCACTTATCGCTTCCATCAATGACGACAATGAAGATCTATACAAGTTTATAAACAAATTATAGAGACACCCAGCTAAATGGTGAGAGTGCGAACGACCATTCATAAAGGTTAATTATTCAGTTCACGCATCTTTTTTTTTGAGGGTCTTGCGTTGCATTTTTATGATTTATATGAAATTGCGTCGGAATTATGTGATATCGAGTAATGCGGAATCGGAAGTATCCGTGGAGGAAATCCAAAGCCCGCCAAGATGTTAATACAATAATGTTTTCGAATGCCTGACATTTGATATTTGTCATACATGGTTATAAATAAATATGCCCAAAGAAACCATACATCAAATATTTGTTACGTACGCAGAGCAGAACTAGAAAGTAAATAAAAAAACTCAATGGACTGTGTCTTGAAGAAGTGTAACTAGTAAGACAACTTATAAATGCTGAATAACTTCGCTAATGGAATCATAAATGTTAACAACTTGTGACGTATTAGATCCATGATTTAGTCGCACCAGCTAGTTGCTGTCGTCACAGAAAGATCTAAACAATGGAATTCTCGGGGTATCGTTCTCTTTCTGATTCTCATTCCCGTAAGGCTCAATTTAAATTGCACAATTGTTTCGCGTATTTGAGTTCCCTTTGTATTGCGAGTCATAGAGTGGTTATATCATCGGACTGCGATAATTCATCATACCCTTGATGTTCCATAAAATACATACATATGAGTACATCGTATGTTGTGTACTATGGTGGCCTTAGCTGTTGAAGTTCAACTCACTTCCGATAATAGATCTCTAGGCTCTGCTCAAGTTTTCCAATCCATCACATAACCCTCTATCTGCGCCTTAAGTTTCCACATACACGTATTTATATCCATTCGTTAATCTCTCGAAAGCAATCCTTATTCAGCAAATCAGTTCAATTAAGACTCGTTATGTCCACACTACGCAGAGTGAAATTCGTGCAAAACGTCGCAATTCCGGTCCATTATTTGGGGCCAGACACACGTGTCACTAACACACAACCCACTCTAATTATAGTCTTGAAAATGTATCAGCTTGATGGATATAAATAAAACGCAGGCGAATGTCACTTTTCTTCAGTGACCTCAAATCAGGTTCAGCACGATTAAACCGCACTGCAATGCAAATCGCAGAGATATCGGGCTATACTCATTAAATTTCTGGATAACTGGCTTGTTGAGTTCAAAGAAAATTTTCCACACTTCTTATCGTAAGTGGAGCATTACGTATTAGCATTTAAACTAGGCCTAAACTTCCCAAAACTTGGTATTATCAGTAACCATTTGGCATTACATTGGAGACTTCCGCAAGCAAATGAAGCAAATAATGTATAAATGGGATATCTAACTACAAATTGTAAAGGGATGCGGGTGCCACTTTATATGGGTGTTATAGTTATGAATATAGATATTCGAAGGCTCAACGCCATGAATATTCATCCATCAGTTAACGATATGCAAATTATGGGTGTGCCAAAAAGCCAGGCGAATGCCCCTTGCCCCTGGGAAACTCTATGTGTGTAATTACCAAGGCACTTAGTACCGATACCACTATGCCGACCGATGAATGGCTACGATGACTATAATATATGTACATGTACATGGTATGTTCACGAGACTTGGAGCAGGTGAACCCGACAATTACGTTTGGGGCCACTTTGACGTTTTTAAAAATAGACCAAACGCGCCCCCAAAGCGCAACCCGACCGTCGATCGAACGACCCGACCAAGCAGCCCCACTCCGTCCCATCGGATCCGATGACTTGGATCCAAGAAATCCCCTTGCCCCCGCCCGAAGATCGTTCGGTTGCCGATCGCACTCTCCGTCCCATTCGTATGTAGATTAAATTAGTTGTATAAAAATGGAATCGAGCGGAACAGTTAGAAGTATTCTTGCTCTGACTGTCGTTGGTTGTGCTTGTGTTCAGTTTGCATTCGGGGATCGCGAACATATCCTGTGCGCCAAAGGATAACACCCACGTCCGTCAGCAGACTCAGCAAGAATTCGTATTTTCATTCACGCAGATTGAAAGATCGTTTCATTAGCGTCGGTTCAGTGAAAGGATGTTCAAGTTACCAACTATAAGCCTGCTCCTTGTGAGCTGGAGTTGCCTGGTGGCCTTGTCCCAGGCCAAGTCCTACAGCCTACTCGATCTGACCACAGACTTTGACAATTCCATTCCCGCCGAGGAGGAGGCACAGGATCCATTCACCAGCTGGTAAGTTACCCGAATGACTTCCGCGCCAAAGGTCGCCAATCTGGTCGCCAATCGTCGCATCGTCGAGACTGAGGTATCACCAGGTTTTCAGCTTGAGTGCTTTCCTTTCACGGCGGCATAAACGTGACGTGTTGGTTATTCGTGCATTAGCTTTAGCCATATCTGATCAGCAGATACGATTCATCGATGCTTTGGACAGGTGTTCGCCTAACCAGCACCACCTGGATACTCGCGCTGGAGCGGTTTTATATCCATTTAACTCGAGAATTATTTGCACTAATTAGTGCCGTCAGCGTGTGTATTGTGTATTGTATGGGTATGGGAATAAGTCGCTTTTATGCTCTGACTTACGTAAGCCTCACCGGCATTTTTTTTGGCTCAGGCTGGGCATATAAATTTAAGTTTATAAAGAAATTATTTTTCACAACAGAAAAATTGTGATAATGATATTTCCGGTTGACTTTTAATTTGCTTATATATTTAAATATAATTGTTGTATTTTCCAGTAAAATCTACTGCGAGGGCAATCTGTTGCACACCATCCAAACAGCCGTTCCTAAACTGTTTGCGGATTCGAAAACCTTTGTGGACATGAAACTGAACAATTCGCCCGACAAGACACTAGCAGACTTTAATGCTATGATGGAGGCCAAGAATCAGACGCCCAGCAGTGAGGATCTCCAGAAGTTTGTCGATGTAAGTACAAGAGGATGGGAAGCCAATCTCTTGCAGAAACTGAACAGTGCCCATCCATTTACAGGAATACTTCAGTGCACCGGGCACCGAGCTGGAGAAATGGACACCAACCGACTGGAAGGAGAATCCCAGCTTCCTGGATTTGATCTCCGACCCAGATCTTAAGCAATGGGGCGTGGAGCTGAATAGCATTTGGAAGGACTTGGGACGCAAAATGAAGGACGAAGTATCAAAGAATCCCGAGTACTACTCGATCATTCCCGTGCCCAATCCAGTGATCGTGCCCGGCGGTCGTTTCATTGAGTTCTACTACTGGGACTCCTACTGGATCATCCGTGGACTCCTCTACAGCCAGATGTTTGACACCGCGCGCGGAATGATTGAGAACTTCTTGTCCATTGTAAATCGTTTCGGTTTTATTCCCAACGGCGGTCGGGTCTACTACCATGGTCGCTCCCAGCCTCCACTTCTAACTGGAATGGTCAAGTCGTACGTGGACTTCACCAACAATGACAAGTTCGCCATTGATGCCTTGGACACATTGGAGCACGAGTTCGAGTTCTTTGTGAACAATCACAATGTCACAGTGAAGAATCACATCTTGTGTGTGTACCGTGATTCTTCTTCCGGCCCGCGACCAGAATCCTATCGAGAGGATGTGGAGACCGGCGAGGAGTTCCCCACTGATGAGGCCAAGGAACTGCATTACAGTGAACTTAAGGCAGGCGCCGAATCGGGAATGGACTTTAGCTCACGCTGGTTCATCTCGCCGACTGGAACCAATGAAGGAAACCGTACCGCCCTGAGTACCACCTCAATTGTGCCCGTCGATCTCAATGCCTTCCTCTACTGGAACGCCAAGTTGATTGCCGAGTTCCACTCCAAAGCTGGCAACACCAAGAAGGTCACCGAGTACGAGACCAAGGCCGAGAAACTCCTGCAGGTAAGAGTCATTATACATACCACAACAAGTGGTGAAAATAGTCATAGATGAAGATACTTATTGGGCCTCATCACACAACAGGGTATCCAAGAAGTTTTGTGGAACGAGGAGGCTGGTGTCTGGTTGGACTACGATATGATTAACCAGAAGCCGCGCGATTACTATACGCCTACCAATCTATCTCCACTGTGGGTGAAGGCCTTCAACATTTCGGAATCCGAAAAAATCTCAGCTTCCGTTATGGCCTATATTGAAAAGAACAAGCTGGACAACTACCCAGGTGGAGTTCCCAACACGTTGAACTACACCGGAGAACAGTGGGATGCCCCCAATGTGTGGGCTCCGATGCAGTACATCCTGGTCGAGGGCCTGAACAACCTGAACACTATAGAAGCCAAGAATATGTCACTGAAGTGGGCCACCAGGTGGGTGAAGACAAACTTCGCGGCGTTTACCAAGGACAGGCACATGTACGAGAAGGTAAGTGTAGAGTTAAGAATTCCTACTTATTTCTTACTCAATTATTATTATAATAATGATTGACTGGATCTGTGTTTATAGTACAACGCCGATGAGTTTGGAGTTGGAGGCGGCGGTGGGGAGTACGAGGTACAGACTGGATTCGGTTGGTCCAACGGTGTGATCATCGAGTGGCTGAGCAAGCACGGGCGCGAAATTTCAACCGGTGGATCCGGTGGAGGCGGTGGAAACGGAGGCGGCGGTGGAGGCGGCGCAGCAGGTGAAGAGCCGCAGTAGAAAGAATCTGTAGCCAGGCCAGAACGCAATCCATCAGACATCATCGTCAGCATCATCACAGGCTCGAAGCCAAAGCTTTTTCGAAAACTTGTATTTAGATATTTGTACATTATAAGCCTCCATCCAGAAGCGCTCATCAACTGCTCATCCTTAGTCTAAGAAAATGCTCTCTCTCGCTCAGCGCAAAGTCTATACCTATAAAAACCGCTGTCTGTAACCTATATCTGTATCTGTACAACCATCGACATCACGAGCCAAACACCATGAACCACAGCACCACAGTTACAGCACCGCCAGGAATCAAGATCTGAAGTCCGCCATCCGTCGAGCATCTATGTACTGTCTGTTGTCCATGTAAGCCGCGTCCAGTCCACGTTTGCACACTCGTGTGACTTGTCCAAATTTAAGCAAAAATCGCAAAGAACGCTCTCAAAATGAGGATTCACGAGTAAGTGTCCAATTGGGTCATTGTATGTGGTTGATTTGTGTTTGTGAATGTCCAGGCAATGTTTAGAGTAACCACCAAGCACCAGATCCAGAGCACACTACCTATAACAGACTGACCCATGGTGTTTGTCCCACAAATACACCCTTAAAAACTAAATGACGGCTGTAAAAAGCTAACCCATATTCAATCCTGGCTTAACTAGCATGCATATATACGACGCTTCAAGGAAACTGCTCAAATGCCCTACTAAACCTTCTGAAAATGCATGATATCAAATTCCGGCAAGCAGTTTCCAACGCTTTTGATTTACTCACTGCCATCTATACGTACTAATCGTGTATTCTGCTCTTCCAATCCAGCTACTCGTGTGATGGGCATCATGGGCGTGGCAGCTGTGACTATAGTTGCTGTGATAGCAGGTCGTGTTCTATGGTGAGGTAAGGGTAATCGGATGGAAATCTATCACCGGCGACAGGCTAATTGGCAAATAACTTTTCTATCTCTTCCGCAGACACTCTGTGCCAAAACAACTCGTAATTGCTTCCCAAGTAATGTGATTCCCCCCCTCCGTGTGTGTGCGTGTGTTGAGTCTGTAGTTGCTAACGTTTTTCGTTGAGTGCGGAGATTGCAGTATTAGATTATCATTATTTGGTAGTTGAAGTGAGAGTTGTATATACTGAATTTATATGGGCATGCCCGACATTGTTATTACGTTTTAATATCTAGAAATTACCTATGCCAATCCTAGCTCCTCGCAACCAAATGAAGACACAAATACAATTGTTAACAATAATTTACAAACTCTTGTCTTAGCATTTTTAAATAAACAAGAACACAAACTTAATGTTGCATGGCTTGCCTTTCAATTAAACCACTCAATTCATTAGATTGATAACTCTATTGCAGGCAAAGCTGGTTCAAATAGAGGTGCGCGGCGACAAACAACAAACATTATTTGTTTTTTATTTGTATATTTGCTTTGAGTTAAATTCAGTTATGAAAACTTACCTACGACAAAAGCTAACATAGTCAACTCATCGCTTACGTTATATAGAGCCAAAATAAGGTACTGCAAAATCGGAAATAGACATTGGCAAATGGAAAGTGGAAATGACATGCGCGACGCAGTGCGGCATTGGAAAGGTTGGACCTCGGATCGAAATCGCAGTATCGGAGCACAGAAACAGAGCAATAGAGTTCAAGGAGATACCAACTAATCGTAATCGTACTTCACACATAATAAACAATCACTTGGGCTTCGAGCCCAAACACCTAGTTGGACTGCTGCTGCTGCTGGCCTTGCTGCTGCTGTGGCGGCTGTCCCTGACTAAAGTAGGGTGCGGTGTTTGGCGTGAGCAGCGTGTGACAGATATCACAGACTCGGGCCACTCGCTTCCGTGGTCCAGATGGCACCGTTTTCGTTAGACACTTATCGCAGTAGATGTGGCCGCAGTGTCGGCAATGGATTTTGCGCACCATGACCGTGAAATAAGCGTTGCACGTGGGACAGTTGTTCACATCATCGTCGTCCTGCCAGCGCACCTCCGTATCGGCATGCCGCAGCTCCTCCAACGACATCTGTGGCACAATACAATGTACTTAATTAAGTGAATAAACCATACATTTTTATATCGCCTCACCTGAAGAGTTTGAGATAGTTTGACAAAGTCCTTTTGAACCGTCTCCATAGTGGACAGTTCCTCCTGTAGTGTTTTTATCTTCGTCTTGTAGTCCGCATTTGTCTTGGCATACTTTTCCTGTAATGTAATCTGGTTAAGGGGGATGCCATTGTGACAACTAAATATGACAACTTACATTGGCCTCTTGCAGCTCAATGATTTCCACGCGACTCTCGGAGAGCTGTTTATTTAGCTCAGCCTCTTTGCGCTCCAGTTGGGTTTTGCTAGTCTCGTGCGCTTGTACCGTGACCAAGTGCTCCGTCACCCGATCCCTGGGAAGTCATTTAAAACATGAGCCAAAGTGTAAACCACTCCTTGACAGAGGCTGTAACTTACTGCAGTGACTTAATATCTAGTTGCATTTTGCGCTTGTAGACCCGCCTTTCGTTGTTGCTCTCCTCCAGCTGGGCCCGCAAGATCTGAATCTCATCTTCAGTGCTGGTGCACTTCTGTCGCTCGTATTCGCTGCTAACACGTGCTTGGATCAGCTCGCTTTGCTGTCGCAATATTAGCACGTGAAGCTCGTCGACCGTGTTGGGCAGATTGATATATTGGTTGTCGATCTCCTCGGACGTAGCCAAATAGCGCCCTGACAAAAAGTCGTTGTCCGCCTGCAACGTCTCCAGTTGCTTGTTGACCCGCTCTCGGTCGTCGGAGACGCGTTGGATCTGCTTAATGACCTCATCCTTGGTCTCGAGAAATTTTTGCTGCATGTCCAGCATTCGCTGCTCGTTAGTTTTCGCCTGGTCACGCAGGCTTTGTACTTCGCTTTTGTGGGCCTCCCGCTTTTCTTGCCACTGGTCCTCTAGATCCTTGCGCAGCGCCGCCTCCTTGACCAAAGTCTCCCGTGATTCCACCAGCTGCTTTTGCAGCAGATCCACCTGTTTCTGTTGTTTGTTTATATGCGCACTCAGCTCTTCGGTCTTCTTTTCTGCCAAGCTGCACGACTCGCATGCGCTCTCGGCGACGTCCATGGACGTGGACTTGTGCAGTGCGGATTCATCGGACGCCGACTTGGCCTGCAGTTGCTCGTCCTGTTCGCGCAGTTTCACTTTTAGGGCCTTCATTTCTTCCTGAAGCTGCTCGACGATTGAGTGCATCATCTCCGCCTCCTCAGGGGCCTGTTGAGAGGCTCAGTTAATATGATAATATAAAAATCAGTCGCAGACACATACGTATTGCTTTCCATTGCCCTTGCTCGATGCCCGGATGTCCTCGTCCTGCTGAAAACTGCTGTTCAGGGAGTCGGTGCCCAGCTTGCGCACAGAACCTAGTGTCTTCTTGACCTGATTCAAAACCTGCGGCGCTATTCCGCCGGATGACTCGGCCTGTGGTTGTTGAGCTAGCATATGCGTCTGCTGGTGAATCTGCTGGTACTTGGCCAACTCAAGCCTGAGCCGTTCCAGCTCGCCTTTGTAGTGAGCAGACTCCTCAATTGTGTCCTGCACCAGCTGCTGCAAGGAAGAGATCTCTTCCTGTGCCTTGAGGTCCCTCAGCTGCAGTTCGTTCTGCGACTTCAGGTCCGCAACCATTAGGTGCGTGTTCAGCTCGTCCAGCTCCGCCTGCAGCTGCCGTCGCTCCTGCTGGCTCTGGTTGACCTCCGCCTCCTTCTGGATGTACAGCTCCCGCATCTTCGCTCGCTGCGTGTTGAACTCGTTCTGCATTTTGCGCATCTCGTTCTGCAGGTGACTAAGTTTGTGCTGGCTGGTCGCGTCATCCTCACCTGCCATTGGAGTTATGGGTTAATTCTCGGCTGTGCGGGCACCCAGTGCTGTTGCCTTACCATTGGCCAGGTCCGTGGGGTCTCTGGCCTCCGATCGGGTCTCGTTTTCTTCCATTTTCTATATTGTGTGATGGCCAATTTAATAGTTTATATATACATATGTGAGGCACCAATTAGAACATATACATTTTAGCGCTTTCCAACACTACCTGTTGTGTTACCATATTTGATGTATACCGATAGTTACCGATAGCGGCAGTGCCGTTAAAAAAGGTTTTTCAAAATCGATCTTTTCAAAGCTTAAATTAAATCTTTTTAGGCATATGTTTAATATGGTTTATGTTTAATATATAAATATTATATTTTTCTATATAGAAAATGTTGTTCGATTGCCAATGAAATCTAATTTTACTACACTTACAATTATAAGCACATCAAATAACACTTGATAATCACCAGATTTTAAGATAGATCTTAATATATACTTTTAAGATATCATCTTTAATTATACTTTGAATATATATATATACTCCCTGAGTCCTTTTAAATGTTGCTAGAATGTTTTCTTATCACCATAAATAAAAACAGGAAACAAATGAGTAAAGAAAATAAATAGAAAGAAAAACATTTTTAAAATTTCTATAACTATATTAAATGCATTTTAATCGTTCTATTTTCATTATATTCAAAATATTCTGAGGTATTTCCTAGAAAGTGCTTCAACATTTGCGTGTAAGCAAAGTGACAATGGCAGAAAATATTAGACACAATTCTATGAAAAGGTAAATGACTCCGGACATGAATGACTAATACCGTCCGTTCTTTTAATTTTATGCAAATTATTAAGCGCCAGAAAGCGAGAAAACGCAAAACGCTGATAAATTATTTCATTAATGCCGACCAAGCTATTGATAAATCATATTTAAATATAACAATATAACAAACTATTTGAGTTGAGAGAACTACGCGTTAACCAGCACAAAACTCGATTTGAGAATTTCGGCAGCGACCAAATCACATATGTATGTATTTATAAAATTACCATGGTTGTACAGTGATAAAGAATTGTAATATTTAATTGAAAACATTTTAGTTAAATGGTAGAAAATACTTGATACGCTGTAAGTCATGTTAGTTTGAAACGATTGTTAACTTTCTTATAGTCAAAACCATTATTCATATTCATATTCATATTCATATTCATATTCATATTCATCCTTTCCATAAATTTTTTTTTTTTTTTGCCAGTGTACGCTGAGATCCGTTGGGTCTTCTTGGTCTTGTTGGAAGACTTGTGAGCTCATGACTTTCGATGTCGTCATAGTCGGCAGCCGGAGATACAAATACTACAGCATTATGCCCAGCGACAACAGCACCGATGTTGGCCAAAATATTTGGCGTCTGTTCAGTTCGCATTGGATTCAGGAACGAGGCGGTCGGAAGCGGGAAAAAGAACAGCCAGCATCGGGAAAAGTACGCTACGAAATAAATACGCGGCGCCTTGAAATCGCGACGGCATTTCTACTTATAAACTTAAAAATAATTCAAATATATACATAAGTACTACCGCCACGAAATATATGTATGTGAACGGAACTTGAATAATGACTATAAAGTGCCCAATGTTTTGAGTTCTTGTGAATATCAGTTAGCGATAAAATTTGAAAGACAATCCATATAGATTCCCGGTTAGCCAAGTCCACGACCATGTCGCAAACCCAGAGCATAACACCCATTCCCAGCACTCCGCCGCCCTCCCGAAGGGCCAACCGCCCGCCCAGGATCAATATCCACAACCTGACCAGTGGGTCGGCAATGAGCCAGGCATCGATGCCACCTAGTGCCCAGCCACCCTATACGGCCCAAACGAACTTCACGGGCAATGGAACACAGGGCCCCTACTGGCCACCAATGGCCAATCCCTTCGGATACGGGAACTTCATGACCAAGGGCTACGAGGGCTTCCTCGACATCACAAAGTCGGGCTTGAGCTTCGGCGAGAAGATGACCTTCGGCATGTACAAGTGGTCGCGCCGGTGGTTCACCCACATCTTCCTAATCGTCATCCTGGCCCTATACAACATCGGTGGTGCCGTTCTATTCCGCACAATCGAAGGTGAGAACATCCAGCTTCTATGGATCAATTCGCTTATCAACTACGTGGAGATAAGGTGCCTCCATTAGCTTTACACTAGAGACAAATTCATTAGGATGCAGCCAAAAAAGTAAAGATATTCTAAATAGCCGCATGATGAAGTGCTCTGAATGGGATTGTTTGCTTATCAAGCTCTTCGGCAATTGTTTGGAAAATAGTAAACAGTTCAGTTTCCAAACATTCAAATAAATACACCTGCGCTGTATTGTAATCGTAAAAACATCCCCATCAATTTGGCAGACGACTGATTTCAGTATCCGAGTCCATGGAACACTCGAAAAAACAAACAATAACTATAGTATTCAAAGAAAATTTCATAAGTTTTAAACAACAAATTTGAAGATTTAGGTTATTTGAAAAATTGCTTGAATTTGATATGGAGAAAGAACGAATGATTTCTTTTCCCTGGCTTAAATGCTTTCTATATCAATTTAAATATCTAAATTACAATTTTGTTATCAGTGTAGGTACATAGATACACCAATTTTATTATTCTGTATGAATCACATCTGCGAGGGGAACAATCTGTCGGGTAAACAACCAAGACGTCCAGTTGCAGATGATTAACGGGCGGATGGAGGAGTCCCGGATCGGGGGCTTCTCCATGGACTGGTCACTCCAATGAAAAGCTTCTCAATTCAATGCAGAAAATGCCTTTGATTTCTTGCATTCTACGTGAAGTGTTAAATGCATAACCAAATATGCAAAACTCATTTTTCCCTTTCAGTTCGTCACGCAAATCAGGAAAAGCTGGTGGTGCAGGATCAGCAAAAGAATTTCTTTAACGAAATGCATCAGGTTTCCAATGATCTGAGTGCGGTGAGACCAAATCGGGATACATATTGATGTCAAGTTAATCAATAATTTTGTTGGTTTTCAGTTGAGCAAACTTGAATTCGAGGGTCAGGTGCTGCGCATTATGAACACCTATCCAACGGTGGTGCAATCACTGTTGCGAACTGGAATGGTCGATAATACGGATCCCTGGTCCTTCTGGGATGCCATGGTCTACTCCGCCACCATTTACACGACCATAGGTGAGTAAAGCTAGAAGATTCCTCCTCCATCTTGCCGAATTTCGGTGTCATCCAAGTGTATTGCCAGTGCAAAGACTCCCACGCAGATAAGATATACATATACACATATCACATCTTAGGACGCAAGACGGTCTATTTATGATCTGTTTTCTTCATTGTTAAGCCAACGAAATTTGTGACACAAAAGATGGAAATAGTTCTAGATATTTTTGAGATCGTCCGCATTTGTGGGATAACAAATTTTTGTCTCTTCTCGTGCAGACAATTATGAGATTTCTCAAGCGAATTCGAAATTCTTTGGAATACTGTCACTTTTCTCAATTGAGACTTGTAAATAGCTCACGAAACGCAATTTCACCTTAGGAAAGAATTTTCCCCAATTATCGCTGTACACATTCTTGGTCAAATTGTTTTTTTCATTTCACTTTTAATTGCCAAAGACTCTTCACGACCATAAACATGTCATGAAAATGGAAATGATTTCGACCGAACAAATCGTCAGGCTGCATTTAATCATAATTTAAGCGATTGTTATTTTTTAAGAATTTATGTTTCGCATGCATGATGCGGTAAGTTAATGGTTTGATAGCCTTCCTCATTCGATTATCTCGCTTTTTGGATTTGTTCTAAATTTAATGTTCGGCCCGCCGACTTGTTAAACTTTCAGTAAGATAAATGGAAATATGGCGAGTGTATTTCTGGTAAATAAATTCTGGCCGTTTGTCGCCACTTTTGACAAGTTTCCAACAGCCAAAAAGTGGAAAATTCGAATAAATCCGCAAGTGTGGAAAACTTTGCACCCACATCAACGCAAAAGCAATTAACACAATTGCCAAATTACTGCCACAATGCGACGACACAATTTGCTGCCTTGTAAACAGGATGGCAAATTGTGCTGAGTGCATTCAATATAATCAACTTGTCAAAATTGGCACAGATATGTATAAACAAAACAAGCGCCTGAAGAGCACTTCTCTATGGGAATTGATGATCTAGCACTTAATTTGAAATCGAGAGTCTGCTTGGAGGTCTGCGGTGACTCACCTGAGTGTTTAAGCTGACTATATTTAGTACGCAGCTAATTTTAAGCACAAGATGTCACAAAAATATTACACAATTCACCCAAGAGACCATAAAATATTTATCAATTAATCACTTGAGTGAGTAGTTGTAAGATATACAAATAATGTATCTTTCTAATGACTGTTTTTTATTGATTTATGTGCGATCTGATCGATAAACCGGAAAACACTTCATAATCCCCATGAGAAATCATAAAACTGTTGCTGCCGCGATTAAAATAACGCTTACTAAAACCATTCAATGGGCGATTGGAGGCAAAGGCCGACAATTTTATAAAATGGTGCATGCCCAAATGGAAAACAAATCTCGAAGGCAATTCGGAAATGTTGAATGAAATTGCCTAGATTTGTTTATACAAAATCGCAGCGAAATTCCATAAAAGCGAATACGATCCGTCATCAACCATTCAGGGGAGAGGTTCTAAGGGGGTTCCGGAAAGTATCTGATGAAAATTATACAAAACATTTAATTTATTCGTATTTGGGAAGTGGAGAAATGCTCTATGCCAATAATGACGTCAGTGGGTATAAAGATAATATATGGGAAGCCAAAAAGAAATTATTTTCGATTTTTGGCACATGTAATGTTCTTGCTTTCGAGAACAGCTGCAAATTTAACAAATTATATGCATGAATCGAACGGAAGGAAACCCCCATACCAAACACTATTGGGCATTTTAAACAAACCTCGAAGAATTCATAAAATTTCAAGGAATTCGTATGAGTGCGATTCTGCCATAAAGTCGGTACATTATTATTCCCTGAATCCTAGACGATGATAGTGAGCCAATTATTTACTCTACTCATATATTTCTAGTAAATTTTAAAAGTTGCAGTGCACTCGAATTTGATGTATGAATGATCTCAGCTTTTTTGCCATTTGTGATGAACTGTAATTAGTGTGAGAACTACAATCTTCTTATTAAATGAGCAAATGGTTGACATCCTGTTGTCAATTAACTCTGTATCCACAAATGATAACATATCTGACAAGTTCAAGAAACTTTTCTTTTCTAAGAATTGAATCCTATGGTACAAATTAGCACCGAACGTTATACCCTACTTAACGTTTTTAGTTAAACATGATGTAAATTTTTAGGAAATTTATTTTAGTATCATTTAAGGTACAATATTCGATTGGTTGGTCAGCGAACAATACCTAAATGATGAGGTTTTACTTAAAAACTATTTGGACATGTACAACAATGTGATTGTACACTTTAAATGTTTTGATTAGGATCTGATACTGAAAACTACCATCGACCCCGACCACCACCGCCGCCTCCTCTTCCTCTGCCAAAACCGCCTCCGCCGCCGCCACCTCCTCCTCCACCATTGCGATTAGCTCCTCCTCGGAAACCGCCTCCACCTCGTCCGCCGCCACCACCACGACCACCTGTTGAGATACATAAGTTAGACCTTTGTGTTGCAAATTTGAATTTCATTAGCTTACCTCCTCCGCGGCCGCCACCTCGGCCTCCAATCCACCGCCGCCTCCACCACGGTTATTTGTGAAGGCTTTCTTTGCGCCTTTTGGTTGTGGGGGTTTCGGCAGAAACCTGGCGATCGGTAACAGCTTTCCAGGGTCGATAAAAAGTTTCTGATTTGACTTGAAGCTGTTGGCGTAGACGTTGTCCGACAGTTTGATGGACACGCTGTAGTCCCGAACTGTACCAAAGATTTCGTCAATTTTGCCTACTTGCTCCTTGTTTTCGAGGAAAATGGGCGCGTTGAAATACGGAACATCCTGAATATCAACTTTGCACACAAGATCATTTTGGCAGGAGTAAACGTAGTTGCCCAAGGGGATTACTCGCTCCGGTGGTCCTAGAATTAAAGAAATAAGAAATAACTATTAAAGTAACAACGGAAATGAATATTTGGCAATGTGCCTGAAAATAGCAAGCAATTAAGACACCGTATACCTAGAAGACACTTCCAGATGTGTGTGTTTTGGCAGTGTTTGTATATATATAAAGTCCATGATTATAGCCTATAACGGCTTGGCTATTTAAAATATACATAAGTGAACAACGTGGTTTTTGTAGTTCTATTCATAAAATCTGTATTAACTGAGTGTTTTCTGAACCGAAGCTATGTTCAGTTCTGTTCAGCTGAGCAGTTATAGGAATAGTTGACGTATTCAATTCATTTACCAGTATCGAAGGCTCCACGGCCGCCACCACGTCCACCTCCTCCTCTGTTGAATCCGCCGCCACCTCCGCGTCCACCGCCACCACCGCGTCCACCACCACCTCCTCCAAATCCTCGTCCGCCGCCGCCGCCTCCTCCAAATCCTCTACCGCCGCCGCCACCGCCGCCACGAGGTTTACCGAATCCCATTTTCAAATATTATTAATGTTGAACGCAAGAACACGTGCGCGATTCGATCAACCAAAATATTTAGAGACGGACGAAATGCAAATTTCTGTATCGATTTATCGATAGCTGTGGCCATGTGTTTCAGTATATATGCTTACTCACTGTATGGTCACACTGACCAAATAGGCGAACTTTTTGAAAGTATTTTGCAATAAATATTAAAACTATCTACCCCAATTATAAAAACGTTAATTACTTAGGAAATCTCTTTAAAATGGCTTAAAATTTTTAATCGTCATATGTTAAAAAATAGTTTAATTAAATATATTTTACTCAACAAAAATACATCGTACAAAATCCTGGTGCCTATTTACTAAGCACTACATATTCATTAAGAGAACATGAAGCACAATGCAAGAGAGAATCCCACACATCATTGGATGCATTATATATAGGTGACATAGCTACATATGTATATCCGAACAGCTGTTGAGACATCTACCAGAAATATAGACAACCAAACTGAAAATGAAAATTTGAATTTTCTCCAACTACTGAGAGCAGTTGGATGCCAGCCGTGGTCGAGGTAGCGAGAAATACAAGCTAAATCTATTGGACCGTGTCGCGACGTCGAAAGAAGCATATACATACATTTCTATATGCAAATAAATAATATAGCAAGATATTTTAGAAAAATCTCTGAAATTCTAGTGTATGCTTTTAAAGTTTGAGAAAGTGCAAAATACTTACAATACGAAATTGCAATCGAAAGTGATATAATTACCCGAGGCATATTTTCATAAGCGGAATATGAACGCCTCGTTGGGTAGTTAAAAATAGATTAATAGATGGCTAGATGACGAGCACGAGCACAAAGATAGATCGCGAAAGTAGCACACGACTTTGGCTGGACAAGATGGAGCAGCCGATGGACGCCAGGCAGCAGCAGCGCCATCGGAGGCGCCTGGGTCGCAGCCACCGGGAGCAGACGCCCGTCACTGGGGAGGCCCTGCCCCAGGATGATGCCAGTCCAGATGCCCTGCCGGATCCGTCTCCCCAGATGGTGCGCATGCAGATTAGACCACCCGGCTCTCTCTCCGCCCACGAGAGCAAGATCCTACGAAAGCGGGACAAGTCATTTGCCAACTCCTCGGCGCGCAGTCAATCGCAGCCACGGGAGGCGGAGAAGCTGAGTAGCCCGGATGCGAATCATCTGATCAAGCATCGCAGCCTTTCCTCGCCGCGGCACAAAGAGGAGTCCAGCGAGAGTGAGCTGACCACCGGCAGCAGCAGTCAGCAACAGAGGCCCATTCCTAATCTCGGCCAGACACAGGATACGCTAAGCAGACTAGAGCAGAATCTGCAGCGCTTTGAAGACGAACGACGGCGTTTCGAGGCCGAGAAGCGGCTCTTCGAGCGCGAGAAGCGTGAGCACAAGATGCGTCATCGCCAGCAGCTGGACAACGAGGAGCGAAAGCGTCTCCTGCAGAGCTACCGGAAGCTCAGCGATCGCATCCAGCTGCCGCAGGACGAGGAGGAACGTCGCCGCCTTATACACAGCCTACGACTGCAGCGGCACGAAGCGCCCAAGACTCGGGGTCGCAATCGAAGTAGCGGCTACGAGGAGTCCTCCACCCAGTTCAGCTCTTCCGATGCCGATGCGGCGGAGGAAAGTCAGCCGCGGCCCCGAGCACCTAAGATTCCTCACGGCTTTGTGGCTGCCCCAATCCGCGGAGCACCTCCACCGCCGCCATCAGTATCGCCAGCTCCAAAACCAAAACCACCGGAAAGGCTCTCTGTTAGTCGCAACAACTCCCTGTCGCCCGTGAGACCCCAGCGACGATCCAAGACTCCGGAACAACGGGAGGAGATCATCCGGAAGCACGAGTACTTGGAGGTGGGCGAGTCCAGAAGCGAGGCGATAAAGCCCCGCATCTCGGAGGCAGAACAGCAGTCGGAATTGATGCAAAAGTACATGGAGGCAGCTGAGCGGGCGGCAAAAGCGGAGGCTGCCCTGGCGGAGCAAATCCTGACGGCTGAGGGAGTGCGTCGCAGTCACAGCTTGAGATTAGCTGATAAGGAGGACAAGCCTCAGAAGCGCAGCTCCAGTTTGGAGCGTCCGCTAAGACCGAAGCGATCAAACAGCCTGGAAAGAAAAGAACTGGCACCTCAAGACCTCCCTGAAGAAACTACTCCAAATGAGCCGGATACAGCACCAAAGTCCCTTGGGGATCCATCCTTGTTGCCAGAGCAACTCATCCCAGAAGCAAAACTCAAAGTTACCCTCTGGCAGCGGATAAAAAATCTGTTCGGGCGAAAGAAGAAGATTCAGGCAACGGGCGATGACATCACTGATCTGTCCACAGAATTGCAGCCGGAGAAGTTGGCTTCGAGAAGTCTTCTGTACAACCTAAGCCTAGAAGCCCGTCATGAATGGAAACGCCTCAAGCTGGACTATCCTCAAAAGGTGGAGGAACTGCGTCAGCTACGCAACAGTTGCATTGCCTATCTGATCTGCATGGCCATGCTCTTGGGATTCGGAGGACTCCTGTTCCGGTACACGGAAGGAGCCTCGGAGAATATATACAAGTGCGAGGTGCGCAAGGTGAAGCGGGATTTCATAGACAAACTGTGGGACGTCAGCCACAACATGAGGTAGTACCAGCGACCCAGAGTGGTGGCCCCGTTCAGTGAATGATTCATTTGTATCTTTGCCAGAGAGGAGGACTGGAAGTCTCTTGCCCGCCAGAAGCTACGCAGCTTCGAGGATGAACTGAATAACTTAGCCGAGTTGGGGCTACGCCGTTATCCGGGGCAAAAGTCTTGGAACTTTGTCAATTGCTTCATCTTCTGTTGGACCGTAATCACAACCATAGGTATTGGGATATAGTCGACCCATAACCATCCACAACTGCTTTATCAGGCATTATTTTAATATATTTATACCCGTTACTGGAAAAGTAAAAGGGCATACTAGATTCGTTGAAAAGTATGTAACAGGCAGAAGGAAGCGTTTCCGACTATATAAAGTATTTATATTCTTGGCCGAGTCGAACTGGCCATGTCCGTCCGTCCATCTGTCTGTCCGCATGAACGCCTCGATCTCAAGAACTACAAAAGCTAGAATGTTGAGATCTACCGATATTCCAAAAAATATTGAAATTTCTCGTTTGCACTTCCACAAGCAGAGTATCGGGTATGTGGTAGTCGGGGAACTCGACTATAGCATTTTATCTTTTCTTTTTTTTTAAGATATATATTAGATTATTTCCATTTTAGGTAAATATTTGTAGGAATAGATTTTATCACTCCACCTTCCTTACCTTATTTAACTTTTTACTTTTCCTTTCCAGGTTACGGCCACATCACTCCAAAGACGGGCATGGGGCGATCCCTGACCATCGTCTACGCCATCATCGGCATCCCCATGTTCCTGATCGTGCTGGCCGATCTGGGCAAGCTATTTACGCGGTGCGTCAAGTTCCTGTGGGTGTATGTGCGACGGATGTACTACACCCGCTCCTGCCGCACGATACGGAAGCAGCAGCAGATCCGGAGCGCCATGACAGGCATCAACACGATGTACGACATGGCCATCCGCAGGCCGAGCATGTTCTTTGGCAACTCCGGGGCCGATAACGACGAGGAGTCGCAGGCGGATGCCGAGGCTGGAAGATCGGTGGGCACCTCGCACCCGGAGACACCCACATCGCCGTACCCAGAGACCTTCGAGGTGGACGACGAGTTCAATTTGCCAGTGTCGGTGGCCTCGCTGCTACTCATACGTACATCCTCCTGGGATCCTTCGGCTTTCTAATTATGGAGCCCGATTGGACCTCCTTGGACGCCTTCTACTACGTGTTCATCTCGATGTCCACAATTGGCTTCGGCGACCTGGTGCCCGGTAATCCCTTTTACGTGATGGTCAGCATGATCTATCTGATGTTCGGCCTGGCCCTGACCTCCATGTTCATCAATGTGGTGCAGATCAAGCTGAGCGACCACTTCAAAATGGCCAGTGCTAAGGTGGGCGCCACCATTGGCATGAACATGGCCAGCGAGCTTGGTGATGAGGGCGGCTCCCAGGTGAAGACTCCCTCCGAGCTGGCCTCGGTGCATGGTTCGCGACTGGACAGAATCGAGGAGGATGGCCAGGAGGCGAATGGCAATGGCCACTCCTCGGTGCCTCCGTTGACCTCGATCCTGCGGGCACCGCGTCCTCTATCGCCAGCGTCCAATGGAGTGGATGCTAATGGAGTTGGAGGAGATGCAGGTGCAGATGGGAATGTCACACCGCCACCTCTGCTGCCCAGGCGTCAGGTTTCCGTGGATCCCCAGCCGCCGGCGGAGGGGGAGAATAAGAAGAAGAAAAAGCATAGGTTTTTCTAGAATTCTTGGGATCTTTCACCTACCTAAGATGCCCCAAAAATCCGACAAAGTTAACGTGTAAGAAACCCAAAAATGACAAGGCAATTTCAATCGAATTTACAGGAACGCTGTTCTGCGAAAATCTCTATATTCATTTATTTGTTATTTAATTTTACTCACCATCATCGTAGCATAAGTCTAATGTTAATAAAATAAAGCGCGCGAGTTGACAACGCAAATGATTGTTTTTAACTTCCCCTGAAGGAAAGTGGCTATATAATAATTTTGAATAATACAAATCATAAATTGACATAATATCTCAACATACTATTATCCTGTTATCCGCGTGGAATTGTGCTCAATCCGGAATGCAATTATCAGAAGCATACGCTTTGTACGGGAATGCGTCCCAAAATCCCAGTGACAAGGTCCCCCGACCACAAACCAAATGCAGTCGGCAGCTGCACATCTGCCGCTCGCAGGATATGGAAGAGGAAGCAGGCACTGGAGGAGAGAGCCATGGAGAGCAAGTGGTGAGAGAGCGGTGGTTCTCTGCCTCTCTGGCGCTGACACACGACAGGATGGCATGCTTCGTGCTCCAGCTTCGGCTGGCATTCGTGTGCCTGTGCCGTTACCATGCCGTTCCGCCCCGAGGAGTTCGCCTGAGTTGACGGCTTCTGGTGGCCGCCAGTTGTTGTTTTGGCAGCGTGCGGTTCGGTCGACGGGTTACATCGCCTTCTCTCCTCTACCAAAATAAAGAGGCGCCAAATTCACTCAGTTGGCCAATATCACACGCAACTCAACGAGCACGAAAGTGTTTGCCAAACAATATATGTAGATTGCATATTATATTGTAAATATACTTACGTGTATGTATGTATGTATAGGCGGAGCTCGCTCAGTGGCTAAAGCAAACATTCAGTGCCCCCGATCCGGAGAATATCAATCGATCGCGTCGGTAGAAAAAGTGAGCGAGAACAGAAAGAGCCGGCTGTTGGCTTCAGTCCTCACATCCTAACCCTCGAACACCCCTTGATTTTTGGTGCCGCGTGTGCTGCAGCACTACACTACCACAAACTACAAAATATACCATACAAGCGGACGCCAGGTGTGCTAAATACATAGTTTCAGTGCTTTGGACTTGGTCGATTCTTCAGATATTTTGGTACCCCATCGGTTTTTGTTTTGCTGCATTCATTCGCATTTAAGGAGTCCCTTTTCAAGGCAAATCCGAAACAGCTGTCACTCCGAATATTGCCAAATGCCCCTTCATCGGATCCTCAGAGCCGCGTAGTTTAGTGCAAATCGGCATACAGTTTACATTACTCTGTGAAATCTACAGCTACAGTTGCGAAAATGTCGGCAATCAACAGTCGTAATCAGAAAATGGAACAACAGGTAAAGCCAACACTCCTTTTTGGGAAATTTAATAAGATCGATCCCAGTTTTGATTCATCGAACTTATACTTATATATATTATATTTAGTCCTGGTAAGGTACTTTAATATTTACATTGAAATTAACTTATTAAGAATGTGAAAGAAGTGGATATACCCTTTAAAAACATCGAACAGTTGGAGGAATCATTTGAGCAATGATTATAGACGCCGTCGTGTTAAATGAATATGAACTAATGTATCAAGCTTTGTCATCTGGCACATTATCAACTTATCGTGTTCATATATATTGTCATTGATTTCCGTGATAACACAAAAATTAGCTTTCCTTCTACCCACAAAGCGGATAAATTAAACCAATAAATCCTATACTATAACAAAACCAATCTGTAGATACGACAGCTTTTAAAGTTTGGCTTTGCCTGAAATCCTTAAGAACTACTTTCATTTGACCATGAATCAAGGCAAGTTAGCACTGCCTTTTTAACTCTTCCAAGCCGACGATTCGTGAATGTGGTCTAGAAACAGGAAAATCGCCTCCTTTCTTGGTAAGTTTGGGCAGCCCAGAGCAATCAGCACCAGCCCAAAGGCAACCATCAGCCGGCATTGTCCGGAATTGTTCAGTTTTTACCCTCAAAGCTGACCGCTCTAAATGAGCCACATTTTAAGGCAAAAAAAAGAGAATGAAACACCCAAGTGGCCTAACGCCTTTTCCAAGTGGTTTTGTTGTGCCCGATTTCTCGTGGCCAGGTGTTCGTCTGTTGTCCTGGCAACGGCGTCCAAATAAATCGAAACGAAGCTCCGCTGGTGCAGTTGCTGCAGTCCGATTCGATTGTCATTGGCCCTAATTATGTTGGGTGGCACGGAGCTGCCAAGCAAACCGCCCACCAAAAAGCACCCTCCTTCACCCACCGCATCATAAATCGAATCCCTTCGAAGTGGTTGAGTTTGGCTGCCAAGTGTTCGAGGTCCTGGGTCCTTCGAGTTGGTTCGATTTCGTGCCGCGATGGCTTATAAAACATTGAGCAGCTATTGACAGCTTCTGTGAATGGAATGACATTATGAAAACATTATGTAATTTCAGTCAGTAATTTCAGCTACAAATGGAATAGCTTGAAACAATTTGTCCTTTCTCGATTTCATTTCGATTGAATTTTAAATTTAATCATTTCACAAATTCCTATGAAATAACACATTTGCGATTACCATTTCAAATGAGTTTCTTGTTTGCTTTATCACTGTCATTTTCAAATACGAGAATAAATATGATAAATATTCACTTGCTGCGACAAGCTCATTTTCTTTGCACGTTAATCTTTCTGAACAGTTGTGTTGGGTCATTTTCTCGAGCTTAAGCCAACACAAATTTATTTCCGCCATAAAAATGAGAATGTAGCACAAAAAAGGATGGTTGTAGAGCCAATTTACACTTGGCATAAATCAACTGCAAGATATATGGCAGTCAACTCATAAAGTGGTCGCTAAATGTACACAAAGGATTAATAAAGTCTTCGGCCTGGACGACCGCTAACCCAGAATGTAGTAGCCTTTCTTTGGTTGGTGTCCTGCGTCACTATGGGCAACTGCACAGACCCACATATACAAGCCCAAGCAGACAGGATACCATAGTATCTAGTATCCCTAAAGGGACACAGACAGACAGCCAACTAGAAATATACACAATACCATTGTTTGGTATTGTTTTCGTGTTGCCATCACCCATGGAACACCATTAACCGAGGGCACAAAATCGATTCCCAGCTGGTGACGAGTACTTCAGCTCTGCGAGGAACTGAGTTACAGGATAATGCCCAGTAATAAGTAATAATTCCTTACTGCTACATATGAATATAATATTTGCTTTCCGCAAGTCGCCTTAGCTTTCCTCACGCATACCGTAAAAATAAACATTTCGGACAAAAAAGGATATGACGCACCGCCATTTTCTAATAAGTTATATGCGTACATTAGGGTGAACCTCACGCTTTAAACGTGATTAGGACCCCTTCTTTAAATGACAAACTTTCTTTTGATCAAATGAACTATTTCATTCGATGTACTTCAATCTAAAAGATACATTTTAATGCTGATCTTTCTAGCGTTAAGGAAGAGGTCCACCCTAATATATTAGCCTTGCTTCATTTAGCTTTACGGCTTTTGCTCCTTGTTTCGGCCCTGTAATTTGCGTTCTGTTGCTTCAAGACCGAGGTTCTTGACCCAACGAGAGTCAAATGCTGGCTAAAACACAAATCGAATTTACCAAATTTTTCGCCTGGAAGCCACAGGCGGTGGTTTAATGTTTAATAAGGATACGACAAGGTATTATATGTGCATTTGGAGCTGTCAATATGAACTGAGCTGTATTATTTGACTTCTGTCTCAAATTACCTGACAAAATAAAAATAATAACTGCAACTTTTTGATGAAATTTTCTGGTAATTTTCCATGGCTGACAACAGATAATTTAGAAAAAGGAAACTCACTTCCATCAAGGCTGTGTTTTTTAATTCGTGAGACGGCATATGCACCTAGGCACCTAAAATCCCTAACGATGTTCAATGAAAAGCCCCAGCTGCATTGGCCATGCATGGAAATGAGTTAAAACCAAGGGGAAAGCAGAACCACTCAGGTTACCTAAAGAGCGATTCATTTTCAATTAAAGCCAACAGATTTTGACACATATACTAATAGCTGGCAATAAATTGCAGGACGAAAGCGTTCATAGCTGTGCTGAAATTTCTTTTCAACAGCTCGTATTTCAGTTTATGTCCCTGCCATTTTCATTTGGCTAAAACTGCAGTTGGCAGTTGCTAGTTGCCAGCTTAGTGGACAAGCTGCAAACTCCAATTTCGTTTCCCATTGGGGACTTTAAACTTTTCGTTGCCGAAGGAAGGACATCACTCAAATGCTGGAAAGTATTACGCAGAGAAATTGTGGAACATTTTTGGGTTTACCCACAGGCACATTAAATTACAACAAAAATGAGGCTTACTAATATAGAACATTCCTTAGGTACACACAACTGTGTACTGTGCCAGTGAAAATATTATGATGCGCCATGAAACAAGGCATTAAATTCCATTTTTGTGTAAAAGTGACACCTTTTTAAAAGCAAAATAAAGGGAGCCAGATACTGTGACATTTTCGTGACGCCCCTAAATTAGCAGCTTGGGAATGTTTCGTCGTCCTTGCAGGACCTCATTTCAATTGCAGATTTTATTAACTGCAATTTACTGGTGCATCGCACCCGGGGCAACTGCATCCGTAGGCGGCAAACTTGATTCAATTTATCAGACACAAAGTTTCGGCATCACCATCAGCCACTCTGGCCACAGTTCCCCATATACAGGATTCGAGGAGCAGCAGCATCCTGCATGTGGCAAATTAATTACATCCCCGCGAGAACTGAAAACTTTCGGCACCTAAGTGCAGCGGTTTTTCCGATTTCCCAGGAAAAACAAGCATATTTCATTCCGTAAATAAATACATCGGTTTTAATTGGCAAACTTGTGGCGGCTCCTTTTTCGAGCAACTTGCATGTACACATATGTTATAAGGAAATATTTTGCAAATATCTAGCCACAATCAGTAAACTGACAATTGCAAACATTGAAACAATATAAGTGCAAGCGACGGAAATAATTGTAATAAATTAAAATCAGACTGTTCACTGATAAACATTTTAGCACACCGTTAAGTTAACCGTATCAGGTTTTATTTAACAAAATTACTTGCGTTAATAGGTACTTTACGTACTTTAGCTACAATTTAATTGAAGCAACTGCATGGCTATTTTTGCTGTGTATGGAAAAATTACCAATTAAATTGAAATGTCTTTAATCGCCTTTTGCCCAGTGGTTGTGTATTGCGGTCCGCTGTCACACGTGTGGTTTGATGTGGTTTGCTGCGGTTTGCTGCGGCTGCTGCGGCTGCTGCAGCTGACAGTTTGCAGAGCTCACGTCACTGATTAAGTGGTCGGGTGGTCTGTGGCTCATTCTTTCCCAGGTACAATCCATGTTGTGTATACTCGTATAGCCCAAACCTTCAACTCCCATCAAGGAGTCCTTATGCCGGGATTAACTTTCAGTCCGAAAAGGATGTGCTCCTAATTCTGCGCTTAACACTCAACAAATTGATTATTTTGCAGCCTGATTTAATATTAATGCAAATTCTGTTTGCCAACAACAGGGCGCGATTATTTGCACTTGTCTTTTTCAATTGTAAACTAATTAGGCCATTTATCTGGTCGGCTAATTAAAATGCATAAAGGTGTGGAAAAACCACAGCGATTGGTAAAATCCAGTAATGGCATTTGGCGAAATGAAAACGGCACTCGAAAGGGAAGTACGAAATTAAAAGCAACTGAAGGATACGTTAATACAAATGGCTTATTAAATAACGTTCACTCGGACGGAGAGAGGAAATCGTTGACTTTACTTTGCTGTATTACGAAATCTTGTCTTTCCAGCTTGCAATGTCCTTGCTGGAGTGTCCTTTATATTCAGTACATTCAGGTGGGTGAGGGAAGTAAAATGGTGGAACAGCATTTGGTGGCCCTTCCATTCGCCATTCACTCAACTGAGATTTTTCCTTGCCGCTTTTCTTCTTGACAAAACGCGCAAAACGAAAATGTCGCAATGGACCTTAATAGTCAGATTATTCCTTGTTGCCATCTTGCACAAGTCGCCAGATTTATGACACTTGTTTTTTGCCACTTTTCTCCACTTCTTGCCACTTTTTGCCGGAGATTTGAGCATTTTCAACTGCTGCATGAGAAACTGCTGCAAGCCCAATTGAGTCAGCCACTTCAATTTGAATTTAAATCAGACATTTAAAGTCGCAGGACGAGACCGGAAAAGGCAAATCCAATTACCCTGGCACTCTTGCTGTTTGGCCATGTTGCGATGACTTTTGTTATATTTATAGCAATTTCGAATTTCAGCATTGGCAGTCAGGGACAGCCCTCTGGGCAAATATTGCTTGCAGCTGTCATCAGCAAATACCAGTGTTTATTCAATTCGAATTGCGTTTATTTTGCAAATTAATGTGCAGGCTTGAGGGGAACTACTTGAGCAGCCCTCGCTGTGTTGAGTGTCCTTAGCCTTAGCATTTCGCCAAACAAGTGGACAGCCAACGGAGTTGTAAGCTAATTAAATGTTCATCATACGCCCCGTTGGCCGTCGGCAATGTTAAACACCGGCACTCAGAGCTCCACTGCTGTCCCTCATTAGAAATTTAATTAAAAGCAGCGTGGAAAAATCATACAAAAATGCTGTTTCCATTTGGGTAATGAATTTCCACTTTGAGTGTCCACTTTAGTTTCCGGTTTAGGTGGCTAAGTGAAATAAATTAATTCCGTTTATAAACTGTTTATTGATTTAAAAATAAACAGCGTTTATTTAGATTGCTTTCAGTCGAGCAAACAAGTTAACCACAATTTGCATACCACCAATAATTTAATTGTATATATTTCACTACTATTTAAATGATTTCACGCTTATTTAAATGATTTCACACTTGCATGCAATTAAGCAAAAGTGGTTCGCTAAATTGTTTACAATTCGAAAAGAAATAAATATATATGATATTCTTCCAGTGACAGTTTGCATATCGATCTGGTTAAAACAAAGTAAATAAATACATAAAAGTACTATTCTTATCGAACTAGACACAATGTAAATTCAAATTCAATGTTATTATTCTGCGACATCTGAATCCACAATAATAGTTTACTTCTTAAATCAAGACATTTGGTGCTAGCACCGTGGATGAACCTATAAAGTCAAGGCACCCATGAAACATTTATTGCTGTCGACTTTTCGTCGCTAGTATTTGAAATTTGAAATAAAAGGCCGGACGCCTGGCATTTTCCCTTCAGGCAATTTCAAGCCTTGTAAATGGCAGTAAACCCCACATAAAAGCGAAAAATCATCGAACAACTGCGGAACCGGGCTTTCCCATCCGTTTTGAATCTCTTGTGGCTTTCCGGCTTTTTCCCACTGGCTGGCCATGATTGCTTATCCACTGTATTTGGCTTTAAGCTTCTCTTAATTACAATTTCAGCGCCGTTTTTTAGCGCCGGCTCTCCGGAGATTTGTGCGTTCCGATTCCGTGGCAAAAACGCTGCCGACATCCGAAATGGCACTCCCCTGAGTTGCTGCTGAAAAGGCTGTAAAAACATTGTACTTATTTTATAATTTCAAACAAAAAGAAATAAGCAATCATGTAGTTGTGAAGTGTTGCCTTTCCGGTCAGTAACTTTTGATTGCCCCGCGAAGTGTGCCACAAAGTGCTTCATCGTTGCCCCGCCGGGCAGAATTGTGTGGCATCTCATTTTCCAGGCCTCCCCGCTTGCTCTGCGGCCTGCCTCTTTCATTTTGATTTTGATTGTTTGCCGGGTCTAACCGGGTGGACCCCACCACATCACCACCACCAACACCCCCTCTGCTGGCCGCTAATTGAGGTTAACCTTAAAACGCCCGAAAGCGAGAACTTAGTGTCGCCTTGACCAACTCTATGCCAAATTACCCCAAACCTTCCACAGTTGAGGCACGATTCCCTGGAATAATTAGTGGTAAAGCGGTTAAATGAATTGGTGTACTGAATTAGGTTCCATTTGTATCTTGTTAGCATACTTAGAAGGCACATCAAACTATTCTCACAATTTCAGATTCATTTAGGAGACATTGAAATCCATTGATTATAAGTTCCAGACTTTCATTTGCATAAAGTAATTCAAATGAGTTACCGATTGCGATGAGGAATCAATTCCTTACAAGCTATTAAACAAGCCGATGGTAAGGGGTCTATCCAATGACTCAAGTCTGTCATAAAATAAGAATGAATGGTTGAAGGTTTTCCAGGAAAAGTGGAGAGCAGTGGTCAAGGCGAGTCCTCAACTTTCACCTTAATTACACGAGCCGCAAGTGGAAGGCCAAAACTCAAACAAAGGCGCTATCATTGAAACTGGAACGCAGTCGGTCTGTCAGGTCGGAAAAATCGAACCACTGCATGTGTGTGGGCTTGGAAGTTACTTAGTTAGTCCCACAGAAGGAACCCAACGGAATGGGCACTCCTGCCTGCCTTTTGCTGCCTTTTCCCGTTGGCAGCGACAAGGCAACGTCCTCGTCACTCATTCGCCCATCCATTCATCCATACGCTCACTGGGCCATTGAGGCATGTTGGCGTTCAGGTTGGATTAGCTCGATTATCGTTGCGCTCCTCATGGGGCACCACTTCGCCACCCACCTCCATTACTCCCATTGGCTTAGTTCTTTGACTAGCTTTGGCGCATTGATTGCACGGGTGTGCCCTTTGGCTTTCACTAGGGAAGCAATCGCTTTAAAGATTTTTTGCCTTAAAGATACCTTATTTATCCAACACTTCAAAGTGATTAAATTCGTTATTTTGTTTTTCCTAACTACACGTAGGCTTTGAACTTAATTATTTAAGGCTTCGGTGGCTGGAAGTAGAGGTGGTGTTTTTTTTAAATCAATGTCACGTATTGGTGATTACTCCTCAGTGTTTTTGCGGGGCTACAACTCCTGTCACTCTTCTCTGAATTGATTTCCGCGTAATCCACTTTAGCCCCCTTTCAACTGCGACACTGACGACTGGGTGTGTTTTTTATCGATTGAGTGGGGCATTTGCACCCTTTTGCGCCGCTTTTTATTTGTTTGTTTTGACACTGAACCACAAACGCAATGAGAGCCGTTGCCAACAGAACGCCCCTTGTCATGTTGCAACAGAACTCAACGATCCACGTGTCGTATGCGCGATTGCATTTCAATCAATTCCTTTGCGCATTGTTTTTGCCTCAGAAAAGTGGTCTAATCTCTTTTTTATGCACCTGCCGCTGACAACAACTTATGTATTCCTGTGTATGGCAGGTGCACAAAAGAAAATACAGATTTCCCATGAACATTAATGGTTTGCCAGTGACATATGACAATTCTATTGTGCGATTGACCCGGCTATTAATTCAGCTTCAAGGTGAGCAGATTGGTTCTGATAAGACATAATAAATGGATAAAGCAATTTGTTACACAGAAAAGCTGGAGAATTAATTGAGGTGCATAATGAACGTTGGGCTTTTGAAATATGTATATAGAACGCTTGACGTCCCAGTCGCCACTGAATCCCTTAATGACATTTGCATATTTTAATCGAATTGCGACATTCCTCAGAAGGTGGAATTACATTGAACGTGAAGGTCTGCAGCTCACTCATCCATCAAGGACGATGGGAAACTATTCAAAAATGAGATATTGATTGCACACACAAAAAGCGGATTGTGGCGCATTGTTATCGCCTCCTCGTCACTCATATCATCGTCCTTATAAGGTGGAAAAAATGCTCAAATGAAATTGCATATCCAATTCCTCTTTGAATGCAAACGGAAGGCATTCGGTTGCACAGAATGTCGAGGAAAAGTCGTGCAACTTGGCATTGCAGCTGCCACAGCAGCAATAGTTGCATGTTGCAGCAGCAACTTTTTCGAGGAGTTTTTATTGATAAAACTTTGCCGGAGTGACGTTCAGTGTGCCAAGGCAACGCCATCCTTGTGTGAGTTTGTTATCCTGCGTCCATGTTGACATACCAAGTTAGGGTAAGCTAAACAGTTCGTGCGTGCGGACAACTAATTCTGAGGTACCGCCCATCCTTGAGCCCATCAATCAAATTTGAATAAAATCGCTGTTTATTTATGACCTTTGCTGCATGATTTATGTGTCAGTTGAGTGGCTTGGAGTGTGTGAAAACAGGCTACTGTCTCAACTGCAGCATGTCATGGAGATAACTTATATTATTCACTTTAAATTGCAGCCTAATAAGTTGCAATGCACCTAATTAGCAGCAGCATGTTGGCTGTCTGTCTGTCTGTCTGTCCCTTGATGCAATTAAAATAATTACTGTCTGCTTAAAAGTGTCGTCACTTGATGAATGCCATAGCCACTTTCAAGGATGCGCAATCAGGACTCCGGCCTGCAGATGAAAGGGAAACTTTTCATACTCAAGGCAGCGGGCGCCGCTAAGTAGGCTACAATTTCGTGCTCGTGTTTCGCACGCCCAAAAGAAAAAGCGGAAATGCAGCAGATGAATGTGCTCTTTCCTCCATCGCTGGCTTGATTTTGACATGCTTACTTAAACGCCCACCTAATCAAATAACAATTAGGAAAAGCCCGCTAAATCTCTGGCCAGTTGCTGTCAGAACGCACAATGACTTATCATAATTGCAAGTGAATTAGCAAATCCCTCCTGCGGGGCATGTGGCTGAGCCCATTCTCACTCCCTTGCCATGAATATTCAGTCCGACGACAGACCTCATTCACTGGCATTGAATGTATTCAATATGTGCTGAAAGCGGTGCAGAATGCTCCGCCTCTGCTCCTTCCGCCGGCAGGATCTTCCGCATTGCCTTGTGGCTCGTTGATGGCCCCATCCGTCCGGTGCCGCCGGACTTGGCAAGTTTCCCCATATTCGCATTCGGATTGCCATTTCCCAGTTACCGCAATCAGAGGCGCACACAGACCATTTATATTGAAAGTTTCCAATTGGCTGGAAAATGCCACAGAAGATTTTCACAATCCCCCCCTCGCTTACGTTTCGGTTTACTGTCGAAAAAAGGCGAATTTCTTCGGCTAAATTGCAAAAGGAAGCAATATATATAAATTCAGACCAAAGCCGATTAAGTTGAGATGGTTGGTCAACATTCATTTCACGAAGATTATTCCCGTATGTTCTGGAATGGACGCTTACGACTGTTATGAAATAAATACGAGTAAGAGAAAGGCTTTAAATATTGGATTAATTATTAGTCGAGATATTAGTTACTTACACGCATATGTTAATAATATCCAAATATCCTTTGAGTCACACTTATAAGCACCACATGTGAAGAATATTTATTCCCCACATCGTATTTATCTTAAGCTCCTCCGCCGCAAAGTCTCCAGCCATTTGTCACATCCTTTTCGCTGCAACTTTGTTTATATTGCACACAGTTTTGTCACCTTACGGAGCTCAGGTCTTATATCCAAGGGATTTCTGCCAGGACTTCACCGCACACAAAAACTTTAGCCCCAAAAAAGCAAAAGTAGCAAAAAAAGAAATATTTCGTATGCAACAGGAATATCTTAAGTCCAGATTTCGCAGTCATTTTTGGGAAAGCAAATTTATCTAGCCAAGAGGCCACACAGAAGAAAGTTATATCTCATAAGTAGCAAATAAATATGTGCGAGGGATGTCAGGAGCAGAAAAAGGGAGAGATTCATATGTGGCCAGAGGATTACCATATTGAACCAGGGAAAAACAAGCGGAAACCGAAGAACGACTGGCAATATACCACGAACTTAACTGGGGAATCGAACAGGATGTGCTCGTCCTGCGTATGTATGTATATTCCCCAGGACATGTACAGATGCAAGGCACGTCTAGAGTCTATGTGCACACATTACGAGAGTCCTTAAAATACCTCACTTTTTGGCGTACTTTAAACTTTAAGCGACTGCAGATGCGCGTTCGCCATTCAACCATTTGAAATACGTGGAAGGCCGTTGAAGGTGGGCGGTTGGCTGGGTGATGAAACAAAAGACCTGGCAAAAATTTCGGCTGAATGCCTTCCAGATTCTCTGCACTTTTTAAAGGTCTTTCAGCTGCTTCGTGGTCAACAGTTTTTGCCAGACAATGGCTTACGACACACTTTCATTAATTAAAATTTCTGCTCAACGGCTCCTTTTAGCAACTTAAGCTCGATTCAATTTAGCTTCAAACTTGGCGCACTGCGTCGAATAAAGCAGCAAAAACTATTGAATCGCTGAAAAGTTGCATTGCATTTTTTGCAATAAAAAACATTTTTGTAACCAGTTGCAGCTGTGTGCAATGGTTGAACCAAAACTTTTGCAATTTATGCATTTTTATTCCCATATTTATTCGCATTTTTGTACGCACAGCGTAAGCAACACTTGAGTACACACATTCGCTGTAGAAATATGATTTTAGATATTTTATTTCTATCCCTCCAGAGAATGGGAATTTATTTTTTATCGCTGCTCGTTACCTGTATGTTCACCGCCGTAACTTTAAATTATTGGGAAAATGAAGGGAGGAGATTGGAAGTTCGTCCGGAGTTAACGACGCGTGTCGTAATTGGAAAATGCGGTCTTAGTAAATTGGTAATTTCCAGGGAAATTTTTCCTTCTTCCTCAGTGTTTCATAAGCAAGTACGCTCCTTTCTGCCTTTAAATGGTTATGGAATGTTGTATTATTCAAGATTTGTGGCCTCGTTTAAGTGAATTATTCGTAGTATTCGTTACGAACGCCATGTGGGTGAGTAAAGCCAAATACCAGGTTCATTAATTTTTGGCTTGCCAGCACCTTTGGCCTTCTACACTCGCCTTATTCCATCTTCAAACGTTGTGGGAACTGCCATCGGCCAGATAAGGGGGAATCTATAAATGCACTGAGCATAATTATGGCATGTTCTTAAAAGTTTAATAACAATACAAAATTGTGCGTATAATGTGCACATTGAAATACTTTGCACAAGCATACAAATATTGAAAAGAATTTCCTAACATCTTAATTTGATAAATAGGCACTTCTAGTGTACGCCTGAAGTACTTTCATAAGGTATTCGTATTCGTATTCGTATTCATACTCCCGTGGCAACAATAGCCATGCAACCAATTCACTCTCCGCCACCTGCCAACTCTTTGTGTGTGCCCCGTGCAAACAATTCTCGCCGGGGACTCGCCGGGGACTCGCCGGGGAACGCGGCACATGTGTGCACATGTAGATCCTGGGAATCGGGAGCCAGTGGGGTTCAGTGGCGGGCGAGCACATGCCACAGTGGCATCTGATTTGACCCTTCTACGGGGAGCGGGCTCCCGGCTGTTTGCCCAATGTCCCGATGCAGGTGCAGGAGCGTGAACAGGAGCTGCCCGTGGGGACAGGAGAGGACGCAAGGACGCAAGGACGAGGGCTGAGGCATCTGGCATGGTGCCTTGGCACTAACGAGTGAAGTCATGGACTTTCCGCCTGTCAGCCTGCTCTTCTCCATGGACACATACATGCCGACGTTCCGACACCCACAAATATGTAGAACAAAGGATGAGAGGCGCCGCGGGATGTGTTACTTTGACTTCACGGCACAGTAACTTGGACCCTGGTCGGAAAACGTAACAAATGTTTAGTTAGTTCGTTATTAAATGAATTTTCGGACTGGCAGGAACAATGTTTTGCGTTCTTACCGCTTACAAGTACTTCAAGTTAAAAGCAGACATTGATCGTCCTTTCTAATGCTATCTTTATAGGACTACCTATCACATCGCTATATTACTTTCTATTGTGTAATTGTAAATTATAATATTAATATTCTTTGTGGCAAATAAACTTTTTATAGAAATGGTAACCAGTTCTTTGTGGCAGCGTTGACTTCGCGATTGTTTTCTAATCCTTTTCTGTCGTTCAGTCACTTGCCCCTCGTCACATTTCATTGCATACTTCCAGGCGCCCACACACACACACACGCGCGCATACAGGACACACACACATGCAGCAGTCAATGTCGTTTGTTGTTTGTTTTTGGCTTTTGTTGATATTCTTGTTATTGTTCGGAATTCCGCAACAAAGGGGGCAGGCAAAGGGGGAATTACAGTAGAAATGTAACTAATTTGCGCCCGAGGATCTCATGCGTCTCGAATGGTCCTTGGGAGGATTTGTCGAGAGTTAACAACTTTGTAGCCAAGGAATTTACACTTGCCAGGTCCCCAAAGACGGAAATCAAAGTGCTTGCCAACAACATCGAGCAAAAGAGGAGCTGAAGTATGCGCCAGGAGGACAAAAGGACGAAGGCAAGCCAGGCCGCAGCAATTTTCTTGTTTCCATTTGTTGCTTTTCCTGTGGTTACCCAACATGCAGATGCGAAGGATACAGCTCGTAAGCCTGCGATGCCAATTGGCTACGTGTAAACATCCAAGATAGGAGCCTGGAGATTTTAAACCGAAAAATATAAATTCTATCTAACCTAAATAGTAATTTACATGAAATATTTATTCTAAAAGATCTAGTTATTAAAGATCCTGAATTTAAACACATCCCTTATTAGCGAATCCTATGGATTTTCTTTAGGTTCATAGGATCCTCAAAAACCGCTTCGCAAATTGAACCTAGGAAATTTTCTGCTTTCGTTCTAAATCCCAATGACTCAATGGAATTAATTTGCCTTCTATCCAAGCCGGAAATCGAGTTCACCTGACCTTAAACGCAAAGCTAAATTGGAAAAAAGAGCAGAGGAAAAAGGACTCATTAAATTTGTATTACAACCTTATATTGAGGAGCATGTTCAGCCATGTGTTAATCTATTTGCGAAACCACACACATAGTGAAACATTCATGAGTGTGCCAAATGAATGTCGAATACCAATCTAAAGTTGAACAGTTTGCCGAACTTTTACCGGCGGAAGTTGGCCATCGTATAATTTTAGATGCAATTTTATTTGCATCTTTTATTTGGAACTTTGTTTCAATTTTATCGTATGTTGCCATAGATATGCTAGTCAAATTTATTTATTATGTTTCACACGCTGCATTTTGAAGGTTCTTTGGGAAATGAGAAACAACTAACCGCAATGTCCGACACTTAGTTTGACTTTTCTGACCAAACTACTGTTTAAAAACTTTTCTAGCAAAGCGTTTTGTTGCACATAGCACATATCCATAAACCAATGTCCGCAAGAGCTCTTTATCCCAGTTTGGTAACACATTTAAGTAAAGACACTCCGACCCACATCCACAAGTCCAAGTCCTCCACATTCGGATGGTGTCTCCATTGTGAGGGAACAATGCGAACATGATACGCCCGACATGGTCATGGCTTATGGCTTAATGAAGCGAGCACGTAAATGAATGTCAATATGGCCAAAACCAACAAGGGCAGCTGGAGCAACAAATAACCGGATGGAGATGACCGACATTGTGGGCGGTCAAAGGAGCAGGCGAACTGATGTTGATGCCCCTCGTAATAGTTGCCACGCAGCTTTGACACCATGCCTTGCACTTCGGGGGTTAATGGCCGGATCGTGGAGATAGCCCGGCTATATCTATTCCCTGTGGGCCAGCCTGAAAATTGATGAACATTTTTCCAGCCCATCGGTAATTCGATTTGGTGTGCGTGCGTGAATTTAGTTGGGCGATGGTCCTCTAGTCCTCTAGTTGAGCAACCCATGCGAGAAGCTATTAGATTCTATTGAAGGTTTGAAAAATTAGAGCGATTTACATTAGCCTGCGAGAATGCTGCACTTGGAAAGAAAAGTTTCAGAACATTTAACATTTAAAACGTTTAAAAAAACTGCATGGATAAAATGTACCACACTGTAGATTAAGTTTCAGTGAACTGAGCTGTCAATGAAATGAACATGTTATTTACAAATCATTACTGATTTTATGTTATATATATATAGGTTTGGACTGTACCTCAAGTTACAATGTAATTTGGACATTTTTGCGCATGTGTTTGTTGCCTGTCGGCTTTTTGGCATGCGGAAGCTGACTTAAGCCGCTGTAATACGTGCATATAATCCTTTATGCCAAAACACATCAGCAGCCAGTCCTTGCCAACTTAAGAGCTGGATGATGCCGATGAAGGGCTGGGGAGTGGGATTAAGGGGTTGATTTGCTTGTCCTGGCCGTTGTGGTATTTGCAAGCAACAAACAAACAAACAAGGGGCGGCGACAGCAGAAAAAACCACAAGGTTCGTACGGCTTGCTGACGCTCTCAATTTCCTTTCGTTGTGCACGGGGCGTATGAGTAATCATTTTATTACGCGACCCCCAAAATTATGCCACACACCGAATATCAGTTGCCAGCACAGATGTCGACCTTCAGTAATGAATGTGTGTGTGTGTGTGTGTGTGTGTGTGTGGGTGCTCTTTGTGCTCGTGTCTTTTATTGCGACCGAGAACCCTACATTACGTATACGCCAATTTGCCGGGCCCCAAATTAAAATAAACGCGCTAAGCACGCCCAAAAAGTTGCTGAGAAACATTTGCACATTTTCTCGTTTACCCAAAGTCGTTAATTTAACTTACCGCCTAAAATGCCATTGTGTGCGAAATTGAAAAATAATAAAACCATGTATTAAGCGAAGGATTACGGCTCAAGTATATGATATTTAAGGCAATGCAGTGAGTGCCACGCCGAATGCCTTTGAGTTTATAAGCGGCAAAGACTTATGGCGATAATATAATTATATACAAGCATAATAAATAGTTTATATTAAATTTGCTTAGCTTAGAGCGATTTCAAAGTCTATGTAGACAAGTTAAGTCCAATGCCTTGCATCATTGACTGTCTCATCAGCCAGAAGCGAAACTTTATGCATTCGCTGTTTTATAGTTGTTATTTATGTCAAACCGTTAACGAACCCCTGCAAAGAGCTCGTGTTCTACGGTGCTCCACTTTGCGTTTCCAAGTTTTTTGCCCCACCAGCCCACCAGCCCACCGGATCTGCCCAAGGCGACGTCACTCGTTTTTTACCAGCTTCGCATTTCCCCCATCGTTTCCCGCATTCTGTTAAGTACGTGCTCACGGCTTTGGTTTTTTTTCCTGGCAGCCAACTGATTTCAAATTTTCAGACAATCGCGCTTTTTGCCACAAAACGAAAAAGGGGGACACCTAGTAAACGTGGCGCGGAGGACAGTCCGCTTTGAGGCTGGAACTTGCTGCAATCATTGGCCATTCCGATTATTGTTCTTATTTCAGAAGCACCTCTGATTTTCCAGCTCGAATAGAAATCCAAACAATGCGATATTCCTAATTGAGCGCAGCGGATGAATTACACGGACGTTGACAAACTTTCACCATGTAAATTGCTCGACTGGGGGTCAGCCACCACATAAGGGGAGATCTGTGGTTTGGTTTCTGGTTTGTGGTCTCCGTATGTAGCTATTCGAATCCATGCCGTGCCACCCCATCTGAAACCCAGTTCCAGTTCCACCCGCCGAAGGTGAAGCTTTTGCGCAACACTCGAAATCAAATTCATTTAAACTGGCACCGTTGATGACGATGACGTGGACGCCACCCCAAAGCTTTCGCATCTAAATCCGTATTGGTATCAGTATCTGCATCTGTATCTGTGAATGAATCCGTATCTGTATCGGTAAGTGCACGAGTTTAGGCACACGTGCATGAACAGAACGGGTTTGACCGCCGGCCGACGAGACGGACCTCGCTATCACGCCGTTACTTCGATATCGCGGAACCTTATCATCTCGGGTACTCGAAGATGTGCCCACTGCCATAAATCTCGCCCAGTGCTAGGAGGTGGTGGTCAGACGCCTAAGCACCAGAACCCAGAACACAGTACCACTTCGTTCGCCGTCGAGGGCAGACATGTCGGTGTCCTGGTCGAAGGCATTCGTGGCTTTCACCGTCGCCTGGCTCAGTGCCCTGTGCCTGCTGCCCGTGGAGACGTTCTGCGACACCTCCTACTACGAGAAGTACTACGCGGCGCGGCGCTACGTGCCCCTCAAGCGGAATGCCCCGCTGCTCTTTAACTTCACCCTAACGCTGCCGTATGATAACCAAATGGCTTCCTTCGAGCGACTCGCCCTGGTGGGCAACCTGCCAGTTCTGGGCGCCTGGCAAGCAGGACGTGCCGTGCTTCTCAACCGGACAGCAATCCTCAATGTTTGGAGCGCCTCCGTGGAGATACCGCAGAACAGCAGCGTGGAGTATCGCTACTTTTCCGCAGCCGTTGGCCAGAGTGGAGCCGTACAGATTCTTCACTGGGAGTCGCATGTCCAGGCCAGGACATTTAATACCACCAAGTTCAGTGGCAATCGCAGTGATGATTATGGACTCATAGGCAATGAGTGCCATTTGTCCCGTGGCTGGCTTCAGGACTCTGGAAACATCCTGCAGCTGAAGTTGTTCCGCGACGCTCTGCGCTTGGAGGAGCAACCAGAGGTGGGACAGCAAAAGCTCCGCCTGCGTTTGCAGCCCGTGGATCCGAAGAGTCTAGCGCCCATCCTCAGATCGGCTCGCGCCAATGTGGAGTTCGTGCGAATGGCGTACGGGGACAGTAAACTCGGGTGCAGCCGGAGTACGGAGTGCCCTACGCCACCAGTGACATCCTCATGTTTCATGTGAGCCTGGAAGAGCTGGATCGAGTGGCTTACCTTGTGGAGGTGTATGCCGAACAGCCGGAGGAGGACCTGGTCCGCCTTCTCGGATACTCTCACCTGCTGCACACCTCGTTCTCCGGTACCGAAGGCAAAGTTTCCATCGACCTCATTTCGCCGCTTTGGCAGCGCGTGGTGGGTCAACTGCAAATGGAGTACCTGAACATCCGGCCCATGGAGAAGGATGGCTTCGATATGCGCACGAGCTTCGCCAACTACTGGCGCTCCAACTGGACAGCCCTGGAGATTGGTCATCGTGGATTGGGAAAATCTCTAACAGTCACCACGAATGCGGCTCCGCTTATCGAGAACACGGTGGCCACCATGCTGGCCTCCGCCGAAATGGGTGCTGATCTCGTGGAGTTCGATGTTCAGCTGACCAGCGACCTGGTGCCCATCATCCATCATGATTTTTCAATTCGCGTCTGCATTGACTCCAAGAAGCCGACGAGCAAGGATGACCTGACCGAGGTGCTGCTAAAGGACATATCCTATGAGCAGCTAAAGGATCTGAAGACGTACCAAATCGTAGGCAACAAGATCGTCGAGTATCCCGCGCACAACAATGTAGAGCCGCCGGAACAGCGACTTTTTCCCACCTTGCAAGACTTCTTTGAGCGGGTGAACCTGTCCACGGGATTCGACATCGAGATCAAATGGCCACAGCAGATGGCCGATGGACAGTTTCAGAGCGAGCAGACGCTGGACAAGAACCTGTTCGTGGACCGCATCCTGGCGGTGGTCCGACGACATGGCTGCGGCCGACTCAATGTGATCAAGAGCTTCGACGCGGACTGTGCTCCCTACTGCGCTTCAAGCAGCACATGTACCCGGTGCTCTTCCTCTCCAGCAGCAAGGAGAACGTCTTCACTGATCCCCGGACCAGCACCGTGGAGCAGAGCGTCAACTTTGCCCAGGCCTTCGATCTGGGTGGAGTTTCACCCAACGCAGTGTTCGTGAAGGCGGATCCGGGAGTGGTAAAACGGGCGATGGCTCAGGTGCCCATCGTCCTGCTTGGGGTTCGACCTCAAGGACCGGGAGTCCATCGACTGGTTCCTGCAGCAGGGACCCACTGGAGTCATCTACGACCGACTCGACCTCTGGCTGGGCGCCAACAGGACGAGTGCGTTCGAGGCGGAGCAGGATCTGCCCGGCTTCTTCCAGCTCCAGTGCGATCCGGCGCCCAAGGAGCGCGAGGTCAACTCCACCATCGAAAGCATCCTGAGTAACGTTAACTTCCTGTAGTCCCCGATTTCAGTAGAGCCCCAAACGATATATACCCCATGCAATAAAAGGTCTAAAAAGGATGTCTATCGAACATGTTCGGCAAAGGGAAAGACGAATTGCTCTATATTATATTATTTATGGATTGGCTTAGCATGGACACATTTCTTTATTAAATATTAAAAATATAATACAGTGTTTCTTTCGTCCTAAGAAGCAGATAAAAAAGAAAAGCCATTAAGCTCGCTGTATTTCACTTGATTTATATGCGCAATTTCAGCGCAACTTATGACAGATACGCTTTTGTTTTCCCTGCTGATAAACATGAACGTGAACTTGAAATTTAAATCTTTAATGAAATCATTGCCATCAACATCAACATCAACATCAACCGCTGTCCCACATGTCGTTCCACATCCACTTCCATTTGCATTCGAATTCCCACACTCCCCACACCCATCCAGATTCCACTGAGTGGGATGGATAGTGGTGGTGCTGATGGATCAGCTTGGTGCTCTCTGCTTTTGTTACCCCCTCGGATGCTGGGCCAATTACCTGCTGAGCGATTTGCATTTTTTCCGGAGGGGATTAGGGGTATCCATGCAATGCAAATATTCTGGCATTTATTGCGGTTATTTATCCGCTCCGTGGGTGTAAATTCTGTTCCAGCAATTTGTTGCAACTTGAAACTGGGCCGCCTAATTGGGTTTCAGAAAATCTAAAATAATTGCCACCATGCCTGCCAACATTTTACTGCGTCTTATCAGCGAATTCACTTGAAATAGCAATAATCTATGATTTATTATCTTGTTACCAAGGTGGTTTGTAATCTTAGTAGTAGTCCTACGATTGTTGTGTAAACAATATTTTCGGTTTATCTGCTTGCAGCGCCAGCTGATGGAGGCCTACATACGGCAGAAGAGGGCCTCGCCGGGTAATGGTCCAGGCTAGCGATCTGCAGATCAACCGGCCGATGTCCGGGATGCGCAGCAACAGCCGGGAACTGCACGCCTACGACGGACCGATGCAGTTCATCAGCTCGCCCCAAAATCCGGACCAGATACTCACCAATGGCAGTCCCGGGGGCATCACTCCGGTTGCCATGAACACGAGTCGCAACCACTCGAATAATATGCGCAGCCTGAGCACCATCAACCAGGAGGGTAAGTGGCCGTACACTCGAAGAAAAGGTATTTACTTTGCTTACTATCAGCTTAGGATTTAGAAACCTAGCACTAGCAACTTAAAACTGGTGCTTACTTTTTCTGTACTCAAACATCTTAATCACTATCGATCAGATTTATTCCTATGGTAAATAATATTCATTTAATATTGCCCTTTTCTATTCAGCTGATCTTATAGAGGAGATCTCATCGCACGAGTTGGAGGACGAGGAGAGCAGTCCGGTGACGGTGATTGAGCAGCATCAGCAGTCCGCATCCCACAGCGCCAACTCGACGCAATCCCAGAAACCACGTGCCCGCCAGCATTCTTTCAGTGACAATCTGGACGAGGATGACTACACCAACCGCAATGTGGCGGGCGCTGCTCCAGTACGTCCCGCAGGCATGGCCTCGTCGCCGTACAAGGACGCGACGCTGGAGGGCAGCAGCAACGGAACGGGGAACGGAACTGGTGGAGAGTCCGAGGGAGATGTCATCGGCAACATCGACCAGTTCGTGATGCAACCGGCGCCCCAGGGAGTGCTCTACAAGTGCCGCATCACGCGGGACCGCAAGGGCATGGATCGCGGTCTCTTTCCCATCTACTATTTGCATCTGGAACGCGACTACGGAAAGAAGATATTTCTGCTGGGAGGTGGGCTATTGTTATTGATCCTCTAAAGCGCTGTCTAAAACTTGATGCACTTATCAGGTCGCAAACGCAAGAAGAGCAAGACATCCAACTACATTGTCAGCTGCGATCCCACGGATTTGTCCCGCAATGCCGATGGCTTCTGCGGCAAACTCCGCTCCAACGTCTTTGGCACATCCTTCACGGTCTTTGACAACGGCAACAAGGAGAGCACAGAGAGTCCTAGACTGGACCTGGCCGTTATTATTTATGTAAGTTCACAAAGGCACCCCAAAGGATAACAACTCAATGTAAAACTTACTCACAGGACACCAACATCTTGGGATTCAAGGGGCCACGAAACATGACTGTTATACTGCCGGGCATGACTGAGGACGATCAGCGTGTCAAGATCAGTTCGGCGGATCCCAAACAGCAGGGCATCCTCGACCTGTGGAAAATGAAGGTGAGATGCTTGTTCAAAGTTTTAAAAAAACCGCTAAGAATTTTTGCAATTTATAGAACATGGATAATATTGTGGAGCTGCATAATAAGACGCCAGTGTGGAACGACGAAACCCAATCGTATGTGCTCAACTTTCATGGACGCGTCACTCAGGCGTCGGTGAAGAACTTTCAGTTGGTCCATGACTCCGATCCGGAGTATATAGTAATGCAGTTCGGCCGCACCTCGGAGGACGTCTTCACCATGGACTATCGCTATCCCCTGTGCGCCATGCAGGCCTTCGCCATAGCCCTCAGCAGTTTCGATGGCAAAATAGCCTGCGAGTGAGCTGGCTTCGATCCTCGGATTGGCCCGTTGCCTTATGTACAGCTGATTATCTGGAGTGCGGATCCAGTCACTCCGGGCGGATTATTGTTGAAAATATTATCGAAAATCTAGTCACTCGATGTCGGGTTTGGTAGAACATCGTTGAAATGAGTAATGTAGTAGCTATCAGTATACAGTAACGTATATTCAGAATGTGCTCACCGATTTTATAAGTAATTATTTAGGACAGGTCCTACAACTTTGTAAATCTTAATGTGCCCCTCTAATGATAAGTTCACTTGTAAGCGAATCAGAGTAAATGTCATTTAAAGTAATATCAGTTTTATAATCAGCATATAGCAACAAATCAAGGACTAATGTAAACTATTTAAAATGCCACTACTATTAGTCGGTAAGAGAGCACTACTAACTTGTACTAAGCTCTAAATAAATATGAACAGCTATTGATCAAAACATGGGTTTAATACTTTCAGGAAACACCACACACTTAGTAAAATCATCATTTTCAAAATTCGTATTTAGTTTAGTACGTATCATTTATTTTAGTACACGTCCTCACGTTATTTAAATAAATGCCAGACCGCTGGCCTTCATATATAAATTACGTAATCTATTTACAAACAGAATATCAGGTTTCACAATCCATACACAAAATTGTATAAATATCTTCAAAATGAGTACATGGTCAAAGAATAACGTTAATAACTAATAAGTACAACGGCATTGCGTGGAATGCTCCACATCTTCACTTTGTGTTATTTTTATCAGACTCTGTATGTCTCACAGAATGTGGGAACCTATCGTTCCACTAACTCAACTTTTGTCTTTTTACATGCTCCAAAACTGATATTTGATTTACGCCAGCTTCTGCTACGATCGTTTACGCGGCTTATGCGTCGGTCGATCGTGGGGCAATTTAAACTCAAGGGGATCATAGTCCTCATACGCGAGCTTTCGCTCTGGCGCCGACTCAGGTAACTTGTTGATTTTCTGCAATCGTGCAAGAACAATCTGCAAATGCCGACCAATATAGTCCTCGGCGGGTGCCAACCGTTGGGCGTACTGCAAGCAAGCAGCTGCCTTTGCCAGCCTCTTACGTTCCACGAACACCACACAAAGGTTGTGCAAGCCCTGAGTGTTGTGAGGATCGTAGTGAAGTATGCTGCGGTAGCACTTCTCGGCCTCGTCCAGATCCTTCATGTGATTTATGTAGATGTCGCCCAGCAGGATCAAGCCTTTAACGTGCGAGGGGTGATGCCGAATCAGTTGATTTAAAAATGGCACTGCATCCAGGGGCCGTTTTGTATCGGCCAGTAGCAGAGCCAGATTAAAAAGTGCACTACGAAAATCTGCCTTTAAGTGTATAGCTCTCTTAAAAAATTGCTCAGCCTCGTCAAAACTTGACTCGTCCATGGCCAGCATACCCAGGTTGAAATACACCTTCTCGTTCTGATCATCATTCTCCAAAACTTTGTACAACCGAGAGCGGGACACCCGGCGGGCCTCCTCGCCGCCCAGTTCCTGCAGCAGAATAGCCGAGTTCAGCAATGCCTGTTCGTGCTCCGGATACAGTTCGATTGCCTTGTTAAAGTACACCTGCGCCTGCTGGCTCTTGCCCTGCTCTAAGAAAACCACTCCCAGATTATAGTAGATGTCTGCATTTTCATTATCATACAGCAAAGCCTGCTCGTACACCTCCTGTGCTTGAGCTGTGCGATTCAGCTTCATTAGAATGTCGCCACGGTTGATGTAAGCCTGTAAAAAACAGTTTTGTAAGTATGGGTATGCTAAACAAGAAATCTTTATGTCTTACTTGAACATAGTCACTCCTCATGCTGATAGCCTGGCGATAGAGATGGTCAGCCTCCTCCAGACGCGTTTGATTTTTGGCTATGAGGTTCGCCAGGTTGATGAACACATTTAAGTGATTAGGAGCAATGCGCGCATGATAGCTGACACCCGGCTTAGCTTGTGGAAACAGTGCCTTAGCCTGAATATAGGCTTGTTCTGCCTCCGCATACCGCTTGAGATTATTGAACGTGCGACCCACATTGATGTGGGCTCCGATGTCATCGGTCTGAATCCGCACGGCCTGCTGGAAATAGAGTAATGCCTCTTCGAACTTTCCTTCGTTCTCCAAAGCGTGTCCCACGTTGTTGTACAGCTTGGCGTTGCGCTGATTTACATGCACGCCAGACATGAAGAGGGAATACTCTGTACGCCAATCTGAATTGCGTTGATGTGTCTTCAGCGCGTGCGTGAGGAGCAATATAGCGAGAGCCGCTTGTGAAAAGCGTTGCAAGCTTAGGCTTCCACGCCGTTGCAGCTGCTCAAAGCCATAGGCTACCAATAAACAGTACCCCATGGATGGCATGTACAAAATGCGTTCTGCCACCACAAATCCCACGGGGAAGAACAGATTAGAGGCGGGGAGAAAGGGCAGCACCATCCAGCCGAGACACATTATAAGAGTCCGCGACAGGGCCAGATTTCGGGTGAAGCAGGCCTTGGCTACCATAACCCCCAACGCCAGGAAGGTTAGCAAGGTAGTTAGGTTGCGTGAATCCGTGAATCCCTGCAGCACCGGAACAGTGCCTGAAAAATAGGTTACCTTATTTTATTGAACTTCTTGTACACTTTAAGGATATTACTCACCCATTGTCCAGTCGCAGCAGAGCAGCGATGGGCAGAGTAGAAGCCAGCAGTTCAGGTAAATGAGGTAGCCGTAAGTAAGTTGTCTCTCAGGAGTATCCGCTGCAGAGGCTGGATTATCAAACCGCGTAAAGATGGGCAACTGTGAACCCATCACGTATACACGGCCCACCAGGAGGGCCAACGTGATGCCAACCAGAAAGATCAAACGTTTCCACAGCGTCGACGAAGACCAGCGTCGAATACTCGAAGGATTCGACAGCTTTGGCGATTGCTGCTCGGTCCGCTCCTCAAACAGGCGCAGCACAAAATGGCATAGTGCAATGGCCGTAGTTTATGCACCACGAACAACTCATAGACCACGCAGATGCCGGCAATGGTGATGCCTTGCTCCTTGCACAGCATGGAGGCCAGTAGGCAACTACCAAAGCAGCCAAAAAGCGCCAGCCAATTGGTGCGTCGAGGACAACCCGAGTCGCCAACGGACTTCGCGTAGCTTAAAAAGGCGGCCAGGAAGCAAATGGAAGAGAGCAATTCAGCACGCCCGACGACGCCAGTAACGGCCTCCGTGTGAACGGGATGCACGGCGAAGAGCAGCGAGGCCACGAAAGCGCATGTGTTGAGTTGAGAGACTGACGATGAGGATGAGGGCGAAATGGCATTACTGCCCGAAGCGGCACATTGACGCAGCAGCAACCGGCAGACCCGACGCCACAAGAGGCAGACCGATAAGTGTAGAAGCAGGTTGACGAGATGGTATCCAAACGGCTCAAGTGCATGCAGCAAGTAGTTGAAGCGGAACGTCAGTACGGTGAGCGGACGATATGACTTGTGGGACTGCTCCTTGCGCATCGGCGTTCCCCAGAAATCGTTCAGGAACACATTGATCAGCGGTGTGTGCGGCCTCAGGTCCTTATTGTCCCTAATTGCGCTGATGTCATCGAAGACCAGCCCGCACTGAGTACTGTTGTAATAGCAGACGATGCAGGCAGCGCATATGCAAAGGAACTCAAGCAGGTTGCGTTGCGGGGAGCTTGTGACCCGTTCCTGCTCGCGTTCCCCGGGCAAAATGGAGGGTGCATACTGATGGGTTCCGGGGTTGGGGTTCGTTGACATGTTGTGTTGCGTTTCGCGTTACTTCGTGAAGGGCTTCATGTATCCACAATTGTTCGTTCAGGCGACGAAATGTTGCATGTAGGGCTTTCCCCAGCCACGGTCGGCAGGCCCCTAGATGGCCTACAGAAAATTAAGAATGGGAACGCTATAAGTTAGTTAACTTAAAAGCAAGTTAAGTTTACAAGCCCACAAGTTTTAGTATAGACACTTCCTGTTAATGACAAAGCCCTTCAATGTAGGCTACATTTTTTTTAAGGGGAATCCCCCGGACAACAAACTTGTGCAGTAATGTATATGTAAACTCGTTGCATCTTTTCTGGATACACACCCGAATCCTCTTACTTTCCATACTCCCCCTCCGCAACTCACCGATTTTCCTCCAATACAAAGTGCTTTTAATGACAAACTTTCTACCGCTTTTTATGAGAACTTGAAGTTATACAAAGAAGCAAAAACTGTTTGCGGAAAAAATCAATTAATACGCAACAAAGTAACTCCTTCCCGGTTACTGTCCTGGTTACCGACTGCACAGACAAAAGCCCGAAGTTAACAAAGTTGTAACCCGGGCGGACCGACAGAGCTCCGGATCCGGACATTGGGTACGCACAAGTATACGGACGGAGAGCGTTTCAGAGAGGCGAAGAGCGCGTGAGAGATTTGTTTGCATAAACTGTTGTAAACGTTGCGGGACCTGGAGCATTACTAGGCGGGGCACATCGGTGGGCAGATGGGCGGATGCCACAATGTTGCACTCAATGCCATCGATTTTCCGGGCGGCAGTCAAAACAAACCACCACAAACGAAGTAAGCGCTCGTAAAGAGCGAAAAAGGGGCCCAGCAGCTGGAGCTGGAGAGGATTGGATCTCAGCTGAGCGCAACTTTGTTGCACGACCGACTTTTCCCGAAGGACGACCGGGTTGGCACGTGCTTCGTTTACCCTTATTCCATTTTCCCGCCAAGAGCGGCACATGCGCGCTCCCGCATCCTTGCACTTTCACTTGCCAGGACGTGAGCTCTCCGTGCTCATGGCTCTCCCGCTCGACGAGCGCAAAATTAATGGCCGTGTGTGTTTTTGTAAAATTACTTTGACCGAGATACGGGGCACTGGAGAAGGATAAGGAAATGGGGATGGCTATGGGCGCTGGAGCCGGAGAGCCAGCCGTGTGTCCTCTCCCATTTTAGTGACATGGACATGGACGCCATTACAACGGCGATGGCCTCGCACACGCACACAATCACACGGCCGCAAACAAACCCGATTTGCCAACTATGTTTCAATTTGCCAATAATTACAATGTTGCTGGGCGAGCTTCAGCCACTGTTTGGCAGAAGAGTTCTCACACCATCCAGGTGTTCACATACTTGTTGAGGTAGTTCCATGGCCTCGAAACTGAATTACATTTTAATAAAAATCAGAGCCAAATGCGCGACTTGTACGTGGATTATTGTTGTGTTATCGATACGCCGATTAGCTGCTTGCTCTTCCTCTTCCCTGCCAGCCATTCGCAGCGAACACTTATCGATATGCGGCGATAGTTCCATCGCGTGTCATCCACCACTAACGCGTTGTCGTAAAAGAAAAAAACCTGGGAAAGCAGAAACTGGCATTTTCCAGCAACATTTTTAAGGCTTGGCAATAAACTAGGAGCAATCATGTCCACGGAGGACTTTTACTTACGCTACTACGTCGGACACAAGGGCAAGTTCGGGCACGAGTTCTTGGAGTTCGAGTTCCGGCCGGATGGCAAGCTGCGGTACGCCAACAACTCAAACTACAAGAACGACACCATGATCCGCAAGGAGGCATTCGTCCACCAGTCCGTGATGGAGGAGCTAAAGCGGATCATCATCGATTCGGAGATCATGCAGGAGGACGATCTTCCTTGGCCGCCACCAGATCGCGTGGGTCGACAGGTGGGTTGTAGCCACTCAGGAGCTAGAGCTCAGCTAACCAGCCATGTGTCTGTTTCAGGAACTGGAGATTGTCATCGGGGACGAGCATATCTCGTTCACCACCTCGAAAACCGGATCATTGGTGGACGTGAACCGTTCAAAAGATCCCGAGGGCCTGAGATGCTTCTACTACCTGGTGCAGGATCTCAAGTGCCTGGTCTTCTCACTCATCGGCCTGCATTTCAAGATCAAGCCCATATAAGCCGTATCCTCCACCCAACTATAGGACACATCGTATTTTGTAATGGAACCTCTACAATACTTGTAATTGTATTAGCTATAACGTAGTACTTTTTGGTACAGTTTGCAGTGAATAAACAATGATCGGAGAATACTTTATTTTTAAACTTGTATATACAGTCTAGTATAACGTTGACTATGACAGCAAATAGCAGATCCACGATGTAGAATCAGACAACTTCAATAAGCTCACAGCTAGGCATATCAATTCCAAGTTCCCCATATTGAACCATACAACTATACAGAATAAATATCAAGCAGAAGTTATCATGTGTAGGTATATTTGAAAAATATAATTTAATATCTATTCTGTTTTAGTAATTTACATACTGGAGATAAAATTTTAAAGTCCTTTACATTTGTACAATTCGTATATGTCTAAAACAGCGTAATCTAAGTGATTAATATCTCACAAACTGGCAAATTTTCTTAACGTTTAAGTACAAGCGGTAACTAAGCCTAGGATTAATAATCGATATCATAAAAACTGGAATAATATACGCACTTACAAAATGTTTTGAGACTTGCAAGGGGTTTGACTTACATATGCTACTAAATTCAGTCTTTGGGGTTAGTACTTTGCTAACGAAAGTACAAACTAAGGGCCTGCAAGCAATCAAACACTATAGAAAGCTCTTATAGAGCCGAATGCGTAGGTCTCAGAGTCATAACTGTGGCTGCTGGTGTAGAGCTAAAGTGGCTGATATATTGTTACTGGCTCGCTCCAAATAGCTGCCATGTCCTGGCATGGGCATTGACATTGGCATCTCTAGATGTTTGTGGTGGTGATTCAACTGCGCCTGCTGTAGCTGCTGCAACTGCTGTGGCAGTTGCTGTTGGTGGGGGAGTTGTGCCTTTAGGAGACTGGGAGATGCCTGCAGGGGAGTGTTGCTGGACACCCCGACGCTACTGCCACCAGGACTGGGACCACCCTCCTTTAGGGGAACGCCAATAGTGAGGCGCACATGAAGACCAGATTCCTTGATGAGATTCACTACATCGCCGTGCGACATGCCAGCAATCTCGATGCGGTTTACTGCCACTATGCGATCGCCTACCTTGAGCTCCCCACAACGATCCGCCGGACTGCCGGGTATTAGTTTCCCTAAGAAAGTTGATATGTTAGACAAATAGAAACAAAGTCTAAACTTAGTGGCATACCTATTGTCGAGCCGTAATAGTGGTTCGATGATGATATGATAACAAATCCGAAGCCCTCGTTTTCATGACGGCTAACAATCACGTCATAAGGATAACGGCGCAGTTGTGTGCTGACTGGAGCCTGCTGCAAAAGCGGAGTGCGACGACGGCGAAGGATCATGGTAACCTGCCCGCGAAGCGCTGATTCTCCCACCAAAGAGACGACTTTGTGGTGCGAGGAATTAAGCTGATAGAAACAAACAAGACAATTAGCCATAATTAAATTGATCGGGAATGGGCTAACATACCACGTTGATGCCATCGATGCTCAGGATTTCGTCACCCGTATTAATGCGCTGATCCTGATCTGCGGCGCCACCAGGCACTATGTGGCCTACAGTAACCTGAGAGCCCTCCTCGGTACCGCCGACTATGCGAAAGCCAAAACCCAAAGCCTGGCGCTCCAGCGTTACCTCAGTCAATTCGCACTGGTCCGCGTCTTCAGAGACGTCGAGCAAGGCTCCGTTTCGCCAGCTTGGTGAATGCTGCATCTGCTGCTGCTGGGGAGGATCCAGATTGGCAAAGCCCACACGCCTTCGGTCGCTGAGCAGCTCGTTGACGCGTCGTTGGATCCGCTCGTTTTGGAGATGCGCTGTCTGCAGCGGCGAGTACTGACCAGTCGTTCCCGACATGGCAGCCTGCTGGGCCTGGACAAAGTATCCTGGACGGTAGCGCTGCGCCTGGCAGTCGTAGCAGTAGCAAGACTCGTGATGAGCCAGTGGTAACGGGAGGGGCTGCATACTGGGCGGCATTCCGTAAATTCCGCCATTAGCGTCGCCCTGAAGCGTCACCTCCGCCAGACGTTCGCTTAGACGGCTAATCTTGGGATACGGATTCATATAGGGAATGTCGTCTAGCTCCTGCAAACTGCTGTTCGACTTTCCCTGGCTCTGCAGTTGAAGTGGTTTCCTCTCCGGATCTGCAGCACCGTCACCCTCGTCGTTCACCTCATTGTTCGGCGTTTGAATTTGAACCCGTGACCGTCGCGTGTCCACCAATGGTGTCTTTGGGCGCATCGGTAGCACCTCCTTCACCTGGGTGCTGTATAGGTCAGCTGTGGGCGTCTTGCTGCGGAACAGGCCGCTGCCCACGAAGTTCTTTCGTAGCTTGGCTACATTACCCACCTGGTTAAGTTGGGCGAGCGTGTTGTTGACCGGCGGATCTGTCGGTGTTCGCTGAATCTTCACGGCTGTGGGCGTCGTCTGGCTGCACTCTTTAAGAAGCTCCACCACGTAGAAGTGCGGCTTGTTGCGCACGTTCAAGCCGTTGATTTCCAAAAGAACGTCACCCTCCATCAGCTGGGTGCAGCAGTTGCGATCGAGGATCTTCTTTACGATCTGACCACAGGCGGAATCGGCAATGGTGAAGCCGAATCCCATCGAGCCCTTCATGATCGAAAATGTATAGATCTCGGGTTTCTTCATTAGAATGAAACCACTGCCAGAACCACCGGCTTTCTTTTCTCCCTCGCCGGACAAATCCAAGAAGTTGTAATTGCCGTCCATGTTGAGACGTCGCTGCTTGTCCGACTCCCTTCCATCCACCGCCATGGTGGTCACTACCTCGGTGTTGGGGTCATTCGGGTCAAAGGGCAGCGGATAACCACGACACACTTCAAGGGCTGCCCTCTCGCCAGGCAGAATCGACTGAAATATATTGACCATGTCGTGGTGCGTGTAGCCCAGCACACAGGTGTCATTGACATAGACCAGGACATCTCCCGTTTGCAGCTGGCCATCCAGCCAGGCAGGCCCGTTTGGCACAACTGTCTTGATCTGCAGGAACTCCTCCACATCCCCACCAGCGCTCCCATCACTGCCCACAATCGTAAAACCCAAGCCTCTTGATGACTTTAGGAGCGTTGTGTTAATACGCTGGCCCTGCAGCTCGGCGGGATTGCGGGTGAACTTGTACGGCAGCTTCATTGGGACATCATCCTCCTCCTGATCGTGCGCTTCCGCTGCCTCTGGGGGCATTGTTTCCGACAGCGCAGTGGGTGTCTTGGAGCGCTGTTCCTGATGCTGTTGTTGCTGTTGCATCTGTTGTTGTTGACTCTGCTCGGCTGCCCGTCGCTTGGCCTCCAACACTGGGTTCTCGTACTGCGTCCGCCGGTTTACATGGTCAATAAAGTACATTCCATACATGGAGTCCTCGATCTTCTCCCATCCGTAGGGCAGCTCATCCTCGCAGCAATCTTCCAATGACTTTTTCTGGTACTTGGAGAGCCGCGGATCCAACCAGTGAGAAGTGCCCGTGTTGTGACTGTAGGATAGTATGAGGTCAATATATATGATCTAGGTTCCGGATATATTATACTCACTCGATAAAGTAGAGTTCGCCGCGTTCAGTGTATGCAGTTTCCCATTTGGGCGGAAGTGGTCCCAGTCCGTCGCCCGGATCATCGCGACTCTCGTGGTTTTGGTGCTGGACATCGCCAACACCGCACTCGCTTCCAAGGCTGCTGTCCCCAGTCTCGCCATTGTAGTAGGTGTTCTGCAACAGGTTCTCTGTGGAATATATGTAACATATTACTTGATTATTTACTGTACCAACAGTGCAGTTTATGCCAATTAATCAGTACAAAAACCAATCACCAAACCCAAATCGTTCAATGAACCCCTTTGCAGGTGGCAATTTGACGAAACGAGTCGCCGAGCTGGTGGAGTTGATGCTCAGCCAGCCGAAAATAGTTGGTGTGGTCTTTTGAAATTGAAGCACATACACAACGAACCCCAATCCTAGTCCGCATCTCCTGCCATCGCCCAATCCCCGCCAGCTCTATTGGGAGTCCGGTGAAGCGTAAAGCGTTTTCGATTGGGGCAAGCCAGAATAATAATTATTATTAGCAGTTGCCAGTTGGCAGACAGGCTCTGGTTAGACTGTGACCTACTTTTCTGGCCCACGAGATGGCCACTAAGCACTCACAGTCCCCAATCAAGTCGGATGAGTAATGGGGCAATGATAATTATGGCCAAGCGAAAGAAGTAAATGAGTGGCCTATGCTTTTAGCCAATGCCAACTTGAATTCGCTTTGCAAGCCGCTAAGAGGTGATCGAAAGATAAGCCCTAACCATGAGTCAGGATTCCTCGAAATCGCTTTAGAACTACCCATTTAAGAAGTGAATATTTTCAGAGTTTCGCTTTAAGTAATTAACATTTTACCTTACCAAAGCTGGATTAACATATGTATGCTGAAGTATGCATCGTTATAACGTTGACGTTAGACTTTTTTTTAGACCATGCGTCGTTAACCCCTTTGGAGGTGCATGCTCCAGCCCAGATATGTATATATAAACATATGCACACATCCAGAGATAAAGCCGTGCGAATAGGGCTAATCGAATGGCGGGACCGCCGGAGAGCCACAAGCCCGGCCGAGCATCATTCAAAACGTATTGCGAATGATTTGCATAGGAAGATGAATATTTATGCCAGACACTTCCAACTGGAACATGGAAATGGAGAATGGAATATGGAGTATGGAGTATGTAGTATGGAGATGGAGCAGGGCAGGTGACACATCTTTAAACGGTAAAAGCGCCATCGCCCCCTGTTTGCGTTGAGTCTAAAAGAGTGGGACACGGACGGCGAGAAGCTCGTTTTGATAACTACACTGAACAAAAAGATATTCGATCTTTAAGTCACATTATTAACATAGTACATCAAATCCATAAAGCTGTATGAGATTACTAATCAATACATTCTTTCCTTAAATTCTTGAGATTTTCGTGATAAGAGCTTAATAAATTATTCAATGAATCATTTTGCCGTGTGCATTTCATAGAGTTGTGTTGGTCTAGTCTGCAGAATTCATAGAGTGTTGCAGAGCATATTTCTGATGGGGTAAATGCGGGCTGAACGAATTCGAGGCACTTTTTCCAGCACGGAAGTTGTTGGCGGCACAGTTTGCCTTGGCCTCCCCACCACCACCATCATCCACCACCCACTTCGTTTTCCTTCGCCGCTTCGTTCGCAACTTCACTCGCCTGCATTGTGTAAATATTTGTAGAATGCGAGGCGAGAACGAGAGGGTATTTGATCAGCAGATGTGGCACAAAAATAATGCTCACAGCTGTATATGGAATGTACCAGGGCTTCTCTAGAATCTGAACTAAATGCTGTTTACCTTTCACCCATTCCATTTCGGCCAACCAGTCCGGCTCTACTTGCCGTTTATCTCCTGCTCTTGGACAAATATGAAAGCATACGAGTATATGTGCCACACGTTGCTCCAAATTTGCTCAGCATGTTTTTTATCTGCACCTCTGCGATAAGCTATGCAAATATGTTCTTTTCTAACGAATCAGAACAGAGGATCGCCAAATGTTATGATGGCAAAGTTTTTGAAGAAGAAATAATAACACACGAAATCCGATGATTTTCCTCTGTAGAAAACCCACTACCTAATCTATAAGAATTGCTCGCTCGCCCAAAAAGATCGCATATCTTGCAAGCCAGCACTCCGAGTGACTCATCTGATGGGAATGTTGGCCCGAATGGGTCTTAAGATTGAAAAGAATGAATCGTAAAAGAGAAGCAAGGCTTTTCGCTACACAAAGAGTATACATTACTCATAACAACAGGGATTGCCGTAGTCCGTGTCGATGATGATAATGATTGGCATACGATTATTTCCCGAGATTGTGGCTAATTGCACACGAGCTTCAAAGAGAGATTCGGAGAATCGTTTAGCCCAGATCATATCGAGACAGCTCAATCTGAACTCCGAACGGCGATGCATTAGTGCTTCGGTAAATGTCTAAAAATAATTAAAACAAAACACAAACAAGAGCCGCTGAATAGGGAACTCTTGGCCAACATGTGGCACAACAATTGTAGCAGACACAAACACAAAATCACCGAGTTATGTGGAGTCGTACAGAAATACACTCCGCCAGTTCATTGACTTTGACCCAAATGGAAAACAAAAGTCAAACGGAAAGCTACGCACGCGTCTTGCGAGGGCTACCAGGGTCACGGGGGCGTGGCAGGTCATGGGTGGAGCACAAGGGGGCGTGACGGCAACGACGCGAGCTGCCTAAGTACCAGCAGTTATTATTTCGCCGGTTTAAAACGCGTTCATAGGTGCTTCCATTACTACCATTACAATTAGCTAACTGCCAACTTTACCCAAGTTTATTTATCTAAAGGTTTTCTGTAATCTGGAAAAGTAGTAGGAACCATTAGCCCTCACTTGTTTCTACACATTCGTAACTGTTGTAAGTAATCCATCACCGATCTAATAAAATTCAAATGGCGAGTGCGGACACTAAAAGTTAATTTATGTGCATTTGGAATACCCCATTGTAAGTTGTCTTTTCAGATCGTGTCACTTGGCACGATCTTTTGACAAGTTGGATGAGAAAAACAGTTCTGAATTCAAGGAAATCGTTTTGTTAACTGAAACAACAGAGAAAGTCGGGGCCTTCTACTTTAGCTGTCCGTATTTTTTTACCTACGCAGTTAAGTACTAGTTATACAAGCAATAAAATCAGTTTTGGGTGCTATATTTTCCTTGCACCGTTTACGAACGGGGTTTCCTCGATTTCTGTGCGATACAAAGAACTTTTAATTGGCAAGGCAAGAGCCCCATGTCGTTGCAACTTTAATTTGTATGATTCCGATGTAACGTCAACATAAATTAGCCGGTAATGAGATGCTTGTTCCGCCGCTTTCTGGCCCGCTAGATGCTGCTGTCCAGTGCCATTTCCCGAGTTACGCAATGAGCTAGCCATGGGATGCCTCCAAGTCGAGCTTCAATTAGCAATTTACTCGCTGTCCGACTTCTCTTGTAGTCCATTGAATGCTCCATGGCAATTACTTCGCCCGCATTGGAATGCAATGACTCCTGGCAGAAGCACTGCGGTCAAAGACCAGGCCACTCAATTGATGTCATCGAGTCTACCCGACCCACTTGGGATGGGGAGGCTAAGTCAACGTCTTTGTTCTGGCAGCGAAGAAAGGGGTTCCCCCTGTGTCATCTGTGACGACTCCTTCACGGACTCCCTGCTTCGCCTGATGATAGCATCTAATTGGCATTGCTGCTTCGTTAACTTGGCTTACATGGCACGCCATAAACTAGGGTTACCCTTCCGCTGTCGCAATCAAGAAATTAATAATCGCAACACATCATGTGCAGGGGACAGTGGGACAGTGGAGCAACTTTAGCTTCTCCCCACGTCTGCTAATTGCCACTGACGTGAGGCGTAAATGATTAGCAAGATACAATGTGCGGCTGCTCCAGGTGGGTGAGTCTGGAGTCTACGACGAGTTCGTTGCCACCACTTGAGGCCATTGAAACTCCTGGGATACCTGGCTCAAAATAACACCCCTTTTTGCATTCATCTAATAAAATCACACCCGCCTCACTAATTGAGTTGCTCAACGCAGTAGGCCGCCCCCCCCAAAAAAGAAGCGGAGCTTATCTCTTAACAATGGGACAGAATGGCAGGGGCATCAAGCCAAGCGGCAAACGCTTAACAGATGATCAGTTTGAGATACATACTAACCAGCTAGCTTGCCCAACTTCCGAAAGCGATTTCCCATCTACACCTAGATGGTGTTGCCCAAAATATACGTATACTGGAGTGGGTTGTGTGTTTTAAATGGCAGATGATGTGAAACTTGCCGAGTGCTTAGAAACACTAACAAGTTAATATTGGATGGGACTTTTGCTCTTATAAGGTTATGAAATTCTTAAAATTCGTTTATACTCGAGCGTTTTAGGCGGGAGCTAGTCGAATTTAAATATGGATATCCCTTGTTTTAAACGTTCAACTAATGGTTTGGTCGAACATTTGGACTTAATAGACCCAATCACACCTACAAGCTTAATGTCGATCGCATATACTATTAAATTCCCACATCAGCTAGACCGGCAATTATGAACCGCCCCCCGCAACGCACACACATGAGCCAAGTCAATCGGCGACAAAATCGAGGTCGCCTTAAAAATAAACCAGCTTTCTGCGTTTCATTCATGAATGTCGTCTTACGATAATTCATTCGCGAGACCAATGCAGCTAGCAGCTAGCCTGGGTTAGATGGCCTGGCCAAGTGGATCGACCAGGTTCATGGGGCTTCAATGGATTGGCAACTGTGAGAAAGTGATGACAGGTGTGGATTAAATGAAACGAGAGTAGATAGCCGGTCGTCTAGAAGGTGAAACCGAGTGTATCATTGAAAGTGTAGCACTTAGTCCTCTAAGAACTGGCTAAGAACGAAGACCCACAACCATCTTGAGCTGAGGTAGCAGGTTAACAAGAAAGTGGGTTTTGGTTTACATGGTATATGCTACCAATTGTGGCAGTTCTTCCCAGGCACGTGGCTATCCAAACAATGGGCCAAAACTTCCACCCGCTGTTTGGGTACTTTTTGTTTATTTTCCCTCAGCTCCCCGCTGCGAGTAGACCAATTTTGTGGCACTACAAGTGCATTTAGAGTTGAATCCGAAACCGAAACCGAACTGTGTAATTGAAACTGAAACGAAACGAAAGTGGGAGTGTGTGTTGGGACGAATCATAGCCATTGGCCATGTGGGGGCGGAAATGAGTCACTTGAGACGAACGCCCTAAATTAGGTTCAAGAGTTGCTCCGCTGCAAATTAATTTTAATATTTTATTGGGCGAAACGTAAATGGAAATTCGATTTGGAGCACCGGCTCGGCAAACCACACAAACAGCTATCTACATAATTGATAACATGATATCATGCGACGGTAAATTTGTATTAACATGCTTAGAGATTGAGTGAAAAAACACACATTTCGTGGGTTTTACTTATTTAGACAGTATTAATTAAGTAAAAACACTTTATTCCATTCACTTTTAACGAATACAATAATGGTCAATTTACTTTCCATTACTTATTCAGATGGAACTTAATCAGAAATTCCTTCTCAAATGGAGTGTAGGATTTAAATAGGATTTCTCGAGGAATTACATAAAGATTTTGTTTCCTTACCCTTGCTTCCCTTCAGAATGCTGTTGGGTGGACCGCCTCGTCCGGTGGCAGCTCCTCCGTTGACTCCATTGCTGCAAATGCCATTGCTTGGCAATCCGGAGATGAACTGATTATGCACCGACATCTGGCTGTTCAGCGAGGAGGTGCCACTCAACGAGGCGACATCCTCGCGTGAGGCTGAATTCCCGACTGCTGATGCGGATACGGCGGATTTCTTGAGTGCCGGCGGCGGTGGCGGTCGAAGGTGGTGGCCACCTGGTGGCGCTACAGTGCCAGACTTGTCCCCGTTCCCAGTTCCAGTTCCAGTTCCATTTCCATGGCCATGCCCGCTCCCGCTCCCGTTCCCGTTACCAACCACATCTGAGCCAACCGAGGATAGTGTCTGGGAAACGGCTGCTATTTCGTTGGCATCGCCGGCATCGTCCACGTTGTCGCGGCTGCAATTGAATTTTCTGCTGCTTCCGTTGGCAAGGCTAGAATTTAGATTCGAGTTTCCGTTAAATGTTGCAAAACTGGTCGGAGCGGCAACAGGATGTGGATGTGGATGTGGATGGGAGTGCTGGTGTTGGTGGGAAGCATTCAGAGGCGCCAACTGTTGCGGCTGTTGCTGTTGATAGAAGTGATTGCTGCTGAAATGCTGCTGCTGCTGCTGCTGCTGCTGATGCTGCTGCTGCAGCATTAGGTAATCGGTGGGAGACTTAGCGGTGGCCACGCCCCTGGCCGCCACACCTGCTCCTCCGCCGGCTGTCGACGTTGTCGTGGCCGTGATTATTGGCATTTTAAGCCGGCTGGCTGGTGCTGGTTTTGTCTTTAGCTGCGATCACGCTCTCTCACACAGTTGAATTCTTTTCAAGCACTAGCGTTATTTGCCTCCATTGCATTTGAGTTTCGTTATTTAATACTTTGCTGTTGATTGTCTCGGATTCGCTTTGTTTCGCTTGTCTGCGGGAATGTTTAGATAAACTTTGAACGCTTCATTTTGCCTTTTAAATAATTGGTATGTCATTGAGCTTCCATTCCGGTTCGGGAAGCTGCAAAACAGAACAATCAAAAGAGAAACCATTAATTAGCAATATGCGAAGTAATATAAACAATTACCATGTGTATGAATAATAGTAAACACCACAGTAATCGTAAAGCAACAAAGAACGCTTCAGTTGGATTTGCAGTGTGTTCATTTTTATATTTAGATACAAATATTTGCGATTTATTTCATGAGTTTTTATAATATTGTTTTCCTTGATTACTTGAGAGCGCGGAAGTATTTTAAATACATGCTAAATAAGAACATGTATTGCATAAATATATGGAAAATGAGAGTTTTGGAGCAATCTTTTTAACAAAGCCATAGTAACAGCTCAGTTCTTTAAACAGTTGAATCTTGAGGCTGGAAATTGAAATCGCTAGCAGTTCTATGACACTATTTTCTTTTTGGAATTTGTATATCCTCGCAATTTAAACTGCATCGCATGAAAAGCATCGCCACATACTTTGAATACCTAACATTGCTGGGACCACCACATCGCTCTCCGCCTCCAAACCAAGAAACCAAGTCCCAAAGCCAACTATCCAGTTAGACAGCTCCGGGGCTCCGGGCCAGACAAGCGCATTGTTCGGTGGCTTGGTCCAGACTGCAGTTCCAAGTGGGGCCAATCAGCAGATTGTTCAGTTAGGCTAGTCAGTAAGCGTCCATAGCCCCACAAGCTCCACAAGCCCCTCCATTGTTGACATTGCAATTTAACGGGGAGCTACTTCGACTTTCCCATGCCAGACGCGTAGTTATAATTATTTTTGTGTGCATTTCATGGCGAGGTTTTTCTTAAATTTTCGCCACTTAAACCATTTTTTGCAGTCTTCAAGTGCGTTTAAGAAAACCAGCTCGTTTTATTTGGATCCATATAAAAAAGCAAACTTTCTTTGCTTAATTTGGTGCAGTTAAACTTTTGGGCCAACTAGTTTAAATAAAATTTACAATTTCAGAGCAGATTGAAGACATTTCACAACTCTCGCTAGTTTTGAGTATGCATTTATAAGTATTTTAAACAAATGCTGGTTTCCCTGAGCGATATATGAATACGTTGACTCACGCCACACAATTATGAGCGCGGGGAAAAGAATAAGAAAATTAACTGTGCGAAAAAAGGGGCATCAAACACGGCAGCAACATAAAGTTCCTCAAGCGAAAAATTTACTCCAATGAGAAAAAAAAAATAAAAACAGAAGACGATCGTCGAGTGGATGAGGACGGAGGTGGAATGGAGGTGGCTACAGGGCAGAGGGAGTACTCTGTGAGGCACACAGCGAGCTGCGGGCACCGCCAACCAAGAATTCCAGAAACGACAAACAAAACAACATTGGAGGGAAACAAGTTTTTCAGAGCATGCCATCAGATCGCCAGAAAACCGAAAACTAAGAACTGAAAACCGAAAACCGAAAGGCAACCCCCACAATTACACAAAGGAAAATGTATATAGTATGGATTACGATTTGATAAGGATTTAAAAGTATAAGTAATGCATTCTTCGTATGTATATTGACTGTTTTCTGTATCCCATATAAATACGGATATTCCTTTAAAGGTCCCAATTCTATTTCTCGTTTTTTTCTCTGTAGGGACACGTAACAGGAACGATCTGCGGGTAGCGATGGTGGTTGCTCCACTTGCCACACAGAGACCCTTCGCAGACCGCAAATGTGCCCAGCCACCTGTCGTTTGGTGTACAGCGAAAAAAAACATTTCCCATTAGAGAAAAGCCGCGGAAGGAGCGGAAAGTAAAGTTAAGTGAAGGAAAGGTAGGAAAATAAAAGAAAAGGAAAAAAGATCGGGCCACTTTCGACAAACAGGCGGCGCACGACCAGAAAATGCCTAGTACCAAATGGCATTCACAAGGGGAAATCACTATGGAAGACCAAGTTAAAAGCGAATAGTTAGGACCACAATTTCACTGCATGGGGAAAACTCATCATCGGCGTTTATGGGCGCCTGAGGATTTCTGCAAAGTGATTTAGTTCGAGTTGTATGCATATCCACATGTGGTTAGACCAGCACGTTGTGAAAAGAGACATCATAGTTGGTATTTTTCACAGCTAAGTAGAGATTTGATTGCATGCGGATATTACCTATTATTTACTATCAGGTAGCCAGTTTAAAAGTAGAATTTCAAAGGCGGTTTTCTAACAAACATAACTATATTTGTAAAGTTTCCTTGGTTGTTGATAAAAGCCTAAGCAGTTCTCCAGAAACTAGCAAGTTATAGTTATGCGCAATGTAAGCAATCATCTTTTTTCATGCAAATTAATCAGCAATCATGGAAACTAGCTTTCAACAGTCAAGTGCCAGATACATTAGCAAATATTTATCTTTTCACGCACGCCTCGCTAATTGCCATCAATCAGAGATAAACTTTCTATCGGTAATCAAGTAAAGTGGTCAATGCCATGGGCAGAAATTGGAAAAATGTCAATGAGGGAGATAAATAACATTTTCAGTCACTTTCAAAATTCGCACCTTGTTGGTTTCTGCTGCCGCTTTGGTTTGCTTTGTTTATTTATTTGGCTCGAAAACGAGTCTAAGAGGGATCGATGATCAGTTTCGAGCAGAAAAGTATCGATCACTTTCCATTTTTATGGCGATTTTCGTTGTTTTTCTTTTTTGAAAACGCGTATTCCCAAACACACATACACATACACTTGTCAACAAAACAGAGAGATGCGGTGGCACTTGTTAACTGTGGTATTATGGCCAAGTTTTTGAACTTGTTGTGGGCCAAAAACCTCCTGGAAAACCCGTTGGAATCGCCGAACGGCGTTACACACCTGCGACGATATGAGAAACGAGTTGCTCGTTTTCCATTTAACGCTGCATTCAATTGCAATTCGATTTTCCCGCAACGCGAACCGAACTCCACGGAATATCGAAAACAAATGAAAACTGTGGTGGCGCGATGAGTTGAGTTGGAGAACCTGTTGCTGTCAAGCAACGCACACAGATGCAAATGCTCACCGACAACAAACGAATGCAGTCTATTGCGTCCTTTAAAAGCACTAGTGAGTCTCAAATTTCACTGGTTTGATAGCACGAAATCTTTAGTTAATAAATAGTCTCAACTTTAATTGCAAATTAATGGGAAACAAATTAAAAACACGAAACAAAAAACAAAACAGAAAACAAGCGCGACGCTCAACACGGATGCTTTGCAGGCAGTTATCGACTAATGCTTATCGGTGCTTATTCACCACACGTAGTGTGACCACACGAGCGATATCATTTACTTGGCGCCATTATCGGTTTCCCATCGGTATTTTCAAATTCAAAATAAAAACAGCAATCCCTTAGTAATGTTTCAATCGAAAAATACATAAATCAGGAAAAAAATAAATGGTTCTTTAAAATTATCAGTGAACATAATTAAAAAATTATTATTAAATTCTAAAGTATATACTCGCGATGGAAGTTGGAGGTATGCATGATATAAAATGAGCATCGCACCTCCGTTAAAAATACTAACCATTTATAGTTACCCTAAACAACGAACTTGAGGAAAAGATTTCGGAAGCATTTTGCATTTTTGATACACATGGCGATAAGTATATTGATTCCCGCAATGTCGGCAACGTTCTCCGATTTTTAGGTTGCGTGCCCACCGAAAAAGAGGTCGAGGATGTCATAAAGGCCACCGATTCCGTGGACTATCCAGGGGAAATCCATTTGGTCAGGTTCATGGAACATCTTTCCAAACTTCTGATGGATCGACAGTTACTCAATCTACTCCCATTAGGTTCGTTTAGCAACTCTAACGATTTTTGTCCACAGAATGGAACCAGCATCGTCAGATAAGCTTCTCAAGGCCTTTGAGACCCTAGATCCAGAAAACAAAAAGTATCTGACCAAGGAGTATTTTGGCAAATTGATGGCGGAGGATGGAGAGCCCTTCAGCGCTGAAGAACTGGATGCTATGTGGCCTGTGGCCATTGATCCCATTACTGGACACATTCCCTACACCTTCTACATAAATCAACTTAAGGTGAGATCGCACTTTCCACCTACTTTAGATTGATTCCATTAAAAAATTTCAGCACAAACCTAAGATCTATGACATTGCGGAGGTTATAAAAGAGGAATTGGCCCAAGCCGAAAAAGAAAAGGGCAAGAAACCACAACAAACAATGTTATAGATGCCCCCTAAATAATTTGTTTGCAATAACACTGAAAATAAATTTATATATATTTATATAATCCTAAAAAGAAGAATAACAAAACTTAAACTTTTTTAAATCAAAGAACTTCTTATCTCGATTACACTGTTTCAGTTTACGATATAGTCGGTCACTATAGAGTGCGCAGTTTGAGATGGACTAATCGTTCTTAGTTTAAGGTACAATCGTATAAATAATTTACATACACAAATATTATTTTTCTGTAATATTTTGCCTGAAATGGAAGAAAACATAAATGAAAGCCATATTAAAAAATATTTAAAATATACTGACGCATTTGTACGACAAATAGTTGCTAAAAATATACTTGGATGTGTAATCGATAGCCCGATACGTGCGTCGCCATCCCTGGCGCCCCAACTCTTCTAGAAAAACCACGTCAACTTTTCACAGCCATTCGGAAAAGAACACGTCAGCAGAAGGAAAAACCAGTCGGTCGATATTGCAAAGGTGGATGAGAAAATTGCGTGAGACGGAGTCAGAAAAGCCCGAGTCGGAGGCGATGAAGAGATACAAACCAGCAAAGCGTCCGAGAAGCGCAGTCGAAGTTCATGAGGCGACCTAAAACAAGCAAAAGTTAAACACGCTTTTACAATGCAAATTTAAGTGGAAAAACGCTTTCCACAATTGCCCACAGCACACAGCAGTTTATCATTTAACCCCCAAACCAGTAAGACATGGCACCCACAGCAAATACAGTGCTAATTACCGTGCCGCGGACAGCAATCACATCGAATAATCTGCCCAAACTACGCCCCGCCCCCCTTACGACGGCCCTGCTAAAGGCATCGCCCTCCGCCTCGCCCACGCCCTCTAGTTCGGGATACGCATCCTCGTCGAACATGGATGACGATAACATGGCTGCATCCCAGCCCAAGGCCAAAAAGCGTCGTCTGGACCATCTAACCTGGGAGGAGAAAGTGCAAAGAAAGTAAGTCCACCTACCTTTTAACGAAATTTGAGTCCCTTACTCACTGATACTATCAAACAGAAAGCTAAAGAACCGAGTGGCCGCCCAGACATCGCGTGACCGCAAGAAGGCACGCATGGAGGAGATGGACTACGAGATCAAGGAGCTCACAGACAAAACGGAAATACTACAGAACAAGTGCGATAGCCTGCAGGCCATCAACGAGTCACTGCTGGCCAAGAACCACAAGCTGGACTCGGAGCTGGAGCTCCTGCGCCAAGAACTCGCCGAACTTAAGCAGCAACAGCAGCACAACACCAGATGCATCAGCCAATCCAACGCCAGCACAGGCGCTGAGGGCTGTGCGTCCACCAACCTTGGATCCGCAGCATCCAAAGCTGACCCTCTGCCGCAGGGTATACAACAGGTGGACACACAGTCGTCAGCGCGTCTGCTGGCGGAGCAGCTGAAGACCAACAAGAGCTTGGCCTCACTCTGGAAAGTTGTGGCCCTCTGCCTACTCTACAAGACATGCTTGGGGACGACGAAGAATTCGACGTCAAGCGCCTCGAAGAGCTGGCCGAAACTCTGCTCGCAGATATCACAGCAGACCTGGAGACAGGCGCTGGAGCGAGCAGCCCAGCTGCTGCCCAAGATGCAGGCAACGCAGAGCGATTGCTTGGATCAATGGTGGGGCCCGCAGCAGAGCGCCTGGAATCCGACGGGCATAGAGCTAATGGCCTGAAGGTTGAGCAGGAACAGAAACCCGAGCACAAGGTCAGCATAAATGTGAAGGTTTTGGAGATAAATGGAAACCCACAGCACCCCACAGCAGCGCCAGCCTCGAAAACAGCCACAATCACAGCGACAGCGGCCGCCTCTCTACTACAGGCCACTCCGGACACGGTGTACGGCACCTACGATGCGAAGACGAACTCGATCACCATCGTGATGGACGGGGATGCGGTGCCGGTGAACGAGGCCGTGGAGGAGATCTACTGTGACGGCGTCAGCGCTAGCGACGACTCGACGGACGTGATCATGAAGTGTCCGCCGCCAGCGACGTCTCCGTCACAGGTCTACCTCAACGTGATGAACGCCACCGATGATTCAGACGACGACGAAAGTTTCGATCCCATCGACCGATTCCTTCGTCCGCGCGTCAAGGCGATCTCCCCGTTGGCTAAGTCCCCCGCATTGTCCCTCCACTCGGCCACCTCGGACCACGGATACGAGTCCATACTGGGCTCACCCATATCCGCGGCTCTCACTCTGCCCGCAGATGAGGAGGATTTCCTCTGGGAGAGCAATTTTGACGAGCTTTTCCCCAGTTTGATCTGAGTTTTCCAAGCTGAAAACTTCTTTCTGTCTCTCTTGTATTGTTAAGTTTGGCCGGCCGCCGTTTATTTAAATGTTTTAGTTGATAGGCTGTACATAAATTCTTAATCGAAGGCTTTATATATGATACTGTAGTTAAAGCGCTAAGTTTAGCTGTAGGTTTCCATTTATATTTAACAATCTCTAAACATAGGCTTATGATTACTTATATTGTGCTCAAAGAATTTTCGAAAACATTAAAAAAAACAAAAATATAATCAAAATACAAACCAAACCAAACAACCCTCTTGTTTTTTGTTTATTCTGGGCGAAACAGAACTTTGAACTCCGTACGATAAAAAGTTAATCACGCCATTCCTCTAGCATCACGCCACTTTATATGACGCAATTTCTGCGTAGATGATGGGACAGACTTATACATACATATATATGTACCTATATATACAATGTACATATGCGCATTGAACTGACTGCATATAACGCAAACAGATGAAATAAAACCACAATTATTCTCTTAAATTTACTATGCACCTAATTTATATTGGGTATTTGTTCTCATTCAAATTCATTGATAAATATGCTTAGGAAAGGGGTTAAAGAAGTACAAAGCAGTAGTCTGTTTCTCTCTAAATAAACTAAAAACTTTTTCTAAGAAAATAAATGGAGCCACCCTAATGCGCCAGCAAAAGCAGTCGTTTTGGAACTAGTTCCGAAAAGTTGTTTATACACATGAACCAGTTTTTGCACGGGAACTATATACATACATGCGATTTGACAACAAAATAAAGTATTTTTAAATGCAGTATGACGGAGCCAACGAATAAGACACCGGATGCGGTTATGGAATCACCCGTATCACTGCCAACCGCCTCCCAATCCATGGATTCGGCGACCATAGAAGAGTTTGACGAAGACAAACCGGCCAAAGGAAAGAAGAAAACCAAAAATCCAAAGGGTCGCCACTCGGATTCCGACATGGGCTCCGAGCTTAAGAAGCTTGCCCAGCGTCGGATCAACGTGGCCGGTGCTCCGAAGATGCCGCTTAATGGCTACGTCCGCTTCATGAACGATAGACGCGAGGAGCTGCGACGGGAGCAACCACAACGTACAGCACTGGAGCACACAAGGATCATCGGCGAGGAGTGGCATCAGCTGCCCGAGGAGCGCAAGGTGCCCTACATGGAGGCAGCTGCCAAGGACAAGGCCATGTATGCTTGTACTCAATGTACAAAAAACCCAACTCATAAAATCCAACTATCTTCAATTATTCATAGATATCAGGAGCAGTTGCAACTGTTTCTCAAAGAACACCCCGAAATTGTGGCCAACGAGTTGGCCAAGGTCAAGAAGGCCACGAAGCTGGATAGTTCGCCCAAGGAAAAGACGCCGAAGGGTGAATCAGCCTTGGGTAAAGCCAAAAAGACCAAGGCAAAGCAGGTAAAACGGCAGAGTGAGGATCCGGATGACGTGCCTCTGGCTAAGGTGAAACGTGCCCAGACACCACCGCCACCCACACCACCAGCGGCTCCAGTACAGCCCCCTCCCAGCAGCGTGCCTCCTGCGCCACGACCGCTCCAGACCGGCGAGATACCCATCTACACCAACGAGTTCATCGAACACAATCGCAGCACGGAGAATGAGCTGAGGACACTGCGCAAGGCCAAGACCGATCTGGAGCAGCAGAATGCTGTGCTGGAACAGCACGTAGACAATACAAAAGCCGGATATGCCAAGGTGATGGGCGAGGTAACTGAACTAATGGAGGAGAACCAACGCCTGGAGACCTATGTGCGCGGCTTGCGCCAGAAACTGGTCGCAGCCCTCGGTGGAATCTCGCTGCCTTCTCTGGAGCCAAGTGGTCCCAGCGTTGGCAACATTGACAAGTACATCCGGCACTTAGCCGGGCTCGTCAGTCAGCCAAACAATGTCACTTTGATCAAGGCACGAGAAGCGCTGCGTAAAGTGGACACCAGCAGCTTGCTAAAACCGTGATTCATAGTACAGTATTCATAGAGCTATTAGGTTCATACTAAACAATAGTCATGTAATTTAAGAAAATATACTTAAGAACAACACTTATCCATGCTAAGGATCCAAACAACCAAATTCCAATAAAAGATCCGCAGCAGTAGCCAAGTTTTATATGCGCCCCCCCACATATGTATTTGCCAACATGTGTAGTTGAAGATTATATACCAATCAAACTACAAGCCTGCCGCGCGGTGTTCTTGTTAGTCGTCTTTGGGAGTGTCATCGCCAACAGTGAAGCTGCGATAGGAGGGAATACGTGGCACTTGACGTACTCCTGTCATCAGTCCGCCATCGCCATTCATGGAACTGTCCAGCCTCGGGTTCTTGGCCCGACGGTACCAACAGTTGCGTAAAATATAGAAGCATCCAAGCAACATGGGTATCACCATTATCGGGTGACAGGCTATGCCAAGCACGAACAGAAATGTGGACATCATCAGGTTGATTAGGGCCTCTGTGGATGGGATTGTGTGGTTGAAGGGGGATGGATCAGGAGGGGTCCACTTACGTTCGATGCTCCAAATGGTGATCACTGTTGTGTAGATCGCATACGAAATGGCTTCCAGTACACTATAAATCAAGTAGAGTAGCATTTTGGATTTGTTGAATTTCGTGGTGATGTATTGCTTTTTGATACTGCACTACTGAAGCAATTCAGACAACTGGGAAAAGTTAAAATGTACAACTCAAGCAAAGGTTCCTACGAATATGAAACAATACAACAAAAAGCCAATCAAAAGTCAACTAAATTAAACAAAATATTTATACTTGCTTCTCGCAGCGAAAGGTTACTTTATTATTGAACAAAATAGTCGACATTTCACTTCTCGTAAATAAACTAAAGCGTTTCTCTTAGTTGTTTTCGATTTTTTGTTTCTTAGGAACAGCAGAACTAAACAAAAATAAATTAAAACTTAAAAGAAAATAGTTTTTCGTTTGATGTTTGTTTTCAAAAATGATAAGTTCTAAATTATAGCATACATTTAAGGTTTTATAACAAAAATAATTTAATGAGATAATAAATCAAGGGCGCAGACTTCAAAAATATTCCATTGATAAAGGGGGCATGAGGCAGAGGTCGTGCAGAACAGCTGCCGTCTCCCCAAGATCAAGGCCATCACTTCGGTTGGTCCAACTCTGTCACAGCGTTTGGTAAAAAAAATGAAAACATTTTACAAGGATTTTGGGGATACTTCCTTGGCATTCTTCATGAATTAAAAAATACGAATCGCCATTTTCATTTTGTTATTATTTTTCAAATGTGTTCCGAGTTCTCGAATCATCTTGTTAAAGTAATCATGTACTTTTCGTGTTAGAGGGAGTTGCTGAATGTGTATGTGGTGTGGTGGCGGCGGGCAGCCGATTTGAAAAAGTTGTTTAAATGATCTGAGAATATTCAAAGGGGGTCAGTAAAAAGTGGGGTAAAAGGTAATTTCTGTATGGAATGCCGAATTCATTGAGGAAACTGATTGGATTGAACAACTTGAATTTGTAAAACGAGAAATGTTCAGCAATTTTAAGCTGAATTTATCAGTGCTGCCTGCGCTTCTGTGGCGGTGATTTAATTTTAAAGGAAACTGCTTATTCATATTACGGACATTCAGATATTGTATGCAAACATCTTCTTGGAACTGACACCGGGTTACGGGCTGCTCATCGTTTGCTGTGGCGACGGTTGTTGTTTGCGTTTCTTTTCCCTAATTCATATAAAGTATAATAATCTCAAACTTGTCGTCGCAGATGCATGTGCGAAGACGACGACGTCGACGACGATGTCAAGGACTGCTGCTGCTGCTGTTGGCGTCAGGCATCCGCCCCATTGGGGTTCATGCCCACCGGCGACACCACCATCATGTTGCCATTCTTCGGCGTGTACACGCTAGCATTAGGATCTAGCGTTGATCCTCCGTTTCCGTTGGCAGCAGCGGCATTAGCTGCAGCAGCGGCATTGGCTGCAGCAACTTGGAAGGCAGCTGCCACACTGACCGGCACCATTTGCTGCTGGGAGACAGGCCCACCGCCACCCTGCTGCTGATGCTGCTGATGTTGTTGGTGCTGTTGATGTTGCTGGTGCTGCTGATGCTGCTGATGTTGCTGATGCTGTTGATGCTGCTGTTGCTGATGCTGCTGATGTTGCTGATGTTGTTGATGCTGTTGGTGCTGCTGGTGTTGCTGGTGCTGCTGATGCTGTTGGTACTCCTGCGCAGCGCTCAGGCTAAGCATGGGCGAGGACGGTCCGGGACCCGACTGCAGCGGCGGCGTGTCGTTCATACGCAGAATGCTGCTCGCCGGCCCATGTGGGCCAGTGTTCATGCACAAGTTGTCTGGCATCACGGCCAGAAGTTGGGCAATCTTTGCCTTGAGATCAATGACCTCATCCTCCTTGGAGCGACGATGGTCTGAGGAAGTGAATGAATTAGAAATCAACTAGCTTGTACATTAAACAAAACCTATACTCACTGTCAGATATTTCAATCTGGCGCTTGGCAGCGCCCAGAGCCGAGAACAAGTCCAGCTTGACTCTCGTCTCTGCGGATAGATTCTTCTCCAGCGTTGCGTTCTTGTCCTGCATGGCAGCCAAGGCGTTCAATAGCATCTCGGGATCAGGCTGGGACGATTCCCGATTGCGAAGTTTCGCTTCCAGCATGCGGTACTAATGACACATGTTTCATTGAAATATTGAAAAAGGAAACAGACTCTAACCGCTTACCTCTTGTTCTACTTTTCGTCCATGTTCGACAGCAAGTTGCTTCGCCTCCTCCGCCTGCTTAAGATCGCCTCGCAGTCGCTTTTGCTCCTCATCCATCTGCTGGCGACGTTGCTTGCACTGGGAACTGCACTCCGGACGAGCCGCCTTCTCCTCGGCCACCTTTCGAGCCTTCTTCTCGTTGGACAGTTGCGAGTCTAGGGATTGCTTCTGGCGGCGCTCTTCGTTTAGTCTTCGTTCCACTGTCTGCAAATTGAGCATATCAGCATGTCGAGCGTTGTTCAGCTCTTGGATGCGCTTTTCCAGGTCGTCGCACTCCTTCTGCTTGGCCTGCAGCGATGACTTGCTGGTGAGATTGGCGTCCAACTTTTGCCGCAATTCGTTTTCGATTTGCTTCATATGGCTGATTTCAGCTCGATACTTTTTCACATCGGCCTCTAGTTTGAGGCACGTTTCACAGATCTTGGAGACCACCTTGCTGGCCAAGTTCGCGATGGCATTGCTGGAGGTGGAGCTCGCCGAAGATGATACTGAGCTTGCGTCGTTATTATTGTTGTTGGCTGTGTTCTCCTTGTCCTTTTCCTTTTGTTGCTGAGCCAGCTGCTGCTGATGGCTGTGATTGTCCTTTGCTGCATTATCCTTCTTGCCGCGATTACGTCGACCTACAAAATGGCATTATGATTAAGCATTTATGGCCTTCCTATTGACTCCCTGCTCTTACCCTTAGGCGCCTTTTCAACAGGTGGTGTTGGCTCCACACTGGCCGTTTCATCTTCCAGGTGATTGGCATTGCCGTTGGGAACAGCGTTACCAGCCTTTTTCTCTGCAAATATAAAACGATAAGGAGTTCATCTTTAAGTCTTTTTTAACGCGTACTAAGGAATACGTTATAAATGTTAGTTAAATAGTTCTATATCAATAAATAAGGGGACAGAATGTCGATCTTAAAGGAAATACATTAAATTAAAACCACTTAATAACGTTAATTAAAGAACTCACTCGATAAGATTAGAAGCTAATCATATCAGAGGATCTAGACACTCACCGTGCTTCTCCTTTCCACCCTGCTGCTGTTGTTGTGGATAGTTTGTGGTACTATCCCAGTCTGACTTCTCCTTATCCTTATCCTTACTATTACTTGATGTAGCTGTTACTGGTGCGGTTGCTGTGGCAGCGCTATCGACTTGGTGATAGTTGTTGCTGCTATTTTTACCACCTTGCCGCGTTCCATTGTTTTGCTCATTATCAGCAGCGTCACCCTTGTTGCGATGCTTATCCTTGTCCATGCTGCGCCGATGGTTCCTTGAACCACCAGCGTGTCCATTGGAGGTTGCTAAATGAGTATAATAATAGATGGTTAAATGTATGCTATTTATACACGTCGGTGTACAACATAATTTGTTTTATTGATTCGTGAAGGAATCGGTTCTGAGGGCGTAATTATTCGTTCGGGCCTGCTATTAGCAATCGAAATTAGATTGGCGTTGCAACGGGAACGTAATGATATGAAGGTTTCAATTTGTAAGGGCTAACAACTGCCGACTGTGGTTGCTGTGGGTTAGATACCGCGAGGGAGTCTCACTGGAGGTTACTATATGGAAGGGTTCATGGGTTACATGCGCATACACAAACAAACAAATGTGTCTGGTACAAATTAGTGGGTTCTGATCTGCTGTTGTGAGGGACAGCAGGAAGCTGTTGAATTCATTATTACCACCACAACAACCGTCAGCATCGACACCTTCGGAAGTAGAGGAGGCAGAACGGGCAGAAGAAGTAGCCGGGTATGCTGTCGCTTCCGACTGATGTTGCTGCTCTGTCGCCAAACTTGTAGCCAAAGCAGAGAAATCTGAGACGGGAGTGGAAGAAGTGGTTGCTGCACCTGTTGTGGCCGTGGATGCGGCAGACGCCGACTGCTTGCCCGTCGACGCCGACGACGACGACGAGGCGGATGTCGCGGACGCTGATGACGCAGCTGCTGCTGCTCCTGTTGCTGAAGACGCTGCAATGGACGACGAGACGGCACCTGATGCACTCTCGCTCGTACTGCTGTCTTTGGCGCCGCCACTGCTACTGTTGCTGTTGTGGTTGCTGCCGCTGTTGCCACTGCTGTTGCTATGATGGTGGTGATGGTGATGATTACTATTGCTCGAGCTGCTGCTGCTGGCGCCGGCGCCGCCGCTGTGATGATGCTCATGATGGTTTTGTGCTTGCGTGGCAGTGGCCAAAATCCCGTTCGCCGCAGTTGCTCCTGATGAAGCGACCAGAGCCGGCGTAGTTGCAGACCCGTTGGCCACGACGACGGTGCTGGATGTGGCTGTCGCCCCCGCAGACGCCTCCTCGGCTGCCTCCTCCGCGGGCAGAGCCTGCTGTAGGAGCTGCATGTAGAACTCGTTGTCCTTGGCCACCTCGCGCTGCTTGCGCTGGCGCATGCGGTAGCCCACGTAGCTTTTGAAGCCAAATCCAAGCGTGACAACCGGATAGCCAATGCTGAAAGCGAATATGATGATTACAACTAGGTTCATCCTTAGTCCTGACATCTATTCTTACCAGTGCGCTGCAAACGGCCGGCAGAGATCCAAGTGCGGCATGTGGCGACTGTCCTTCCATCTTATGCCTACCTCCAGGTAGACAAATAACATCCAGAGTATTATGGTCGGCAAACAGATACCCTTATCTGTAAGAAAACGGGCAATAAAGTTAGGAGAGGAAGTCCATTGGATCTCCACTGCCAGTGGATGACGCACCTGTGTGCCAGACGTACTGCACCCACACATAAGTGCTTGCTGCGAAGAGCAGCCAGTGAACGGGTATGAAGAATAAACAGACCAGATCCGACGTTATCGCTATGCACACGAACAGTACGGAGAATGCCTGCAAATGAAATTGGACCGTATAGAGTTTCAATCGCTTTGGCTGCGAACCCATCCTCATGCCAATCGCCGTTCCACTTACCAGTCCCTTGTACTTAAAGGAATCGTGCACGGAGCGAAGGAGCAGCCAGAATGGCCACAAGAACTCAAAGCGGAACATGAACATGAAATCGGCAACCATAACTATGGCCCAAAGGATAAGAAACTTCATGTACAGAACTGTTGTGCTGCAAGAAAGGGAAAACGAAATTATTAATCCAAAAATTCGAAGCAATATAATTTGTACTAATATTAACTAAGTATTGCAGTGCATATTAAGTCTGTTAACTTAATTAGTTGTGTGCGAAAACACCAATCTCCATTGTCCAATTGACCAATCTCAAATTGTCACGCGTACTGGTTTCCCTCTTGTGTTCTGTCCCATTAACAAATGTAAACAATTAAGGGTCAGCTTTAATAACATGTTTTCGCAACTCAAGTGGAAGCCAGCATCCATCAATCAGGCAGCTAAAATGTTTAAGGAGAATGGGAATGGGCATAATGAAGAAATCTGGCGAAACAGAAGCGCAAAGACGCGGATAGAATGCCAAAAACAAGTAGCGTCCAAATAATACATGCTAAACATTATAAAACAACACTCGGGCGCAATCAAATCAAAAAGTAAACAAACGTATAAATAATAAAAAGTGAGACAAGAGGAGTACACAGTTCCCACCACATGGGCACTCTCTCGGAATTTCGGTGGTGCTTCTCTTGCGTCTCAAAAATCTGTTAATCATCAAGTTGACTTGGGGGCAGTTCCCATGCCAATAAATTGAAAAGTATCTTTACTGCTTCAATTGAGAAATTTGAACAATTTAATTGTCATAAATGGTATCGTTTTTGGACATTACAAACCATGTCCATTTTTAGGACCTCAATCTCGCATATGAACCATTGTAGATACACGTAATGTGTCATTTTAATAGCACAATTACAATAATATTCTAAGTAATTGCTATTCAAGGCAAGATAAACGCATTGTTTTTTGTATTATTTAAATAATATCGTGCTGCTTTCAGAAATGAATTTTTTTAAATTTAAGACTTGCTTTAGTTTATTTTGGTAGGTAGGTCAGGGCTATATTGAATAACAGTAAATAATTGGTTATATAGCGTATGGCACTCACCTGCCGTACATTCCCTCTGTGATTTTGTTGCGCTTAATTGGCCGCCGAAGTTTTCCACAATCCGCGTTGCGTCGCTTCATCTTGAATGCGCGCCGTGTGTCCTCCGCCCGAAATGCTCGATGATGTCCCTGCCTGCTGTCCAAGATCAGTTGTCCCGCTGCTCCCTGTGACTATAATGTATCCTATAGGTATCCTATATGCTATGTATCCAACGTATCAATCGTTTCGAACGGAGTGATTCCTCGTCCCACTGCACTTCACTTGATAATCAGATGCTGTTGCGGCTCCTGGTATTTCCGGAGGCGATGTCGGCGTGGTTTTGCTTGCTGGTGCTGGTGGTGCCTCTGCTGCCGGCGCGACGGCATCTCATTTACATCTGATGCGTTTGGAAAACGTTTTTCGCCTCCTGCTGAGCCGGCTTTTCTTCACTGCTTTTCACACTGCAAACAGATGACACAAGTGGAATAAGGGGAAGTTGGGGATGAGTGAGGGCAAACCATCTAGAGCAAAGAGCAGAGAAAACGTGAGAAATCGCGAACGACCCACCCGATCGTCTGACTTGGCATTGAATTGTGTGCCGAAATTGAAAAAATGTCACTACTCCCATTTAAAATCATCGAGCATCTTATAATAAGTAAAAGCAAAAATGTTATTTTTAGGCCTGCTATTCCGTCGATTGCACTTTCGCTTTGTTACAACAAACAACAGACACAGAGTAATTACACTTTAGTATTTAAAAGATATCTGAATTTAAGCACCCAAACTATCTATTGGCTAAAGATCGGGGATAATGGCGAAGTAGCTGAAAATTCAGCAGGTGAAGGAAAAGCTAATTGACTCATCGGTTTGTTAAACTACCCATTTTAAAATAAAGCATTTATACTAATTAAAGTAGCGTTATCTTTCGAACTAGCTTCTCAATAAAAAACTGCTCATATGAACATTTATGGTGACATGCATGAGCTTCTGACAGATTCGAAAAGCGTTAAAAGCACACCTGTGGGCCAGGGCAATGATTATGCAGCAGTGTGTGCATCAGATACGTGCCAATAAGGCGTTCTGGCAATTGTCGGAATCCAAGTAGTTTAGACAACCTTACATTATAGTAAGAAATATCAACCTAACCACTAACTAAGCTCAAGCATTGCATTTGGGTTAAAATAGATTGTTTACTTATAAATCATTGCTAAAAGTTTCGCTTCAGGTAATTCAAGTGAGAACAGACTTGGCTGGCTGATGAAAACACCAAAATAATTTCGGAAAAGGACTCGAAAATCACAAATGCAGACGGAAAACACGCACACTCACTGGCCAACACAAACAAATCAATTCAACGTCGAGTTTTCCGAGTGCGGGAACAGTGTTTTTGGGGTAAACAGGGAGTCCGGGAAGTGATGACGATGTGGCCACTACATCTCAACATGTGGATGTGGATGCTGCCCGGTAAATTCGTTGGAACGCGATACACACTCTCTGTTGCGCCAATAAAGGATGGATTTGATGGATGTGGATGGCGCTGGGTATGGGGCGATATGGATTTGGAACGGGCATGGCAGTGCGACTGCGCCAACTCAATCGGAAGCGGAACTATGCAGATTTCAAGGAAGCAGAGCAGAATCAGTGGCCTGGCATCCTTGTGTGTATGTATACGGGCGAAAAGGTTTATAAATAGCATCCAAAAGTGGAGCGCATCCATCGCGATGGCCACATGGCAGCATTAGCAAAAGCAAAAGCAATAGAAACAGCAGCAGGAGCAGCACGAGGCACAGGATGAGGTAGCTTCCTCTGCCGATGACGTATGTGTGGTGCTGTTGCTCAATTGTCCTGTTCCTGTTTCCGTTTGTGTTTCGGTGTTGGTCTCTACTGGCCATCCTGCGATGGACCACAAATGGACACCTGAATCGTCAGCCTGCTAACTTTCCTGGCCGGACTATGCTCGTATCCGCCATTTTGTAACGACTGTCTGCAAACTACCAATTGGGCGTAATTTGTACGCCGATTGAGCATGAAGTATGATTACTTCATGGAAACAAGTTTTGCTTAAAAACTTGGTTTACTAAAAACCTTTTTTTTCGGGCATTTTGTTTGAGTGTTTACCAATAGATTAAGAAATATCGAAAGTATATATAACTCTTCGCATTTACTGACAAGCAAAGCTAATTTTACATTGAATCAGACTAAACAGATTTAGCAAGAGAAAGGCTTTAAGAAACCAAAAGGACAAAAGGGAAGATAAGATGGTAGAATTCTACGGTCACCAGATGATTTTGGGCTTTATCGATGTGATCGTGAATATACATACATACATATGTAACATTTAAATGACCCACAGTTTTCAACGGCTCATAAAGTGCACTGAATTTGCTCTCGCCTGTTTTGTTTCCCTCCTCATCACCCCCTTCCGCTCTCACTCTTCTCTCTTTTGTTTAACACTTTCCCAATTGCATTTTGTTGGTCAAAACGAGATCGCACACTGACACACTCCCACGCACGGTGCACACATACACACCAATAAACACATACATATACGCTCGTCGCATTTAGAAAAGACAAAAACAAAACGAAAAGCGAAAAACGAATAGGGAAGCACGAAAACAACAACGTCAGGGCGACAAGATTCGACGCGCAACAAAAGGCTAAAGAACTTTGATAAAATGCGGTAATTTGGTGTCTGCTTTTTGCATAACTTGAAGAAATTTTGCGATACTGGGCGCTCCAGTTTTATCGTGGTTTGTTTTCATTGTGCCAGATGGTCTTATCAGATGGGAGTAGCGATTGGATGATAAATAAGGCAAATAAATAACGCAACCCATTGATGCCGGTTGGCTTGATCACCTTCGTTTTTTTCCGAAAATAGCTAGAATAAAACAAAACATCTGTGTGTGTGTGGGTGAGGGGAGGTGGTAAGGTATGCATGTTTGTGCAGGCAGAGAGCAGCAAAAACAAAAACAACGAATTGGGGGGAAAAGTGAAAAGTTGTTTCCGTTTGAGCTTTCGAACAGCATCCACATTTTAGCCCAGGAAGCATCCTTTCTGCATCTCTCTCTGTCTCTCTCTCCGAACTTATTTCTTTGCCAGGAAGCATCCTTTTTAGCCTCTCTCTCGCTGTTCTGCCAGCGTCGACTGTGGTTACGTATGCGTATGTGTGTGTGTGGTTTGTTGGCGGCTGGCACACGTACAGGGACACCTATGTATACACCTATGTATTTCTTTTTCACACTCTTCACCTACACGAACACACCGATGTACACAGCCAAAAAGCACTGCAAAATTGCACACGTTTCTTTCAGTACTTTGGGCATGCTTTTGGCATTTTCATTCGCACACAATTTGCCACTGATTATTTCACTCGATTTTTCACTGGCTATCCTGCTCAACTTATTTACTTTCGAGAGGATTTTTGATACAATTTGCACATTTCCAACAACTGCGCTGTGTCTGTGAGAATGTGTGTGTTCCTCGGCCTGCGTGTTGCTCTATGTGTGTGCGTGTGCATGGATGGATTCTTGAGCACACGAAAATTTTCCCTTTTCACTTAGACAACTTCGGTGATGCTTACACTGAATTACCACTGCATTTTCTTTCCGCGTTACCGTGCACACAATTCCCGGTGATCAGTATCGATTAACTTGCGTTTTGTATATTTTAACACGAAATCGAAGCTCGAACGCTTCGAAATTAGAGGTGGACAAAGTCGATGCACATGAAATACTATCGACGCTAGCCGATATTCACTGATATCGATATTTTCCCGCAATCGCCAAATGGTTCACATTTTTCGATAAGCTACTTCATCGACAATGTTATCAAACTACGCGCGGGAGTTTGGAAATATGAATAATCACTTATCATTCTAACAACTCTCTAAATCTAAAATTATTATTTTCATTATTTTATTTTTATTTTTGGGCGAGTAAATCTGATTGGATACCGACCGAGGCTTATCACATCTTCAAAAAATGTACTAAATAAAACCAGTCACCCGATGGTGTCGAAATTTGGTATATGTATCACGTCCAGTTCGAGAATTCTTAATCTCTTCGAACCATGTCGAATTCAAATATTCTACTGTCTCTCATTATTAATTTTAACAAAAAGATAAAGTTTGAACAATAATTTTGAACCACTGGATTTTTATCCAAAAATCCATTTATACAAATATCGAGAGTTTCAAAAAATGATCTTTATTGACCCCGACGTGATTTGAACACGCAACCTTCCGATCTGGAGTCGGACGCGCTACCGTTGCGCCACGGAGTCAGATGAGGGGAGGAATAGGAGATACCATTACTGTAAAAACACTAAAATAATTATTATTATTTATTATTCTAATGTTTTGGGTTAGTGCCCCAAATATCATAGGGTAAAGACTTCTGAAGAATCTTCAATAGAATGATTTCGGCGAACTTACTAGCATCGGTGGTTCAGTGGTAGAATGCTCGCCTGCCACGCGGGCGGCCCGGGTTCGATTCCCGGCCGATGCAAAATGAATTTTTTTTTGTATCTACGCGCAAAAAAACAGTTTGAAATGTTTTAAAATTGCATTTTTTGTTTTTCAAATATAAAAATAGTTATTCCATTCGTTAATTTCATTTAAGTGCCCGTAGCCTATTTTATTTACCATTGAATGCTTTCGTCGTCAAGATTTAAATTTTGTATGTATTTGGATCTTGTTCAAAAAATGTAATTTGCATCGGCCGGGAATCGAACCCGGGCCGCCCGCGTGGCAGGCGAGCATTCTACCACTGAACCACCGATGCCTTCGGGAATTGGAATTTGGAATTCTACAAAACTCGAACTACTGCGATCTTTTCCTCATTAGAAGGATCTAAATACCTCCCCTCATCTGACTCCGTGGCGCAACGGTAGCGCGTCCGACTCCAGATCGGAAGGTTGCGTGTTCAAATCACGTCGGGGTCAATGGATTTATTTTGTATATTATTACCGTTAACGTTAAAAAGTTTGATTGACCTTACTTACTCCAAAAACATAAAATGTAGTTAAGATACGCATGCGACACGTGTTTTTAATTTTTTATTTTATAGTATCCGATAATATAGGTATATTTGAATTGTACATTAATATGCGTGTAACTAAAATCTGCGCATTAGAAACAATTTGAGTGTTAAATTTACTGTTAAAACTAAATACATAACAAAATAATAAACATTTCAAGTTTTGCGATTGCTGATTTGTTTATGACTGGGCTTCTACTTCCCCACAAGCTCCCCTGTCAGTTTCCTGTCCATACAATCCGTTTCCTTTGCTAATTATTTGCTATAACTGTGTGTATCTGTTGCTCCACATAATCCTTGGTAGTTGTGGTTCCTATTGTACGATAAATTAAATCACGCGAATTAACTGAATCTGGTTTTAAAAGCGTCCGGTCTGACCCCCTTTCGTCAACAAATGCTGCGTTATCTCAGGTTAAAAATTGTAAAATTTTCGCATGTATGGAGTTACACTTAAGTTACTTGATAAGGAAAATCATAAATTACAATTTATCTTGAATTTTGCTCAATAATGAGTTTGTTTCTCATTTGATCTGTCTGTCGCCTATGGATCAGCATCGGTTTTGACATCGGCGGAAGCAGCTACAGCTTTTGATTCCTCCGCGGATGGATCCTCCGTTTGGAGTTCAGCAGCCGGTGCTGGAACCGTTTCCTCATGAAGCGCAGCCGCAGCGGTTTCAATGACTTGCAGCGCCGGGCGGGGCAAAGAATCTTCAGGTTCTTTCGAGGGCTGAGTTGGGGACTGTGGGACTGCTGGCGGTGGCAGCTCGTCATAAAGGGGCGTGCAGGAGGCTGAAGTTTCTGTTTGTGATTTCGGAACCAGAGGTTCCAAACCCCCGCTGGCCACGTCGGCTGGCTTTGCAAAGTTTTGATTCTCCGCCGGCACCTTTTCTTGTGGCGGACTGTTAGCAGATTGATATGCTGTTCTCGCCTCATAGTCTTGAAGCTCATGATCCCAATCCTCCTATTGAAATGGTTACAAATTATCAAGTAAAATTCCATTTTCGTTTTGTCTTCTTTGTTTTTCGTTTTGTCACTTCGAACTCAATTGACGATTCTCACCTGGTCCCTGCTGACGTCCACCCGGGCCACCGCCGGGCCCACCACCACCTGGCCCACCTCCTTGGTTTCGCATGAACATGGGCCCAACGCCGTTGCCACCGTTACCAGCTGGACCACCCATGCGCTGGTTAAAGGAGGCCGGGGGCGGAGTGTGCATCTGCATCAAGCTGGTGGGCTGATTGAACCGATTGTTCATGTTGGGCTGGAAAAAGTCGCCTCCGGGGCCACCGTTAAGGTTTCCACGCGTTCCCATTCATCGAGGTCCACCCGGTCCACCGCGATTATCAAAATCTGTAACGCGATTTAAGTTTAATAAGCTGCAAAGCTTCATATTTCATGTCTACACACCCATGAAGTCCGACCTTGGCATCCCGTGATCAATAGGATTAAGGTTCAGACGCGCTCGTGCCTCATTAAAGGCTGCGTTCGGTCCAGGTCCAGATCCCGGACCACCACCTCCACCTCCATTTTCGGCGCGCCAGCGTTCTGCCGCTTCAACAACATCATCTCGTCCGCCCCAACGCGAGTTGCCTGGTCCCCTGGAGCGATCCCTATCTCGATCGCGCTCCCTGTCCCGCTGCTGGAACATCTCGTTGGCCATGGCCGCCGGTGATAACTCCACATTGTTGGGCGACGTGTGTCCCGCTGAGGAGCCAGGTGCTCCGGCGGACAGCCACCAAGGGTCCAGCGATGGCTCCGTCCGGTGGAGCGGACTTACCTCCCTCGGACAACGACCAGGCCGTGCCATCCAGGAGCGGTGTCGGGATCACGGAAACTGACGGCAGTAATCCGCATCGAAGACTGGACGATTCGTCGGTGGTGGGCAGTATGCAGTCACTGAAAAATTTCCTTAAGAGAACACGCCCAGGCCGAAAAAAACGAAAAGGTGCCTATATATTAACTGTACTTAAGCTTTTACATTTTTTTTACGTACATATTTATGTATGTATAGCTTTTATATCACCGCTAACTATGGAATGTCTTTAAAACTAAGAAAACGATAAGGTTCTTGAAACATGAGCCTATTATTTAAAGATTATTTTTAAAAATACCATATATGGTGTAGTAGTAGTTTAATATTTCGCTAACAAAACGATAAATATTCGAAAATATAAGGAATGCGGTGGAAGTAAGTAGTTAGCAAAAACTTGATTGATATACGAATACATGTATATTTGTACCATATATATTATATATATAACATATTTGAATGAGGGTACTCATTGGTCGAGTCTTACTACTTCCATGTTCTACGTCATGCCAAAGCATTTCACTCAAGGCGCAGTCGCGCTCTCTTCGCGCTCTCTTCGCACTCTCTTCGCACTCTTTCTTTTCGCACGTTGCTCTGCCTTGTTTCTCGCCCTTTGTTGTGCTATCCCGTTTCGCTTTCGCTTTTGCTCCTGCATTTCCAAACACCCCCCAACCCCTCGCAATTCCGCATCTCCCGGGGGGTACGCAATGTTTTGGGTAGCAAGTATCTAATGAATTGAAATCCCTAAAATGTAATCTCTCTGTCTTCCTCTATCCCCCATCAATCCCTGGCGGCGACGATTGTCCCCTCAATCCCAAACCCATGCATTCAATCGTTCCATAAATCCATTCGCAATCCCTGCACCCATGCGACGCATAACTCCGGTTTTGGATACGCCCTCGGCAAGTTGATACGATCCAGCCATGTCCTGATTTCGCATGATCAGCGCTTCCAGTCGGAGTCCAGTAGAGTGTCGAATCTGCGCGTGGAGAACCTGGAGCTGGAGGCCGACACGGTGCAGCAGGAGCAGTACAGGCAGCGCCAGAAGTGGCGAGGTGGTCAGCTGCCCACAGAAGTTGCCCGGAGTGCGAGGAAGAGCACCACATCACCCACCACGGCCACTCTGTACATGTGAGAAGGGAATCTAATCGAATTACTTTTGTAGCTATAAAGTGTATCTATTAAGTGAGCATTGTATAGTATTGTAATTTGCATTCCGAATGGGACTATTTCCCGATTCCGCATCCAGAGAAGAACTATCGAATTCATATCATATTTCCATGTGTATGTATATGCTATATGCTATATCCGAAAAGCGGATATTTTTACATCGCATACTGTATGTGCTAACCAACTATTTGCCAACTGTGAGTGTCTAAGAAGTAGTCAGAGGTGTCTAGGCACGTAGGATAGGCCAATAATCAGGGAATGCTATTTTGTGAGACGTCGTATCATCATTCCCAATAAGCTGAGTTACTTTATTTAAATCGAATCGTACCTATGTATGTATGTGTTAGCTGGATGTTCAACTTATTCTATTCGCAGAACCCAAACACACCCAACAGTAACTAATCAATATATAATTTAATAAAAGTCAAAGAGTCAACAGCAAAATTCTGAAAAATGTTTATTTGAAATTTCTCTGAACGTTCTCTGCGTTAATGTCTGTGTGCGATGTGCGCAGTACCATGTATGCCTTGGGATCGATAATTCGGTGTAAGTAAATCGTAGATAATGCTGAACAATCATATCTACACTCTCACAAACACAACGTTCCACCCACACACACCCACTCTGTCACTTCACCCAGTTACAGGGTATTTTTCAGAAGGGAGATATGTATACGGGTAGATAGGACCTCAAACTTGTAAACCTATAACACTTTACGAATATTATGGTACGAACCTTATGATTTACGTAGCATCAAAGAAACGTTGTAAATTTGATCTCCAGAACCGCATCGTATTCCTTTTATTTGCCAACTTTAAAGTATGTAGGCTCTACTCCATTTATTACGTATTCTGCATGCCCCTATCAATTTGGAACACCCCCGTACACACCCTATTGCTCATCCTGATTTGATTATACATTGTATGTATGCTCCTCTGCCCAAGCCCAGAAAATCTCAGTAATCCGATTGAACTCGGATTCACTAGTGTAATTGCAAGAACTGTGTAAAGTGCTAACAATTCAAAATGGAAACTAACTTATTAAGTGATCGCCCCCTGCCTGCGAAATTGAAATTTAAATCCTTTACTAAACCATATCCGACCCGCTCAAAAATTAACCCAACAGATTCACGGAAACGGCCCGGCTGCTACGTAATGTCTTTACCCGTCGTGCCAACACGAGGGTCGAAACGGATCTCGAGCTATCGCGTGAGTACCACTCAGTTGCAGGAACACAGCCATTAGTGGTAGGACTGCCCGCGCAGTGGGTCCGCATCCTGGGGGCTGGGAATAGTAGTATTGCCTCCATTTCGGGGGCTCCCTTGAAGGTAGATCTATCTATGAGGCACTGGGACCACACTCACACATTACAGATACCACTGCCACACATTACAGAGACCACACCTCGCAGGACTGCGATATATAAGATTTTAACTAACCGACATTGTCTACCTTCCCAGATGGCTATGCGTTTTCCCAGGAGGAGGGCGGAGTTGTGCCGCAGTCTATCATCATACGTTCTTATGATACGAATCTGCCAAAGCCCGAGGGAAACTAAACCGGAAACGCTGCGACCATGGATCTCACGGTGCACTTGTATATAGGAGAAGGCCAGGAGCAGCTACATACATACGTCAACATTTAGACTTCGATTCAGATTGGTACATACATATTTAGAGCACACTTCTGGTAGGCCAAACTAAAAAAAAAAACCACATATACATCACATTTATTCTCTATGTGTCTTACACCAGCAGTAATTGGAAAACATTTCGTAGAAGCCACTAAACATTGAATATTGCGCTTATAAGTTTATCTGTCTTTGCTGTTATTTATTTTGTAAGTTCGCGAGGAAAACATAGTTAAGAGGCTAGAGTTCGGTCCTTTGTATCTATGTGATACGGATACAGACTTGCATTCTTTTTTAAAAGTCTATCTCTAGGTAAACAGTAAACATTTGTACCTACATATGAATTACATTGAATTACATGTGAATTTCAACAACATATTGATGTTAGCAAAGATTCTGTATTTTTCGGTCGCCGAACCGCTGATATTTAATGGAAATAAATCATATTTCTCTAAAGTTGCCTTTTGGCTTTTAATATGGGGCCTGGACATTGCGATGAACTTTTGAATTTCACGTTTGGCGCCTACTGTGAGCTTAACAGCTGGTTAACAGTACAGTGTGTACACACCACTGTTCTAGGGTTGTCTGGCAGCTCGACTGCTAAATAATTATAAACATATGGCAGCGCCACGAAAGTTACGTTTAAATAATTAGCGCGTTTATGAACCGATTTCCCCATTTCCACTAGTAGTAGGTGCAACTAATGAAATAGAAAAGCATTTTATTTAATGTAGGACATAAATACGTTTAAAATCATTTCATTTGAACTTAAGCCTTGGCCTCCGCTGTTTGCCCATTGGCTAACACATGAAGATCACCGATGCCTTTTACAACACTACTTTTGCAAGCCGGGCTTTGTTATCGCACAAATTTTATGTAAACAAAAGAAAACTGCGATCTGCTCCATGGTGAGTAGTTTTGTATCATAGCCCCCATGTTTTTTCATCCGGCGATCTCTGCAGATCAGCTCAGCCCCCCGGATCGCTTTGGTCCTCGCTTGCCTGGGGTGTGCGGCCAGCGAGAAGGTGCCCAATATTCTGCTCATCCTGTCCGACGATCAGGATGTGGAGCTACGCGGTATGTTTCCCATGGAGCAGACGATCCAGCTGTTGGGTTTCGGAGGCGCCCTCTTCCACAACGCCTATACGCCCACGCCCGTCTGTTGTCCGGCGAGGACGAGTCTGCGCTGACGGGCATGTATGCGCATTGCGCACAACCACGGCACCCGGAACAATTCCGCAGCTGGTGGATGCTACGGATCGCACTGGCGGCGGGCCCTAGAGCCCCGGGCTTTGCCGCACATCTTGCAACAGCACGGATACAACACCTTCTTTGGCGGGAAGTACTTGAATCAGTACTGGGGCGCTGGGGATGTGCCAATAGGATGGAACCACTTCTATGGCCTACACGGCAACTCAAGATACTATAATTACACACTGCGCGAAAATACCGGAAACGTGCACTATGAGTCGACGTACGTAACCGATCTGCTAAGAGATCGTGCCGCTGATTTCCTCAAAAATGCTACACAATCCTCGGAACCATTCTTTGCGATGGTGGCTCCACCGGCAGCCCATGAACCCTTCACTCCCGCCCCAAGACATGAGGGCGTGTTCTCCCATGTAGAAGCCCTGCGCACGCCCAGCTTCAATCAAGTGAAACAGGGTAAGAAGGTTATCAATTGTGAGAGTCTATGTGGGTAATACACAAAACCTTTCAGATAAGCACTGGTTGGTAAGAGCAGCCAGCCGTCTGCCCAACGAAACAATCAACACCATAGACAAGTATTTCCAGAAGCGCTGGGAAACGCTGCTGGCTGTGGACGAACTGGTCGTCACCTTGGTGGGCGTGCTAAACGATACGCAATCGCTGGAGAACACCTACATCATTTACACCTCCGATAACGGCTACCATGTGGGGCAGTTTGCACAGCCCTTCGATAAAAGACAGCCGTACGAAACGGATATTAACATACCGCTGCTAATCCGAGGACCTGGAATAGCACCCGAGAGTCACATTGACACTGCCGTCAGTCTAGTGGACTTGGCACCCACAATATTGGCCTGGGCCGACATCGAGACACCATCCTACATGGATGGGCAATCATTTCATGAGATTTTGCTCAACAAAAGGCGGAGGGTTCCATTTTTTGAACGTTCCCTGTTGATCGAGTACTGGGGCGAGGGAACACTGGCCACGAACAATCCGGAATGCCCTTGGTCACAGAAGGATCGTTTGGCGCAGTGCACCCCTGCAGCGGATTGCCATTGCCAGGATTCGTGGAACAACACCTACGCCTGCTTGCGAAATATTCGCCACCGGGAGGATCGCATTTACTGCGAATTTCGGGATAACGAGGTAAAGTAGTATTCAACATTCATCTCTTATTTATATTCCATTTACTTTGCAAAAATTTGCAGAACTTTTTGGAAGCGTATGACCTGCAATTAGATACCTTTCAAATGACCAACATTGCCTATGATCTGCTGCCCATTGAACGAGCTTTGTATTCGTTGCGCCTAAAGAACCTCACACAGTGTTCCGGCCACTCGTTTTTTCTATATATATAGCTATATATCTACATATATATACTACTCCCAACCTAACCAAATAGCCATCCAAATCCAATGCGAGTACGCTCGGCGCATTTAGTTTTTGGGATATTTTTGTATTCAGATATCATGTGATTTATGTTGCTTTATACATAGTCTCAATTTATTCATATTTTAAAGCCTAGTTATATTATTAGTACTGAAAACATAAATACGTTAGATAAGGTCACCGGTTAAATGAGTGAGATCGCTTACGTGCTGGTCAGGACGTCCCCTTCCGGACACGATGGTATGACCATTTCTATCGTTTGTAACAGTACGTCCGTCTGGGCGCTTCCAAACGGACACATTATCGTCCCATATTCCGGCCTGATCGTCGCGGGCCACAAAGTTGTCTCCCTGGACGCGGGCATCGTTGATCCCACGGCGGAAACGTTGAGCGGAGAAGCCACCATTTCCAAAATCAACAGTGCGATCTGGTCGCTCCACATGGAACTGGGGACTGCGGCGGCTGCGTTGAATATAGACGCCGCCATTACCAACAGTTACGGTGCGATCTGGACGTGCTACATGGAGCTGCGGACTGCGCCGGCTGCGCTGAATATAGAATCCTCCGTTTCCAACGTCAACAGTGCGACCGGGACGCTCCACGTGAAACTGCGGACTGCGAGCGGTACGTTGTGGGTTTCCCACTACCCTAGCTCCATTGGGACCTTCGTTTTGGGCGTAAAAACTGGGGCCACTGACGGTGTGGGAGGCTAAAATGATGCACTTAGCATTAGGATCGCGGATAATGTTTATAAAACCTTATACGTACCTGGTCCACCAGCATTCTTTCGGTTTACAAACGTGTTGCCCGACTCATCCGTGAACACATGCTCACCCCGTTGAGGAGCGTTTTCGAACTGGCCACCCACACCCGGCACGCTGTAGGTTCCTTCATTCTGACCCCTTATATAGACCTGATTGCCCGGCGAACCGAAGACATGCGGACCATTGCGACCGTTGTAGGTTTGCTGTGGTTCCGCAGCTGCCAGGATTACAATTGTGTCATATAACCGCTTTCATAAACTAGTCGATTATATGCGCAGATTCTTACCGACGCAGATAACGCCACAGGTAGCTAGTACAATCAATCCAAACGATTTCATTGTGATCAGTTCCAAAGCGCAGCTTCAACTGGCTGCAATGAAGCGGCGTCTAGAATTTATAGCCGGCAGATAGCCAGCGAATTATCATTTTGGTGAGCTTGTTTACAACAATCGTTTAGAATTTACCAAACGTCACAATCCGATCCGAACTGAGTGTTTGCGATCGGGAATTTCTAAAACTGCTGTCGCCCTGACCCGCAGGTAACCATTAAACATTAAACGCCTATCCCGCTGAATATATGATCGCTTATTAGGAAACTAGTTAGTTCCCGTACACCATGCATTTCTGCCACTAAGTTGCATTAGAATATGGCCAGAGTATCAACTGCATGTGTCTCTTTAGCACGTGCTTATATTGCTTCGCCTAGTTGAATCAACCTGTCGGGTTTTCTTAGCCACCAGATAGTTGCATTTAGAGTAGATTGCATTTGACACGAGAACCTATTCCTGGAAGTCTCTTGTTACTAGCTTTTTGTGGCTTACAACCGCAGTAGATATTGGCTAACTGAAACTCATTATAGATATTGCAATTACTTTATGCTGCTGACTGGGAATGTTAATGTAATGCGTAAGAAAACATTGCTTATTAGAACTTTAATTTTATAAAAATGAGTTCATATTTTTGAGTTAATATTTGTAGGAAATACCTTGAAGTAGTAGAATATATATTATTGTGAATATAATATGAAGTCAAAAGCAGTTTGAAATAGACAAGATAGATAGGAGATAACTATACTGACACCCGACAATCCACCATAGCCAGCGGCCACTGTATTGCCCCGCTTGGTGGCTGCGCCCACCCAAGGATTTGAATACAGACTGCCACATGCATTGTCTTCCGATGGAGTCAAATTCGATTCGCTTGCCCTCATGTTTATTTAATCTGATCAATTGGCGCAGCGTGTCACATAAATTTGGACAATTTTAAAAATGCACAAAATACACTAAATTTGCTGGTTGTTTGTCTTGGCCAGACGCAGGGTGCCAAGGATGCCATGGATGCCAACGATGCCGTGGTTGCCATGGATGCCGAGGATGCCCACGTTGCCCGTCCGGCGACAAATAGACGACACTTGTGACCAAACCATTGCCGCAAAAAGGGGCTTGGCTTTTGGCCACGTCGATGTCGGATGTTGGTGCAGCTCAACACCTTGGCAAATGAAAAGAAATTGCCCGGCGTAGAAGGCCTGGGCTCTCCGGCTGTTTCCGGTTGCACGTGCAGATGTCTCAATAGCTTACCCCCCCCTTACTACCCCTACCCATCCACCAATTCAGCCTGCTCCTTCCGCCAACAAAATACTTCAGTGCAATTGCATTTAAATCAGTTGGCCGTGGTGCTCGTGCGTTGTTTTCCTTCCGAATCCTTCGTATCCTTCGGCTCCTTCGCATCCTTCGCATCCGTCGAGACCTCCGTGTGCGCGGCACCCACATAAATTATGCACAATTTTTTGCCAGCCAGCAAGCCAGCAGGAGGTGGAGCAGAAGGTCCATGTCTCTATGGCCTGTGCGCCATTTGTTCATTTCGAGACCAATAAAATGAGGCATTTGAAAGTTGTAAATATGCTGCTGCCATTCGACGTTCAGTGTCTGCGGCTCGTAAACTGTCGGCCAGTGTTTTGTCGGTAATTTTCTATTTGCCACAGTTGCAGTGCGCCTAATGAATTGCTTGTGTGTGGTGCGGCTTGTTGCATATGCATAAGCTGTAAGTTCGGGGAAAACCCGTCTATTTCTATATTGCATTTAAATTCGTTCCCTTCATTCGTCCATTTCCATATTGGGTCGAGGCGACTTTGCTGCCAGCGCTTCCTTTGTGTCGCCGTGTAACATAATATTTTACTCGGGGATCGCAGCGAAAAACAGTGGAAAAATTTGTTTGGCCAACGGATGGACAGCTGTAAAATGGGAATAGGGAAAACAAACGGAATGGCTCGTGCCATGTCATGTTTTGTGATGCACGGCTCCAAGGATGTGCCGGGTGTCCTTTTTCTCCTCTATTTCGCCCTTTTGTCATGTCGCTCGAATGGCGCACACCCAACCATCCTCCAACCATCCAGGCATCCAGGCATCCAGGCATCCAGGCATCCATGCATCCGAGCATCCGCGAACCCATCTCCTCCTTTGAGCACTCGCCGTGACAAGGCAAACGAATTGAGGCATAAGTAGGAATCGCTGTAATATTTCCAGGCAACAACCCATCCGAGTTGCCGGCCAGTTCGGATCACTTCTCAGTTCTGTTCCAAGTTCAGTTCTTAGTTCAGTTCAGTTCTTGTCGTTGGCCGCTGGCCGCTGGGCCACCGAAAAACTTTAAGCCAAGACAATGCGACATAATCGAAAAACAACAGACGGATGAGTTCGCGCGAATTATGCTGAAAGTGTGGAGCCCTCTCATCTGGCAGCTTGGGGCTGAAATGTTTACATTTGATTGACTACGCTGTTTGATAAAACCGTTTCTGGCCGGGATTACCAAAGATCCATTTTAAGAGGCAAATGCATCAGTGCTGGCTGGATTAAATAGCTCTATATATTTATATAGCTTATATATACATACATTAGATATGATCTAATTATAAGATATTATTAGAAATTATAATGTTTTGTTCAATTGAAAGTAGGACTTAAATGGCCAAGATCTGGGTCACCAAAACTTGGCTTTTGCTCATTATGAACACTATCTTAGATGCTTACCCAACCATATGGCAACATAGCTACAGCATTAGCACTACCAAATATATGACTTTGAATTGTTCATATGCTTTCTAGGGACTCTTAGTCCTGGAGTCAGCAAAGTCTAAACTCAATCGATTATAATCCGGGCCAAAGTCGTTTCAGCTCGCGCCGCCCAGAAGTATGCAACACTGCAGTCGTGCTGGCACTCGAAAACTGTTGCATACTTGGCAGCTGCACAGAGATGCACTGCCTCCCGTTGTGAGCATATGGATGTATGTACATATATAGCACCACTTTGGGGCCATATATGTGCATGTGTATGCGTGCTGCACTATTTATCAATTTATTACGCGCAGAAAGTTTGTTGTGCTACTATAAGCCAACTGTCGCTGGCAGCGATATGTGGCATAAACCTGTTGTATCCGCACACTGACATCGTTCAATGCTCATTGGGAATACGAGGAGTGTGCGTGCCGCAAAATTAGCCAGGCGCACCCGTACGACATATATATAGAAATCTTTTATATACGGAAATCTGGGCATCAGGTGGCTGGGGCTTTGTTAACGGATTTATGCAGCCATAATAAAACTTGGGCGCTGCAAATTGATTTATGGATGAGAGAGCGCGCAAACAATTGCAGATACTATTCTATCTAGCTCGTAGGACCTCTGCTGGCTGGAAAACTTTTAATTTTCTAAATGTATTCGCCGACAGAGAACTTGATGCCTTCGATACGCAACGCACATAAAGAAGCAAAACCAACTGGCGGCCAAACTGCAAAACTGGTAAGGAGTTGGCGCAAAGACGGCCGAAGGGGCCAACATCCGTCCCAGAGAGCCGAGCTGCAATTTAATGGCGGGGCCAACGTAAAAACTGGAAAATTATGACCAAAATGAGAATTTAATCGAAATACGTGAGTGGAAAAATGAAAATTTGACTGCAACTTGGGAACGCGTCTGACTGGCCGAAGACCGAAGCTTTCTCACCTTTCTTCTCTCTGGGAAATGTGGTGCACTCAACGAAAGAGGATGCGATTTGTTCAAACGCATATAAGTAGTTCTTCTTAGTAGGTTATATGATTATAAAATAATTTATAATCTTAACATTTATTATGGTTACTTACTTTTACATTGATATTTCATCTAGAAAGGTATAATAGGCCGCTTTAATAGGTATACTTCCTCTTGTTGCTATTTAAACTTTTTTTTCTTAACTTAGAGCCCCGTAATTTGTTGCAGTGCACAAGTAGCTAGGCAACAGGCGGCGGAAAGCAGCATAAAATACCCAGTGCAAGCTCATGCAACTTTTATCACGGCCACAAATGCTACTGCTACTACTACTACTGCTGCTGCTGGTGGATCCTGGTAGCTGCTTGGTGGGTTTCTGGTTGCGGGAGCATCCCGGCGCACTCCGGCGTATCCTGGCATCATCATCAGCGCTGGCTTCATCTGCTTACGCGTTGCCTTGAGGCCCACGCCCACCGAAAGCCGCCCCCTCGCTGTAGGAAATAGCGCAAATTAATGCCACCGCCAGTGACTCCTGCTGTCTTAAGCTTCGCCGCTGCCTCGGAATCGAGTTGCACGTTCCTTTATTTTCCGCCCGATTCCCATACGCAGGCAGACAGACAATTCTCAAATGAGTCAACAATAGTAAAATGCTTTGTTTTATTACCAAGCATTACCAGGCAGCCTCGCCTTGGCCGAGAGATCGGCCAGAGGAGCTAACTTCTGGGAGATTGTTGAGGAGATTGCCCCCAACTTGCACGCCGCTCGAAGTTGTTGATCTTTAATTACTGGTTCGGTTGGCAGTGTTTATGTGCACACTTGCTACTCAGCATCATTGCCAGTAACCTCCCACGCTTATCGCTAATTTAGAATCTGTATTCAGCCCTTGGTGATGTCTTGTAGCTTCTTGTAGTGAAAAGTATCTGATGTCTTGTAGCTTCAGCGAGAAGTATCTGATGTCTTGTAGGTTCAGTGAGAAGTATCTGATGTCTTGTAGGTTCAGTGAAAAGTATCTAATGTCTTGTAACTTCAGTGATAAGTATCTGCGGCAATAGTTATTCGTTGAATACTTCGCTCGGTACCGATAGTGTGCACTAGATGCATTTAGGCGCTAAATACTTAATTCCCGTTGGCAACATCCGCTGCTAATTGCTTATAATTAACTAAATGACAGCCCGGGCCGCGGACGTGACGGCAACTTCATCTGGAGCTCATAAAGCAATCACATGCACTTGCACAACTATAAAAACTTCCGTGTCCTGTCCCGAGACCCGAGTCCTTCGTCCTGCGTCCATCGTCCTTCGTCCGTCGTCCTGCGTCCTTGATTCTGGCTTGTCCGTCTCTTCCGGCTGTCATGCTATTGCCATTAGCCTGGCCTTTACTGCTCTGCAACATTTCCTTTTGCGACTTCTTTCCTTGGGCTCGCATTTTCCTCCTTTCCGTACCATTCCCCATTCTTTTTTTTCCTTGCTGCCGTCCGACTTTTGGCAATTTTCCATATGCAACACGCAACAGACGTTTTTATGTTTTCTGTGTGCGCCACCCATAAAAAAGTAAACGAGCGGCATCCGAGGAGGCGACGGTTCATGGTCACGGTCTCCATCTCCATCTCCATTTCCATCTCCGTTTCTGAAACTGGTGGAGCTGGAGCTGGAGCTGGAGCAGGAGATCCGGAAGGGATGACAATGGTTCCGGGCAAGGCAATGGAAGTCAATTATCGAATTAATTTAGTTGCCCAGTGTCCGGGGAAGTGGGCAATGGTTGCGTTTGCACTTCATGCACATCATAAATGCGAACGGCAATGACTAGAATTGGGGATTATGGCGATTACGGCCGGATAGCTGGAGCGGAATTCAAATTGTTTTTGCCAGTCAGTCAGTGTGTTGGGCCAGGATCAGGATCAGGACCAGGAGCAGGAGCAGGACCAGGACGGGTAGCTGGGCATGATTGTGAAATCCAGCAATTAATTAAATTATCCGGCGAAATGAAATTTTTGTCGCCGAAAGCAACAGCTAGCCTGCCCCGCAAACATTCCCCGGAATATGCATGTATCCGTGTCCAGACCTCCTCTTTCGTCCTTCGTCCTTCGTCCGTGTCCGTGTAATTGATGCGTTAATCCGCATATTGACAGCGGTGCCTGCGGTGGCTTTATGGAAATATGTCCCCAGGCTCAGCCGCATCGCTACTTCGCGGCCCTGTTGAAAGGATTTGTCCGGGCGCATATCGCACCACTGCCACTTCCTGCATCCCGCATCCTGCGTCCTGCATCCTGCGTCCTGTCACTGCGTCTCTCGCTAAGTAATTTAATTACATGCCGCAAAATTATCGCAATATTGTTTATTGGCCAGCGGCGCTTGACGCATTTTGCGTGAGATTAATCCGACATTCTTTGCCCGTGAACTATCCGCTAATCTGTGGCGGCAGCTCGCCGCAATTTGTCAATATTCACGAGTATAATGCAAAATCACGGATGGCCACATTGCGTATACGCAACGTTAGCATTGGGAATTTAGCGGCCACATCGAAGCACTTGTTTACTTGCTTAGTATACCGAATATACTACAAACTGTCTACAATTTGTGCACATATTTTTTCTCTTTAAATCTAACTATATTTTTCCACAATGAATGTGTCTCTTTAAATCGAACTATATTTTTCCACAATGAATTTATTCAAAGTGAGTACCCTTAGACCCCCAAAAATTCAGACACTAATGATGTTAGCAAGCCATTGTCTAAACAAAGAATCGAATCAAAAGCACAAGTATCACTCTATTCCGATGATGCAATTAAAAAAGGCGGTTTACTTTGTTGCCAGCAACTTTGGATGAGTACAAGAGGATATACACGAGCCAATCCCCCGATAATTCTGCAAAACTAAACAGCAAACAATGCGTTTATGCGCATTGCCTGCTTCATTGGCATTGTTTGGGGGACTATAAAGTGATGGTAAAACTTTTAATCAAAAGCGAATGCGCTCTGTGCCCGCTAATTACATTAGTTCTGCCTGCTGCTGGTTGGCTTATATATACGATATATATACATATATGGATATGGATACAAGTATGGGGCGAACTGGATGCTGCAGTTGCTCCCACTGAATGTTTGAATATTTTCAATTATTTCGAGCGGCGCATTGTGCTGACTTTGGCATTGACAGCAAGCAGGATAACACTCGCACACACACACACACACACACACACACACACACACACCCACTCACATACACACACACAGACGCAGACGCAGACACACAGAAGGAAATAGGAAATGTTATTGTCGCTGTGCATCCCCATTCCATTTCCATTTCCACTTCCACTTCCATTGGCAAAAGTTTTGGTATAAAACAAAAATCTGATTTACATGGGCGAGAAAACAATACGCCCGTTGGGAAATCGGAGTGGGTGGGTATCATTTACCCATGTGCCTGGCTGCACATACATATGTGTGACTGTGCGTGTGTGTGTATGTGTGTGTGTAGTGTGTGGGTGGGCAACAAAGGACATCTCATGTTAAACAGCTGTCGGAAGCCGCCGGCGCAGTCGTCGTACGTGTGCGAAAACTTGACACAATGAAGCAGTTGCCGCTTGGCGGAAAGGGGGCGTGTTGCCGGCGGTGTGGCGGGTTGTGGGCGTGGGCATGGGCATGGGCATGGGCATGGGCGGACTGGTGACATTGCGACTCTTATCGGCCCACGTTGTCAAAGTTGTGCGGCAGACACCTGTTGCCAGCCAACGCATGGAAAACTCGAGGCCCCATTGAGGTCCAGTCTGTTGTGGCCAGGAAAATGAACTCCAAATAATGTTTTCTCACATGAATACTAGGAGGGAATCAAATCATTTAAGTGCAAACAGACAACTTTATACTGAATAAGTTAGTTAAAAGTTGACTTTACTTCATATCTTTTATATATTCTTGTCACAAACGAAGTAGGCAAACGCATTTGGCTTTCAATCTAGACTGCTCCATATTTGACTTAGCCCTTACAAAGCTTATAGCTTTCATCCACGACAGAATGATTTTCCTGCAACTCTGGTGGGCGCTGTTGGTGTTCAGTAGTCCTGGCAACGCCCTGCAGATCTCCAGCGAGGAGGAGAAGCACCCGGTGGAGGGCAGCGATAAGTTGCTTAGCTTCAACCGGGCAGTGGAGCTGGCTCGTCCCGAGTTGCAGGAGCTTAAGGCTTCCTACAGCGGTCGCCAGGAGCAGGATGCTGGCAAGCAGCTGGAGCGGCGCAACTCAATCGACAATATGCTGGCCAGTTTTGCCCAAATGGATGTTGGCAAATCGAAGGATGGCAAATCATCTGAGGATGAAGAGCGAATGCTGCAGGAGGCGGCGGACGCTTGGTTCCGCGACATCCAGGCCACCATGTCGAAGATCAATCCCTACCAGAAGCGTTCCGGTGGCAAGCAGGAACGATCCATAGGCAAGAATATCATCGACCAGCATAACAAGGCTCTGGAGCGAACCGAGATAGGAAAGGTTAAGCTGAAGTACAAGCAAATGGGCGATGACACCATTATTCGCAAGTACCAGGTGACTAAGAACCCAGGGGTTTCGCATGACACTGGGATGACCCAATTAGATATCAAGTTGAAGCAGGTGCAGCAGATGCTGACCGACCAGGAGAGTGTGGAGGCCAAGAAGCTGCAGAGGGCGAAGGAAGGGCAGAAAAAGGTGGACGAATCGCATTGGGTGGACAAGTTGCCCGAGTTCGGTGACAATCCCATTCCGGATGGCATCTACGAGAGTACCCTCAATCGCCTGGCCTTTCCCCATGCCATGTCCCACAAGCTGGACCACGAGGCCAACTACAAGCTCTCCAAGATCGAGCAGGAGGCCTCCGAGAAGGCCTCCAGCAAGCACACCAGACCCGGTCCACTCAAGCAGCTGAAGCGGAGCTCGTGCACTGGCTTCAACCCCATGAATGAGATCAAACTGAAGACCAGCAGTCGGCTGATGCTCAAAGGACTAGGTCCATCGCTTCCCAGTAACGCCCTGCTGGACATCCATCGCAACCAAATGGTGGACAACATGATCCGCCGGAGGGAGCTGCAGGAACAGCAGAATCAGCAGCAGCAGCAGCAGCAGCAACTGGAGTCTAATGAGGATACCGACGAAATGGATCAGCGAATGGCAATCAATAACTTAATATCACAGAATGGGAACTTGGAGTACCTGCAGCCCATCAATACCGGCATGGATGCGAATCGAATGATGGAGCTGCCCCAGAGCTACGACTACCGAGTGCCCCAGTACGATCGCTTTTATCCTCTGAACCAAAGACAAATGTCGAATGTGCGGGAATACGAGAGAATTAATCGCCATCCCCTCGACTTGGATCGTTTCAAGAGGGAGCCTCATATGGAGTCGTCTCCTCTGGAGGCTTTGAATGAATCCATTTTAGATCCTTTATCTGGAGAGGAACAGGTGCTTAAGACTGAGGATCAAAACATATCCGACCATGAGCTGGCCATGAAAATTCGAGTGTTGGACATTAATGAAGTCAAGGCCTTGCATTCAACCGTCGACGGCGAATGCAAAGTAAAGGACACACATGACGAGCTTAAGTTGGACGAGGAGTCCCTAATTAAGCCCGAAAGTAAGCTGGATTCTGATATCTCGTCCATCGAGGGAAAATTTGAGGACAGACCAGAGGTCGAAGTGGAAAACAAATTACTGGGACCAGTAAAACGTGAAGCCAAGAAAGAGCTAACTAACCTAATGGGCCCTAAACTGAAATATGATGGAACTGCTTTGGATGCTAAATCAAATGCAGAGGCGCCTCCTTTAAGAGGAGATGTACCACTTAATTTGGCCAGAAAGAGCGAACTCAATGTAGGTACTAATGCAGATTTGTCATCCGACTCGGGGAAGCAAGACAGCTTAAAGAAACGTAAAAGTCCTGAAACGCCTGATTGTCCCGATAATCAGGACAGTGATCCTGATTGTGACACGGAGACAAAGTCGGAAACGGATGTTGAGAAGGATGACAGCATTGTCAAAGTCAACATCAAGCTAAAGCTACAGGAACCGGCAGACGAGAAATCTGAATGCGAGGACATCAGTAAAGTGGAGGCCAAAGGTGCTGCTGCATCTGCTCCGAAGGTGAATCCCGATGCGGTGGTGAAGCTGCTGGCCAATGAATTGTCCCTGGACAAGGACCGTGGAAAGCGGCAGGCCAGGCGTCGAAGATTTCGTAGACAGAACGGGAGAGCCAAGAGATCCTTGGAGGATAACGAGCCGGAGCAACAGCAGCAGGAACCAGAAGAGAAACAACATGTAGTGACCAAACGTTTGGTTCCGCTGCTGGATGATTTCGAAGACCACAATGGCAATCATCCGGGCTTCGGGAACCTGGGCAATGGTATGCTCACACCGGATGCAGAGGACTCCGGAGAAAGGTCATATCCCAGCCATGAATTGCTGGCACACTTCGATGAGCTGGAAACTGCTCATGGCGGCGACTCCCTGGTCAGGATATACGATCCCACTAAGGAGGTGGTACCCATGCTGAATAAGCGACCCAATGGCGGTTTTCAGGGGCAGCAGCCTCTGCAGATGCAATTTCCACAGCAGCAGCCGCTGCAACAGGTGCAGCAACAGCAAATGCAGCAACAAGCACCGCAACTGCCACAACAGCAGCAACAAGTGCAACAGCCGCAACAACACGATCTAAATCGTCAGCGCCATCAATCCAGTAATTTCCAGGCCAGTTTTAATCTAACCCACTTGTTCAATGAGCTGCAAAAGTTGCAAAATATGAAGACACCACAGCAGCAGCAGCAACAGCAGCAGCAACAGCAGCAGCAACAGCAGCAGCAACAGCAGCAGCAACCGCAGCAGCATCAAGTGCAACAGCAAGTTATGCCACAACAGCAACCATTGCAACAACAATTCCAGTTGCCGCAACAGCAAATGCCCGTGCAACGAAATATCCATCAACTGCCCAACAAGCCCATTTCGCCACCTATTAAATCCTTTGGAGTCCATCGCTACTTTGGACCCTTCTTCAACAAGCAACTGAAGCACGAACCCTACATGGCGGCCATGGATACTTTGACTACTATTGATCCCAGATGCGTGTCCATTGCGGCGACCAGCTCCACTCCAGCTGGAAATGTAACTATGCCGTTCACTCTGCCTGCGAATTGCACAACTACCTCCAGTCCCGTGTCATCCACCCCAGCTCCAAGTGGCAATCAATCGAGTCACACGGATATTGCGTGCAATGCTGCGGATGCCATGAAACTCAACGTTTCCATAGACGCCAATGTGTTCGGGGATCCTAAAACCAAACAGTTCTGTGGCAATGGCTCCATACGCCTGCTGCCCGCTTATAATGCGTTGCATTCCGAATTGAATCTAGGTTGTCAGAAAGATCAGCTTCATGGAAATACTGCACAATTGGGGCACGATCGGGATGATGTGAAGGTCAAGGACGACAGGCGTGTACGCGATGTGGGCGAAGAGTCCAGAGATGAGTGGGAGCCAAAAACTCCAAAGGAGAAGCCCAGGAAGCAGGAGGGTCAAATCAGAAGGCCTAGTATCAAATGGAACAAAAAGCATAAGAATCGTCACCAAGGAGCGAAAGCAAAAGCAAAAGGGGGTTCCGCACCAGATCCCAATGAAGCTTCCAAAGAAGCTACAAATGAAACACAAAATGAAGCAGCCAAAGCGTCAAAGAAGTGGTAAGTAAACGAATGGTTAACATTTTGGTCTAAATCTTTTATATTCGTATTTTTTTGTTTCTTTAGCCACCCACCACGGATAGAGATACCAGAGTCCCGGTCGGAAAGTTACGATAAACTGATCACGGGCAAAATCTCCGAGGACATAGTCTCCGCCGTCTTCGAGGCGGTTGGAAATGATCCGGGCATGGATCGCTTGCTGGCGGTTCTGGAGAGGAATCGCAAGTGTGCGGGTAAGCAGACCAAGAACTTCTACCAAATCCGCAACGACAGGACCGAGAGTTATCTACATCAGACGGAGACCATGGTGCGGGACACGATGGAGGCCATTAGCAACATTATCGATCAGCAGGTGCGGCGACGAGCATGCATACCATTGCGACCGGATCTCCAGGACTTCTATGACCTGATACTGAAGACGTCCAACGAGGAGCGTAAGTGTCGCGAGAAGCGACAGAGCTCACTTCAGATCCTGGCCGAGGACTTCAGCCAGGATGTGCGATTACTCGATCCCATTAAGATCAACCAAAAGTCAAGGATCGTCAAGAAGTTGCTGCGGCAGTACGAGGATCTCTCGATGGAGGATCAACGGGCGGCGGTTGGTGTGCGCGATGAGTTGCTCCTGGATCTGGTTTACATCCGGAAGATGGCCGAGTCCGCGGAGCGCTCTCAACGTAACGCCCGATTGCAGGAGGTTCTCAAGCAGACCAGCCTAGACGAGGTCCTGGAGAAGAGCCAATCCAACGAGTACTCACCGCGCTTCATAAAACTGCTAAAGACGGCGGAGCTCTACAAGGAGGCGGGTGAGCAGCAGGCCAAGGCATTTGTGGGTCTTTAGTCTACTGGTTTGTACTTTTTATTTTACTTTTGGTTGCATTAACTCGTTGTTTTTTTTGTTTTCAATTTAAATTCACTTTGTTACTTCATTAATTCATACTTATTTGAACAAATTTTGAATAAATTTTAGAAGACCAATCGTTTTATTGGAATAAATATTTGAAATATTTTAACATATTTTGAGCTAATTTTAAACTATATATGCTTAGCCAAAGTAGTGGGAGAGCCCCAGATTGGCGCCCAGATCGGTCTGGCCCTTGAAGGGTCCACTTGTCCACTTGGAGGCCGTGCTGCCAAGATCGAGCCTGGTGTTACGATCCTGCGACTGCCAGAGATTAGCCCGTCCACCCAGCTCCAACTGCTTGCCCAGTCCGGGTATGTTGGCGTGCGTCAGGGTGGCTCCATGACCATTGATATGCGAGTAATCCAGGCCAGCTCCATTCCTATCGAACTTGAAGCCATTGGCCAGCTGGTTCTGTGAGGCAAATGCCTTGGCATCCAGATTGTGGACTCCGTTGTTGAACAAGTTGGCGGTGGCCGTCTGCTGGAAGCTGTCCCGCACACCGGGCGTATGGGTTTTGGTCAACTCCAGGCCGTGTCCATGACTGCTCAGGAAAAATAAGATTAGTTTCAATACTCATCAGATGCGCTTATCCAGCGGAGACTCACTTGTTGTAGGCCAGGGTGGCGCCGCTGGTTACGGGAGTGGATACCGGTTTGGTCTGGGTGTTGCCCGCTGCGAACACTTGACCAATCACATGGTGATCGGGAGTACCTACGGCCTTGCTTAGATCCAATCGGGCATCGGCGCCACCACTCGGATTGGATGTGAGTGAGCCACCCAGCACCTGGCGGCGCGCCCTGTAGATTCGGGGAGGCGGCGGTGGTGGTGGATAGTAGATCAGTGGCGTGGTATACGGGCGCTGGGGCAAGGCCACCGCAAGACAGCCAAGTACGCCAATGATGACCACGATTAGGAGAACTACTTTGCTCATCTTGCCGTATCAATCTACTGACTTTCGATCTTTTTGACTTGGCGGCTGACTATTGACTGTGGATGCTGACATCTGGTTACCCTGCATTATATAGCAATCGATCTCTGAGCGGGGCTTCCCGTCTATATCGCCAGTGAACTACCGATTTCCAGATGGATGCTTTGTGATGTCTTATCTGTAAGCTGAGCTGCGTTTCGCACTGGAATCCCCGATCGACCAGGTGGATCACACCGCCTGATAAGAGCTTGTGCATCCCCTTGAATTTACTTGGCCGCGATTTTCAAGCTCTATAGGGGCTTTTTCTTTTCATTCGGAAGTAACAAAAAGCTTTTAAAATTATATTCTTCATACAACACTTTGTTAGAAATTGTTATAAAATTCTTGCCTATCTTTGCACACACCTTTTAATGCTTTCAAAAAAATTAAGAAATGTCCCAAGGCTGAAGTTCTAAACTCCATAACTCAACTTATCTTAATCAGATTTTAAAGCGGAATACCTCTAAATGTTTCTGGCGCAATTCTCTAAAAATCTGCATTCAAATTTAGAAATTAATTTTTTTTTAATTTTTTTGTCATTTTTCTGATGTATTATGTTGTAGAAATTCGAAAATATTAAGAAATGTCCCAAGGCTTAAGTTCTAAGCTCCATAACTCAACTTATCTTAATCGTATTTTAAAGTGGCATACCTTTAAATATTTCTGGCGCAATTCTCTAAAAAACTGCGTTCAAATTTGGAAATTAATTTTTTTTTAATTTTGTTGTACTTTTTCTGATGTAGAAATTCGAAAATATTAAAAAATGTCCTCAGGCTAAAGTTCCATACTCCATAACTCAACATATCTTAATCGGATTTTAAAGTGGAATACCTCTAAATATTTCTGGCGCAATTCTCTAAAAATCTGCATTTAAATTTAAAAATTAATTTGTTTATAATATTTTTGTAATTTTTTTGATGTGATGATGTTGTAGACATTCAAGGAAATAAGGAAATGTCCCAATGCTGAAGTTCTATACTCCATAACTCAACTTATCTTAATCGGATTTTGAAGTGTCATACCTATAAATATTTCTGGCGCAATTCTCTAAAAAACTGCATTCAAATTTAAAAATTTATTTTTTTAAATTTTTTTTGTCATTTCTTTGATGCTATGATGTTGTACACATTCAAGGAAATTAAGAAATGTCCAAAGGCTTAAGTTCTAAGCTCCATAACTCAACTTATCTTAATCGGATTTTAAAGTGGAATACCTCTAAATATTTCTGACACAATTCTCTAAAAATCTGCATTCAAATTTAGAATTTTATTTTTATAAAATTTTTTTGTCATTTTTCTGATGTATTTATATTGTAGAAATTAAAAAAAATTAAGAAATGTCCTAAGGCTGAAGTTCAAAACTCCATAACTCAACTTATCTTAATCGGATTTTAAAGTGGAATACCTCTAAATATTTCTGGCGCAATTCTCTAAAAATCTGCATTCAAATTTAAAAATTTATTTTAATTTAATTTTTTTGTAATTATACCCGTTACTCGTAAAAGTAAAAGGTAAACTAGATTCGTTAAAAAGTATGTAACAGGCAGAAGACCATATAAAGAATATATATTTCTTGAATAGGATCAATAGCCAATTTTGTCACGCCCACACTTTTAAAATGTTTTTAAAATTTTTTTCATTTTATTATTTTTCCCCAATTTCTACCGAAATTCCAGAAAATGTTGAAATTTCTCGTTTGCACTTTCACTAGCTGGGTAACGGGTATCTGATAGTCGGGGAACTCGACTATAGCATTCTATCTTGTTTACATTCATGACAGTAGCAGCTGTTTGCAAATCTAGTCATTGGGTATTCATTTTATACACAGAAATCCCTGGTATAGCATTGAACTGGAATAAGGAATCAAATTCGATCAGTACGCGATGTATGTGCCCCTGCTCCACCGGAGCACCCAGATGGTGCTGCTGAAGAGGCAGATCCGCCGGAAGGCCAAGGAGTTGCGTCTGCGAAAGCGTCAAGCCTACCACCGCCTACAGGTGATGCGTAGGATCCGTGACCATCTGCTCCACCGGATGCGGAACTCCATAGACCACCGGCAACGGGATGCGGAGCAGAGGAAGAGGGAGCAGGCACGGAGGGCAGTGGGCGGTATGCTTTCCATGTACAAGCACTGGCTGCGCAACTGGTCAACAGCTTTGAGGCTACAAAGTCGGCTAATCCGACAGCAGGAGCAGGTGAAAGTGGGCCTGCGCCGCAGACTTCGACAGTTGAGGAAGCAGCTGAAGAAAGTGCGACATCCACAGAATCTGGTGGACAAGTGCTTCAACCGACTGTTCAAGGCGGTCAGAAAGTGGCAAAAGCGATCGGAATACCACGAGCTCATCAAGGATCAAGACAAAGTCTGGGAGGCAGAGGCACAGGAGGTGCGGAACTACTTGTCGGATGTTCGGGGAAGGCGACCCCGGAAGCTGAACCGTCGTAAGGTTAAACAGAATAGCGTAATCGCGGACTTTGCTCATTTCTGGAACACTGAAGTGGTGCAAAAAAACGCATTGATCAAGAAACAAATGGCCTTGGTAGGAAAGAAAACTGACTTAGAGATGGATACAGCACGCGAAAAAACTAGGAAACACAAGAGGAAAATGAGGAAAATCATGCCCAAGAAAATATACTTCAGCTTAGACGATCTCGTAGTTCGAAGAAAAGTGAAGAAAATTAGAAAGGCTATTCGGAGGCCAAGGAAACCCGATCCATTGAAACCATCTTTTGATGAACTGAAAATGTTGGTACAAGAACTAATAAGATTCAACTGGAAAAAAAAAGTTCTCAAGCACTCGAAAATGAATAGAAAAGCCATCAGAAAAGAACACAAAGTTCTTTTTGCCAAAATGCCAAGCTTGTCCGATCTTCCAACTCTAAGGCCACAAATACGAATTAAAAGAATTTGGAAGAGGAGCCGGAAAGTAGGTCCTAAGAATGTAGACATGCCCCAGGAGCAGCTCACTGTTCCCGATCCGAAAATCCCTAAATCAAAATCTCGAAAGTATAGAGGACGTAAAATGCACTATGTGGATAGGATAATTAAAGATGAGTTGAATGCACTTTTGGAGGCGAAGGCAAGGAAAAAGGATACTCATTCTGGAAAAACTAGCGCAGCTAAAACTATACAACGGGAAAAGGAAAGCAAGGAATTGGAAGAGCATGAAAATGTAGTCTCACTATTGTACAGCGACTTGCCGCCGTTTATGAGGCGTGAAATTGAGAGGAAAAATCGGAAAAACTGCGTTCCAAACTAATGCCAACTAGTTCGAGTAGTTCGACTGCGTCCAAGGAGGTTTTCATTGAATCCGAAAAAGTCAATAAAATGGAAAAGCCCAAAATAGTAACCAAGCTTCCCCCCAGTTCGAGCAGCGGTTCAGAAATAAAGAAACGATATGAATTACCCGCCGAGAACAGCCTTTCTCAGGTGTTTTTCAAAAGGGAAAGCGTCGTGTCCCTAAGTGACTCAGTAAATAAGTTCGTTATGGCCTCTCGAAACCGAAAATTTACCCGTAGATCTATTCGCATGCCACCCATAATACCCAAAAAGATACGTGTTGCTCCGCCAAAAGGTAAGGACGAAAGTCACTACCAGTCCCTAAAGAAGGACATCATGTACATCCACACTAGCAACGAGGATCTAGGGGCACTGAGAATGTCCAATAGGCATGCCAATCGTACTACAGCCAGCCAATCAGCACTGCACAGCCACAGTTCTGCTCACCGATCTCCCAAATCGCCCTCCAAAAGTAAGTTTAACTATGAGATCCTGCCAAAAGATCTTGACAAGATACTGGAGCCTGTGCGAGATGGCTACGACAGAACAGAAAAGGCACCACCAGAAAAGGAGTTCCACTACGCCAAGGAGTCCGATGTGGAACGGTTTCATTTGACAGATCTGCACTCGGATGGAAAGTACAGACACTTGCAGTCCATCCTTAAGGACGTTATAGAGAAAAACAAAGTTATTGAGTATATTTCCGATGTCAATGGACTTATGCAGGATGTAGCCAACCATGACATGTGGTCCAACCTGCAGAGCCTCTACAACGAACTCGAAACATCGGGACTCACGCAGGAGGAAATAAAGGAAATGCTCGCCCTTAAATACTTGGAGTATCTTAACGATATAGTGACTCAGAAGAGCTATACACGGTTGGAACCGCCACGGGACAATTCGCTTAAAGTTGTGGGTTCCGAGTTTCTGAAAGGGAAACAGAAGAGCCAGGTGGAAAGGTCGATGGAGCGCAACTGGTGGACTAGGCACCAGAACAGCACACGGGTGATACCCTTTGGCATGCGTGGACTCAAGGGGAGCAGAAGTAATATATCTCACAGCCGACGCCAGTCGCAGGAAATGAGGATGGACAGTGTCCTGTACAGGAAACTCATCGAGCAGGAGCTCAAGGCGGAGCGATTGGAGCGCGAGGAGCGCAGGAGGAGACCATTTAGCAGCTCCTTGGGATCAACTTTTAGCATGAACACCAGCTTGGATATGGCGCCCAACGAGGAGCAGGATGTGCGGGACATCGAGTGGCGGTACTCCCTGCACAACATCAAGGGCATGATGAACCAGCACCATCAGATGTTCCAGGTGCGTATAAATAATGGGCAACTACTAGAAATAATGTGTAAGATTACATTTCCTTCTGGCTTTCAGGCTTTGGGGCGCAAAACGCGAGCGGAGCAGATGATCCACAAGGATATGGAGGGAAAGATGGGCGAATTGTATTCCTCCGCACAATTTCGACGCCCCAAACCGGAGTCCACCACTTTTACGGTGAGGAAGAAGCGTAGAAACCTTAGGCCCATCGAGGAGCTGTACTATTCACCCCGGAAAACATGTCGCCTGCAGAAGATCTCCGGTTCCTCGGACTGTTTGGCATGCGAATGCCAAGAACAGGAGCTCGGTGATGCGATGGTTCTGGAGAAGTGTCCCCGGTGTGGAGTAAAGGTGCCTGTGCCCGCACCCACTACTCCGTTCTCCATGTCATCCTCATCCAGCTGCGAGATCTTGTCCAGCGGATCCATAGAGGCCTGTGCCAAAAACCATCTGCTAATCAACACGCTCGAGGACCTTTGCGCACGCTGTGGTTATTTCCATCAAAAGGGGCATCTTTGTGCACAGTCACCCTTGAATATTCGGAAAACCAAGCTCCTAAAGCGGATTAAGAACACCGAACGTACTGCTCCCGAGTGTCCGACAATCTGCTGTCCACGCGGGATCCTTAAGCCCAGCAGCTTTGATCCTTGGCAGGAGGACAAGGAGTGCAAGGAGTGCAAGGAGTGGACAAGGAGTGGGGCGGACAGCGGGCTGAGTACTTTGAAGCCACCAAAGTGGCTACAAAACTCCGGATATGTACGGATATGAGCAGCAAATCAGCCGGCTGAGGCGAATGAAACATTTGGTTTAAGTGCTAAATAAATTCAAGTAATGAGTTTGCCTCTGTCTGTGGGTGTGCCTGTGTTGTTAAATGCTTTGCCAAGTTTCATAAAATATGCAAGGACTTTTGCAACACACACACACACAGCCACACACAGAGATACACACACCAACAAACACGACCAAGCTCATGTGATGCACTCACGTAGAGAGAAAATGTCTGCGGGCTTTTAATACACTTGCAGGATGCTGCTCCTCCTGGTCGTGTTCCTTATCCTCTCGCTGCTCCCCCCACTGCCTCCCGCTCGTGCAACAAAATTTCATCTTGCCTCCTTTTTTTTCGGCCAAGTTTTTAAGTCGAGCCATTGCTGTAATGGAATTTTATTGCATACTCGCACTCGCATTCTGTTTGCGCAAGCGAAACATGTTTCAGACATTTTCATAAATGAAAACGCTTTAGTGCACAGCCGACGATTGGCCGAAGATCAGGACCGCCCTCAAGGAGTCTGCCAAGTGGCAGATCCTATATTTCAAACAAAATTAATTAAAAATGTGGCTTTGACCTTTTGTGCAGACCCATAAACATAAACTCAAAATCATTTGTTCTTACTTACTATTGTATTTTGGTAAATTTCGTATATTCATTTGGAAAAGCTGGTATTTGTTCTAGTTTTTGCTCTTAAATATTATATAATACTTGTGACCGAATCAATTTCACCAAGTAACTTAACCCGTGTGAAGTCATCGCTTTAAGCCATAATTAAAGCACTTGGTGACCGGCAATCGAACGACTGTCGAACGCAAGGCAATAACATTTCTGCGAAATTGATGCCCGCCGATCAATCATTTCCCAGCCTACGGATACCGGCCACTTGGCAGCTTCCTGCTCCTGCTGCTGCTGCTTCTGGTCCTAGTCCAGCTCTCGGTTTCAGTTCACATCCACATCCCCATCCTACTCAGCAGATTGCTGGAGTGGGAAGTTGGCGTAAGCTGAGACGTTTTCATTTGCATTTTTCGTACAAATCGCCGCGAGGGTGGGGGCCAAAACAAACTGCCAAAACCGAATTCCTTTCGAGTGGCCATGGTCCTTCGCAGGACCTCCATCCGCCTCCGATTGGCGATGACTGCTGTAACATTATCTTGTTTGCCCATGACACGCGACGCGGCCCCAGAAAGTCCCTTCATGTCGAATCGTTTCCTGCCGTTTGCTGCCCGCCATTGTCGACTTGGACACACAAAGGAAAAATGCTCAAATAATTAATTTAATATTTAAAATACAATTTTAAAGTGTTGAAATCCACGACTTTTTAATATACATTGATTGAAAACGTTTTCAATGGCCTGTAAAGCTTTGAAAGATTTAAACGAATGTATCTAGCACTTAGCCGGTTTTTCTTTCAGTGCCTTTCAGCCGCGAGTTGCGATGCAGGACTTGTGATTTGCGACATCCTTTTGTCAGTTTTCTGCGGGTCCTGCCGCTGTCCTTTGTGACTTGATTCCGATGGCTTGTCAAAACAGGCGAACAGGCGAAATGAAGCGTGCAATTGTCCGCAATTCGCAACTTTAACGGCCATTGTGCGAACGCTTCCGCATGGCTGTGATTGCGTTTTATTAGCTGTCAAATTTTAATTAATTCGCAACATCTTGGCCATGGCATTATGCATTCATATTGCCCACAAATGGGCAGAAGAAAAGGCCAAATCCGGACTGCAAACGGCCGGGACAATGCCAAAGTGGGCACACAGTAATTATTGGACTCAGGTGTGGGCAGGAGATGGAATATAAGTATCCATAAAGGAGCAGCAAATTGGACTGCTTAAGGGAGAAAGATTGGAGCGGCTGGCAAACAGAAAAAGTGCCCACAAAGAGGAAAGCCATAAGATAAATGGGCTAACTTAAATTAGACTGGCTGCCAGCCGAGAATTGCTAAATGGGGATGTTCCACCTCGAGTCGCTTGCTTTTCAAATGCAAACCTCGGCCAGGTGAGGTCCATTGTTGGGGTGTCATTCTGGACATAATTTGGAACATATATTACGGGATAAACGGGTAAGTTCATTCAAAAAGAATAACGTGCCTATTATATTTCATAAATATGTAGGGGCAGCTGAAACTAAAAACGCTAGGGGGCATTTTCACCTGCTTTAAATACATAAATGGTAACTAAGGGTCTGCTATCATTGTTAGCAATTAACATTAACATCCTAAAATGTAACCCCTTAAAGTCGAAGAGTGGTATGCATTTCAGACCAATTCACAACCTGGAACACTTCCTCTTCAAAGGACAATGCCAAGTCTAAACGGTGTATAAGAACTACTTACGATAACTGCAATTTGCACTTAACCCTTGCCCTCAGCCGCAAGTTCCTTGGATGTGGAATCTGTCCCTCTTCCCGTTTCGGTGACTACATACATCCGAGGCTTGTGCACTTGGACAATTAAAGGAGCAGCCCACACACTCACCCACTTGGCCCACCTAACTGACTCCAGCTAACCACTCCAGCCACTTGAAAAGTTGGCCGCAAAGTGCGAATGCATAATTAATTCCAATTATGAGTTTACCCAACAACATTGGCAACATTGGCAACATTGGCACTCGCCTTCCTTCTCGAGACGAGACAAGATGCGTTGCGGGCATGGGCGGAAGGATTTGGGGGACAAGGACTTATCAGCGCATCGACAGGATGGCACCCCAGCCGCCCAGCCAACCAGGACACCCATGAACTTTGATGCCGGCGAGTGTCAACCCGTGTGGTGGTGATGTTGCTGCGGGCTCCTTGTGTTACTGCTGCTGCTCTTGCTGCTGCTGCTGATGCTGATGCTGATGCTGATGCTGTTGCTGTTGCTGATGCTGCTGCTGCTGCTGCTGCTGCTACTGCTGCTTGTTGCATAGTTCGAGTGGGGCAAGTGCTTGGCATGTTTAAACACATGCTCAAGTGGCATTTAGACAGTTATCCGCTCGGGCTGTTATCTGGCAGACAATTGATGTGCCGGCGATAGGCACCAACTTTTGCCTCAATTACAAAATGCTAAAAATTGCAATATCAATAACATTTTATGTCCTTGGGAGGGGTTGGGCATGGGCATGGGCATGGGCATGGGCATGGGCACGTCGGCTCGTCCTAGAGGGAGTCCTGAAGGTTTAAGGGTAACCACAAGTGCTGCGTCTAAGTGTGGCTGGCAGCCTTCAAAGCCGCCTTCACTATTAACGGAAATGCATTCTGGTTTTCCCTGTTTGGAGAGCATTGTGTCGCGTCTGCCGGGCTCAAGTGTTTTAATGGATTTTCCCAAGGAACATGCACGATGCAAACCTCCCCATTCCGCTGCAGAGATGGCTTACCCCCGATACCCCATGATTTTGCAAATATTCACTTTTTCCGCCCGCCTCATGCGGGAACTGTCAAGTTTTTGGGGCTCATGTCGTTGCCAATGACATCTCTGCACATGCATCAATCATTCGAGCCACGCAACAGCATTATACCAATCAAAAGCAAGTTCAGTTCATAAAAGATAATAGCCGGGCTTAGCCGCATGCCACTCAGGAACTTAATGCCGGGTCGCAGCTGTACGGCTGTGGCAGTTAGTCCAAGCCAAGGAAGGCCTATAAATTTGCAGATTATTTGCATATTGCGTCTGCTCCAGGGGCACGTTTTCGGTTTTTTCTTTCCTATTTTATACAATTTATATTTGAGAACAAAGCGCGGCAAATTCAATTTCGTTCACGACGCAAACTAATGTAAATCAAGGCACATTAAACGCGCAATGCAAACAATCATAAATCTGAGTGGAATGTGCGCTGGATATTGTCTCGACTCTCAGGATCCACTGGATTGGTTTTGGGCCATGGTCATATCCATTACGGTTAATCTGCCACACCTTAAATGTTATCGCCCAGCGTCGAACATAAAGCGGATATTTGTTTAGCTTGCACCTGCGTCGTGGGAGAAAAAGTGTTCACTATCCATTTTACTTTTATGGTGCATTTCTTGTGCACTGCATACTTGCAATTTTGAATAGTGCACGTTTAGCTTAGTACATACATACCTATTAAAATGTGTTCTATAATCGTTGCTAACTGTGTAGAAAATATTCCTTAGCCGAATCAATTGCTTTGCTCACTCAACTGTCAATCTGTCCGTTCGCCTGTCCGCTCATCTGGCTGTCTGTCCGTATGAAAGTTCAGATCTCGGTAACTACAGATTGCTAAAGACATTACAATTATTTACAAATTCGCAAACGTATTTAAAAACATTTAACAAACATTTAACAATAGTGACATGTGTCATGAAATTAGCTGGAGTGATTGAAAACATTGTTCCATAAGGCACATACGATAGATCTCAGTACGTTTTGGTCTGGTTTGTCAGTTTTTAAAATCGTATTAAGCCCAATTGGCTAACTGCATTACGCATCTGTTGGCGAGTTGATTGAACCACCACTCAAGTGTCAATCGATGTCCACGCGTCTGCAGTGCACCCAACAGTCAATCAATGCGTGATACCCAGCATTTTAATGTATTCTGCACCCACCCGGTCAGTTCACTAGCTCGTCCTTTAAATATTTTTAATGAAATGAAATCTTTTCCTCGCAGGACTGCTGACAGGCCATGCTAATCCTGAGTACGTTCGCTGCAGTTGATAAATGAGTCATTTGCTTAGTAATTTAAGCGTTCATTCAATAAGAGCGGAATGGCCAAAATCGTGGAAGGGTCAGCTTCAAGATTTGTGTAACCAAATACTCATTACATAAGCTGGGGAGCAGGGAGAGGAGGAGCAAGGAGCGAGGAGCGGGGAGCGAGGAAGTAGCTGGGCAAACACAGAACTGATGAAAACTCCCCAGAAATATGCTGATGTGGGGTATTCTTTTGGGGCGTGCACAGTACGAGGATGTACGAGTATGTACGAGTATGTGCGCTAGTTAAGCCAAAAGCAAATATTGACAGGCAAAGTCAAATGCAGGGGCGTCGAGGCGAAGGGGGTCTTGATGGCATTTAAAGTAATCGAGTGTTAAAAACGGCAAACGCAGCCAAACAAACTCAAACAAAACCAACCAACCCACCAACCAACCAACCAACCAACCAACCAACCAACCAACCAACCAAACCACCCACCCACACCCAGTAAATATTTAGTTGCTCATAAATTACGGGTATATGTTTTCGGGCTGCGAGGCGGGATGGAAATCACGGGCGATTCGGAGGCTTTAATGCCTCATTAAAATATGCACGGTGGCAATAAAATTCAAGCTGACGCCGCGGGCAAAGTGGCAAAGCGATCTGCGATCTCTAGGACTCCATAAAAATCGACATAGGCAGCTTGACAAAGTTTTCGCATAAAATAAATTGCTGGCAAATAATAGTCAGGAAACCCGTTAACGTCGATGACGACGATGGCTGCCTGCCATTTTTGGCCCAACGGCAATTGATATAGGAGGTTTGGCCGCCAAGGGGTTAAGTGCTAAGGATTCCAGGGGGGTTGGGGCAGGGGTTGGGGTTGGTTAAGGGTTCCAGCCATCAACTTGTTGTTTATTAAATTACAAATAAATAATGGGACTGATGGAAGCCGCTGCCTGCTGGCTGATGCCTGCTGCCTGGAGTTATTAAAAACTTTACAGAAACAATTAACACAGTTGGTAGTGGATGGAAGGGGCGTGAGGCAGGAGGCAGGGGGGGGGGGTGTGGATGGATGTACACCATCGCAGGATAAGAGGCTTTTGCTTCCTGTCAGGCTCTTTAAGCCGAATGACAAATTGAAATCCTGTATTTCACTTTAAGCCGAATGGCAACCCCCACCGTAACCGGAGCATTAACCAAAGTTGCAGCCGCAACAATAACCGGAGTACCATCGTCCTGCGTCCTGCGTCCTCCGTCCTTCGTCCTGGCAGCGGTGAATTGGAATTGCAGCCGCAAATAAATTTGTGCCCGGCAAAATATTTGGCAAAAATATAAAGAATTGCATGTGCATAAAAGTAAAGCCATGCCGCCGTAGCAGGAACAATGCCAAAAGCAACAGCGACCAGCTCGCTTGCTTTTTTTTACTTTTTTCATTACACCAGTCCTGGCACCAGGATGCTGCCAGGATACCAGGTTGCCGGGCTGCGAATGGGTTCGCTTTCTGGTTGGCCAGAGCCAGCGCCAGCACCAGAACCAGAACCAGAACCAGAGCCAGCGCCAGAGCTGGAAAGGAATGGCCCGGAATGGGGCATGGAATGGCTTGTAATGGCTTGGCATGGTGGCATGGTGGCATGGTGGCTTGGTGGCATGGTGGGGCGTGAGTGCCAGGATGCAGATACACTCCCGCCATTGTTTGCAGGCGCGCGCGCTCTGATTAGAGAGCAAAAAATAACAGGCGGCATGCTGCAGTTCCCCATGTTTTGTTTGGCTGCCATTGCATTCGCAAATGCGCTATCAAAAGAAGCGAGTATCTTTAAACACTGCAAATTGAAATAACTCTTTCGGTTCACTCGATGGCGGCTTGGGTGGGGAAATCGACGCCATCGAGTGGCGATTTTTACGCGAAATTCTATCCACACCGCTGGGCGAGATTCAATCAATTAAAAGAAGAATGAAAATGCGTAAAGCAGATATGCTTTCAAAAAGTATTCGTTTTTGAAATTCTTCCATTGTGTTGGAATACAAATATATCAATTTAGCTTAAAGTGAGTAACCTGAATGGGTATATTTGAGCAGCTTATATAGAGGCATATGAATATGAATAGTATGGAATTATAAGCATTATTTGTAGTAGGATTTCTTCGATTCTTATAAATAATTGAAATATTTTCCTATCTTAGTTCATTTGCTTAGATTTCTTAAAGTTTAGTGTTTCTTGTGGTCGCCCAGCTCGCTGGCCATTAACCAACTGCAGCTGTCAACGGCTTTCAAATGTGACCGCCCAGTCCAGTGCGATCTGCCCTCTCTTTCTGGCCGTCTCGGACCCTCTCTCTCCCTCCTTCCTCCTCCTTCCGCCACCGCCAAACTGCCAGTCATCCGAGCGTGCGTTTTGTGCTCTAACCAAAGCGCCCAGTGTTAGTCTTTGATTTGTCACACCAAAGCGAGCTTTTCATGGCGTCCTGTCACAGTTCCTTTTTTCCCTATCTGCCAGGACATTCAGCGCACAGGGTGATAGACAGAGAAAGTAGGAGGGAGAGATAGAGAGAGAGAGAGAGGGAAGATAGTCGGCTGGGAAACTGGGGGCTCCGTTGTGCCTGTTTTACGTCCAGTTTTAGCCCTTGGCTGATTTTTGATGAAAAGTTTTCAGTTTCACATTATTCATGCATCCACCGCCTTGCCCCCCCCCACACCCATTGCTTTTTTACACTTTTTGCGGTTGAATGGAGCCTGCAATTTTTTCTATGCGCCCCTTATATTTTTTTTCTTTTTCCATTTTTTTTTCACCCAAAAAATTGTGTTGTCATTGTGTTGTTGGGGGTATTTTAATTTTGCGCAAATGGAAAATAATAATCAAGGCAAAATAATAAAATGGACGCAGGCGAGAAAGGTGCAGGAAATCGGAAAATGGGTTTGAGGATTGACAGGACGACCCCGCATGTCAGCAAAGTGGGGTTGGAGACGGGCGAGGGGCCCGCAGCATCCTGTGGCTTTGTTTCGAGTGATTCTCAACAAAGCGCACTGCACTTAATTCTCTTTACGCACACACACACGCACACACACACGCACACACGAGCACACCCTCACACACACACACACACTCGCATGAGGGCAGACTTGTATGACAGGCTTTTTATGCCTAAGTATCTTAAGTTGTCAACTCGAAAAGGCAAAAGAAATCCTTTAATTTGCAGTAAAATGCAAAACGCAGCGCCACTTTGTCACAAGGGGTGGAACATCTGCGCTGGTGTGGGTACGTGGTGGTGCGTGTGTGTATCTGTGTGTGTAGAAGGGGGCCTAACTGTGTGTGCGAGCGGGGTGTGCATCTGTGTGCCAAGGAAGGCAACAAGTCAGCTCCTTCTGGCGGCGCACGGAGCGTACATTGGACTTTGCCACTTGGCATGCGAGCGCAGGCGAATGGCGCCTCAAGGTATGCAGTAAATTAAAATGCAGTGACAGTGGCGGGCCATGGCCCAAAAAGGGGGTTTTCTACGGGTTTCGGGGGAGGGGTGCTTGCCGGGATGGGGGGTGACAGGGAATGACATGCTTCTCCGCTCGCATGAGGGTTGCACTCTCCTTTGCACTTTTCACATTAAAAACTTTTACCCGCAAGCTAGCCCCACACACACACACACACACAAGCCTTACTTTTTAAAAGCACTGCGAAAAACATCTTGGCAATTCATGGGATTTTGTTTTCCAATCACTTATTAGTAAAAGCTTAACTATGCCAACATTGTTGCTTTATTAAAATGTAATATTTAATACATCATTTCAAATTAGGAGTGGCAGTGTTTTAAAACATATTTTCCTCAGTGCATTTATGCTTTCAGAAAAAGGACAGCGTTCCGAACTTCAGTTTTGACAACACACTTCCACACACAACCCAACAATTATGATGCATTGAGGCATGAACGTGCCTCAAACTCTGATTTAGCCAGAATGGCGATGGCTAACAGTCTTTCCGTATGAAATAAACTGCAGCTGGCTAGAACTGTAGTAGCACACCTCGCTGGGGCTATTTGCATATGAATAGCAAGCAGGTGGAATGGCATACATATCGGGGCGGCCAACGCTTATGGCCACGTTAATGGCAAACTAAACTGCAAACTTTGCTTTTGCACCGACGCACGCATACGTAATAAAAGGTGTAAATGAGCAAAAGAACCGGCTGCCGTGCGGCAGGTGAGAAAGTGGGTGGCATGCAAGTGGGTGGGCGGCATGTGGGTGGAAAGTCAGCCAGGTGAACAGGCAGCCAGACATGGACTTACGCCTTGGCCCATTATAAGGGCCACTTGCTGCCGACTAAGAAGACAGCTTTGTGCTTATTTCACCTGCACATTGGTTTCCGCAGCGCATTCCTTGGGAATTTCAGTAATTAATATTGAGCAATTTAAAAGTTTAATTATTATTTATTTGAAATTTATTTAGTTATTAATATTTTCCTGTTAATAATAATTTTCTTAGAATAAAACATTTACTTTTTATTTGCTGTTTTGGTACATTTTATATAATAAGAAAAATATAAAAAACTCCTCAGAGTATCTTGAGTGAATACCATTTCGTTCTACATCCATGCACTGTGCCGTGTGTGTATTAAACTAAATTTAGCGTCACTTTGAGTTACGGCAGTGGCGGTGACGATGACTTGGTAGCCTTGGCAGCCGGGCTATTACAATGCAAGAGCCGGAATAGTCATGGGCTGGGAGTTTTGGGGCAGGACGAAAAGAGTGCTGGGCTGGCACAAGGACATCATGTTTGCAAATTTATGTAGTTGTAAGTTGTGCCAAAGGAAATGCCATAAAAATGGGAAACAGAATTGTGCGGGCAGCGGACAAGCCGGACGGACAAGCCGGACGGACAAACGGACAGACGGACGGACAAACGGACAAACGGACGGACAAACGGACAGACGGACGAACAGGCGGAAGGACGAACGGATGGATGGCTTGCTTGACAAGCTCGGACGCGTTTAAAGTGCAATTAGCGCACGTAATTGTAATCGGGTTGGCCAGGAGGCACCACCTGCCACAGCCGTTCACTTCCGGAAGGCGGTGACTCCGGCTTACGGCTCCACCTGCCGTCTGCCAACCGACGGGGCTGGGCTTTTTTCTGTTATTGTGTTTGGGGGTTGCCTTTTTTAAAGGCAACCAGGGAGCTGTAAATAAATTTGGCACTTAATCATATTTACGGATTTCGTGGGCACATTTATTTATGTGTCCCACAGTGGCCGCAGCTACTTACTGCACTTTGCCACCCGGCATCCCATCCAGCAGCCAGCACGGTGATTTTTTCGCTGCCAAGCCCGAGGATTTCTTCAGCCGGATGGAATTACAATACGCCCAAGACCAATTTGGTACCCATTCTCAAGAGTAGTCGTCCTGGGCCATTCTGCCTAATTATGCGTTCTGCGGGCATTGTCGCGCATAGCCGAAAATCCAAATATTCCAAATCCTGGCCGCCCACGAGGCTAATTAGGCCCAAAGCGTTGGCCATTGTGCCGCACCGGTAGACGGGCATTGTTAACTCGAATCCACACCACTCCACACCACTCCACTCCACTAGACTCCACTCGACTCATCATCAGCCACGGGGTTCACTCACCTGTTCACATCCGCTTTTTCTGGCTTTATGAATATTTCAGGCACTTCAAACGGGGGCTGTCGTAAGCCTAGAAACCGATTTATTTGCCATTTGATGGCCGGCAAAATAAATAAACCAATTTCGGTTTTCGGCCATGTTTCGCTGGATATGTTGCGGTCGCTGCGGGTTTTGTTTAATTTTCGTAAGTGTTGTACTCGATGTTTTTGCATAATTTGCGGTATGTTTTGATCGGTTGCGTAGTAAACCGATAACACGGCTAACGGATTTGCCTCCTTTGAATTGATATTAAAAACCAAATAATACACTCCAACTCAGATCGTTGCATTGCAAAATAAACACTTTGAGTGACGCGTTCTTTACGCGAAATTCATTACTCTGTCTCATCGCTCATTTCATCGATATTTGTCACTATTGTTGTGCTTGATTATTGTTAAGTGCAGGTGGGCTGGCGAAATGGGGGAAAAACTGTCACTTGAATGCATTTTCATTACACCTCATTACATTTCACTTGCATCTGCAATTGTGCCACTGCCTTCGAGCCTATGAATACGGGTATGCTGGAATACTCGGGATGAAAACTGCCGAGCGAATGGATTCGTTAGCTGAATGGGCTGTGAGTGTTTTTAATTTAAAACAATAAAGTTCTGCTGGGGGAACTGGGACTCCTTCCAAACAATGCATGCCATGTATAAGCTGCATGGCACTGCATACCGAATTTCTAATGCTCTTTGGGGTTCTAAGAATCTGCCGTAGTCCGTGTACCCATGCATGGTACTACAAGATATGCTTCCTTACAGATACATTAATACAACTACATTGAGACGCTCTTCCTTGATTCAAGCTTCTTGAATCTTCTCATAACTCGATAGCCATGTTTCTGAGTTACCTGAAATCCCAGCTTACCCTAACTCGCCGAGAAGAATCCCAACTAAAAGCTGAGCATTCGATGGATTGTTCGGCGCGCTTTCTTTGTTCGGGGCGTAAAAGGCTTCGCTGGGAAATGCAAATGGAAATGGGTGTGAAAACGGCGGTGATGGATAGATACGAATCGTATTCGCGGCAGACAATACTCGAATACAAAATGCGAATGCGAATGCGAAAGTGATAATTAAAAATCGCGCCATATACATATACTGTATACTGGTTACCAGATATGCTTGTTGCCGATTCTGTGCCCGTTGTTTTTCCCGGCATGAAATGCCGCTTATTGTTTATGATTTTCCACCGCTCTCGCGCAGGATGCTCGCATTGCAATCAGCACTGGTGTGGGGGTGGGTGAGACAATCGACGGGGGCGTGGCATGTGGGCGTGAATGAAGTGATCAATGTGCCTGCCTAACAATGATTGACGTCACTTCCCGCGGCCAGGGGCGTCGTGGCGTGTGGGGCGCCACAAAGGGGCTGTCGAAGATGGCGCTTTTCCCCCAACCCACCCCCTCGCCTCGCTCTGCTCGGCTGCAGCTGGCAAACAATTATGCAAAATCGCTGGCGTTAGCAGTTTCATGCAGAAATTAATTTTGCATTTTTAATTTTACAGCTCCAGTGGCGGGGGCTTTAAGCAAGGGGGGCATCCATTGCCCAGCTGAAAACAAGAAGAAAACGCTGCGACAGCAATCTGCACTGCTCACAAAGGATTGATAAGGGATAGATATGGTTGGTCGTACACTTGAACGAAGAAGAGGGTACTCCAAGATATCTATACCTATCCAATTAGTACCAAATACCTAACAATTCACCTACAATGTCACTAGCATATATCAAGGAAATAAAATAAAATATAGGATAAAATAGGATAAAATATTTTATAATATGATTGTATCAGACTTTAGGAATCTATTTTTTCGGTGAGAAAACCATCACAACTCGTCAAACTTTTTGATATTAGAAAGTATTTTCTCAGCTAATTCTTTAGCTAATTAGTTTAATTTAGCTTCCCAGCAAACAGCTTAAATAATATTATTAAGCTGTTACTAAGCCAAGAAAAGGCTGGTGCTTCTGATAAGGCTAGAAGCACTTGGGCCTTCATTTAAATTTTGAAAGTGTAGCTCAATATGTAAACATCACGCGACAATTAATCTCGTCCATCAATTTTGCCACGCACCCCTCATCGTGTGGCTTTAAGCTCATCGCCCAACAGGCACATCATTTCGCAATCGGATGACATAGTGGTAGGTTGCTCAAGATGTTCCAAGCGGACCGCCGAGACTTGTCCTGCCAGCCGTCCAAGTTGGCTGCGGTGAGGGAGCAGGATGAGCCGCGGCTGGTCCAGGTTCCGGATCCTGATCGCCAGGACATGCAGTTCCCGGACATATGGCTGCGTGACAATTGCCGCTGCGAGGAGTGCTATCTGCCACAGACCCGGAGCAGGTTGCCCCAGCTGTGGAACCATCTGGACACCAGTGTGCGGGTCCTGCGCCAGAGCGTGGACCTGGACCAGAAGATCCTGTGTGTAGAGTGGTCCGATGGACATGCCTCCCAGTTTCCGTTCAGTTGGCTGAGGGAGCGGGACTTTTCATCTGCAAACCGGCAGCGTTATCTGCGTGACTTTTACCGTCCGGAGCAGAAGCTGTGGAGCGGTCTGGACTTTGAGCGAATCCGTCAGGTGTTCTACTACCAGGAACTGATCAGTTGTGACTCGGCGCTGCAGCAATGGCTCCACCACCTGGCAGTTTTCGGAGTAGCCTTGGTCAAGGAAGCGCCCCTGCATATGGACGTCCTGCGGAGCTTGTCCAACCGGGTGGGCTTCATGAGGCGCACCACCTATGGAGAGGAGTTCAGTGTCCGGGCTCAGCCTGGAGCCAGTAACTACGCCTATTTGGCCGCACCCCTTCCGCTGCACACGGATTTGCCCTACTTTGAGTACCTGCCCGGAGTGACCATGCTGCACACCTTGGAGCAGTCCGCCTCGCCCGGCGGCTTCAATCTGCTGGCCGATGCCTTCTATGTGGCGGAGGTGATGCGGGAACGCTATCCGGAGCAGTTCCGGGCTCTCTGCCAGACTCCCGTGGATTGGGCGGATATCGGAAGCGACGGCGATCTGCAGTTCCACAATATCTGGAGGGCTCCGGTCATCAAGTGAGTATCGGTTTTACATAGTCGTTTTCCATTTAATTTCTGACTAAAAAATATATATTTAGTGGCATTTTTTAAGTCTGCAAGCAGAATTTAGAAGTTTTAATGTCTTAATAAATCTTTTAGTGCAAAAAACATAGCTGAAGAGCTCAAAATGTATGAAAAAATTGCTTAAATCCCTTATACTTAAGGATAATATTAATGCAATTAAATTATTTTAAATATTTTATTGATTTAATTCCAAGCATTTTCTCGGACTTATAAAATCTATTTTTCTCGCAACCTGAAATGTTTCTGTTATCTTGAAAAATATTTCAAACGTTTTCAAGTGCAGGAAAACATTTTTTTGAGGTGGGGCATGCATAGTTGCCCCAGCAGAACCCGGCTAACATTTCGATCTCTTGCAGCTTGGACGCGGAGGGCAGGTGTGTGCGCATCAACCACAGCATTCCGCAGCGCGACAGCCACTTCAGCGTGCCGGTGGAGCAGGTGCGTCCGTGGTACGAGGCGATGGCCACCTTTGTGGGCCTGGCCAACGAGCACTCGTGCAGATTCAAGACCACGCCCGGCGACGTGCTCGCGTTCGACAATTTGCGCCTGGTCCACGGACGGACCGGTTACGACGACACGGACCGCAATGTGCGCCACATCCTGGGCGCCTTCGTCGACTGGGACATCGTGTACTCGCGCCTGAGGGTCCTGCGGAATGCCAGTGCCCCCTCCAGCCCACCTGATGCTCCTTAGATGGCAGCAGGAGCAGCAGCAGAAGCAGCCTCATGTGCCCATTGCCACATTAATTAGCCATCTATCAATGCCAAAACGCTCTGATTGACATCGTAGCAATGCAGCAGTAGACGGAGTAGAATCATTAAGTTGCCATCGCATTTATTGTGCACGTGAAATTAAACCATTTATTGACATTTGAATAAATACTATTTTAATGGCTTCTAAGCCTTTGACACACCTCAATGCTAATTGACATTATTTAATTGGGTTAAACGTGTGATTTAAGGCCTTTCAATGTGGAAGAAGAAGTCACTCGAGATGTTTATTAATCTGCTAAACGTGAGCATCTGGCTGATAAGGAATTCTATTAGTTTCGATGACTTCTTAGAAACTGCAATGGGAATATTAGACTATACGCTAAGTTACTAAGTCTTATTCATCCGTCAGAGATACATTATATAATAATGAAATCTAGTATAATTACAAGTAAGTGTTTGAATATTTGGAAAATATTAACTCATTTGTATTTTGCCGCATGTGCAGTATGATCTACCTTAAATTACAGGGTGTGCAGGCTAGTCCGTGATTCAGTACCCGACTGCTAGCCAAACAGGCCACTGAAAGTGAAAGTCCAGCACACGTCATTGTTTACGCCGGGACACAAAGTGGCTTATCAGTGGCCGGTTGAGTCAACCGAGACAACAAGTACGTCTATATATGTATAACATACTCGTATATGTAAAGGTATATATTTCCATTATCAATTTATGGCAATGGCCAGATCAACACCGACTTGGCAGAGCTCTTAGCTCTTGGCATGCGAGTAAATCACATCCACACACCTCGAAGATTTTCACAGCACTGGGAAAACTTGGCTGGAATGTCGGGGTGTTTTCCCCCTGTTGTTGTTGTTGTTTTTTTTTCGGGTGCTTGGGTGCCGCAGGCAAATCCTTTGGAAATCTTTTTATTTATGTCATTGATGCCACCAGGACCAAGTGCGAGAGCAGGGGAAGCAGCCAGCATCCGACAGGCAGCAGCCGGAATCCTGAATCCAGAATCCGGAATCTGGGATCCGAGTTGGAGCACATGAATTTGTACATGGCATCGGGTAAATCCCTCTAATAATCCACATAATAAGCACTGGAAGTAGCTGTGGCAGCAACAGGCCGAAAGGGTTGTGCCCCGCTTCCCTTGTTTATAAGTTCATAAAAGTCAACGGGCCGGGAAGTTCGAATGGGAGACGATTGGTGGGCGGGGCGAGGCGGGGCAGCCCATAAAAAACGAGCCAAATGCAAGCGGAAAATGCCCAAGAAGAAAAAAGAAAGCAGCCGCCAGTCGCAAATCCAATTTCTTCGGAATGTGTGCGACTTTTCGGGGTAGTTGAAATTTTACTGCAGTTTTCAGCCAGACCGTGCAGCAGTCATAATGTGTAATTGAAAACCTGCCCTGCCGAATCATGCCCCTGGGTGGTGTTCTATACAGCCCTTACCAACTATAAAAGAAACCCCTAATTGGCCAATGGTCAACCAGGTCAGCAAGTGCGTGGCAGTCTCGAGTATCTTGCTGCTATGTGATCAAATCGCCTGGTAAAAGCTGTACAAACTAGGTTTTGGAATAATAATCCATAATATACGAACCTTTTAAAAATGTACAGAAATTACTTTATTAATGAATATATATACATATTAATTAAGATACAAAATTAAGGCTATTTAACTTATGAACGAAATGAAAGGTATCAATTTTGAGATTGAAACCAAGCGAAAAACTTGACAAGCTATAGTACTTACTTACTTAATTGGCATTTAAAGTTAAGTTTTAGCTTATGGCACATTTTTTACTTTGAAACTTGGACCTGGCTTTGTGACCTATGTGTCCTTGTCTGCTTTTTTGTGATCTACCATGTGAATGGGACCCAATTTGCAGCCATATGTAAGATCATAATGACCCCCATATTACACAAACATTTGAGAGCATTCCAGAGGCAGAGAAAGGGTTTTCCAGCGTGACACTGGCACAATCGCCAAACTAATACGCTTACATACGATTTCCACAATTTCCGCCGTGGCCGTGGCTGTGGCTGTGGCAGTGGCTTTGCTTCTTGGCTGCCATCCCATTCCTATTGGGATTGCGGTCGGGCTTGTGTGCCAAGATTTTGGCCAGGACAATGCCAAGTTTGGGCTGTCACAATGATAAACATGCGGCAATTGACGCAATCATTGTCTGTCCATGAATTGAATTAAATCAACTCAGCTCGATTCGACTCGACTCTAGTCGAGTCGAGTTGGGTGGGTGGCCCATCATCGTCGCGCTGACACTTGCAAAATCAGCGAAGGACATCAGTATTTTCTAGCCTGTGATTCTCGAAAATTAATGCCTTCGTTATGCTTGGCGTGCCATCGAAATCAAGCCGCAACTATGGGTTACAGCGAGTGATTGTCAGTTGGTGGCATGGTGTCGGGGTGAACAAGGGTTAAGGCTGCTCCTTGGGTAATGCCCCATAATTCCGATTCCGTTGCAGGACAGCGCATTTTGCTTATTAGAATCCGCTTGTGCTGCTCGCGGTGAGGATGTGAGCTCCTTGATGCCGCTGGAGGGTAATAAATTCCCGTTCGTCCTGCCAGCCCCTTCGTCCTGGCAATTTCAAAGTTTATCACCAACGCGCGTCTGCAACTTATGTCGTCTTTTTCCGCTCCCTCGTCCTGCATCCTGCGTCCTGCGTCCTGCGCCCTGCGCCCTGCGTCCTTCGTCCTGCTCCTGTTTGTCTGCACGTCTGTTGTGGTTATGTGAAATCACATCGTAAAAATGTCCAGGTCCAAATGCTTCTCCTATGTGTGTAGCTGTCTGTGGGAGTGTGTTTTTGGCCCAAAGCCCATAAGTCCCGCCTGTCTCACCTGAGTTTTGCGCGCAAGGTGTGTGTGGCGGGTGGGGCGTGCAACCCTTTCGCCATTCAATTTATAGACGCCGCCCATATAAATATTTATTTCTATGTGCAGCTGCCAGCTTCTTGCTTCAGCTGCCTGCCGCCTGCTGCCTGCCCCTTTGACACCACGCCGTGGCATCATTATTATTTTTATGCCCGCGCGTCTTAAAAGCATTCCGCCGATCAATAAACCAGCCATCGTGCATCCTGCATCCTTTCCAATAAGCGAAAGTGGTTTTTGAGCCGCCACAGTACGTGTGTGTGTGTGTGTGTGTGTGTGTCTGTGGCATCAAACAATTAAAGGTCATTCTGGTTGAACGATAAGGGGGAGGGGCCGTAATGCTTGCCGTAATCCAAACTGGGCCAAATCCCCGACAATGCTGCAACATTAGCTGGTTGTCATCGCCATTCGTGCAACACAGTGCACATGCAAATATGTAATTCCCATTTAGCGAGCGACTGTTGCAACATCATTTGGCATTTTTAATTAGGCTAACACCGGTTGTATTATAAAAATGGTGGGCCGCCAGTAGGCCATAAAACCCACGTTAATGGAGTGGGTGTGGCTGTGGCACAGGTGAATATATATATGCCTTTCCAAAGGGGATTTACAGCTATCCAGCAATATTCATGAGCATTTATTTAGAGCGGGCTGAAATGTTGCTAAGAATTGCCAATTTGACATAAGGTATATATACATACAGTGTTGGAAAAAATAATAGAAACACGTTGGTTGAATCATTGATTTTAAATTTTGTGCTCAGAACGAAAGTAATATTTCTTAATCTTTATTTTTTTAAATTCATATATAAGTATATTTCACAATAAGGAACAAAAATATTTTCTTCATCTTTTTATTAACTAAAAATAATTAACTTCATTTTTGGCGCTTGGAAAAAATAATAGAAGCAAAACTCTTAAAACTAAGAAAAACTTTATTTTTATGAATTACCTTATAAAAATAGTTGTAATATTAATATTTAGTGGTATTTCCTTTATTTATACATACATACTTGATATATCTTTAGGATATGCGGCCGTTGATCCCAATTAAGGGCAAACAAAGACGGTTCAATCTAATTTAATGTTTTAATTGAGTGGCATTAATGTGCATAATTTGTAGACAAATATTATACGAGCCACACGCAAATATTAAATATCCCTCCTCGAGGCGTTTAAAGTGTGCAGCAGCTCGCTTTCTTTGGTTGCAAGGGCAATTGGCATAAATGCAGTAAATACCATATACCATATATTATACTATGTATAATGTGTATACATTTACCACACAGCTCGACTAGTTGAGTGCTTTGAAATGTCTGGAATACAGCTGAATGTACAATTGCCTATGATGGCTGCTGGCCTCGTCATCATCATCATCATCATCATCATCATCATCGCAAGAACATCGTAATTAGTGCCCAGAAATTGAGGTACGCTTTGAATTAATAACATTTCCGGCATTATAATTTGTATCATATATCACGGGTGTTATCGAGATTACCGTGCGAAATGGTGTGGAGGGAGGGGGATTCCCCTCGGTTGCCGATTTTGCTTGTGGCTTGTGGCATGGAAAACGTAACGGTAAATTGGTTAACAATTACACAAATCTCATAATGAAGTTAGAAGCCCCATGCTTTCGGCCCCGGCCATTTCTATGGGCCAGGAAGGTCCAGGAACCCGGAACAATTCCATTGCCTGCGGTCAGCAGAATTTCCTTCGCCCCGTCCCTTTCACTGTGTGTATGCCCGTCTCTCTCTCTCTCTCTCTCACGCTCCCTGCACTGTGCTAAATTGATTAGATGCTGCTGCTGTTGTTGTTGTTGTAGGTGGGCGGGCGTTGGTGGTGTTTTTGGTGGTTTGGGGCTGTGTTGCCCTTAGCCATAGCTGCACTTACCACCAGCCAATTTGCAGCTTTGTTCTCGAGTGTAACCCTTAACAGGTGTTGATGTTTGCTAAGTAGCTGCTGCCCCTTGGTCCACACTTTCCCCACTTTCCCCATTTCCCCACTTGCCCATTTTCCTCGCCAGTTCATGGCTAGCTGCACATTGCTTTGATTATTTTCTATTTTCTACAAATTGCATGCAAATAGTTGAGGTTTACCTTTATCCCAGGGCCCAGGAATCGGGACACAGGACACAGGACGCAGGACGAAGCTGCCCGGCAACTAAGGCGCTTGCAACCGGAGACAGTTAATATTTCCCAACTAAAGCCGCAATATTGACTTTTCCACCTGGGCCAAATGAAGCAAGCGTTTAAACCTTATTTTCCGTCACAACTTCGACCTCCGGGCATTCCCGAAATATACGTATAAAGAGGTCCTTTGTCCTTCGGCTGAACTCTGACATACGGGTTGTGTGCCCATCAAATGTTGATTTCCATAACAAATTGATTTTTGTTTGGTTTTTTCTTGCAACGAATTGAAATGCAATTCTGGGATAACAAACGTGTTAGGGCTTTAATTGCTTTGTTTAATCGGCTTACACAGATTTATTATCATTATGGCCAATTCTTAAGCTGAGAGTTGAGCTATATACATATTTTTAATCTGGTTACTAATATAATATTTATTCTCCTGTTTAGAAAACTATTTTCTCCTATTGCAGGCTTGAACTAGATTACTCAAATTGCTAGTTGATTTCCTTTGGAATTCTGCACAACTATTCGTTCATTTACTTAAGTTCACAGAATCTTTTAATATTTCTTATGTTAACATACCCTTAATTCATAAGTTTCGCTTATATTTTATTTCACGTAAAGTTTATAAGAAAACGGCTTTCTATATTTCAGCTTTAACCCTAATTGGTTCATCTATATGTACCCCTGCTTATCCTTCAGTTGCGAACTTTGGATTATAGTTCATTGTTCTGCCTGCACGAAACTTGTAAACTTCAATTTCCTTTTTAATGGAAACCCAGAAGATTGCCGGGGAAAATGCCTTGTGCGAGAAAAGCTGAAAAGCAGGTTGGCTGCAATTCGAGCTCCTATTTGGCTAATTGGTTTACGGCCTAGCACAGGTGTGCCATTTCCTTGGGAATCTGTGTACTGGCAATAATTTCATAAGCACTTTCAGTTGCCTTTAAATACTCGAACGTTTTATGAACTTAATAAGGCAATAAGCCAAACATTTTCACAGACTAAGCAAATGTGGCATGCCTTCATTTTCCAGCATATTTGGTTAGGACTCCCGATATTCTGTGTGTGTAAGTGTGTGTGTGAGTGTGTGTGTGGGTGTGTGTTGATGCTTTTCCACCCCCGTTTTCTATGGCAAGTTAGCCTCATTAGACGCTCACACATTCTGCCATTGACTCCTGGGCGCTTGAAATAAAATTCATGTTTTTATGAGAGCCCGTAAACAGAATCGAATTGCCAGCTCTGTTTGTGTGGGTGCCTTTTTTAATAGTAAACGAGCTGAGGCTGTCGCCTTTTGTGACCCAAAAGTTGGCACCCAAATAACCGAAACCCTTTTCTCTTCTGCTCCCAACCCCCAACCAAAAAAAAAAAACCCCCCACTTCTTGGCCTTTCTTTTCTGGTCAGCAGCTTATTGTTGTAAGCCCCATTGTTGCAAATTTTCCTTTATACGTTCTGAACAGGGTTATAAAAATGGCATCGACCGGAAATTACAAATGTCCATATAATGTCACTACAAGTGCAGATTAGTGGTTGTCATGTGGGTCGTTAGTATGTGGGCGGCTGCTGGCTGGGGGCGTGGCAGTGGTAGTGGCCCGCCTGAGTATTTGAAGTCTGCTCCTCGATCGTTATTTGATATTTGCCTTAAATAAAACAACACCGTCGACTACCGGAAGTCATTCCAAGCGGCCCAGCATTGTTTATTCACAGAGAAGAAAACGTTTCCGTTTTGCTATTTAAATTAAAGCTGTAAAACATTGATGTACCATTCTTATTTTAAGTTTTTGGTTAGCGTACGAACCCAATATTCAATTGTACTGTCTATCTAAAAAAACTAAATAAGTTAATATAGTTTTAATAACATAAGTGGAACAGTTGTCACGTAGTGCATTGTTTTGTGGATAACTCAAAGAAAGCATTTTAAGAAGGAATTACAAAGTCCTAATTTTTAAATGCTTTACGGCACGGCCACAGTTTTGGAAAATTTAAAATATTTTTTCATTAAATATTTTTTTTACCAATTTCTACCCATATTCCAGAATAATGTTTAAATTTCCCGTTTGCACTTCCACAAGCTGAGTAAAAGGTATCTGATAGTCGGGAAACTAGACTATAGCGTTCTCCCTTGTTGTTGCCTCGTTAAGAGGTGTTTTTGTTTGATTAAACATTATTGGTACTTGCTTGTGCATTGTTCTCTCAGTGCATTTGTGTGACCAAATGTATCGCCTGTTGAGATGGATTTGCCGATTTGTGGTCATCGGCTGATGTGGCTGTTCCTGCAGCTGCGAATGCATTAAATGCAAGCGCAGACGGACTACGGCTCCAAAGACCCAAAGACCAATGTCCAATGTCCAAAGTCGGCTGCCCGGAGTCCTTAGCCCCCGGCCACGCCCACTTGCTGCTGCTGTTTTGGCATTTGTGTTAATTTCATGCCCAGGACTCGCACGCGCACACAGACACTTATTGCATAACATTGCGGCCTCTGGCGCTCGTGTGCTGGCAGCTCTGAATTATGTTTTTGATTTTAGTTGACAATGAGCGGGCACAAATTTATTGTCTACAGCTGCAAAATCGAAGCGTTGACAACAACAACCATAACAACAACAGCAGCAGCAGCAGCAGCAACAAGGGCCACTGCAAGTGCAACTGCAACTGCAACGTGGGCGTTTTGCAAAGTGCCGACTGCGACAAGGCGTGGCCGTGACAGCTACATAAACACAGGGCTACCAAAAGACCAACGCCTAAGCGTATGCAATTTCACTGGAATCGCACGGCAGAAAGAGACGGCTGGCTGGGCACAGAAAGAGAAGGGGATAGCTGGTTGAATGGAGCAGGAGCTGGCAGTTTCCAATTTTCGGTTGTTACCAGTTGGAGTGCCAAGATTCGAAACTATGGTAACTATATATTTTTACTTCCTTCAAAAATAAATACAAATTGAATATTCAACTTTTTAAACACGTAACTCGTATAGAAAAAGATTCGTTAAAAAGTATGTAACAGGCAGAAGGAAGCGTTTCCGACCATATAAAGTATATATATTTTAAACAGGATCTGTATTTTTAACAGGATCAATAGACAAGCCATGTCCGTCTGTCCGTCGATCTCAGGAACAAAACAGGAATCAGGATCTCAGGAACAAAACAGGAATCAGGATCTCAGGAACAAATGCTAGAATGTTAAGATAAAGCATGCAGCTTTCAGAGACATACGTGTAGACGCAGCGCAACTTCCCCTCATCGGAACTTGAAGTGGCATATCTCTAAATGTTTCTGGCGCAATTCTCTAAAAATCTGCATTCAAATTTAGAAATTTTTTTTTTTTAATTTTTTTTTTTAATTTGTTTTTTTGTCATTTTTCTGATTTTGTAGAAAATAAAAAAATTAAGAAATGTCCTAAGGCTGAAGTTCTAAGCTCCATAACTCAACTTATCTTAATCGGATCTTAAAGTGGAATACCTCTAAATGTTTCTGGCGCAATTCTCTAAAAATCTGCATTCAAATTTAGAAAAAAATTTTTTTTGAATTTTTTTGTAATTTTTTTGATGTGATGATGTAGGCATTCAAGGAAATTAAGAAATGTCGCAACGCTGAAGTTCTATACTCCATAACTCAACTTATCTTAATCGGATTTGGAAGTGGCATACTTCTAAATGTTTCTGGCGCAATTCTCTAAAAATCTGCATTCAAATTTAGAAATTAATTTTTTTTTATTTTTTTTGTCATCTTTCTGATGTTTTATGTTGTAGAAATTCAAAAAAAATGAAAAAATGTCCCAAGGCTGAAGTTCTAAACTCCATAACTCAACTTATCTTAATCGGAATACCTCTAAATATTTCTGGCGCAATTTTCTAAAAATCTGCGTTCATTTCTATAAATTGGCCGAAAAGTCAATTTCAAAATTTGCCACTCGGGGCACTCGACTATAGCATTCTTGTTTGTATTATATTTCAGGCATTATGTATATTTTAAAATATTGCATACAAAATATATAGATGGTTTATCCTTATTAAGTAAATTCGAAAAAATACAGAGCTGACAATTAATTTAGAAACAAAAAGGTTTTACATGAACTGAAAAATATATTATTTTGATAATAAATGCAGACTATTTCACATGTTCTTTTGGCCCTGAGCTGATTTTATCACCGCTGTTCTCATGATGCCCCTTAACAACGGAGTTTTCTATTAACAAACACATTCGACCATTTTGTGTATTCCAATTTGAGTTTGTTGGACATTTTACTGCATATCCTTGGGACGAATGCAACTTTTACATGTCCACAAAATTAGTAACAGGCCCATTACGCGACTTTATTTGTGTGAGTTCAAGCCCCCCATCCATGAAATTCTTTTCAAGACATCGTAAAGTTGCTCCTGCCACCCACTCGCCCTTGAGCCGCCCCCTTGGATCCCTGCATCGCATCCTTTATCCTTGCCCGTGTAATCGCTAGGTGACAGTGAAGTGCAGTGCACTTCGGTTCAGTTCGGTTGAGTTGAGCTCAGTTCAGTTCCGTTCCGGTGGCAGTATTTTTGGCATGCAGTCAAGATGTGGGATGTGGACACAGACAGAGACACTCTGCAAAGGGGAGCGGCCATAAACGTGTTTTTACAACTGCCAAAGGGGTGGGGCGGCGCATGGGGATGGGAATGGGGATGGGTATGAGAAGGCGGATGTGGATGTGGTGGTGGTGGTGGTGATGGTGGACAGGACCAGGACATCACTTCGCTGGATGGGCAGCATGTTGTTTGCGCTCGGGCCTTGCAGTCGATATTTGCACGGCTACGGCTGTCATGCACGGAGAAAATACTCATATCACCTTTAAGGGATCAAACCACATTCTATGTATGAAAAAATATAGAATATACACTATGTTTCAAAACAACGAAATCTGTTTTGTAATCAGTATAGGTATGAGGAAGTCTAAACTAAATATTATTAGTACTCAAAACTCAGTTTTCGGTGCTGTGTAATGTGCTGCCGCTTGCAGGCTACAATTTGACTAGGAGTCCTGCACCAGGACTTTGGTCCTTTTCGCTAAGCGCCAGGGATTGGCTGCCAGGCAACCGAAGGACCTCGGGCAAGACGGGCGCTAAGTTGGCTTGCAGGTGTGATTTTATGCAATTTGCTTTCATATTAAATGAGTGCCCGGCTCGGGCCCGAATGCCCATAAAGAACTTTCATTCATTGCCCGGAACCGAACCGAATCCGGCAACTGTGGAGCCCCTATGGAGGATGCCTATGCTGCTCATTCTGATTCGTGTTCTGATTCTGATTCTGATTCGGATTCGGATTCTGATGGTGATGCTGCTGATACTGCTGCTGTTGCTGCTGTTGCTGCTGTTGCTGCTGCAAAGTAACTGTGCAAACGCTGCAGCTGCAAATCCGCAATCAGACAAAGCAAATAATTTTGCAAAAATAAATATGAGGGATTATTGTGCCGGCTCCAGGATCCTGGCGGAGTAGATGAGGCTGAGCAGCCGCCATAGCGATGGCGAACGGAGGGGTGGGCAGCTGGAAAGTATGCTATAATAAAATGCAGCCGGCAGTGATATTAAATTTCAAGTGCATGTGTTAAGCTCCTCGCAGAGGCCGCGCTGCCATTGAGACCCTGTCCTTGCTGCATCAGCACTTCGTCCTGCCCGCAGGACTATGCCACCATACCCATGCCGTGCTCCTCAATATCCCTGACATTCATTTGAATGCATTTGCCACTTGAGAGATTAGCCTGAAACCTTCCGCCCACCTTCCGCCCACCTTGTGCTGCCTTTGTTTGCATTTCGAAATTTACTTTTGTCATTGCCTTTATTTATTTTTGTTATTGTTGTCGTGTATTTCTTGGCTCAGGAGCGGAATACAACCGCACACCCCGTCCGAACCCACATTCATCCAGCATCAGAGTCATTATTTTGATTATGTAACATTTTTGCTGGCTTTTTTGACAGTTTTGTTTGTATTTCATCTACCTGACCCGACTTTTTTCCCTCCCCCTCAGCCACACCGAATTATTATTATGCTGCCGGTGCTTTCCCATTGTCCTGCTGAATTTTTCCCAGCATTATTTTTTAAAAATCTGTTTCTAAAATATTAAATGGGGAATGTCAACCAAACACACTAATGCTGCCTGTAATATTCTATGGTAAATTAAATGACTCTCATTGTTGGCATAGAAGTCATTTTCAAATGCCTGGTTGTTTTCGACCATTAGCAGTGGTTGTGGTCTTTAAGAATCCTGCTCAAACTAAATTAACTATTGTTATTCCAAATAGTTTTAGAGAATTTAATTATTTATTCACATAAACCTTGCGTCTAAGTATTAAATATTAATGTTATGGTAAAATGTAATCATAAATTATATGCAGCTCATTTTTTTTCGAATAAAAAGGCAACTTATATACGTGGATTATTAATTAGATATCCATAATGCAACATATCAGGAATTCATAAATTAAAATTACAATATTGGGCGTAGCTAAGCACTGATTAACTTATGATTTTAGCCACAAGGCAAACGAATAGTGACTTTGCAAAGAATGTGGACCAGATATGAGCGGACTTCTTGACAAGTGCTAGTCATTTGGCTTATTAGTGGTTTTATTTAGCTCTCGGCACTCAACTACAATACAATTACCACCGCCTTTCGGCAATGAAATTGTTGAAATCAACGCCCCTCGCCATTCGAGTTTTCCGTTTGATGATACGTTACATGGCAGGGACGTAGTCTGCATGTTTTCCCTGGGGATTACAAAAGCATAGCCATACCTAACCAATTTTGGCAAAATAAAAAATTTTTAACGAGTGCTTTGACCTTATTGAAAAATACTTTTGTGATAAACGTCAGCTTATTTTGTTGTGTGTAACGTAAACGTACCCCCCTTTCGCCGCCACTGTATTGATGGTTTTGTGGCGCCAATTTGCAATTTCATTACAATGCTTAATCATCATTACGTCGGGAAAACTCCATATGTGAGCGAGACGGGGCGAGCGGGAGAGTGTTTGAGTGTGTGAGTGTAGCAGATTCACGATATTGCGTTCGCACTTCCGGTGCACACACACACACACACACACACTCGAACACTTACAGGGACTATGAAAATCCGTTGGAAAAATGGCATTCTCACTGCAATTTCGTGCCTGCCATGTCACCGTTCATATGGCTGGGCGATCCGGGAGTATCCTCGCATTTGTTGCCACTATTTGATTATATGTGTAGCCATATCATGTACAGCCCATTCTTCCTAGAGAGAGAGAGAGACCTAACATAGAGCGAAAGAGAGAGATAGAGAGAGAGAGAGCAGGAACATGAGCGAGACAGTCGCGTCAAATGCAGTTTATGCCCCGGCCATAAATCAAAATTTTTGGTTTTCTGCTGTCAGGCGATGGCATAGCTCCATGGGCATCTGCAATGGCCGACATCCTACAACCAAAGTGCAAACTCGAACCTGCAAGCTCCAAGCTCCAAGCTCCAAACTCCCAACTCCCAACTCCCGTCGAATCCAGGATCCCATAGTGCACACTGCACAATGCAAACTGCAAACTGCGCACGGTTTCTGCCTTTTCGCGTAACTCGTTTATTTTCGTGGTCATAATTTGCCGATGCGGCCAACGTTCACTGGCATTCCTCCACAAACCCCAATGGCCATAACCATTCCACGGGAGCACCCGTCCCGCCGCTTGCGGCTCTCCTAAAATATTGGTTTAGATTGTGTCAAACAAATTGAATTTGCGATTTTATGATGAATCCACACGATAGCCCGAGGCTTAGCTCAATGGAGCTCGGGGCCAGGAATAATTAGTGCTGTGACCTGGCCAGACGATTATCGTGGTCATGAAGAGATCAATGGGTTTGGGTAATGAGATAAAGGAAGTGAGTTATTTTATGCTATCAGACTACTGTGGGTCAAAATTCACCCAAGAAAGCTTCGCAATGACAGTGTTAAAAGGATATACATCACCTGGTGTTTATTGTATACCCTTTTTATATTCGGGTTACAATTTATACATATTATAAAGGTTTTTCTATATTTTGGAGAAACATTTTTATACTCTAATCAATGGAAACTTTGAAATTTCAGGGTGCAATCTTTCGTTTCATATTTCTGCTAAGGATTGTACAGCATGTCTTAAAACTTGTACTGTAATGTTACCGATTGTTTTCTGTTTAGGAAGGGTTACACTCTTAGCCTCCTCCACCATAGCACCATTAACCCCTTCTGTGGCCGATTTGATGGTGTGGACACAATAACCATCATCTTATATATCTTACTCGCTGCCCTGGTTATTATTATATCTGCGCTGTTGGCCCTCCCGAATGGTTGGCTTTGTTTGCTACCATCACATTGGCCAGGCTATCATCTCATGGGTTGGTTACGGCAGCTTAAGTCTAATGGTCGCAGCGATGTGGCTCCAATTTGCCCCTTACTGCCACTCTGCTTTTCAGGATGTGAGTGAGCTGGACGACACTCGATAGTTTGCCGACTGGCTGGAACTTCCAACTCATCATCGGCGTAATGAAGGGCAGGTGAACTTTGCCAAATGGGTTTGCCAGCCTTCTTTTGGATCTGCACGTGATGCAAGTTAGTACGAGCGGCGAATTAGGTTCTGCCAGTGAAATTGGCCTGTCTGCCTCTTTATTTAAGCATAAATTGCTGCACAATGCACTAGACGAACATTTTCCACATGAATTGTAAATGATTTCGACCACTCTGGCACACGAGCACCCATTGAGATTTTCCGAGCGATTGTAACGGGGGAAATACTTTTTTTTATCGGCTGCCATCGATCTTGGGTCCTTGCGTTTGACAGATCGAAATTAGAAATCGCCGCTTTATAGCTGCGACGGCAGCTAACTGTGCACTTGCGGCTAATTGAATGTGGCAAGTTTACAGAACACGAAATGCGGCTAAGTGCAAAAATTGTATCGCGCTTTGTTGCGAGCCAGCCGTGCAACCAATTTGCCAGCAAACAGCCATTTCCGGTCGCTTATCGCTTATCGCCTATCGAGTGCTTGCTGCGAAGTTGAAAAATCAGAAAAAAAACTCCGTTCCCCTTCCCCCCAAAAAGGTAATTCCTCAGCGGTTTTTTACCTTTTATGCTTGGTCTTTCATATGCAAAGGAGCCGCGGCACTTGACTTGGCTTGGAGCGTGCCGAAATATTGCCCGTTTAGCGGTTTATTTTAATGGCAGGCAGCAAAGGCAACAATTTATGGCAGGTGGGGAAGTGATTTTCCAGCCCACTTTCCGCTCGTATGTTTTGTGCCACTTGAGCGCTGTTTACAAATTTGATTTTCGTGTTTGATTTGATGGCGTTTGGCATTCGAACGGGGGCTGCGGTGTGGGCGGATGGGGTTGCGGCTGGGCTTTCGTGTCTGCGAAATGGAAAGCCCCGAAATGGCAGCCCATGTCTGGCGGCAAATGAGCGCGACTATTTATAGTCTGACCCCGACTAAATGAAACTGTAAATTAGAGCCAGGAGACAAAGCCAGCGCATAATAATAACTGCACCAAAGCGGCGCAAACGGGCTGAAGCAAAATAAAAACCCGAAGGGGAAGTGCTGCAAATGAACGCTAAGCAGTCCCGCAAAATGAACACCACCCGAAGGACGCATGAACTTCGGGCGAGACGAGCGACACGCACGAAGCATGCAGAGCACACGAGCTCGCGACACGAAGGCGAAACGAGTGCGGCGGCGAGCTTTGGCGGAGCTTTTTGGGACGCGTCCTTTCGGGCAGTGCGTGCGCAGGCGGTGACGCCGACTGCGGATGCTGCGCCGCGAGTGCGAGCGGGATGGGGGCAGCGCTGCCGCTCCGCTCCGCTCTCGGTGCCTTCGTCCTTCGTCCTTCGACCGTGCGTCTTGCGCTTCTTTTCTTTTTGCATATCCCCACCCGGAAAATTCATCCGGCTGGCAGGCGGTATAAAAACGCCCGCAACGCATTTCGTTGCTCACAAGTTGAATTCGTTGCGTCCTGTGTGTGTCCTGTTTTCAAGCAGCACCAGTCCGTTGCAGTGGCAGCTTATTGGAAAAATCGCCCAAGGAAACTCAACTAGCAGCAGCAGCCTTAGCAGCCTCGGCAGCAGCTTCGGCAGGAAAAGTCAGCCAGCGTGGATTTCCCTTAAACTAAGTGGTGCCAAGAAAAGTGTGAAAAAGTCATGGAAAATACCAGCTGCGAAACAAGACGTGTTTGTGTTAGTGCGCTGTAGAGCACTGAACGAGCTCACTATCCACACTACCGCCAGCGCCACCTAGCGACCGCTAGCCGCAACTACTTTTCGTAGCTTCGCTCAAAGTTGAGCAGTTATTATTTTCACTGTCCTGGCCGCAGTTTAATGAGATGCTCTGTCAAAGTAATTTGCATAATTTGTGAACCGTGTCGGCGAGTTTTTTCAGGCTTTTCTAGCCTTTGCCTTTCTCCTGCAATTGTACAATGAATGCATTATTTATTCGACTGTCCGCCCGACACCTTCAACACAAGCAATTACACTGGCAATTATGAGCAAAATAAAAAAAGAAAAACAAAAATACGAACAACGACTGACCTTGCTGGACCGCATGCATTTAACGAACAAGGACACGGATACAATGGCACATTGTAATATAATTCATTAGCCAACACAAACATTAGCAAATGCACTCTTGCTGAAAATAATTAAAGTGACATTTGACTGTTGTCGATCGAGTTTGGTTAATTACAAAAGGACAACACACTGCTTGTATAGAACACACCATGAAAAAGCGAACCAAAACACATTGAATTCAATTGAAAAGCATTCAATCATTAAAATGCAAATTCCTGCTGACCCCAACACGCCCCGTCGCCCACTCGCTGTAAGTACATAAATTTGTGTTTAAATTAATTTAAATTAATGCCTCCGACTCGGCCTGTATGGCATTAATGGAGCATTTTAATGGCCAAATTACAACGCCTAACTGGCGCATTAATTAAAATGCAGGCGGCTCATCCGTTAAAACCTGCCTACAACGTTATTTATATATCCGCCGTTATTTATATACTTTTGTTGTTCATTGATTACTTTCAGCGGCCTTTATTACTTTTAGGCCAGCCAAAAAAACAAAAAGATGATGTAGTTTTGTGCAAATATTTATATGCAAAGCCAACACTTTACATTATTAAAACCAGCCACCTGGTTCCATCGAAATGGCTAACAAATTGAATTTTTTCGGGAGAAAGCAATTTATTTTAAATGCTTTGCTGCACTTTTTATTAAAGCTTTATTTATTTCTTTTTTTTCGAAATACGAAAATTATCCAAGAGGATTTTTAGCTGAGCTTGTAAAAAGTATAACTAGTAGCTGGGTAAATAGTGGCACAGCTTAGATTTTTTCTCCTCTTTCTAACTATCACTAGTTACCTTAAATTATTCATTTAAGGCTTTTAGGAAAAATCAAACATCATTTTTGGCACTAGGTACCTTGGTACTTATAATTGAGATGCTAAATTTCAAAATATTTGTTTTCATTTTATTACTATTAGTTTATTTTGTTCAGGCTTAGCAAATAAACGCCTATAGAGAAACGACTGTAGATTAATTGCAAATTGATACATCTGACAGATGTTTGATGCTAGCTTCATTCTTTTAATCCCTTCGCGAGCAGAAATATTTTGCATTAACTGCAACGGTCACAATCAATTAAATGCTTGGCGATAAATAATTGCAATGTAATTTTATGAAACACCAACAAAATAATGCGCAATTACGGGAGCAGAAAGTGCAAATAAAATGTTAATCAAATGGACATGCAATTTAAATTAAGTTTGTTCGATGAAATGCGAGAATTATTAATAGCTTTGTGTTTATTTTGTTGGCCAAGCAAAAAAGGCATGAGCAATGAATAAAAGGAACTATTTCAATAGTAATCGAACGGTTAAGTCCTTAAAAGGGATTTCCACTGATTGTTACTGTCCATTAGAATCAGCAGAAGACTGTGAAAAATGCAGACTTTTAGTTGCAGCAGAGCAACTGCTGCTGAGCTGCACTTTAAATTCCAATTAAAAGGAAAATGTGAATAATTGCAAAAAGTGCTTAGTAATGCGCTGCATGTGTGTGAGTGTGGGTGGGGAGGCGGAAAATTTGGGCGGGAAAAGGGCGGATATGGGATGGGCTCAGCCCATCAGGCTTAAGGCAGCAAAAAGCCTTGTTTCGGCTTGGCTTAATTGCATTTTAGTTGCCAAGCTGATGCTGCTGCTGCTGCTGCTGCTGCTACCGCTTTTCCTTCTACTGCAACGCGCCCGTAACAACGCTTACAGCAACAACAACAACAACTTCCACACACTTAAGCACACACCCATACACCCACACACCCACACACACTGGGGCACTTGCACACTTATGGCAGCATAAGCTCGAACGCGCGCTGTTGATTTTGCGCCTCAGCATTTGCCATTCCCATACAGAATGCTAAACCCGAGATCCGACTGCGACTCCGACTCCGACTCCGACTCCGTTGACATTTTCACATTTTCAGTTATTTTCCGATTTCCCAGCCCGGCTTCCGTCGCAGAGCTAGCAGCAACTACCATGCCAGCTACCAACATGTTTGCCAGCTAAATGTGTTACTGTGTTTGCCTCAAATCAGCTTCCGTCATATGCCAAGCGAGGAAAATAAACACACACACACGCACACACATGCACAGGCAGGCGGAGGGAAAAGCAGAAGAAAAGGCAGGGAAAAAATACTGCGGCAGGACTAAGGACCAAGGACCCTCGCGTTTGCTCGTTAAAGTTTGCGCCCTGCGTCCTGCATCCTGCGATAAAGTGCAAATTTTGTTAATTATTCGTGCGTTCGTGCGCTTCGCCCTCTGCTTTCAAATGCTTTTCCAGCGCCCAATGGGGAAAAGTTGTTTTTTTCCTTTTTTTTTGCGCTCTCCCCACGTAATTGCCACAATTTTAGCTAGGTCTCCGCGCCACTACTTTTTTTCCCTCCATTTTTACGCCGCTTTTAATGATAAAAAATCGGTCGTCTTCTGTAATTAGACGCTATGTACACTTGGCACTTGGTTTTTGTTCTATTTGGAGTGGGTTGTATGCATATGTTAACGCCAGCGACACTTGCTGACCAAGGTAAACTTGGCATATTTGCAGGGGCTTTGCGAGGATTTTCCAAGCGGGGTGCTGGTCACTCATGTGTGGTTCGAGCACGAGGAGTCCAGAGCACGCACTCCTGGCCAGCAATTACACACGGCTGCCGTGAGTTATGCAGCCAAGTGCGGAAAATATTAACTTGGGGGTGCTGGCAGAGGGAGTGGCTTCTGGATAGTGGATAGTGGATGGTGGGGCAGGTGTCACCTGGTGGCAGCCAAACAAAACCGCACACACAGCGTGAGTTTCTGTGGCCGCGCTGGCGTATACGTAATGTGCATATGCACACGCCTTCGCAGCGAACGAACCATTGAGCTTTAGCTATTAAATTTGGATGAATTTCCTTAGATTTCATCTTAATTAGGCAATCACAGTTCAGTGCCTTGGTTAAAGCAGATCTCTGCGTAATCAAAAGCTCTTCTCCAGAGATTTCACAGTATTTATCTGGCAAATTGCAATGCACAAATGCGAAAATGCGAAAATGCAACCTGGCTTATTCTGTGTCAGTTATATCTCTATTTCTCCCAATCAAGGGCCATGACATATCGATATCCATGTGCAAATGCATAAATATCAAAACTCTTCACTGCAGATTGCACTAATTCTCGCAGCATGTGTGTGCATGCAAGTCCTTTTGGCTTCAAGGGTCCTGTACAAATTGCATTTCTCGACTGCGGACTGCGTGTGCTATGATTGCAAATACACTCGACTGACATATTGAATTTTTGACAGCATCTCGTCTTATCCTTGGCCAAGTACTTCAGCTTAGAAGCTTTCCCAGTGTCGTATGCGTTATGCGGGGGAAAATTTGTTTTCGCATTCAGAGATGCGAATTCCGATCTCATTAGCAGATAATTTACTATGCGTTTTAAGCCATTTTCCATTTTCCATTTTCCATTACGCACACCTGTGCCATTAGAAAATAAATATGTGCTTGGGAAAATGCTTGGGGAAAATGCTGGAGCAGCAAACAGAAGACGGCAACCGAAAGTCAAAATAAAAATGTAAAAATGTGTGGTAAAGTGAGAAAGCCAAAGGAAGCGACTTCGCCGAGCTTGCAATAATAAAGTGAACTTAGTGCTTGCTACTGAAGTGCAATGGCAATTGTTGTTGCTTGTTGATTTTGCTGGGAGCGTATACAGCAGCGGGGATAAGTACGCCACCAGGCACTCCATTCCGTAAGCTCCACACTGGCTCATTTTCACAATTAGGGGGAGCAACTTTACTTTAAGCAACGGATTCTCAACAACCAAAGTCCGGCGATGGGCCTTTGTTTTTCCCCCGAACAAAAAGCGCTGGCTACGTACCATTTTCACTGTGTGAGCGGGGTCCTTTTTTTAATATTTCGGACTGCTCTTGACGTCCTCGTCGTCCTCGTCGTCCTCGTCGTCGTTGTCGTTGTCGTCATGGTCGTCCTTGTTGAGTGCAAGTCCTCGACGTAGTCGCCATCTCCATGGCATGCTTGGAATTTGCTTTGCTTTATGCTTCCTTTGCTCCGTTTTCCAAGGAACAGGACTAGGTGGGCTGAGGCGGGGGTAAGTGCACCTTATTTCTTCCATTTTTGCATTATAAAAGGTAGGAATTAATGCAGCGCTGAGTGGTGTTGGTGCTGGAGCTCAGCGAGAATGTCCACAGAAGTCCTGTTTCGTCCTGTTTCGTCCTGTCCCGTCCTCAAGTTGCTGAAAGTGTTGGGTACTGTTTCGTGGTTTCTTCTTGTTTCATGATTAAAGTTTGTAGTGGGCGTGCTAGAAACCCTCAAAAGGACGGCGAAGTAAGAACTTAAATATGAATAATACAAAGGATATGATGAATTTTTACCAAATCGTGTCTGGCCTGCAAAAATTTCGTGGCATCAAATTGTTCATCTTAGCAAGACTAAGTTGTTTTATTTTGCTTCACAATTAAGTCCCATACTTACAGGATAGAGCCCAGAAATATATCCTGCATCTTAAAGGCATTTTCGTGCAATTTTCCGGTTTCCCTCAGAGCAATCTGCCACCGATGATTTGCTGTCTCCGCTTTTCCCTCCGGCACTCTAATTTGTGCCGTTTATCGCACAGATACTAGTGTACGTACGCATGGATACATGAATCCCAATTTACATATACTCGTATGCTCACCAAAAACAAGCCAGCCCGGCCCAGCATATTGCTTATCTATTAAAGCAATCCCAAATCGCTCAACTTTGCATAATGCAATTCGCCCAAAAACTAGATAAACATATACATACATATAGATGTGTATACTATATAGCGTACAATTCCATCTCTCGGTCCTCAGTTATCCTAAGGCCTTTCCTCCGACTTTTCAACCGCCACCATCCCCGGCAGTTTTCCCGGTCTCTGCTAGCTTCTCAAAGTTTTCCCAGCCATTGCATGTCATTTGCATAGTTTTCATTGCCCAAAAGTCGGTTGTTGTTGCTGCTGCAGTTGCTGTAACGAGCTGTCAACAATCTTTTAGTTCGGGCCATCGGCAATGTATTTGCCAGTTTTTCAATTGAATTGTCGAACGAGTCGTTGATATCACAGGCTTTCCACTTGGCTACCCGCTCTCGGGGCCAAGATGCAAAAATATTAACTTAATTTATGAGAATGCCTGGGCTGTTAATGTTGCAAATCGACCGACAAATTGCTCGCCATCGGCCAGTTGATTTATGTTAACTGGGTCGGTCGCCTTGCATGGGAATTTGGTAATGGTTACGGCTGTGTGGGGTATAGATATGGGTATGCATATGGATATGCATATGGGCGGGCATCCATGTGATGCCGCAGACAATGCAACTAAATGTGCAACCTACTTTCCAATTATTCCGCAGCAGCAGCAGCAGCAGCAGCAGCAGCAGCAGGCACCTTCCCAGCCGCAACAACAGCAACTGTGAGCAGGGTTAACAAAGCCGGCCTGAGTGCATTTTAGCTGAATTACCGCTCTTTCTTGAGGGGCGCACAAAAAGACAAGTGGGCGGCGGTCGGGCGGATGCACTGCATTCACCTGCATGTACATACGTATGATGGTGGCTGAGGTGGTGGTGGCCAGGTGGCCAGGTGAAGTGAGCTGCAAAGCAATGGTGGTGCCGGGTAACATGAAGTGGGTGCAGGCCTCGGTACACGCCCAAAAGCGAGTAAATGGCCTTTTGTGCCCATTGTCTGAGCCTTTTACAACTGCTGCTGCTGCAGCCCCTGCTGCTGCTGCTCCTGTTGCTGCTGCTGCTGCTGCTGCAGCTCCTGCTCGGCAGCCATTATATGCCAAAATAGGGCCACTCAATGCGGGCATAAGATCTCCGCATCCTTCGCACAGAGACGCCGTTTCATTTGCAACACCTGCGAATGCAATTTTCATAATTCACTTGAATTTACTAGACATTTCTGCTAATTAGTCGCAGCTACATTTAGTTTCAGGCACAAGGTGCACAACTTGGGCTAATTGCAAAATAAGCAGGTCCTCATTAAATTAGAGAATATTGCCAGCGAAATCGCCTCGAGGCGGAAATCTGGACAGGCAACATCCGTTTCCGTTTCCCTGTCCGTTTCCGTTCCGTTTCCTTTCCGTTCCCTTTCCCGTTCTCGTTCTCGTTCCGCTGCTAAAACATTAACCCACTAATGCCAGTTGGGCCCAGCTCGACTCCATGATTCATTCGGTGTCACGTTAACCCATTAAGTCAGAGATACAGTTGTTTGTCGGTCGGCGGTGTCCTTGTTTTGCGGTCTAAATGCACAAAAAGCTTACCATAAATGAGCTCAGCTCTGCTGTGTTTTGCTGTCGGTCCGCGTTTCCGGTAACAAAGCTCATTAGCGAGAGTAGCAAAGGCAGCGAGTGCAGCGTCATCTAGCGGAAGCCCGGGGGTACTATGGCCCAAAGGAGTTACCCCAAAATGGGGGGAACAAAAAGCGGGCAGTTTTGCAAGTATTAAATCAGTACGGAGACTTGTCAGATTTCTACTCAGCTCTAATTAAGTTCGGGTACTCAGGAATGACTGTGCGAGAATTGCTCTGAGTTTAGGTGGTTTAATGATTATTTTACTTTATTACTACCCATTGGGCTTATTGGGTTTTCTTGTTTAAGTGGCTTTGGTTTATGGCCATTTAAGTTTTAGTTTTTATATCTGTTGCCATTAAATGTGTTTGTAAATACCTTAGAAACTTAAATTGCTTTGCTTGTGTATAAATAATCTATTCAAAAGTGTCCTATCAATACATTTAGATCTTTTATTGGCGAATTCTCGTTGGCAAAGTAGTTGACAAATTTTCATCACATTTTACATGTAGTATTTATTTAAAAAGTTCTGCTCCTTTGGAATCTTTTACGTTTCTTCCATCAACATTTGCCTTGATTTCCTTTTAATTCTTTGGGCAAATAATAACAAAACGAATCCAAAGATAAAGTTCAGAGTCCGCCCCATTGCTAAGTTTTCCAGATTGATGCCGTTTGTCTTTGAGCGTCTTTCCCGACTTTTCCGCCTTTCCCGGCTTTTCCGCCTTTTCCGCCTTTGCTGACTTTTCCGACCGACTGTATGGATTTGAGTACCTGCTCGCAGAAGTGGAGCATCAGGAAATGGGGAAAGTTGGTAAGTGGGGTCTGGCTGGATAGGGGGTCTGGAGATGTGTCTCAACAATTGCTCGGGCATCTATAAACATAATTAAAGAAACTCTGGCAAATTAATTCGAGTTGAGAATTTAACAATTTGCCAAGCGAAACTTTTCCCCAACGAACAATAAACAATCAAGATGGCTTCAATGGCGACTGCCGACTGGAACTTGCAACTTTTTAATCAAGTTGAGGATGCAAATGCCGGATAGTTGGTTTATATGGCCACCTAATTGGCCGGCGTTAATAATATGTGCTTGTTACCGACTGTTAAATTGCAGAGCAACTGACGCCAGTGATTCAATTTGTCAGCTGCTTGTTGGGCGTCCATCGTCCTTCGTCCTTCATCCTTCGTCCTTCGCCCGGCGACAGATGGGTTTCTTGTCCTCGACTGATGTGACTTTTAGTGCCGGGCTTAATTAAAAACCCTGTTGGAGTAATCGACGGTGTCTTGTCATTTCGCTCCTCGCTCCTTGCAAGTAGTTGCAAAGTTCGATTTTTGTCGTCTGCGTCTGCGGTCGTTTGCCCCAAAGTGCAAAGCGTTGTCCTCCGGAAAAATCAGCCAAAGGATGAGCCGTGCCACGCGACACATGGCTTCCACTTCAGCTCAGTTCCCACACCATACCATAGCATCCCATCTCATCCCATCCCATCCCATCCCGCCCAGACTTGCTTCTAATTGAGTTGTACAAGTCGACTACTAATTGCATTCGATGCCTGCCGCTCGGCGTTGATATAATTAAATTTTATTGGCCGGTGAGGAAGCTTAAGGTGTTTTCCGGTCAGATTTATCGTCGTTCATTTTAATTAAAGTTTAATCGTGGCGGCGTGGTCCGCTTTTCCCCACCTGTCAGTCCATTTTCCGTTGGGGGCACGGCGGCGTTATCTAAATTTTTAGTTCCACAAAAATATCCAACCAACTGAAGTCACATAGTCACATAGATAGATTGGAAACAGAACACCCAGACACGACACCACTATTACACGACCGCAACGTATACATACAAAGACATAACATATAGAACATATAGACCTGACATACAGAATCGAACGGGCATAATGGTACAGCAGGGCCTCGCTGCGGCGAACGGTGGTCCGCAGAGTCCGCAGAGTCCGCAGAGCGACTCATCCAGCGAGGGCGGCGATGTTTCACCGTCCTTCGATGCGGATCAGGATGGGGAGCCGGACTTGTGTGCTTTTTGCCTGGATCGCATACAGATTCCGGAGAAGCTGCCCTGCAACCACGCGTTCTGCAAAAGCTGCTTAGCACTGTACAGGGAAGCCCGCAACTGGGTGGCCAAGCGCTGCCCCATCTGCCGCCGTCGCCTGGACATGGACGACCACCGGGTGTCCAGGCAGTTGCACGATGTGAGTGCTCCACGAGCAGCTTTTACTTCTCGAAACACTAGCTAGGCGCACTAGTAAAACCACCTTAAACATTGAAATATAATTACAATATCCTTGCAATGGCACCAAGACAGCTGGGAAATCTTGCAGAAAGTACCTATCCTAATCCCATGATCTCCCACAGAACTGGCGTCTCTTTGGTCTTATGATGATACCGCTGTTGCTGCTCAGTCTGGGCCCTTTTTATTTGCTGTTGCTCTACTGGTGAACTGGCTTGCGAAACACGCTTATGTACACTTGTACTAACAGAGATGTATGCAGATGTGTGCCAGTGGATTTTAATTAAACGAAAAAGCCATAAAATGCGAGTGGAATGTGCTTTGTTCCGGCTCGTCCTTTGTCCTTTGACCACCTTAATGAGTTTTTGGCCAGCAAGATAGATAAGCGTTTTCTTAGGAAAGCTGCTTCAAGCTGCTTCAAGCCGCTTCAAGCTGCCTGCAAGTTGCTGGTATCTGGATTGCTCATACGCCCCGTGGTCGCTTTGCCCCCATTTTAACCACGTTTTAATTCAATTTTATGCGCCAATAAACTGATTTGGCTGCTCGCGCAAAAACTGCTGCCACGCATGCATACTGCACCGAATGGAAAATAAATCTATGCTGAATCAGCCCTTCGCCTTTGCCATATATCAATATACTCGTATGCCAATATATCCCGATATCCACGCATGCCAATATTTTGTGGGCCCTTATTTGTGTTTATTTTGATGCTGTTGTAAATCAAAATGCAGCACGCAAAAAAGTTGTATATTATACAAATATTGTTGCACTTTAAAATGACCAGCATGTAAATATTGGAGAATGTGAATATTAAATGTTGATTGGCCAACACATGGATCAGTTGATACCCTCTGTGGTGTGCGGCTTGTCACTTGTTTCTGTATTTAGTTGCAATTATTTTGGGTTCAAATAGTTTTGTATGACATGTGCCACAATGGAAATTTAAGCTAGCATAAATAAATAAATTTATTTAATAATTCTGAATAATTCTGAAATAATTCTGAAACATCTAGCAACATTAGGCATTCTTTTCGCTTCACTTATGTTATTATTATTAGTTAGGAAATAGAATCATATTGTTAGTTGGTAACAGCAATAAACAAAATGTTTGTCAATTTGCAATTATATTCCATTGAAAGCTTGAGTCTAGGGTAAAATGGGATTTATTCTGCAACCGCTGGCGTTTTGGCATTCATTGTTTTGGATTTTGGCCATGTTTGGGCCACAGTTTGTTCACTTGGCCATAATAGCTCACACATGCCACAATGCGGGGGTAAACAAATACGGCTACTGGCGTTCGATAAGGTTTTTTAGCCATTTTGATTGCCCGCCTGCAGCTGCTGCCGTGAAAAACGCTCTGGAATTTCGGTCATGTCTAAATATAGCGCTGTAAACTAATATTCCATCCCGGGCATGGATAGTCGCGCTTGGAGAGATGCAACTGGAAACTGGCCTAATCCCCACCGCCGATGTCGGTGCGCCGGGCTTTGGGCATCGAGTTCCATTCACCATTCGCCAGTCGCCAGTCGCCATTCGCCATTCGCCATTCGCACATTCGACATTTGGTGATCACTGTCACATCCGTTCGCACAGGATATGAAAAGGCTGATGCAGCTCTTCAGTTTTGCTGGCGGTATTTTTTCCGCTATTTGTCCGATTTGTGGGCCAATCCACACTCGATTTTTGCCATCTTTTTTCCTTTTCCACGGCGTTGTTTGGCTTTTGTCAGCTGGCAGGCAAATTGAAATGTTTGCCCCAGGCATCGGTTTTCCAGCAAAGGACCCCCGTGTCCGTCTCCGCCTCCATCTCCGTCTCCGTTCCAGTTCCATAGCCATCGCCATCGCCATCGCCATCGCCATGGCATCTCATCGGCTGTTTGTTTGTTGATCTTTGACACTAGGCTGTAATTGAAAGTTTTGTGTGGACATTTGAGGAGACAAAGCCAATCGATAGGGTTTGGGATCCAGAAACTGGTTCAGCGGAGCCAATCCAAATTGAATTTCGACTCGTGCCGAATGGTGGTCTGGCCATTTGCTTTATATTCTCAATTAGTTTGGTGCACGTGGGCGGGCTTAATTAATTTTTACATGTCCTGCCGTGACCTACAGTTCCCTGCTGCAGAATTCCACCTGTCCTGTCCTCATTTGTAACGCCCATTTCATGGCTGGTCGTCCGGGCAAGCGGCTTTATCGCCCGTCCGTGTCGCGACCACAATTTCATCGATAGCAAACACAGACAGCGGGCGCTTTTCCAACCGCTTTTCCAACCGCTTTTCCAACCTCTTTTCCGACCATTTTCCCAGCCCAGCCCAGCCCAGCCCAGCTCAGCCCAGCAGCTGGCTCATTGCCAATGCATTGTGCGCCGATTATTTTGCCGTTTATTTCGCTCTCGCCCGGCGATTTTCGTTGTATTTTCCTTTTTCACTTGTGTTTCCTCATTTTTGTTTTTTTTTTTTGTCTTTCGCTGAGTCTGTTTCCCAAGCCCGGGTTTTCATATTAAATTTTTGTCACTCTGCCATGTCTATCTTCGGCTTCGGTGCGCTCCAAATTGGCTGCTTTTCAACAAAGATGCAACATCTGTTGCCATGAGGCAACTGCTTCTGCTCCTGCTGCATGCTCCATGCTCCATGCACCATGCTCGTATCGCTTTGCATATCCTTTTTTGGCTGTGGTGCAAATTGCAGTGTTGGCCCAGCAAAAGGAGCTCATGTCCCGATGTTTTCCCGGCTGTTTCTCTCGCCGCAGAAACCCAAAATCCTATTCATTATGTCGCCGGGTTGGGGGCGCCTGAAATGGAATGGAATGGAGTGGGATGGGGATCTGGGATCTGGGATCTGGGATTGCCATTTGCATGTCCTGTTTCGTTTCATTAAATGCTTGCCTTGCCGCATGCAATTACCAATTTATTTTGCCGGCGAGTGCACTTCTGGGCTGCCTAGGCTTTTTATGGTACTCCATTGGATAAGAAATAACCCCCAAGTTCAGCGACTGCACACATGCTTAAATTGTGCCAAATTAACTCGGTTTTTATGCTGTATATATCCACGGAGCTCAGTTGTCCGACTGGATTTTCTTTGACTGACTGACGGTAATTCCAGGCTTAAACATTTTCTAGAAAACTGGCATAATTCCGGATGTATTTAGAAGACCGTCTATTTACAATATTAAGTAGTTTACTTTCGATGCTAGAAATGGACCCATAAAATGCACATCCAATATAAGAACTTAATGATATGTGTTCGCCATTTTGCTGACTTCCTAACCCGAGTAATTGCAATCCGAGTGAAGTGCACATGGATAGCAATGAGTTTGCTAATTTTATGGATCCTAAATTTGTATTCTTAATCTTCATTACCGTAGCTTTGCTGCGCACTTGTGTATAATGATTTCTGACCTCGTACCGCCGCCGGCGACCCTAATGATATAATTAATTAGTCGACCTGTGAGCGGGAGGAACTTTGAACCCAGCTGCTGCATTTGTTTTTGCCAGCTGCTTGCACACGCTCCTGATTGTTGTTGCTGCCTCAGCATATCCGCATGTCCTGGCTGGCTCCAATTGGTGTCCACCATCCACCATCCACCATCCACCGTGCCCCATGAACCATGCACCTTCCAGAGTCCGGAATCCCTGGTGCCGAGCCGTGCATTGTTTGCTCTGATTGCCGGCGTGGTGGAAACTGAAGCCGAGGCAACGACCTCTGGCTGCTTGTCAAAGATTAAGCAAACCGGGCTAAGCGGACAGGCAAACACTCGCACTCGAGGGCATTTGGCAGGTCCTGCCAGGTTGGTTGGGATCGGCAGGGATGCCAGGGATGCGAGGGATGCCAAGGATGCCAGGGATGGCGGGCAGGGCCAGGATGGCAGGATGCACACGGCAATGGCTGCATTTAGTGTGCAATAAATTCCCTTTTAATTTACTAAATGTGCTTGCGACTGTCCGGAGCCCATGCTCGATGTGCACTATCCAGTATTCAGCATCCAGCATCCAGTATCCAGTATCTAGTGTCCAGCGTCCCTAGTCGTGTGTCCTGCAGCTACCAGGTTCCCATATCCTGTGCGTGAAACGGACAAATGGCTGCGGAAGACGAATGATGCAATTGTCTGGCTTGACTCTTAATTGCTTCTGCTCCTTGCCACTCGAGGTCCGAAGTTTTTTGGCTGCCAATTATGCAAATGCAGATGCAAAGCGATGTGTTTGCTGTCGGCCAATTGAATTTGCACAACCAGTTGCCAATGGTCGAAGCGATGATGATTTTGTGGCCATAATGATTTGTTGCTGTGGTTCTTGTTTGTCCAGCTGCCTGACTGACCGCACAATTTCCTGTCATTAGGGTCGAACATGTGCACATGTGCTGCGTGCTGCTCCTAGTGCCGCCGTCGTGGATCCCATCGAGTCCTGGATGCTGGACTCTCCTCGTGGAGCTGCTTGAAACGAAGCGTATTGTGTATTAATGAACGCATTTAAAATGCATGCCCAGCGCAGCCCCAAACTCGCTGTCATAATTTCACATTAACCTACTTCCAAAAAATGAGCAGCATCTGTCTCGCTCCCGCCATGCGGCATCCCTTTCTCCTGCTCATTAGCTGGCAGCCAGGATTCTGGCGTTTAATTATGTCACACCCCGGTCACAGCCTGTATGTTGACATGTGTGTGCGAGTTGTCAGCGTGGATTCATCAAACATGCAGCGCAATTGCTCCCTGGTCAACTGTCGCCCCACCTTCTCTCCCCGTCTCGCTTCCCCTGATTTCCTGTCCCTGTCCCTGTCCCTCTGGGCAGGACATCAAAACTGCCGGCCATAAACTCTCCAATTAGATTTATGTAGGTGTGCGTGTGTGTTTGTGTGTGTAAGTGCATGAGTGTGGGTTGCCAATCAATTTTTAATGAGTTTGAAATTGTTTGGCCATGGAACAATGGCTAATGTTGGCCAACAACGTTTTATGGTACGCAGGAGTTTTGCTCGAGATCATATAAGTGAGTTTAAGGATCTATTGTTGTGATGACATCAAAGTTTGGCCAAAGTGCATGCAAAATACTATTTTACTCAGTTGTTATGTCACAACATTTAAATGTTCTCTGTAGATCTTGAAATCTTTATTTGTTTATGTTTCCAGAACTTGGAAGATATTCATTTTTTATTGGAGTTTCAATAGCATACCTTAAGTATACCTTTAAGTTATCCTTAAACATGCATTAACTTATTTTACGACGTTTGCAATTGAAAACACAAGCGCAAGCTTTAAATTCCTTTTTATTTTGTTCTCCCCCATGAATACCTATCTGTTTATTTTTAGCCTTGTTTATCTGGTCCAACTCTAAACTGTGATTCAATTAACATGGCCAAGTCTTCGACTCCTCGGCAGACTTAATTGCCTCACTGACTTATATAAGAAACAGGCCCACAAAGTAACGCTGAAACGGGGAGGGGAGGGGAGAAGAGTGAAAAACGCAAGATAGGGGACAGCAGGTGTTCTGGACTTGGCCAAGTTAATGCTCGCCTAAGCCCCGCAACTGCAAACATCATTAGCCAATATTATATGCATTAAATTTTATGCCCAAATGGCCCAGAAGGGGGGTGGCCAGTGGGTGGTTGGCTGGGGGGCAGGTGGTGCGGATGGTGCGGGTGGCGTTTTGCTGGCAACGTTGAGTTTTCTGCTGGCAAGGCAAACTTTTCTTTGGCCGTAGTTAAAAATGTAAACATCAGTTGTGGCTTAATGCGGACGGCGGTTGCTTTGGTCCTGGTCTGTGTGTGGGTCTGGGTCTGGGACTGGATGTGGATGTGGAAGTGGAAGTGGATGTGGGTGTGGATGTGGGTGAATGGGAATGCGATGGTGTGGGCCTGAGTTGGGCCTCCGGACTCGGAGTTCGGTTCAACCACAAGCTTGAGCTCTGCCAGCGGCGGGTGGCTGGAAAGCAGGAGAGCCCGGCATACAAATTGTCTAATCCCACATAGTTCTTGCCACCTTGCAACTGGCAGTGGCAAAACTTTGTCATTATGTTTGCGCAGCTCCCTTTCTCTCCCTTTCTGTGTGTGTGTGTGTGTGTGTGTGTGTGGGCCAAAAAAATCTAAGCCACTTGGCCAGATCAGTGCGGAGTTTTGCATAAGCCAAGTCCACTGCATATTTCGAAACAAATGCGCAAAGTTTAAATTGTTTACTAAATAAATTTTTTGCAGACACCGAAGAAACTGCGCTGCAACACAGAGCCACATTTAGTTTTGCTTCATTTCATTTGTTTGCCCGCCGGTTTTCTTGCAAAAAACTCTATTAAAGTTTGCTAATGATGTCAGTTATGTTCGGGCTGCTCTACACGAAATTCAGTTATAGCCAACTTTTGCACTTCTGGACATACACACACACACACACACACACACACGCGCGAATACCCACACACACAAGCACATGTCGGTGGGGCAGAAATTTATTATTGCCCGGCGAATAATTTTAATTAATTATGCCAGGGAAAAATATGCGCTGCTCTCGAAAGTATGCCACGAATTTTGTGCCATCTTGCGGCTTGCAGTTCGTGCTTTTTTTTTTTTTTGCAGCTGCTTCATTGGCGACAAAGACTACCGCTTTCCACCGCTGGCAGTTTTTTAATTAGAGGCAGCCACAAAGGGGTTTTCCTCCATGTTTTCCCACAGCTGCTAAGATTTTTTTAGCCATTGTCAAAGAGCAGCAGACACGCCCTTAAATAGTAGCAAAGTAATGGCAAAGTACCAAGTAATGGAGAATTTAATGCAGTCTAAGTCTTTTTCATGGCCATGCTTAATTTGTTTATAACATAGCTAAGTCAATTTAGTGCAGTTTAAGGCTTTTTTTAGCCAGACTAATCCTTGTTGTACGTAACTAGAAAACCCTTTTGGGTAGTTTTCCGCCATGATAGGCTAATTAAAATAGAAGTGGCACCCTAACATTTCGGGTTTGCTCAGCTTTTGACACACATACACATAATTCCAGGGTAGCTGCTGCAGTTGCTGCTCCTCGCAAATATTTACACGTGCTTAATGCGTTCGACGTGTTTGCGTTTTATTTGTTTTACTTTTGCAGCAGCAGCAGCAGCAGCAGCAGCAGCAGCAGCAGCAGCAGCAGCAGCAGCAGCACTGCCTTTTGTCCCTTTAGTGCTCATTTAAATATTTGCTTTGGCCGGAGTTTTCGTCCTTTTGTTTGGTTGTTTTTCGTCGGGCTTGTCCTTAAAGCGAAATTAATTTAAGTAATGCGTCGGCCAGAGCTACTTAGGGATTGGTTTTCCGTCCAAATCCTTTTTAATATGCCCGACACATTTTTCATTTGTCATGGAGAGCCACCCAAAAGCCACATCACACACTCCAATCCTCCGAATTGGCCAAAATACAAACCTGTTATTTGTATTTTCTTGGGTTTTGCGTGTTTTTGGGGTTTTTTGGGGTGCTGGGGTGTGGGTATGGGCTGTCAACGCATTTGGCGCTATCGTCATTATCAGCACTCGCTTTTCCGACCCGCATCGTCAGCTGTTCCGTTTGTTTTTCCACAACGGCTTGCGATTTTCGCACGAAAGAGGAGAACCAAAAAATTGGCTTGCATATCAGCGCTATCGCTATCAATCGACACTTTTCACTTTTTTGTACTGGCAAGTTATCGGGGCGGAGTTTTCCTCGGCTTTTCCACCTTCCATCCACCTTCCATCCTTACCCAGGTTACTCAATCAACTTGCAGCTTTTAGCTTAGCCCTTTTCGCCGGCACAAAATCAAATTTCATTTCCATCAGAGTTTCCTTGGAGCGGGCTTTTAGTTTTACTTTGTTCGTGACACATTCCATCGACAGTTTTTCGCTGCAAGGACGAAAGCAGCGACAATGCAGAGTGGTCATTAATCATTCTGCTTCGCTTTGGGCCAACGGAAAATGGGGAAAGCGGAAAAACATGGCAGGGGGTGGGATGGTGGTTAGGTGGTTAGGTGGCTAGGTGAGCAGGGCGGGGAAAATGAAAAAGCGTTGCCACACCGTGATGGAAAACTAGATAATTTAACACGGCATGTGTTGATTGTTGTTGCAGTGCAAGCGAGACGGCATGTCCAAGTGCGAAAGAGCAAGCAAACAAACTGCAGGCGCTATTTAAATCCAAATTGGTTCAGTGGGCAATGCAATGCAAGCAAGTCGCTCGGAAAAGGGGGTTGGAAAAACCAGCTCGGCAATTAGTCAGGTAATTGACTGATTGCAAAGCAATGCCACAAACAAAAGTACCAATGTTTGCTGTAATAGTTAATTCTCATTTCGTTCAAAAGTTGTCCGAAATTGATTATAAATTGATTATAAAACATATACTCGAATTTGCACACGTTTCTGCATTGACGTAGCATCATTTTGGCCATATTTGGTGTAAAATTAATTAAATACCATAAGTTTTTTAAGCTAATTAAATAGCACAAGTTATTTGTTATTATTGTTAGTCAATATATTAAATGTATATATGAATATATATATAAAAATGGGCGTGGGGGATGATGGGGCAGCCAGGGGATATAGAAAAATGGCCAGCGAATGAATCACTTTAATTAAATGGCATCTAGATATGCTCCCCAGCAAGTGGACGTACATATGAGCCCTGCAATTAGTCCGGTGTCCAAGTCGGACTCGTTTTGATTAATAAGCGTCCCCGGCTGACTTTAGCCGACTTTTCTTTCGCCATGCCTTCATTGCTCCTGTGATTTTCCCTTTTCCTTCTATTCGCCGCCACGAAGGGAAAACAAATTTGCGTTCATTCAACATTTCAGCATTTGACGTATGCCAGGGATCTCGAATTAAAGCTGCTCAGATTTCGCAGCAAGTGGCAAGTGGGCAACTGGCCCTTTTTGCTCCACTCCAACTCCAACTGGCGCCCCAGCTGCCGGTGGCTTTTGTCTCTGAGCCGCTTTTGTTTGTTGTGTAATCTATGCGCTCCATGGCACAGCTGTTTGTCCGCCCGCCCCACTGCCGCCCCCCGAAAAACGGGGCAAGAAAAATGCCAACAATTAAGTGGCCAACAGCGCCGCAATGTAGGCAATGCATTAATTTAATTAAAAGTGCTCGCCGGCGGCGAAATTTGAAAATTGTGTAAATTCAACGTATTTAGAAAACACTCGACAGCGTTTAGTGCTCGAGGTGCTAAGCCCACCGTATATCTACAGTATATCTATATATATATATCTATATATATATATATATGTGTGTGTGTGTATATATGAGTATACGTAACCCTAGAAGCCCCCGATTCCACGCCTCTGGCCAAGACAAAGGTCAGTAGCCTCATCAGCAGGTCTCTCTTTCGGGCCTCTCTTACCCGGATCTCGCTCTCTTGCAAAGCTCCGATATGCAAGCGGTGGCTAATTAAATGCAGCATCCCAAAAAGCCGAGCGCTTACCGAGCGTTTTTTGTTTACATTTCCCCTCCGAACTTTCCACTCTCGCCCTGCGCACTGCGCTCTCCCAGCTTTTGTCCCAAAAAGATACGCGAGTGGAGCGGCCATTCGGCTCACGAGGCGGATACCTCGTCCGAAATCCGAAATCCGAAATCCGCAATCGTGCATCTGATGGATACGCAGCATCCCACGGATTCATTTCGCTGCAGAACTCGCTCGTGTCAGGTTGCTTGAGCGGCTGAAACGGCTGAAGCGGCTGAAACGGCTGGCCAAGCGGATGAGGGCCAGTTGGCCAGAGGTTTTTTGCCCATCTCACATCGCCAAGTGCAAGCTGCCAATCAATATTCGGAGCAACAGCCGGCGGCCAGGCTTTAAGTTGAGCGATGATGACAGCTGCGGTGGCGACCACTTAAAGTCGCCGGCGGCCAAAAACACCGGATGCAGCTAAGCGGAAATTGGAAAAACCCCCTCATCGAGCTGGCAGTGTTCCGTCTGGCATGTAAGTAAGCGTGTTTAAATCATCCGAGCGTCGTGTTGCAAGTTGCGAGTGTGCGAGTGTGCGAGTGTGCGAGTGTGCGAGTGTGCGAGTGTGCGAGTGTGCGAGTGTCGAGTGTGCGTGTGTGTAGCATAATTTTAAGCTGCCAGTGGAAAATATGTTGCGTGAGTGAGCCAGATAAATGAGCTCCCCGAGGAAATTGCTGGTAATGCCATCTCGGCCGATCTCGGGGGAGGTAAGCTGCTCCTGGACCTGTGCTAAATCAATTAAATGGCTAAATGGCTGTATGGCTGCATGGCTGTGTGGCAGTTGAAGCCATGGCCCCCATAAATAACCATCTATGACAGCCATAATCTGTTTCACTTTCGCTTTTTTATGGGCCTGCCTTTTCATATTTTTGAAAACGTGAAATTTATGAGCTCCCACAACAAAAGGCAGTAAAGTTACAATAAATTATGCGCTGCAAAAGTTTTCCACTCATACAGATTGTTATTTATTTGCCATCAATATTAGCATAATCAGGCCAAAAAATAAGACGGCATATGGCATTCGGCACAAACAACAATAACGGTCGGTTGGCAGATGAAAAGCAAAGCCGAATGGGAAAGAAAAGAAGTGAAATGAAATGAATTAAATAAAAATAAACACACACAATCTCACACACACACACACACACACACTGGCACACACACACAGGCACGCACACACACATACACACATACCGAAGGAGCGAACCTCGAGGCGGGCAAACAAACGCGTGAGAAACCAAATTGAATTGAGTTGCTTGACATGACGACAGTGGCCCAACTCCCAGGCTCATTTCTCAGTCCTGAGACTCTGCTTTTCGGTCTGGTTATGCCATTGAAACTGGCACTAGGCTGCAAGGCAACGCCCCCGCCCACCAGCCACCTACTAGCCACCCACCAGCCACCCACCACCCCAAAACACCTCCTTCCGCACACCCCCACACACACACACGACTGCTGTGGGGCTTCGTATGCGACTTTTGGGTAAAATTTTATAGCAATTTATTTGCTCTCCGCTGGCAAAGGAACTTCTCGGTGCGAGTCCTGAAGTCCTGGAGTCCTGGAGTCCCGAGGAGGGGAGCAGGCCATGGGCGTGGGGTTGTGGCGGCGTGGGGGCGTGGCATCATTACAATTTGAAGCCACGCCTGGTCGTGCCGTCATTTGGGTCCAGATATAAATGCCTTTTGCACTTACACAGCCTTTGAGTGTGTGTGTGTATGTGTGTGTGTGTGTGTGTGTGCTTGCTCGCATGCAGTGTACATAGATAGATACTCGGATAGTCAAAGATACAAGGATACGAGAGGAATCCAGGCACATCATTACTTATTTATGACTATTTGATTGCACAGCCGTGGGTTGAGTGAATCGAGTTTAGTATGCATGCATGGGGGATTTAATTATAATTATCTTAGGATAGCCGCCACTTGTTGATGGATTTTTATTTATTTAAATGCCACTCATCTTATTGCCGCCCCCTGGTCGACTGCGGCACTGATTTAAATGGAAGAGCGGGTCACTTCCGTTCCGGTGCTGCCCGATAAGCCCTCATTATCATTTTCGACGAGGGGCTCGCACACATTTCGATAATGAAATGTCTGACATGCACCCGCACACTCGAGCGCAAAACACACAGAAACGAGAAACTAAGCACCGAGAATACAGAACACAGAACGCAGAACGCAGAACGCAGCACTACGAGCATAGAACACAGAACATACACAAAGTGAGCTCATTGTGGCAGATAGAGATACACAGATGGAATAGATTCGGATACAGATACTCCACGCACTGATTTTAGTTTGCTCTGCCAATTGTTGGCAGGCACGAACACTGCTCTAATCTCGGCAAACGCAGATGCAGATACACATGCAGATACAGATACAGATACAGATACAGATGCAGATACAGAAACACATGCACACATACTCGCACTCATACTTATATTCAGGCCGAGACTCAGATAGATAGATATGCGGATACATTCGTATTCGGGGCTGCCTGCATTTGAAATGCTTCTGTTCTGGCGGACGGAAATCGTTTATTAAACATTCAACTCTAGAACAGAGAGTACCGTTCCGTATCTGTATCTGTGCTTGTATCAGCAGCATCTGTATCAGTATCTGCTTCAGTATCTGTATCTGAATGTATGGCATTTCCATCTCGGGCAGCTCGTTTATTTCAATTACTTGATACGAGCAATGCGGCGTTTCGTCTGCCAATTTTCCAATTGAATTGTCTTTAATATATTAATAATAATGCCAGGCCCGGCCCGACTTGTGACGGTGTTGGTTTATTAGCAGGTCCTTGGACGAGTCCTTGCCACGTCCTCGCCTGCCGCGAATTAGTCACAATCGATTTAGCAGCTCGTTACGCCAGACCGCCAAAAACACGACGGCATAAAACCAGCAAAGCAGCCAAATAGGCCAAAATATGTTCACGCATCAGCTAAATTAACTTTTGGCTTTTCGAGCTATAGACTTACTTTGTAGGTTGGGGGTATTTGAAGGCACACGTTAACTTGAAGTGCTGGGAAAACTGACTTAAAGAGACGAATACTTTGACTGTGAAAGAGAACTGCATTGGCTGAGAATATTACACTCCAACTATTGCGTAATCTATAATCTATAGAACATGAGATATTTAAACTGCAATGTTTAGCCTGAAGACTTCAAATTGAAATGCCTTGTTCTTTACTTAAACAGCCGCAGTGAAAAACATTTTCTTAATGCGTAACTACCCATATTTTAACTACAAAACTTTAACCCAATTAGCCCAAAGGCAATATCAATAAATGGTTATAATGAAACGTTGCTGTAGTTTCCCATTTTTGCACATAATCTCAGGGCTTAAGCCGCAGGCCATGAATAATCATGGACGCCCGCCCAAAATGTTCATCATACCCCCTATTTGTTACAAATCCGAAGCAAAAAAACGAGCGCCACAAAAGCCTTGAAAACCAGAAAAACCCCTAAAAGCCGATGCTTGGCCAAAACTAAATACCGTTATCGCTTAAAAAATTATGATGCAGATGGGAAAAGTGGGGGCGAATGAAAAACTTTTCCAAACAAAACTGTGCGGTTTCACTTTGTTAACAGCTCAGAGAATGTTTGCCTCGGTTCGCCATGGGCTTCTAATTCCAGGGAGTTGGCAAATCTGGGTAGTGGGTGGTGGGTGGTTGGGTGGCATATAGAATCCGGATCAGGAGCCGGACCAACAACAACAACAGCCGCAAATAATGCAGACAATCTTTTAAAAGACCACAAAGTTGGACGCCATATGAGTGTGTGTGTGTGTGTGTGTGTGTGTGTGTGTATATTGGCATATTATGAATTTTCATAACTTTTCCTGCAAAAATGTAAGCTGCACGACCAGTTACACTCACGGAGCAAAAACATTGGGCGAAAACTTTCGATATTTTATAGAAATTTTTATGGCCCTGCGGGCTGCTGGCCGGGTGGATCGCGGGCTGCTGGCCGGGTGGATCGAAAAGTTGTAACTAAAATATTTTGCTCAACTCACGTGGGAGAGTGGAGCAGAGCTACAGCATACTTGTGCAGGGGGCGCAGGATCAGGGTACTTGGTGCAGAGTGCATTGCATCAATAAATCGCCGCAGGACCTCGTATTTGTTTGCCAGCTCCCAGCTCTCCAGATTTTCCATTTCCCCCATCGGCTGGCTGGCTACTTGTGCTTGTACCTTTTCTTATGCCATCCGTCGATTGCGTCGATTCCCCCGGCAGAGATCAAACAACTCCTGACGTGCCTTTGCATAATCCCGCCACGGTCAGCGGCAGTTGGAGCACGTCCTGGGCCAGGACGCCTTTGTTGCTTGTTTTCGCCTTGGCTTTAATCATATTTCCATCGGGCACACACTGCGCATACTGAACAGCCCGTCGCCGAAGTTGCCTCAAATAGTTCCGCTGCCCCCGACTTTTTGTCAACTTTTTGTGCGGGATAATTTTTTAATCTCCGCAAAGAGAAAAGGATGCTGCTGCCTCGTTGCAGCCATCAGAATGTCCTCGTTGCCTGCGAATGGCTGCTGGCGAATGTGGCACGTACTTCCATGATGACTTGACAGCTTCGCCAGCCAACACGCCCACAATTTAACATTATTGGCCTGCTCCTTGTGCACTGACAATAAATTATGCAGTGGCAAAGGATTCTTAAATTTACTTCAAAAAATCAACGTTGTTTGAGTTTCATGCAGTTCTTTATCTTAATGCTTGCATAATGCAATTAAATATTATTGGCAATCGTTAAAGGTTCAAAATTTATTGCATTTAAAGAGAATTTGTATTTTCGTGAGCTTACATTTTGAATGTTATATCAACAACTGCAATCATATACAACTATATAAGTTTGTCTTTCAGTGTAGCACCATTGTTTCGTGCTCGGTGATTTCCCAGCTCCTCGATGTTTGTTCTTCTTTCCATTAGGCGGACAAATCGCCGCAAGTATTTGAGCTTGCCACCCACACAGCACCCCAGCCCCCCACCGCTCCCCGCCACACGTTTTTCCAACATTTCCGCTGGCGGATGTTGGGGCGAGTTTCAAGTAAATTAACGTTAATTAACGGAAGTTTGCCAGCAAAGCGCCACCTGGCGGCGGTAGCATTCGTAATGGTGCTATGCTCATTTGCCTTGAGGTTGACAAATTAGTTGAAAGTGGGGCTCGGTGGGTGGATGTTTGGGTGGTTGGGTAGATGGCTGGTGCAACGAACAGCTGTATGTTCCGGTACTCACACTCACACACACACACGTACATACACTTCTGCTCGAAATGGTGGCCATGGTTCAGGGATCGAGACTTGGCTTTTGCCATTTGGGCCCCAGCATCCGCACATACTCGCATATTCAATGCGCACTCAAGACAATGGGAACTTATAGCATGCTTCAGATACTACCGAACAACACCAACCCCGCCCCCCCCCATCGACCACGCCCCTTTCAATGGGCTAAGCCAAACAATGGCGACAAACAATTGAAATCTGTGCGCTTTGTTTTAGGCCACCGCATCCACGCTTGCGAACCTTTTTGCCCACTGAAAAGGTTTGTCCTCGCCAGTCCGGGGGTTGTCTCTGACCCCCGAAGCCCCCCCCCGCCAACCCCCCTCTGCAGCCCCTTGGCTAGCACAGTGGCCAGCAGTCCGGCAATTTGTTGGCGAAAACAGAAACAGAAATTTGTACAGATTTTAATTAAGGCCGCAAGGAGACAGCGCCGAGTGTAGAATCAGGAATCGCCTGGCGACGAGTGACGAAGGACATTCATAATTGCGGAAGCCAGCCAACAGGAGGGTTGGGTTGTGGGCACTGGCGAAAAGCGAAAAGCGAAAAAATGTATTTGAAAAATCGCTAAAAAGCAAACGCCGGGCAAACAATGCACTTGGAATGCGGGACCATCGTCGCACCCCTCGATTTTTGGCCTGAAATCCATTGAAAACGACACGGGATTTGTGTATGAGAAATTAATTATCGCATAATTTTATGCTTCAGTGACATCTGAAGAGTTTCATTTACCACTTTTTGACAGATTTCGCTCGCTCCGCCTTTGGCACTGCATCCTTTGTCGTCCTGTGCCCCTGCCTCCTTCGGATTCCTGATTGATTGGTGCATTTCAGCAGGGGTAACCGGGTTAAGGGTCCTCAAAAGGGGTTTCTAGCGCAACGAGTGTGGTTAGAGCGTTTTTGAGTGGGCAACTTGGCCTGGTGTGGCAAATGTCCTTCGAGTTGGACGTTTGCCCTAAAACTTTTTACTTCATCAGACCTTAGAAACTGATCTCTTATTATCTTTTCAAACGCATCTTTTCATACCCATCGATTATCTGTACAATTCGTATAATTTTTTCATCGAAATACAAAGCTTATTACTTAATATTAATTAACAGATATTGAAAACCAATGTTTCCTTTGCCCATCACTCCCTTAAAATTGTACATCTCTATTGAATGTCGAGGTTTCGACGTTTCCAAATTATTGAGGAAACCATAGGACGTGGCCTCGAAAATATCATATTTAATCCCATGGTTTCCCCCCAGGGTTTCCGTATTGAGTGGGTTTCCTTCTGGGAATGATTCGCCGCTGGAGTAGTTTCGGTATAATGGTTACTTGAAATTCCAAACGCACAAGGGCCACGCCCACGCAGCTCGATTTCGAGGCCATTATCTGAATTTGTTTGTAAATCATTGCCAAATGTTAATTCAATGGCTCAATCACTGCCAGGATGCCGCGATGCTCCCTTTTTTTGTTTCCAATGCAGGAGGGGCAGCCAAGTTCAATGCCAAGGGGTTGGGGTTGTTCGGTAGCTGCGCTCGCTCTTTCTACCCGATTCGCTGTCTCTTTCACTGGTCTCATTGTTGGACGGACTCGTCGTATTCCCACTTGATCTGTTTGCCGTTTGAAGTACACTGGAAACAACAAGGGCAACTGCATCTGATCCGATGGATCTGTCGAACTTTTCAAAACTCTTCTATCGGTTATTTTAAATTCCTCAAACCTCTGTGGAATGTAGCACTTCTTATTAGGAATGAGTGTGTTTTTTTTCGGTGTAGGAATGGCGAATAAAAGCGCCAGAGTGTTCCATGCTGGTGGTTGTCCTTGTGCGAGTGCCTATGTTCTTTGTGCGAGCATCGCGATATTCAACAGATGTTGTAATTGCTCATAAAACGCGATGACGCTGCCCCATTTGGGGGCACGAGGAGGAGGAGGAGGAGCGGCGAGCGCTTGCATATGGCAGTGGCATCTTCCCCGCATGGTGCCCCATGGTGGATATAAATTATATTTAAAGATGTACGGTTGAGCGGGGAGGGGCGACGGATGGCAAGGGGCAGCAGGCGGGCGGGCAGCTTGACATCAGCATTCATACGTCAGCAACCGAAAACGATGAAAGCGTGAGGAATAGAGAACGGAGAAAATTTGCATATGCTGAATGCTGCTGAATGGTGAATCTGAATCTCAATCTCAGCCTGCTCATCTGCTCATCCATGCTTTTGTTTTCCCATTGAAATTTCAAATATTCAGCTGCGCGCTCAGCAAATAATTTTTTTTTTGCTCGCCTAATTTCTATGCACCCTACCTTTTCCTTTTCGAGGCATTTCGCCCGCTGTGACGCAAGCAAAAGGATTTCCGTGCCCAAATCCACAAAGATAAAAAAAAAAAAAAAGACATGCCATTGACATGTGTTTCGCAAATGTTGTTTTCCCTGTCTATCTCTCTTTCTCCCTCTCTCTGTGTGGTTTTTCCGCATTTTGCATACTTCATTGTCGCGTCTTGAGCATAAAATCGTATATGTACGTATGTAATACGTTCTAATAGGCGATAAAAAAAGAATAAAACCAAATTATGAATAATGTGCGAGCGAGAGGGCGGTGCTAAGGCGCAACAAGCGATCAGTGATAAGCATAGGAAGCGCAATGGAAGCGAAACACGCGCTCTCTTGCGCTCTCTGTTCCATTCCTCTGTTCCCCGTGTTCCGTTTCAATTATACAATTTTCGACCGTTTCTTTTGCCTTTTACAGTTGTGCGGCGCGCACACACAGTTGTTCGTCGTCAGCGGTGGTGAACGGAGTGGAGCGGAGCGGTTCCGAACGTAACGGGGTAGGGGTATTTGGGTGAAGGCCAAAGGATGTGTCCACCCCCTCCCCCTCTCTGAATCATTAACCCATCACTCAGCCCAAATGTGAAAGAACAGCAAATTGGAAGCCGTATGCGAATAGTATGGCTGCGAGAAAGACCTATCAATTAGGCCATATAACTGCGCTCAATCGCGTGAAATGTCGAATCAACCAGCTGCTTCAGGCGCCCCCCTCGATAAAGAGAACTATCCAGCGAATTAAGCGATCCGCGTCTGTTAATTGAAGTGCCTGGAAGGCAAACAGATCGACTCACTGGAACTGGAACTCACTGGAGATTGGAATTACATTCGGGTGAGTTTTATACGCATACATATACATATCTCGGGTTCGATCTGGATCCACGGTTTACTCATCACAGTAATTTAAGTACTTCGCCTGCCACATGGCCATGTACATGTACGCACACATGGGCAGAGCAAACAGCACGAGTAATGCCGAAAATACATACGCTTATCGCCCAACAAATTGCTCACCGAACTGATAAGAAAGCCACATAACAGAACCAAAACGAAGCGAACAGCAAGGCGACACAAATAGGGCAGAAAGAGGAGAAGAAGCGGGAGAAGATGGGGAATATGTCATTGTACTGTTGTTCCGATGTGTGCCCATGACGTTTCGGGTTCTTATCTCTAGATCTATTGGAGAATCCTTTTCAACTGGATTTCTTATAGCGTTGGCATCTAGTTAGGAACTTGGAACAAAGAACTATGAATAACCAGAGGATTAGTTTAAAGTGAAGACAAGAAATAGTATATGTTATATTTCGGCTTGGTTTTAGTTTTTTTTTTTTTAATATTAATTTTACTGGAAATCAGGTTCCGTTTGAAATTGTGAGTGTAGGCCGGAAATGACCAACTACTGATGCATTCTTCTTCAAATTATGCAAATCATTTTGTATATTTCTGTTCATTAACAGCAAAAGATCCCTGGAAACAGGATATTCGGGTTTCCCTCGCTCCAGAGCGTTGTGTGAACTTTGAACCGTGCTAAGTTCTCGACCGCAAACATTGAGAATAACCAGAGCATTTGCTGTCAAACTGTATTTTTTGGCAGCGCTTCCTTTTTCCTCTTTTTGGCTGTCGCAGTCCCGCTCTCGTGTCATAAATTTCGCTTTTATCATATTATTTAATTTTGTTATGTCTGCTTTGGCCTCCCTCTTTGCTGAGCGAAAAAAGCGAACTCTGAGATACACACAACAAACACACAGCAGATACGAGTGCACACACGCGTGGAAGCAGAAGCAGAGGTACAGATACAGATACAGATACAACTACATGCCCCATTGGGAGCAGCGCAAAATGATAGCAGCGAGTGTGTATTTGTATCTCTATCTGAGCTGCGTGCGTCTGTATTGGTGTGCGTGTGTGCCACAGCAATAACAGTTAATTTATTCCAATTAAGGGATTTTCCTGTTGAATATGCGACTCTGTAGAGAAATCCTCCTCCCTATCAAATGAAATTGCAGAGCCAACGCTCCCTATATCTCACCTTTTTTCGGTATTATTTTTGCCCATTTTTTTTTTTTTTTTGCCATTTAGCCAGCCAGGTTTTGTAGCTTTTTTCCACGAATGGAATTGTTTTCCCGCGGGGCATTCGCTCTCCGTTTGTTGTTAGCTAGTTGTCCCATCTTCTGTTGCACCACATTTTTTCATTACATTACGCAGGAGCCAGAGTGGAAAAAAATTTAGCAACATGTCGCACGTTTTTTCTCACGTATCCTTGCGGGATTTGCTGTCGGCTTTGTCCTTGTGCTAATTTCGTGAGCCGCCCCCCAGCTAATTTTGTTTATGTTTTCATTTATTTTCCACATCCTCTGCGCGCAAACATTTTCATAAATTCCCTTGCCGGAGCCAAAACAATTTCCAAATAGCTCAAAGAGTTGCCCGATTGTGGGGGTTTTGTTTTCGGGCGGTGGGGCCAGTCTAAACGGAAGCGAAATTTATGCGCACATTGAACGCATTGGCCCCACTACCCACACTCACTTACGCACAAGCACACACACACACACACACACGCGCACACACACACACACACACACGCGCACACACTCATTGCTTCGATTATTAAAATTCTAATTGAAATTCAAATGCGCGACGTTGTTGCCGTCGCTTATCGCTTAAGTGTCGGCGTCGCCGTCGTTCCACATACATTTCGAATGCCCCACTCCCAGCCAGCTGCCGCGTGCCCCATGTGCCCCATGCCCATGCCCACATGGCCCCCCCATCTACACACAGCTGTCCCTTCTCAACCTCCTCTGGAGCCCCCTCCCCCTCCCCCCCTGTGTAACCAACCCACTTTGCAACGCCCCTGAAGCTTGGGCTTCCGCTATGCGGGCTTCGCCAGGAAGTGGACAGTTAAGCAGCAGCTCAACTCAACTAAACTCAACTCAAATATGGGATATGGGTATGCGAATGGGTATGGGAATGGGAATGGGAATGGGTATGGGGCTAGGGGGCGTTACTGGGGTTCTAGAAAGGGGAAGAGTTTTATTGGCAATGCCAAAAGCGGAGCCACTGCACCATCCATCACTTTTACAACACAAACTCACATGCGAAAGGAAACCGAAAACATAAACTACACTCTTGATTAAAGATGGCTTAAAGCCGAAAGTAAAAGAGCTAACTGGCGTCTCAGTTCCACGAAGCAAATAATCAAAGCTGAAGTAATGGGCAAGAATTTTATCACAGATCCCATTTTGATTCGCCAAATAACGCTTATATTAATGTTTATATGCAGTGAAAGAGAAACTGTTGAAAGATCAGAAGGAGCCACGTTCATCAGATTTCTAAGGCAGAGTTTAGATTAAACACATTTGAATTGATATACTGATTTCTTCATTTGCTTGTCGCATCATTAAATGCAATTAATCACATGCGGCTTGGTCAGGCGTGTGTGGTTGGATATCTAGACGGGACACAATGTCTTCCATGTAATCTGTCAAATTAGCCATGCAAATCACACGGGCCTGCATCCTGGGAAAAGGATCTAGCTCGAAGGATCTCAAATGTAACTGGGTCTGCGGTTCGTCCTGCCTGATGTCTGGTGGTGGGTGGCTCCGATTTCGTCCTGCCATCAATTAAATTGACTTTGCTGCTGCCCCAGCCCAGCCCTCAAACATCGCAATGATTAATTAGCGTCTTGATGCAGAAGAAGAGCATAGGGGTGAATAAGTATAACTACATACATACATGTCGGGCTGAAAACATTTCCAATTGATTGGCATTTTCTCGAAGGCATTTGGTAGGCAAATGAGCTGGCTTGGCTGAACGGCATCAATTATGCAGTCGAATCGGTTCGGTTCGGTTTGCTTGTGTTCGTTCAGTTCGGTGGCGAGCCAAACAATGGCCTTCAATTGATGTCACCGAGCCACATGGCTATCTTTGCAGCCATTGCAGTTCGACTTTTATCGCCTGCCCTCGAAATGCCAGCTCAAGTCACCCATGTGTATATGGCGGCCCTATCCGGCACTCTTATCGCACGGCCACAAACTATCCCCAAGCTGTGACTTAAGATCTTGGGAATTGGCGTTTAATCTCAATTCAAGGAACCCAAAATGGCAGAAATGCGATGCCCGTTTACACATTCCAGAGCTGAGCAGGCACATTGTGCTGACTGCGGGAAATAATAAACTGAAAAAGGGCGAGACAAAGTTGCCAGAATAAATACGATCCGAGGTGCCAGGCACCAATCCGATTCCGTTTGGATTGCAATTCGAGTTCGGCTGTATCTGTATCTGTATCTGTATCTGTATCTGTATCTGTATCTCTATCCGTATGACAATTATAATCATGCTGGATCGGCTATTGCTCGTTTCCGTAGCATTTTGTGGCATTTTGTGGCATTTATGATTTAATGTTAATTACTCGAATGTTGCAACTGCAACTGCAACGGCAACAAGAACAACTTCCGTTGATTTGGTTTTGTGGCCTGCTTATTGAATATTTGTTCACAGCAAAGTTATACTTAATTAAACAAGCAAATGCAAAGAATGGTGGGGCAGGGCGGGGGGTGAGTGGGGCTCGAAACAATTACACATGCATGGCATAATTTATGAGCGTTATGTTGTTATGTTGTGTAATTGCAAAATGTTAATAGTTGTCCATAAACAAATTTCAGGCCCGTCCACCAGCAATTGGATGTGCCGGGCTTTTTGCTAATTAAATGCAAATATTCTGGCCATGTCACGCTGTCTCATTCTTCCACAGCAGCGCTCTCGCTCTGCCGCAGTTTGAATGTTTCGTAAATCCTTTCCAATTCAGCAGAGCTAAAATGTATCTAAATCTCGATATGTATCTGCATCTGTATCTGTATGCTGCTCCTGCCGCTGCTGCCGCTGCTGCATGAAGCGGCCTCTATGTCTGCATTTCCAATTTGCATTTGATTTTATATTTATGACATTTGTCTCGCATTGCGCCGTCTCTTTCTCGGCGAGTGGCGCCATCTCTTTCATCCATTGTACGTAGTGCTGCGGCCGGGGCTAAACGCTTCACTTGATTGTTTTGATTTCCACATTTCGAACCATTCGGAACGATTTTGTGCACGGCTCGGCATTTGCATGCGAAATTCATTTGAAATGCTAACGCATTTGCATACCCACACGCCACACACCAACACACATGTCCGCCTGGAAATATCCGTAAAGGAAGGCCGTGTGTGAGATGTCAACAGGCCATGTCTATGTCCGAATCCGAATCCGAATCCGTGTCCATGTCCTTGTCCACATTGGTGTACGCACAAGCTACAACAGAACCGTCGTCATCAACGGCTGGATTGTAAATTGATTCGAGCATATTTCATTTCGGATTTTCAACTCATCAACTGATTTTTATCTCAGCCCCATTGCGAATGGCATTCCTTTTCAGTATCCTTTGGCCCAGCAAATTCCCCAATTTACATGCAGGTAAAAGCCAAATAAATATTAACAACTTGTTTGTCCAAAATTCAACAAGATTTCCACTCCACACCGAGCAAATTGCTCAGCCAAAAGCATGAACCAACTTTTAAACAAAATCGAGGGCGGGTAAATGTTTTGCCATGAAAAGCTGAAAGTCTGCCAAAAATGAGAAATGTTTGCCAGCCCATCGGAATGTTTGCATTGGCCTTAGTGGCTTTTGAAGAAGCTCAGCAAATAGGGAATACGATAAATGCGAATTTCTCGCTTGTTGAAATATTAAGTACTATAGAACATGATTAACTAGCACATAAGGTGATTGCAAGAGTCCTACGCAATTGAGATGATACTACCTCCTTTAGTCAGCAATCTAGTGTAGCTAATTAAACTGGTCGCTGTCTTGAGGCCTCGTGATAAGCTGCTCAAAAATGCTACTCCGGCAATTGCCTACCTCAATGGTTAATAATTCATAGGTGACTTTGTGTATTTACCATATTTACTGCACTAAAACTTTCTGAACTTTCCCCCCAGCAAACTCCAACTCCATTGAACCAGTGTCGGGCCAAAAGTTGCCCGGGAAAGCCGAAACCATCACAAAGCCAAGCCGCAATAGAGCAAAACTGGCAAAGGGGGGAAGGGAGGCGTCGATGGGGGGGGGGGGGGGAGGGAGGGTCATAAGCCATTCAAAATGCAAAATGGCAAGCGTAAAATTGTTTCAATATTCATAACGTTGGCGCTAAATGCTCCATTTTCCATGGCCATAGTGGGGCCAAAGTAAGAACTCCGAAACGGAAGCGCATAAAAACTCAGTATTCGATGTCACAGGCCCATGAATGCTGACACCCGGGATCCTGGATGCTGTATGCTGGATGCTGGATCCTGGATGCCGCCCATCCTCCCTGGCTGGTCAACATTTTGGGAAATTTAAAGCACCTGTGCTGGGTTGTGGCAGCCGCAGCAGCAGCAGCAGCAGCAGCAGCAGTAGAAGCAGGCCTGATAACGCAGTAGGTGCTGCACCAACACGACACGTCCTGCGTGTCCTGGCCATTGGCGATAGCAGGCCGTATCCTCGACCCGGAGCCCCCCAACCAGGCCAATTCCCATTATTGGTTAGCCAGAGTGGCAGCCGCACGGCCCAGATGCAAACAATGGCCCCCTTTTCAGGATTCCCGGCCATATCCTGTGCCCACACACTCACACACACACACACACACGGACACACGCACACACAAACACATTCACACACTGTCACAAAGAGAGCGGATAAAAGCCGATAAGCGACATTTATGCGCCCAAAAACTCGCCCAGGAATAGGATAACCCACTCTCTGCCCATTTGCTATCCGTGTAAGTTTCGGCACTAAGCTAAAATTGAATATTTTCGGCCAATTTCAGGTTGAGGCGCTAATTGAAAAGGACACACACATGGACAGCACATAGATTCCGACTGAGACGGTGGGAAGCTGGGAAAACGCTTTAGCTTCCGGCGGAAGAAGATGAGGAGCGACTAGAGCTGCAGCTCCTTGCCATGCATCAGCATCCTTTGCCATGCATCAGCGAGCTGTGAGCATGTTTGCGCCGAAGATTAAAAGCATGTGTCCGGTTTTATGTGCCACGCCCCCCACGTCTGGCCGAACGGGTGGCCGATGGGCGGAATTTATAACCGTAAAAGTGCAACAGTGAAAAAAAGCGACGAGGCAGGACGAAGGGGCAGGGAGCCAAACCAGCTGGCTGGTTTATGCTACATGGCAACGTTTTACGGGGCAGAGAGATAAGTCCTCTGGCATCCTTTTTGGCATGGCACGGCATGGCATGGCATGGCGAGGATGGCATGGCAGCAGGATCTGCAGGAGTTGCTCCGCGTTTTGTTGCATAGTTTTGATTTATTGCAGAGCACAGGGAGGAGCAGAGGGGCAGGGGCGAAGGAGAGCAGAGCAGTGCAACAACGGCTACAGCGAATTCCATTTGAAAATTCATAACGTGCAGCAGCGAGACAGGACATCCCAGCGAACGTGAATGGCATGGAAGGTGGAAACTGGAGCTGGCTTCCACTTCCACCCAGGAACCCAGTTTATATCCGCAATATCAGGGCATTATATTACCAGAGACAGGCCATGACTGCAACTGGAACTGGAACTGGGACTTGGATTCGGATTCGGATGCGGATGTGGATGTGGATGCGGATACAGAGCTAATTTTAAATGCCTCGCTTGGCACTTGGCCCTGATTTGTGATTTGGCAAAAATACCTATGGACTCGACCTAAAACCACTGCCACTTGAAGTCCACGGAGCTCAACGGAAAACTCTGGAGAGGACTACTCGAACGAAGTGGCGTGTAAATCAATTAGCAAGTTTGCAACTAAAAACGTTTGAAAAATAATTTTAAAGGCCGCAAAGGCGGTTTTTCAGTTTTAGTTTTCCCATTTTTGATTTTTTTTTTTTGGTTTTTTGGTTTTCCTGGTTTTTTGTAGACGAGAGAGCCTCTGCTGGAGCTCCGTTGATTGTTGAATTATTTATACGGACCGCATCCACATACATTTCGGTGTGTGCTCGGCTGATTTATATATACATATGCGTCATGCAAATGAATTATGCACATGAGTTGGCAGCCGGCAGCCAAGGGCTTCTCTTCGGCTTTAGTTTTTGGCTTTTCATTTGCTCCAGCGCCAGCTGTTGTTCAACACCTTCCGCCGAAAAGCCATGAGAAGCGTTTTGTCAGCCATTTAGCCGTTTTGAGTGGCTAACTTTTCACAGCTGCCGATTGATTGAACGATTGATTGATTGATTGAGGCGCGTAATCGATGCGTGGGTAAGTATCCTTGTGCGCGAATCAGTGGATAAACTCTGGGCTGACCCGAGGGTTGGCCGGTGCATTCGTACCCTTATCATTCTCTCGCCCCGTGTGCATTTAAAGACAACTGGACGGAGAACTGATAAGGGCTCGTATCACCAATTCATCAAGCAATCCCCAATGAATCGGAATGCGAATTCGGCAAGTCATATATAATAGCAGCTTTGAATCACACAATCGAGTTATTTACTTTAAAGCGTGAATAGAAAACAAACTGGAGGAATCAGCTATCCGTATCCGAACCGATGCCGTGTATATCCGCATTCCCATGTGGCTGCTCAGTGTGCGAAATCATTTTCAAATTAGCAGCTAGCGTTGCACAAAAATCAGGCAACTGCTGTCGGTTTCATTCCTTCTGCCAGAGTAAATTGCAAATTGAACGTGCGCAAAACTGAAATTAAATTGTTGATAGTACGTACATACGTACTGGCTCCCCGCATTTCGGTGTCCTTCGTCTATGTTTGTGATATAATTTCATCAAGCGGCGATATTTAAACATTTACATTGCGTTTTGTGGTTGCGGAATTAATTAATTGCTCTTTGCCATGCAATGCCAAAAGTATTTACCGAAATTCAATATTGTCATCGCGCTGAATACGTTGATCTATTTATTTCCCTCGGGTAAACATGACTGAGAAAGAGCTGCGTTTATGGTAATGCAATTATCGGCATTTTATTGAATTCTTTGGGGATTTGTCTATGGGCGGCATTTTTTACTTTTTTGTACAATAACTCACATAACTGCCCACAGCTGTCAGCAGTGTTTATCTGCAATTATCTAATAAATTTATTATTTTTAAAAACCAAACATTTTTAGTGGCTTTGCGGTATATTTAATCTTGTGTTCCAATGTTTGCCAATCAAACATTTGACCTTTTAATGACATTTTTCTGGTTTCCTATTTTTATCTATAGCTATCCATGGTTAAAGCAGCGCTGAATCAATTAATGCTGCATATGTCCTTTTATTAAACTATTTTAATAGCATTAAAACGCATAATAAAACGTTTCTGATCTTATGAATTTCATTAAAAGAAAGAGTGGTGCTGTTTGCAGTCGAATGGAAATAGTATTGATCAAGCTGCTGTTACTTTTATAGTTTTATAGCAAGGGTATAAATGTATCTTGCTACTTACTTTTGTATCTTCCTATGACAACTACCTTTTTTAAGCTAATACTTTTTCCAAATATATTTAAATAGATTCATCGACATGCTACCACATTTGCATAGCATATTTTGAGCATCTTAACTCAATAAATGATTTTAGATAATTGAATTTCCAGCCAAAGCAACAATAAATGGGGAAACTGCTGATGAGGCGATGACACAGCGAACTGTGAAGAAGATCGTTGACAAGTCCTTTTTTGCTGGGTTTTTGGCCACCTCCTGGCGGTTAATTAAGTTCCACTCAGCGGGTCCTGCCACTTTCCTTGTGCGGTTAATCTATCAGCGAGTGGCAGATACCCCATCTCGGAGCTCCTAGCTTCCATCTCCGGTTTCAGTTTCCTGCCACATGCCGCATGCCTCCTGCATCCCAGCACTACGCACACATATCGCTCTCGCTTTAATTATCAACAATGAGCTGGGACCAATAACTGTGCGCAATTCCCCGCGGTGACATTGCAGACGCTTTAATAAACAAACCATCGGCACTTAAGGAATGAGCAGAATACACATTAAATGTCCGGGGCCCCCAAAAAGAATGGAGCATAAGTACAACAAGCCAGTGAAGCCATCAGCCGAAAACGGGGACCAGAACAAGGACGGCAATCAGCGAGGGCAGCTGGAATTATGGCGGCGAGCAGCGAGCAGCGAATCAGGACGTATCAGGAATCAGGAATCAGGGTCCAAGGACTAAGGAGCAAGGAGCGTGGAGCATGGACCGAGCAACTGCTGGCAAGGGGCGAAAAAACAATCCAACATTCATTTATTATTTAATACGAAAACGCAATTCGTGCATTCACCTGGAAACCATCAACAAACGTCACCAGCGGGAATACTTCTGCTCCACACAAATACACATACACGCATACACGCATACATGCGAAACCGGGAGGATTGCCCGCTCACACAGATACAGATACTCGGGCAGATACAGATACACACGGCGAATAGTTGGCAAGTTCGAGTGGCTGTAGCCTGAAGGCGCAGGACAAAGGAAGAGGGAGGCAGGACGCAACCTACGCAGCCAAGCATAACGGTAAACCAAGCTGACGCTCACTGGCAAGGCGATAAAGCCGCGAGACACACACACACACACACACACACACACAGATACTTGGGGCACACACACCAGCGCGGCGGAGCACCATCACAATCACACGGGAGCAAAAGTCTCAGACGGACGGACACACACAAATGAAATTCAAGCAAATTGAAATTTTATTTCAGCAAATGTCTTGCCCTTTACGCTCTGCGGCTGTCTGCCTCCATAGAAAACAGTGAGAGAAAAACTTGAAACCAACAGAATTGGGAACAGAGTGCATAGAAATTGTCTAGCACTTAAGAAAAAACATTCATGTCTTTGAATTGTTAAACATATATATTTGTATCTCATAAGATAAGATTTAAGATAAATAATGTCAATCAAATGGTGCATTTAATTATTAATTATTATTAAATTAAATTATTAATTATTTATGTAAAATTATTTTAAAATAAAAAAAAGGCAATTAAACAATATCTTGTATGAAGCTGTATTTTTATTCATATTCTTCATATTTACATCGCTCTTGAATCTCTTGAAACTGTTTTTCTCATTTCGCTGAGTGTAGAATCAGCACTTGCTACTGTTTTTTTTTATTCCAAGCTCACCCGGACGTCGAGCCACCCACTCAGCCAGGACGAAATCGCCCCCTGGTTGTCCTGTCTGGCACTTGGTTCTTGTTGGTTTCGTTGGTCATCCTTAAGTTGCGCGATTTGTTGCACTTTTCAATTTAGATAAATTAAAAACAATGCCACAGAAAACTTTGCTCTGCTTGCGGTAAATGTTAAATGTTTGCCAAGAATCAAACTTGAGAGTTCCAGCGCCACCTAGAGATGCCGACACTTTGTGGACCCAACTTGTAATCGCCCGGGAATTGTGCACTTTTGTTTGTTCTTTCGACCGCCCAGCCCCCAAGCCAGCCCCCAAGCCAGCTCCCAAGCCCGCCCACTTGATCCCCCTTGGATCCGTTTGTTTATTGCAGTCGGGGGGCCTTGGGGAAGTGGGGTGCCGGGAATACGAGTGGTACGTGCAATCGATGCTGCTGGCAATTCAAGTGAAAAGAACGAAGGATCCTCTGCGGAGCTAAGCTGCAGCTGCAGCTGGAATTCCGGGGGAGTTGGAGTTGCAGTTGGAGTTTCAGTTGGAGCTGGAGCTGAAGCTGGAGCTGGAGCAGTCGCGTGAGGAATTCCGCCAGGTGCGGCTGTTGTCTCTCAATTGAAAGTGCTGTCATCTCCCGCGAGGCCCACAAGTTGTCGAACAAATAAAAAAGCAGGCGCCCCCCAAGCTGGAGCAAATATCAAGAGGGAGAGGGGGGCTAAGAGCATTGCTCATACGCCATGAGGTACGCCCGTCTGCTCACCTTAATCGATGGCTGCACACACGAGTGAGCAGCACTTGGCGGGTATGGGCGGTGGGTCAGGATCCGGCGTCGAATAATGCACTCAGCAGGCGGGCTTTAATAACGAACTCTTGGGCTCCTTCTCCTTTAATAGATCGATTGCAACCACTAACCTGCTAACCAGGCAAACCCACACACCAGCACACACCAGCACACACCCACACACCAGCACACACCAGCACACACCAGCACACACCAGCACACACACACACACAAGCACAGCCAGTAGTAGCCTTTCGCATCCTGGTGCAAGCAAGACAGACACAAAGCCATTGGATATTTATGGCATTGCCCGGGCAGATTATGCGGCTAAAACTTTAGCAACTTTCCACTCGCATCGCAAGTAACTGGCGAATTTACGTGGCTGCCAGTGAAATGCTGGCAATGAAATGCAATTTGGTTTATGAACTCCAAGCAAAGCAGGCCAAAAGGTGCCCAGATTTAGCCAGTGCCAAATGAACTTGGCGCCACTTTCAGCCACTTTCAGCTATCCACTTGCATTTGCAGTCAGGACTTTGCGACCACTTTGTGTCACACTCATGGGTTGTAAGTTGTAAGTTGTGAGCTGTGTGTGTGTCTGTGTCTGTGTGTGTGTGTGTGTGTTGGTGTGCGGCAAGGATAACCTTTTGCAGTGCATTAGTATGCAAATTGTTGCAGGTAAATAAGCCATATAAATAAATAAGAGGAATGCAGCAGTTGGCACAGCTTAAACATGACTTCGAACACTTGTCTCTATTGATCGAATTTATAAATCATGTGCAATTAAAATTCTCTAATTAAGCAATGTAAATTAATAATTACGTTATTTCTCATAAATATTTAATGCATTGCATTGGTCTAATAATCCCAAAACGATTCACAAATGGAATTTCTTAAGGAAGAACAATGATTTCTTAGCATTTGATGGAAAACTGAAGACTCAATGACTTTCTACCCTAAAATTTAAAGATGATATTGCATAAAATACTCTGTGGCCTAAATCACTTTTAAAAATGCAGCATTAGGCCGCAAAACGTTTTTGTTCAATAGCATTGGCTAATCAGCAAATGATTTCACTCTACTACCGGAGCCATAATTTATGCAGCTAATAAAATGTACGGCAATGTCCTCGTTTCGGTGCCACCACACACACGTATATGGCCATTTAGGATCAGTTTTTGGGCCATAGGCTAATGGCTGTAATTAAAATATATTAGTTGAGCGAGCGGCCTTTAATTCGGCTCAAACAAGTTTAAATCGCTTAAGTTGGGCAATGGCTTAAAGCGTAGCCACTCCTATCTGCGACACGAGAATCCATCTAAAGTTGATTAAGCGAGTGCATATGGCAAGGGCTTCTGGCATTAGCGGTGCCAGGTAAATATTTGTAAATCAGGACCTCACACACACACACACACACACACACACAGACACACATGGCAAACTTTGCGATTGCCAAGAGCGACACGCACTTGACTTTCGAAACTCACTCGAAGTCTAAGTTGGCTGTGTTGGCTGAGTTGGCTGAGTTTTTCGCTGCCTTCTGTCTGCGAGTTTGCCTGCGAGTTTGCCGGCTCGTCCTTCCCGATGTCCTTTTGTCAGACTGCCTGTTTGTTTGTTTGCTTGTGCTCGAGTTTTGCTCGCTTTTTTGCCATGCTGTTGCACTTTTTGCGGCTCGAGAATAAAGTTGTTTTCATCCAAGGAAATCTGGTTAAATAACAAGTAGCTCAGTACATATCTGGCAGTGCCAATTGAACCGCTGCCAGGTGTTCGAGTACATCCTCCCTCAGCCGCCGCTGCATATCCTGGCCTAAAGAGCCCGGAATATGTCAACACATCTTGGTCGACTATCCATCCACCCAATCCCACCTCCCCCCTCGACTTCGGTGGCCCTTCGGCTGCCCGCACTGACCCCAAAATGTCTAGCCATCCGGCCTGCAACATGCACTCATTCATTCACTTCATTTGCCGAGTTACGCACGCTCTGGGAAGATTGGATACGCTAGGTTAGGAGTGGAATGGAGTGGATGGGTGGTTGGGTGGTTGGGCTGGTGACCGGGAGGGGGTCAGACTCCTCCCCCTGATGACATCAATTTGCGTAAATTGTGCTTGGAAAACGCTGCCGGAAACAGGCAGACTAATGGAGCGGAAGTTTTTCCAAAGCATTCGAATGACGCTCGTTGAGTCGCAGGCCCTTTGTTGCAACAAAATGCTAGACAGAGAAAAATGGGATTAGATCGAGCCCACACATATGTTTTTGCTATTAAAAAAACCCTCCAAATGGATCTTAAATCATTTGGTATTCTTACAAATTTAAGGTTGAACATCAAAAAAAGATTATTGAGATTTCTTTGAAATAAATAATACATTGCGACCATTTTGATGCATGGGTACATTGTATTTAAATTCATTGGCATTTTTTATGTCTTTATTTTGCACATGTAAATACTTCTTAATTTGTTTTTCATATATAAATAAGAATTTAACTTTATTGATACGCATTATGGCCCTGCAGATTTTATGAATCATTGTTCCGTTCAAATTATGCGAATGCTTTTTGCTGCTACTCTCGCTGTACAAACATATATCACATTGTATATTTAACAGGTATAAAAACTATATAATTGCTGCCAATTTGCATGATATTTTTTTCGTCTGTATTGAGTCCTGGGCTAGAGGGGCGACTCCCCGATATCCTGGCTCTCTGGCTTGCCAGCCAGTCAGTTAGCCATTTCGTGTTGCACATTCAAACGGCATGCAGATGAGCTGGCAGGATGTTGCTGCTGCTGCAGGGAGGCGGAAAGGCGGGAAGGCGGGGCAAGGACGATGGAAGTGGTGTGGGGGTAGTGAGGGCGATGGGGTCGCTTCCTGGTTGACTGGCAGTTATTTAGCAGCTCTTCTAATGAAGCTGCTGACGGCAATTAAACATTACGCATACGCACCGTTGTGCAGGCGAATTTAATGCAATTGTCTCGTGTTCCCACTCACTCACTCACTCACTCTCTCACTCACTCACTCTCGCACTCACTCACTCACTCATTCAACGGATGGTAAGTGAGACAGACAGCAAGGACGGCAAAGGGTGTAGAGAAAATGTTCCGCTTAATTTGTTTGAACGTTTGCCGTGGCTATGTAAAATTAAACTTGTCTGCTGCGCATTTAAAATGTCACCGAGCAGGACCGTCGACATGGTCGTGATCCGGCTGTGGTGTCCACCCATCCCGGTGCCAGCGCCACCCACTCCCACTCCCACTTCCGGCGCCCATGATAGCAGCACTAGCTGCGGTGCCCGCATGCAAAACGAAAAATTTTATCAGCATCAGCATGAAAATGTCGCCGCATATTAACCTGTCATCCATCACTTTTGATACTTTAGCAGTCCGCCGCCGTTGCCATCGCCGCGTGTTACCTTTTCCCAGATCCTGACCCCGTCCCAGCACCTCCTGTGACCCCTGAACCCCCAACCCCCCACCCCCAACATCCCGAGCCACCGAGCTCCCTGACATACCCCGTTGACATCACGCAGCGGCAAAAAAGGGTCAATTCCGTTGCACGACGATACACAAAAGGATAACGAGCGCAATATGAGTTGGCATTATAATACGCCAGCAACAAGGACTACAACAACAACAACAGCAGCAACAACAACAACAGTTCGCTGCCGAAGAAAGCGGACTGCAGAAAAAAAGTGGAAAAAATGGCACAAAGAGAAAATAAAATGGCGTCGCTGCTGCTATCATCATCGCCACATAGCTGTAGTTGTGGTGGCAGTTGTAGTGGTAGTGGTAGTTGCATTGGTGGTGGTAGTTGCATCGGTGGTGGTAGTTGCATTGGTGGTGGTGGTGATGCCAATGCTGCTCTCATCGATGCTCCCCCTTCGATGACGATGCAAATGGGGAAATGCTAAAAGTCTCAACTTACACTTTTTATTCAATAAAAACCTAACTCGATTTTGAGGAACAACCAACAGTCGAAAACCGATAGCGATTAGGGAGAATTCGCTTAACTTTGGAAACTAGCAGCGAAAATTGTGATGAAAAGCGTTGCAAAATGCAGAAAAATAACGAAAAATAATTGAATTCATCGTAAAAAACAATAATTGAATAATTCGATGAGTTTAAAGCTTATTCTGTAGCATTACTAGCTTCTGAAACGCAAACTTGCAAATTCAAGTCATCATTGAAACATTTGCCCAAGTAACTCACAGATAAACGGATTACAAATTATAGTTACCTAAGGTAAAGTGACTAAAATGTATACATTCCTGCTTTAAACTCTGGCATAAATATTATTAAGTATTGCAAATTTGTTTACCAGCTCCGCATATATTTATGCTGCGTGCGAAATAAAAGTAAATTTCATTACGCTGAAATGCACAGAATAACATGGCAGACAAACATAATTGTGAATTCCATTAAATGTAGCAAGCCTTCAAATGTATTAGCCCCCAGAAATCAGATTTGGGAAATTAAGCAAAATGAAATAATAGCTGCTGTGGGTATATTCCAGCGCCTGCCACCACCCACAAGCCCACTGGATGTTTCATTTACTGTTGATTCGCTGTTGGCCAACTTTGGCACAGCCAAACGGCAAACTTTAAAGGGGTTTGTCGACGGCTTTTGTTGCTGTTCTACAAAGGGGGCTGGCTTACCAAAGGGGGAAAGGGGCGCTGACTGGGCTGTTGTGGCATTGTTGGAGGTGTCTCCCCCCGTGTGTGTGTGTGTGTGTGTGGGAGTGTGCTTTTTATGAGTAAAATTGTAAATTATGTCAACTGGCCACGACCCAAAGAGCTCGTTATAGTTGGAGTGCTATAAAGGACATGCGGGATGGGATGGGGCTGCGTTTCGGTACTTCTCTAACTGCTACACGAAACTAATGAAAATTTATTGATAATAAATTTAATATGTTATGCGGTTGGATGTTTTATGTGTCCCCACATAACTTCTACCATTTCGTATGTATGTATGCACGTCTGGAGTGACACAATCGATAGTCAATGCAAGGATGTCTGGCCCTTCGATTCAGTGCCAACGAATCATAATTAATTTATGGCAATTAATTAGCTGGCCATGTTATGCAGTTGGCAATGCATGATGCCAATTTACCCTATGCCCACCCATCACTTTTTATCAGCGACCATTATCATCTATCGTCATGCCGCTGTTGACATTTCATTGAGTCGAGCTCAAACTTCATTATGTCCTGCAGCGGTCCTGGCGCCAGGACGAAGTCTCATGTCGTGTGGGTGGGTGCGTGCTGTGCGTGCTGTGTGTGCTTTTCCTCAGTTTTCCCCCAGTTTTCCCCCAGCTTTCCCCCAGTTTCGCCCCCGTTTTCTCTCAGTTTTCCCCCATCCGAAGCCACACCAACCCATCCTAAACTTGTAGTCTGTCTTCCTCCTGGCCCGACATCTTGCTCTGCTTCTTCTGGTTGTGTGACTTTGTCTAAGTTTGTTTGCATAACCTATTTGTATAAATATTTTGCCTTGCTCTGCTGCTCAACTTATTTGCACGTAGACCCCCTTTGAGCCTCGAAGCCCCGAAGCCTCGAAGCCTCGAATCCTTGCAGCCCCTTAGCCCATCCATGACTCCCTGGCTCCGTCTCTGTTTCGTAGGTGATAACAATGTTTGTCTTCATTTTCGGGGTGGAACAAAACTTTACTCTTAACATTTTCACTTAAACTTGCACAACAAATTCGGTTTATTATTTTATAGTTTGGACACGTGTGCACGTGTGTGTGCTGTGCGTTGTGTGTGGTGAACGCTGCCTGCTGCCTGCTGCCTGCCTGGCTCAGCAGAAATACTTCTAGCAAAATAAAACACAATTTGGCATTGCATACTTTCGGGTCCTGTGTCCTTGTCGTCCTGTCTTCCAGCACAGAATTCGTCTTTGCCCCCCGAAGTGTTTATGCAAAACCAATTTAATTCCAGCGATTTGTTGACACATCGAGGAGTCGAAGCCAGGTTTATTGGCCGAGATTAGAGTCGAAATTAACGTGTCTGTTCAGCCCGATGCGCAATCCCCAATCTCCAGATGGTAAATGCAATTTACGCCCGGGCTAAGGCAATTTCGGCGCCCCCGTTTAGCAGCTTAATGAATTGTCAAACACTTTAAGCCAATAAACGCAATAATGGCAGACACACAGCCACACACGCCGGCATTCAGGTAACAGCAGTTGCAAGGCGTTTAGCTGTGAAACTTTTAAAAGTTGCCAACTTTTACAGCACCACGAGGGTAGTGCCTCGCATCCCTCGCATCCATGAAATCCACGAGCACATCCACACGCACATTTTGCACTTCTTTCGCATTTTCACATGCCAGGACATTTGTCACAGGGCTTTTCTTTCGGCGGCCATGACTGTCAGCGAAACTTTGCTCCGCCGCCGCTCGACAGCCAGCAAAGTGTTTATGTTGGCCGGAAGACATAAAAGCGAATGCAGTCAATAGTCCACACGCTCGATGGGTTGGTTGGTGGAGCAGGAGAATGCGGAGAGTGCGGGGAGTGCGGGGAGTGCGGAGATGCCAGTGACACGCAACCGCAACAAATCCAACCGGAAATCCACTTTAAACTTGGCCAAGAGCAGCTTCATCTTCCTGCTCCTGCTGATCCTCCTGCTAATGCTGTTCTCCCCCCTGCTCCGCCTGCTCCTCCTGCTCATCCTGCTCCTCCTGCACCTCCTGCTCCTTTGTGTTCCTGTTTTCGCCATGGCAAAGTGGAGCTGCACTTGCACTTGCACTTCAACGCTTCGGTCGAGTGCCATCGAGCAATCGATGGACAATGCCGAACAAAGACAATAACCAGTGGAGTGTAGGCAGGGAAAAGTGGGCGCAGGGGGGCGTGGTAGGAACGGAGGAAGGCGGGAAGGAAGGAGCGGAGAAAGCCTTTCTATCTGTCTATCATTGAACTGGCATTAAAAGCTAAAGGCAGTGAAAAGCGAAAGTTGGCAAATACGGAAGAGGATATCAAAATGGCTATAAATAGCTGAGCAAATCAAATTGTTGTTCAACCATTATAGACATTCAAATAATGCTTATTTTTATGAGCAATTTCATTTATGCAGCTAATAGTCTGGACATGAAAATGGCCAATTTAAGCAACCTTGATTGAAAACGAAGTTAAATTGTGAGATGTATGATTTGCAATAGCTACGAATAATAATCTCGCCAAGCAGCTTACTCATGACCCCAAATATTTACCCAAAAGCTGATATTGAGGGAAAGATTGCAATCATGGTCCATTCAGAAAATGCATTCAAAGGAATTAAAAACTGACAAGCTTATTGCACGATTTTGCACATTCAAAGATAAGGCGAAGAAACAGGGGAAATAATTGGCATGAAATGACACAAAAATTGATTAAAAGCCAAGAGACCGAATAAGAGGCCATGAAATATTGAGCACATTTTTAAAGGCCAACAGCAAACAGGCTAGCAAGCAACAAGCCAGAGAAATGCGATAAGGAATGCGTGAGCAAAAGTCAAGAGAAAGGAAATGGAAATGGAAAAGCGAGAAAGCGGGAAAGCGGGAAAGCGGGGAAAATGCCGGATGAAGGCAGCGACAAAAGTTAAAAAAGTTAAAATCAATTCGTGGCCAACTGAAACCTGATTTATGGCTGCATTTATGAAATGCCCCAAAAGGATCGCAGGCAGGACTGCCAAGCCCAAACACACATAAAGATACTCCTTCGGCAAACACTCGAGCACATACAGAAGAAAACATCCTGAAAACGGAAAGTAAAACGGCTCGGAAATGGAAAACTAAGTGATTGAGCAGTTCTAACGAGTCCCAGCAAATTTACCAGAAAATTGACTTTTTCTGTTTGGAATTAAAGCGCTTGGCTAGCTCCGCCCAACGCCCATCGTTCGATTCGATGGGCGTGGCCTGTCAACTGTAGGTCCTTTTTTGGTCCTTTTGGAAATGGGTAACGAGTGAAATTGAACTGTTTGCAACTACAAATTGCAACTTGTTTTCACCTGGCTGCGTTTTGTTTTTTTATTTTCAGTTTCGACAGGTGAAATAACCGCAATTACGCTGATGCAGCCCGCCCCCGTCTCTACCCCTCCCCTCCACCCCTCCACCCCCCTCTCGCTCTCCTTTGGCCAGTAAACTTTAGAAATGAAATTGCCAGTCCGAGAGAGCCGGGCCAAAACACATTTGCTGTGGCAAGAAGTACGCTTAAGTGCCGCTTTGCGAAACATTTCATTGCATAAGCAGAGGGACGTGCCCCCGGTGGGGGGCGGGCGGCGTGGCAGGGTGGCAGGGTGGAGGTCCTACAGGAAGCTGGCTAAAGTGAAATACTGGCAGTAGAAGCAGCAGCAGCAGCAGCTACATCGTCCTCCTCGCAAAGTCAAAAAACTAACGAAATCGGAAACGGAAGCACACAAAGCGCCATGGTCCCGCTCCGCCGATCCGCCAGCTCCACCAGCTCCTCCTGCTCCTCCAGCTTCTCCTGGTCCTTCTGCTCCTCTTGGTCCTTCTGCTCCTCTTGGTTCTCCTGCTCCTCTGCTCTGCTTGCTCCTTCCGCTCGACGTTTGTCCTGCATCATCATTGTCGCTCCGCTGGCTGCCCGAGAACTGCTTAAAAGTCAAAACACAGCGAGCGGGAAAGCGGGAAAGCGGGAAAACAAAGTGTGCGGAGGGGGGGTGCAAACTTTTCCCCAGTCAAACGGGGAAACAAACAGAACGAACGGAGCAAGTTGCCACAGTTTTTCCCACAGCAGTTTCCCCTCTCGCCCCTTATTTTCCTCCGCCACTGGCCGCTGGTTGTCATCACTGCGATATAAAAATTGGATGCTCATTTGCTGCTCCTGGTCAGTTTTCCACCCGCTTTTCCCGCTTTTCCACTCGAACCGCTGGTAATTTGCAGCGGCCAATCTTTGCCGCTCCCTTCGCCGCACACTCGAATGCTTTGTTCAATTAATGAGACTCTTGACAGTTTTCCGCAGCGCAGCTTTCGGCTGCTACCTCCCGCTTTTCCACTTTTCCGCTTTTCGCCGCCCTTACCTCTTTCCTCATTTCCCATTGCCACAGCGCACAGCGCACAGACCTCAGTTTGCAGTTCGCAGTTCGCAGTTGGCAGTTAGAGCAGGCCACTCGTGCTGCTGTTTTGTAATTTATAATGTTAACTTTTTGATTTTTGCCAGGTCAGGGCGCACTTAATTAATGAAACAGGCGCAGGAAATGGCGAAAAGCAAAGGACTTGCGGAGCAATGCAATTGAACACAAATACATAAATTCAATTAGGCAGGCACAACAGAACAGAAGCGAGCTGAACAGAACAGCACAGCACAGAACAGGCCAGAAATCAATAAACAAGTTTTGCCCCACCTAATTGGCAGCCACGCCCCCATTGCGCCTCCGCTCATTAATTGCCCCACGTACATTGCTCATACGTCACGTGGCGCGCTAATGCCAAAAAGGAGTGGATAAAGTGCTGCACGGCAAAAATCGCATGACGTCATGACTGATATGAAGAGTACATATCAAATTTGATAGTCAACCTAATTTATAGTAATTAATCATAATAGTGTAATATTAATAAGCATTCTTATCTAACTGGTCTCCTTACACCTCCGAATTAAATCTACCTTTTCGGCGTTTTTTTTGCCAGTGTGGCTGAGAGTTACATATGTGTATGTGTATGTGTGTATGCATGCAAGTAGGGGGAAAAAACACCAACTGTCAGCTGTAATTAGCACACTCACACACCACACTAGCACACACATCGCCTAACTCGAGTTGACGCGATGAAATTTTTGACTGAGTGATGCCCACATCCCCACATCCCCTCACATCCCCCCACATCCCCCCATCCGCACGGATCCCCACTCCACGGAGCTTCAGTTTTTGGCTGGCAAAAGATGAATGTCTTTGGCTGCAAGCAGGCTGGCTTGGCTTGGCTGTAATTATTAATGTCATCATCGTCAGCATTATGGTCATCATATGGCAGCGTCGGCGCTGATGATGACTTGCCTGCTTTTAGGCGGCTCTTAAAGTGTTGAAGTTGCCACACACACACGTACACACACACACACACGCACACACACATATATGTACATAAAGAAGGAAGCTGGCTGCCACACCCTAAAAGGGAAAACACCAACGCATATTAAACAGACTACAGCTCAGACTCCTTCAGCCGCGGGCAAAAAATAATAATTTGCAGTGCACATTTCTTGCTCTCCTTTTCCGTTTGCTTTTTCTGTGCCACTTTTTTCCGCCTTTTTCTGTTGCGCTGGATATATACATATTTATATGTATGTTACAAGTTGGCATACCTTTTTCAACTCCCGGACGGACGGACGAACGGACGAAGGGACAGACGAACGGACAGACGAACGGACAGACGAGCGGACAAACAGACGGACGGAGGGAGGGACGGACATGCGGACGGATACGGACACGGATGATGGGATCCCGGGGATACTGGTGCTGAAGCCCTGATGCGGCGGTGTTCATGTTGTTTGGCGCCATTATTAATAAAGTTCACGAATGCAATGCAATGAGCACCGAGCGCGTTATGAGTGAGTTTCCCCGCAGAATCCACACACTCGCGCCGAACTCATAAGCACACACTCACACACTAGCACGAGGGGGCGCGAGTGGTGCCACGCCTCCACACGGACACAAATGCACACTTAGTGGGAGGATGCGGCAACTCACAATTGCAGCGGAGAGCTCTGCAATGCCCTGCGAAGGAGTCGATAGGAAATCGAGCCAAATGTAACAATTAAATTAGTAGTACGAACATGCCAGGTGTTTCCCTAGAAATTTAATTTCCCTTTTTATTCCATTCGATTCTCTTTATTAATATTCCATTTGCAGGACTGTTATTAGTTTAATGTTGTTTTATTTATGGCTAGGGTGTTTTAAAAGTCGGCGAGTGTGTGGCGGATGCATTCGCATTTTTTATGCTATTTACACTGGGAGCCGCCGCATCTACGACTCGACTCGGCCCGCAAGTCCTTTCCTCGTCCTTCCAACTTTCTGCTATCTATAACACACACACACACACACACTGAGGACTAACTCACACACATACACAGTTACACACACACACACAGTGGCAGCCAGTGGAAATACAAACGAACATGGCGCGTACTTGTAATTCCGCCTAGGTGCATGGCGGCCCAAAGTGTTTCTGTTTCATGCCCATTGCAACAGTTGCAAGTTGCAGTTGCGGCAATGCCACATCAGCCAGCACACACACCTACACACTCGCACACACACACACATATACACACACATCACACACATCACACAGTTGATGTTGATGCGCCTCGAGTTCTGTCGAGTGCGGCTTTTGTGGGAAAAATTAAAAATTTCGAGTGGGCCGCAAGTGGTTTCAAGGATTTGCATTAAGCGCATGCAACTTGCCAACTGTGGGTGCCACCCACTACCCACCACTAGTTCCCCACACCCACCAGATGCCTCCGGGCATCTCCACTAACCACATGCCACCAGTACAAAGGCACAGGCACATTAACGTTGCGGATGTGTTTGGGCTGTTAGTTTGTGTTTGCTCACCGACTCCCCATTTCCGCCCCACCCCCGACCCATCCCCCCAACCGCTCCCCCTTCCCCCTTCCCGCTTCCGTTTCCGGTTGCGATGGCGACTTTCGCTTTAATGACTGCCCGTCCAAGCGTTAAAATTGCTCAGCAAATTCAAATACTAATTCTTATTAAGGGATAAGGCGACGGCCAGGGGTAACTGCAAATTAAATATTTACCCTTCCGCCTTGGCTAACTTGCGCGATTTGATGACACTTCAGGCTAGATGCTGGCTAAAAGAGTACTATTTAATAGATTCAAAAGTTCGCTTCACCTGGGGCAAGTAAGTCCTTAAATATTTATGCGCCTTAGTTGCGGTTCCATTTCCCTATCAGTTCGCTCAATCAAACATAGATATCTAAACTTACGCGAGCTAAGTTATCTGGAGAGTGAAAGATAGTTGAAATCCTTTAAATGGACTTAGAAATAGCATTTTTGTGCCACTTCAAATAAAGTTAAATCTTCTTGATATGACAGAGGACCTAAGTTAACACAATTATCGCTCACATTCGCCTCGGGGGCTTTGACTTCTCGACTGGGGGCATTTTTGTGGGAGTAGCCATCAGTATCCGTGGGATTTGCGTCGCAGCTTAATAATGATCCCGCTGCCTTTGTGATGTACCCAAGGAATCGCATCTATTCTCGTAGTCGTACTCGTAGTCGTACTCGTAGTCGTGGCACATGCATATCAAGCTGCTTTCAGCTGCATTCTTAGCAATTACACAGGGCTCAGCTCAGACTTGGCAGGAGCAGAAGGGCAGAAATCTGGGTATAAAAAGGCAGGGGGGAGTGGAAACTAAACCTTTGCATGGCCCACTAAGCACACTCGTCAGTTTGTCTCTGTCTCAGTCGCTGGCTGTTTTCCCAGCCGGTCTTGCCCGCTTTTCCTACCCATGTTCTCTTGTTTTCTATTTGCCAAGCGCTTGAGTCGGCTAACACACACAGGCACACACACACACAGCCACATGTGCCAGTCTACAAATGGTATTTTTATTTATTCTGAGCTTTGACTGCAGCCTGACTTGCAGAAATTTCATAATAAAGTTGTTGAACTATTTTTCATAGCATAGTTTTAGGGACTCGCCGTGCACTTAAGCGTATTAAAATGCACTCGAAAGGATGCAAATGGCAGATAATAATCGGCCATCTGAACCTTCGGGCGAGTGGCAAAAGTGAAAATAAGAGCCAGGTTTCTCGTTTGGCAACGTGTAATTAAGTTGTGCCGCCACTAGTGTATGTATATGTATGTATGTACGAGTGTGTCCATGTGTGCTCCTCGTGCTCCTCGTGCTCCTCGTGCTCCAGGGCGCTTTAAATTGCTCTGGACGGGGGTGACAAATGGCCAGAACCCGCAGCTCTCGGATGGTCAAATGCACGTACTTCCTAATCCTTTTTTCTGTTTTTTTTTTGTTTTTTTTTGGGGGGGGGGGGGACTAGAGACCAGGCAAAACCAAACCAAACCAAACCAAACCAAACCAAAATCGAGCAGCGAGCACAGTTGCAACGTGCGACGAAACGAAATCAAAAAGTTCCGAAACAATTTCGTCGTAAATCTTCGAAAATAGTTTTGCAACCAGGCCGACAAGTAACGGCAAACAAACAGGATAGTGAATCCGCAATTGGAAAATGCTTTCGGGTCACACGGCGAGCAAATGAAATTGAGCTTGTCCGGGCTCAAACAAAAAATGTGTACATTGGCATTGTTGCCCCATTCAAGTATTCTAATAACCATAGCATACGGCTACGTCTACGGCTATGCTCTCCATGGATCTCCATGCTCTTTAATGTCCAAACTTGGGCGAAATCAGTGGCAGCAGTTGAGACTCCTGACCGCAGGATGCCACACAGCTAAGCTGGCGTACAAATAAACATTTAAAATGCCAGCCAAAGTGTGCAAAATCAGTTGCTGACAATGAATCGGGGGTCGGAATGGCATGAATGAAGGAGTCTGAGGCTTGTGGCGAATTTAAACTGCCAGACCCAAGTGGTCGGTGTTCGAGCGGTGAGCTTCACTGTGTGTGTGTGCCTCTGTGAGTGTGTGTGTGCCTGTGTGTGTGTGTGCCTGTGTGTGTGTGGAAAGTGTAACTAATGCTCGACACTGGCACTAATTTAATTACGAAAAACGCAAAAGTGTCGCCAGGCAGCTAATGCAGCTGGAGCTGCAGCAGCAGCAGCAGCAGCAGCAGCATCGCCTCGGCCATTTGCTGATTGCCACAAATTGCTCTGGGGGGCCTCCTCATGGGCCAAGTTTTTTATTATTTTCTTCCCCTTCCTTGCTTTACTCTTTTTGGCCAGTCCGTGGATGTCACTGAGTCCGCCCTCTTATTTTTGGTTTTTATCAGCAGCAGCAGCAGGCGGAGCAATTGCAGCTCATTAGGCAGACACTTGCAAAGGATTTGTCCTGTCGGTGTGCTTGTGCACGCTCCCTCTCGCTCTCTCCCTCTCGCTCCTTGTCTCCACTGTGTATGTGTGAGTGTGTGGCAAATTAATTAATTTAAGTCTTATGCAATTGCAATTGCATCGCACTGCATGGCCAGGGAGACAGCTATAAAACATTAGACAAGTGTCTGCTGCAAACGAGGTTAAACATGCCACTGATGTTGCAGACACACACACACACACACACAAACACACGGGGGCATGCCACGCCCTTTTGGCCCCTTGTTTTGGGCCAGGGCATTCAATATTTTCCGGGCATTCGGCAGATGCTCGGATGAAAAATCGATTTTAGTTTAAAATTAACAGCCTCAAAAATGACAAACACTGGCACTTGCTCTCGATTCGCAGGACCTACAGGATATTGCATATTTGCCCACACTCGCACACACACACGCACACACACTCGCACACACACACACACACACACACAAATGGCAAGTGAAAAATGTAACTTTAAAGCGAATTGCAGGCCTAAAATGGAATGGAATAGCCGAACAGTGTGCAGCACATTTGAGCCAAATTGTGGGGGCAACGAGTCCTTCGGACGGGAGTTTCGTCCTGTTCTGCTGCTGCCAGGAATTTCTTACATTTTGGTTGCATTGCAGCCACACTGAGAAAAGAGTTTGCTCGGAAGCAAGTGATAATAAGGAATGAAACGTAGTTTTCAGATAATAATCAATGGGGGATTATGATTATGCATAAGTTGCAGGATCACTGGGTTGTACTCTAAGTACTCTACTCCAAGTATTCTTCCAAAACAATGAGTTACTCAATCGCTTGATTTTTAAATTTGAATCAAAGCCAGACAAAGCTAGTTTCTTATTGGCAATATTTTCAAAATGCTCCTCAAGTTTTGAACATTTTTTCGCCAGCCCCCACAGCGGCAAACAGAAATTGCAATCGAGCGCGTGTCAAAGGACATGGAGAATCCTTCGCCTGGCGTTTGGCATCCAAATGCCCCAGTCGCCCGTCCTTTGTCCCCGCATCCTGCGTCCAGCCCGATGCTGGTCGGTGCCTCGCTTAAAGTGAAGTTGTCCACATTGACATGGCCAGATCGGCAGCCCAGGAACACGGAGGTGGGTGGGTGGTGATGGCGCCAGGCCAGGCCAGACCAGGCCAGACCAGGCCCGACCAGGCTAAATGTGGATGTGGGCGTAACGAAACGGAATCGAGTTGCATGTGTGACGGAAATGTGAAACAAGTCGTCCTTTGGCCACCGCCCCCCATTCGAGACCCATCATTCCGCCCCGCCGCCACCCCCCTTTTCGGGCAGTGTGTGCGGGCCAAAAATGCAGTTGTTCCATTGTCACAATTGGCAATGAGGCAACCACTGTGCTGCAATCGCTGCAACACTGTCCACTGCACCGCTCCGCCTGCGGCAGCCGGAAGTGGTAAACATGCATGCCAAGACCTGCAGCCTGGATCCTGGCTCCTGGATACCGGACCCCCCAGCCAGTAGCCAGTAGCCAGTAGCCAGGAGGCAGGAGACAGGAGACAGCAGTTACTGACCCCCAGCGGATGCCGCCTGGATATGTAATGAAAAATCAATCAATGCGATGCAATGCGTTGCACGATAGGTCAAGAATTCCTTTGCCACTGTGCGACATTCTTTTTTAGGTCCTTTTGGATGGCTATTGTTATTTACGGACTATTTCGATTGGAATAAATATTTTCTGCCGAAATATTTTCACTTGCTGCCTGAGTATTTCAGTGCGTGAATTGCAAAAGGCTAACCAGAGTCTACAAGCGTTTAAATATTCAATCAATTTGTTTTGTCAATGTAATACGATAATTACTCTTAAATGAAAGTGGTGTTAAGTCGTTTGCTTATTGATTTACTCACACTTACTTACCCAGCTAATCGGTGAGGCTTAAGGGACTTTAAATATTTTCTTAGTCATATATGTACTCCTCCTTCTTGCCTTTAACTTTATCAGCTATTTATCATATCATATCATATTTATCTGTCATATTTTTATTCATGGAAATGCCTCAAGAGTGAAGCATTTCAGTCGCAGTTAGTGCAGCACATTGAGTATATAAACCAAAGATAATAACCGCATCTAAGTAAGCACATCCTTGCAACCAAATAACTCGTTCTGTTTGACTCCACCGCCACCAAATCCTACTGTGCAGTAGTACAGCTTAGCTGGAGGACGACGACAAGGTGCTCCAAGTCAAGAAGTCCTCAATTTCCCGAGGACTCCGCAGCAGCAATAACTACAACTCAGCCGGTTTCGGGGGCTGGAAAAGCGGGAAAACGCCGAGCTGTTTCGTGCGGCAGGCAAATTTCGAGAGAAAGAAATGGGCGACAGGCAGTTAAGACAAAAGAATTGTGGCAACGAAAGCCATACGAAAAGGTCGGGCCACACAGACGCAGACGGTAAATTGAAATAAATGCAAGACGGCGGTAAAAGTTGCCGTCGCACGTTTCAATTGCAATCTACCCATCACCAGCACCGCCCCCTCCCCCCCCCCCTGCCACGGGAAAAAAGAAAAACCGTAGGAAAACACACACCTCCTTCGGGCAACAACAATTTTTCGGCTTATTAATAATGCAGCGGCCGCAATTCAATGAATTTTTGACTCCGGCCGGAGCAGCACAGTAAGGAGCACTACGGCCGGGGGCGATGGCTCCCGGGCATGCCATCGTTGCACGGCCATCGGAATCATCCGGAGCGGGTGCGGGAGCGGGAGCGGGAACGGGAGCGGCATCATCCGAGAGCGGAGAAGCAACATAATTTTGTCTCAGCTTTTTTCCCTGGCTAGCTGATGAACCTTTTAGCTGCGCCAGTTTTGGAGGGGATTTGGGTGAGTTTCTGGGGAGAGCCACCGTAACATGGCTGCTTAAACCTTTACGTGCGACAAATTTACGACTCCAAATGTGACCGCAACAACACCAACAACAACAGCAGCAGAAGCAACAGCAGCAGCAACAGCAGCAGCAACTACAAATGGAGCAGCAACTGCGAGGTGAACACATTTTGCGGCAAAAAGCAAACAAAGTCCGCCCACGCAACCACAGAACCACACACACAATTCTAAAGGTGGATTGCAGAGTGTTCCCGCTTCCGAAATAGCCACAAAACCCCCGATTCGTAGTTGAGGTTGGGTTTTAAGATTTTGTAATAGTATACTTAAAGACGCAACTTATAAGATATACCTTAAAATATAAATATAAAACATTGATTGAGATTCAAAGTAGTATTAAAGTGCGATAAGTGCCTTAAACAGGTGTATTCACCCCCATCTAATCAACAAAGGTGGATACTTGCAGAGAATTCCTTTCGGAACATTTTGGGAACAACTTTGAGGTAAGCTATCTGCATGCGGATTGCGCTGCCCATTCAGTGGCCCACTCCGCCGGCCATTTCATCCTTTAGCAAATGCCCAAAAACCGTATCCATCCCCGCCCACCACCCACCACCCACCACCCAGTTTGCCACGCAAAGAGTTCACTGTCCATTACATAAATATTTTATTTCAATAAAACGTGAGCAGTTTTTATGAATTTCATCGACATTTCATGCACTCTGGTGCACGAATTTTGCACTTTACTGTCGCTTAGTGGCATCGTTCGTGTTCGGTTAGTGTTATGCGAGCATTTTGGCCCATCCGCCGCTTAAAGGGTTAAAGTCATCTGTGCGTGTGTGTGTGCGTGCGTGCGTGTGTGTATGTGTGTGTGTGGGCCATAGGGACTCGCTGTGTCCATGTCCGCTGATGTATGAAACGTTTGATTGAATTGACAGCACACACTCCGCTTCCCCCCACCGCATCCCTCTTTCCCCCCGAGGACCGTGGGCCAATCGAGCGCGTATCGAATGCGAACCGTACGAACTCCACGCTCCAAGGACCTCTGCTCCTGGCCATAAAAAACAAGATGTCATAAATTTTCAACGCATTTCTGTTTGTTTTCCACGGCGTTTTCCCTGCCCGCTTCACGTTTTTACGTTTTTAAGCGTTGCGTGTGCATTTTGCGGCTGCCCGTGCTTTTTTCCTCCTCCTTTTTTTTATGCACATTAAGTTAATTGGAAAACTCATAAGACCCAATGAGCATCGCGGCCACCGTGCGGATTGAGCTAGTCAATGTAAAGGCTGCCCGAAATATCATTAATCTCCGTTTGCCGCTAAGAAGGGGAAGTGCCCCAATGATTACGGTAGCGCCACTCCCACTCCTCCTCCTCAAAAAAGAAAAAAAAAAAAACAGCAACAAACAAACAAACAAGACAGAGGAGAATTGAAAAAATTTTAATCTCTGTCGCCAAGCGGAAACACACAGCTCAGTGCTGATGCCTCAGAAAACACCCAGCCATAAATCTGGATATTTTTCTAAGCAAATAAAAAGTTTTATCTCCCAAGATGTTCTCTTTAAGCACACAAAATCTTATTAAATCATAAAATCCATTAACATATAGCAGTGCTCAATTCTAAATATTATCGAATTAAACTTTCGAAATTTATTTGCGTTTCTCATTCTTACCACATCATTCTACTTTTTTGTTTTTATTTATTAAGCCATACGGAAATAGATCATGCTACTTGAAATTTTAACTTCTAGCATTGCTAGATCGAAAATCGTAGCATACTTTTAAGCTGCAGTTTCGTAGCGAGCATCTTTGTGTGCGATCAAACATGTTGGAAGCCCAAACGTGCAACTATCACCTACGTGTAGCAATCTAAGTACTAGAATAACTATCATAAAACATATAAATAAATATTACGAGTAATTTTCAGTTTCTTTCCACCATTTCTGTGCATTTTTTACTACTTTGGATACATAATTGTGGCATCACTGACGTTGACAGTCGCTTGTCGACGCTTTTCTCTTGACTGCCCACAATTGATGTATAGCTAGGCGCAAGTTTTGGCCGTGGTCGCGGCCAGGGGTTAAGGACCAAGGACACGCCTGCGGGTGGCTAACAAGCTGAGAGCACGAAACAAATTGAAATGAGGCGTACGGAACTGTCGGCTTTCGACCGCCCTCCGAAAAGTAAATTTAATAGCCCAGCATATTTAAATCGTAAAATGCGATAGCGAGCGCGAGCACGAAGCCAAACAAACTTTTTTACAAATTAGCTCGAATTTATTTAAATGGCGCTGCCCGCGATGTAGGCAAAAAATAGGTGGCACAAAAATGGCCCATTATGCGGCTGTAAATCTGGAATTGAATTGAAACTGGAATTGAGGAAAGGAAACCTTAAGAGACTGTTAAACTTTAAGCGTTCTGCTCCATAAGGTAGGTTTATTTATTAATTGGGCTTTAGGCTATTAAAGGCTATTCTTATCCTATCTTATATGTTAACTCACACTAATGCTTAGTTGCGAAACAAGCCACACTTATCTAAAAGCTATTTCCTTGACCGTTTTAAAAGTTTCCAATTTAAACGTGAATTTTCATGATTTTAAACATGCGGAGTTCTCCGTTAAAATCTAAGCGCATTTCAATAACCATACATACACGTATGTGGCTTTGCGATTATCTTTTTGCCGGTTTTCATTACAATTACGGCGGTTGGCTGAGCTGCTGAGTGAAAAAATGCGGCATAAAGCGAAGCCGAATATCATTCGCATAAGCTGAAATCTGCTCGGAAAATGGAAAATGTTTGCCAAACGCCATGTCGCGTTTTATGCGCTCGCTTTTGTGGCACTTTGCACTTGTGCGAAAGCCGAAAGGCAGATGAGGCAGCATTTTTATGGTGCACCACACACACCAACACCCACACCAACACCCACACCAACACGCACCACCCAAAACACCCACTGAATGCAGCAGTTTTTCGCACACTCGCGTTAATTGCAGCCGCAGCAGCAGAAGCGACACGAAAACTGTTGCAATGCAATTAGGAATCTATTTTTTGCTGATGTCTCGCACTTCCGCTTTTCCGAGACTCCTGCGCAAGGACCCGCGCGTTATCCTTATTAGTTTCGCGCTCCATTGCGCCAACTTTTTGGGGCATCATCGACACTGTTTTGGCCATGGCCATAACGCTTATGGTTATGTTATGTTATGGCGTATCGTTGCGACCGGCTGACGGCCAGCGAGCATTTGCTGACCATTTCGGCTGGCGTCTCATTTCAAATTCTATCTAATAATTAACATGGCCATAAAAAGGCCAGCTCCCCCTGTTCGTTCATTATGTAAACTGTCTCGCTGGCATTTCAACTTTACAGAAACGAAAAACTGGCCGGCCGACCGGCCAACCGGCCAACAACAAGTCGCATTTATTTTTATTCTCGGGGAAAGTAAAGGCGGAAACAACCTGTCGCCAAGCGGGGAGAAACTCATTTAAGCCAAACAAACATTTGTAGTCTTAATTTTCGTGGCTCGACATAAACTTGGTTACATTTCCAGCCCCCAAAATGCCACCGATTCCCAGACCCGCGCCGTAATGGCCCCCACTTTGTTGATGATTTTCATTAAATTCTTACGCCTTTTCTCCACATTGTTGTTGTTGCTCCTGCTGATACACACAGGATACACACACATACACACATACGCACACACTCTGCGGCGGCATTTTCATTTGCCTGCCTTAAAAATCCGGCTCAGTGTGCTTCCTCTATCCTGCACCGAGAAAAATATTGCCCAACCTAATGGTTCATAAAATTTCAATAAAAAAAATGAGCAAAGATATTAAAGTATGCCCTTCTGTATTAAGAATTGCATTCAAAATGATAATCAAATAAATAAATATTTTCCTAAAGCCGAGACTTTCGTAGTTTTTCCTTGTGTATTTACCAGTTACTCTCTGCCTGCAGTTAACTTTGTGTTTTTATCGTTATTTGTGTTGAACACGCATACTTAACACCATCGCACGCACACACCCGCACACGTACAGCAACACACCAACACACCAACACACGCACACACGCGAGTGCTCGCAGTGAAAGATAGAAGCTTTCTTCAGAAGAGCACCGTGCACAATATGGCTGAATTCTCATCAAAATTTTATGCTGAAATTAACAAATCTGTTTACAAATTTATTAAAACGCTGTGCGACGCGCTTGTTTCCAGGTTGGGTGGGTTCCTGAGTGGGTGGAGGCCCCATTGTGTCGTCATCATCATCGTCATTGTCATCATCATCATCACCATCATCATCACCTTCATCGTCACCGTCATCGTCATCGTCATCCGTGTGTTGTCAACCTCCCGGCGGCGAAATGCTGACCCCTTTTGCCAGATCATCGAATAGCTAATGTTGAAAGTGGCGCAGCAACGCCGCCGTTGTTTGATCTGTTGACAGTTTGATGTGTCCGCCAATTTTTCCATAATGGAACCTATTGGCCATCAACAAACAAGAAGGCCCGAATCGCCCACACATACTGGCAATTATTCAAAATGCAAACATGCAAACGGTAGCGATTAACATATTATAACTCACACAGAAGAGGCAAACAATCGCCGCACAAGCACACACACACACACACACACAAATGGGGTGTGGGTGGTGTGTAAGTGTATGTGCAGGTGTAGGTGTGGGTGTGGGTGTGGGTGAGTCAGCAGCGTTTTGCATAATTCCCGAAATTTCCATAAACACAAACGGTGAGAAATTCATAGTTCAAACAGTTACCGTGTCGCCAACGCAATTTGCATAGCGACTCAAACTCAAACTCAAGCTCAAATTCGAATCTAGAACCCAAGACTCCGAGACTCGGGAGGGGGTTTTAGATTTGGTTCTGCTTTCGGTTTTGGATTTGGTTTTTGAATTTGGATTTGCATTTGCATTTCCGCATGAATTAGCTGACCAATAAGGAGGGCGAGGTTTTCCTGACTCATTCCCAGATTCTGGTCTCTGTGGGAATGTAAACAGCGGAGAACTCGTGGGGGGCCTTAAAATAAAATTAGGAAAACCGAATGACCGTAGCAATGTTTAGATACCCGTACACCGTACCATTGGCATTGGCATACAAACTCTTTGATCATTCAGTTTATGGTGTGAAATTAGCAGGTTATTGGCTGCTAATTAATAAACAACTTTTCAATTCGCTAGAGAAATTTCTCTGTGAATCAGCGGGAATTTAGTGCATTTCTTTGATCTAAGAAGACAAGGTGTATACCTTATAAAGGCTATGACACTGAAATCCTCTCCTCAAGTTAAAAAGGATCCTTCTTGACAGGTGACTTCAAATTTGCTCGTCATGGTTATGACTGGGACAATCCTTGATCCCAAGGTGGACTGCACTTTCAGCAGGTTTTCAGACCAAAACGAACTTGCCCTGCAGAAAAGTTTGCTATTTCCTCCCTTCGAGCAAATTACCCCAAACAAAATCCGATCACTATGCTTCTTAATCCACTGGAAAGTGGGAAACCATCAAGGTTTTGCAGAGAAATGGGTGCTCTATTTTTACAGTATTTTAGATTTGAAAAAAGTGAATGACGTCTTAACGCTTAACAAGTAAATAAAATGTAGCGATATATTAGTTCGGTAAATATAACTTTGTCCATTTCCACAACATTTCCTCTTTCAACATTTCCATTGTTCATTCAAGTAAACTGTTTTGCATTCGAAAACCCTTGGCGAAATCCCATCTATAGCCGTGCAATTCGAATGGGAAGTTTTTAAGCCAAGCGGCTTAAGCATTTAATCAGTTAATTGTTGGCAACGGCGATACGCATGGGTGTGATTTTTTAATTAACAGCGCCATTTACACAGTATTACCATTCCAGCACGCCACGCCCCACATACAGATACAATCAGCACACGCACACGCACACACCCACACACCCACACTCCCACACACACGCACACACAAACACGTAGAGACGCACAGACGAACGTTGGAATGCTGGAGAAACAAGAGCAAGTACAAAAATTGCCGTTATCACGCCACAATAACCTCAAAATTTATTCACTTTATTGATAATGCAATAAATCGCAGCCGAGTGGCCAGTGCAACAGTGTGGGTGCATGAGCGAGTGCACTAGTGTGCGTGTGCTGCTGGATCTGCGTGTGTGTGTGTGTGTGAGCCTCTCTGTGAACTGGCAATTTTTTCGTAGCATATTTTCGGGCTGGCGCATATTTTTCATGTTTGCATATTTCATTTCAATTTTATTTCTTGCTGCACACTCGCACACACGCCCGCACACACACACACACACACACACGCACACGCACACGCACACACGTGCGCCTGTGTATTTACAGCCAGTGTAAAATATGCCATGAAAATCAACAAAAATGCGCACACAGAGTGCACGTGAGTGGTTCCCCTCCCCCAAGTCACACCATTCATTCGCCGTCTCTCTCTCTGGCCGCATATGCTTCTCTTTCACATGCAGCGCATTGCAATTGTATCTCGAATTTGCAGTTTTTGTCTTTAGAAACAACAGCACAGGGAACAGGACAGTTCGTTGGGCGGCGCTCGATAAAGGACCGCCCGCCACAAAGGACAGCTTCAATATTTTCGTTTCATTTCATGAGCCTGCGACAATGTGTTGATAAGAAAATAGCAGGGCGGGAAACAGAATGCACGCCGAAAATTCCATCAAAATGGGTCATCAAATCTCAAGGTTTGTGCGGCAACAAAGAACATTAAACATACATAGAACGATTTTAAAATTCCATTATGAGTATACACAGATATTTGACAAAGGTATCCATAAGTACGCTACAAAAAATGTAAAATGTAAATAATTTTGCATTATTTTAGCTCTTTCTATATTAAATTTAATGTCTTTTGAACTTATTTATTTATTTTTATTTACTCATGCTTATTTATTTGTTTATGTATATTTTGAGCTTACACATTTGTAAAAAAGAAGGTATTTTTTCAGTGCACCTTACATGGTCGCTTACAATTTCCATTTCCACTGTCGCGAGCCAAAAACTGCAGCCCGTGTAAGCCACTTGCATTTTCACATGCATTTTCACATGCATTTTCACATGCATTTTCACACCCCTGCTGACCATGACAAATTGGCCTGCATTCGGGTGCTTGCCGAGCTTTCCCGCTTTGCTATTAGCCATCAATGCGACGGTGGCTTTAAGGACCTCAAGGGCTTTAAGCCCGAAACGAAGCGGCATCTTATCTTGGTCAACTGGTCGCCCCAGCTGCGCGCTATTCGCACTTCCGGTTACACTCCATTTAGGGCACCATATTGCCGGGTGTTGGTGTTGGCACTTTTGCGCATATTTTGCAAAATCATTACTTAAACACACTGGCATGCTGGGCAAGCGAGAAAGAGCGCCAAGTTGGGTGCGAAAGAGAGAGAGAGAGAAAGAGAGAGGCTGGCCAGTCCAGTGGAACGCTGCCCTTTTCCTTCCGAACGCGCCGTGAGTTTTTCTTGTTTTCCCTGGCTTTTCCGACGCCTCGCTTGCTTTCGGGGGTTTTAAAATGCATTTTCGTTATTTTCACTGCAGCTGCGACGCGTTGCCAGTTGCTGGCTGCTGGTTGTCGTCGATCTTTTGCCACTCACAGCATTTAGCCTTAGCCGCCTCAGCAGGTCCTGGCCATCCTTTTTTTAGCCACCCGCCACCACCCACAGATTGCCGTCCACCAGCAGGTTAGTTTGGCGTTAATTTATGAGCAACATTTAGCAGTTTGTACCTGGGAAGGCCGCTGCAAGCCATTGCCAGGGAACTTTGCTTTATGGCTTGTTGTTTGCCACCTACAAAGAACGCAATAAAAATAGCTGCAGATACAAATTAAACGAAGCTTGCGACTACTAGATGCCCTAAATGTGTACAGTATTTGTCTGGTCATTTAAAGGTTACAGCTAAGTTAGACTAACTTCTATATTACAGAATGGTTAGGATAAGTCTCTTATTCTAGGTAATACAAAACACAGCATAAGTTTTTATTTGGCGCGGAAAATCAAGTAGGAATGCCAAACAACACGACACTTGAAGTACTGTAATGAATAATTAGCCAAAGCGGTGCCAAAAATTAGCTATTAGATGTTGGCAACCATTTTACAAGTGGTTTACTCCTAAGTACCCCACCCCACATTGCCAAGTCTGAGTTGTTTGTGTTTAGTGCTTATTCACTTACCGCTGCCGCCGCCTTTGGGTTTGGGAACCATTAAAGTTGGGTCACGGAAGATGGGCTAGGAAGCTCCCTCCGCAGATCCCCGCCTGGCTGTCTAATAGAGCTGCTGGCCACGGCAGGTGCGAACGCGCTAATCCAGCCATAAAGAGACTCCCCCGGAACCAATCAACCATATTGACCATTGGGATTGGGCTTGGGATTGGAGCTGGGCATGTGCCTGATTGGCTTATTTTACAATTTACACCAGAGCTGAGTGGCGCGGATTGGAGTGGGGGGGGGGGGGGGAGTGATTCTCGTAGCCGGCGCTGCTAAATGAGCCATGATCGCTGGAAGAATGCGCTGCCCGTCAATTAGCGGGCTTCCAAATCTAGCACCTTGTCAGAGTGAAAGGCTTCCGGGGAATGGGAATGGGTATGGGTATGGGTATGTGGGTATACGACGCGGTTCGATTCCCAGCACTCAAAGCTGCCAATGGCGCATTTTATACATTTCTATTTGTTTGCCTTTGTTCAGCGGTGGCATTTTAGCTGCACATAGAGGGGTATTGGCTCCCCGTCGGGCATCGCAGCTCTTGACTTTAATCACACTAATTACGCAACTAAAAGGATAATCGTGTCGCTGACCGCACAAGCTCCTTAATGCGTTTGTCCAACTTTTTGTGTGTCCGCTTGTGTGTGTGCATGATCCAGTTCCCCCCACCACGTTATTTTGTCATAATCCCCTCGATTTGACAAGCTCATTAGCTGAATACCAGAATGAGGCTTAAAGCCGTGTGTGTTCCCTTAAAGACATTCGAGTTTATTTAATGTTGAGGCAAGAAACTATCCAATTGTAGGTGGGCGCAAACAAATGAGTGCCTAGAGAAGCGAATTCCTCTGGCGGTAAGTCATACTGAATCCCGTCTCCACAGCCCGATTCAAGGTGAGGTCATCGCTGGCGAAGTGCATCATGTAGGGCGGCGATGCTGCAAAATGGAAGCCACACATCAGGCGCTTTTCAACGGGCATTTTTTACCACCATCCGCAGACCAAACACTCACCATAAACCAGCAGGTTGTCGTTGGTGCCGCAGTAGTAGGTGGGCTGGTAGGCCATGTTCTTGGCCAGAATGCCCTGCGGTATCATTAGGTAGTCCTCCTGTCTGCCAGTCGTGTGGACGGTGGCGTGGCAGAACTCGTCGTATCCCTCGCCAGCGTCCGACTGTACGGACATCGAAAACTTGCTAAAGGAGTATCTGTTACGATGTAAGATATAAGATTGTAGATACATTTAGTCCAAGCTTCGCACATTGCGAGTTACTCACTCGATCATGCTGGCGGCAGCGGCGGACTTGATGCAGATATTGTAGCTCAAGTCGGGCATATAGTTGCTGACAACTGAGGTCTGGAAGTTGAAGCTGCGAATGGTGCCCGACAGATCGGTGTAGTACTGCTGGCAGCCGGGCGGAGCAAGTAGCTCATAGTCGGCGTGGTGGGAGGCAAAGATGTCCCTCAGATCCTGCAGAGAATTGGTGGAGGCTCCCAGGCCGGCCGAGGTGCTGGAACGCCGTCGGCTGTTCGCTGGTGGACCTTCCAGCTGGGTAACAATCAGCCTCCAAACGGGCGCAGTTCCTCTGGAGGTCACCACAAACGTAAGGGTCACCTGATCGACTCCCGCAGCCGCATTGAAGGGCAGGTACAGGTGCTGGCCATCGTTTACTCCGCACAACTTGAAGCCACCTGCCTCAAAGTAGTCCTGGCACTCGAGGACCCCATCCGTCTCCGTGGGCTGCTGCATCACGAACTGCTCGAAGTCGATTCGCAACTGCTGCACATTGCTGCTAAAGGCTTCGATGGTGTAGGTGTTCAAATCGCTGGACAGAACGCCAGGATTCTTGATAATCGTCCTCTTCTGGCGCGTGGAAGCGCCCACTTGAATGTTGGCTACAGGGAAAGTGGAACTTTCAGTTTAACTTAAGGCCAAGAATATAATATAATATCATATGTAAATATATTATTTTTTCATACTTGAATTCACTTGGTTTTTCGCTTTGATAAAATTTATCTCACCAAACCAACTCAGAAAGCAATTACACAATATTCTTGTGAATTCATGATCATGGCCATAATGCTTATTGGCCCACTTTCGGTGGCCCACAACTCACTTTCACAGCAAACGCCGTAGGTGCCGCAGTAGCCGTTCACTGTGCCCGATTGCCGCATGCACTTGAAGCGGGTGAGGCAGGTGCCGGTGGAGCCGCTGTTGGTGACGCAGCTGTCCGCCAGGACACTCCTCCGCCTGGCCTGGCGCCACAGGCCGGGCTCCTGGACGATGGCCATTGAAGCGCTCGTATCATTCAGCGTTTGCGCCTGCGCAATGGCCAATAATCCGAGAAGTAGCAGCTGCGTATATCCAATCATAATCCTCGGCTTCACTCAGGTTCTATTCACCCACGCACTTTCACAGCGACTGTGTGAATCTTTTGGGGGTCGCAGCGCTTATATAGCACTTCTTGGACTGAAGAATCCGAAAGATACAACGGCGCTGGCAGCGATGCGGTGATGAGATTTTCGTGTTAGAAGCAACGGCGTGTCAATATTTGGTAAGAAGCGCGGTTCGTCACCTGCCGGCATGAATATTCAAGCCGGGCTAGTTCAGGCTAGTTGCGCCTCTTAACTGGCCTGCCCATCGCCGATCTATCGAGTCATTGAACCTCGACGAGTGTCCATTACTTTGATCTTAGATCTGTCAAAACTGGGTTATGTTTGCGCACTCTTTTTTGGTAACTCAGACGGGGGAGTGCGCGGGGAGGGCTGACTAGCTGGCTATCTCATTATCATCGCCATAAATGAAGATGACGATCGATAGTAGCGATGATGATGATGATAATGATGATGGCGACGATGATGTCAAAAAGTGAAAAGAGGCAACAAGTATTGAGGGTGTGATTGAGTTGACAAGAACCCAATTAGAGCCAAATTGCACAACTCAAATTGGGCCCCAACTTCGATGGATGCAGTCCCAGCCGAGTTCTATTCGCAGTGGAAAGTTGCTTAAAAAGTATCTATGCCCATCAACTGATTGCCTCCAATATACTCACACATGTATCTGATAAGAGCGCGGTCAAGTCGGTGTGTATAAAACCTTATCGCTATTCACTGGGGTTTAATTTGAAATAAATTTGATTTTGTTCTTTTGCTTGCAGAAACTTTAATTGCCGTAAAGGAGTTTCCTCTTTCAGCGATAGCTCAAGAATTTTTGATAAACAAATTTTTCGATAAACCCTTCTGCTTATATGCGTATTTAAATATTGCTTGAATAACTATAATTCTGTAGGGAAACGGGGAAAAAACTTCTTTATAAACACCAAGCGGAAATATTAAAATTTTAAGTTGAAAAGTATTAGAATCGATTGCTTGATAAAACCTTATCGCTATTCGCTGGGGTTTAATTTGAAATAAATTGTATTTTGTTATTTTGCTTGTAGAAACTTTAATTGCTGTACAAAAATTAAGCGATAGGTGAAGAATTTTTGTTTATCTTTCGATAAACACTGTTTTTGTTGAATATTGGTGAAAATAACTATAATGCTGCATGAAAACAACTACTTTATAAACACGAAAGAGGATATATTACTATTTTAAGTTGAAAAGTCTTACAATCAATAGCTTTCAGCTATCAACAGTGGCATATGACATTACAAGTTTCTTGCCAGAGTCACAGTACTCCTTTGTAAGGGTATAGCAAAGCTTCTAAGATCAAAATAGCCTAAATAGATTGCAGAGACTTTTCAGCACTGATAGGGCTATTAAATATACCTTTCCGGAGGCTAAACAATAACAGAGGGACTCCAATGACTGCAGGTGCCCCCTTGGGCCAGCGGAGCGATAAAGCCAATCGATCATGATTGTTGACACTGGGAACTGGACAATTGGACGCGATTGGGGTGACAGGTGCGATTGCCGGCGGGCCATAAAAACCCATCCACTGGCCGTCGTGTAGACTCAGAACGATGAGGAACTGCATTGCAAGCGCCCTGCTCCTCCTGGCGACCGTTGCGGCCACTCAAGCCGCTTCGGTGGCCAAGCCCACCTGTGGAGGCACTAGCTCCTCGAAGAACATCAATCTGGTGAACCCGAAGAGTCCTCCGCGGGTGTGCGAGTACCATATTAAGCCGACCAGCAAGTACGTTTGCCAGCTGAGAATCGATTGGGCCATGACCTTGGCTCAACCCACGCTGGAATCCCAAGGTTCGGGCCTGACCTACGCCGAGTGCACGCGGGACTACTTCCAGGTCGATGGCCTGAAACTGTGCGGCACCGAGGTGTGGCAGCACATCTATGTGCCCCTAAACGCCACCGATGGTGAGTCTATGGTGGATCTGGTCATTAGCTTGGCCGATCGTGCCGGAGACAGTGGATTGCCCGCCGCCCACTGGGACATGACCGTCACCCAGCTGGAGTGTCCGGCCGGAGCCTCCGTTCGCTCGCTGGATCTGGATGACGCAATCAGCATTGAGGGTCGTGCCACCTCCATCAAGGATGGCTTCTTTGTGGCCCCGTCCGGCTGTCGTCAGTACTTTCCGCAGGCCAAGGGAGTGGTGAAGTCCTTCAACTACAACGACGGCAATGGCATCTATCCATCCCGCATGAACTATGCCATTTGCTTCCGTCGCCGAACAGATACTAAGGTTCTAACGTGAGTAATATCATATCTAATTCTTCAATGTATTTCATTGTTAAATGAACAATTTGCAAAAAGCATTCGCGCCTATTACTTCAACGTGGGAGATGTGGTATCCGCGTCCACCTTGATGACCGATGAGAACTGCTACAGCAGCGATAGCACCAACGATCTGGATGCCGATTTCCTGATGGTGCCACAGGCTACCTTTGAAGATAGCCACAAGCACGCCACCTACTTCTGTGGCTCCATCAAGAAGGATGTGGTCATATCGAGTAAGTCACATAGAGCTTTTCAGCGGAGAAAGCTCAGGTAACACTAGTAAACAAACTTCTAAGATTTATATCAATTTTTGCAATATTTATTTTTTACGAAATTGACAATCAATTTTAAATAATAACTAATAACTAACTATTATAATATTTACTCATATACTTACTTTACTTATTAGGCAACAATCCTGGTCCTTTGATGGTTCTGTTCAACAGCGACGACATCTACAGGCAGAATGAGGCTGGCTTTGCTTTCACCTATGTTGTGTCCTAGGCGGCTGAGGTTCTTTGAGGTTCCTTCTAAGCCAAAAAAAGAAATTGCCAATAAAAGAGGTTTAATAGAAAGATTTGCCGAGTGTTTACTCAAGCATTAGCGTTGAGCAATCAAAGAGATCCGCTCGGGGAACTTACTTGGGCTTTCATTTTCTATTCCCACCGCTTTCCCATATCAATTAGAGATAATTGCCGACTTATCAGAACAGCCGTGGTATCAACATTTGTCTGTGACAATTAGCAGACAAGCGATATATTATCTCAAGAACCCAGACTATCTGGGTGTTCAAATAATGTGAGACAATCTATCAAGTGGTTCTCAAATTTATCAGATTCCTATCTGGGCGTAACTTTATCTATTTTGAGGCTTTATATATTTGAGATAATATCGCCGTTGGTAAATGGAAATTCTGCATAAGCTATGTACTGGAATTCAATTCGCAGTCATGTAAAAGCTTCGCGATTTGTATCCTGTGAGCTAGAAGGAGTTTCATAAAGCTCGAATGGTTGAAAGCTTTAATAACATCCTTTGCCAAAACACTACCCCAACCTTGCAGCTTTAATAAAGCTACAGCCGAAAACGCTAATGCTTTCAGACTATCAACAAGTGTTTGAAAGTATTGTCTTGGGGCCGTTCCCCCAAAAACATTTACGTTGATAGTATGATTTAAAATTAGAACTTCGATGCTATTAGAGTGAACAATAGCAATTATTAAACTTGTGCTTTATTAGCGGCGCCAGTCATGTTTATCAATGGCAGCATAGTCCCATAATCTGTATTCTAATGCGGTCGTCTTGGAGCCCAATTCCTTATCAGTCTTCAAAGGCAGCGCAACAAGTTGCGAGCAACATGAACTGCCCTGTGCCCAATCTGCTGCCATTCGTCGCGGCGGAAAGCTCTGCCAAAGCTCGGGAAACTCATTCTTGGAGGCCAGCGCACTGTGGGTGGGAAACCATTTGAATTCTGGAAAATTAAACATAATAAGGAAATAATATGTAAAATTTTCCGTTTCTGCTTAATGGTTATTATGTGAAAGCCCTAACCAATTAAAATACAGAATGAAAAATAATATTTTTACAAACATTCTAATTAATGCGACATTAATTTTTTAAAACTTGTATTTTTTATTTGATACACCTTTAAGGGAACTATATGTATCACGCAGATGTAGCCCCCCGAATGAGAGATTTACTGGCAATTTTTGCAACTTGTCCCACAGTGCAGTGATAAGACTCGCAATGCTGACGGCTAGCTGCAGCAACATGTTGCGCAGTAGCAGCCACGCCGGCTGCTCATCGTGCGGCATGCGGATTTGACTTCAGTTGCCGTCCAACTGCCGCGTATTCGGAACGCTCCTCGCGCATCCGAGCCGGTTCCACCAGCATATCCAAAGCCCCAAGCCATTTCTCGAACGGTGTGCGCGAATCGCTCATTAAACCCAAATGGGTGTACAATAAAAAGTTTTAGTCCCGGCCATTGAAAAGTGTGTGTGCTCTACTTGTTCCTTTATTATTATTTTCTCCAAGCCATTGTCATCGGTTTTTGCGTGCAACGTGCGGCGTGTTGTGGCGTGTTGTGGTGTGCTGTGGTGTGGTGTGAGTGGACGATTGTGAGTGCGAGTGCGTCGCTTAAATGCCAATTAAAGTGGCAGGCGTTTAATCAAGTCAAGTCCTAGGTTCCGACTCCGACTCCGATTTCCACGCCGACGCCAGCCGACGGTGTGACAAAAGAGTCTGCTGGAGTCCTTGGCATAGCTCCACTCCTCGTTTCCCAGTTACCTCGGCATCCTTGAAATCCTCGGCAGCCAGCGCACATTCACGAAATTCCCAGCGAAAACATAGCCATAAATTAACAACTAATTCAATTAACTGCCGACAACGTCAACGAGCGCCGCTTGGCTGCAGCTTGGGACCAGATCCTTTGGCAGGAGGCGGGCCAGAGGGAGGCGAGAACGAGTCACTGCACCGCCGCAGGATATGCGGCGGGCTGCCTAGGAGGAATTCCTTGTGCCAGCCTCCATCTTCACGGTAAGCCCACGGATGCCACACACAATGGGAGAAATATTTCAGAACGCACACATGCCGCTGCTCGCAACCGGAAATTATGAGGCCTGTGCGTTCCGGCTCACATCTTCAGGGGACTCTATCTGCCCATTCACATCTCTCATTTTTCATGCAACTATCGGTCGGTCTATTGTATTATGTTATCAACAAGGATATGCAAATTTATTTACTTGCGGGAACATTGTCCATGGAAACGGGTATAAGAACTGGGATTTTAATATGACAAGTATATCTAGATACAGTAAATATATTTGAAAAAAACTTTCCAGCTCTTTTTCAAATATTTTAGTGCAAAATCAAATTATTAATATGATAATACGTTTCAGAATTTCCGATATACTCTTAATCTAAAATCCATATAAAATAGTTAAAGCCATCGAGTTTACCTTCTGTTTAAAGCTAGATAAAAAAGATTTCTTCACTTACATCTTTCCAACACTGTTCATGAACTTACCCTTGTTAACTCTGGTAAAGAGTGGAGACTAGCTGTCAAAGTGAAAATCGGAACATGCGACTTAGACTCTTTTGTATGAGTGAAGTCCTTAGAAGTTGGCCTGGCGAATAAATGAAATATTTGAGATATGCTGCCAAGGCATGGCCATTATGCAAATGCCTGATTGGGGGAAAAAAGCTGAAAGGATTTAGTTTTTGGGGCCCACCATTCCATTCAGCGTGGGAATCGACTTTTGTTCGGCTTTCGAATCCTGGGTAGCAGCTGCATAAATCAATGGAGCAGCATTGCTCTCGGTTCGTTTGATTTCTGATTTTCAGCTTCATGATGACGCACGTTGTAAGGCCATAAATCTTGCGATCTGGCCGAAATGTCTTTAATTGTTAAGCGCACAGACGGCAATCTGCAATCTGGAATCGACAATCTGCAAGTCGACGATGATTTCACAGCGCGACGCGACACTATCATTATTGTGCGATGATCATGATATATCTGCCGTCATTTGTCACTGTAACAAGTTGAGCCTGGCGGCCAAAAGCAAACAATTTGCCACCGGCTAAATTCGCTGTTTGCCATTTGCCATTTGCTATTTGCTATTTGCTCTTAGCTGTTAGCCATTAGCGTTTACGTGGCGCCCAGACTGCAGCGTAGATGTCATAGATACAGATACCGGGCCCAAGATACATGGGCTTATATACAGCATCCTGGTGTGGGTTTGCATCAGCTTCTACTTTAAACAATAAATTCTAGCGGAGCGCTATCTCTTAGCCGGGAATATTTTGGACCACAAAATGCATTTGGCGAACTATATTACATTTTGCTTTCCCAATCCGCAGCTTTGTTTATGTCCACGTGAGCGAAATGCAGCGGCTAATGAGTAAATATTGTCAGAGATAATACACGAGTGCATAGTAGCCTTTTGCCTCTGGCTCGAGAGATATAAATCAGTGCTCTCGAGCTAGAAATGCAGGAAGTATCTGCTTTTTACCAGCGTAAGTACTGCAACTGAGCACAGATAAGGCACCAAGTTATGGCACGAAATGTTTCCAAAGTATGTAATTAAAGTGCAATAAACAACTCATTTGTACAGACGGAAGGTCCTCGACAGGCTGCACACGAAAAAGTGCAGGCAATTAAAAACTCGTTAAGTTGAGTAAAAACCAAAACCATTTCACATCAAAAATTACTTAGAGTTTTGCTAGAACTTTGATCAAAACAATCTTGAAAAGAACATTACCTGTACATGAAAATGAATATGCCAGAAAATTGCCTCTGAATATAGCATACGTTTATTCGCTTGAAGCATTAACATTCTTATGCCTAATAAACGCAGCCATTTGACCAAAATTACTTATTAAACAAATAATGAATGTATTTGGAAATCGTTACTATGCTAAATTCTGTTTATAAAATTAGGCTTATGAGTGATTCGTCGGATGTGCGAGTTCATGTAAACACAATCGAAAGCAAGCCACTTTTGACAAGCCCTCATCTCCGTCGAATGTTGGCCAATATCGATTGCCCCACTTGTTATCAATTGGCATCATCGGTGGCTTTGGTCCATTGATTGATACATCCTGTTTCGCTGGTTGCCAAACTAATTTCCCTTGCAACAAGTGCAACAACATGGTGGCAAAGCGGTTACGGATTTTGCCATCAACGGTGTTTATTGTATTAAGAGATTTCCAAATTAATTGCGAATTCCAGCTATTTTTGGGTTCAGTGGGCACGAGTTTTCCTCATCACTAAAACCGACAAAAAAAGGAAAGAGGGAAGACTGACAGGTCTAAACAATAACAAAATGCTGGCGCTGATTGAACCGCTCAGCGCACAATTTCAATCAATTTTTGCAATTAATTTTGATTGCCCCGCGTGCGGCCAGTTTGGAAGTGGGCACGATGATCAAACGACGATGAGATCGTCATTGTTAAGGCCAACTCAGTATTGGCCGCATCGCAGGCAAATGCAGGAAAATGAAAATAAATGGTTATGGGACTCCATAAAGCATTACAATATCACAACGTGACTCACTCACACACTCAGGCGCAGCACATGTTGGCCCAAGACAAACAAAGTGCGCAGCCAACGTGGCCCACTGTGTGTGCGGGTTCAATTAACGTGGTCAAAACAACTTGTTCTTGGTCTCAGGGAGCATGGGGAACATGGAACTGGGAATGGAGATAGAGATGGAGATGGAGATGGAGATGGAGCTGGAGTTCTGCTGGAACTCCAGCCTGAAAAGGCAGCGTCCAGATTGCAGCTTCCACAATCCACGGCCGAGCCAGACGAACTGGCAGAAAAAGTTGTTAATTGGAATTTAACAATCTCTAAAAGCGTCTAATGGAGGGGAGATGCGCACTCTGCGTCTCGGCCGGCTGAGTGGCGACGGCGATTTGCCCCACTGTGCGGCTGGGCTACCAGTTTACCCACTCTGCGCTTTATCTGCCGGCAAATGTAGAAATTAAGTTTCGCCCGGCCAGATGGATCCCGACCGACCGACTGTCAGTATCGTTTACGTGCCGCCGTCAGGCAAAAACAATCAACATCAACTTATTTGTCTGCTGGCCAAACATCTCAAAGTGGCCAACATCGCAGCAGCAGCAGCGGCAGCAGCAGCAGCAGTAGCATCTGCTAATGCCAGATAGCCACACTGTCAGTTGGTCGCTGGTTCGGTGTCATGACCATTCCGGGTCCATTTCTGGGCCTGCTGGAGGAGGAGTCGTGATTTTATCCCCCGCACACTGACGCAAAATTAGGAATCTAATTTATAGTAATAAATCTTAAGAGAGGCAATTCTCCAGTGCAAACACTACTACGTCTATCATAGAAATATTTAAGAGGTAGAAATAAACTTAGCATGGGTTCTGTGAAAATGGATAGATCAGAACCCATATTTCCGCCCAGTGCATAGTGCACTGCATTCTTGCGGCGTCACTTAGTCGTGGGCTTGGTAACAAAGATCGTTAGCTGTAGGAATTATTGGAGCAGCTTTTCCAGCGGCTTTGGCCAGCAGCCATCAGTTCGAGTGGGGAAAATAGTTTCTCACAGCTGGCTCTGCCGCTCTTGCTGCCGCTGACAGGCCTCGGTTTTTGGCCCACCTGCTGGCCTTTTGGATGGTTCCGTGGCCTCCCTGGCATCGCTGGGCTGCTCAGCTCCCCTGGATCCCTTGGCTCCATCTGCCGGTGACAGTTCACGTCACCACAGAGCCACATCCAGCTGGTGGAAGCTTCTTTGTGCCGCCGGTTGGCGCTAATGAAGCAGCACACACATCCCCACATCCGCAGCCACTCCAAGGTGGCCAGCACGTGTGCTGCCTGGCCTTTTGGCAGACAAAAAGTGGAAATAAAGATGAATAAAGGTGAATACAAAACAAAAAAAAAACCAAGTCAAGGGGCATCTCGTGCTCAGCATAATTTGCGCTGACATTAATCAATTGCAGCGTGGGCCTGGCAGCCGAGAGAGAAGAGCACCGCAGTTGGCCATAAATGGAAACATGGCCAGGAACACCTGTTGGTGGCCAGAACTTCCGATTCGAGCCGCCTTCGAATATGATTTGCAGCATCGCTGTGCGGCGAACATTGATATGCTCTTTAGATAACGCCGAGCAGTTTCCCTCCGCAGATTGCAGTTCGCAGTTTGCAGATTGCAGATTGCAGATTGCAGCCCATAAATCAGCCGCAAATTGCAGGCTCATGCTCGAGAGCTGGTGGCCCTTGTCCGACACTGGTTGTCATTAGCTGAAACATAAGGCCACATGATGCCTCATAGTACCAACACACTTGGCATTTGCCAAGACACATGACACGCCCGCTTATCGCAGCGGAAGTGGCCTGTCGAAACGGCACTTGGCAAGTTGGCCAAAAGTGTTGACGGCTGCAAATCAAATTGTCATTAAATTTTCATTTCGGGCAGAAGCCACTGGGCACTCCTCCAGAAATAGTGTGGCTACGCTAATTGCAATTAAAACCATTTTGCAGAGCGTGACACATTGACAAACTGCGCCAATTTACGTGGGAATTCGGGGGCGGCACTCGAAACTTTTCGCAGCTTGAAAAGTTGCAAATTGTTTGAAGCACGGTTGAGTTACAAGTTAACAAATGGCTGCAACGGCAAGGGATATGTGCATATTTTCAGTCCTTAGTCCTTGGGTGGTGCTTGAAATACGATTTTGAAATTGCTTACACGATAGTGTTTTCCTACTATTGATTTGATTTTAAAATACATTTCTTTGATGTAAAAATACATAAATGTTGCACAACAACTCTTTCGGCTGACACTTTATTATTAAAGTTCAAGGTGCTTTGAAAAATAATTGCATACTCATTTGATATAGTTTACAATGCGGGTATTTTATCACTTTTCTATCTATTCGATTATAGCGAAATATCAACGAAATCTTTGACTGTTATATTTTAATTAAAATATATAGAGCCACCCAGATCTTCAGAACTTGATTTACGAAAGCCAGTGAACAACATGAGCAGTGATAAGATAGTTATGAAGTCCAAAGATATGGACTTGTATTGAATTATATTGAAAAGAAGAGCTCTAGATTAGTACGCGGGGAAAATTCCAAGACATATGTATGCCATTGAACTCTGGCGATTTCAAAGACATGCACTTAATACTCAAGCCCTATTGAAATTCTAATGATAAATCGGGTGCTTGCTTTGTCTGGGTAAAAACCAGGTTAACCAATGCTGCGTATGCGTAATATTTATGGCACGACGCACATGTGGCAAGGTTCCAAATGCAAGACGCCCATCAAATGGCATAAATAAGCACATCTCACTGGGCTACGCGTTGGCTGCTCTTTCATGCAACATGCGACACGAGAATTGCATTAAAAAAGATGTGGAACCGACGTCGCACCCACTCCATTCCATTCCGTACGCCCTCACAATTCTGGCAGGCATCCGAATGAAATGAGCAATTAAAAAGTGCGCATAACTTAATTAAAGATGTAAAAAGGGGAAGAGGAGTGTGGCCAAGTGGCCAAGTGGCCAAGTGACCAGTGCCAAATTGCCGCCTTTGTTGGACGCGGGTTTTTCGCGTTAAAAGTTCCATTTGATGTTCATTAGCTTGTTTATTGGGTTGTTTAGTGTCCTTACCGCCGGCAGCCGGCTCTCTAATTACTTGGTTTCGGGGAACAAAAGTCGAGACTTTCAGCAACAAATGTTGCAACATTAATTAGGACACATTTGCTGGCGAATTCCCTTTCAATTAGAGCCCGCTTTTATGCGACAGGATCTGCTCGAGTGTCCTGCGAATGGATTCGGATTCCAGCAGTCAAGTGCCGCCAGGCGGGCGAAATGTAGTGGCACTGAGCTGCGGATTAAGTCGGTCAAAGGTCAGCTGCTCTTAATGTGCTCCACCGACCACCGACGGCTTTAAAGCTGCTGCCCCACCGACCCACCACTCGACCTTTGGCCAAATCTCGGCTAATGAGTTTCAGAGTGGCATAAATAATGCAAAATGTTTCACAAATACCCACAGAAAACAATGGCGCTTTGAAACATATATATACATTTTTGGGCGTTCATACTACATATAATACGTGTAGTTAGGCATATTGGTAAACAAAGGAAAAGGTATTTGATACGCTAGAATAACTTTAAATCTTACTTAATACAGCTACACTAACTAATTGTGGAGCAAATCTCTCTTTTGGGTCCCAAATTATTATGTGTCCCCTTATTTAATATGTAAACTGAAATAGCTATGCATATCATTTTAGATATACACACACGCGTTTACACACGTGTATAACATATAATCTGATTTGTTTTTAATGCAGATATGCAATTATCGGTCTCAATTTATGGAAATCCTTTTATTTTAGGAGCTCAGCGATTGTTGCCAAAGCTAATTCACATGCAGTACACTGAAATGGAAAGAGGCATAGTGTTTTGAGCACACTAAGGGGCTTAAAATAAATCTCCAATCGATCATGAGATTTTTCCTTGTGCAGCCGTTCAACCTCCACCTTAAACTCCGATGGGGGATTGTTTAAACAAATGTCCATCTTCGCACGCCTGTCTCGAGTGAGTGGCAGATGGATTGGCAGCAAGTGTCATTTCCCCAGTCCATCGGGAGGTTGGACAATGTGCTCCACCACCCACTGGGTGCTCGGTGGATAGCCAGTGGAAGCAATCAGTGGAGGGGCTGAAACTTAAACCAGAAACTAATTGAAGTTTTGCGGGTGCTCCGTGCTCCGTGCTCCGTACTCCGTACTCCGTGCTCCGTGGTCCGTGCTCCGTGCTCCGACATAATTCCGCTTTTGTACTTCCAGCCAGATGATCCCATCAGCGCGGCGATGGCCGCCATTAAGTCCTTCAGCTTCAGCTCGCCATTAAATCCTTTGCGTTTCGACTTTGGTCAGTTGATTAAGTATGCATAAACAGCAATTATGCCGCCCCCTTGGGGCGTGTCCGCGTAATTTATGCTAAGTTATGGCGTATTATATCTATTGCGGGCCCATTCCGCTTACTTGTATTACCAAAGGCGAGCTGGTAGCGGAGCACAAAAGTTGGCCAACAAAATCCATACATTAGGCATATCATTTTTGCAAGAGCCTCGAGCTCCCACGGCCATAGTAACCCATTCAAATTAAACCGCTCTATTGAAGGAGCGTCCTTTTTGTGTGGGGCATCCCCCCACCCCCCTCACCGCCCCGCCGAACAATACTTTTCAAACCTTTGTTGCCTTTTTTCCACGAAATTGCAGGTAATTAAGATGCCGCCCCACGGCGTAAAGTACACAAAAAACGGCGAGGAAAAAATGGAGTGTGGCGAAGGGAAAACATAATTCACTGTCTAGAAATTCATTTCGACATTTCGCCTCCCTTTGACAACGCTGCCGCCAAGCGGGCTGAATTTTCCTGCTGCTTTCACTTAGGGCTTTTCCGCGCCCAGACGGCGATGGAGCACCTTCTTGGCCATCCACTCCTGGCTTAAATTGAGTGTGAAGTGTGCCAGGAGCGCCAGGGTCTAGGCATTTACTCAAATGGGAGTATAATTGACTGCAAGCCATTTGTTTTGAGCAGCGGTTTTATGGCGCTATTAAATATTATATAACTCTTGAGGCCAATCATTTGTTAGCATTATTTCGCGATTAGCCAGAGCAAAAATTATAATATATACTAATAGTCATAATTCTAGCTTAACAGCTTGCAACACAATGAACCATCAACAACCGCAAAATAAGGCACTCTATCGAAATTATAATATGTTCAAATATTCAAATGAGAAACTAATATTTTTGTGTATTCATAAGTGAAGCTTATTTTTCAAACAACAGAACCTAATAGTGCAAAAAGCACATTGGTGCTCTAACCAATCTGAATTATTGCGCATGAGGGCGAATGTTGCATTCGCTTAACCCACTTGGCATTCATTGTTGCATGTAGCATGCAGCATGAAATATGGAAAATTATGCTCAGTCTGGTGAAGGAGAATGCGGCGCAACCGAGCTGCATTGCTAATCGGAATCGTAGGAGCTACACAGAGAGAAAATTATGAGTTATTACGGGTTGGGAGAATATGCTGCGACATATTCTGCTTACAAAATATTGCTTAACCAGTTTTTAAACACTTTTCTGATAAAAAATCAGGGGGTATTTCATTTGAATGTTTCATTATTTCTCAGTCGTAGATAATTATATTTGATGTATAGTTTTATTTTAATTAGAGAAATTACACTTTGAATCGAACTGAAAGTTCCGTTTTGCTTTGTGCGTTATCTGCATGCTGCTAATTCAGAGTAAACCAGGCAAGGAGAATCTGATTAAATATGTGCCATTATGCCATAATTTGCCAAATGCACAAACACGAGGAGGAGCAGGAGTCCCCATGAGCTGAGACTTTTGGCCAGCGACACAGTCGCCCTGGGAGATAAATCTGGCCAAGTTTATTGAATTATCCAACAGTCGGCCAACTCGGCCATCCAGATCCAGTTGCTCAGCTGGCCGGGACAGCTTCGATAAATTGGCAACATGGCTTTAATTGGCTCCGAGGCGGGCAATCAAAACTGTTTTCGATAACGCGCCACGAAAGGTTCAAAGCCCAAAGTTCCTTTGACATGGCCTGCGGCTGCAACTTGGCTTTGCTTTTGCCATTGCCACTGCCACTGCCACTGCCACTGCCCCTGCCACTTGCACCGTTTCCCTTGCCTTAGCCTTTGCCATTGCTTTTGCTTTTGGTTATGGTCTCGTCTGTCGTGGGCGAGAAGGCAAATCAGATAAGCACTTAATGCCAAGCACACAATGTGGCCAAGAGTTGTTGGCCAGGACACAAACGCCAACTCTCACACACACACACACACGCACACACACGCACACACACGCACACGAACGTACCGCTACACCACATACACGCCTGACTGGCTTGTAATGGAATTGCGATTGTATCTGGCAGATACATTTGTGCTGAAGGTCCGCAAACGAACCCATTTGTTTGGCAAGCAGATTTATGCTCATGCTCATGCCGTTGTCATCGAAAGCCTAATTAAATATCACAGGCTGCCGAAGTTCGAGGCGGAAAAATGGCACTACAACTGAATTAATTAAGCCAACAAGTTCCACTACTTCGTTAGCGTGTAGTGTCGTCGCTCGGTTTCATTAACAAGAAGTCGGCAAACAAAAGTTTGCAGCTGTCGGAAAAGTTTATGATCCGAACTCGAAGAGATAGCGCAACAAGTAAATTCCAACCTAGCACGCGCCATCAGCGCAAGATACATTTCATTCATTTTTGATTTCACCAGATACTCAAACAACTAGTCGTATCTTCGGCTGATGCCTCTCATTGCTTCGGTGCTTCTTATTGATACAGATTAGATGCAGTTTTGGTCTAACATCACTGCCCACTTCTGGGAAACTTTTGAATTTAATTAAGAACTTTTCCGATCACTCATCCCACTCGTAGGACACTCTAAGTGTTTCTAAAATCGAAATCAATTGCATGGCAGTTACAACTGGACACTGGACATAAATCGCGTACAACTTCCAGTCGGACAGGCAAAAGTCCTGAGCTAACTTTTCCTTTGTCTGCTCCACATGCAAAATTAGGCACAAACTTTGTGAAATCGAAACACAAAGGGCTCCATCACTCGAAGTTATTGAACCTCGACTGCCGACCATTGCTGCCCCATTATGCATGCAGGAGCGGATTGGGGGCATGAGGGGCGCCTCCGACAATCACTCAAGGTCCCTCCAGCAAGGTTCCACAAAGAGCAACAGTTGGGGCAGCCACAAAGAAACCCAGCTGCCACAAAAGTCGCAGCAGCAACACAAATACGTCCGTATGCAACACAACAAAGGCGGCGGAAATAATAGTTGCAAATGCCAAAGGCATTTGGGAAGAGTATGTGGCAGCAGCATAAACAAATACAGCTCAATGACAATTGTGCAATTAGCAGAGGGCAATTGAGTTGAAACACAAAATAAAAGCAAGTCAATGGTCATTTTCCAATTTCCCAATTACTATCTTAAATGCTTTTAATAAAGTCTATTTGAGAAATTTTAATGAAGCCAAATAAAATATTTAAATAACAATTAAGTGAATCACATATGTGCATTTAATTCTGCTGTCTAATTTAAGCAACAATTTAATAGAGGAACATGCAATTGAAAATAAAAGTTGTACAAAACTATTTCTATAATTAAACTTAGCTCTTTGCTCATACTGTTTATTTGTTGTTGGTGCAAAAACTTCTCAAAAATATTTGCAAAATAACATCAAAACATGAAAACAGCAGCAATGACAGACGTTTTAAGAGAAGCTAAGCCCGCAAGTGTGAATTTCCATATGAATAGAGCAACAATTGTCCATAGGCGGCGCAAATTGCAAATGAAATGAAATATGAAAATCAAACTGACTTCCCAATTGACATTAGCTGACGGCCAGAGGAGAAAGCCAGGAGGTTGTGGGTATGGAAATGGAAATGGAAATGGAAATGGAAATGAAGGTGACGAGCACAAAACAATTCTACTTGGCAGCTTGACAATGGCTTTGGCCCCCTCACAGCAACTTGCCTCTGGAAATTCGACTGGTTTTCCCTGCCCGGGTGTAGTCAATTGTAAACACATTTAAACAAAACTCAACGAGACGTGCGGAAAATTGCTGATATGAAGAGTGAAAAGTGCGCCGAGGTCGTGTGCTTGGTTATCCGACGAGAATGCGGCCTACACAAATTGGTGCTGCCAAAATTGTGGGCGAAAGCAAAAATGGGCAGGGCTGAAGGATGAAGTTGAGGTCCTGGGCCGAAGGAGCCGCACATTTAGGCCGGCCACAAAATAATGTTATTGATATGAATTGAGTTCGTTTCGCAGGAAGCGAAAGTGCGTGAGCTGGCCAAATAATTATCTTGGCTTCGTGCTCGGAAAATGCTCCAAATTGGAGCATTCATTGCGGATGGGATTGTAGTAAAATCAAATTAATTGTGAGCTTGAGTTGGGGGTGTGAATTGGAAACATTGGAAAATTAAATGAGCCAAATAAATTAATTTACCTACACCTACAGCTTGGAAAATTCTTAAAGACCTTTATATCTTTTATAGCACAGTAGCAAGATAAACGTAAAATTGGCCAGCTTTAAATTATACATTATACATTATATATTACATTATACATTTACATACAGAAGAATAATTTATTGTCAACTTTATGTTGAGCCTAGGATTTGCTCAGCAATTTTTGCAAATTTGTTCTGCGTTTTGAAACTCCTCAAGACGCCTTTAGCCCCAAGTTTAATATCGTTTTCGTTTCTGTTTGAGTTGGAGTAACCCAGCTTAACCACTTCGCCTGGCCATATTTCAATTGGACTACAAAGTACGAGTATTTGTCGAAAAGTTCCCCCGTCCTCCTAGCAACGGCAGAGAAATAATCAAATTGTATGATGAACACGCCCCGACTGGAATTATTATAAGAGGCAGGCGAAAAACAAATGCCCAAGCTCGCAAAAAGTTGCCCAAACAAAACAATAACAAAATGAAAGAAATGTGCACTTGAGCCGCCAAAAAGGTGGGGGAAAAGTACATTTATTCCCCACGCAAAGTTCTTGAAATCAAAGTACGTAAGCAGCACAACAAATAAGCGCAGTTAAAGTACGAATTTTCTCACTGGCTTTGGCCAAATGACAAAGTTAAACAAAAACCAGGGGAAAGGGACTCTGCCCTGCTTGTTGCCAGGACTGTCACTCCTTGAAAAGGATACGCCACATGCACTGTGCCTCTGCTGCTTTCCTGCTTTCCTCGTTCTTGAGGTGATGTACTATACATGCGTAGGCAAACAGTGCCGTTCAAGATATTAGCACTTCGTTAAGGTACAAAAATCGAAACCTCCTACAGTTAGTTTCTATTTCATAGCTAATTCCTTGGGTAATGAAAGCTTAAGTCATGAAAAGTTTATGTCAAAAAGAAAACATATCTTTAAATTATCTTTAACAACCTTCCACTTTCAAAAATATATATGTATAATAATAATAATATATATATATAATAATAATAATATATATATATATAATAATAATAATATATATATATAATAATAATAATATATATAATATTATGTGTAATAAAAAAGATACAAGGAAAGGCCACAAAAGCCCTGATGTAACAACAATACTATATCATATGTGCATCTAAAGCATCATAATAATACGAGTTGCTTGTCTAGTGGGAAAACCATCTTGAGGTCTATTGTTATGGCCGAATCTGTGGGCGTTTGTGGGTTGTGCTGAGCACTTTTGAGTAGACCGCAAGACATTTGTGAAAGAGTAAACAACAAACGGCAAACAAAGTCCATTTCAGAGCTCGCACCTTGCCGGGCTTAGACATATGCAAATTCAGTGCGCGAACAAATTGTGCAATTGTTGGTGGGAGGAAGTGGGAACAGGGCATTTAGCACGTGTGGCACGTATTTCATTTCAGTACCTCCATCGCCGGAGCTGCGGAAAAGCAATGAACCAGGACAAGGGTCGGCTATATAGGGAGCTCAAAGGATGCAGAGAAACATAGTAGAGTTGTGGTAGCAGGACTGTGGCACAAATGCACTTAACGCCGCCGGCCTCTTAAAACTCCGTTTTTGGCCGACTGGCGAGTTTAAGGCCTCATCTTTTCTTTAATCCTTTGCCGGGTCGGGTTTTATAAATTATTCCATTCCATTAGGGCTCGGCTTTCACGCTCCACGCTCCACATTCGCCACTTTTAAGTCCGGAGCCAAATGGGCAAATGGGCAAATGTGTGTGGAAAATAAATAAATCGCTTGTTCTGGTAATCTGTGGCAACATTCTTATCGCCCTCCCCTCTGGCCAACCAGCATGATCCAGGCTAACACAGATACACAGATACATCCGCCTTTGGAGCGGTAGAAGTTGTAGTGTAGTGTCCTTTTGTCGGACGGATCTGGGCAGTGCCAGGCAGTAGAACGATTTCGTGTTTACACTTTATATTTATTTGAAATATGATATCCTTTCCACGCCGCCGAGTGCAGCGTTAAATAAATCAGCCAGCAAGCTCACAAAATCGCACCCATGGCAGCTGTCACTCCGCATTATTATCACCAACAAAAGGTCCTCGGCGCCTGGTGGAGCACCCAGGATGCCAACACTCCATTAGAAGGGGGATCTTGGGCAGCAGGAGTCTGTCGGCGAGGACAACATGATTTCCACTTCTTTTTAAATAAATTGTACGTCATTGCGGGGTATAATAATGCAAGCAAAGCGGAGAAAAAATATGTCAACTCTTTGCGACTAAAGTTTAAAATATTAATTTATGTATTTTTCTGGACCTACTCAGCCCTCGTTAATATATTACCTGAAATCGCACCAAATAATTAAATATTTATTTAAAACAGCCTTGGAATCACGAGTTGTTACCAACACAGAATTCTGTATAATTAATAATTCATTTACTACATTGTGTTTAACGGCCATTAAATAAAACAAAAGTTGGCAAACTAAAGCTTAACATAACTCAAATCAAGCTCAATTGACGACATTTTATTCGTCAATGAAAAGGATTTTTACTTATAATCCCCGGCTGAAATCCACAGGAGCTATCGAAGTTGGAAACTCATAAATTGCCTTTATGTTCCCACATTCCATTCGCAACAAAAGTGCTGGAAAATGGTAAACGATTCAGTGCATCAATGGCAATCCGGCCAAATCCAATTGGAATGCCATAGTTCCGGCCAAGGCTAAAATGTTTCAGCCATTCCGGTCGCAACAGTAGAAATGTTGTTTTAGCCAAAATGGCATTTAAGCGATTTAAGAGCTCGACAAATCTGTATTCCCCAAATAAAACACTCAATGAAACATAAAATTCCGTGGAAATGGTTGGCTTTTAACAGAATCTTTTCAGGCAAAAAACATTGGATTTATGACATATTCGATCCGATCATTTCATGCTACTGGGGGAATACAAGGGGAATTTAATTGCCGCCCATCAGCACATCCAATAATTGATGCCGTTGTTTGCCTAAAAAGCAAGCGAAACTTAAAGCAAAATATGGTATAAATCATAGCACAATCATGCCATGTGGGCGGTATAAAATTGGCGCAGACATCGTAGTACGCATGATTTATGCGTCTCATAAATTGCTGCAGCGAAAACTAAAAGCTGTTTTGTGCTCGGCGCTGAATGAAGATAAACTATCCATAGGGATAGTTGGGTTGGATTCCGATCCACTGAGTCCGAGACCAAAGGCTCGATTCGCCACTGACAGCCAACGAATTGGAAATCGGCAAACAAACATTTTCATTACTCATACGTCAGGGGGGCCCGCGTTTGTGTGGAAGCGCGAAAATACCCGAAACCAAGCCAAACCAAACCAAACCAGCCAGCCATTGCAAACATTTTGACAGATGCAGACGGCACAATTTCGCTTGGCTACGTTTTTTAATACCCAACAGTTTTGCGCCACATTTCGTGTGCAAAGTTTTTCGCCATGGCTCCATTTTTCCAAATTGCGTGGTGGGGTGTGCGTGGTGGGGTGGGCGTGGTCAGGGTCGACACTTCAACGGCGAGTGCCAGAGTAGATGCCCCTACATGATACACATGATACACATGATACACATGATACATGTAACCCACAAACATTTGCCAGTTTTATGCTTTTCCAACACCCAACACACAACACCCACCGCCCACCAGCCCGCAATTTCCCATTTCCTTTGGCTTTTGGCCGCTTTTATTGAAGTCTCCTACCGCTCGCTTTTATCAAATGCAATTTACGGATCCCTGACATTGAGCATTAGCGCAGGGCTGCCAAAGTCAAGCCAGGCCAGGCCAGGCCAAGTCAAGTCGAGTTTGCTTAACGCACAGCAGCTGCTTTCCCAGACCCGATTTCCCAACTTCCCACCTCTAGACCAACTTTTTTCGACAGCTACTTTTCGCCTATAGCACTTTTCCACACGCTTTTATTGCTAATTTCTGTTATTGCCAACGTTTTGCGTGAGTTTCGCGAATTGTCGTAAAAATATTTTTATTATCCGATCGCGGGTGGTGGTGTGCGTTGGGATTGGGTGGCCCAAAAGGGACCTCCCCCTCCTGAAAGCTCATTAAAAGCCCGAGCTGCCACATTTCGGCATTGAGACACGCTAGAAAGTATGCTAGAAAAATTACAGCACCTTTATTCTCAGATTTACACACTCAGCACTACGCAAACTTCCATTGAAACTTCCATTCCGAGTTGAATACTTAAAGCCTTGTATAATACCATGTATAATAATGTTATTGAATCAATAAAAGTCTTGTCATTGCACGTATGTATTCATTTGAGGCGCTGGCAAAAAAGTTTAATTCAGTTGAAATTCTTTAAGTACTAAGAACACTTTAAGAGCGATTTTAGACTGAATAAAAAAGATTATTTATTTATTCTGCCACTGAATTCAGCAGCTTCGTGTGCTTAAAAATCCCACTCGAGAAAAATTGTAGTACATAATATTGTTGCCCGCACATTGAACATGATTTATCCGATTTTTATCCAACACCCGACTATTTTTCAACCCACTTGAATACCGAATCACTTATTCATTCAATGGCAGATGCTCAGGTTCAATGTGGACGATTTATGGCCAAGTTTGTACCGAGAGGTCGTAAAATTAAAGTGCCCCCGAGCCCACGCTCCTGAAGACGCTTTTATGGCTATGGCCAGTTAATAACCAAATTTGTCTGCTCAGCTTTGGCTTAAACATTAAATCCACTTGCTGGGCGATGAGCTCCACAGCATCGAGCGAGTTGTGCTGAGTGATGTTCTGCGATTTCGTGTAATTTGTGTAATAAATATAAAACTTGTATTATGATAACAAGGGGAGGTGGAGGGCTGTGTGAACCAGTGCAAACATGGCAGAGCGTTTGTCATAAAACGCCACTCGTTCACAAGTGTTGTGCACACAAAGTGCATTCAGTTTGCCATTACCCAACCCACGAACCTCGGGGAATCCCCCTCGATGTTCTGCTCAGCCAATTTGCAATCCTAGATTTTATGATTTTCGCATGCGAAGGAGACTTTTCTGCGTTACCGGCTGTCATTGTGGTTTTTGCTCTTGTCACTTTGCAATTCGAGTGCAGCCAGCAATTTGCCTAAACGATAAGATTAGGAAATGGAAAGGGAAATGGAAATGGGAATGGATGTGGTGACAAGCACCTGACGCAAAACATGTCATCATGGTATCCAGAATCCAAAATCCTCGATATCCAACTGGACATGACCAGTTTCCGGAGCAATGCACTCTAGTAACATCTCGGCCCAAACATTTGTTTGTTGTCTTTTGTCCAAAAACAAGCCCAACTTATGCTGGCCCATTTCAGTGCAGTTGGCAGAAATATGCAAACAGACACAAGCAAATATTTATTTGATTATTTATTTTACAGAAATATGCAAACTCACAGAGAATGCAAAATATTTGTTATTGAAAATTTTAAAATCAATACGAATAAACCAAAGCAAATAAAAGTTGGCGAATAGCGATTTCTCTACAAATTCCACAAATTTAAGCTATTAATTTATACAAATAAATGTGGCTGCGAAATTCCCATCTTAATTCTTTCAACAATTACGAAAAAAATTGCCACTGATATTGGTTTTTTATACCCGTTACTCGTTGAGTAAAAGGGTATACTAGATTCGTTGAAAAGTATGTAACAGGCAGAAGGAAGCGTTTCCGACCATATTAAGTATATATATTATTGATCAGGATCAATAACCGATTCGATCTGGCCATGTCCGTTTGTCTGTCCGTATGAAAGCCTCAATCTCAGGAACTACAAAATCTAGAATGTTGTGATTAAGCATGCAGCTTTCAGAGACATTGACGCAGCGCAACTTATCTTTATCGAATTTTACAGTGGCATACCTCTAAATGTTTCTGGAGCAACTCTCTAAAAAACTGCATTCAAATTTAAAAATCTATTTTTTTTATTTTTTTTGTAAATGTAGAATATTAAAAACGTCCCAAGGCTGAAGTTCTATACTCCATAACTCAACTTATCTTAATCGGATTTTGAAGTGGCATACCTCTTAATGTTTCTGGAGCAATTCTCTAAAAATCTGCATTCAAATTTAGAAATTAATTTTTTTTTAATATATTTGTTATTTTTTTGATGTGATGATGTAGAATATCTAAAATGACCCAAGGCTGAAGTTCTATACTCCATAACTCAACTTATCTTGATCGGATTTTAAAGTGGCATACCTCTAAATGTTTCTGGAGCAATTCTCTAAAAATCTGCATTCAAATTTAGAAATTTATTTTTTTTTAATTTTTTTGTCATCTTTCTGATGTAATGATGTTGTAGACATTCAAGAAAATTAAGAAATGTCCCAAGGCTGAAGTTCTATACTCCATAACTCAACTTATCTTGATCGGATTTTGAAGTGGCATACCTCTAAATGTTTCTGGAGCAATTCTCTTAAGATCTGCATTCAAATTTAGAAATTAATTTTTTTTAATATTTTTGTTATTTTTTTGATGTGATGTAGAATATCTAAAATGACCCAAGGCTGAAGTTCTATACTCCATAAGTCAACTTATCTTGATCGGATTTTAAAGTGGCATACCTCTAAATGTTTCTGGAGCAATTCTCTAAAAATCTGCATTCAAATTTAGAAATTTATTTTTTTTTAATTTTTTTGTCATTTTTCTGATGTAATGATGTTGTAGACATTCAAGAAAATTAAGAAATGTCCCAAGGCTGAAGTTCTATACTCCATAACTCAACTTATCTTGATCGGATTTTGAAGTGGCATACCTCTAAATGTTTCTGGAGCAATTCTCTTAAGATCTGCATTCAAATTTAGAAATTAATTTTTTTTAATATTTTTGTTATTTTTTTGATGTGATGTAGAATATCTAAAATGACCCAAGGCTGAAGTTCTATACTCCATAAGTCAACTTATCTTGATCGGATTTTAAAGTGGCATACCTCTAAATGTTTCTGGAGCAATTCTCTTAAGATCTGCATTCAAATTTAGAAATTAATTTTTTTTTAATATTTTTGTTATTTTTTTGATGTGATGATGTTGTAGACATTCAAGAAAATTAAGAAATGTCCCAAGGCTGAAGTTCTATACTCCATAACTCAACTTATCTTGATCGGATTTTGAAGTGGCATACCTCTAAATGTTTCTGGAGCAATTCTCTTAAGATCTGCATTCAAATTTAGAAATTAATTTTTTTTTAATATTTTTGTTATTTTTTTGATGTGATGTAGAATATCTAAAATGACCCAATACTGAAGTTCTATACTCCATAACTCAACTTATCTTGATCGGATTTTAAAGTGGCATACCTCCAAATGTTTCTGGAGCAATTCTCTTAAGATCTGCTTTCAAATTTAGAAATTAATTTTTTTTTAATATTTTTGTTATTTTTTTGATGTGATGATGTTGTAGACATTCAAGAAAATTAAGAAATGTCCCAAGGCTGAAGTTCTATACTCCATAACTCAACTTATCTTGATCGGATTTTGAAGTGGCATACCTCTAAATATTTCTGGAGACATTCTCTAAAAATCTGCATTCAAATTTAAAAATTAATTTTTTTTTAATATTTTTGTTATTTTTTTGATGTGATGTTGTAGACATTCAAGAAAATTAAGAAATGTCCCAAGGCTGAAGTTCTATACTCCATAACTCAACTTATCTTGATCGGATTTTGAAGTGGCATACCTCTAAATGTTTCTGGAGCAATTCTATACAAATCTGCATTCAAATTTAAAAATTAATTTTTTTTTAATATTTTTGTTATTTTTTTGATGTGATGTAGAATATCTAAAATGACCCAATACTGAAGTTCTATACTCCATAACTCAACTTATCTTGATCGGATTTTAAAGTGGCATACCTCTAAATGTTTCTGGAGCAATTCTCTTAAGATCTGCATTCAAATTTAGAAATTAATTTTTTTTTAATTTTTTTGTCATTTTTCTGATGTATTATGTTGTAGACATTCAAGAAAATTAAGAAATGTCCCAAGGCTGAAGTTCTATACTCCATAACTCAACTTATCTTGATCGGATTTTGAAGTGGCATACCTCTAAATGTTTCTGGAGCAATTTTCTTAAAATCTGCATTCAAATTTAGAAATTTATTTTTTTTTAATTTTTTTGTCATTTTTCTGATGTATTATGTTGTAGACATTCAAGAAAATTAAGAAATGTCCCAAGGCTGAAGTTCTATACTCCATAACTCAACTTATCTTGATCGGATTTTGAAGTGGCATACCTCTAAATGTTTCTGGAGCAATTCTATACAAATCTGCATTCAAATTTAAAAATTAATTTTTTTTTAATATTTTTGTCATTTTTCTGATGTATTATGTTGTAGACATTCAAGAAAATTAAGAAATGTCCCAAGGCTGAAGTTCTATACTCCATAACTCAACTTATCTTGATCGGATTTTGAAGTGGCATACCTCTAAATGTTTCTGGAGCAATTCTCTTAAGATCTGCATTCAAATTTAGAAATTAATTTTTTTTTAATTTTTTTGTCATTTTTCTGATGTATTATGTTGTAGACATTCAAGAAAATTAAGAAATGTCCCAAGGCTGAAGTTCTATACTCCATAACTCAACTTATCTTGATCGGATTTTGAAGTGGCATACCTCTAAATGTTTCTGGAGCAATTCTCTTAAGATCTGCATTCAAATTTAGAAATTAATTTTTTTTTAATATTTTTGTTATTTTTTTGATGTGATGTAGAATATCTAAAATGACCCAATACTGAAGTTCTATACTCCATAACTCAACTTATCTTGATCGGATTTTAAAGTGGCATACCTCCAAATGTTTCTGGAGCAATTCTCAGATCTGCTTTCAAATTTAGAAATTAATTTTTTTTTAATATTTTTGTTATTTTTTTGATGTGATGATGTTGTAGACATTCAAGAAAATTAAGAAATGTCCCAAGGCTTAAGTTCTATACTCCATAACTCAACTTATCTTGATCGGATTTTGAAGTGGCATACCTCTAAATATTTCTGGAGACATTCTCTAAAAATCTGCATTCAAATTTAAAAATTAATTTTTTTTTAATATTTTTGTTATTTTTTGATGTGATGTTGTAGACATTCAAGAAAATTAAGAAATGTCCCAAGGCTGAAGTTCTATACTCCATAACTCAACTTATCTTGATCGGATTTTGAAGTGGCATACCTCTAAATATTTCTGGAGACATTCTCTAAAAATCTGCATTCAAATTTAAAAATTAATTTTTTTTTAATATTTTTGTCATTTTTCTGATGTATTATGTTGTAGACATTCAAGAAAATTAAGAAATGTCCCAAGGCTGAAGTTCTATACTCCATAACTCAACTTATCTTGATCGGATTTTGAAGTGGCATACCTCTAAATGTTTCTGGAGCAATTCTCTTAAGATCTGCATTCAAATTTAGAAATTAATTTTTTTTTAATTTTTTTGTCATTTTTCTGATGTATTATGTTGTAGACATTCAAGAAAATTAAGAAATGTCCCAAGGCTGAAGTTCTATACTCCATAACTCAACTTATCTTGATCGGATTTTGAAGTGGCATACCTCTAAATGTTTCTGGAGCAATTCTCTAAAAATCTGCATTCAAATTTAGAAATTAATTTTTTTTTAATATTTTTGTTATTTTTTTGATGTGATGATGTTGTAGACATTCAAGGAAATTAAGAAATGTCCCAAGGCTGAAGTTCTATACTCCATAACTCAACTTATCTTGATCGGATTTTGAAGTGGCATACCTCTAAATGTTTCTGGAGCAATTCTCTAAAAATCTGCATTCAAATTTAGAAATTTATTTTTTTTTAATTTTTTTGTCATTTTTCTGATGTATTATGTTGTAGACATTCAAGAAAATTAAGAAATGTCCCAAGGCTGAAGTTCTATACTCCATAACTAAACTTATATTAATCGGATTTTGAAGTGTCATACCTCTAAATGTTTCTGGAGCAATTCTCTTAAGATCTGCATTCAAATTTAGAAATTAATTTTTTTTAAATATTTTTGTTATTTTTTTGATGTGATGTTGTAGAATATCTAAAATGACCCAATGCTGAAGTTCTATACTCCATAACTAAACTTATATTAATCGGATTTTGAAGTGTCATACCTCGAAATGTTTCTGGAGCAATTCTCTAAAAATCTGCATTCAAATTTAAAAATTTATTTTTTTTTAATATATTTGTTATTTTTTTGATGTGATGTTGTAGAATATCTAAAATGACCCAAGGCTGAAGTTCTATACTCCATAACTCAACTTATCTTGATCGGATTTTAAAGTGGCATACCTCTAAATGTTTCTGGAGCAATTCTCTAAAAATCTGCATTCAAATTTAGAAATTTATTTTTTTTTAATTTTTTTGTCATTTTTCTGATGTATTATGTTGTAGACATTCAAGAAAATTAAGAAATGTCCCAAGGCTGAAGTTCTATACTCCATAACTCAACTTATCTTGATCGGATTTTGAAGTGGCATACCTCTTAATGTTTCTGGAGCAATTCTATACAAATCTGCATTCAAATTTAAAAATTAATTTTTTTTTAATATTTTTGTTATTTTTTTGATGTGATGTTGTAGAATATCTAAAATGACCCAAGGCTGAAGTTCTATACTCCATAAGTCAACTTATCTTGATCGGATTTTGAAGTGGCATACCTCTAAATGTTTGTGGATCAATTTTCTAAAAATCGGCATTCAAATTTAGAAATTAATTTTTTTTTAATATTTTTGTTATTTTTTTGATGTGATGATGTTGTAGACATTCAAGGAAATTAAGAAATGTCCCAAGGCTGAAGTTCTAAACTCCATAACTTAACTTATCTTAATCGGATTTTAAAGTGGCATACCTCTAAATGTTTCTGGTGCAATTCTCTAAAAATCTGCATTCGAATTTAGAAATTTATTTTATCAAATGTTTTTCTAATTTTTTTCTGATGTTGTAGAAGTAAAAAAAATATAAAGGTTTTTAAAGGCTGAAGTTCTATCTATATTCGATTTTGAAGTGCCATTTTGAAAAATGTTGTGATATTTTTGCACTTTTTTATTAGTCTTGTAAAGTTCTATCGATTTGAAAAATCGTTTTACTACGCCCACTTTACCGCCCACAGTCTAAATTCTTTTTTGGAATTTTTACACACAATTTCTACCTATATTCCAGAATATGTTGGAATTTCTCGTTTCCACTTGTACTAGTTAAGTAGCGGGTATCTGATAGTCGGGGGGAACTCGACTATAGCAGTCTATCTTGTTTTTTGTTTGTATTTCGATTACATACTTTATAATTATTTTATTATCTTCCTAATTAGAAAATGTTTCCTTTTTTTTCCATAGCAATGTTAATACTTAACTACAGTGTAACCGTTTATGCTTAATTACCAGCTGGCAGGTTTATTTCTTTTAGCTATAGTTTGTAATTTAAAAAAAAATAGCACTTATTGTAGACCTCTGCCCTTAATTAATAGCTGATGCAATCGCTTAAACTCAATTTAGTTACGCACGCAACCCACATCTTCTGTGTAAAAAATCAATGCATTCGACCATAAATAATTCCGTTGCAATCAATGCAATAGTATTCAGTCCTGGAACTTTAATAGCGGCAAGCTGTGGAAAAACCAATTAAATTCCCTTTCAAATGGAGCGTAAAACGCGAAATACTTATGATGGGGGGCGGCACACATTCGCACACGCACTTACATATGAGCTCGGGAAAACCCATTTGATTGACTAACGAAACTTATTTGCTACTTTATTTCAGCGGACCCAGTGCAGCAGTGCCACGACGACCATGAGCGACCAGATTGGCAACCCCAATGCAACATTCAGCGGCAGTGGCAGTGGAATCGGTGGCAGCAACGCCGCCTCCATTGCCGAAAGTGTGGCAGAGAGCGGTCCGGACTTCGATGCACTTCGGGCCGCCTGCGAAACGCGGCTAAATGCCAGCGGTCAACTGGCGGGTGAGTCGTGCACTGCGAGAAAATGTGCAATGCATAGGAAAAATTATTTCAGTATTATATTTGCCCACAGTTGTGCCACATTGGGTACTACAACTGTTCACTCCACTAGTAAAGTTTCCAATGAAATTGATTTAAATTTGTGAAGTTTTTTATATATGTTTATAATAGATTTATATATTTGTATAATAGATTATTTTTTTACTCTGTTTCATTCGTCCGCAGTTGCTTACATTCGTATTTTTATGGCAATCATTTGCCTTAACTAAGGCTAGACAAAAATTCAGAACGAAATTGTAGCACTAGGGAAATATAACCATTTCTGTTGTATTACTACATTTTTGCCGCGTGCTTCTGGCTCTGGCCAACTGCAATTTGGGCGTCCATTATGCACGAGTAACTTTAAATTGCTGACCTCTCCCTTTCACTTTCACTTTCACATTCACATTCCCTTGGCCGCTTGGCAAACAGGCTCCGGAGGACCAGGCGCAGGAGCAGGCGCAGGAGCAGGAGCAGGAGCTGGAGCTGGAGCAGGAACCCAGTGCGGCGGCACCTTTGATGGCTGGCTTTGTTGGCCGGATACGGCCGTTGGCACATCCGCCTACGAGCTCTGCCCGGACTTCATCACGGGATTCGATCCGGCAAGTAAGTGCGCCGGGCAGGAGCTGAATTGTTTATTAAATTCCGCAAAGCTACATCCGTTTCGGGGTCAGCTGGGGATCTGCATATGACACGAAAAAAATACATATACAAGTATATATGTTACTATATCACATGTGTACTATACACGTATATATATATATATATATAGGTTACATAGCATGCCAAAGGGAAATGTGTTTGCACGATGGGCTGCGATGGTTGGGTTATTTCGTAGGTGGGTTGTGGGGTGTGGGGTGTGGCAGTCTACCCTCTAATTGGGCTCATCCCTGAACTCGTCGTTATATACACATAAATGGAACAGAAAATACGCTCGCAGCCAGGCCAAATCAATTGGAAACTTGTTATGTTTATGCTTTGATTTCGTGTCGTATGGAAGCATCAAATATTCACAAAACCACACGGGCTAAAGTCCTTGGTCCTTGGCTCCTTGCAGCTCCCTGGGCCACTAAATTATCCAAAAGAGCTCGACAAAATGCTAAAACGTTTCGCCTGATTTGGCACAATTTGCCGGCATCTAGCCGAAATCAAATGTAAGGCAGAAAACACAGCCAAATTGATTCAGGCTGCTGGGCAGAGTTGAAGTCAAATATGTGCGTAGATATTTAAAGCAAGGGGATTTAAACTGTATTATGTTTGTGAATTTGATATTTTTATTCATTAATCAGTGTGCTCGACAAGGTGTTGATAACGGTCACAATAATACATCTAAAGAAGAAAGCCCTTTGAATAGTTTTGCCAACTCATTGTCGCATCATTAACATATCATAAATAAAAGTATCAGAGGTGACTTGAATAATTTCGCAGCTTGCAGCCACATTTCATTTATAATTAGCAGATGAGTGCTATATAAATTAATCAACAGAATGGCCGAGCGCACAAAGAAAACTAATTAATTATGCTTGGCATTTAAAAACGAAGCCACGCTCTAGAAAATCATCATAAATGTGGATAAATATTTGAAGCAATTTATGGCATAAATCATGCGCTGCATGATAATTTGCATTAATGGTGTACAACATGTAGCCGGCCAACTTAAGCCTCAATCTCAGTCTCGTTTTGGCCATGACCAGGGCAACGAAAATAGCGAGAGTTGAATGACTTTTTTTTTTTGTTATGACCGAGCGGAGAAAGCACGGCGAGCGTCAAGAAAGTGCTACTTTTGCTACATTTAGCTTGTGGTTAGAACGGTGCCACCCCCTTTTTCATCCGTTTTGTATTTTTTTTTTTGTTTGGTTCTTTCGTGGCTTTGGGCTTGTACAAGATTATGTGCTTTGGCACTGCGCCGCCATTAACTTTTATGGCACTTCCGGTCGCCGGATGTCGATGTGGTGAGCTGTGGCCGAGAACTCCCTTACCCCGGCCACTTGTCTGCCACACAGGGCGTATACGTGATTTTGCTCCGTCTGCGTGCCAACCGGCGATAAATGGATTCTTGGCCAAAGATCATCGCTCGAAAGGAACGGAAAGGGCGGAAAAACGAACGACCTGATAAGACCCACCTTCGAAGTTCCCTGCACAAATTCTTCAGTAATTTTGTCGACAAGTGCCACTCGGCGGCACTGAATTGCACTAAAAACTTGGTAATCCACAATGCCACAACCAATGGAAAGTTTTTGTCACGAACTTCGACTTGATTCAAACAACAGCATGATTATGCAATTTCAAATGAAAATGGCTGCGAATCGCAATTCTTTTGCGGTTAACTTGGTGGCAGACGCAATAAATAATGGTTAATTCAGTTGAATGCTCAGGCCGACCGCAAAATGTAAATATGAGCCAGAATATTTATGCAGTAGTCAATCATAAAATCACACACATTTAGCAAGTGTAAATATTTGTGTGGTGCACAGGATGTCGAAATGATTGCTAGAAGAACCGGAAAAGAATTAAACGTACGAGTTTATACAATATTTATCGAACAGGTGTAATAAACTGTGTAAACAGTGCGGTTAATTACTTTTGCATTTATCGCATACTGACATTGCCTTAATTATGCAGGATATGCCCACAAGGAGTGCGGCCTCGATGGCGAGTGGTTCAAGCATCCGCTGACCAATAAAACGTGGTCCAACTACACAACCTGCGTTAATCTGGACGACTTGGAGGTAAGTTGATCCCACGGGCATATGCTCGCATATATCCTTTATGCTGATAATTAATCGGAACACAATATATGTATATTCCTCTCCAGTGGAAGCACAACGTGAATCTGATCTACGAGGTTGGCTACGGCACCTCACTGCTGGCCATTCTGCTGTCGTTGGCCATATTGGGTTATTTCAAGTGAGTATGGCTAAGGGCCCTCCATTCCACTCCTTCATCTTGGCCACAAGCTTGACAGCTTCGTTGGGAGCAGGGCAAACCACTCAAGGGTAATGAGGCTCGCTGGTGATTATACTGCGACTTATATATTACGACTTATGACGACTGGCGCCAAAAGTGATATTTGCCGATGGATGGCAAACAAATGCGGCAGTGGCTTAATCAACTGCCAACCTGAATGCTGGGCCCAAATGCTCATTACACTCATTGCACTCATTGCTCACTAAATGCGGCACAATTGACGCCGGAAATGGGAAAATACATTGTGTCCCCTTCGCCAGGAGACTCGAAGCAGGATATCGATTAATTTCCCAGTGCCTGCAGACCAATTAGTGTTTTGCGTTTGTTTATCGCACATTCGGTTGGAGCTGGGGCTCCAGGATAAAGGATAAAGGATAATGAATGTGCGGAATGGGGGGGAGGGGGGGGGGGGGGTTATCTCATAGATAGAACTGTTTTTAAATTGTGTGCCAAAGGCAAATAAAATGGGGCCAGCGACGTGTGGGAATTCGGTGTGCCCTAAAAAAGTGAATAATTAAAAGTTTAATGACTGAGCATCGTGACCAAATGAATGGGCCACTCCAGCCCCAAGAACACGCATTCCTCAAACAGCAGCCATGAAAATACCAGAATTCCAATTTAATTGTATAAAGGAAAATGAAGTCGCAGTTTCAATGCGATGGTATTCCTGTAAAATGGACGATCACTATTTTAAAAGTAAAATTCTCATTTAATAATTGTGCTGCCTAAGCAAAGTTTTTAAATAAGACAAGTTTAGCAAAACAAGTTTATAAAGTTTATAAAACAACAGCTTACTAATAGAATTTAATCTAGCGCTGCTCAAGATACTTTTCCATTTTCAAAAACCAAGACATTATAAAGTAGCGAAGGGCATAACGCAAACCATCTAGCATATTGAATTAAATTGCTGAGAAGGAATCAAATTAGATTCAGTTTGGCCAGATGTCAGCAATCAATGCAATTGAGCGAAGGAGAAACGAAAAATGGGAGAAATGGGAAAATGGGAGAAATGGGAAAATGAACTTTGGCCCTTTTGGTCGCAGGACTTTTTGTGCCTCTTTCAGTCCTGTCCAAGCTGCCACACGTGCCCCTGGCCGAATGCAAATTGGGAGCATGGACAAACTTGCAAATTCGCCCATAAAAACTTGCCACAAATTGCCGGCCAAAGTAACTCGCTTCGCATATTTGTCTTTCGATTGAACAGATCCCTGAAGTGCGCCCGCATCACGCTGCACATGAACCTGTTCGCCTCGTTCGCTGCCAATAACTCGCTGTGGCTGGTCTGGTATCTGCTGGTCATGCCGAATTCGGAGCTACTGCATCACAGTCCGGTAAGTGGGCGAGTACCTGGCGAATGCGTAATGGTGAATCAACCACTGCTTCCGATTTCCATATTCCGATCATAATCATGCTCCGTGCGAACACCCAGATGCACTGCGTGGCCCTGCACATCACGCTGCACTACTTCCTCATATCCAACTACTTCTGGATGCTCTGCGAGGGATTCTACCTGCACACCGTCCTGGTGGCCGCATTCATTTCCGAGAAGAAGCTGGTCAAATGGCTCATCGCCTTCGGCTGGGGCTCCCCGGCCATAGTCATATTCGTCTATAGCCTGGCCCGCGGTCTGGACGGCACGCCCGAGGACCATCGTCAGTAAGTGAATAACAAATAGCTGCACCTCACACCGCAAGAAAATTGGTAGCCCAAAATGTGTTGTTTGGAAATCCTTACATATGCACACCATGATAATATGTTTAAGATTATGCTATTGAAACTGATCCAGATTGGTATCTAGATTTCTCTGTGTAGTCAAGAGATTCGGTGTGTCGGGCGCTTGACCAAATGACCAAATGCTAATCAAATCAATCAGCAATTCACCCACTGACTCATCTCGCATTCCTCTACCAACTTGCAGCTGCTGGATGGGCCAAACCAACTACGATTACATTCTGGTGGTGCCTGTGTGTACCTCCATTTTCCTGAACCTACTCTTCCTGTGCAACATTGTGCGCGTGGTCCTTTTGAAGCTGAATGCCCCAGCGAGTATCCAGGGCAGCTGCGGTCCATCGCGAACGATTTTGCAGGCATTTCGGTAAGTTAGTCCGCCCCCCTCCCACCAAAGAAAAACAAAAGAAAATGAACTGGGGAGACTGAAACACTTACACGATAAGCGAGCCAGAGAACTCTCAACTCAACTGGCCCACGGGGCGAATGCGTAATTATATTTCGCATTTATGTTGTACTTAGATTCCTGCCTGCCTGTTGCCATCAGCTCTTTTATTGTTTATTCGCTCTGCACTTGGAAGTTGGGTTCACTTTACATTCTGAATTACGCATACGCCGCGTTGACTTGCATGTTAATACCCAGCTGAAGAACGAAGCAACAACAAGGCATTATAATACACCATCTCATCCTGTTTTAGGGCCACGCTGCTTTTGGTTCCTCTGCTCGGCCTCCAGTACATCGTAACGCCTTTTCGTCCTGCACCCGGACATCCCTGGGAGAATACATACGAAATCATCTCGGCGTTTACGGCCTCGTTCCAAGTAAGTAAAATGTATTCGTTTCATTTTTTCATTTTTTCATTTTTTCCTTTTATTTTTGTTGCTTTTTGTTTTTCTCTTTTTCCGGCTTTTGTTTTTGCACGCTCGCATAAAATCACTTTACGACTGCGAGCTGGCTAAAAAGTTATGATGTTAGTTCGCCTCATGTTGCCATCCACCACTGGGAATGCAAATAAGCCAGAATTACTGGAATACCAAATAGCAGGGCGAGCTCATTAGATCGGATCGCCTTAGCAAATCAATAATGAGAATACACGCCATAATGTGGAATTCGCGGCATTGGCATTTCAATTGATCTTAGTTTATTAAATTGCTGGCCGAGATTGGAGCGATATTCGTCCCCCCCCCCCCAGCTGGAAAAATGTGGCAAGTTGAGCATGAAATGCACTCTCGCACACAGGAACTCGTAAAAGCAACTCGAGCTTGTCGCTCTGCCAAGTCAGTCTCGATAGACCAGCATTTACACTTGGCTAACATATATGTATTTCTTGGCCGCAACTTAAAGACAACGATGGCCAACTTCATCCTGGCTGCGTTCCCCTCTTGTTTGTTGACAACCCAAGGAATCTTTTAGAGCAGCTAAAATTACTTGCATATATTTGCTTGTTTTTGTGCACGAAATGGTTTTACACCACAGGCTATCTATCAACAGCCTGTTTCCATGGTGGTGAAGGTGCATAATAGTATGCCACAAAATCTATTCGTTCGATCTACTGCCTCCACTCAATCGGATCAAAAAGGTAGCCCAGCTAAACAATTTCAGAAAGCCCATTGAATTCACGAGCAGCCAGGCAGCAGCCCTAAAACAACAGGGAAATCCATTATCCTGCGAGTAAACATAAAATCATCTTGGCCGCCACCAAGCTGCAGTTGAGCTCTTAACCATTTTCTATAACTCGGCAACCAGCAGCCGAACAATGTCACCTCGCTCTGAGCCTCTTCATCAATGCCAATCGATTGATGAAATCTTTTATTCGAGAGCTGAAAGTTTAAAGCCAGTCGCCGGGTTTGGCAGCCAGTTTCCTTTGCATTTTCCCCTTGTTGTACTCGTATTTATTCACTTTTCTTATTGCGTTGTTTTCCGTTGGCTTATTTGCTGCAAAGATGGCAAAGTTTTCCCGCCGAACTCGGTGGTTGCATATAATTTGGATTTATTGTGGCAACCGTGCTGATGATGTCGGCAGTCGTAAAAGATTCTCCGCCAGCTTTAAGCTCCGGAAGAAGTATCAAATCATTTTTGAGTCGGGTGCCGGGGGATTTGAATGCGAGGGAAATGGTAAAGACCGAAACTACTTAGTCAGAGACTCGAATTTATATGCATGTAAATGTGTTTATTTGGTTGTTTTGGTGCCCAAATGCGAAACTTGCTGCAATTGGCATTTGTTCGCTTGCCAGTTTTCCGCAGAGATTTTCCTCTGCTTTCCCCCCCAGAGCTTATGGACATTTTGTATTTAGCAGATGTGTGGACTAAGCACGTTCCACTTTAATTGAATTAAAAACTTTCGCTTGGCAGAAAGTTAAAGTGAAAAACAAACGTCAGATGTCAACCGACTCGTTATGTAAAATTCGCTTGGAATGCTCCTGACTTCTTGCCAAATATTTTAAATCAACTAATTGGCTTACTTAAGCTTCTTAGTCAACAGGCTTTCTGGAAATTAAATAAAATTCAGTGCTATAATAATAAACTTCTCTCTGTAATTAAGCTAGGGAATAAGGGAAACTTTAGAAAAACGCATAAAGTGCGCTGAAAAAACATTAATCCACCTCAAACTTTATTCGGCTAGCACTTATAGTATAAATGGCTCAAACTGGCAGACAAAGAAAGATAGTTCATCCGGAAGCTTTATAAATGGGGCAACAGGAAGGAGGAGGGCAAGAAAAGGAAAAGGGCAGCAAAATAAATGAAAAAATTTAATAAACCCAGATCGTGGTTATATTTTGCTACATGTAGTACATGGTGGTCATCCCTTCTGTGGTTAAACATAACCCGGAATCCGGAACTACAAAAGAAGCAAACAGGAACAATGTACGCAGCGTCAGCAATTTGTGTATTGTAAAAGTAAATAACTTTAGAAAAATATGAACTTTTCTCTAACAAATCGAAACATTTGAACCCATTTCGCAAGGAAAAAGATAAAAATGCATTTTTAGATGGTTACGCAGAGAACGAGTACAATACACTTTAAGATACAGATGCAGATACAGATACACTTTGAGTAAGGATAAAGTCTAGCAATTCAAGTGGAGACAATCAATTCTAGTCCTGAAAGATGTGGTTCATTTGCAATCAAACAACAAATGTCTTCAATGCAATATGCTGTGTGAGGTTATAAAACCCCATTTTGATTATGGAAAGGCAGCCAGAAACAGGGGAGTAAGTGTATGGCAACTGTGGCTGGCTGATTGAGTCCATGATGGGTCTCCGTGAGTAGTGGCAATCAAAAGAATCCCCGTACCGAAGTGCTAACCAGAAATCCAGGCGGCAGTCAATGCACGTACCCAGCCCCATACCCCATACATTAAATATTTACATATACAAGTATATATGGCCCACACAAGCGCCGCCTGCAACAATCAGGCAGAAAGTGGCAGGACAAATGTCAAACAGAGGTGGAGGAGCCGACGAAGGACTCACGGCCCGTTGAAGTGGCCGTCTGACAGGCGAAATGAATACTGGGCCATTTCGGTGGCAGGACGGTGGAATAGCCAGAGAAACAAGCGAAATTCTATTATGTATTGTATTAGGAGCGACTCGGGACAAACAAGAAAATAGAGATGTACGAAATGGGGAATGTCGCCTATGGCTATACCCTGTAAACCATTATCTGTAAGGTGTATACATTCTTGCTCAGGATCACTAGCCGATCTCGCCATGTCCTTCTGTCTGTCCGCCTGTCCGCCTGTCTGACTGTCTGTCCGTCCGTATAAACATTGAGATCTCGAGATAGCTAGATAGCGGGAATACCCGATTGCAGGGTACGAAAGGGACGAAGGCGATAGGCACTGCAATAAGGACAACTGCGATAAGCCGCGACGATAATTTGGCCAGCCTGCTCATCCTAGTTCCATTCTATTTTCGCAGGGTCTGTGCGTGGCCACTTTGTTCTGTTTCTGCAACGGCGAGGTGATTGCCCAAATGAAGCGCAAGTGGCGGATGATGTGCTTCAGCAACCGGCCGCGGACCAATTCCTACACAGCCACTCAGGTCTCGGTAAGATTTGTACTAAAAGCTTCACATGCTTTTCTCCCATCCTTTCTCTCTGCTAATATTGTACCACGGGTTACGGCGCGTATGAGTAATGCAGCAGCAGTAGCACACTTGAGCACTCACAGTTTATTGGCCTATAGATCCGAATTAATCGCATGCAACAAACACTAAAAAAAAAAAAACATCAAATAAAACGAAATAGAACAGTAAAAGCAAAAAGATACATGAGACAGTTACAGATACCGACGCACCGTTGCCAACTGGCCAACCACCATGATAGCAAATTCTCAGTTCTTTTGATTGTAGTTCGTGCGCTGCGGACCGCCACTGCCAGGAGAGGAGAAGGTATGACTAAAGGACATGTCGGCCAAGCGACGCGCCTCCGCAGGACCCCAACACCACCAACACCACCATCCCCACCACCAAAGCCACCAGTTGTCCTCGGAGCAGCAGAGAACTCGCAGCCAGAGCCTGGCGAGCTCGTCGTCCTTCCTGGACGGCTGGCGCGACCGGATGCCGTTCCGGAAACGCCGTCAAACCATCGACCACTCGCGCCAGAGCCAGCCACTCATGGAGGAGGGGGGAGAGACCGCTGGCCAGGCCAGATCCGCGCCAGGTGCCGTCGACAGGCCGACCTTGATGACGACCATTGCAGAAGATGTTGCTGAGGCAGTAACGGCAGCAACATCGCACGCAGCAGCAACATCGCACGCAGCAGCAACATCCACAGCAGCAGCAGGAGCAACTGGGGCGGAGGAGGGCCATCCCAATGGCATGGGCACTGTCATAGTTCGCATGGAGAGAGCTGGCCAACAGCACATGGCCGATGAGGCACTTTAGGTTAATCTCTCGAGTCACACAACATCTCATAGTCTAAGCCACACTTATACCAAAACCAAAAACAGGTCGAGAACCCAAGAAACCAAACCCCACCAAAAGCTACAACCCATTGAATCCAGTTAGTAACGCCAGGCATGTTCCTGAATTACCTTGAGTTTCTAAAATAGTTGAACGGGTGTCTAAGAGGTAATAAAATTTGTAAGGCACAGCTTTTAGATTTCCCATTGTTGTTAAATGTTCATAGGCACTGCCGATAAAAACTCACGGAAAAAAACCTTAAAAAATAACGATTTCATTAACTAAATTCGCATTTCTCCTACATTTTTGTATTGCATATTTTATAGTCTATCTTGAGGCAGCCGAGACATTGTTACGAATCTGTCGGAGAACTTCAAAGCACCCAGATCAAGTTCCTTGGCCAGCAAGGCAGTTGCATATTTTGCCACAATTTGCGCCATGCTAAATGTTAAGTTTTAATAGTATAAACCGCAGTTTTCCTTGGTTTCCTTAGAATGCGAACTGCGAAATGCGAACTGCGAAATGCGGAATAAATTGCAGCCTTTTGCCGGCAACGGACCCACTTGAATGAGAACATATTTATTGTACCTATGAATGTAAGAATTTATGTGGATATTAAATATCATTGTTGTCTTAAGTGTTAAGTGTATCCTAGGACTAGTGCCCCCCGTACTCCCTGCCCCAAAAGTATATACTATATATAATATATATCTCTCTCTCTCTGTGGTAAGCTGAGCTTTCTGGCAATCGCTTTTAGTGTGTCTATGAATGTACGCAAATGTAATAAAATTTTAATTATATCTACGTATGCTATACATTTCCAAGTTCCTCTGGCTCTGCTCGGTTCTGCTCTGCTCTCCTCTGCTAATTAGTCAACTTTCAGTTTGTTTAATGTAGCTGGGGTGGGTCTGTCAACAACAGCAACAACCTCACGCCAGTCCGGACCTAATGCCCATTTAATGAATGCCATTTGAAGTTAGCCCTCCTCCACTCCGTCCCCATGGACGTTGGCCAGGTTATCCAGCCTGGTGATGAAAGCACAACAGGTGCTTCCGAATTCCATTTGAGGCCAGCCTGTTTGTGCCACAACATGAAGCCTAATTTATATTGTTGTCTAACGAGAATTGCTCGGCTTC